>OZ010634.1:11557358-12849805 GCA_963932165.1 Pimpla rufipes | reverse complement strand
TTCGGCGCTGCCCGCGGTTGCCCCCGTGATCGAGACGAAGTCATCGAGCGGTCTCATGTCTCGGTCCAGGGAGATGGAAACAAGCCGCACGTGTGTAAAGAAACGCGCCATGGAAGACACCTCGATATTACCCCCGGCTACCGGGAGCCGCACCGCAAACATCGGTGAGTACAGCGAGCCACAGCGAGATGCGCGTCGGTAAAGCGCAGTAGCTCATTGAGCACACGGAGAGAAGAATATGGGAATTATCGCCAGAGCCGCGTGGCCATCGAGGGACGAGTCGGGAATCTGGGATTCCTCGCTGCACTTTGACGTCGGATATTACTTGTGCGACTTGGGGTCGTTTTAAAGAGTCTGGTAACGAATACCAGAATGAGGGCTTGGTTCACCATTTCTTCCCGAGAGTCGGGGAATTATTACTATATTTTCGCTTCACGTGCGCGCGCGCTATGAGCTCGCGTCGGCAATCGCGACGATGACGTCGTCGCGCGAGGAACTTAAACGACCGAGGCTTCATAAATAGCGGGGCTCATTTCGGGATTTTTCTCAAACAATAACTCGAGGCGATGCGTAGGTACACACGAGACTCTCGAGGTGGAGAGAGGGAGATGACATGTGGATCATGGGTGCGCGCGTATTATTTTCGTACTTTTCGCGGCGCGGACGGGATGCCAACACGCGATGCCCATCGAGCGAAGCGACGACGAGCGCGACTGGAGAGGCGACAATTGCGAAATAATAATGAGAGGCACACCTGAGAAACGCGAAGCGGAGAGTTTCCTTTTTTCGCGGCGGGTGGCGGCTAGCAGCCGATGGCTCGGAATGTCCGTCGACTTTGTCGTCTCTCGTGCGATGAAAATTGTTGACGTGTAGTTATTCGTTCTCTGATTGGCTGTGGGGTTGCCTGCAACTCGTTGCTAACCAACGAGCAGTTTCAATCGTGTTATTGTATTTTGCAAGTTCAGAGGGCGTGCGAGGTTTCAAGGTTTGTATTTCCAGAGATAAAAAAACAAGTCTTCCGTTTTTTTTACCAATTTTCTATTTTTTAGGCAAGCAACGGCACTTTTCGGAATTAGCGTGAAATTTCCCACCTGATAGAGTTTTCAAATTATACGAAACCGTTTTTTTTTTTTTTTTCGCGAAAAGAGCACGATTACTTTCGGCTTTTTAAGTCTGTGAAGAATTAAAAAATTAAGACAACATTCTCGTCGTTTATATAGTTTTCTCTCTTTTATAATTTATTTTAGAATAAGTGTAATTCGTTTATCACAGAGCAAAATTAATAAACAAAAATGATGAAATTTATAGGCAAAATTGAATATATGTATCATGCCAGTCCGCAGACGTAGACACGTTCGCCGCGCTCCGCCGATCGTCAAATCTGTCGTCTCCTCGTCGTCTTAATACACAGGGGGTGTTTACCCCGGGGTGCGACGACGCTCGGGCATTTGAATTCAGGGCTGCACGCGACGAGACGAGCGAGCGAGGAACCCTGGGACGTCGCGTCACGGCACGGCAGCCACAGGACTCGGAAGATCCTCCGGGAGTAATTCCCGACGACGAGTATATCGAGTAACCTGCCGCGTCCTCCTGCGCGACTGGCCGACCTCTGCCCCCCCGTCCGCCCGTCCGCCCGTCCGTCTGTCCGATGCTCACGCACGACCGACTATATCATCGCATCCGTCGCAACAGAGGCAGCGGGTTCCTCTCAATTTCCCGATCCGTCGAACGCTAAAGAGACGAGCGGAGCGGCCAAAGGGCGACAAAAGTGCTTCTCATGATTCGAGACGAATTTGTTTCTGATTTATTTGGACCGCGAAGGACCCTCGAGCGAGCCGCAGGCCGCGCGCGCCTTCTCCACCGGCCGCGCACGAGCGCGCACATCGGATCACGTGCTCGGTTACACCCTCGAGTGTTTCACGCGCTCCGGGGCTGCGATTTCCCTTCCTCCGAATATACCACCGTGCATCGTGCGTGTACTCGCCGAGTTATTTCGAGTACCTTCTCCAATTCGCAACCACACGCGCCAACGAGGAGCAAATTCGAGTGACCGACATCTTTCGAAATGGCCCGCTGCGCTCGAGGACCGCAACGGCGCGGGGAGAAAGGACGTACTTGAGGGACCAATCGACCTGCCGCACATACGGCTATTGCGCTTGGAACGAAATTTAATGTGTGTTACGGATTGGGTGGATATTTTTGCTAGATTTTTTGGTTTCTTGGTTTTAGCGAAAAAAGACACCAAAAATTATACCAAAGTAGTGGTATTTTTTATTCGTGAGTAATGAGACCGATAAAAATATGAAGCAATTTATAGGAAAAGGAAAACTAAAAAAAATTATTTTTTTCTCTTGCTTCAGATATCAATCGCTACATAATTTGTGATAAAAACGCGATATCTTTATGCGTCATGTCGAAATATTCGTCACGTGATTTGTCGGTGACACTTTATCCGAAAACGAAACGTTATTTCTTTACGAAAATCCGCGAAAACAAAAAAAACGCAGCTCTAGTGATTTCACTCTATTACTGTTTCATTATTCATCAATCATAATTATCAATGCGTGTTTCAACCGTTCTGCATCGGTGGGGCCACGCGATAATATTGCCATATTTCGGCATATTACGAATACACAATAGGAAATAATATATCGGATTCTTCCTATTTCGAATGCACAACACGAGAAACGTATATCCATCATGATTTTCGGTGCGCGGCGCCCGGTGTCATCGAGAAATCGAATGGAATCGCAAACGCCGGTCGAGAAACGCGCGATCGTCGAGCCAGAGTCGAGCGCGCGCGTCGGTGTAAACTACTGTTGCCCAAATATTTTGCATCGACACATATACGCATTATGCCGGGCGGCCGCCGCCGCCGCGGGTCGAGTCGATGCATCGCCGGGCCCGCGGGGGACGGGGGGTGGCGCCAATTGATTCGCCAGTTATTTGCTCGGGCTCCGGTGAGGTCTGAAAATTCGAACCGGCAAACGCCGGGTTCGAAATGTTACCGAAAACGAATCGAGTGTATACGGCATATTGGCGCTACATATGTATATAAATATATAGGTACGAATATATAGATATATTTATGTATATACAGATAGCAAGCGGAGTAATGCTAACCAATGCACGACGGGGTGGAAAATAGTTGGCTGGGGCCGGGCGCATAAATTTGTGCATCGTCGATGCCGCCGCGCGCGCCCGGCGGACGTTTTATAAATCCCGTCGGGCTCTATATACACTATGTACGTATAGCATCCGCGTGTATATTTACGTATTCCCGTGCAGTTTGCGTTTCACCGAGGTTCGACGTTGCGCCCCATTATCGGCTCCGCGTTAATGCACCCCTCGCGCGACGCATGGTATAATCCGTGAATTAAAAAATAGCAACAAAATATGTAGCTCAGGAGTCGCGGAGTGTTTCGGGCGTTCGATTAGTCACCGGGTATGGCTTTAAATATTTATGCTTTTTTATTATCATTAATTATTTGTGCATAGATTTTTTTTTGTTGGACGGATGTGCGAACTTTGCCGGCACGGAATTGCGATAGTTGTGGATGTCTTATGAATTGTAAAACTTGAAGAGAAAAAAATGTTTATTTACGATCTCGCGAGTTATTGTGTAAGTCGAGAACGACGGGAAATTTCCGTTTGCGTTGGGCTTTGAACTCGCGGTGAGAGAAGACAATTCTGTACTTCGGACCTTTGAAAAAGCAATCTTCTCTTCTCTCTATATTAAAAAGTCCGTAATTCGCGCCAACGTGACCATTGTTGTCGATCTATTCGGGCTCTGATTGGTCATGGACCGTAACGACCGGCAGTCGTCGTTTTAATAGCGCGAGATTTGACAGTTTGTCGCAATTTTGATATCAGCACTGCAGTAACCTCTGTCCGCGCGCATAAGCGCGCGTTATTGTCCCCCTAGTATTTCAAAAAGTTCGACGTGGTCATGAGTTTCACTATAGCCTCACGATTCAGGCCTTCGTGAAGCGATTTTTTTAATTCCTGACAATTAATAAGAAATTTATAAAAATTCAACGAAATACATAGTCGTCTTGTGAATCTACGAACTTTAAGATTTCAACGACGATGCAACGATCGCATATTGTCCACCAAAAATACCCAATAAATCGATCAGAAATTCGTGCAAATTGGCTGTGCAAATTTCAGTAAAAAAAAAACATCTCCAACCAAAACCCAAAGAACTGTGTTTCCCACTCCCTTTGCATCCCTGATATATTTCTCTCCACCACGCCCTCAATTCGTTGCTCAAAAAAATGTCTTCGCCCACGACTCAATCGCTCGAATTATTTGTCGCAGAGATTGCTCGCGACTGTTCGCAGTGTAACGTTGCGGAGCGTCGAGCGTGCGAAGGAAGCAGCACGCGCGTGTAATCGTTGCGCCCAGCAGCAAGCTCGTTACTCGGGTCCACTGTATAATAATAAAAGCATCGCTGGTCGGTCGTCGTCGCGCGCCACGATTGTCGCGCGGGGCGCGCAACGCGCGGCATCAGCGCGCCTGGGAGACTCGGCGAGTGAGAACCAGAGAGAGATGGAGAGACTCGGCGCAAACGGGCTCAATTATTTTTCCTCGAGACTGACTCCGGCTCGGGATGCTCGAATACCTCCGGACAATCGGCTCGTTCGCACGAATCGCTTGCGCATATACGCCCGCCTGGCTTTCTCGCTCTGCACTGCGTCACTGTTGCTCCGGCTATGTGTTATACATCGAATCGACGGCGAAACGCGCCCGACGTCGTGACGACTGCGATTCCCGCGGCGAATGCAGCTGCCGCCGCTACACCCTGTGTAATATTTCGCGCATTGGGCGCCGCTACTCACGCCGCGTTGTCGCCGCGGGTGCGATTCCCACCGCGACAATTCGAACTCGGGATTACACAACAGCAGAGTAAACCCAAACATCTCCGGAGATTTCTTTTTTAAGCTGCAACGTTATTACCATTGTTGGGAGCGAAACATTCGAAGGTTGCTGACGAGACCCTTAGTATTTGTCGCAAACTACTTCGTCTTGAGGCGCTCAACTGTGATTTTCCCAACGTTGTTTTTTTTTTCTAATAGGGATTCGGGGACTTTTAAGTTGTTTGGAAATCTACGTTTTGTCGTTGTTATGGATAGCAGATCGATAGGCACGCAAGAATTAAAAGTTGAACAATATTTTCGACTCTGCGATGTCGTAGAAAAAAAAACTCGTCTTCTTTTCGTGTAGAGATTCAAGTAAAAATATTGCGATTTTATTTCGTTATTAAATTGCGTCGTGGAGAGAATTTTTGGAATCGAAATCACAAATCACTCGATATGGTCGGTTTCAAAAGAGGCGAAAGATAAATATCTCGACGATTTTCCGCGTCGACATTTGAATAAAAATGCTATTATGAATTGTTGAGTGTAATAAAAATATACACGGCAAGGAAATATCTCGGCTAATTTCCGCGCGAAAAACCGAACGAAAATACCAGCCGAAATTGGCAGGTATAATAAAAACGTGGCGTGCGCGCGTCGGCGAGAATGTAGAGCCAAAAATCCTATGAAAATAGGAGCCTCTCGAGAGAGTCGCACAATGTGCTTGACGGGTAAATGGATTATTAGGTATTAGAAGGTACGTTCGAAGGTGCGACGGACGTACGCCTCACACCTGACCGCGGAGGACACTCGTCCCGGGATTGTGCGAACTTTTTTTCACTGTCATCCCCGCCGCCGTTGGAGAAGGGCGAGAGAGCGCTGGTCGTTTCGATGAATGCGAGCATCGCAAGAATCCACGGAACACGTGAGAGGCCCGTTTTCACCGTCGCCTCGTGTGTCCCACTCGAGTGAGGTAGAGCAGCCAATATATCTCGATGGGTCCCATCCGCATCGCAACAATGTGGCCCGGGTCATTGTAGCGCCTGGGTCGAAAAAAAGAGGAAGTGGCTACTTCTGCCGCGATCGTGTTATTTACGCAACGACCCGTATCCCACCGATTCCGGAGTAAATATAACTACATTAGGTGTAGATATGACTAATATTAGGCAGGGCCTACCCCAAAGCAAACATCGACACCCCACAATGAATATTCGAATGAAATACAAAAATCTGCGTAGTCGTTGCACCGTATCTCGTATCCGGTCCTCCGGGATCTTCGAAGCTACAAAAGTATCGAGGAGGAGATTTCGTTTGTCAGATGGGACACGTCGATTGCTCAGGTTAGTTCAGGGCTGCCAGAGTGAAAAATTATTTACGAAGACTCGGGAATGCATAATTGAAATAATATTTTGAGTATTTTTTCGTCAATATAAATAAATCGGAAATTATAATAAATGTTTTTTTTTATTTAAATTTAATAAAATATTTACCGGCCCAGCAGAAGACACAGAAATAAACACAGAAAAAAAAAGATAAAAAGACACAGAAAAAAACTAACGTTAGTTTTACTGGCACAAATATTTTTATTGAGCAAAACAATTTCCAACTCTGACGTGTGAAATTCGTGGCATTCACCTGAGCACGAAAGATCGAAAGAACAACACGCAAAAGCTTCGCCGAGACAGGTGAAGCGAGGAATCCAACGCGCACATCTGTAGACCCAACGGTTACGCTGTCTCATTATTTGTCAAATATCCGAAAACGCCCGTGGGACTATCGCGCAGCACCTTATACGTGTCATTCCCAGTAGCGGGAGGCTTGAAAGAACAACAAACCCCGGGCTGGAACCGTTTTGCATAGTTTGACCGCGTCGTTCACGCGACCACGTATAACGCACGAACCCGTCCGCGTTGTGTTTTTCTAACACCTTCGAGAAAGCGTAAGAAACCGGAACGCCGTGTTGTATTGTGTATTGAAACGCAGGCACCGAGCGAGCACACACAAGAATCCGCTTTCCCCTTTCGCCCCGTCTGATTTTTCACTAACACCCGAAAACTGATTCATCTCACCCCGTCCCGCGTGGGATCGCCCGCGAGGATCGGTGGGAAAATCTCGAAGGCTTCGCCGACGCTGTTCCCGAAAAACTCTCAGCCTGAAATTTTTCAAGATCCTGCAACGATAGAGAATTGACCTCAAATTCCGAGCTGTAAGTTTTAATGCAGGTTGCATTAACTCGTCGGATTATAACACAGGCCACTTTAATCGCGGTTGGCGTATTAATGTACAATAATTTGTCCGTGGAAAAGTGCGCCTGGGGATTCCCACGCAAGCACGAGTTTCTCTGTCTCGCTCCGCGTGACGACGATTTTAGGTCTACTAGGAAACTGCGTATAATCTTTTAAATCGTTCGGGCCACTTGTACGTCAGACCCGACAATGTTTGTTACGTTTGCTGTTATTTATAGTCTCGCTATTGAGGTTTGCTGTTATATGTTATGTACAAATGTTGAGAGTGGTAAATTAATTTTTATGAAAAATTGATGTATTTATACAGCATAATTTAAACCATAAAAAAAATGAAATGTACATCTACCATAAAATTTAATTAAATTATAATAATTGATATATATATGTACATACTTTAAGGATTCTTACCATATGATTCATTAATTTTACATTGCACTTGTATGTACATTAAAATTGATACCACTTTATGCATAAAAAATGCCGATAGTTGAACATTAAATTCCAAGCCATTTTTTTACAGTCTACTATTTCCTATTGGCGTTTTACACTTTTACCGTTATACATGATATATATACCATTGGCGTGTTAATGTACAAAAATTTGTCGACGGAAAAATGGGGATTCCCGCACGGCCACTTGTTTCTCGCTCTTCTCGCAACGACGATTTTCGTTTACCAAGGAAACGGGTATAATCTTTTAAATCGTTCGGGGCACTTGTACGTCAGCCCCGAGAGTGTTTGTTGCTTCTGCTGTTATATACTACGAAGCGCAGAACAAACGCCCGCGACGTTAATGCACTCGCGTGTACGTACGACAACGGCAATATTTAACAAATTGCTTTCGTTCGCTATCGTTTGGCTTCGCCCGACGTATTATACCGTTGACGCCCGAAACCTCGAACGTTATACGTCGAAGAGATCGCGCGTGCCCCGAGAGTGGAGCACGCGGCCTCTATACCCGACGTTCTCGCTCCTTTGACGCAGCTTTCGCTCGGAAAGTGCTGTCATTATTGAGGCTTCGTTCGGCCGCCGCGACGGGAAACTGCGAAGCACCGAATCAAAGCTTCCCCGAGGCATCAATAATTCTGTTATCTTTGTGAGGAAAATAAATCATTAAAAGAAGCGAAAACCAAGCAGCGACTGCGGTCGGACGTGAATTGGGACGTGAAAATAATTGCAAAAATTATGCTCTTTTCGTTGCCAGCTAAATAAACGTTTAGGGGAATTGTTGTCAATGTTTAAAAAAATACGAATGGCAACCGATATACAGATGTTCACTTTCTATGTTTTAAAAAATTTGTAAACCATTTTTTGCGTAAACCAATCATTTTTTTGCTTAGTCGATGAAAATAATCGGTATGTCACGTTGGCAAACTTATAAATTACTATAGCAGGTTGTAGTGGCTCGCGCACTTCGCGCGCTCGCTATATGCTCGAATCAAAATTAGATCGTTTAGAAAATTAACGTGAAATTGACGTCCAAACTTTACGAAATCGAGGAAAAAAAAATCGATTTCGTAAAGTCTGAAGACCCCATCCAATGGGAAATTTCTCGCTGATTCCGAAAAGCACCGTTGTTTGCCCGAAAAACATCAAATTCGATGAGAAAAATTCAAAAAATTATTTTTCACTTTTTTAGAAATGTTGTCACTTCGCTAAAATCGAATTTACTTTTTTTTCGGTCGACCAAACCTGGGTTTTCTTTTTGCGTTCGAGAGAAAATTCTATAAGGAAGAGAATGCCGCAAAGGTCAACGCGATATCTTGATTTCTGAATTTTTTACAGGATGTTAAAGTCAGACCCCCAAAAATTGCAAATTTTTAGAAGGGGCCCTTTCGTTTTTTTGCGATTTTGGGGTATCTAGCTTATAAGTATTTTTATTATAGATAAAAAATACTTGAAGTTTGGGTGACATGAATATTAGGCATAAATCGGCACCGGACGTAACAGGCTTATATTTTTTTCAAGTTTCTTTCGCAGGCAACTAGCTTGCAATTTGATAGCAATTATCATATGTAGTGCGTTTTAGTGAATCGTCGCAGCACCCGACGGACCAGATGACCACGTATTTTCGACGGGAGCAGTCGGATTATCCGTGGAAGGTTAGCGGCGACGGTGCGCACGGGATCAGCAGCGCACAGTGCATGGTGCATGGTCTGTGCGAGGACGATTATTTTCTTAGCGTGTTTCCCATTAGACCGGATTTTGCCGACGGGAATTATTAGCGATAAACAGATCAACGTTGGCTGCCCTCGCTATTAACCGCTTACGCTCTTAGTGTGTGGAGGGGGAAGCGGCTCACCAGGTGCGAGGGCCGTGCGGAGTCGAGGACTTCCCGGACCTCAGCCAATCCCGCAAAGTCTCGGATAAGCAAAAGTGGCACGATTTTTGAAAAATAATCGCGGGCTTGTCGCTCATTTTGTCGACCACTAAAACGCTACAGTTTTGCAGTTACCAGACAACTCGTACATAATATTCTTGCTATACATCGCAATATCCTTCGAACACGCGATTGCGCGCTTATCTTTGAGTATTTCTGACGGTTCCGATGTCCGAAACGTCAATCGCGTCGCCCGACAGCGTCCACGACTTCAGCGATTAGGAATTCTTTTTTACCGATACCCAGACGTTTTAAGTTATACGTTGTTCGCGACTTACATATATTCGTTATAACAGAATTAAACTGTACATTTAAATGGAGTAACAAATTTTCGAAACACCTTTCGCAAGATTTCACCGCGGATATGGAAAGGCGCGTTTTTCCAGAAATCAAAATTTCTACTCTGACTTACGACTTGGAATGTTGACGCACTTTTATTCTTGGCCCCAGGCCCGTGTTTGCGTGAGCATTTTTTTTGTAAGATAAAAAATATAGAAATGTCATTCTTAACAAAAACTACCGCATGTAGGTAAAATTAAATATGTTTACATTTTAGCAAAATATAGTAAAAATCACGTGGATTTAATTTCACCTGGTTTCATTTTATCCAGTAGCAGTTATTCTCATCAAACGCATGTTTCAAAATCCAGTACCACCCTTCATTCCAATTAAAAATCCTACTTTCAAGATATCTTCACCTTGATTTCAACTAAAATCGTTTCTTCTATATTTGCGCCAAACAAATAGCGTTCAAATATATATTTTTCAATCACCGCATGCAGCTTAGTTCTGTCACAACGAAAATAAGTTTGATTCGCATCTGGCGTTTCATTTTTATTGACCAACCGTTGAATGTCACTCGTGCGACGAATTCTCTCGCATAGTCGAAGACGCAATTTTTGTTTTTTTCGCTCCATGCGCATTCCCTCAGGTATAGTCGTTCAAACAAAAATATTCGTTTCACGAGTCGTCCTCCATCGCGTATTTGCATCCACTAATGGCGCTACTTCTATTATCAACCCGCACAAATGGATTTCCCAAGCACTCGAGGTTGTGCCACAGCGGCGCGGACGGTTTAGAACGGATGTACACTGTTACGCCGGAGGCGGAGGTCTCTCGTCAATTGTCTGCTAGCCGGGCCTATCTATGCATGCACTTCGGGTTCGTACACTGTACGGCTGCTCGGTGGCGAACGAATAAGAGAACGGCGAGCACTCGCGCTGACATGCGGCACGATTGTCGACTCGCCAACGAGGCTTCGCGTCGCTTTTGCAAGCAGCTCTGATAATAAACCTGCCCTGCCTCCAGCGTGCAACCGTACATATATTTTCATTTTTTATTCTTATTCTTCCACGACTAACAATGAGAGCAATCAGACTGAAACTATCGTTGATTACTTTGATTAACGATCGCGTCCGTGAGGTTGAGAGATCATTGGGAAAATAAATGAAAAGAAGCCACGACGAGTTGTTCACTTTGTGGGAGCCCAAATTTTTATTAAATTCTCGAATAACTCGAATTAATCACCCATGTTCAATCGCAGCAGTGTATAACAGATGACTTGGCAAACGAGCGCCGAGGAAAGAAAATTTAGAAATCTCTCAATAAACGATTTGTTATCTTTGCGTGCAATTCGCCAACGAATTGGCAGTTTTGCTGAATCACGTTTTTATTGATTGTTTCTAGATTTCTTTTGTTCGTCGTCGGCGAAGTCGCCACAATAAAACGTTTCCTAACTAATGAAGGAAGGAGTGGGGAGGTCGTAGGTACATCAGATACATACATACGTTAGAGGAAGATTTCACAGGGCGGGGGGGGGGGGGGGGGGAGATGCCGGAGCCATCACGGGGTCCCAACCGGTGTGTGTTTGAATCACGGTGTGTTATACATTATATATAATTAAATACCATTAATTATATATATATATTCAATTTTTTTTTCTTATTTTTTTCTCATACATTGGTTCTCTAAAACGCGATGTGTGTCGTTTGTCTCGTTCTTAATTACACAACTAATATATTACACTTTGAACATCAGACGAGAGACTCTCGTCTTTCCTTCCGTCCTCTCCACGTATTTACAAGATTACAGATTATTCCACGTATTAATTATAATAGTTTTTGTAACTCTCTCTCTCTCTTTCGCTCCATCTCTTCTTTTTCCCTCTGACTTGATTTGGTCCGTCGCTCAGATTCATCCGTTCATTTTTCTTTTCTCTCTCTCTTTCCATTTCAGCGAACCGAAATATCCTTAAACGCTGGAGCCGGCGCCAGCGTTCGCTTGCACGTAATAATTTCGCACGTGCAGATTTTGCAGGTAAATCGCCGATAGCTGTTGGGATCCGTTGGCAACCCGAAGACCGGGAAGCGAGCTGTTCCACTCGCAGTGATTCGTGGACGAGGTGATCTTCGAGTCCGGACTCGCCGACGGTGTCTCCGGCGAGGGCATCGGATTCGTCTCGGCGACGACGTCAACGTCGACGTCCACGTCGACGTCCTCCTCGTCCTGGTCGACCTCCGGCTCGGGCAGCAAGTCGTGCTCGTCCTCGCTGCAACTGAATCTCCGCGATTTCACCGATCGGCCGATCATACTCTCCGTCGTGTCGATGTGCTGATGATCGTCGGGCGCGAGCAACGACGCCACGTCGAACTGACGCTTTCTCGACGGTTGAAACGACGATCGGCGCAACGACTGACTGCTCTGTAGCTGGTGATGCTGGCCGTGGTGGTGGTGCTGGTGATGGTGATGGTGACTCGGTTGCTGGGTCAGTTGCTGCGGGTGATGATGATGTGGGCTCCAGATACCCGAGATCGGTTGCGACGCTACCGGTGGACCTACCTGTGGAGATGCAAGAGATACCGTGGATTTAGTGATTTTTCCAATTGGGACGAATTAACTGATTTGATGGTTATTGGATTTCGCGGTTCAAAGATTTTGCCGACAATCGTGATTTTATCGGTAAGGCTTTTACTTTTTTCACCAGAACCACAATGTTGGAGGAATTAATTGAACTGGGAGTTCACTTTTAGTGGTTAACTGTGTAAGTAATCGAGTTAAGATTTTTCAACTGACAAAATTTTGTTCATAAGAAACCTTATTCAATAATGTATATTAATTTTTATGTTCATTTTTACATTAGTTTTTTGCGCTTTTAATGGATTTGTTTCTCAAGGTTAAAAAAGAATAGATTTTTGAGCCACCGCTTTGCGACTGCAACTCATATTTACAAAACCGCAACTATTATAAGTCACAGCAGAAATACAAATTCGCTTCTCTAATTAAGAGAACAAAGTATCAAGTCTGTTAAAATCGAAAAACATCAAACAGTTAAAATATAGTCTGTATCCACGCTTCCCACCCAAGTAAATTGTACCATCAAAACTCATTTTCAAATACGTAATTCATTCCTATCCAAATGACTTTCAAGTGGGCGACAAGAACCAACAAAAAAATAGCCACCAATTTCATCCACACTTTTCCTTCCTCTCATCTTCCGGAGGTTCACCCTAATATCCATCGAACCCCGTATTTCATTTTCAATCTAACCCGTCCAAATATTTTCTCAACCCTGTCCCACTGCGAATAAATCCGACACCCAGCTCTCCGGCTCCTGAAAGCCTCGAAATATTAAAAAGAAAACCTACCAGTGCGGTTGGCGGCGGTGGAGTGGCCGGTAGCGGCGGCGGACTCGGGCTGTCGGGTTCCTCGTCAACGGCCAGTCCCATGTGCCGTCTGACCTTCCTCTGGGCTTTGCGTCGTCGAAAGTCGCCCCTTCGAAAATCCTCAAGATTCGCCGGATGAATCGCCCAATAGTGTCCCTTCCCGTTGGCACTGCGTCCGGACTTGACGAAACAGTCGTTCAACGAGAGATTGTGCCTTATCGAGTTTCGCCAGCCGGGCCCGCGTGTCCTGAAGTACGGATAGTGCTCGAGTATGTGCTGATAGATGTCGGACAGCACCAGCTTCTTCTCCGGCGACGAGAGTATCGCCATGGCGATCAGCCCGATGTAGCTGTGCTGGGGTTTCGGCTCCTCGGGAATTCGCTGATGATGCGGATGCAGCAGGGCCATCGACAGGGCCAAGCGGCTCGGGTAGCCGGCGGCCGCCGCGGCCGCGGCGGCCGTGGGGTACAGCGGCAGCGGGGCCGGAAATCCCGGCGACATTCCGAGGTGCGAGGTCGGACCCCCGGACGTCGGATGACCCCCGACGCCGCCCGGATGCTGGGAGTGCAATTGCTGCGCCAGCCGCAGACGCTCGGCCATTGCGTAATGATAGAGCTGGAGTCTGTAGTGCTCGAGACCGGGCAAAAAACCCGCCATCGGGTTGCCCACCCCGAGGCCGACGGCCAGCGGCTCCTTGGCGGGCGGCGGACTCTCGTTGCTGCACATCACTGGGCCTTCAATCTTCCCACCGTTTGGACTCACTTCCTACCCCGCCCGAACTTCGTGCACGCAATTTTTCCACCCCGTACCGTGGATTTTTTTTTTCACCCTTCTCCAGGCTCGTTTTTTTTCCCTTTTTCAGCGGTTCCACTCGAGGTCCTGAATTATTCGCTTCACTCTCACTCCTCGCACAAACTTTGGTGTATTACCGATTCAATGAATTGTCAATCGTGCTACGTCCTCGCGCCGAACACCAGGACGATTTTGCCCAACCGTCGGTCGACTCGGCCTCGCAACTCTTGCCGCGAGAACAATTCACTCCAAAGTACGAAGGAAAAAACCCGTAGCGCGTATCTCGGTGACCGTCGTGTATTTTCCCCGACACCTGATGCGCGCGTTTTGCTCGTGTGCGCGACGAGCGAGCGACTGGCTCATGATTTACGAGCGACCGGTCGGGGTTGACGTTCCGACGTCGTCGTCGTCGTCGGCTGCCACCACTTTCCCCATTTCTACCCCTTCCCCATTGACCCGCGCCTCGTTCGTCGTCGTGTCTCCTCTCTCCGTCACTCGCGCGCTCGTCCTGGTCCAGCTGGGGGCACCGGGCCCCGCCCCCTTTTCCAGGACCCTTCGTACCCTCGTCCTGGACGAAGGACGACGTCGCGCCCGCCGATTGGCCGCTCTCCGGGCTCCGGGCGGGGCTTCCAGGCCGCTTGATACCCGCCCACGCTGCCTCAACGTTGAGATATTGATCTCAGCCCCCTCGGCGCAAGGTGGAGGGGGACAGGGGGCTGGGAGGGGGGGGGGGGGGGGGTGGCGGAAAACCGCGTTTATTCCGCGCTCTCGCGAAGCCACCGGCCGTTCTGTCTCTCGCTCTTCCTTCGCGTCGCGGCGACGTCTCGGAAAAACCTCCGGGCACCGCGCCCCCCTCCCCCCCCCCCCCCCCCCCCCGGAGAAACCCCGGTTTTCGAAACACAACTCGATTTCCGACTCGTCCTCGTCGTTGTCGCGCAGTTTCGCAAAGTCTTCAGTCAACAATCCGCACAATCTCGTGCGGAGCCAAAACACACGACTCCAAATAATTAAAACACACCAGCTGCGAGGGTTTTTCGCGCGCCGTGTTCCGGTTTGTCACTTTTGACACGCATACCCCGTACCTGGTTCTCCGATTCTCCCTCTGGCCCGCGGCTCCGATTTCGCTTTAACCTCGCGCGAGTCCCCCCTCCCCCCGTTTTTCGGCTCCGCGCGATCACAAAAGGCCGCTGGAGTCGCGATAGGCGCGAGCGAGGAACACCGCGGGAAAAAAGTTGGGAAAGGGGGGCAGGGGGGTAGGGATAATGTACGCGCGGCGTTGAAAGTCTCGTCGTCTGTATGCCGTGTGGATCAGGGGGGTCGCTCGCGCCTACCAACCGCCCCGCAACTATTTGTAAGCATCCGCCATGCTGGTTTCATACACAGGGAAAAGAGATGGTTCGGGTCAACCGAATCCGGCGGTCACTGAATGTCACGTAAATTACGGTCGGTCGCGAGCAATGACATTTTTTCGTTCTCCAACAGTTTCTTGGTTCAGCGTAGACTAACCGATGTTTGAGGCGAACAAAAATTGCATAGAGAAAAATATGAACGGAGTGACAACAAAAGATTTGCTACGGCAGCAAAAAATGTCCTGTAGTAGCTAAACATTTTGTTGCGATAACAACAAAAAATCGTTAATACGGCAAAAGATTTATCATCGCTCGCTGATTATTTTTCTCCGCGTGTTAACGCGGACAAAAAATTTTTTTGCTCGTCTAACATATTTTTTTGTGGGTCAAACAAATTTTTTTGCTAGTACAACAAGATTGTTTGCCAGGTTATCGCAGATAACGCAATGTTGTCACTTTTTTTAACAAAAAATTTGCTGGCATAGCAAAATCGGTTTCTCCGCGAAGCCGTCTAAATTATTTAGTTGACAGCCGCTGGATTTGTTGGACCAACAAATAAATCCGCTTTCCTCAGTGTATTTGCGGCGCGTTTCGCAGGGCTTTCGCGCAAAACACAGTCGTACACGAGACGAGATTGGAGTCGTAATGGTCATGAAATGAAGAGGGAGGGACAGGAGGAACGGTAACGGGAAGGGCAGATAGGGATGACGGGAGGGTGGGGGGGTTTGAACATAGAGAGGAATATGGCGCATTTATGTTGACCGTTTTGTGTTTTGTGCTGTCGTCTGTGCATAGGCAGTAACATGCGGCAAGCTGCTTGATATTGTGAGTACCTATGGGGAAGAGCGACTCTGGCTGCAAAATGTTCGTCCCAGCCCAGTGTGACGTTTACCTCCATTGTGAATGCGCCGAGTACACCCAATCGTCGTGCCCTATAACTACATATACACACCCGGCTCGTGTTGCGATTGTCGATTTCTCGCATTGCGAATAACAACGGTGGGCATAGAGGCAGCAGCGGCGGCGGCCACCAGCAGCATCGCGAAAGCCTCTGTGTTCCCGTTATGTATAGATTCTGGTGTAGAACACACCAGAGTCCCGGAGAGTGAACGCGTTTCCGCGTCCGTTCGCGGGGATATAGCCGGACGGAAATACAATGCAGAGAGAGCCGCTGTACGTGTCGCGGTACGTGCTGACGCCTCGACGCTGTTTCTCGTTGCTGCTGCTGCTGCTGCTGCTGCTGCTGTTGCATTCTGGGCAGCTGGCCACTGTTGCAATACACTGAAAACGCTCCAGTCACAGTGCGTGTTGCGCTGTGACGCTGGGTGGAGGGTGAGATTGCACGATTTTGAGCCAAACTGCCCCGGAGCTTCGTGAGCCAATTCGACGGGATGGTTGTTGGAACAAAAGTGTGGGAAATTTTCATACTGGTATATATAGGATGCAGAGTCATTGCGGTTTGTTTTGGATCTGTTCTTGGATCTGGGCTTGATTTTTTTGCGCTTCTCTTCGTTGTCAAATGTTAAGAAAGCTTTGGTTCGAGGTTGTTGCAAATTTTTTTTTATTTGCGAAGTGACATGGGAAAAATGTTTTAACTCGTGTGATCGTGATTCACATTCGGCAGGAAAAGTTTTACCGTGCTTGTAAAACTTTTCCTGATGTATCGTAATTTATGATTTTCGCGAGTAGCCGTTTACTTTTGCTTCGTTCCGAGCTAAATATTCTTGAGCGAAATAAAATTGGTCATTCGCGGCTGATGTTATCCGAGCTTCGAGTCAAGGCTGTTGCCAACTTTTTATTGAGTTGCTAGTGGATCAACCTTGACCCGCCAGAAAAGTATCATAAAATTACGGGATTTTTTATTTCTGCACGCAAAATAAATGTTCGTGCACCAGTTTAATTCTACTTCGTTCCAAACTAAATTTCTTAGGCGAGATAAAATTGGATTCCAGTTTCATAAATACTTTAATGTAATCTCTGAAATATGGAGCACATTTTCCGATGCTCTTGTGTCACTTTGTCCCTTTTCTATCCTATCTATCTGTCTCCTATCGCTGCTCTCTACTGCCAAAATGTTTCCGGAATTTGTATTGAATCCGTCGATGCGTGGGACACGGAAAAGGAGTCGGGTTGAGCGATCGCTGTCGCTGGCGGATACAGATGATTCCCCAAGCGAGATAGAATCGACGAGACCGTAAGTATGAAATAAGTCTGCGGTACGAAACAGGCCACAAGGGAGCCGAGATCTTCTCACCTCGAAATAACGAAGCATCAAGGGTGCGCGAAGTCCTCGCGATGAAGCTGCCCAGCATCAGTTTTCACCGCGGACTCCTCGGCGGACTTCGTAGTCAGTCGGTCAGCTTCAACGCGAGACAAAGCGAAAAGCAAGTTCGCACAGTGCAGGAGCAACAGGAGCAACGAAATAGACGAACCGGATACCGAACGAACCCCCGAACTTCGTAACTCTATATTTGGTCCGATCAGATAGGACGAGGCAACGCACAAGAGGAGGGTGAGCGAGACTCTCGTGGCTCGGCGACGAAAAGAAAGAAAAAAAAACACTTTCTCGAGACTCCTCGAATTTTTCGCGCCAAACCAGCGCTTATCCCGGATCACGATCTGCGATCCTCTTTGCGTTTACCGATCGGGGGATGACGACAGCGGTGAGAAGAAAAAAAAAGAAAACAGCACTCGGGTTGATCCCAATGCGAGTCCCGAAGGATCTTGCGGGAAATCAGAGCTTCGCGCGTCAAAACACAATATAAAAATTTGGTAACACGAAAATTGTAAGTGGCGAGGGAGGAAGAGAGAGAGAGAGAGATGTGCGGTACCTGCGGGGAAACGAGGCGATCGGTGCGAGGGAACAGAAAGAGAACTGGCTCTCTTTCTGCCCGTCGCGCGTGTAAATCGTCGCCAGTGCAAACGAGAGGCGCTCGACGTGTATATAGGGAGACGTAAAACGCGAGAGGCTAAAACGCTTCCTTTTCTGCGCCCCGCGAGATCCCCGAACCGAGCGCATAATGGAGATAATTGTGACAAAATGGAGCGTGTCATTGTGGTGAAAAAGAAGAGGAGCGAGGGAGGTTTGTACAGTGGCGCAGTGTGAGAGTAACTGTAACGATCGAGGGTGGCTCTCGGGGAGTCCCATCGCTGGGGATGAGGAGAAGGAGGGGGGAGGAGTAAGTGGCAGATGCATGGCGGCGAGTTGACAGCTTCTCCGATTTCCTGCAAGCCCCGACACGGCGCTTCACGATTTTCGAGACGAATCGAGAGATAGGGTCGAGATTGAGAAAACGAAAGGAGCGTCGGATTCTGCGCTCTTTCGTGGTTCGACCTTTCAGTACGTCTCGTTCGAAATCATTTTGGAGCAGGGAAAAGCGTTAAATAGAAATTACAAACTCGATATGATTTTAATGATTTTTATACTACCGTCATATGCACATTCTATTTGAATTTTTTCACGTGTCAATAATTTTTTACGGCCAGTCACAATTGATCAACTGTTTCTATATTTGCGGTATCAACGTTATCGTTTCGCAGTGTTTTCATATCACAGACGTTCAAGGTAAAAATGTAAACCAACCAAAACCGACCAAAGTTAAGGGTGTCTAATATTATTATCAGATATTCATTCATCTCCTACCATTTTTTTTTTTACAAAAAATGAGTGAAAATCTTCCTCGTCGCCAAGAAGGCAATTAAAATAATTCTTGTCCAGTCAAACGCGCATTCGATACGAAAAAAAAGTTGTCGAGAAGATCTAACTCGATAGGACCTTGTGAGAGAGAGGGCTGGAAAACGTAACAGCGCGGAGCGAGGAGGGTGAAACATCGAGCGAGTGGGAGGCCGGCTGAGGGTTGCGGGGGTTGATCGCGCGATGTAGCGAGCGGAGCTGGTGGTGGTGGTGCTGCTGGTGGTGGTGATGGTGGTGGTGGTGGTGGTGGTGGCGGAGCTGCGCGCCCCGTGCTAAAGAGAGTCCATTAGCTTTGACGCCCGTCTCAAAGGGACTCTACTCGTTTCGGCATCGTGTACCGAGTGTTTCCTAAGCATCGCGTTCTCTCCTTCGGCATCGGCCTCAGCTCCTCCGCCACCGTCCCGGTCGCCGACGCCGCTTTATCGCATCTCACTCGCTCGCGCTCGGCAGCGCCCATCGACGGGAGCGCTAGGATCGCGCGAGGCGTTATCGGTCTTTGTCGTGGGACCGAGGTGTAATTTACGTTATGCATTCCACATGCGCGGTGTATACACGTCGAACGGTGTATTACCGTGTATAAAGCTCACGCGCGGTACAACCATCTCCATCCAGCTTGGTCCCCGTTTAAATATTCATCATTCGTAAACTCCCTTCGACGACTCCCCGCGACGACGCGACACCCGACGTAAAACGCTGCGCCGAAAACAGCCCGGCTCGCGCTAACCGAATTGAGAGCGACGGCGGAGAGCTTGAGGATAATTTATTTGTGGTTGCGTTTAGGGTCTTGGTATTATTGTAGTTTTGTATGGTTGGATTTGAATGTTACACAGTATTCTATTTTTGCAATTTACTATTTTTATATTTTGGGTATTTTAATATTCTATCACCGAGAGGAAAAGTTTCCTTGATACCAAAGAAATGGGTGGATTGAATTTTTTCGTTGATTTCAATGAAATATTTATTTTTATTTCAAAAACACGGCCTCTTTGATTCAAAGAAACGATATACTTGACGGCACCTCTGGTCCGCCAACGTTTGGCGCATTCGCGATGTGTCGTATTTTTATTTCCCGCACGGGCTATGGTCCGTTATGTTGGTTAAGTCATGTCAAATCCAGAAGATAATCATTTGTTAAACCATCTATGTTGTTATGGTATATGTGACCAAAAGCTCGGTCGACATAACCTATAATTTGGATTTGGTTGATGAAATGATTCAAAGAAAATATAATATTAACTTAAGGATATTGTCAAGAGACGCGGTAGCGTCTCAACGCCAAGTATTAACAGACATCTATAATTTCATTGACGTCAAAGAAATGTTTCATATATTGCGATTTCAAGGAAATTTTATTAAATCAAGGGAACTTTTCTCTCGCTGTGTAACATTTCAAGATTTCGATATTTCAGTATTTTAATACTGATCCCACCCACCGTTTGTTTATGTCCGGCATAAACATCGATTTTTGATTGACCTCTGTCGCCTTCCGTCATTTTCATGTTTCATTTTGGATACACACAACTTATTTTCTCTCCATCCAAGTGGATTGCACTTCAACATCGCAATAATTCACGAAATCGCAAGACGACAATGCGGACGATACAATCCCAATATTTTCTGATTGACCAAGCGAAGCGTGTTCGCACTCCACGAGATCTTAAACGAGAGCATAATAGTTCAAAGACATTCCCCGTCCGGCGGCCTCGTGGAAAAACGCGCGCGCGCGCCACGGGGCGTCATTTGTGTTTACACCGAGTGTAGGGCCTGCGATGCTCGCTCGGTTTAACGAAGCGTACTGAACTTTTGGGCCCTCTCACACGTTCACCCTCCCTTTTTCTCTCTCTCTCTCTCTCTCGCTCCCTCCACCATGTAACCCATGCACCACGTCCGGAGGTGGAGAAACGTGCGAGACCCCCACGATTTAGCGAAGCGTCAATTATCGAGTGCAGACCCGAGAATGGAGACCTTTTGTGAAAAATCGCAGAATGTAGCGCGGTACGGGCACGAGATTTCGTATTCCATTGTAGAGCGACGAGCCGGACACTCGGTCGAGTTGTCCATCCACTTCCTCCTGTGCCTCGTGTATCCCTCTGTCCCGGAGCCTCTGGCGTTGACCGGAAGTCTCGCGCTCTCTCATTCCAATCGTCACTCTTTTTCCTCTTCCTCGCTTTCTTCGTCTTCTTCTTATTCTCCTTCTCGCAAAATCGCTCTGCTGCTTTTTGGGCCCCCGCGTAGTCCTCAACCGCGCCTTCTCGATTCCTCTTCACGCCGCGTATAATCGTTCTAATAGAGCGAACAGACCGCAAAACGTGACCGCTTGCCCGAGTAACAGGATTACGGAGGAGATTAGATTGGAGATATTTAATGCGGTGTTGAAATGCAGCAGCCGCAGCCACAACGAGTCGTCGTCGCCGCGAGCGCTCGGTGCACCCCGGAGAGGCCCCCGCTGCGACTCAATGCCCGGATTTGCCAATATTTTGGGTGTTTAGCTTTGTGCCGAGACAGTGGACGCATTGTCGAGTGGCACGTTGGGCGTGGCGCGCGCGTCGGTGCTGCACGAACGCGCCGACGAGGACCTCTTCATTTTGTGCGCGCTTTCGGGGTCACTCTTCGAGGATTCTTTTTTTTTTGGTACCGCACGATCCACTCCTAGGCTCGCCGAAGAGGCCAGCAGGGCTGTCAGTAGCAGTGCTGAAAAATGATTTTTTTGTGAGATATTTGTTGAACTAACGAATGGATTTTTGGAGCATGTCGAATTCTCTTCATGACGTTTCAGATTGTTATTATTGGAATTGCTTACCAATTAAATTTTTCACGACATATTAATTTGAAAAAAGTATTTTGTTCGGGTTTAAAAAAATATTAGTTACGGAATTCAAAAACATTTTATTATACGAAAAATGAAAAAAATGTGTGAACTAGTTTTACGGATTCCCAAGAATGTTTATTCGAATCAATATTCGCAAATAAAAATTTGCCCCAACATACATTTTTTCACAATTAAATTGTACACTGAGTCTACGATTGTTCTGGATTGACTTCAGCTTGACGTAAGAAAATAAATTTCGCGACGAAATAATAACTTTTGTCGAGCCTCAGATACAGAGAACCAGATACCGAATTTCGTGCCTGCAGTTCTTCATCAGACAAACGCGTATGAAAAGAACGTCTCCAAATTTATGTAACGCGAATAGTTATATCCGAGCAATTGCTTTCGATCTAATTGCAGTTATAATTAGGCAATAATCCGATTCTCTCTGCAGACAGGGAAAGCGGTGAAAAGAAACGGAACGTACAGCCAATAATTCTTCATCCAGACAAACGCGTATGAAAAGAACGTCTCCAAATTTATGTAACGCGAATCGTTATATCCGTGCAATTGCTTTCGATCTAATTGCAGTTATAATTAGGCAATAATCCGATTCTCTCTGCAGACACGGAAAGCGGTGAAAAGAAACGGGACGTACAGCGAATGATCGTATGTGGCTCAGCGGGCGCGAGCGCGGGGTTCCTGTAATGCATATTTCAATGTCGTGCCTGACAGTCCCCGAATGTCATCCCGCAAAGAGCATTTGTGCGGTAATCTATTAGTAGATACTCCCCGGGGGATTCCCGATGGATGGCGGCACACATCGCAGCCCCGCGCGCGGGCACGACGGAAACCCTTTTGTAGTTTCGCGCGAGGTGCTTATGCGCGCTTGGTTAAGCCACACGAATTGTGGGGTGGGCGCTGCGTGTGGCTCTCGAGAGCCGCACTCGACGTGCGCGCGTGCTATCAGCGCGCATCAACGCGCGCATTTCGACCCTGCGTGGGGGACACTTATTTTTCCGTCGACAAAACAGGAATGATACCTATGAGGATTATTCCTCCATAAATACATTGAATATTTAAATACCCTGAATATTTCATCGGTATTCCGATACGGCCGTAAGCTGCTTTCGTTTAAAAGTCATTTAGCGATGAATCATTGAACGAGAGTATAAAATGACAGAATCAGTGATACCTGCGACTGGTCGCGTTTGATGATTCCATTTCGCGGATAAATATGGAGAAAACGCGAGCCGCGCATCTCGATCGCCCTCGCGGGTCACCCGGGTGCGGAGGCAAAAATATGGCAATCATTACCGTAGATACAGAGACCGTAATTTTTGTTTGTAACGTTCCGGTGATTTCTTTTCTATACACAACTTATGTCATCGCTTACGACTTGTTGGTGTCTCGACGGAGAGATATCTGAGAAAAATTGCCATACTTTTACGACGCGAATCCCTACAGTGTTACTAAACTATAAATTCTGGTAAAAAAATCTCGTAAATTATGTTCATTTTCGCCAGGTGACGATTTTCGCGGTATGGTAATTTCTCTCAGACATATGGTATTAATTGATCTCTCATATGTCTGGGAGAAATTCATCTTCACATAGGAAAATCAGTGTTGATCAGTGTCCGAAAAGTCGCCAGAGTGACGGAATAATCCGAGTTCGCGTTAACCAAATGTGGCAATCGTTGCCAGATTGTCCCGCCGGCGCGGCTATCGGAGAATCGAAAAATATTTACTGACAGCGGTGTCGGTCACGCGAGGCACACAAAACGCCACTGACATAGCGTGAATTCACATCATCGCGGCGATAGCGCCCGTGGCTTTCATTCGCGCTCTGTTATGATCGTTATACTCGTACACATCGAAGACTTTCACGCACCGCTGTGTTTACGCAGCGTTAATCGAGCTTTATAAAGCGAACGATATAGGCTTAGGTACATATAGGGAGGGATTCTCGATCGTGCGAGCGAAGAGCCGGTCGGCGATATAATGAGAAATCACAATATTGTTGTTAATCGAGCGGGGGTCTCGGGATTTTATGGGAATGCGCCACGGGACTTACATCGAGTTCTCGTGGTGAGACCTCGAAACTCGTGGACGCCGCGCGTAGCCAACACGTCGACCGCTGCGCCCCGTTCGGGTGTTCGTCAGTTCGATGTGGTCGGAACTCTGCCTACGAAAACACTCGAGATGTTACCACAGCCGGCTCCACAACCGCGTCTATGTTTCAAATCGTCTCGAGAGCCATTGTCGTTAGCCTCTTCGAAACCTTTCGAATTAATATAACCAGCACGAATTTAGTATTTCAACGCCCGTCTCCCTCGCACCCTATGAATTTTACGGCGAAGACTCCGTAACGTAGATAATTCAGTGGGACTGTAAGGCTACAGGAATAAGGCAGAAAGGCAGATATGCGCACAGAGAAGATATTTTACTTCCTGATGTATTTGAGTTAACATTTTTTTTCCCCCCAATTAGTCATAATTTCCATAAATTTTTATCAATATCGATTGATAGTTTTACGTGATTCCCTTAATATACAAAGATCATTTTAAAAAAAAATCGACTTAAATGTACAATTTTTACAGGAATAAAAATGATTTTGCTTCCTCATAGAAATGTCTGTATGTGTGTATGTGTGTGTGCGTGTGCGTGTGCGTGTGCGTGTGCGTCTGCGTGTGTGTGTGTGTGTATGTGCACGTTTTTTTGTTTACACTATAACTGCCGTCATTTTTTAAGAATATTCATCAAATTTGGCACGCACGTTCGCTATCATAGCGAATTTCATCCTGATATCTCTCAATTTGTGGAAGTTATAGCGCGAAAACGATTTTTGCCAAATTTTCAAAATGCTGTAAAATCTGAATTTCCTAACCGATTCGCGTTAACTGCAATCCCATACAGCTATGGGATTGCAGTTGACGCGAATCGGTTAGGAAATTCAGATTTTACAGCATTTTGAAAATTTGGCAAAAATCGTTCCTCATAGAGGTAGGATCGTCAAAAGTGTAAAATACTGAGGAAGCAATTTGCAAGGTTCTACTTTGCAGGGTTTTTTCATTATCGCGTTAAGCGATAAGAAATGCGGAAAATCTTCTAATTTCCTGTCACCAAAATCGCATGCAACGTGATAAATTAAAGTTCGCGACCTCCTGCGACATTTGGGAAAGAGACAAATTGCGATTGTTACACGTACGAGCGGCGCAGAACGAGAAATAATGAAGCTGCGGGTTCGGGCGCAGTGCATGAATGTTGTTGTATCTCGTAGGACGAATCTCGAATACGAAAATCAACGTCATCGATACTATCGAACAGCTGTCGCGTGGCTCGGGCGATCGGCAACAATAGCCGTGGCTGAGAGCTCGGCACGCACGACAAAGGAGAGAGGATACTATCGGGTTCGTAGTGTAGTCCTTGTCAATCGGTCGCTGTGCCGCTGCTGCCGGTAATAGACGATGAAAGGGGTGTGCGGCGAGCACCCCTTTCGCCCCTGTGTACTCGCTAAACCCGCGCCTCAATGCCACTGCGCTCTTCCGTCCGTAATAACATCCAATATAACTATAAACGGACATGCCGCGTGGGTGTTGCTCGCGCACGACTTTGAATAATAAACTTTGGCTAACCCTTGATCGAGATGAGACGCGAGTTTGGTCCACTACAACGGCACTGGATGCCAAAGGCTGCACCACGGGTCTCGAGCATGTAAGTCGCTCCTATTTGCCAGCACCAGATCGGATTACTATCGCCGCTGCACCGCAGACGAAGGGGCCGATAAACCGCAGAGCAAAATAGCTCAAACAACGTTTTGGACGCGGCAAATATTCCTTCAACCCCGACGCACTTTTTTCGTCATCGAAACGTGGGTCCACTGCACTAATACGAATGGAATACAACATATTTTTAACAGGATTTTCGTCTTATTAAACATTGAAAAATTCTCAGTATTTTTTATTGTATTTTATTAGCAATAAAACAATTTATTTTTTCCCTGGATGAAATTCTTTGCGTAAACAGAAAAAACTCTGAGCAAACGTTAGAATATTGTTAGCTCCAATTTTTAAGCCGCAATTTCAGTGTCTTTATTGGCTAATCAGAAAATAATCGAAACGACCACATAATGAAGTAATTAATTTTGTACATTAAAAAAAGTTGTGCAATACGTGTTTTTCACTGCGTTAAACGTGCACATTTTTGTTTTCCCGAGGGGCGAACGAGGGGCAACTTTGTCCGAAGAGTTTGCGCCAATTGAACGCACGCAAGAATTTCTATAATTCGAGGAATTACAGGTTATCGGAGTCCGATTGACAGATGTACGTAACATGTGTTTCGCGAGGACTCGGGCGTTAAATACGCGTGCGGTAACGCTAGATGGCGGGGGATTGGTATGCACGGCGTTTTGTCACCGGATCCATCATCGCGCGCGACCGACGGAGAAGAAGAGAGACAGGGAGCGACCGAGAGACCGAGCGGTGGTCGCACATCGGGTGAGCGACTGCGCGCACGCACACGCGTTTGTTTCTCGTGTTACACCCACATACTGTTGGGGTAATGATCGTATAATGGTGGAATAATAATTTCATGGGGGCCAAAGGGGGTAGTAGTGCTAAGACCTGGCCGCCTAGCCCGAGGCAGGACTCCAATATGTGCGCCTTAAACTCGCCGTAACCATCGAGCCAAAAGGGCCTCGGCAACAGTACACGAGCCGGGCGTCATCCTCTCTCGTTTCAACCCCCCCGCAACTGCGATGTTTATTATTCACTTAGAGACGCTGGCCTTCTATTTATTCCCTGCGGTCCTGGATCGAAGATCGAGTCAGCTTAAAGGGTGCCGCCCACATCGGGTTCATCAGACTCCAGGGCGGAGGATATAAATGAAAAGGAAGGTTGCAACAATTTTTTTGCTCCATGATCGTCATACAATAATTCGACAATCTTTAATGTCAAGTGTTAGTCAACAGCGGCAAATAAATTGTTTATTTTTTGCGTTGTTTTGTTACTCGCTTAAGATCCGTGGTCTTTCTTATTTCTTGCGGTCATGGATCGAAGGTCGGATCAGTTTAAAGGGTGGTCACGTCCTGCGCGTGAAGCTCGGGGCAAAGGTTTACAGAAAAGCAGGTTACAACAAATAATTTTAGTCCAAGATGGCAACGTAATGATTCTATCACCTTTCGTCTCATCTCAGACGTCATTTGACAGGTGAAAAATAGGAGTTTTTATTTCTCCTTCCGCAAATCTTTTCACGATGTTCATCTATGTATTTATTTAGACATAGCGGCTTTCGTTTGATTTCCTGCAGTCATGGATCGAGTGTCGAGTCCTGCTCGCAAGGCTCAACGCCAAAAGATACATGTGAAGCCAAATCTTTCCAATTCAACATCGCAGCTCAAGAATTCCATCGTCCTCATAGTCTCACAAGTTAGTTAACAGCAGTGAATAAGGCGTTTTCATTTTTACCGCTTCACAAAGCGCGAGCGAATCTTCGCGGAGTGGTATAAAAGCCGAGACGTCGCCGGTATAATCAGCATTGTCGATCGAAGCCGGGGGAGGAGCCGCGCGGGGTAAGAAGCAACCAGAGGCGAATACATAAAGGACAGCAGGACTTTCTCGGGAGTGTCCGAGATCTCGTCTCCTCTTTTGGCGCGTAAGGTGCCGGTAATGACTGTTTTGACAGCGGCTCGCGCTGTCCGCGCGCAACGTCGATTTTTCTGCCATTGTGACGTTCGAACAGATTGGAATCAATATTTACACTCGAGAGGCCCGTGTAAGCCGGGGATTAGCGGTGGCTCGACCGGCCTCAACCCGGGCCCTTCAACCCTTTCCCCAATTGAGTCAGTGGGTCCTCGATCTTGCGGCCCTTTGAACGACGGCCACACGAGGCGACGGTAGAAGGGGTGACAAAACCGAACGTCCAGCGGCGGTCGAGAGACTCGTGCACCTTGTTCGTACCTTGCTCGTGGCACAGAACAACTTTGGGTTCGGAGGCTTCGCGCGTTTCAGGCACGAGACCGGAGCGCGAAAAATCGTCGTGTAGGGTGTGAACCGAAGAAAGGGCATTGTTGAAATTCGTTTATTTGCAGTTGGGAATGAGCAACGACAATGCAACCACGTCGATGCACAATGAGTGGCCTTTGTTGGCGTCATTTGTATGACGCCCCGACGATGAGCTGTAATGGACAATTCGTGCCAAGTCTGCTGGATAATCGAGGCTACAGTAGCGTGGATAATGCGAAATTGGATTATCTTTCCGGCCTGGCGAAACGATGGGAACTCGACCACGATTTTGTGATAGTCGACAGGCGTTTTGTACCCTCGTGAGATAATTTGGAGTTGGAGACACACAAGATGGGGTTACTGGGCTGTAGGTAAGAAGCATTTTTACTGAATGTCGGGAGGACATTTTTCTAGGATCGATAATTTACCGGTTGTCGAGGTGGATTTACCGGGTGTCGGGCTTTGGGAGGCATTGGGTTGGTCGTCGGTATTCACACAGGGGACCAAAATTCGGTAAACTTACCGACCGAGATTGTTGAACGACCCCTCGACAGATGGCGACACTGAAAATCAAGTTGAATTTACCCCTCGGAATTCGTATACCTTTCGCGTGGGAAATCAATTTACCGGAAGACGATACACAGCCTTTTACTGCCCGCTGAAATATGTTGTAGGTGCTTACAAAACGGGTGTAAGAAATAAGGTGGTCTTCATGATTTACTAACTGTTGGATGGTTTATCAGCTAGATTATTTTTCACATGTTTGCAAATCAAGCTGCACAATATTTAAAATGTGTATTTAAAATGTTGATCTCCTCTCACTGATAGTTATATCGTCAGTACGTTACACTTAAATTTGTTACGTCCAATTATTGGTGTGCTTTAATTTATCATTTAATTTACCTACCCTTTTTTGCCTTTTAACCGGTGAGTTAGCTGAACAAATATTTTTACTCACCGATATCGCGCCACAAAATCGGTGCAGTATCTAACGGGCATCAAATTTTCAATGCTAACAAAAGCTCAAAGCCCGTGAATGTACCGAACATAATAAAGCGATTAGCGTCGGTCAGTGTAGCGTTCAATAAAGAATGTGCCAGCGTTCGGTCCGAGCGTTGCAACGGGTACATATCTATTACGCCCTCTTAGGAGAGTTGAAAGAAAAAAGAGAAGAAAAAAAAATCACGTGAGCCGGACAATGGAGCCGGAGCTGGATCTCTTTATCGTTATGTCGGGGAGGACACGTGCCTGACATAATTCACCGCGGCATTGATGGTTATATTCCATTGTGGGCGCGAGCACTACCCTATTACGGGGTTTACGACTAGGCGGTACGGCGCCTTGGCTCGTTCCCGCCGTCCTCCTCGTCGTCTCTCCCAAAATGTTCGAAATGGTAAATACCCTGACCGCGAATGTGGCCAGAGGAAACGTACGTATTTTTCTCAGCTTTACTGCAGAAAAATGTTCAGTAGGCTCTCTGTAAATATGGTCATTTTTAATTGCCACGGGATACGCTTCAATTCAATTTTATGCGAAAAAGTCAGATGTATCAAATATTAATATTCAATATTTGATACATCTGACTTTTTCAAATATTATTAAATAAGAAATTTCAAATGTTAAATATTATCGGTGTTTAATTTTGGTAAAATTCGCAGCTACCTAAGAAGACAAAATGTTGCGTTTAGGTGACAAACCAATTCCGGTCAATTATTTAATTAAAACGGCGAGAAATTTTCTCACTGAGCATCCCCGTCGAAGGTCGAGGGTCCCCTGGGAAAAAGGGGTGCAAAGGGGAACGACGACGACGTGTTCACGGGTACTTTGGACGAATGACGGTCAAGTGTTAACTGTAACAACAAACCTTCGGGATCCATAACTCTGACGAGCCCATTGTTAACGAGAGTGGCCCGGGCCGCGTGTTCTTAAGCGGGTGCAACCCTCTCCAACCCTCTCGTCGGCGTCACCCTAGTCGTGTACTCTCCTGCTACTCGAGCTGCTTCGAAACTTCACGAGTCTCTCGAAAACCGACAAGCACAAACTTTGGCAGCACAGCCGATCGCCAATAAACAGCGTCAGGAGTGAACCTATTAGTTACCTTAATGTAAAATAAAGCTACGAGCCTTTCGAAAATCAACAAACTCATTTTTATGCATGTAAGATCGCGATTAAATAGCGTCAGGAGTAAAATTTAGTTAATTTAATTATTTTTTACAAAGTTTAAAAATCTTTTATTGGGCGCCGCTTTTGCTATCCTCGACTCATTTGTATTATTATTCGTATAATAGGAAGAGGAGAGGAAGCGAGCGCAAAATCAAAACCCAAGAGCCTTTCAAAAACTTTAGTGCACAAACTTTGGTGCATATCTGATCGTGATATAGCGTCAGGAGTGACAATTAGTTAATTACATATTTTTTTTAAGATTAAAAAATCGTTTATTCGGGGCCGTTTTTGTTATCCTCGATTCATTTGTATTATAGAATTATAGATGGAGAGAGACCAAGCGAGCGTCACTAAATTGAGAATCGATTGCTCACAATAGCGTATATTGCTGACCATGCCACGGGATTTAACCGTCGAAACGGGATTGTTTCAGATTGCCGATTCGAGTGTGGCAAAACGGGCGCGCGCGAGCGCGCTGCCAGGTCTGTTACTATGCCATGGCTGCTGTGTATTACGTACTACACCACTACAAACGCTGCCGGTGCTGCCTTCGGGCTCGATTGTACCAACGAAAACGGGGTCGGCGCGCTGCGTTACGAGGTGAGCGAGAGGGCAGACGGGAAAGGGAGAAACCAGCGGGACCGGTAATCTGTATTATCCGAGGACTATTAGTATCGGGTGAATCGAGGGTTCGCCGGATTACAGTCATTACACGAAGATACACCGAAATAACATTTGCGTGACGGCGCTGCTACTCTCGGCCACTTCAATTGTCCGCACGTGCAAGATTTCGGCTTTCGTTCGTTTCAATTATCAATGTTCGTGCTTTGCGAAATTTAAGATATAAAAAAAATAACGCGCGCTCACGCGCGTGGACAGGTTAGCCGCGCTGCAGCGCTTATGCCTAATTGCAACAAACTGTCAAATTTTGCTGGTCGTCACGGTCCACGACCAATCAGAGCCCGAATAGAACGACAACAATACTCACGTTGGCGCGAATTACGTACTTTTTAATAGAAGATATTCGACTTTACGTTCAATCGAAATCAATCGATTATATTTGGAATTTTTAGGCATTCAAATTTCGATGCACTTTCGTCTTTTCTATCAGCGCCGGATTTTCTGTCGCCGGGCTGTGCAAATTGAATCTGTAAAATTGTGTACAGCAAATGCACAGTTCGTGCAGTATTTTCTAGCGGATCTTGACGACTTTGTGAAAATTCCGGGAAACCCTCGTTTAATAACGATAAAAATTCACTAATTGCAGTTTAATATTCGTTTTATTCAGGCCCGTGTAGGTATTCACGCTTAATCGAATGTCCAGTTTGTCGGCTTTACTTTTGGAGTTAATCGGTCTGTATATAACGCTGAAGCGGAGAAAGAGACATGGTCAACGTTGCGGACGTGGGACCAACGAGGGGCGTGACAACGCGAATCCACACACAATATATATATGTATATTATGGAGTACAGTGTATTGCTCCGGGTGCTGAAAAAGCGTGTGAGAGAGAGACGGACAGAGGGTGGACAGAGCGCGCGGCCTGCACCGCGCGCTTCGGGCCGGCTGACAACTGTCGGCCTATTAAACTAATTGACTGCGCAGTATGTCAGTACCCACAGCGATCGCGCAGGAATAAAAAAGCAAAACACCGGCGCACACAGATACATATATTTCGTGCTGCGTGCCATACGTCCCGGAGTCGGGGAGCCCCCTTCGAGTAACACAACCCACACGCATGCACAGAGTCATCCTATGTGCGCTACCCTCCTCGTTGTCGTCGCTGAATCGATTACAACCCTCTTACGAAATTTTTTTACGCGTCAACGCCTCGGGCCCTCGGCCGCAAAGTAATTTTCGAAAAATCTGGTCAAGCCCTCCATGACGCGCGTACTGGAAAAGTCGATTGGGTATGAAGTCAGTTTTGTATCCTTGAACAATAATACGAGATAATTCGTTATAATTATTATTTGCGGATTTATTTGTGTATTGGAAAGATACTTTGTAATATTTTAATTATTTTTTTTTGTTTTTCATATTAATATTTTAATAATGAAAATTTGTTTTTTTTTACTATCGTTAGGTCCAATTATAAATTGCACTAAGGGAGAGAAACTCGATTTTGCTATGGTGGCCACGTGGGTGGCTGTGGGTTAATCGCCGATTTTAAATCCTTCGATGCACCGATCGTCGATTCTTTGGTATAAGCCATATACGATGATGGTTGCGGAGAAAGCCGCGTAATACCGAGCACGCGTCTACCCGTCAAAGCGGCAGTGGGCAGAGCCCCATTGAACATTTTATCCCAGGTACATTTAACTACTCGATGCACAGCGTATCTCCTCTTTAATTGGCCCCATTGAGAGGTTCTACCGCGTGGCGATATCGTCTCGTAACCCGAACTAATGGTCGTCGTCGCTCCGTATTGCGGTAAAACCCCTTTATATCATCGCGAAATCGCGCTAGACTCTTTTCAGTTCGTAAAATTCTGTTTCTGGGTCTCGCGTCGCCACTGAGAATTTGCATCAAATATACGAACGTTCGTCACGTTATCTAATTTTTTGTCCTACTGACACTCTTATTCATCTTAATCCCTTAGACAAAAATATTGCAGTCTGCAAAATTCATTAGCCCTATACTGCTAGAAATATGCGGTGTCACACGCTGCTGGTGTGGACTTTTTCCTAGTGTTACTTATTATAGTGTTAATAGTAACACTTTTGCGGTGCGAAATTAACACCACCCTATTCGTTAAATTTATTCCAGTGTAAAGTGAGGATACATTGTAAGACTTTTCTCTTGTTACAGACACCGTCTTGATGTACTTTTTAATACCACATTTCTAACAGTGTATGAAGTAATAATGACAGCATAAATTTCAATTTCACCTTTTGGCTATATTCAAAGTGTTTTCTTGATATGAGTCTTAAGAGCTTTTATATATTCGTGTCTAGATTTCTCAGAAAAAAGAACCAAACGCTCTAAAGTTTGGACACATTTAGGATCGAGTTTTTGAACATAAGTTCGATCTTGTAATCTTGTGATCTTGTGTTCAAAGATAGACTTAAAGTTCAAAATTACATAAAACCAAATCAACCCTTACTTAGTATGTCCACGTTTCAAACAATTTTTTTGACTACCGAACCGTCGCCCTCGACGAACGAATTTCAATTGACAAAAAAGGGGGAAGCAATCAACTCGTTGGAGTCGCGTGCGTCGGCTCGGGTGTCGAGCGCGGGCATCAAAATCGGTTCTCAAACCAATTCAAACCTTTTAATCGATTTTAATCGATCGTTGCGTACGCCGCCTCTCCATCCACCTACTCGCGTTGATTAAATGACGCGCGACGTGTCCATATTTCCGGTTCGTTTTGTGCCGTTGAATGGTCGAAATTTTCGCATGGACCGGTCAGAACTGACGTAAACCGGTTCGAGGCTCGAAGAATCCGTGCAAATGTGTTTACAGGGCTGCGGCAGCCACGAGTTACGCGCTATGACCGGGCATTAACTTGATAATATCGTCACGGATGTCGAAGTCCTGGCTGGTGGGTTTGCGTCGCTCTGTGTATAACAAATGTGTCGCGCACCAAACCCCCGACACGACGAACGAGGGGCGCGAGAGATCGAGACCCACCGTATGTTCACGTATTGTGATGACGACGACTCCTCCTTCTCGGTCGCTTCTCTCTGTCCCGCCTGCCTTGTGGCGCGACTCTCTTCGCGCTTCCACACGTGACAATTGGCCGAGCATAATTGGCAGGGGTCCCCGAATGATATTTATTACACGCGTCTCTCGTCGGGGACGCCCGACGCGTGGACCACGGAGGGTGTCGGCGGCGAAATCCGTAATGGCCAACTGCTGAGCTACCCGAGACCACGAGACACCGCGCGAGCCTCTTTGCGGTTCGTTAAACGACGCTTCGAGCACCCGGACGCGGGACACGAGACAAAAACCAGCTCGAAAGGGGTTAGAAAATTCTGTAAAAAAAAATACGGAATAAAATTGCAAATACGTGGAGATTCTAATTGCTTTAAATACAAGAGTGTACGCGTTAATTTGAATGTGAGTTGGAGTCGTAGGTTTAATTTAAAAAAAAATGCAAAAAATGGTCAAAAGCTAAATCGATTTTTGGCAATTGTTCAGTGCACAGAGAAAAATAAATCGTCGCTATATTTGAATCAGCGTCGAAGATATTTTGGTCATTTGATTACCTCATCAAAGAAATCAAAAGGACTAATTGAAAAAGCTGTCACCGAGTAAGAATCACGTAAAGCGGGAATAAGACGAAAAACGAAGAGAAGGAAAAAATTGATTTCCAAAGTGCGAATGGAATATATATATTTTTTTTTCAAAGGTTTACTAACAAGAAGTTTCACGAAGACGTAGATGGATGATACCGCGACGTTACAGTGATAGTACACGTAGTTTAGTGCAGACGAGGAGGATCTGGCCTGAGGGTGGTGGGAGGAGGGGGAGGGTGGGGTGGCGGGGGGTAGTATGATAATAATGTACGTTAAGTACGTGTTTGTAGTTACCCCTGAGGTGAGCCACCCCCGTGACGGGAGCTCTGTGGCCCCGCCTCGTAGCTGCTCTCGACGCGGGGTTGGTTGTTACGGGGGTGGCATAATAGGGGGGCGGCGCCTGTGCTGCCGCGGCTCGCGCGCGCGGAATCGCCCGACTATCTGGCTCACCCCCGTCTGGGGGGATGAATTTTTCCCGGCGCCGGGATCTCCTCGTTGAGATACTAGAGCGATTCGCCGCGTGGACAGTCGCTCGTTCGCACAGCTAAAAAGCCAACCTCGAATCGCCCCGGGGCTACGATAACACGAGAATAACAGTTACGGTCGCCCGGATAATCATCCCCTCGGTTACTCGCGGAGTTGTCGTGACTTTGACGATTTTTAGTGACGCGCAAGTGGAGGACCTCGGAATTCATTCAGTGAAATTTTTGGGTCACACGCGCCAACTGGCGTCACAAGGAGATCCACGAGGATCCGGGCTCTGGAAGATTCGTCAGGTATGTACGATTTTTTGTGTGTGTTGAAACAAAATTGCTTTGGAGCAGGTCAGATGAAGAAGGTAAAAATTACATTTTTTCTGGGCCAGTTGAGTGATAAGCGACGTGCACAAATTTAGGGAGATTCGATTCGATTATTACGTTACTACAATTTTGATAGTGTTTCTGATTATCTGAGTTTTTATTTAACTGAACTTCTGATTCATCAGTGCACAGAATTCGTAAAATGAGTTACTTACTCTTGGATAAAATATAATATAATTTTTTGTGTCTCTTAAAATGTTTAATTACACTGAAAGGTGCTCTCAATTTGATTTTGTCGATACTTATTAAAAATGTGAAAAGTAAAAATTATATAAAAGCTGTCTAATTAATTATAACTCCCAATAATTATACTTAATGAATAAAAATGCTCCACAACAAATCTCACAAAGTCAATTCCATTCGACGCAAATATTTCGCCAATCGTAATCAGATATACAAGTTTGCCATGGTGGCCATAGCTAGATACAAATGGAGTTTCTTTAGTTTTCTCAAATCCGCAAATAAATAAACTGTGATAAAAAAAAACAAAATCAAACTTCCAAATTATCCGAGTTTCTCTTGAAGCTCCTAAAACCGTCAGAGATTTTTTTCGGCGCCCGAAAGTCCCGTCGCTCGGGTCACCCTTCGCGAGGCAGTCAGTCGTCGTCGCGCTCCAAAAGAGACTCCGTTAAAAATGGATCGCGACAAAATAAATTGATAGTCGATTCACGCGGCCCCGCGAACAAACTGGTCCCGCGGGACGCGAGGGTCGCGTCCGTCGTTTCTCGTTCGCTCGCTCGCTCCGCGTGTTCCCTTTGCGCCGGGTCTCGCGAAGGGTCGCGAGCCCTCGGCGAATAACGTCGGGCGCAAACACCATAAACTGTTTGTACCGAGGATTAGCCGTTCCATGCTGCTCTCGAGAATTATCCTGACGTGCCGGCAAACAGAGTTTCGGAGCAGCGAAAATAACGAATCGATTTCTGAACGAGTGGAGAAAGTCCAAATAGCGATTCACAGGTGGTTCTCAATTTTAATCCGCTTCTATCCCCCCCCCCCCTCCCCCGGCGCCCCTTCCATCCCTCTTGGTTTTTTTCCATTAATACAAATTACGATAATGCCATTCGATAGGAAATTTATGATATTGTGATTAAAAAGGATCTACGAGTACACCGTAGCTTTTGGCCGAGCGCCGCCGTGCGCCCTCCCATTAATTCATATATTAATAGAGTTCAGTGATCGGGAATTCCGGCGACGGCAATCAAACCGGGGAGCGCCGAGCGCGTCGAGTGGCGATTACTCGTATTGTCGAGAACTCGGGCAATTATATGATTAAAGTACGGGCCAAAATGTAAACTGTCCAAGTTGGATGGAAATCCTTTGATCTGCTTGCAGGGATTTTAGCCGCTGGCCTCGCGGCGACCGGCTGTATAACGAGCTCTCTTAGTAATAAGAGGTCACCGATTATTATATCATTTCAATTTTTTTTTCTCTTTGTCGCCTTCGGAGGTGAAAAAGGGGGCACTTAAATCAAAGTACTGCAATATGAATTAGCGAGTGATGGCACTAGTTGGAAGTTACACAGAAATTTACAGCTGCGAAAAATTGCAATTAGGAATTACTGTCGTTAGACCGCGGCCACGGTGGGCATCAGTGAGGCGTGCCTGATGAGACACCACATGATTGCTGCCGGATCAGGACCAGATCTGGCTGAAGATCACAACGTTTTATCACAGATTTAAGCTGTAAATGGCTGGAACTGTTTTTCATGTGCTAGAATGTTTTGGACGTAATACAATTTCAAACAATTTCTGACATGGCCACTATTCCAGCACGGAGAAAAAAGATTAGTTGGGACAACTCCCCTTTTATGAGTTGGCTAAAAATGAGTTGCTAGAACGATTCACTTTGTGCTTATAACCATTTTGTGAGTTGAGACAACTAATAAGTGGTTGTCTTAACTTACAAACGAGTTTTTCAAACATTTTTTCAGTCCACTCAACTCTTTTGTTTTCTCCGAGAGCCTGATTATTAAATTTGATATTACATAAACCGTTAAAACATTTCCAAAAATATTGTGAACTGCAATTATTGCGGATTTTGCATTGCGGCTTTGAGCCGTCCCACTATAAATGATGTCGCGATGATTTGACGTTGTGATCTCGATGATCGACGCAAACGCGAACAACTATTCCAATCTGTTTCTATTTCTATCTGCGGTAATTCGGTCTAATTAGACTGATTATATTCGAGCAGCGTTCGAGCAGCGCGCGAGCATTCGACGGAAGTGGTCGTGGAGTGTCGCCCTATTTTCCAGTCGACGTCGGGTAATAGTGAGCGTAAATTCGTTGATTAAATCGCAGACGAGCGAGGGGACGAGCGAGCGTGCAGCTTCTCCGACGCCGAGGATATGGTTAATATTTAATTCCAAAAATCATCAGCATAATTGACTCCCACCACCACACCTGCCGTGACGCCCGACTCGTAAACACCTGTGCTATAACAATAGACTGACTTGTTGGCGCTTACGAGGGGCCGACATCCGTCCAAGCTGCTTGTAACAACAGCATGAAAATCGCTTTAATGAAACCATAACACGAATCTCAGTGAATTGCCTCAAAATTTGGAACATCACTTTTTCATTCTCGTAATTTTATTCTAAAAAATGCAAATGCAAAAGTTTCCAGAAAAACTTGACGAGACAAATAGTATCGACTGAAATCTGAAGTCATCAGATTCATTTTTTATAAAACCCAAATTTTCACAAAATCTCGAATCCACCAAATCTCACCAAACATTCAGATAACAAAAAACAGCACACTTTACCGATAAATCATCACGGAATTCTTTTTTTTTTTGCGATCCTCACAACTCGAACTTCCAATCCGTCAAAATATATTTCAAAATAAAAGCCTATAAACAACAAATTAATTTACAGCCCGACGCGCGAAGCGTGGATCAGCGAGCGAGGACAAAGATCGCATTGTCGTCGTCGTTCCCGTAAATCATGCAGCGATTTCCAAAGTCCGAGAGGGAGACGCGTACAATTACAGGGAATGGTGGGGGGAGGTTGGAGCGGGGAAGGGGGCGCCGGGCGTCCCCGTCGACGAAGCAATCGTACTCCTCTTCCTAAAATAACAAGAATGAGCACGAAGGCGGAATGGTGCGCAGGAGATAACGTGAGAGATAAAGTGAAGAGTAAAGGGAGAAGGAAATAGCGACGAGCAGCGCGGGTCGAGTTGAAGTACAACCCGAAGAGGAGGGTAGTGGAGGGGTTGGCACACTCGTGATGGAAGCACAGAGATTTAACAATGTTACAATGAACGAGCTTGCGCGCCGTCTCCCTTTCTCCTCCACGTCCCCCTCTCCCGCCCTCCGCGGCCCTGTTTCCCTTTCTCGTTCTCGTTCGGAGCTTTCGGTACCGCGCGCCCTCTCGCGCAACACTCCACCGACCGTGGCTCCCTCTGCCTCGCCTCGCGGTACCCGCCGAGCGAGCGAGACAGAGGGCGCGCGGTCCCGAGCGCAGATTGAATTGTAAAATAACCAATATGGCAGGAACAATGCTCTCGTTCCCGCTACAACATTGCGCTGTTTGCATTTAAATAATCTGCGAGGTGGAGCGACGGCGCGCTATACGCGGAATACGCGGAGGCGGAGGATGAGAAGAAGCCGCCACGCGCTTATTCCCGCGGATTATACGAAGAGCGGATCGTTCTGAGACGGGGGATCAGCTCGTGCCCTATATCGCGCGCGTTTACGTCTATAGCAACCACATTTTTAACTCCCGACTGCTCCTGGGCAAAAGACGGGAGTCATGCGTTTCGCGACGTTCGAAAGATCTCACCTCGAATCTTCGACATGCATGTTTGTCAAGACGACGAAAAATGTCTTGACAAGTTTTGGTACAGAGCTTCTATGGCTGGGAGGTTTGCCGTAAATCTATCGATTTTTGAGATCCATTGTGCCTCCGCGGAGATATATATCTTTGAAAAAAGTTGTAAAATTCCCAGTTCGTAAATATCGCTTTAAGCACTACTTTTTTACAACTACTGTTTACGCGTGTGTGCGTAGCCTAACATGGCGTCGATTGGTTCAAACTAAGGCCAGCTGAAGCGCTGTCGCTGATTTGAACGATTTCTTTATCGCCAATGTACTCGAAAAAGGCAAAAATATACTTGACCAAATTTTGTACGTCGATTCTATGACTGGCGCCCAATGTCTTTGTCCATAAATTGAGCTATTAAGTTGCCCATTGGCATAGAGTACTGAATTTTGCTAATAGCCTATTTGAATATATCGAAATATTGCCGCCAGTGTCGCGTATTCTGTGACTCACTTCATAGCGCACATGGCAGAGCGTTTGGATTACTTTGAAAGGATAAAAAAAAAATAATTTTACAAAAACTCCCGACTGATAAAGAAGCCTTGTTAATAAACAAATTGGGTAAATGAAAATTGTGAAATAATGAGATAACTATTCACATATCATAGTCGGGAGATTTTCACACATAATGGCGAAAAAATTATTAAGGCGATATGCGAATAGTTATTTCATTATTTCGCCATTTTTATTTACCCAGTTTGTTTATTAACAAAGCTTCATTTCCAGTCGGGAGTTCTTGAATTTTTGTAAAATTAGTTTGTTCCTTGGTTTTCAACTTGCGTATCATGTGATTCGACTGTAATGAAGTTATTTATTTAATTCATGAGATTTCTTAAGATGAATTAGGTGACTAAATTTTGCCTATTTCCGGGCCTTTAGCTACGAGCGAATCTGTCTTCTAATAGTCTAAAAAGCCAAGACCTATTCCTCTAACAAATCACTCACCACAAATCTCACCGTTTTCAGATTTTTCTTCTCTTTCGCAACCTCTCAAATTTCCTGCGTTTTTATTTTCGCACTTCGAGAGAATGAAAACGTTGTCTTACTGAAATAAATAAGCGAATTATATCGCACTGAAGTGATTCACCATCGCGAGCAATACGATACAGCACCGGTCGGTGGTATCGCATTCTGACCGTATAGCCGTTCTCGTAATCATGCCAACCGGGTACCAACCGACTACGTAAGTGGCGAGTAATTAATGCGGTTCGTTCGGCCGGTACCGGTCAAGGGTGGCGGTCCCTGCAGTTCGTGCATGCAGACAGAGTGAGACCGGTTGTAACGCGCGCTGGAGAATCGTCGCATATAGAGGTAGCCGCCCGGTTATTCCCGTGGACCGGGTAGCACGCAGAGCGAGCAAGCGAGAGACACAGAGAGGGAAAGCGTCGGCCGGTTCCCGAGCTGGGCCACTGGATCCGGCCGACCCTCCCTCTCGCCTCGCATTGTTTCACGGTGGATGAGAATTTAATTTGCACGAGGAGACGAGAGAATCGGGGGGAGGGGGGTGGAGCGGGAGGCTGAAAGGGGGCAGGGGGGGGGGGCACTGGAAGACCGGAAACGAGAGACAGAGAGAGAGAGGCAGAGATTCGGGCAGGTCGGATGGGTGCTGCCTTGTTTAAGCGTGGGTGGGAGTGTCAAATTGAATTACCCACCCCCGTTTCGCAGCCCCCGGGGGACATTTGCCGTGCGCACAGAGCTCGCTTCTCTCCGCTCTTCCCTCCTCGCTGTCTATCGCCCTCTGCCTCTGCGTATATGTATATGTATACATATATATATGTATATATATCGTACAGACAGAGAGTATATACGCATGCACCGGGGGTAGATACCTTCATGGAAGGCGTTTTCAATTAAAATCAACACTGGCTGGGTTGGGTTCTCTGTGTCTCTCGCTCCCTCCCCCCCCCCCCCCCCATTCTTTTCCCTCTTTTCCCTCCTTTCCCTCCCCCTTGCCACTATATTAATCTCCGCCCGCTGCATTCTCCGAAAATTAACAAATTCATTGCTGAGAAAAAAAAATGAGGAAAAAGATTTGACGCTGCAGAGCAGCGAGATCGTTGAACGGAATATACGGTATAAGAGTTCCGCGGGGGGAGGGCGAGGGAGGGGGGAGGGGTGGCGGAGTTGGAGGTGAAAGAGAAGGCGCGGAAAATGTTTTCATCGTTGTGGCACGTCGGGCGAACGCGGCGGCTTCGTTGGCAGCGAAGTAACGATAAGAGGATAAGGAACTCGAATCGAGCGCCAGCCGACTTCACCGGTCGCTTCTGCGAATTCCACCCCGGTTATTTTCGCAGCTACCGCCGGGACGGAAAGAGTGGGGGATGAACGGAACAAGCGGCGGGAAGTACCTGCTGGCTTTTACGAGCGTTCCAGAATGAGAGAACTACCGCCTTGGCTGCGAAGAAAGAGGTGAAATTGAAGGAACGAAAGCTGCAGGGTCGGAGGAGGAAGAGAAAAAAAAACAGAGACAGAGAGATAGAGAGAGACAGGAATTTTCGCCTTCAACGAGTTTGATGAAGGCTACGAGGAAATAGCTTTGACTGAATGAAAGTGAAAAAGATGCCCCAGGTACGAGAGCAGCGGCTTCTGTTAAAACGTTTAGGACAAACAAAGGGAAAGCCATTCGTCTCGCTCGTTTCCGTGAATCGAAAAAAGAGAGAAAAACGTACAGTGCATTAACGCAGCTGCTTTAATTATCGATGGCCATAGTTGATTTTCGCAGTGGGAATTTCTAATGAACGCCCCGCGGGCTTTGATCGAAGTGCTTAATCTGACGCGGTTTATCGGTGCTGCTCTCTTGGATCGAGGCTGCATGAGGATTTTCTTAATCACCGTCGGCCAATCTGAAGATCGTTAAGGGGAAAGAGCCGAGAGGAGATTCCGTCTCGAAAACAACGCGGTCCACAAGCTCTTTCGATAAACTTTAGCGAGGCTCGTGGATCGTGGAATAGTTTAATCAATCATTTCATCGAATTCGGTCGACCGGTCGTATGTGAGAGCGAATACAGCGGTTTTCTTTAGTGAGGAACTTTGAAAGTTAGAATTACTGCAAATCGAGAATTGATTACCCTTTTTGTGGCGCAGAAATACGAGGACACTTGGAAATGAGGGTTATTGAGACGTCACTTTTTGGCAGTGACGGCTGAATTTTAATCTAATTCTGTTGGTAATGGTTGATATTATGAGCAAAAATATATTGGTACCGATATTTGTGGGTAAGACTAAATTGCCTCGGGCGAAATATTAAACTAAACGTTCACATCGACTGAAATGTGTCACGAACTAAAAGGTTAATGTCACGAAAAATATTTAAACGAAAATGTATGGCTGACAGAATTTTTGTTTTCTCATGTTTAGACAAGCTGTTGACGTATTTATGTCAACAATTCTTTTATTAGGCCAAAATTAGTTCCAGTGGTTCCCCTCGTACAGATCAGACAGACTCGCGTTAAACAGTCACACGAAATCGGTTGACCCACGCGAGTCTCGTCGAGCGTCGATCAACCCGCGCGAAAGAAGGGCCGAAAAAAAATCGCTCCCCGACGAGAATTCGGGTAGAATGCGAAACGAAAAAAGTCAAATAGAGAAATCGAATGAAAATGGACGTCTGTGTTTCGTTTTTTTGTTCCAGAATGGACGGACCGGCGGTATTGTCGATGCCGCCCCTCGCCGCGTCCCAGAAATCGGCGCAGTCCAGTCCCCAACCGCAACCGCACGCTAAACCGAATCAGGTACTGCCGCACTTGCACGTATATGTGCTACATGTGTATACACACGGGTTACTCTTTTAGCGCGTGTTGGCTCTTTTTTGTCAATCGTGCATCAAGTGGAAAAGGTTGTAAAGCCTCCGGTCGAGATTCGAATTTTTCGATATTGGAGGATGGAAAAGATTATTTACGCGCCACCCTGTTACTCGGAAAGCGAAAATCGCGAGTCGTAACCCGTATGTCGCAAAAATCGCTTTTTGATATTATTGCGATTTAATCCATTTTCTCAACATCAGCGATCAAAGATATTTTGCTATTTGTTGGCAACCGCTAAATTTTTCGGTCAAGGCGACGCTCCCGCAATCGAAAAATTTCGACAGATTTTTCTCGAACCCATGTGTTTCGTGGGTCGTAGAATCTGCGTCGACGAATTTGACATCCAAAAAAAAAATGTTGGTTTCGAAAAAAAAAAGTTTAAATGTTTGTCTCACTCACCCTCGCGGTCACGTGACTCGAGCCACCTCGTTAAAATAATAAACGTGAAAGTCGAGAGAGCTGCGTCGTGCGACTATAGCATTTAGGAATTACAGGTTGGAACTGTCTCGTTGTACGGCATTCACATCGTCTCGCTGGTGATCGAGAGACAGGAGAGACTCTGTCTCGCCCAGATAAGCAACACGCTGCTCAAGCAGTTCAGCTACAACGAGATTCACAATCGTCGCGTCGCCCTGGGCATCACCTGTGTCCAGTGTACCCCCGTCCAGCTGGAGATTCTCCGACGGGCCGGAGCGATGCCTCCGTCGTCGCGAAGATGCGGGATGATCACGAGGAGGGAGGCCGAACGACTGTGCAAATCATTTCTCAGCGACAACGCACCTCCCAGGTTTGATATTATTATCCAAATAAAACAATGATCATTTTCAAAAATAGTGACTCAAACGTTATCGCTGGACAGTATCGCTCGTCTACGGTAGCAGAAGCATAACAAATCATAGAAGATACCGATGGAAATTTGTATTTAAATATCAATTACATCTTTGGATCTACCTCAGCAATCTCAAAAAGACTTCCAATTGGACCAAAAAGATGATTCATTCATTTGATCTTTCGAACTGAACAACGTTTGGAGCATCATAATATGTCATTGCACTCACCAAATAATTGTTTCACTACCCAGAAATATCAATTCCAAAAAATGCCTAAAAATGGTCTCACTGTAACATCAAAAATAAATTCCACCCATAGATAAAAAAATCATGTTTTCCATATAAATTCCCAGCATCGCTGTTTCACACAGGCGTTCCCCAATTTTTCTTCCCCAGACTGCCCGAGGACTTTGCCTTCTCGGTTCACCACGAGTGCGCCTGGGGCTGTCGCGGTGCGTTCATCCCGTCGCGTTACAACAGCTCCCGAGCCAAGTGCATCAAGTGCACGTACTGCGGTCTCTTCTTCTCGCCGAACAAATTTATCTTTCACTCCCACCGAACGGGTCCGGCCGACAAGTACGTGCAGCCCGACGCGGCGAACTTCAACTCGTGGAGGCGGCACATGAAGCTCTCGGGGAATCCGCCGGACGACGTGGTCCACGCATGGGAGGACGTCAAGGCGATGTTCAACGGTGGCACGCGAAAACGTCTGCTGTCGAAGCCCGGATCGGGAGGTCAGTCGGACGACGTGGTTCACGCCTGGGAGGACGTCAAAGCGATATTCAATGGTGGCTCGAGAAAACGCATGCTCGCCAGTCCCGCGAGCTCCAGGGAGTCGCCGGGCCCGGCCAAACGACCGAGATCCTCGCCGACGGCGCCGATCCCGCCGGCGGTGCCGGTCCCGCCGCCCGCTCATCCCCGGGTGCCGCCGTTTCCCGAACTTCCGCTGCCGCTCTCGCGCAGCCTCGTCATGGACTACGTGTGGCATCAACATCAACAGGCTGCCGCTGTCGCCGCTGCCAAGACGCCGGGTTTCGCCTTCCCGCCTTACGCCATTCCCTGGCTGGCCAAGAGGGGGCCCGTACTCTTTCCAGGTACGTCAATTAAGTAACGGACGCAGATACAGCAAAAAAAATCGTGGTCCCGATGGTAACCGTTCAGGTGTATCAATTGGTATTCGATTTGTTGATTTTCGTTTATCGAATTTGTGAAAAAAGTGATATTGCATCGGAAACAGTGGGGAAAAAATATCTGCATATATGCTGGTCGTATTTTGTTCTTTAATATACATTTTTTTCATTGTATTGTATTTAGAGTCTGTTTACATTTTTTTTGTAAGCAAAAGGTGCGAATTGTTAGAGGAATAAAATGATTATGTTAGTAAATAATCATATGACAATTATTTGTCTGTAGAAAAGTTACTTATCATTTTTATCGCTAATTCTTTCGAGTTTTTTTACCTACTCCAGGACCTCTTCCACCTCCGTTGACCGGAGCCGCGGCGACGGAGCCCCTCATCCCCGCGGCAGTGGCCGCACCCCTTCATCAATCCGCCTTTCGACCGGTGATCCGCTCGTCTCCGATCATCGAGACGCCAGCTGTCACCCGCGAGCTCGAGCCTTCGGGAGCCAACACGGTCAACATGGAGGGCGAGTCGGACGACGAGGTCGACATCGAGACCATGGAGGACGAGGAACCTCGGACGACCGTGGCGGCAGCGACCGCGACGTCCGGCGTAAATTCCGGCATTCAAAACCTGCAAAGCAGCGTCGTGGCGAATTTGGGAACGAGCAGCAACCACAGCGGTCGCAGCGCCTCGCCCCAGTGCTGGAGTCCGGCTCGCGAAACGGTGAGTTTTCTAAAATTATACTTTCATTTTACGATCATTTTTTATTTAACGCAAAAAACAATGTGCATTGAAAAGTAATTTTGCTGTGGCAATTTTTTTGACACAACATGCAAAACGCAAAAAAAAATCGACGTAAAATTAAAACTGCAGTGTCATCAACAATACTTTGTAATAGTGACGATGTAATTTAGTCGTCGTGTAAAATTCCCTTTGCCGAAGCAAAACAAACCGTAAAACGGATGCACTTGCCTGACCCTTTGCCTTTCAAGGCTATTAATAAAAAATTTAGCGGTACTATTGCGCCTGTCCATTGTTATTTCACGACTAGAGCCCGAAATTACACGCCACACGCTCGGGAGCTTCGGAAACGTATTTTTTAATGCTCGCGTTTGTGGCGAAAGCTCGAGGATAATTTCGCAAACACTTAACACCGCGCGCGAGACGCGTCCTTCGGTGCGCTCGTGGCGCTTAGCACGCGGCGCGTTTACCACCCGTGCATCCCACTGTGTCGCGTAATTGTGCGGCAAACACACGAGCTTCGTCGCTATCGCTCGATCCTCGTGAGCCAGAAGTACCGAACGCCGACAATCACGTCGAGACGGCCGAGCGCCGAGGCGCACGCGACCCGGACGCCGGACACGCGACCCTCTTCACGCGAAATTAGACCGTAAAGAATGTAATAATGGAGCTTTTAGTAATGCGACCTCGGAGGAGTAACGATACTTTTGTCTCAACGCGAGCTTGTTAAAGAACTCACGACCATGTTTGCCTCGAAATATTTCAAACTCTCAATATTTTATACATTTAAATTTCATTGGTCGATAAAAAAATGTTCACGAAAAAAAAACGCTCGTTGAACGCAAAAATGATTTTGTACATTTATTCACTGGACTTGTTTGAACAAAAAATAGAAAAATGGGAGACTAAATATTTCACTGCGATTTTTTCTACGAAAAAAAGGTTAAAAAATATTCTATTGGAATTGATTTAATACATGTTTACAGTTTCGAAAATGTTTGAAAATATAAATGGCTGAAGTCGTTTGTTTTTCTAAAATATTTCATTGCTTGATAAATATGTACTTAACTCAGCATCGAAACGCTTATTTAAAGGAACTTTATTAATTTATTCTAATTTATAAATCTTTTAATAGGTCGCTCTAGAAATTCCACTTAGATTTTTTTTTCCAAAAAACGTTAAAAAAATGTCAATGGTATTGGTTAAATATATGCTTTCAGTGTATTAACGTTTTTTAATGGATATCTGCACGAGTTCGTTTCGCAACAACGAAATATTAATTCACACACCGGTCGAACGGTGGGTAGGCCGACCGTTTGATTAATTCATGCGTGGAAAATGCCACGCAACGTTTTCACTCTGAATATTGTTGTCACATCGTGACGTACGCGCGATGCGTGGATAACGACACTTTGGTGAAATTAATTACTTTGCCGGTCGAGCAGTCGTGACATTTGTTGGGAATTGTACGCGAACGACATCCTTAATCGATCCTCGATGGCAATAACCGAGTGTATGTGCCTTGTAACCCGAGAGACTCCACCCTACCCGGTGCAGAGAGCTCGAGTGGCGCATACGCACAGCGAAGGGGGAATGTCGAGACGCGTCGACTTAAACGCGACGAGGGATGCGATACGACGCAGCAGTGCAAACAGTTTTTCGAGCTCGCTTAATCGAATTAACGTTATCCACATTCGATGCGTGGCTCGTTGGCTCTGTTTTGTTTTCTTTGAACGGGGCCCACCAAACGTGTTTAACAAACACCGAAATAACAGCTTTTTGATATTACTTGGGTAATCACACGCGCTGGCGCGCGTGCCTGAAAAACTTGCCAAAATCGACCTCAGAAATCTGTTCTTTTCAAAATATCGACTTTTAAACTATACCATCATTCTCAAGTCGCATGTTCTACCCCTGAAAACACTGGTTATTAACCTTTTTTAATCGATTTTGAAAAAAATATTTTTTTGGCGACGAAATTTTTTTTATTTCTGTCAGAAATCGTAGATCCGACCCCGGACCGAAAATCGCCAAAATCGATCCCAATTTTTTTTCTTTTCAAAATATCGACTTTTAAACTATACCATCATTCTCAAGTCGCGTATTCTACCCCTGAAAACACTGGTTATTAACCTTTTTTAATCGATTTTGAAAAATATATTTTCTTGGCGACGTAATTTTTTTATTTGTGTCGGAAATTGTAGATCCGGCCCCGGACCGAAAATCGCCAAAATCGATCCCAATTTTGTTTCTTTTCAAAATATCAACTTTTAAACTATACCATCATTCTCAAGTCGCATATTCTACCCCTGAAAACACTGGTTATATTAACCTTTTTTAATCGATTTTGAAAAAAATATTTTCTTGGCGACGATTTTTTTTTTTTTTTTTTTTTTTTTTTTTTTTCAGAAATTGTAGATCCGGTCCCGGACCGAAAAACGCCAAAATCGACCCCAATTTTTTTTTCTTTTCAAATTATTGACTTGTAACCTATACCATTGTTCTCAAGTCGCAACAAGTCTGTTGTATGGTCATCTGATACGCTCTAACACCAAAAGAGTCTATGCCGTGTATTGGCAAAATTGCATAGCTGTCATTATCACGTTGTGTCTTGGCAAGATTGCTTAGCTGTCATTATCGTGCATTTTACTCGTTCGATGAGCTATCCATTTGGGGTTCGTAGAAGAAACAGCGCCGAGCGACCTCAAGCGGTCGATCGCAAAAGCTACCGGTTGGACTATACCACACAAGCAGTTTAGCCTTTAGCCTCCCCTTAAAAGGTTACGGGCAGTACCGCACCCGTCGTCTTATGTCAAGTCTGACATCAAACTGATTTTGTTTACAATGGACTTTTCTGGCAACCAATCACAGCTCGAATAGTTTCCTAAAAATGTTTTCCGTTCCTCATGGACTTTTTAAAAGAGGAATATTTGGATGTAGCATATATATCTTACATAGGAGAAATGTGGAAACGATTGGCTGGAGCAGTGAAAAAGGGGATCACTTCTACTTAAATGCGGAATTCTTAAAATGTAATCTTTAGATTTCTATAATTATTTATGAATGATTGAACATTTATTGCAATCCAGCGATCATACCAGCACGACAACCCGGTCCATTTTCGTTTGTTTGATGCATCTTTATTTAAAAATCTAAATACAGAAGTAGAAAACGTGATTACTTCATTAAAAAACCTGCAAAGTAGAACCTTGCAAATTGCTTCCTCAGTATTCTACACTTTTGACGATGCTACCTCTATGAGGAAGTATGTTGATCAATTTTGGCTTCCTCATAGAGGAAGCATCGTCAAAAGTGTAGAATACTGAGGAAGCAATTTGCAAGGTTCTACTTTGCAGGTTTTTTCGGCTGTTTTTTTTTAATAAATAAAAATGTAAGATTTTAACCACCGAACCGATTTCCCTCAAATTTGTACCCAACCCTTGGTTCATGATAGTGAATGTGTGGACCAAATTAGAAGCCGGTACCTTGTAATTTGCATGATCCAGCGTGATAACGAGATTTTTCAAAATGTTCTAAATGCCATAAAATTTGAACGGCTTTTCAGATCCGCGTCAAATTTGTACTCGAAACGTGGTCCATGCTTGTCCATACGTGAATCAAATTTGAGAAAATTCTGCAAAAATTTTTTTCCGATTTTTTTTTGGGTGCCGGCTTTTTTTTGTTTTTCATGCAGCAAAATCCAAATTTACCGACACAATGGCAGTTTCCTCGACGAAACTCATCGATAATAATCAATGAACGTAATGACATGTTCGAAATTGCAATCGGATGTCTCATAATTTACAGGAGCTATAGTACTTACAGACATTTGAAAAAATAATGAATTTGCAATAACATGAGAACTGCTTTACCGATTTTCGCCAAATTTGATACAAGTCATGGTTTTAAGGTGGTCTATTGTCGTACAGAATTTCATCCCGATATCTCTCAATTTGCGGAAGTTATATCGCGAAAACGATTATTGCCAAATTTTCAAAATGCTGTAAAATCTGAATTTCCTAACCGATTCGCGCCAAATACAATCCCATACAGTATTTTATGATAGCGAACGTGCGTGCCAAATTTGAAGAACATTCTTAAACAATTACAGCAGTTATCGTGTAAACAAAAAAACGTGTACATACACACATACACACACACACACATACACACACACACACACACACACATACAGACATTTCGCACAAACCACTTTTCTCGACGTTTTGGACCATGCTGAGTGTACTGACATGAAAATCTCGAAAAAAAAAAATTTCACGAAAACAAGGCTTCCTCTATGAGGAAGCAAAAATTAATAAAATACAAAAATTGAAATCGTGGGATATCACATTCGTATTGAAAAAAACCTTCAATATTCTTCACCAGCGCAAAAAACAGGGAACCTTAAACCCCACTTCATCGTTTTTACTTCCACTTGCAAAATACTTCAAGAGCTGTAAACAAAATTAGAATTAGAATGAAATTTACCGCCCACAAATATTCGCATGTTCCAGATATGATTATTATTCGAAATTAAATTTACTATACACTTGACTCTACTATCGATCGACGTGCCGGCTTATGCCAAATGGTAATTATTACCGCAGATTTAATGCCATCATTTAGCGTACATCATTATGTCGGACGTGGTTATGCCGCGCGCGGAATTGCGAGAGAATCGCTAATATCTCTCGCTTCACCCCCGCCGGTCCCGGTGATCTCCCTAGAATTTGCTCTGCTGCGGTGTGGCTGCTCGCTTCGCTGCCCTCATCAATCCCGATAATTATTGTGTCAGTAAATACACGCTGCTCTCTCGCGTTACGCCGCCACCCGCGCTCTGTGTATTCTATCTATCCATCTACGCGCCATCTACTCGACAGCGACGCGAGACCGGAAACCATATAATACACACGCGGGGCCATCAAACCGCACACGTTCCACCGGGACGTATGCTAAGCCCGCGCTTGCTCGCGCGTCCCGTGGTCGCGATATAATTAAATGAATCGACCGCTCCGATCCCGTCATGCTTTGAAAATAAACGAACCCCTCCCCCCCTCCCCCCTCGCCCTTTTAATTAATTTTCGTGTATATTTCCCATTCACGGCCCCGCGCCTCGCATAACCTCGATTCAATGCCCAGATTAGCAGCACCTTTGAAGCAGCCGCATTAATGTATCACCCAACGTGAATAAATATTTCCAAATGTTCATTATACGTACCCTTTGAATCCACGAAAATAATTATTTTTGCATAAATTCGTGAATGAAAAAAAAAATCGTGCCGAAAAAGACGTGTAAATCACCTTCTCGTTTACACATTTTTAGTTTAACAGTGTAATTACGGGGAATAAGGACCACAAAAAAGTTATGGACAGTGTCTTCTATTTCAAGAGATGAATCTCACTGTGGTAGCAGGAATAGGTTCCCGGGAATTCACACGATAAAGTCCTGGTACTGAAATATTTTGTAGTTTCTTTCTCACGGCCGCTGCGGGGTGGTTCATTAGTTGGCTAATATGGACCACCAAAAAATTGCTGAGCCGTATTTGTTAAATTTTATAGAGTTAATAGAAATAAATTCAATTCTATTATTACGATGCAAAAAGGTAGCCCTCGTTACGAATCGTCGGAAGTACGCCAAACCCAGCAGCCAGAAAAAATCAGTGTCCATAGCTGAAAAACTGAGAGTGTAAATTTCGCATCAGAAGAAGCATTAACGTAGCCGTCGGAAAATTCGTGGATGCCCTGAATCGTTATCACCGCGCATACGTTCCAAGAGATTCGAGGCCGACGCGCGAGCGGTGAGCGGCCACTACGCAGTACCTACAGCGAGGGTTGCACAGCGGCAAAAATAATGATTTCACCATAAATTCGTAAACAACCAAAAATGCGTCGCAAAAAACCGTTCAAAGTTCCTCCCCACTGATGCCCATTTTTGTACATTCGCAACTCAGCACAAAAAAAATCGTGGGACGTGTGACCGTGACTGAGAATTTGAAAATGTACGTCGCCAGAACCACCCGGAGAATTAACGTAGCCGTTGGAAAATTCGTGGATGCCCTGAATCGTTATCACCGAGCATACGTTCCAAGAGATTCGAGGCCGACGCGCGAGCGGTGAGCGGCCACTACGCAGTACCTACAGCGAGGGTTGCTCAGCGGCAAAAATAATGATTTCCCCATAAATTCGTAAACAACCAAAAATGCGTCACAAAAAACCGTATAAAGTTCCTCCTCACCGATGCCCATTTTTGTACATTCGCAACTCAGCACAAAAAAAATCGTGGGACGTGTGACCGTGACTGAGAATTTGAAAATGTACGTCGCCAGAACCACCCGGAGAATTAACGTAGCCGTTGGAAAATTCGCGGGCGCCCCTAATCGCTATCAACGCGCGTACGTTCCAAGAGACTCGGGGTGCGGACGCGCGAGCGGCGCGGGCAGCGAGCGACGAGCGACGGCCACGCGGTAGCGAAGCGAGGGTTGCAGGGCTAGCAGGGCTCGCGGGCTCGGTTCTTCGGTTCGGGCTGCCGAACAGAAGAGCCCTGGGATAAGCCAGACCGGATTGCCAGACGGCTTTTCAATTCCCCTTGTCGGTGAACGTGTCGAGTAGGGGCGAGGTGGAGCGGAGGATGATAGCGGGGACCGGGAGCGTCGGGGGAGGGGGGGGAGGGGTGTAGAATCAGAGCAGGCACTATATACGGTGTGCGATGTACACCAATCCCGCGTGTGCACTTGCACGCCACGGAATTTGCCAGCCCCTCGCGTATATGTGTTTATATCTGCGCGTTGGAGTCCTATGCGATTTACAAGGGCCCCCCCGGATAGCGTCAATGCCGAAGTGGTCCCGCCACACAGGCGTAATACCCACGCGAATAGAGCGATCGAGAGAGAGAGAGAGAGATAGATAGTCAGAGAGACCGAGAGACAGAGACCCGGGTCATCTCCCTTGAACCTAGTTACCCGGGCGCTCGGCACTACACGCGAATAACGCTCCGGGCACAACTGTATTGCGGTAACTAAGTAATCCCCGAACGTTATTTGTGGTTATTTTACGCTCCGACGGGCTCACGAGTGGCGAAACGAACCGAAATGTCGGAGTATTTTCATTTTCGCCCCGGCTGGTATTGCTGAAGCAGCGGAGTAAAAGCGAAGTAGCGTGTTACACAGCGAAGTACACGCGGGTCGGGTCTTCTTGGGCGAATTTTCTCTGAGAGGTTTATTTTCTTTGGGCTCGGTAACTTCGGTTTAGTTGATTGCTCGACGAGAAGTTGGACCGACTGCTTCCGGGGCTTTTGTTTTGGTGGAGGAAACGCGAGGGTATGTTGAGGGTTGCGGCGAGAAGTTTTTGGAGCAGACGTTTTGCATATGCGGTAGTAAAAGTGGAGCTGGAAGTCGCGGTGAAATATTTTTGTTGAAATGAATTTACGTTTTGGAGCCAGAGATTGGGGGAATTGTAGATCATTTTTGAGGGTTTATTTAAGATTTTTACTGCGCATTCTTCAACGTTGTGGGATTTCTTGAAGCATAACTGGGATTCTACAAACGGCCATTTTGGGTAACCGACATTTTGTGCAGACGTCTTTACCACCAAAGCAGCTTTCGTGCCCTATTTTACCATTGAAAATTCACCAAACTGGATCTTTGAGATTTACCATGTCGTTTCAAAATCATCATCTAAAAAATCAACAAGCAAAATCCAATAAACGAGTTCATCAATGTCCAACCAATAATCCAACGCTTCTTAAGTTCCTGACCCCGGATGCCTCCAGTTAAACTGGAATGACCATGGAACGACTAACGACCATGGAGCAGGAAACTTCCCGAATTCGTGGAAGTTCCCGGTGGACGTAGAGAAACGCAGAGGAAGCTGCGGTATCCCGGTATCCATCCTCTCGAACGCAATTAAGCGACGTCACGTAGACAACTCGACCGACTGTGCAGGGAGAGGGGGGGGGGGGGGGGTTGGCGGAGGCGAGGGGGAGATCGGAGGAGGAGCACAGATGGCGCAGGTGGAGATTAAGGGACGAGAGCATAGAAAGGACACTTGGGTGGAAAGCAGCGAGTTCGGTTTGAAACATTTAAATCAAAGGACCGACTTTCACCCCCCTCCCCCTCTCCCCCCTCCTCCCCCGTTTAGTTAGCTCCGACCGCAACTTTTAATTGCGCCTCGTTCGTCCGGAGAGCCATTAGCCTATCTCTCTAAGGTTTCGAATTACGTTTTTCCTCATCGATGTTCCCTTCGTCTTTCTTCTCACCCGCAAAAAATCCGGGCTCTCAGCCCGACACCTTCGATCACCTGCGGCTTCCCGGTGAGGTCGAAATGGACTCGCGAACCGATCGAACGGAAAATTAGAAAATTAGAATATACTCACCACATTTTTTGTTCGACGCGAACCTGGGAAAAAGCAGCAGCGTCAAGAGAGAAAGACAAAGACAGATTAATTAAAGAAAGGTCTTGGTGAGCACAGCTCAGCCTGCTCCAAAAATCCCCGGTCGAACCGTAAATGTCAACCGGCGACCTTTAGCGCGATTCGCCGCGCCAAACACAGCGGGATCAGCCCTTCGGGACCCTGTGATTAAATTGACTATACCCCCCCGCGCGGTACGAAAACACACGGTTTCAGGTGTCCTCGTCGTCCTTAAACTCGTTGACTTTTAGCCTGGTAACATTTTGCCTTGTAATAAAAATTTTGAGTAAGATTTATGTGTAACAAGCTCCTCATTCCCTCTAGAGTTGTATGTATGTAATACAGTAGAACCTCGATTGTCCGAACCAATTGGAACTGAGACTAGTTCGGATAAACAAAACGTCGTTTTTTGGAAATGTAAACAACACTTTTTTTTACATAAAACACTAGATATATATTAAATTAGTACATTTATATTACGTTCAAGTAGACATCTGAAAATTAAACATCTGAAAAACGTTGAATGCTTTTTTGTCGAGGTTCTAAATTCTTAATCGAGGTTCTACTGTATAAATATATTTATAGCGAGGTTCCCTGTTGAGCGAGGTCGCGACAAGGACGCGAGATAGCGAAATTCAGGATGGAGGCTTCGCCCAAGGAAGCGAGGGCGGTGACTGTTGATTCAATTATAATCGTTGGGCCGACCGGAGGCTCCGCCCCGTAGCCCTCTAATCCAATTCGACTCTCCGCAGCCACCACACTGGCTTCTATCACTTCGTACCCGAGCGACTCGTACACGTATACAATCACAAACATAACTGTTCTCCGCAGCAGCCCAGCCTTTCGGTTATCTCTCGCTCGCGTTCCTCCCCCACTTCCATCGCTGTGCGCGAACTTGGCTCGCGGACGTATATAACGCGCTCGCCCGGCTTCCCTGCCAGTCACGGTTATTTCGAACCGGCGAGCTTTGGCGTGGAAAATCGATGCAAAATCGGCAACCGGTTCGTCAAAGATTCTTGAATTGCAAACCGCGCAGTTCGAACCATTTCCGACCGCAGAGGTATTGGATATTGGTTTCCTGGGGGGTAAGTATCGGGGATTTTCCACCCGGCGAGACTCGAACTCATGCGCTTTGCTCTCTCTCCGCCGTTTGCGACTTGAGACGCCGGAAATCAGACACATTCGTTGGACGAGCCGGCGGTGGTCGATAGACAATTATTGACACCGATTCTGAGACGTTTGTCGCGCAGGATTATGGTCGTCTTGTTATACGAGACGACTAACCCTCAACGATTTTTTTCTCAACAATTTTTCTCGATAATGTCGTAATCTCCAGTTAAATAGTTTAGTAATTTAAAAACGGAAAAATTGAAATTTGAAATTACTCAAAAAAGAAAATGCGAGCCATATATACTGAAAAAATGTATAGTAAACCATTCGATCAAATGATGAAAACTGGCAAATTTTCGATTTTTTTTTTTTTTTTGGGAGTGATCATTTTGTTCACCGTTCGAAAGCGGGTGGAATGCAAATGCCTCTCATATATCTGTAGATTTCAGGACTTTTACATTCAAATGGTTCATTTACGTCAACGTATATTGACGTAAATGAAACGAATAATTGAATTAAAATATAACGTATGTACACAATTGTGAATATTGACAAAATCTAAAGAATTAATCGCTAACTTCGTGTGCAAAAGGGATCCCAAAAATTCGAACAATTTATGAAGTAATTCTCTTTAATATAATATTGTACTCTACGCGAAATTTCTGACACGTTACCTATACAAATTTCTACTGAAAATCGCAAGATATTCTTTTATGTTTATTAATTATTTGTGTTTGTGAATATCTTGCTTAAGATGAAATTACTATTCTGAAATTAAATGACGATTAGGGGCGCTGTGAATAAATAAATAAATGTAATAAAATATTACAGTGTTTAACTGCGCATCAACGAATGCTACAGATGCGAATTCTTTCAACTCGCGTGTCTCATCATATACTCGGGGATTCTCCACTTTGACTCGACCACTGCGAGGGCGTCCACCATTCATTCACTCGCGACGGTTATTGGGAATCCATAGAACTCAACCGAGGCGAGTGATGCGGTCACACGTCGAAATGTTCATGCAGTTTTCCGTCGTTACCCGACTCAAACGAACTGCATAGAAATGATCAGGGTACGGGGAGTTTTCTTTTTTTTCTTCGCTTCCGAAACTGCGAGAAACGTGTTCTCGGTGTAACTACGAATTATCGGAGATTCCGTGGTTACAGACCATTCTAAATACAGAGAAGCATTTTTTTAACTATGTAAAAAAGTACTCGACAAGACTGGTACAAAATATTTACAGTTGAAAACTGTAGAAATTTAATACAAATGATCGTATTCATTTGCATATAGCAATTTCGAAATGAACCACCGGACGGTTACTCAGTCTCAGCTATTCACTAATTTTTTTTTTTTTTTTTCATTAACCCGACACAAAAAAATTACCAGAAAAAATGTATGGCGAAAAATGTATAACAAAACCCTCTTATTAAGCAGCCCAGAATTATTTTTCCTCCACCCTACGAAAAAAAAACTCGAAAGTGACCGTCGAGTTCCTTCACCCTCAGCGTTATCCCTCCGTAGCACCGGAAGGTATAATCAATTTTCCCGACAATAATATTACACACCGGTCGCCGGTGTGGGATATCGTCGACGGGTCGCTCGTTCGTCGAGTCGTGAGCGATGCGAACTAACGCGATTGCGTATTAACTGCGCCTGAGGAGATCCCGAGCCCGCGGGCGACCCTAGACGGGACGCTTCATCGGCTCCACCGCGATTATTGTCCACGTTATATTGACACAAACACATCTGCATATCCCACAAAAACTTCCTCGTATATCAAGCTCCCCGCGCGCACCGTAACAACAATTCTCCACATCCGAAAATATCCAGTTTATCTCACCGTCTCGATATATATATTTTTTATTTCCACGAAACACGTTATGTAAACACGTTACGGCTTCAGCCTATCACGAACGACCCAAAACGGCGGCTCGTGCAAAAAATACGAGGCGCAACTTTTGCCGTTTGCGTAAAATCCATCGAACCCCCCCCCCCCCTTCCCCCTCCCCATCCCGCGTTTCCAGCGCGGCGCACGCTACGATTGTTTCGCCATAATCCTTTATTGGATCAACGGGGCTGAAACAATTGAGCGCGGCCTGCAGCAGCAGCAGCAGCAGCAGCAGCAGCAGCAGCACCAGGGGAAGGCCGGGGGGTGAGAGGGGGGGTCGCGTCGGGGGTGGTTCTGGTTGGCGCTGGCCGCTGGCGTAGAGAGAGGACTCCGCGCCGGCTCCGCCGGAGCCCACCGGGCCCGGCCTGTGACGGGGTGAATATAAGCGCGAGCGCGAGGCACCCGCTGGAAGCGATCCGGTTGCGAGCTAAGCGAGAAAGAGAGAGAGGGAGCTCGAGTCGAGCATTGCCGGTGTGGAGTGCATAGAGGGCGGAATAGCGAGAGGACGAGAGAAATAGAGACAGAGAGGGAGAAGGAGAGAGCGTGGCAGTGGGCGAAGAGAAACAGGGAGGAAAGGGACGAGGATCGCCTACCTACTTTGCCGGGTGAGCGAAGTTACAAATGGGAGAACGCGGAACTCATCCACAAGTGGAAACTAACGTTGGCGCATCCCTTCCCAAACGCCCCCTCACCCCTCCTCCCCCACCCCCGTTATCTCGACTCTCCGCTCGCTTTCGCGCTCGGCGGTAATCTGGTGATGATTCAATAGTACACGGGGAGTCGGCCTCACACACAGGGGCTAAGTGTGCGTTCACTGCAGCGGGGAATCGTCGAGGGTGCAGCGAGCGTACCTGCGACTGTAGGTGCGCCGCGTGCACACGACGAGTGCGGCAGACACCGCGAGGCTTTGGCTGAGGCGGTCTTGAGGGTTGGAGAACTCTTCGAGGGTGCTTCCGGTTAGCTTCCGGGCGAAAGGCGGACGATGCCACGGCGAGAAAAGAAGAGGGGGCGAGCGAAGGGGGGTTTCACCCTGGCGCGTTGAAATAGCACCGGATAAACGAGCGTCACGTACCAACGACAATAATGACCCGCGTTTCTCGAGGTAAGACCGGATACGAGGCGGGAACAGCCGGGAGAAGCGCAGCTTCCACCTGATATAACGGCCCTACATGCGCCTCCTTCGGATTCCTCGTCAGTACTTACAATCGATCTCGACCGCGGGTTTTCCACTTTCTCGTGAGAGAAAAACTCGTTATCGTGCGACCGGCTGGGAGGCTCCTCGGCGATGATTTGGCCGCGAGATCTGTGGTTGGGGGGTGCTGACGATTTTTTTTTTTTTTTTCATCTACGCGAGTTTCATGTCGATTGGTAATTTTGGTAATATATTATGTTCACTCGTTGTCGTGGTGGGAATTTAACATTAGGATTTGTTGTTCTTTCAATTACTTGGAGCAAAGAGAAAATGTTATTTTTACCAAAACTTCCGTGCAATTTGTTACTACAAATACGAATTTTTATTTACTCCACATACTATATATTGTAGAGTGAGTTGCGAAAATGCATCCCTCCGTTGTCTCTGATTTTTATTCAAGACACTGATATAAAAAATTCGGTCATTCACTGCGGTGACTTTCATCCCAATTAATATTCCTGCATCGTTTTCTCGGCGATTAGTCACGTGCCCCACTTGTCATAGACCATTCGACATTTCTGCAGCTTAGGGCACATTATACCCTCGACGATAGGCACTGTAATCTCTCGCGTCATTTATGCGCAGTATCGGATGCGGAGGGGTTAACATTGTTAACGACGAGCTGAGCTGTTTCTCGCAGTGTAGCGAATCAAATTGGTCACAAGACGATCCCTCGAGTGGGTTACGTACACTGTGCATGCAGGGCCTTTCTGTCTGCGCTGCAAACAGACGGCGACGCGCGCTTTCCCGCTACTACGCGCTGTATTCTGACGCTATATTCACGACAGGAACCCCCGAGCCCACCGAGGTTGCATGGTTATTACTAGACGACGAACATATGCGAGGAGGAGTCTCTCGGCACTGAATAACCCGAGGACGTGTATTACAGCGTGTATATACTAATGCTATATGCATACATAGATTATACGGGGCGCTATCTGTGCTCAGTATACGTCAGTGGGGTGCGAGTCACCACCTGCTGCTGCTCCGTTTGTATGCTCACACCACTTGATTTTACCAAAACACTGGGGGGTTGCATACGGAGCTGAATACGCTCTATATCTATACGAGTATCACGAACTAGTAACCCGATAATAATTACTCAGAATCTAGGCGGGATAATATTCAGGCTCTTTCGAATGACATACTAAGAATTTCCTCGTCGACCAAGATTTGTGGGATTTCATATATTGTGGTTTTTTTTAATCTTCTAAATTCTTGGTAGTAATCGCGATCCAAAAGGTGTTCTCGGGGATAAAATATGCGACTTGAAAACGATAGTATAGGTTGAAAGTCGATATTTTGAAAAAAATATATTTCTGAGGTCGATTTTTGTGATTTTCGGTCCGGAGTCGGATTTATAACTTTTGACAAAATGAATATCGGAAAAATTCTTTTTTTTTTTCAAAATAACGTAAAAAAAATTGTTAACCAATCTTTTCGGGGGTAGAATATGCGACTTGAGAACAATGGTGTAGGTTTAAAGTCGATATTTTGAAAAAAATATATTTCTGAGATCGATTTTTGTGATTTTCGGTCCCGAGTCGGATTTGCAACTTTTGGCAAAATAAATATCGGAAAAATCTTTCTTTTTTTTTCAAAATAAAGTAAAAAAAATTGTTAACCAATGTTTTCGGGGGTACAATATGTGACTTGAGAACGATGGCATAGGTTAAAAGTCGATGTTTTGAAAAAATATTTCTAGGGTCGATTTTGACTAAAAGTTTTTCACACACGCGCACCAGGGCGTGTGATTACTCTAGTGTGCGCTATAAATCTGCTGCTACAATATATGTATATAGTGTATCACGGATAGCGTGACGAGCCGGGTACATCCTGAATCCCTGCTGAAGAGGGACACGCTGCAACCCCTTTTTCCATAATTCCTCACGTCGACGCATTGCGCCTTGTCGAATTATGTCGACATCCGGTTAAGCCCTAATTCATGTCTGCGTTTTATTGTAACGTATAAACCGAGTCCCAAGGCAGCTCTCGACACACAAAATATAATTACTCGAAATCCAACACAGTATTAAGCTTTTATCGCGACGAGGACGCATTACAGTCTTTCCGAGCCCCGCTGGGTCTGTCTATAACTGTCCGAATCCACTTTCCAAAGAGCCGGACTCTCACGGCCCATTAACGTCCCGACGATAATTAATGTTTGCCCGGGCAAGTACCTCGAGTGAGCTCGAGCCAAGGTACAACCCCCCTACCATCAACCCCCTCAAAGCTCGCGTCGTCTTGGTCACGACGTGTAGGCAAAGCGGACATCGGAATCGTACCATAAGCTCGTTAATTGACCATTTTCATAATCTTTCAAAATGAATAAAATTATATGTAACTGTGCATCCTTATAATTAATTTTTTTATAATGAATTATTAAACAATTTCAGCAGCAGATATTTTCTATTTTATTATTTTTTCAATGTTCCAAAGCTTTTTCCAAATGCTTTTTGATATTGCGATTATCCAAGCACTTGTCATTCGTCCACAGCTGCTAATGAATTAATTCTTCCTTCCCTTTTTAAAATACGGTTCCCCACGTTTTGCACCGTAAAAAAAATCTACCTCGACGTAAACATCGCCACCGCCTCACCTGTCGTTCCACGCTCGTAACCTTGACTTCGGTAATTATTCCCCGCAATCTGTGTAAAAAATCGTTGTTCCGCACCGCAGCAGCGTAATGAATTTTCACGCATTACAAAAATATTTACCACTGGCGATGTCTTCCGGCGCCCTCGCGCTTATGCTCGTGGGTGCAACGTATCGCTGAAGTAAATGTAATCATCGCGGCCTCATATAGCGTGGCGTTACGTGACGCTAACCCGCGCGTCGTTCCGCCATGAATTTTTTATCTCTCCGCTCTGCGGCCACACGCGTCTCGCCCGTTTGTATGCGTTTTTGATGCAAGTTAGCCGCCGATGCAATCCGCTTTTAACTGCGCGCTTTTCCCGGTCTATCGTATCGTCTCTCGTGGATCTGTGCGATTTCTTCGAACCCCTTCAAGTCTGTTTTTTTTTGCTTCATCATAGAGGAAGCTCAGTTTTCGTGAATTTTTTTTATATGTCAGGATACTCCAAATGGTCCAAACATGATAATTTTCAAAGAAATTTAATTATCTATTGAAATTTTATTCAATTCTGACATTTTCGAAAAATGTCTGTTGGCCCCCTAGTTGTTGCAATTATTTAGCAAGCGTGCTAAATCATTTTTTACAAATAAGGCTATGTCGAACGATGATCTATATGGAATTTGGGGTAAATCTATGAATAGATCGGTTTTTATGCTATTTTAAATGTTTCAAAAAATGTACGTTTTTCAGTAACTCACGTAAAATCTCACCAAATGGACTGCACTTCTATACAGACGAAAAATAATATTCATCGCGGCTACGCACCAAATTTGGTGATGATCGGCAAAGGGGTTCGGATTTTATAGCATTTTGAATTTTTTCATTTAAACAAAATTCCTCATGGAAGTGTATTTTGTAAATATTCAAAAATAATGAGGAAGCACTGTGCAAAGCTCCACTTTGCATCCTTGTTTTTCTTTCAAATGATTCCGGCTACACGTTATCGTATGTATTTTCATTTCCCTATCGAATCCGCTGACCGTATTATCCATCATTAATGAAACCTCTTTGTCGACAACGCAGATGGATCGAAATCGTTTCTGTATTTTTCGGTAGTCGAGCTTTTATCAGTTGCGCCCGCGAGAGACCAGAAGCCGTGGTTGAAAATCGACGATGTGCGGTCGCGGGTGTCGTGTGTGACGCGCGGTAACGTATACTCGACGTAATAACTCCACACACCACGGTACTTTCCGACCTTTTAAAAATGCATATTCGCGTGTCCACGTCGCTCGGTATACGTGTACGCTCCTTCATTATTTAGTCGTGGCCACTGGCACGCACGGCAAAACGAAAAAGCGAGCGAGAGAGCGAGACGGAAGGCAGAGGAATCACCAGGATCGGTGATTTTTCAAGCTCGCCCGAAAACGCGGCGGATTTACCGCGATTTTTTTTTTATTCGCCACAGTCAACCCCTGAATAATTGAGCGGCAATTGCATCGCACTTCCCTCGTGCGCGCGGCGCGCGAGAGACGGGCGTGCAAATACACGTGAAAATTAATTCGAATAATTCGATGTCGATCGTTGTCGCCTCGCGTTGCGAAGCATTAAATAAACCGTCGCCCGCGCGGTGCGGCGCCTGCAACCTTCTCGTATATAACCGCGCGTCGAGGGACGTAGACGATGTTCCAGAATGTAGATTATGGATCGCGCGCGCGGCGCTCGCTCTCCGCGTTCGCCCTGACGAGCGCCTATTGTTGCATAACTGAGTAGTTGATCAGGATGAGTGGAATGTAATCGCTCGGCCGGCGGGTGGGCGGAGGGAGAGCTACGGGGGCAGGAATATAACTTCCATTAAATTCGAGTCAGGTCGTTCACTGAACGAACTGTTCGCTATCTCGGGGACTTCTGTCTCGCTGCAGTAGGTACAAACGGTGTTTCATAATTTGTTATCGATTGCGACTTATTGCAACGCTGCACGCAGGATTTTCGCGGAACGCTTTGCGTCGATCTCGTTTTTCTTTTTTTTTATTTAATTTTTTTTTTCTTTTGCAGGAACGCGAAGCTGAGAAAATTGCCGAAGAGGCGGCGGCTCTTCGGGACATCAAGCCGGAAGTTCACTCCACGAAGAGCCTCGAGTGCTGGCACGGGAGCACTTTCTATCAGCATCTAAACATTCTCAAAGGTGAGCACAGATTTTGCAAAAAAATATGTATATATTTATATTAACTGCCTCTCACTAATCATCACCGATTACAATTTTTTTAACATTCAGTCGCTACGATGGCAAACAAAAAATAAAAATATATACATATAATTTTTATCAATTGCCCCTTCAATTGGAGTTACGTGTTAATTGTATGATAAATGAGGGCGTGAAATATTCGATACGACACCCTCGGCTCGAGCGACGAACATGCGGAATTGAGATAATATCAATTAGTAATTAGTCGACATCTCGAAACGGACGACACAGTCGGAGAGAACGGAAATCCCGCACTTACGAACAAGAGTCCCGATTAATCGGAGTAATTAGTCGCTGCCGGTGGAGTGTTGACTGGGAAACGAGGTTTGTTTGATACGAGGCAGCTGGTAACAAGGTAACAGCCTGGGGGTTCGGTGGCGAGCAACATATAGTTACTGACGGGGATGCTTTTAGGGGCGGGATTTAGCGGGAAGCGACCTCCGGCGCTTGCGCGACCCTCCGCATATGGGTGCAGCGCGCCACTCTGACGTGACGTTGAGTATATTCGCCTCTGATACGAGGTCCCGCCGAGTTATCGCTGTGGCCGCCGCGCTCTTTTGCTCGCACGGGGGAAAAAAATATCATTCATTCAATAAAACCGTGGATTGCGAGCTGCTAAAAAATGATTTTTAATTAAATCCAGTTATCGTTGTCACAATACGATTTAACATTGCAACAATAAAATATTCTTTTGTCTATTCTGGAGTTATCGTTTCAATATCGTACGAAATTGTAGGAACTGGAAGTGACATTGATTTGACTACACTTGTTTTTAGCAGCCCGCAATCCGCGGTTTTATTGAATCAATGATATTTTTTTCCGTGCATAAACGCGAAGCCTTTCATGGCTCTGCAGTCGCACATAAATAACAAGAATGCAAAGTAGAGCTTTGCACATTGCTTCCTCATTATTTTTTAATGTTTAAAAAAAAGCTACCTGTTGTTAGGAACTATGTGTTCGTGTACTTTGTCTTCCTTAGAAAACTTTGTAAATATTAAATAATGATGAGTAAGCAGTGTGAAAAGCTCTACTTTGCATCGTTGTTTCACATAAACAACGTTTATATGTCATTTCCATTACATATAAAACATATCTTGTTCTCTTTTCACATGTTAATTGTTTTAGTGTCGGTTGATTTGACTTATAGAAAGACGTTAATTTTCCAAAAAAATTCTAAATACCATAAAATTAACCGATCATCGTCACATTTGGTACGTAGCAGCGATGAATATTATTCTTCGCCTGTATACAATTTTTGACTATTGGTTAGATTCGACGTGAGTTGTTTTCGTGAAAAAAATTTCCACGAAAACATAAGCTTCTTCCGTGAGGCACCAAAAACGCTTTCGCTGAAAGCTCAAACGTTGCAGAAAGAAGAAAAAAAAACACTTTTCAGCGAATACAAAATGTATTCATTAAACGAAATAGTCGTCTTTCGACATATACGAGAATTCGTATTTTTTAATGTATTAATGGAAAGATGATTACTTTTATTACTCGTAAATGAGATTTTAATCGAGCGGAGTTTTACTCTATTACAAATGCCGGTCACTCGTGAAAAGTATGAAATTTATAAGATTTTTTATCTGTAGCATATTTCAATTTACACATAAATCCAGGAATTATGTTTATTGAACGAAATACGAAATTCACTGACGAAATATTTAGTTGAAATCATTTTTGTTTCATTCGATCGACACCCACGAAATTTCAATATAATTGAGATATCATTTTCTTTCATCTTCATTTCACGAACACATTCACAGGTCTTTTTTGTATTTTCGTATGTTTATTTTCGTGATAAAAAGAAAATCGCGTGAATGCATTTTTTTGTTAACTGGTTCCGCGGCTCTGTTTTTCCGAAAAGCAAAAATGAACTTTGCGTCTTCATAGAACATAGCAATACACGTTGGTAGCCCACGTATCGAAGCTTCAAAGCGCGGCTTGCATTACCCTGTCTGAATGAGACAGCCCGTGAATAAAATGTTGTCATACTCTGAAACTTCGATGCGAAGTGCACAACGGCGGCGTCGTCGCTCTTCGCGGCTGTACAAACGGCGCCGCTATCGGGGCGAGCGCGTAAGCCGAAAATAACGAGATAGATACAGTGGCGCTGCGGTGAATGGAGATGCCGGATCATTGCCAGTAACTGAAAGCACTCTTGCTACTCTTGCGCTCCGCCAAATTAACGCATAGCTACCACTACACAACCAGCCCTTCGGAAAATCTACCAGTAGATAACTGCTCCTCGATAAGTAGGGGTGACCGGGGCGAAAAACGCGGGAGGCTCAGCGAAAAACTCAGCGGAAAATATCGCACAGAACGCACATAATTTTGTCGCTCGAAAAATATGGTAGAGGTTTGATCAATTTTTGCGATACGGTGAAATAAAAATTAATCCCCTGATAATAGCCGGGGTTTCCGTAATCGATGATTCGCCCTTGAATAATTTTGAATATTTAGCACTTATTTCGTGGCAAAAAAAATAGGGTGATTTTGTTATTTCAGGTTCCAACGAGACGTCGGGTCGCACGACTCCAGATTGCTCGGCGTGCAGGCCTCGAGGGATGTTCTACTGCCAAGTTCACAGCCCCCCGGCGTCCACAAATTAAGCCACCAGTCGTGCAATAATACGTTACGTCGATTTTTCAATAAAAAATTGTGAGACACGCGGATGACATTTTGACCCTAGATTACATGTGTACCGTGCGCACAGGATCTCCCAAAACGAATGCGTCTGACTGAAAAAATATTAGCGCCGATTAACTCACTGTTTGAATACTTTTGGTAATTACGTCAAAATTTCTTACAAATAATTTACTGGCTAAGAAAGATAATGAACGATTTTTCGTCGTGACAACTAAGTAATTTATTTATACCCAATAATCAATAATTAGTGATTATTGATCCACTGTCCATTTTAGTAGATATTTCATACAGGTACCAAAAGTATTTTGCCACTGTAGATTCCTGATACGTAGTTATTACGTGCTGGAGACGGAAAACGGAGTTGTAGAAGTACACAGAATTGATGTAGTTAAGGGTTGAAATGTTGGGAACGTTGTTGGTTTGAACGTAGTCCGGTAAAGCGCAATTGCGTGATAAGACGATGGCGTGTTGAGTATAGATAAACAGTGAGAGAGAGAGAGAGAGGAAGAGAGACGGAGAGATAATAAATGCTCTGCGATTAATGGCAAAGAAGTAACGTCGATGCGAATCCAAGTGGAGTAGTGTTATATACATTGTGTTAGAAACCAAAAAAGAGCACGCGTGCAATGTGCATTCTGGTCGGGCGAAAGCGACTGCATTTCAGTATAGACACTTTATCGTTATTCCACTCAAGTTTATGTAGATATTACAATTCAATGTAAATACCAGCGAGAAACCGTAGGAGGGGCGATAGGTCGGTGATTTTTCTTGTGTATCATAATGCTATTAGTAAATCAGCTAATTATTAAAAATTACTGTAACGATTATCGTAGATTGTAACAGTTCATACATTTTAAGAATGCAAGAATGACGCACCGCTCTCTGATCATATTCCTCGCTTTTAGATAATTTCGAAGAATCTCCGAATCGCGGATGAACCCGCGACGAATATGAAAATTGAAGAAAAAAAAACAACACGCAAGTAACGTCGCTCGAAGTGATACGACACGTAATTCTCATTAAACGAGTATAAGGCATTCGATGTTATCGAAACGTATTATAATGTGTAACAAAAATTATAATAAAATCGTTATCGAATAATATTGTTGTTACCGATTTCTTTTTCAACCCCGCTCGTCAGACAATAAAGCATAATCCAGTTGTTCACAACAACAATAAATTAACTGAACCATACAAATAATTTATAAATAATTTTTTTGAAATACAACGAAATTCGATGAGAGTTTTCTTTGAGAATTTGGCTTTCAATGAAATTTTAGCTACGATCATTGTGGCTCAACGAAATTGACAATAAAAACTGTGTTGAACGCCCGGATCCTCTTACACTTCTCTCAGAATTCTTCGGCTTTCCGTCTGGTAAACTCGACTACAGCTAGTCGCCTGTTCGAGAAAAATAAAATCTCTTTCAATTACTCACGTCTATATCATTTTTTTTTCTTCCTCTCGTCCTCGATAGCACTACGTGCTTCACGGGCCACGGTAATCTTGGTCGGTGGATACCCGGCATGCTGCGAGGTCCTTGGGGACCGCTCCGCCCGCAACCCGCGCCGCGATACTAGTGTGTTACGTGTATCGTCGGTTCAGTGAGCAGGACCCTTAACGGGTGTACGGAAAGGCCGTTTGCCGCTCGCTCGGCCCGGTCCCTCGGCGATCGTCAGCAGAATTTCGGATCCAGACCACATATGCGCGACCGTCGCCCATCGCTCGTCCGCGCGTTACGCGCCTCGAGCTCGCGAAATAAGTATTGTCACTCGTGACGAAGTAAGCAGTAAATCACGACACGCGCAGCTGGATGAAACAGAAAGAAGCCGGGCAATTTGGCAAACTTTTCGGGTTCGCGCGATTGGGTCATTTACATTATCCGGATAGACCAATTAAAAGCGACATAACATTTTTCGTGATATTTCGACAGAAATGTCGAAAAAAGTTTTTTTTGTTGTTGGTCAATCATAAAAAAAGGGTTGCTAACGGTGTTTTTAGGGGTAGAATATACGACTTGAGAACAGTGATGTAGATGAAAAATCGATATTCCAAGAAGAACATTTTTGTGGGATCGATACGCAAAAGAAATGCATCGGTTGATCTTCCAATTTTTTTTTTTTTTTTTTCTAAAATTACCGATCAGTCAAGTACTAAGAACCACTAGAGCTATCGAGTAATTCGTTTTTCTCGATAAAATGCTGATATCCCACGTAGTTCGAAGTCGTGGGCACCAGAGTCGCGGGAGTTAGTTCTGGGTTCACGTGCAGCAGGTATTCCCGCGTCCGTGGAGCGCCCGATACTTGGAGGACAAACATCGTCTGCGGCTAATGTTCCGGGAAATTGGTTTTGCAAATGTGGACGTTTTCTCTCGAGGGAGGAATAAGAGTTTCGCGATGCAACAGCGGCAAAAAGATTCGTGTCTGCTCTGAGTTCCTAGTAAAAAGAGACAGCACTATTGTACACTATACTACAGTAGAACCTCCATTATACATATAGTATACACACTATATGTACAGTGTACAATAGTGCTATCTACTACAGTAGAACCTCCATTATCCGAACCTTTTCAGATGTCTATTTGAACGTTTTAGAACAACATAAATGTAGAAATTGAATATATGTCTACTGTTTTTATGTACAAAAAAGTGTTGTTTATGATTCCGTCCCCAAAAAATCTACGTTTCGATTGTCCGAATTTTTTATTATCCGAACTGGCCTCGGTCCCGATTGATTCGGATAATCGAGGTTCTACTGTATACACGTATATGTATCCCCCATGGAAAAAAAGTATATTCGAAAATATATTGAAAAGTATATTTTTTTTACACCATGTATACATGCGCGAAAAATGGTATATTTGGGATATAACTTTCCGTATACTTTGTAAGTATATATGGCAATATACTTGTACATATATATATATTTGATATACTCCTTATACGTGCATTTATATGTATGAATTTATGTATATATACAGAAAATATACCGTACGTATGTTCGTCAGATATACATAGGAATATACAAAAAAGTACACTGCACGTATATTCGCCCGGATATACGTTCGCGCGAAATATGTGATATTGCCGAATATATAAAAAGTATACAAAAAAGTATGTGATTATTATACCACGTACATTATTTATATATTTTTCGATATATCGAAAAATACACTTTTCTTGCATACTTTTTTTCCATGGGGGATACAAGTAATACATACAACACGGGATGCAATGTACGAACATTGAAAAGAGCGAAAAGATCTGTCATTCAGGTTCGCCACCGACGGACCACCCTCGAGAATCAGCCCCACATTTCGAGATTTGCGTGTATGGCCGGGTAATGAATAACGATTCGTAGTCCACATTGAGCGGTACGCGCGCCGTGCACGCGCTCCACGTCCTCGCCCGGCTCTTCTTTCACAATACCGAGAGAGCCTAAGCGGGTATTTAAAGAAACATTTTAATTGCGGGAGGTAAGCAGCTTACCCTGCGCCCCAACAACGTGCACGTTAATAAAAAAATAAAGAGGAGCCACCCTCCTGTCCCGAGAAAAAAGGCTCTCGCGCGGCAATCGCGCGTAAAGAGACATCGGCTCGAGCCAACGTTTCAAATGCTTTCGGGAACAACAAAATTGTCTTGCTCTTCAAGGATTGCAGGAGTCATGTTTTCCCTCGCCTGCCTGCGATGCAAAGCGGGCGGAATTTTATTGCTAATTCGAGGAAATAAATAATAACTTTTTTCACTCTTTCAGGGCATTTAGCATCATCCAGGCACTCGAGGAAATAACGAAGAAAAAGGAATAAGGACTTTCCAGCTTTCAACTTTGTCTCTAAGGTATGTAACGGCCCGCAGCTTGATCAAGTGAATACGATATTTTTGTAAGTCTTATGGAGCTTGGGATGTACTGTATGCAACAGTCAATGTTAAAAAATACGAATTCGCTAATTAGTCATACCAATCCGGTTAAGATGTGAATTTCCTCTTGTTAGGTACATGAACGGCAATTAATTCACATTGCTGGTACATTTTTTATTATTACAACAATTTATTACTGTCAAATATGCAAAAACGCGTTGTTTATTTACAACAAAATACACAATATAATACAAAACGCCATTATCCATAATATAATGCTGTTAAAATGTCTTTGCTCTTCAATTGCCGACACCCACAATTTAGCCGAGATTCTCAAGAAAGCGACAACACGAAAACACATAATTGACCACAGTAACAATCTTCGTAGTCAATGCTACAGGGTGGGACGGGCTCAACGGGTCGCTTCAAAGAATATTCGTTTTACGGCTTTCGCGGGTTGGCCGAGGTGGGCGAAGTAAGACGAGGGAAATATCATACGAAGGAAGCCCCGGAACGCCTCGGGCGAGCGACGACGCGAAAGTGGAGCGCATAAAAGTATAGAGACGTCTCTGTAATTGGGCATCAAATGGTGATATTTTCCCCGCCGGGGTGGCGCGTGGTAAGGAAACGTATTTCCGACGGTCGAGGGGCAAGAGCCACCTATCCTCACGCGACCCGCGTACGTATTACGCCTCGAGAAAATATTGCTGCATTGCGAAAGCGTTTGTTACGTACAGGGGGTAGTTTCGGACGTGGTGTGTTGGGCGCCAGACAATCGCGGAACTACCCCCTCGCTCGGCAGCGGTGAGCGCGATCTCATGGAGGCTCCGCGTACCCACGCGGGATTTTACGCTAGGGGTGGCCGGTACGAGCGCGCGGGGGTGGTTTTCCCGATGATGGTATGGCTTGTTACCGCGCTGGCGCGGAAGTCAACTCCCCTGGGTAATATCGCATACAATTATGTCCACCGAAAAGAAATCATGCATTATGCATACACACAAACCCCACGCACGCCCTCCCGCCTCACTGTTAAATCATGTCGCAGGCTTGGTTAACTCTGCAAATGATAGGGAACTCTAACTGCGTCCACGTCGCTCCGTCAAATGTCATTTGTATTATTATTTCTCGTTGTACGCAATTGCTGAGCGACTGTAGCGATAATGTAGTTGATTTATTTCACTGCGAGGTGGATGTGATGAGTATCGACACGTCGAACAGGGAATTTGGGTTAATAGAATTGGAGATGGAAATGTGTTGATATGTTATATTTTGTTAGGTGGAGAAGAAGTTTTGGTTGAAGAAGGAATTAAAGGTGACGGCGTTTGGATGCCAAGGATTTTTGTTTGTTTTTCATGGCGTAAAATGATTTTTTCAACTACCTAAGGGGTCTGTTGTATTTACTGTGAAATTAGCTACTTTTAAAATTGTTAGTAATATTTTCTATTAAAAAAAACACGTTGCATTTCGAATATTTAATTGTACAAAATATTTGTTGAGCGTTTAGCAGAAAGGCCGATACATTTCAAGATCTAATCGCTAATGGTTAAAATAGAAAAATAATACAACAGTGGGGAAGACTTGAGAAATAACGACACAATACCTATTTGGAGTATAACCAATTTTTTCGTTATCGTTTATTAAAGTTTACTGACAAGCAAAGAGAAAGAAAATATCATAACGCAAATATTGAGATTTAAATACAGTCATGAGGGTCAGAGAGCATTAGGATTGAAACTCGTTGACATAGAGCACACTTTATTTCCTTAATTGTTTATCATAATATTCATTTAGCATTGACCGAAATTGTATATCGTACGTTCTTCATCAATCGGAGCTTCGATAATTAATAATTAGATTAAATTTAGCAGTATAAGTTTAATTAATCGTAATGTATTGTCTGAAAGTGTGTCACTCCTCGGCATCCCCTGGTCGTATTTAGCTGACACCTGAGAACTCGATTTTTCATATATGTACGTATATATATAATATTCATATAACCAACCAACGTGAGAGACAGAGTGAAAAAAAAAATATTGGAAAAAAGTTCTTAGTTCGTATTAGCCGATGAAGAATTTCGCGGGTCCGTCGCGAAGCGCGAGACGCGGAGACGCAGAATCGGGAGCTTCTCACAAAGCAGAGTGCACATTTTCTAATGCTTAAAAAATAAGTGAATCCGCACTCAGCCGAGAAGCTGACTCTGACAAGCTCCGTCCCGCTGCCACACGGATCGCGACGCTCTTTACGCTCCGCTTATAATCAGCAGATTACATTTTTCGTTGAATTTATTTCGCCAATTCGATTTGTGGTTTTTTTTTGTCAGACCTCGGATGCGGAGTGACGTTTTTTTTTACCATTTGCAGAGTAAACCGAAAGAGCCGGCGTTCCTTCGGTCACTCAGCAGTGAGGGCTGTGTACGAGAATATCAGTGCGCTGTCTTCGATTATTTTTCTTTTCCGGGCTTCGCTGCAATATTGATTAAAGAGCGAACGTTTCTTTGGACTGATCGTAGTCTTTCGAGATCGACGACTCGACGCGATTTTTTTTTCTTCTTTTCTTCAAAAGTCGCACTTAGGATGTCTCTCGTACACGGTCTTAGATTACAGTAGAGTGCACGTGGCTTTGTCGTTGGATTTATATTCTCGCGTTTGTGGCTCCTCTCGAGGACTTTACGTAACTCCGACGTCACTGCTGTCAGGAGATTACTCTCGCTGTCTCTCTTTCTCATTTACACGATCGCTCCGAACGACAAAGCTCCATGCAGAACAATATTCAACATTTAACAATAGCCAACATTTATAGAATAGGATACCGATTTTTAGTATGTATAATTCAATTTTTTTTTTCTTCATGTATAATTCAATTTTCCGTTCGGGTGCGATCGAGTTGTATTTATTCTCACAAATCCGAGTCAATTGTTTTTCTTCGATACTTTTTGCTCGCGCTTCTCGATCGACGTATAATTATGTAGTACGCGGATTTCGAGCTTCGACGCAGACAATATGCGAATTAATGCCGATCGTTCAATTTTCATTTGTCTAACGCAGTGTTTCTCAAAGTATTGTTATAGAATTTTTGCTTTTTCCCTCACTCGTCCTCTGTTTATACAACGAGAGCTCACTTATTATTCCCGGTCACGTGGTCTGAGCTCTCGGTCGAATAATGCGCTGCACTTTATCACGAATTCGCGGTGAATTTCTTAAATGTTTATGCGCTCGCTGTCATTCATTTATTGCCATCTCTCTCAATCCAACCGCGCTCGAAACTCTTATTACATTTCTTCTCACTCAGCCCTCTTGACACCCAAGTGTATTTGTTTATTTTGTTTTTTTTTTCACGCTTTTTCGTTCCTTCCCATTCTCGTTAATTGACAAAATTTTCGCCTGCGGCTAATTACACGAAGGGTTCGGGCTGTCAGGTACGAAACTCCGTAGTCTTACGACTCCGACAATCACTTCACGCGTATTTTAAACATCAATTGCTTCACGATTTTATAATTAGACCGATCGGAAACAATTGTTTTCGCCTCATTCGTAATATTTCGTTATCGGTTTTTTATTATGTTGTTCTCTTTTGCGGCGGGACGTCGACTTAATTCCTTTCTTTTTTTTTTTTTTTTGAGAAACACTGGAAAATTATCGAAATAGCGATCGTCCTCGTACGTTCACCGGCGCAATTGTTGTAACATTAGTATTGCACGACATCGATAAACATCTCGAGTTTTAAAAAGTGTGTCGGCTCCGACAATTGTAACGCTTTTGTCTTTTTTCTTTGAACTAAAATCGTACTGAGTAACTCGTCTCGTCTCCCGGCTTCGTTCACCTGACTCGGTTGTAGTTTTTTATCTTTTTTTAAGTCAACGACGAAACGGCGATGTATCGAGAATCGTAATATCGGTAACGTATATAATTTAATGTTATGTTTTTGTTTCTCTCTCTTTTTCGTCTTCATTCAATAATAGATCATGATAATCTCGTCTTACGACGAGAGAATAAGTTTTTTTCGAGACTTTTGCTCGTCACACTCTCTCTCTCTCTCTCTCTCTCTTTCTCTCTCTCTCAATCTCGATTAATAAACGTTATTGCTAACTATATTCAACGATGCCAAGACCGAGAGCTATAAAAAACAATGTCAACTCCGATTAAAAAACATTTCGGTTCAACGTGTCATTCGTGTTTTTGTTTTCTCTCCCGCTCGCCCTCTCTCTCTCCATCTCGTGTAATCCGATGTGATATTCAACAAGAATAATACGAATAATACTAAGTCAAAAAAAGAAAAATCCATGATTACGGTAGTAATTCATAATATATATATAACCATCATCATCGTCGTCATTAATATCGACAATATGTATACGTGTATATATAGATATATGTGTTTTTGCTTCTTTTTTTTCATCATAGATACTCTAGTATTTTTTTCTTTTATAAGTTACGCTTAGGAATAATCGGTCGAAGAATACCTAAAACCACATGGCAACGGATATTATAACCAAGTTCCTTAATTACTTTCATTTTTTCTGGCGAATGAACTCTCGTCCAAAGTCGGGGGGATCGTATGTGTGCTGGGGGGGGGGGGGGGGGGAGATGGGACAGAGAATAGTAAACTATAATATTCGTAATAATCGATTCTTCATTCGATAGATATTCGACAAACTCTCTTTAATGTAAAGAAATATTTAGTGTATATACCGTTCCGGCAGAGGGTATGGGAAAATATCGGTTGTGTTCTTATTTGATCTCGTGAATATCGACGAGTCAACCGAGAGACGTCGCCAAAACCCCCGTCTGCAGACTGTACGAAACCAATCGATTATTCATGAAAGCGTCGATTTTTCGATTTTTTCGAGAGAAAAAATAATAATTTAAAAGAAAAAGCCCGGAAACGTTTGGCCATGGAGCCGACAACCGATCGAATTCGTAACTCGCCAGAGAGACGCGAGAGTAAAAACGACGCTACAAAAAGGCATCGCGACGATCGAGCGTTCGGAATAAATTGTCATTGACAAAAAGAAAACTCGAACGGGAGAAAATATAATCCCGCTAATGAGCAATAATAAAACATGACGAGGGACTTCGTGGAAGAGATTCGCCGCACATTCGCTTGCCTGAACTAAAACGTCTAACTTTCGTACCTTACAAAACAAAACATTGCTATACAGACGATTTAATGATAATTAAAAGTAAAATTTAAAAAACGCGGATTAAAACGATCATTAAACAATTGGAAAACGTAGTATTCGAGGAATGAAATAAACAGCTACGTAAGTAATTGTTCACGATAGTATACAGTACGTAACGTCTTCTGGCCACGCTGCTAATTCACGCGCATATAACTAATTGTAAATCACTTGTATCTAAAATGTAATTCGTACAATCGCAACGGATATTATACACCAAACGAACAAATTCAACAACTTATTACGAGCAATCGCCTTTTCTTTTTTTTTTCGTTTTCTCTCCGCCTCTGGTACAGATAACGCGTCATTATCGTGGTCGCGGCTGTGTACGGACCGTCTTGTAAATAAGAAGAAGATCGCGTAGGAAAAGTATAACGCGAAACCGAAAAAAGACCGTGGGAATCGGGTACACCGTCGAACCGTGGAGTTACGTCGTAGGTACTTTTGCATTAGCGTTGATCGAGTGCATTGCGTCACATTATTGTTCACGTGTGTTTTTTTTCTCATCTCTCTGTGTGTGTGTGGATTGCGTGCCTTCGAAAAGTTTCTTACTTCGGTAAAAGACACTATAACATTTCATATATATATATGTACATTAACATGCGTATAGAGGGAGGAGATAGATTATTCGGGGGGAAGATAGAGAGAGATTGAGATTTTCTTCGTTTTTTTTTTGTTTGTTTGTTGCATTTTCATCTTGTAACTCGGGGAATAAATTCTCCGGGACTCGTAGGGAAGCTTCTTGAAACGATAACGCGAAACGTAGATTGTGTATAATTTTTCTTGTTCTTCCTTTCTTCTTCAGTAGGCTAGGAGCGTAGATTGTTGTTTGGTGGTAGACGCGAATGAACGAATGCTGCACAGGGTCTTTGGCATCGGGGTGGTCGATCCCGATTTACGGTAACGGATTCACCACCTGGACGTAGGTCACCGGGAAATAACCCGTACGCCCGTTGACGCTTCCCTCGTACCAGTTGTCGTCGATCTTTTGGATCAAGGTGATCGTGTCGTTTTCCTGAAAATGTATTCAACGATTTTGTCACTTCGGTACGTTGAGTCATTTTAATAAACCTCATTTTTCATCCACGCACAGATATGTTCTCTTGAAAGTGCCAAAATCGTGTTAAATCGTGATTAAAACTGTTTAACGATCATTATCGCGAGCCTAAATAATGTTGAATATTAATCTTACCTTGAATCCAAGTTCTCCAGGATTCTCTGGCTCGAAATCGTAGAGTGCCGTGCAGCAGGGCTGCCTTGGCATTGGCGTCCTTGCCGGAGACTTGCTTGGCGACGGCAGGGGCGACGCTGAAAACACAAGTACGAATTAGCATACTCCCATAAACAGTCGCATGCAAACTATGTGACTGTCTCGCTACTTATACTGCATCAACAAACGGATCTTAAAACAAAAATAAACAGCTTGCCGAGAGGGCACGATTCAATGAAAAAGCACAGAATGTCGTGGTCGACGCCGTTAGTGAAGTGAAAAAGTAAAGTTATGATTACAGTTGAATCACGAGTTAGCTTGCATTCGCTTGAGGATCATTTAACGCGAGTAGGAGGCAAAGGGTGGTAACTACAGCCAAAGTTTCAACATGCACGTCGTATTTTCAACGATTTTCAAGGAATTTTTCGACCCCGTCGGTTAGTTCTTCCATTCGCTATTTGGATCTCACGACGCTTTCCCTCTTTCTCTTGGAGTCGAATGTAAACGAAAAAAAGAAACTTCTATAGCCCCATGCAAGATTTACCATTAGCTGACTGCGGCGGGTTTCCGGCCGGAAATAGCTCGAGCTGCGAGCGCTTGCCGTCCCCGGGCACCGGAGACCCGGATCGACTTGATCCTACAGCGTGTCAGGACAGACATTGAAGTATGCGAAATGTATACATAGAGCAGAGTGTGTCTGTTTTTTTATGTGTGCTCATGTGTAAGTAAATGTAACTCATTTTGGGGGTTTTGCAGAGAGTCCTCGAAATAACCAGACAATTTGGACCAGCAGAAATAATTAATTGGATAAGGATGTGAATGAGACTTTTCTCTGTGTTATTCGTCTAATGACAGCGCAAATTAGTGGATCACAAGTGAAAACGATTTCTCAATGGCGTTCGTCAATGAGTGAGGAATAGAATGCGAAAGTAGAGAGAGTACAGATTTTACAGAGTTGCACGCAGGCCACAGCAAGGTCGCACGGCGAGAGGAAGAAATAACATTAAAACAGTTAGACACACAGTCGCCATTACCCCCAAGATCTTTTTGTTTCTCCTCTATTTTCCCCTTTTTTTCAAATCGTTTCTGTAAAGTCTGTAAAATGTGTGTTTTACCGTGTCCGAAGAAGTTCCCACCGTTCATGGCGTCCGATGACGGTAGACCCTCGACGTTCAGATCGGCCAAGGTCTTCGGGACAAACTCCAACTTCGGCCTGTTCGCGGCTTCGTCCTTCCTGGAAAAATCGAAGCGAACGATCGTATCAGTAACGCCCTCGGTCTGCTAGCCGCGGACTGGAATATTTGTCGAAAACTCACTTCTCCAAAAGCGTTTCCGTGAGCACCCTCAGGATCTCGGTGCACTGTTGATGATACTCGAGCAGAGCCTCGCTGAAGGTTGCAAGTTGGGCGACTTGTTCCACCTGTAAAACCTAAAGGGTAAAATATTGTTCCATTTGGAAATAGACCATGTTGTGTTTGTTGTGAGGAGTTGTCCGAATGCTCGTCCAGCATTTGGTGTACAAATATCCTCGCTTCGTAGTTCTTTTTTTTTCTTTTTGGCATATAGAAAACTCACGTCATTTTCCAGCAAGTTGAACATGCCCACTTGAGCGAGATGAAGACTCTCGGCGAATTTTTCCTCCGCTTGGCGGATTTCATCGTCTGAAACGTGAGAACCTGTACGCAAACGTTGCGCCGTCGGATCATTAAAAAGTGCACTACGGGGTTGCTTCAGTCCTAGAATTACTAATGATACTTATTTCTACATTTAACGACTACGGATATCTTGCGCAGTCGATATATATATATTGAGAGTTTCGATGCTGCATCGAACAATATTTACGTCTATACGAACGAAGATGCGATAGAAAATATACGACAGCAACGTACAGTTTAACAAAAAGTCTAGTGTTTCATTACCCGGTTCATTTTCCTTATTTTCAAGCATAAAACAAACGTTCACGGTCGTGCCTGAATAGCAGAGAAAGTGGTGAATTGAGTGCTTAGAAACTTGCAATTTTTCCTTTAAAAAAATTCAAATTATAATACAATTCCGATGCAAATTGCTCAACATATTTGAGGTTGAAGAAACTGTTTATCCTTTCCTTAAATAAGAAAGTTATTAAATAGACCATTGAGATATTAAAGTGAATGTGAGTAGAGAATGTTAAAAACAAGTTTCAGTAGCAACAAAAAAATTAGTTGAAGCTTTCAACGAGATCCCAGACTAGTTACATCATGACAATGTACGATATAACGTATATGATTGAAGCTACAAGGTTTCGATGCAGATAAATGCGAGGAGCTGTTCGAAGGCGAATGGAAAACGTGCACGCCCTCAGCATCTGTATATTGCATTCCTAGTACGTTATTCGTGTCCCGAGGGTGCAACTATCGTGCAGTCACACGAAAAGCTCCGTCCAGTGGCAAGATGCGCTTGAAATACTGACAATAAGATTGCATGCAACCGAGACGACAATTTACGACAGTCAAGCGCTACTTACCTGCCGGTGGGCATTGATATCTGTACACGAAATTCGCAGCTCGCGGGGATATAATAAAACTAAGTGTCAGGAACGTTTCGTATCGACCCGCTGAGATGTCAATGACACGTTTTACGTAACAAACGTTTCTCGGAAGCGTCTTGGGACGAGATATACATCTTTCCCATAGTATAGAAGAAAATACTCTTAGGAGACAATAACAAATAAAGACGAAACATCAATTTGTGTGTTACAATTAGTTTCTCTACCCGCTGACAAGGATATTTTTGTATTTCTCTCTAGTATTCGTAAACTCCAATTAAAAAAGTAGAACCGTATGTACAATTTCAAACTGGCAGTCAAGTTAAGAGTCTACAGTTCGTGCATTGTTAACGCCGGAAAAGGCTTAAAACCCCCTACAAAAAAGTGGTCGTATGAAAATGAAAAAATCTGAAACTCTAGAAAGAAACGATTTTGACCCGATACTTCTAATTCGGCCGAAGAACAATGTCGCTTGAACTACGAGCTCGTGTACGTATGCAATTTCGCGGTTCCTCAACCAATGGAATTCGGTCCAATTCATTGATTCGCTCTCTTTAAGAACCACGGAGTTTCCTCGGTTAGCATTCAACTTGTTTTTATACCCTCACAAAAGGCGGAAGATTCTAAAGACCGTGGATTCAAATTACCTCGTAAAACGTACGGGGGTTCATTACGAGCAACGTAAGCGATAACGAATACGTCAGCGTTATTTTCACGGGGAAATTACAAGCTTTCGGCAAAATCGGTTTGTTTGTTTTTACGAGGATTTAACGGGGCCGTAAATCACGTACCCACATATGACGTCGGTGTGCCTGTTCTCGCCGGGCTACCGAAGTGCGGACTTGACGACGCCTTGCCGACAGCTTAACATTCGAGCATGCATCATTCGGCGCGATTAAACAGACAAACATGCACATTGAGTTTACGACTTCGTGAAGCGTAACGTTCAATTGATACCATCGACAGGTGCCGTCGACATGAGAACCGGGTGTGAAATCACGGTACGACCTGACGAAAACCCGTTAAATTACCTTTAGCCTGGCGTCGCCGCTTGCAATCGAAGTCGAGTCTTCGGCCTTGCAGTTTCTTCCGATGATGCTGTAGAAAAAAAGAAAAATCCGCGAAAACATTATTAGTTGTTGTCTCGCACGAGAGAAAGAGAAAATCGAGTCACGGCGTCGCAAAACTTTTTTAATATAAGTCCAGCCGGACAGCGTACCATAACTTCTTTCAAGTCCTTGGTCTGCAGATGGTGCAGAGGCTCCAAGAAGTTCTGCTTTATGGTATCGTCCAGTGAATACTTTACGTCGGCCATCTGTTTCATCGCCTCGCCCATCTCGATCAAGGCGATACCTGGAGATACCGAAGAAGTCACATTAATCAGCGGAACCATCGAATATCTCGAGGATTTAAAAAAAGCGATCAGCAAAGGCTTCATCGAAGAAAGAGATTTTTCTCTAGCAATAGAATTACTGGAGCATGCAATTTTTTAAATAATTTGTTTGAAAATTGTGAAAAAAGAATTAAGCAACATATTTATCAAAATGACCAATGACATATTCTTCAATGAATTTGATCTAAACTACAGTACTGAGGTTTGTCAGCAAACGCGAAGAAATTTAATTTTCCAATCTCCGACCGGATATGTTTTCAGCAATTACTGTACTAATAACCCGTTAATTCCACTGAAGGTGATATCATGTTATGTAACTAGTTAACTCTACATTAATCAACGTAACAGTTTCCAAAACAAAAAAATTATTTCCCGGAGTGAAATAAAAAAAGATCGTATTCGCTCATCAATGTCTACAGCCCTGGACAGCTTGTTATCACTGTTAGTCGACGTTTTTGCCCTTCTGTTAATTAATTCGCCGCAGGTGCAGGAATAGCGTAATTTAGCGCGCTGTCGGAGCGCTTTTTCCCTACCAAACACGCTGTCCTCGCCCATTTTCTTGCCATACATCAGCATGCAATCTCCGAGCACTCCCTCGGGCTGTGGATAGGTCGAGGCTTTCGCCTGACCGCTCAGCTTGCTGATGCCTTTTACGGCTGCCATCTTCGCTCTCGCCGTTGGGTTTGGCTGGAGAAATTCTTTCGTCTTCATCTGCAGCTCCTCCACGAGTTCACACGTGACGTCTGTTTTCTATACGCCGCAAAAAAAGGCAACAGTCCACATTTAGTCCAAGCTGCGCATGATTTACTGAATTATTATAGCATTAGTCATTACTATTTAAACGAGATAAGCGATCTTTTCGATCGTTAGTCGCGATAAGTATACACATCAGGGCCGTCATCACGCAAACAGTTTTTGTTATTATAAAGATTTGAAAGCAGCGCAAAAACCCGTATTTCCATTCACCCTACGTTGGCAGACTGTTCTTTTATTCAAGCCACCCACAGCCGCGGTACACGAGACACATAAAAGACGAGATTTCGTGCGAGGTACAATGTTATTCCTACTCACCCTCTCCATATCCACAAAATCGACGTCGAGCTTTGTGCCTTCCGCGCCGCCCATCTTCTCCGTCATATACTGCAAAACGAAAAAGAGAGAACAATTTGTAAGAAGAAGATTAAGACTGTGGAATCCTATGAAGATGGAAAATTGGCGAGTGCCAAGGTTACTCGATTTTCCCTGCGAAACATAATAATCTAATTTACCAAGGAAATAACCAAGGAAATAACGTACATGGAGAGAGGAAAGTTGCGTAGGGTGGATTGAAAGGAATCTTCGACGCTATTTCTGGAGAACTCGCGGAGTGTGAGCGAGCATTTTTCAATCTTTGCACTCCCCTTACGGAGAAAAACGAGCTGTCGCCTTGGATATTCGACATCGTGGATGTTGGCGGGTAATTGAGTCTTCGAGAAGGGGCGAACCAAACCTGCAGACGTTCGGGACCATAACTCATGGGCGATGGAAGGAAAAAAATATGAGGCCCTGCGTGAACACGGGTTTTCAAACAGGACTACGCGATATGGAGCTAAAGTAGCGCGCGTTATATTTCATGTAGTTTAACGTAAGCCATTTAATTTTCAACTTAAAACGTAGGTGGGTATGCGCGGTGGCTCGTTCTATCGACCGGCTCTTCCCGAGGATGTGTAACGGGGAGTCGCGCGGACCAAAAAAGTGTGAATTGAAGCGCGAAGCCAGGAACGCGACGAATAAATACGAGGGCGAGACTTCAAGGACGCTCGGTGTTCATCGAAACAAAAGTAACTCTCAATTCACTGAATATCTCAATAAAATTGCCGGTGAGTAATCAAATGTCTCGCCAGGCAGCCAACGTAAAATTACAAACGATATCTCATCGATATCTCTCTCTTTTTATTGTACCATGTTTCACGTGTTACTTTGCACTTACTTAACATGACTTCAGCGTACAATAAAACATTTATCAAAGTGACCATTACTACATGGCAACTTCAAAAACCCCGTTTAAATATTGCACATTTCCTTCCTTGCCTTCCTATACAAAACGGATCAAAGCTCAAAAAATGTGTATTCTCTCATTAAAATAATGCCTAAATCATCATCATCATCGTCCCATCCCTAGCAGAAATAGTGACCAGGATATGGCGGGGGCCTCGCCAGTTGAGCACGCTGGCGAGCTCAACTGATCTGGCTCTAGCGAGTTTTCCTCGGCAAAGCCTGGTAGCTGGCGAGCCCAACAAGCTTGGGCGACGCCAGTTTTCCTCGCCAGCGCCTTGTAGGGCAAGGTAGCCCAACAAGCTTGGGCCTCGCCAGTCCCTGGGCCGATATCCCGTTACTAGCACGTCCAGGATTGCCCTCGCCAGCAACTCGCGGGACATGGGACAAACCCGAGTAAATTTCTGTTAGGGATGATGAGACGAAAACCACTCGAAAATGATTACGAAGTGGGAACTCCAGCTCGCGGGGGTTCATTGCATAAACGTGGAAGGAAGCTGAGGACAAACACCGGTTCATCTGGCTTTATGTCTCCCACGCATTAGCCTTCTGTCTGTGTGGGTGGCCACGGGAAAAGCTCGCTACCCGCATCTCTCTCACTCTCTCTCTCTCTCTCTCTCTCTCTCTCTCTCTCTCTCTCTCTCTCTCTCTCTCTCTCTCTCTCTCTCTCTCTCTCTCTCTCTCTCTCTGTTTCTCTTCTCGCGTTGCCAGTCAACGGGGAAGCGGTCGGAGATTTTCGGAACTGAAAGGACAAACCTCGGATCAATATCCGAGCGGGCGCGCGGGGCCACACACGTTTCATCCGGCGAGCCGGCAGTCAACGTGTGTGATGCAACGTACAGGAGGAGAAAACGTTGTATAAGTGAGCGTGGGTCTCTCGCTCGGGACGACCCCGAGGCACCGTAACACTCGGCTTGGTAAAAGATAATCTTTCTTTTTTTTCGTCACTCTTCCTCCCTTTCGCCGCCTGTGCAAGTCACCAGTCAGCATCGTGGCGATACAGTGATAAGGTGGGGAAAAAAGAAGAACAGAGCCAGAAGAGACGAGGGCGTGCATATATATAGCGTCAGCGTATCTGCACGTAGAAGAAAGGGACGGGAGAGTCCGGAGCGAATTCGCGCTAGCAAATGGCGAGGGACGAATGTCTGCTGGATCAATATAGTATCCTATCCCTCTGCACGAATTCTAGCACTCTCTGGCTGCTGCTGGTGCTGGCGGTGGTGGTGGTGGTGGTGGTGATGCTGCCGCTGCTGCTGCGGCTTCTGGCTCCAGCGAATCCGACTAGACGAGACGCGTGATGCAACATCTTGAAAGATGAGGGTAGGTTCGAGGGAGAGACGAAACGAAGGAAGACGTCTCGTGCGGGTGAATGAGTGCCCCGAGTTCACCGGGTCCCTGGAAAATCAATATCTCTTTGTACATGTGTGCAGGGTATTGATTGCTCTCGGCTGTAAGAATATATATGCGTGGGACACCACTCGAGATGGGCACTTTTCGTTGCTCCGAAATCGCGAGCTCCCGTTTCGTTTGTCCGAGAATTTATTTATTCACAAATATTTGGAAAAAAAAAGCGAAATACAGGAGCAAAAAGAGCTGCACGTTGGAGCTCTCGATAAAGTCCAGTGTGCATCGAGGAATTTAATTTCGCGAAATATTTATTGATAAATAACTCGTGGGACAAATAATGAAAAAGTAGTCGTTGCGAAAGTTGCAAAAGCCACCGGTCGACGGTAACTCATGGTAACCGTTGAGAGCAGCGAAGTTGAAAGGGACTTCCAGGCTTTATTCATTGTTTGCGACAGTGTTATAGAAATGTGAGGTATATATATTTTGTGCAATTAGGGCCAATTATAAATGCATCCCCGAGCCGGTTGAATCGAGGCTGGGAAGAGATGCGCGGAGAATGCAATCAGGGTGAAATGGTCATACTGCGCTCTGCGCGTGTGGAAATAATATCCGGGTTGCGTCGGGTGAACTTGTTGGGGTGAGAGCGAGAGAGGGAGGGAGAGAACACATAGCCTCTCCAATAATGTGTATGTATAATGTGGCACGAAGGAGGAGGAAGGAGTGAGACTTGAGGTTTTGCCAGCGACAGCCCGACGATCCAGGGCCATAGATACTACGGGCGACTCAGTGGCGTGCCAGAGCGATATCGGACACGGGAATCGCGAACGCGCGTTCGATAATGGACGAAAGGGAACGGGGTCGTGGCACACAGGATTCCCTTTTTGTCCCCTGACTCCTGTTGCCCTCGGCTCCCGCTGTTTATTCCGGTTTACGTCACTCAGTTTCTTCTGACTGTAAACCATTTAAGTTTCGTTGTTCGCGAAGAACTCAAGGGGGAAATTGCAGCGAAATTGTCGCGCGAGAGGTGCAAACGTTCAGACATTTGTAATAATATCACACATTTTCTTAAAACGTTTTTCTAATAATAATAAATAAGCTCTGTCAGATTTGTAAACCGCAAAAATGTATGTACCAAATGAGACCCGAGAGATAAAGTTGAAATGTCGAAAAATGAACATTTCCAGTTCTTTGCCGAAAGGTAACTAATTGAATCACCGTAAAGTTTTTGTGAGCGAGGTCAACTCGTCAATTGCATAAAAAAATATTTATTTTGTAATTAACTAGCCATGCCTAATGTAGCTTTCCCGGTGTAGCCCTTTTAACAGTGCTACAGTTAAAAGGGCTAAACCAGAGAGAAAAGGTTGTTCGAAAAAAAAAACAAAAAAAGAAAAAAACGATTAAGCAGCGATAATCGTGCCGGAGAATCGAGGCGCAAGTGCTAGGGAGAGGTCGCTTTCTCTAGTAATAGTGGGTAGTAGAGTATAGTGATTCAGGACGCTTCAATTGTCCTCTCCACGACTGTCCCGCTAGACCCTGACCCATATCCGGGAGTGACCCACATTGTGCGTTGTTGCGAGCGCGCGGGGGTGCCGCGACTACACACAGCTATGTAGTAGCTATATATATATATATGTGCCTTACGCGTTTAGCTCCCTTACGCGAAATAGGTTGCCCGCCACCCGCCGCCACCCGGCGCGCTCTACGTGCTCTCTCGTCCCGTCTCTCCCGTTGGGAATTTGACCTACATCAAGCCCCATCCCTTCTCACCTTCACGCTAGCCCCATTCGCTATTTTTCACTTTTTTATTATTGTATAATCCATCGGGACGGTTAATGGCCCAGTTGAGTAAATTATTACACTTACACGAGTGTCATAATGTACACTCGAGTTACCGTGCAAGTGATATGTAAATACTTTTCGTTTACAGGATACAAAGATGGAGCAACTTTTTTTATATTAATCCATCGCAGCTCGAGTGTCTAGACATTGTCCATTACGCTTTTGGCGAGCTTAAAGTTCACGTCTTTATGGTCTCCTTGAGCTTCACACTTTTTAGATCTTTTCCCGTTGGTTTAATCAGAGCTCGAGTCTGTTGAAGTTATAATGAGTTTGAAGTTCCCCCCCACCCCACCAAGCCATGAAACGCGAGCTGTCACTGAGACACTTGAAGTTGCCGCTAGAAAAATAGCCTTCCGTGCGGCGTCGCTTTGAAGAAAATGCATTTATGTATTAACGGATTTTCAATGTAAATTATCTGGTGTTTGTTTGTCGACCGAAACTATGTTTACATCGGTAGTGTTTGTGCGCAAACTTTTTAGTTGTGAATTTGCATCTATTAATTCAGTCAATTTAAACTTATAAAGAAATCTATTCAAACAATAGCACTTGATCCTCCCAATCAAAACTTTTTTCTCCGTAGTATAATTCTAGGGAATATGGACCGCAATGCTATTATGGCATGTATCTTCGATACGTACTGGTCCATATTCCCCCGAATTACACTGTACACAGCGCCGTGGCTATTCGAGTTACTTTCTGAGCTCTGCGGCCTGTAACATTTAATACGCTTATTCGAACCTGAGTCTAAGAAGATTTCAGCCAAAAACTCGTTAACTTTTGGATCATAAAAATTCCCCCAGCTTTTTCTCCCTCAATGACAATCAACAGAAGCAGATCAAATATTCGAGTTAGTCATCGGCTCGATATTTATTAAAATTAACGAAAATTATTTTTAAAAACGCAAAACGAAAAATGTAAAAGAAACTCAAAAAATATTGCTTGAAAAAAGATTCCTCGATATTACCCGGCAATCTTTCGCCTCAAGCGACAAATCCCGCTTAATTCCCAAACGCCTCTTAATCCCACCGGAGCGATTCGTACCGTTTAGTCTCATCACTGGTCAGCGGGCCAGCAAAGAAAATCGATCAGCCGCGCGAGTGTATCGAGACGCTGCGGCATCGGGCGGCATCGCGGCGGCGTATTCAATAAAATGCACTTAAGAACGAGCGTGACAGAACAAACGGGATTAGGGAGGTTTCGTCGCTAGAGCCGGTGGAGCGCGCGGGATTCGCACATCCCCAGCCCGAACAAACCAGCCAGCGCTTAACCCTCCACGTGTGGGTTGCCCGAGGGGGTGGCGATGTGCCTCGGGGGTTGGAGGAGAGAGAACTGGCGTAAGAGCTCATTCGCGTAACACCGGAGAAGGACGAGGCAAAAATATATAACAAGCGAAAGAAGAAGAGAGAAAAAAAAAACGTCCCCGAGTGAGCGAGAAAGAGAGAGGAGATATAGAATTTCTCAGCGCCTCAGCGTAAATGCCACAAGGCGAACGCGCGGGGGCCAAAAGGTATAAACCCCCCGGTCGTCCGATATACTCTCGGCTCGACTCTTTTCATTAACGTTCGAAACGCAATTATGAGGAAACGATTGAGGCACAAAGGTCAGGTACAAGCTGCTGCTGCTGTTGCTCGTGGGGTTGATATCGAGTCAAACCGCCGGCAATTCCCGCTCGTTGTTGCCCTCGCCGCGTTTCACTCTCGTTCACTCTCATTCACCTCGTCGGCTGCTCACTCTCCTCTCGCTCGGGTGGCACCGCGGTCCGCGGGGCTTTTGTGCTGTCCGCAGTCCGCCGGGAATTGCGTTTCTGTATGAAGCACACGCTGGGGTGTCGGGTGCCGGGCTGCCGCTGCATGCTACCTGCCGGCGCGTTAACGCCGACCGAGTGGGAAACTCTCCGATGTCCGCGAGCAAGTTATTCAATGCTCTCCACGTCCAACGTGCGCGTCGACGTCTATACGGATGTAACCGTGTAAAAGGGAAACGTGGGGCAAAACGGGACACTCTTTTTTTCGGACACCGGAAAAGCTAAACATTTTTTTAAATCGCTCATCCAATTGAAATACTTCTCTTGACGGTGCTCTTGGATGCTTGATTCTGCGTCGTGAACCTCGGATTTTCTCAGATATACCCAGCCAAACTATTCCAAAAACAGACTACTATAAGACGTCGACCGAATGCGAATACACTTGATAAGCAACTTTAGTAAGAGAAGCGAATAGCACCAGGTGCGAATGACTCATGACAGTCAATAGCACCTGGTGCTCCAAACCATGAGGATGCATTGAGGATACCCGTTTTGCCTAAAAGCAGTTTTTTTTTTGTTTTTGCCGACGCTCAAAATGAATTATTGAAGTCACGGATTTGGATGAAACGCAATGTACGCTTTGGGTAATCGTGATAAAGCCTTTTTTCGTTTAATTGGCCCTTTTTACCCCCATCACCCCTGTCTATATATTTGTGGACACGCGGACTATATATAACAGATTCGACTGTTATAAGAGGCGCATACAGAGGCGCCATGCATGGTATTCGCAGCGCTCGGTATCTGCCTACCGAGATGCCTCAAACTTTGTGGTAAATTGTTTCCGCGCGCCCGACAGCAGCAGCAGCAGCGGTAGCATCAGCTTCACCACCTCCACCTCGCTCTACGAGCGTCGCGCTGGTGCTGCTGCTCTCGGGGCAGGTCAGGAAATGGAAAACGTAATTGATGAAAGCGCGTGTATGTCGTATATCGTCGGGCAGACTCGCGATACGCGGCCCGACCCCAGAGATCGGAGCTTTTATCTTTGCGTGCAGCAGCAGAAGCGACGACGAGTTGTGTTTTATGGCGATTGTTGCGGCCGAGTTAATGAACCTATTTGTTGCTGGTTTATTTTGGCGACTTTCGACCGTCGACTATTTGGCGCTGAAACATAACTGAACGCTGAGGGTGATTTTAGTAGACTGCGGAAATTCACAGGGCAATAAAAATTTAAACATTCGTTTTTTCTGGTTGTTATTTGTAAATTATTTGGCATTTATACGTGAATCGTTTGCGAATTATTTTTTAATTTTCTTGTAACGTTAGAGAGTGGGAAAATGTGGGGACAATTAGCGCGGATCTTTGTCGTAGTTATCAGTTAATAATTCATGAGCAATGCTGGTCGAGTACTTAGATGCGTAATAATTTGTGTGCTGAGGCAATTTCCAGCGTAATTAATTATGTACTCTCTGTCGCGGGAAAAATTACGCTTATGGTTCATGAATATCACAGAGAGGGACACTGAAAAGGAGTCGCAAAGTTTAAAAGGTATGGAAATCGGAAATATTAAAAATGCAGTAATTACTGCAACAGAAATAAATTCCTGATAGTATTATTATACTATAAAAAATGAAAAAGATTAATTCCTGCGAAATAAAGTATCTGTTTTCAAGAGATAAGTAGTATGTCACATTAGAAAAATATCCTAAGTTACACTACCTAAATAAGTAAAATCTTCGTGGTTTCAGTTTTGCCATAAAAATTGACAAAAAAAAACAGTCGTGAACAAACTTGCCTGATTCGCCTTGTTGATCTGCTTCTTGAGTCCTGCGAACGCCATCGTGCTGCCTGCTCCTTTGCCGGGTCACAGTGAAGGAGTAGGAGGTGGGAGGTCAGCCTGAAACAGAGAGACGTCGAAGAAATCGATTAATTATTCTTCTTCGAGCAGTAAAAAAATTCGACGTTGTATCTCGTCTCGTTTTTATCTCGAAAAAAAAAATGCTCGCAAAACACCGACACTGTTGATACAGGTGGTCTCTCATTTTCTTTTTTTTGTCTACTTTTTGTCGTCGGAGACTTTAGCGAATATAGCAAAAAATTCGCGTCTAACGATTTAATAGCATAAGCGATAAAAAAAAACGAGGAACGGCAATGAAACTGAGTGTAGTATCGAATAAAAATATTTGCCAACGCCCAATTGGACCTCAATTCTTGCTCCAAGAAAGCTCGATTTAAATGTGCTGCGGGTGCGCGCGCTCCACCGGATAACTTGCACCTCGAGCCAACGTCGCCGACCCGTTCGCCCTTACGTTAAATGGATTTAATGAGAATAAGTGTTCGCTTAATAAGTGTAAATGTCGCGGCTGCCCTGCGACACACGAGAGAAGAGGGGATCCCGACGCTCGTGTCGATGCGAACGGGCCGCAAATGCGACAAGAGGGAGCAAACAGAGACAACGGCGATCGTGAACGAGTGACGAAAGAACGCGACGCGGGAGTTGAGACGAAATTTAGCAACGTCGACGAGACTTGACGCTCGTCGCCGTAAGCGGTGAAACGAATATTACGACTCCTCACGTATCTCGGTTGATCGAGCGACTTCCACGATTTTTGGTCCTATGGCAGTTATGATTTTTGCTCTATTTTTTTTACCCGGCGTCGTTTAATTTCATTTATTTATTTATTCGTTTGTTTCAAAATTAATTTGTGTGGCGGAGAGTAAATATTTCCGGCATGTGTGTCTCGATATGGTCTCAATTTTTTTTTTTTTTTTTTTTCGCTTTAATCTCGCACATCTGGGAAACATTGAATGACTTTTTATTGCTGACGTCAGCAAATGGGTTTCGGAGTCGATCTCGGTTAATCGAGCTGTGGCCACGATTTCTGATCCTCCGACATTTATATATTTTTTTTAACTGCTCGACGTAATTTAATGTAATTTTGGTTTTTTTCGATTGCCGCTCTGAGAATTCATTACTTATCAATTCTCAGAATCAATGGAAGAGAAACAAAAATATTTCCGACATGTGCGTCTCGATATTGCGGCGTAAAGTGAATTCTTAATTCTTTTGTTCGGATCCCGTACATCTGGGAGGTATCGCATGACTGCTTTTCGTCGAGGCCGGTAAATGGACCCTCTCAGAGTCGATAATTTTTAGGCATTGCGAAGAAGTAATCAGGATTTTTATCGTTTTTTGTAAAGCTAAACTGTCAAGATTTCAGAAATCCAATACGTCCACTTCTACGGTAAATATATTGCGTCAATTTTTGCACGATTTAGGCAACAATAATTAAACGATTTAGTATTATTTTATAACCATCATCGTTTTGCGATGCAAATATATTAGTAATTTTTTCGCCAATGCTGCATCGTTGACGGTAAAAATACCCATTTTCACTTTTGACAGTCGTAACCTTACGCGAACATTATAAAAACGTTATAAAAAAACAATCAGTTGTTCGAATCTATTGACAGAACCAAAAATAAACCTCCAGATGAAGCGAAAAGCCATATATATAAATAGCTATATTTTACGATGTAGATATAGCTCGCGCGTAAATGTAACGATCATTAAATTTGCATATATCTTCACCCCCACCCTGCGCTAAAAATCTCCTCCTTTTACAATCAATTGATAATCATTTTTTTTCGTACAAAAAAAAACAATTTTTACCACCATCAATCTCCAAAGAGCCAGCTAATTTGTCGGTCCATCCTCTCGATTATCCAACCCACCAATCCATAATCGGTTAACCCAAATAAACCAACCGGACCACATTTAACCACGCAAAAATTGATCGTCTCCGTGCAATAAACTCCGACATACGATAAACTTGTCTCCATCTCTCTCTCTCTCTCTCTCTCTCTCTCTCTCTCTCTCTCTCTCTCTCTCTCTCTCTCTCTCTCTCTATCTCTCCACAAATAATACAATACAATACCAATACGACCGTCTCACCTGGGTCAACGCTACGACACTTGCGAAATCCTCGTCGAGCAAAACTCAGCGGCGATTCCCGTCGCGAGGGTTTGGGAAAGGAAGGGCTACGGAGTATACCCAGTCCACCCGATACGGCAGTCGGCGAGACCCACGAGCTTCTCGGCGCCGTGTGAGTCGCGGGCGAGCAGGAAAAAGGCCTCTCGCGTCTTATCGCCGGGAAAACTGGGCTTCGTCGCGCGCGCGGGTTGCCTCGTCGGTCGTGCGTGCGCTACGGGCGACAGAGAGAGTGACGAAAAAGGGCGCGCTTCGAGGGGGCTCCAAACACACCGAGAGACACGGATGGTCCGTCCGTCCGCTTCGACGGGCCGAGTTGAAATTAATTGGAAAAAATAAACGGAATGCCGCGTGCGGGGGGGTCGCGCGTGAATTTGGAAAAACCCACGATCACCGTGCGAGAGCCTTTTGGACACTGCGCCTTACTTAACTAGGGGTAGTTTTCAGGCGAGCCGCGGATCGATACGAGAACGGCACCACTCGGAACGCCACTCGGTCGCTCTCCTCCCTCTCCGAGCGGCGGCGGAACCACCACCACCACCACCACCACCACCGACGCTGCCGCCGCCGCCGCGGCGCGGCGCCCCGAGAACGTCCAGCCGAACGCACGATGACGTCGCCCGCGCGTCGAGCCGCCGCCGCCGTCGCGCGCGCCGTCATCCCCCACAGGCGCGCGTTGTACTCCCGGCGGCCGCCGAGTCAACCCCCAAGCCGAACCGGCTCTCGTACACCATTCTTTTTCTCCTCGCTCTGTCTGTCGGCGGGGCGAAAGGGGTGGGGGGGGGGGAGAGCTACGAGATTATGTCGGCCGTTATATATCAGCGAATTCGTGCACCAATGCCATTCACGAGACACGAGAGTCGCACGCACGCGGGGAAATCGGGGCAACGAGCCGACAGCTATTAAATAGTCGGGATTTACGCAGCTCTCTTTTTTTTTTGTTGCTGGCTTTTTGCCGGTTCGATCCGCGGTAGCTTTTGACTCCGACTTTTGTGGTGCGACTGGAAGGTATGGATGGGCCAACTGCGAATAGTTGGGAATTATAGAGATTACTTTTTTTGTAACTATGTTAGCGGCGTTGGGAAGCCGATTTTTCTCGTCAGCGTGGAGAGGGGGGAAATTCTGAAGTACTCTTTTCTTATCGCGACTCGAGCATGCGGGAAGCTGGCCGCAACAGATAAGGACGACCTCCCCTCCCTCGCGCCGCCAGTTCGTCACTTCCATTCTGTATCTCCTACGGATGCGAAATCTTTTAGTTTGTTTACTTTTTTTTCGTCGTCGAGGGATTCGGGCCGGTGGAGGTTGAAAAAAAGTATTGCTGAAGATTAAATGCATGTTTGGATCTTGGCATTTGTTAACTCCCGACTGCCCCGCTGGGGCGAAAAGACGGGAGTTCTTTGTGTCTGCAATTAATTGTAACCGTCATTGACAGAAATTCTTGGCTCGCATAAAATGCGGTGAAATTGCACCGCTATTATACGTTATACAATAATTATACGATAAGAAAACAATAAAATAACGTTATCGAAATCTTATATATATTTTGGAAAGTTGTTTGTCTCTTTGTCTGTCCCAGCCCCCTTAATTAATGTCTGCCTTAAATAACAAATGAAGTCTGTCCCTTATCCAGTTGTCACTTCACTAAAATCGAGGTTACTTTTATTGGGTCGATCGAGTCTGGATTTTCTTCCTTCGAGAGAAAATTCTATAACGAAGACAATGCCGGAAGGCGGAACGCGATATCTTGATTTCTGAATTTTTCACCGAATTTTAAAGTCGAATCGATTTTCGGGGGTCCGGCTTTAAAATTCTGTAAAAAAATCAGAAATCAAGATATCGTATTCCGCCTTGCGGCATTCTTTTCGCTGTAGACTTTTCTCTCAAACGCAAGAAGAAAATCCAGGTTCGATGAATAAAAAAAAAGTAAACCCGATTTTTGTGAAGTGACAAATTTCGAAAAAGTCATCGAATTTTTTTCTTTTTCGGACAAACAACGGTGGTTTCCGGAATCAGCGCGAAATTTCTCATCTGATAGGGTCTTCAAACTTTACGAAATCGAAATTTTTTTCGAAAATCGAAATCGAAATCGAAAACTTTACGAAACCTGCTAGTAAACGAATAAAACGAGTTTAATAGTCGAACTGTTTTTTTTTTTTTTAAGTAAATTTTCATTTATGATTAACAACTTGATAAAACAATACGACCAAACTTGGGCTACGCGGATGCTATAAATTCTTCACATCCCGAGCGACAAACAATTCAAGAGCATCGCGCCTGAAATTTAGCTGACGACTCCCGAGGAGAATTTTTTTTATCGTCGCCTCGCTGGCCACGCGTGGGTGTCGATTATTCTTCCGTCGTGCCGTCATTTATTTTTCACGCTCTCCTCTCTCCGTTCGAAACCGAACGCATTATCAATAACCGGGGAACGAGATAAGCGTCTCAGCCTCCGTCGCCGGTTGCCGCTGCACGCCCCTTCCCAATCGTTGTCGCGTATCCGCTAGACGAATCCCGTCGTCGCTCCCGCGCGCTGCACCCGCCGTTCGCATCTTTTCGCATGGAAAGCTCAGCGCTATAAATAAATCTCGAAACAGAAAGCGAGCGACGAGTCGGTAGAACGCGAAGGGTGATGCGCGGGACCAGAACCGTCGAGGTCGTGGACGGCATTAATCTAGCGTGTAATTGAAAGGGTAATGCGCGCGAGCTTCACTGAAATTAGTCATATAATTCGAGGGTCAACGCTACTCGTCGGAGATGACCGACCGCGCACCGGGGACTGGACCACTCGAACGACTATAGCTCACTTCCCTCGCTAACGCGATAGTCAATAGCATCGCCACCGCCGCCGCCAGCACTGAATCGACGGCTCTCCAAAATCACCAGAACCGGCAATAATTTTTATTATTCACTTAAGAAACTCACGTTTCAATTCTTTACTGTTTATCCTAAGACCTTCCCAGAACTCATTTCTCTATATTTATAATGCAGCATTAACCACCAAACTAATGTAGTAATAATAATAATAATAACAATAATAATAATAATAATAATAATAATAATAATAATAATAATAATAATAATATTTCAACAAGAAAAGGACTCGAAAGTTCCCAGGCTAACTTCTTTACGCTCTCGGTACAGCGGTAGCGGCTATAATAATGATGATGATATAATAATTATAATAACACACGTCGAAGCCTGTATAATAGGATAGAAAAAGCATCCCCTACATCCCAACAGGATTCTCAAGGCAGTCGGGTGTAATAACCCGCGCGTCGTGTCACAGAGGAATCCTCACAGATGCTGCCTCATTTTCGCGGAGCGAAGGAAAAAAAAAGAACCGGGCGAAACGTACGAGAGCCGGCGTCGCGCGGGGCAGCGGTGGTGATACACAAAAGCAATGGGCGACCGGCGCTCTCATCTCGCCAAGATTAAATCGTAAAGCATTCGTGATATGCGCGCGCGTACGTCGCCTCTGGTCTGGGCGTAATAACGCTGCGTGTATACAGCGAGCCGGTGGAATTCGAGGAGCGTTGGTTACGTTTCAATCGCGTGCACTGGCAAATCGTCGATTGCTCGTATCGAGCACTAATTGCGTATCATTAAAAAAAAAACCACGGTTGTGCGTTACGAGGCGGCCGAGACTCGAGAGAGTGAGTCAGAAAGACGAGCGCGCGCAGAGGGACTCGAATAGGGCCTTGGCACGGCCGTTTGTAGGCTATTCGAAAGTTTTGCGAACGCGCTCGATGTCCCTCGGCCGCTTTGCAAAGATGAGTCTCGCACTTGTTCTCAGGTCTCGCGATGGGAATTGGCGCGCGCGAGCACCGAGGGACGGAGATATACAGGCTTTTCGCGAGGCGGTTCGATCATTCTGTAGGGCGGGGGTTTCCGCGAATTTGCCTAAGGCCAACGAGGACGCTCACACCGCTCGCTGGCGGCCCCGCGACACTCGCGATTTATGAATGAATTCTTTTTTCGAATCGCCCCAACGATGCCCTGATAAGCGGCCAATCAGGGGCCGCTGGTTTGGCGGCCAATCACGATAATGATCCACGGGTCGCAGTCGTCGATGTGTTTTGAAATCATTGTTTTCGGCGTGGCCGAAGACGCGACGGCTGCGTAACGCGAGTATTCGCGAATTTCGACACTCAGGGAGACAATGAAAAAAGAAGGGAAGAGCGCTACGAACCCACGCACAATTTTCGAATGTGCGGACGAAAAAAAAGGGAGCGGACGCTCCGAGGGTCGTGTACACCACGAGGACCCTTTTCCGATATCCTTGTCGACACTAGTTTGTTATTCACGAGGAAACAATCTCGCCCTCTTGAGCGGGCGGCTTATAGACACATCGATGACACTACACTCGGCGTTTGACTTACCGTAAATAAATTTATCCGCTCCGAAGCTAGCGCGCAGCCCGACTCGGGGTTCTAACCTCCCACGGAGATTTGACACGAAGAAACAGCTGTTTCGAAGCCTCGCGGAGTCTCCGGTTGGCGGCGCACGCGCAACGCGCGCCACCGATTAACGCGCGCGCGCGCGCATCGAGGCTGCTGCTCCTTTTGAAGACGCGAGTTGCACATTCGTTTAAAAGAATTTATTCAGAATGCACTCGCAATCAAAAGTTACAAGAGATTGATGAAAAAAAATCAACGTCTGTTTCAACAGTATCGGTGATGATATTATTAATGCCGCAAAGTTATTAAGAACTAAACTTAAGAAATGTCTCAACTGTCTTTTAGAAATCGTTAGTTTTCTCTCCTGTGAAATCAACTTCGATTTTTAAACACTTTTTTTTAGGAATTTTATCAAAAATTTCGAAATTCTTATTTACGCAAAAATGTCACCATGAAACTGTTTCGTTCAACTGTCCTGAAGATTTCCTCAGAAATAGTTGCCGGAACGGAAGGATCGTCATGCGTCACGGACCGTCTAATTCACAGTTTTCTCGAATTTTTGTTGTTGTTGTTCATGACATTACGACCGAGCTCGGTGTTTCATTTTATTATCAACATTATTAATACAGTGAAACAGATAATATTATACAGTAAAATAGTGCCGTTTTATAATAGAGCGGCGATCAAGCTTTTTACATATTGAGAGCGCGGGTAGGGGTGGTTGGGCGAGGGGCGAGGGGCGAGAGTGGGAGCCATGATAGCATTCGACTGAATGGAAAAATCTGGTTTCATTTATTTTCTCTTTTCTTAGTACCTCGCGAATATCGTATCGCGCGTCATACAGGTTCAGAGAGACACGTACTCCTTGAGCTGTTGATCGACGTCCGCGCCGAGCGTCAGAAGCATCTGATCGAACTGAGTCGCTCCCATTACTCGGCGCAGAGTTATAAGTTGGTTCTGCAGAGTGTCTTTCAGCGAGACGCTGTGCACGGGATCGTTGAATGCGAGCCTTTTCCGTCGCTGCTCGTGCTCGGTCTCGTAATCGACGTCCTCGTACTGCGATGGACTTAGCTGATCGCTCGTCATCAAAGAACTGCGAAGAACAACACGACAAAACGGTCTAATGTAACAATGGAGCTTTTTCGCTACTCTAACCAGGAAATTAGTTTACTTCACTCGGTATTGTAACATTCCACACCTTGTAAAGTAAAATTTCGTACAATACTCGGCAGAAAACCTTTTTCTCAACTCGTGATTGAAACACTTGCCTTCGGCTCGTGCTGCAAACTCACACTCGTGAGAAAAAATGTTTCCGCCCTCGTATAATGTACAATTCCGCACGAATCACCTTCATTGCTTAAACACTACCATTGCACGCAAATCAACGAAGGTTTCGTTGAAATATTTGTTTACTCACTCGATCGTACACCCCATGTCGTCTATCTTGGTGATGTCGTTCAGAGTCTCGACGACGTTCGATATTATCTGCGGAAATCGTTGAAAAACAATGGGCGGACTGTTTGCGCTGAGCAGAGCGCAGAGCGCGAGCGACAGTAGCTTCAGTCTCTCGGGTTGCGAGACCGTCGGCATTCGGGCAACCCAAACGCTAAGTATTTGCGCGAGGACGCTCTCCTCCGTGGCGTCGCCGCCGACGTCCCGGGCGAGCTCGCTTATCACCAGTACAAAAATATCCTTCGAGCCGAGGAGAACGCGCGCCACGATCGACATGCACATCGTCATCACCATCGGGTATTCCGTCCCTTTGTAGACGGTCCTGAAATTAATCGCGAATAACACGAGCTCCGTTATTTTACATCCTTTTTTCGTATCGTGTTTTCTTTTCACGAGGCAAAACTCACTGGAATATTCTGCCGAGGAGCGGTTTGATCAGTTGTGCTCCCTGTTGGGGCGCAGCACGTAGACAAGTCTCGAAAAGCCGCATCGCCATCACGATTCCTTCGGATCTCATGTCGCCGATCAAACACTTTATGGTGTCGACCACCACGGTGCCCCGTTCGCACAGGAACTCCAGGGGATTCAGTAGAACATAAGCCTGCACTATGTAGAGGCACAACCGCAGATTTTCCGTAGAAGAATCTGGAGAGCGTAATTAAAGTGTGAGCAAATCTTGGGAGAAGTATTTGCGCTATATCATTTAGAAAAAACAAAAATGCCAACCTAGCAGCGCAGGCATATTCCGGAAAAGATCCATTATTGCTGGTGTCGACGTAGGGGCATTTTCCAAAAGTGCTAGCCACAATTCTAGACCATCCTCCAAGAGATAGACGTGACCGTCCTGATTAACGTCGCAGCTCAGTGCCACGACTCCTACCACTAGTGGCTCCAGTATTACGCTCTCGGAACCTAAGGCCTAGAAAACACATGAAATATGTAGCTATCGTGCGCCAGTGATTAGTTCCAGCGTACACGCGAGACATACTTTTTCCAAATGTACAAGCGTCGAGACGATGGCACATCGCAACATATTGTGCTCCTCCGACTGCTGCCAGAGAGCTGGCAGATAAGCGGTGAAGGAGCTGATGTGCGGCTTTATTCCGCTACCCACTCGCTCGATCATGAATGAGAGTACGTACAGTACGCGCATCTGAAACGTTCGTAATTTAAGACTGCATATTAGCTCCCCGACGAATTATTTTACGTTTACAATTTCATTGGATCGATAATTGTTTTTTTTTTTTTAATAATAATATATTTAGCTGACTTTAGGCGAAAAAGCGATTTTTTTCGTTGATAAAAATGTTATTTTTTGCCAGAATCTATTATTTAAAAATTGAACTTATTAAAAATTAATTGATTCAATTACCTTCGTATCGCACTCGTTGACCTCTTTGAGCAGTTCGAAGAGCATCGAGAACGCGGGCTCCAAAAAGGGCACAAACTCGTCGGTGTTGAACTGAAAATCGTCGATAGCCAATTTCAGAGCGTCGCTGGCGGCAAGTCGCACCCCGAGATCCTCCTCGGGACTCAAGGACTCAACCATCAGTTTGTACAGCTCCGGCCTGAGCTTCGGGCTCATCTTGACGCCGGCCCATTGGCCGATCAGCCAGCACACCCGTCGTCGTATTATCCTGTAGTTGGTGCCGCGCAGCTTGAGCTCTTGTTTCAACGTCGTCGAGAACCATTGGTCGAAGTCAACCTGGTGTTTCATCGAAAATAACGATTTTCGTAACTGCTCGACAATTTTGTTCACTTTAATTACGGTCATTTCTCACCTCGTCGTAGAGATTGAATGCCGCTAGACCGACCGCGTTGTACACCGCGTCTTTCAACAAAATTGCGTGCAGGTCGTTGGGATCCACTGGTTGATGATGCCTCTGCATAAGATCGACCAACACCGACGCAGGAACATCTTTGAATTCGTGGAAAATTGCTAGGAAGACAGACTCCGTGCATGGCTATGAATAAAAGATGAATAATTTAAATAAAAGAATTATGACTATATATTTCAATGTAGCCGGCTGTGAAATTAATCGAACAGAAAATATTTACCCTCAAACTGTATTTCCACGATTCCCCAACGTCGTCGACCGCTGAAATTCGTCAAGATGAGAATATTTCGGTACTAAATTTGGATTCACTGAAAATAACACTGAAAATTACCGAAATTCTCGGGATCCGTGTCCCAGAGGTCCAAGTCCGCGGGTGTCAGTAAAAAGTAGTGAGTCACGAGTCTCGAGCAAATTTCCGTCAGGGTTTGAGCCGTGAAGAAGTCTTGTCGCAACCGATGAACTCCCATGGAGAATTCGCTTGTGCCGTCTGTCGAACCAACATTGCAATCACAGAATATTACAACCAATGTCAAACTGGAATCATCGATGAAAAACGCGATTTATTCGCGGAACAAACTCACCCTCTTTAATTAGGTGCCTGCGATCGCTCAGTAACAATATACCCTTTAGCAAATTCAGACATTGAATAATAAATCTCTCAAAGGTCAACGGCTGACCGGCTTCCGTGAAGCAGTAAAAAACTGAGAATTCTAGCGAGGTCGGAATCAGTTCGAGGTAGCAGACAGGATGCATCTCCAGTACTTCCGATAAAACTTTGGTCAAATGTATAATAAACTTGTCGCACACTTCCATTTGTATGCCTCGGGATATCAGTGTTTTTCCTGAAAATTTCACAAGTTCTTTACGCGCATCCGAAGAAAGTGCACATCATTCTTATGGAGCTCAACGAAATCGTGACTAACTGCACTCGAGGCTGGTTCTCGCTCGTTCAAATACGACTTTCAAAAAGAGCATCGCGTCCTGCGATTGCGACGGCTTGCTGAATCCATTGACAATCAATTTTCTGAGTATCCTCAGAAGCAGCAACGCCTTCTCCATGGCCTCTTGAATCTGGTGTGCGTCGGCGCCGTTCGACGCAAGTATGAGAAAGGACTCGGTGAAGGTGTTCCACAGATTGAGAATAAAATTGAACACATTGGACGTCAGTTCCTGGAATAAGCGCACGTCGGCGGCCAAGCGCTTGGAAGCCAAGGTTTTTACAACGTGATGGAGGGTGAGTAACGCGCGATGCTGCGCAAACGGATTCTGTCCCCCTATCACCTCGAGCAGAGTCGGAACTAGGGAATTCCATTCTCTAGGGCAATCGAACCTGAAGTTGCCCCATTAAATTTCTGTTATTTTGCGCGAAAATAGACAATCAACCGAAGAAAACGATTGAACCCTTGGAGATACTAGCCTTGCGATTTTCGAGATAAGGACTGCTATCTGTACAGCCAATTGATTCACAGGCTCATCAAAATTTGACACCAAACGTTGACGAAGGAATTCCTTCTCATCCTCCGCTATGGCGCTGCAAACAGAATTTTGCTTTTAATATCAAGATTTCAGTTTCATGAATTAAAATCTCTTATCTGCTTTATCTGTGCATCAGCCAAATAAATTCTCAACAACGAGTTTACTCACTTTGGAGCAGTTCTTCTCCAGTATCTATCCACTCCATTCTTAAAGTATAAAACAGCCATCCATCTCACATTGATAGCCAAGGAATGATTGGAGAATACATTCTGAAAGATTTGTCGTCATTTTACACCAAAACAACTCGCAATGCTTTTGCTGCCCCTGCAAAAGTTTTTAACTCACGTATAACGCAGTGTAAAAGCCCCTCTCAGTTTCCCACTGCTTCAATGTCTGTTCCGCCGGCTTCAGTACCTCCGGATCCTGGCTACCCGCCTGTTGTAAAACTTCTATCACAGCTGCATCCATTTTTGACCTGACAAAAAATTCGCCTCAATGTTTAGCTCATCAGCAGATTAAATATATCCCGTACAAATATTAGGCAACAATGATAACAACAATAACTGTCGAAGCGGAAAACATCTTCAGTTTTTACATTTTTACTCCGATTTGTGTCACACTGAGAAAAAATTTAATTGGACCGTCGAACACTGTTACACATGAATATATATTTTTTCCCAAGCCTCCCGAACATCAGTGACTGCTTTAGAAACATAAGGCCACGTCCCAGAGTCTCGAATACGTGACACATGTGACTAGCAGTGGCTGTGACTCCAAGCAAATCACTTCAACGTGCCCATATCAGGCACAAAGGGTGTGATCGAATTTTTTCCACGTCATCATCACGAGCTTCCGAAGCAAATTGTCATCGCGACGAGGCAATAATTACCGGCGAGACTGGAAATTCGTCGATATTTATGCGCGAAATACCCCGGAGCCTCGGCGGAATTTCGTCTCTCGGAAAAGTTTTCTAACCTATACGAGAAGCAGGGGAACATGCATCAATCTTGCGGTATTACCTTGCTCAAGCAGAGTACGCAGAATTACGCTCGGTGCATTCCATTTAATTCGTTTTTTTTCATGAATTAAATCGATACATAAAACGATGCATGTATCGTCGCCGAATAATATTATCGAAAGTCACACACGCCCGAATGTCGGCATTTCGGTATATACGCAGCCCTCCTCTGTCTGCTTCCTCCTGTGCTTCTATTTTTTTCCTCTCCTCGCAGCACACTGCCCGACCAAACGGTTCGCACTCCGTGATCTCCAACGTCACCGACGCACACTCTTTTCACCACTGACTGTACGCCGCAGAAATCCCGAACGTGCGCAACGTGGATTAAATTGAATCGTCGATATCGCTCCTCATGAATTCCCAGTATTTTTTTTTACAGCGAATTTCGGGTTATAATACATATTTGATGTATTATATGTAGGGTCGCACGTTGGGTGCTTTATATGTCGCGAGGTGCCAACGTTCGGCACACTACCGTAGTGACAAATCGATACAACTATTCAAGGAGCAACAATCGAGTTTTTCGTTACACAACGCGTGCGAAATCTTGATTAAAAATACTTATTCGCCGCAGCGCGACGATATAAATACAATAATTCTAGGCCTATTACGTGATATCGCGAGATACTGCGTTGTAGCGGATTCGAAAGACGGCTCAACTTCGAACCAGCTTCCGGTGAGCGCATTACACCGCTACTGTAATAGCGATAGTAATATTCTGTTATGTATCTGTGAACAAGAACGTGATTCCCTCCCTTATTCCGAAAATAATAAATTCGGTCTAGAAGATGAACGAAACATTTTTACAAAAAACTATTACTTTGTGTGCTGATTCAAGCCCTGAAATTATACGATTATCGCCGCGCGCGAAACCCTTAATATTAACTACGAGTTCAATGATCAATCGTGCTATTTATTAATCAATTACAACGGCACAGTTATATTCAATACAATGTTGCGAAGTCAAATTTCTGGCCAGCAACATTTTAAAATCTCGTGCTCTGTAGGGCAACTTCCGGTCTGTGCAGTATTGACAGACAATAATGACAATAAATTGCCAACAATGTGTTCATCATACATTAGATGGCCCAATATTTTAATTCAATGTTCTATCTACATAATTTGCTTGCCCGAGTGTCGATAATGTGCGGAAGGTAAACACAATACAAGTTATTCCTTTAATGTTGACTGATGATCAACATTAAAGTATCAAAGCGGTGACAGTGAAAATATGTTTCATATCAGACCCACCAGACGTTAATTAAAAATGTAATTATTCACAACAATTCCCAGTTTTTTCGATACACGAAGCCGCGATATTGCGCTCCCACTGATCGTGAGAAAAATTCAAATCTCGACTGTACCGAGTCGACAACTTCCGGTGCGCGCACCCTCGCGGTCACTGTGCGAGACGGGCTCTTTCTTTTTCATGGCTCGTGGCAGTCTTTAGATCGCGTCACGATGAAGGTACGAATCCAGTAATATTACAGAAATCCTCGTTCAATCGTGGATATTTCGCATTCTCGTTTGTAAAGCAACTATTCGCGGATACAACGCTGTGCATATTATCGCGCGAAGCTAAATATTGGTGTAGCAAACGGACTTGCGAAAATCGTGTGTCACCCGTCGTTGCGGACTCCTGTGCGTTGTCGGTGAAACGTTATTATCTCGTGAACGAGCGTCAATTGCTCGATACGTGAATCGTTCTTCGCAGTGTCTTTCAACGGGCCCTTCGGGAAAATTCATTTCGCGTCGATAATTCGTCGTAAATTCACCGACGCATTTTCCTAACCTACAATCGAAATAACGCGCCGCCTTGCAGAGCTTTCGCCGTGTTCGTTCGCAAGCCATAACCGTTTACTCGTGATTTCAGCTCAACGTGTCTTACCCGGCGACAGGATGCCAGAAGCTCCTCGAAATCACGGACGAGCACAAGCTCAGGATGTTCTACGAAAAGCGTATGGGCGCCGAAGTCGAGGCCGATCCTCTGGGTGACGAGTGGAAGGGCTACGTCGTTCGTGTAGCCGGAGGAAACGACAAGCAAGGTTTCCCCATGAAACAGGGTGTACTGACCAACGGTGAGTAAATTTTTTACTGTTGTGAATTTTCGAGCAGTCAGTGAACGATTATCAACTCTGTGAGCAACTAGTTCAATCTATAAACAACGAGGCCAACTGTTTTTTTTTTACACTGCAGAATATTTAACCGTAGCTGACTTTGAGAAAGCTAAAGCTTAACTTTTTTTGAAAATTATGCTAGGGTTTCACACAATTGTTTGAAATAATTGATGTATCTCTTTCTTTAAGGTCGTGTGCGCCTTCTCCTGTCCAAGGGACACTCGTGCTACAGACCCCGCCGTGACGGTGAGCGCAAGCGCAAATCTGTCCGTGGATGCATCGTCGATGCCAATCTCTCTGTCTTGGCTCTGGTCATCATCAAGAAAGGAGAACAGGTGAATAGATATTTATTTGTAACTAATTACGATGTTGTGTGCCTTTGTTTGTATTTATTTACATATACTAGGGTAAAATATTACACAGTAGCAGATTAAATTTAGCATAAAAATAACTTTCACATCCTATACAATATCAGTCATTTCGCATTAACGAGTTCAAAGGAAGCTGCCCGAGCTTCTTTCATTTAATTTTTTCATTTCATTATTTTTACTATTATACATATATATTTTTTGTTTCGGTATTAAACTTTAATACTCTTCTACTCGAATTATTCTTGAAGTACCCTCAGCCCATGCTACACAGGCAGTGTCCAAGTGTATAATTTTCTATCTTGGAGACGTTCATGTTCATGGGACATCAAAGGTGTTTTTAGATTTGGGGGATTGTGTTATGTATCATGCACTCTCACTCAGTGTACAAACCCTACAGCTGTATACGACATTGCTCAATATTTCTGTATTTTATTCGCTGTTTCTCAATGTCGTCTCGTTTGTTCTGTAAAAAAAAAGGAAATTCCCGGACTCACGGACAAAAATCTGCCGCGTCGTCTGGGACCGAAGAGAGCCGGACACATTCGCAAACTCTTCAACCTCACGAAGGACGACGACCTCAGGGAATTCGTGGTCAAGCGTCCCGTGCAGAAGGAAGGCAAGAAGGAGAGGCTAAAGGCCCCGAAGATCCAGCGTTTGATCACGCCGCTGACGCTCCAGCGCAAGAGACACAGGATCGCGTTGAAGAAGAGGCGCTGCCTGGCCCGCAAGGAACAAGCCGCCGACTACGCCAAGCTGTTGGCTCAAAGACAAAAGGAGGCCAAGGCCAGACGACAGGAGGAGCTTAAGAGGAAGCGCAGCGCTTCGATGCGCGACTCTAAATCCTCGAGTCAGTCCGCACCCACCGCCGCTAAGTGAATGTAACATCGCGAAAATGGCTTTATGTACACAATAAAAACGGTCGTACGTGAGTTACGTATTTCTCTTTTCTTTTATGAAACCCCGCCATCATTTTTTCATCATTTTTTATTTTATAAACTAGGTTTTCGTATGACTCTTCACGCGCTCTTGGCTCGAATGACTAAAACCAATCGCTTCGTATTATCTTTCTCAACTCGCATATTTCGCCGCGCATTGGAAAACACTAGTTACAAACATTTTTAGTTTGTCTCTTGCGAAATTTACGTTCCGAAATTTCCAACACCAGAATTCGCTGCACCCTTTTCGATAAATACACATTGTATGCTGAGTTACAGGCGGCACTTCACGTGGTAAAATAAAAGAAGAATACCATCCAAGTCCGCGATGACTGGTGTCAAATGTCGCGCCGGTTAATCAAGATCCCACCGAATCTTTAACACGATGAAATAGTCGTAAGTCTCGCGAGGAATTTGTCCATCCGTGCTCGTTCGGTGCCCGATGATTTCGAGATCTCGAGACCGTAGGTCATGCATTCTTCGTGGCTATTTCCCGGCGCGGGCTCCGGTCCCAAGCAGCCGACGGCGGACGCGGCTTCCGGAGACCAACCCCATAACAGCAACGGTACCGGGTTTGAGATCAATTCCTTCGTTCGCTCGCTCAACCTGCAGGGAGTTCACTTGCCCGGCGGCTTCCCGTTTAAGCGGGCGACCAACAACGACACGAACAGGCGAGAATGGAGCGACTCGAATGGCGAAAAAGGTCTGAACGAGATGTTGACCGATCTAAATGAGTTGGTCGCGCGCGCGGTCGATCCCGGCCCTCAAGCTCGATCGAATACCTCAAGCCTCGGTAGCTTCCGTTCTGGCGTTGAGGACAGAGATCTCGCGGCCCTGAACGACCTCGTTCATCTCGTCTCCACGACGGCCAACGAATTTCGCGACATCACCGCTGGCAACGCGAACACCGAGAACTCCGCGAGAAACGTTGGTCCTCATTGCACGGCGAACCCGGTGAATCCACCGGATCTTGGAAATAGAACCCTCGTTCATCCGGAAATAAGGGCCAGAAACGCCAGAGGCCCCTCGAATTTCTCTGCGCCGGCGTCAAGCGCCGCAAAGTCTAACGATTCACGAGAAAACTCGAGGGCCGTACCGACCACCGAGAAGACTCGCGGTCCGCCTCTTCTGGGAAGAAGAAATTCGAGAGGCATCGATCTCGACGACACTCCGAACGCCGACGAATTCTTCACGCCTCCCGAACTCGTGGAGATTTATTCGGAAAATCAAAATCCCAACGCGAAACGCGCGAATCTCAGCGAAGAGTCTCTGGAGACTCTTCGGTACTTTGAGACTCCGAGATATTTTCTTCCCGAGGTACTTCGGCTGGCCAAAGCCGGTGGATTCGCGGACGGTTCTTCGGTCAACCGGGACCGGCGACGGTCGAACTGGATGCCGCCGGGCAGACGAATTAATTTTGAGGATGAGCTCTGGCCAATTGGTGCGGGCGTTAACAACAGCAAAGCTTTTCCACCGTACTTCACTGGGACACCCTCGAAAACCTTCAGGCTTTGTGCGGCGGAGAGAAATTTTCTTCACGAGACCAAGAGGAGCATAGACTCTTCGAGGTCCTCTCCGATTTTTGCCGGAGCTGGCGAAGCACCTGCCGAACCTCTGGATATCGTAGTGCCTACTCGAGATCCAGAGGACAGTCTGAAGCATCCAGCGAAGAAGAAAATCGGGCCTGGTAGTAGCGGAGATCGTTCAATTCCGTTACCGATCGGGAAGAGTGGAATTTCCGGTCAAGAAAATTTGATCGATGCACCACCAACGAAGCTTAACAAAAGGGTCGTTACAATCGATTTAGAGAACATTATGATTGAAGAGGAAAAACAGGTAATCAGTACAGATATTTCTCTAAATATTCCGCAAGAACCAGACGATGTAGATTCGCCGGTTGCAAGTGAGGATAAAGTTAAAAGAAAAGTTTGCGTCAAAGTTCTGACGAAACGACACCGAAAGCTTTGCAAGCAAATGAAAAAGAACGGTCGAAAGAAAAATTCTGTAAAGGCGGATGAAGACACTGGCAAAGAAAACTTGAGTTCGACTTCACAGAGTCCGATGTCGTCTGCGAGAAAATCGCCGGCCCAAAGTTTCCTGGAGGAATCTGATACTGTGAGAAGTGACGATGAAAAGATCACGGGATCAGTGGAAGTAAATGAATCTATGGAAACTCAAATGGAAATTTGTATGAAAAATCGAGGCCTTAAAAGTAATTTACATGCAAAGCAATTGAAGACGCATCCGTCGAAGCTCTTGATTGCGGAGAAAATCAAGCTTCCAGGTCGCTGCAATGTTATAACAGAGCGTCAAGAACCTTCTGAAGCTACGACGAATCAAGTCGATTCAGCGAAATCTGTAAATCCGAAGAATATTAATCAAAAAAGTCGGGTGAACAATTTCACGCAACCAAATGGGAAACCAGCGGATAACAGAAAAGTAGTTTCATCAACGAGTTCATCCTCGATGCCCAAACAATCGAGAATTGCTCAATTGACACCGCGAATTCGACCGAATACCGCAGAGACATCGGGTAAATTTAGAGAAAATACAGAAGCTACGAACAAAACGAAGGTTCCAGTAGTAAGGAAGAATCAGTCACAGGACGTTATTCCCGAAAGATCCAGAGGTCAGTTCCTCGCGAGAAACAGCGAAGCTACGGTGAAGACTCCGAGATCGAGATCAAAACAGAGACCGGGCACTCCCAAGAAACCTGGAACCTCCGAGTACGGACGCTCCGACGTTAAATCGCTTTCCCAAGACAAAAATTCGAGAGCATTGAGCGGCCGAGATGAAATGAACAAATCAGCAAAATCTATTGGCTCGAATTTCAAAACGACGATTCCAGTCTTAAGATCAAAGACTTTCGTCTATCAGATGAAACGGGAGCCGGTAGTGCGTCGAGTGGCTTCCAAGGAAGAGTACGTGCCGAATGGAAAATCAACTTCCATCAGGAGTTCGCAAAAATCGTTGACATCCGGTCCAGTGAAGCAACTTTTTTGTAAGCCACCAAAAGATCGACCCACAGCGACGAAAGAAGTGAATTTGGATTCGAAGACAAATGCTAAGGACACTCCATGTGAGTCGAAGATAAACACTGACGGCGAGCAATCTTGTTCGGATCTTCAGCTGAGCACCAATTCGATTATCGACAAGATAGGCACTGTAGAATTTAGTTCGGCCGATTCGATCGCATCTAAAAAAATACCTCCCAAAAAGTCCCCAAGCATTTCCAAAGCTTCGCCCGCCGAAGAAAATGCCAAGAAAGGAGCCACCGGCGAACGTGAGGCTTGTGAGCAAATTTCGCGATGCAAATTTCACAACAAACACGCTCGCTCTTTGCAAATGCTGAAAAGCATACTTTCCCATCAGGGAGTAAGCGTTGACAGTGTGAATAAAGACGCCAGGGTGATTCGATCCAAGATTTTCAGCGAGCCAGTGAGGAAGTCGAAAATTCCAAGCCCAGAACAGAAAAAATCTCCTGCGGTGTCTGGAATAGGCCAGGGTAACGCAGGACCGTTGAGAGCGTCGAAAAATTTGTTCGAAAAGCTGGCGATTCTCACGGAAGCTCTGCCGGAATGCAGGCAAAACGAAAAAAAGGATTCCTGCGAGCAATCGGTATCTTCTTTCGTCGACTGGGCGAGCGAGTCGGCCACGAGTTGTGCGAGGTCGATGCGAGACGCCGAGGAGCAATGTTCTCTTCCCTGCGAGAGCAGTGTCGTCTCCCAGATGAGTGTAAACTCGGAAAAGTCGTTTCCAGCTTCCCAAAAACAGGAAGAAATAACGAAGCAAGTGTCGACCGTCTCTACCGAGATCGATGATGACTATCGTAAGTCCATTTACGTCGACGCTGCTGTTTCACCGACGCCCAGCGAGACGGAGCGAGAGGTAAAATCCTTCGAAGCTGCTGAGACGCAGACACGCGTGAAGCTATTGGATAAGGACTCCGCGACGGATGAAATAATTCAGCCGGCTCCGCAGTGCATCAACGCGAGCACCGAGACTCACGTTATTTCAACTGTATCGAGAGACGCTAATACGGATTGTAAGTTTCCAGATATCGTTGATGCCACCTCGCAGATTGATCCTGCTGAAAACTCGAGGAACGCGGCGTCTGGCAAAGATTCTTCGAGCATCTGTTGCACCTCGAGGGAAGTCAACACCGAGCGTCCTGATTTCTTCCTGAAGAGTCGAGGCGTCAGTGCCAGTGGACCTCGTAAAATTGACGGGGCGTCGCAATTCGATCCTCAAGAAAAATCCAAGGACATCGCATCAGGCAGAGATTACGTCGAGGTGGAGTGCGTTTCGCAGGACGTGAACACTGATCGCCAGGACTATCTGTTCGAGGACCGATCGGTGGATGTCTTGGGGCCGACAACGGCTGAGGAAGCCTGTCAGATTGATCCAGCTCCGTTGGAAATTGTGAACGTTGCGGTGGGAGAATTTTCTCTCGACGTGAAATTATCGGCCCCGGAAACTTCCTGTCGAAAGATGTCGTATGATCTTCGCAGCATTGATACCGTTGTCGTCAAAGACGTGGACGTCGTACAGTGGCAAAGCTCCACGACTTTTAACACATCGAGAGTCAACTGCGGATCCTCGTGTTCCTCGACTTCGTCGCTGGTCACCTGGCGCCCGAAGTACTGCCAAAGATCGTCTGCGGAAAGACTTCAAGCTCTCGGGGATCGAGTGCCCAAGGAAGCTATAATTGCCTTGGAAATGGCCAGTGAACGTGCTCAAAATTTGTACAAAGCTATTGAAATCTATCGAGAGAGCCTAGCGTCTAGAGGAGCGAATGAGCCAGTGTTGCAGGCATCTAAATCTCTGGAAAAGCCTTCTCCGGTTGAACCTTCCATAAGTAAAAGAAGCAATGTTAAATCTGCCGCACAAGTCAAGAAAACCTGCAGCTTTCGTGAAAATTCCAAGATAAAATCGCTTCTGGATGCCAACTTGGAAAAACTGGATCTTAAGATGAGTCCCTCACCTGAGCTGCCTAAGAAAAAGGTAGAATATCCGAAACTCCAGGAAGAAATTGCAAGTCTACTGAATGATCTTCTTACAAATGTGGTACACGCGACGAAAAAGAAGGCGGTAAAATTTGTGCCTGAGGATGTGGACAAGAAATATCACAACGAAGAGCATTTTGTGCAACGAAATAAATCCCGGAATTCCACTAAATTGCCTGAAATATTCGAGGAGGAAATTAGTAACGAGAAAAAATTAGAATCAACGACCAAGAATTTGGAAATTTTCTTATTCTCGAGAAACAGTTTGCTGACCGTGATTTACGGCACCGTTTGCTCGTTGGTATTCTGGGCTCTGCAATTTTCCATCACGTGCGACTCTGTATGAAAGCAAATAAATCATTAAACCGTAACAAAATTATTTATTTAGCCTCCTTCAACTCTGCCTTTTTTACTGCGAATGCCTTTCAAGACAATACATCGATACATATAATGATTTTATTATTCTAACGATTAATTCTAATTACACATTATCGCACATTAATGCGTTTATTCCTCCTCATCGAGAACGTCGACTGCAGCGCTTCCGGTGATATCCGTGAGCTCCTTGGACGTGAATGTCGCGATGATCTTCTGGGGTCCGGACTTCTGGGGCACCAGTTGATGCTCCACGCGAACTTCCTCCTCGGGTCCTACGTCTCTGAAGGGAAGAGTCTTATTCTTTGAAAGGCCGGGGCCGGCGTAATTGAAAGTGCATGACGTGAGAGTCCTCTTCAAGGGATTTTTGAAGCTGAGCGAGATCACCGAAGACTTTCCAATGACCGGTTCTCCCTCGATCTAAAGAAATAACGGAATGAAAGAATTAAATTAAGATGTCTTCTTCGAGTAAATACGGAGAGAGGTGAGCGGAAAGGGTCTTGAGTACCATGACTTTGATTGACGGTTTGAGCACTTGGAAATCGTCCTCGTCTGCCCACGTCTGGTTCGTCTCCTGGACAGTGGCGATTGCGTATAGCTTCATTATGCTGTACTCGACCAATTTGTCGAGATAATCGTCCACGGTGATGGTGAGTCTAAGTTGTTCGTCTATAGAGTAGAAAGTATAAATTACGATCAAGTTATGGTGCATGTCATCGAGGGAAAGAATAATTTGTCAAATGGACGACATTGGCGTGATCAACAGGGAGAAAAAACATCTGAAATCAGCGACATAGTTTTCTGTCAATTTCTTCAATAAAATATTTCTTTGGTACGAAGATATAATTTATTGAGATAAAATAGAATCTATGCATTTTTAAAAATGTCAAGTGTGTGATTGAAAAAATGAAATTTTAATTTAATCGATTATATCTTCATACTAATGATGTATTTAATTATACATGTGTGGATTTCAGTAATTTCTTTCTTAGTGACGAAAGAGTAAGCCAACTCACTGGCGTTCGGCTGAAGTACGAAGTTGCCTGTGGCTCTCTTGACCAAATTGGCCTTGACGCCAGTGTAATAGACACTACCAGCCGAGAGAATGGCTTGAATGTTGCGAGCCTCAGCCGATTTGTTCTTAATGTTGACGGTAACCGTGAACGGCTCGCCGATGTTGACTCTCTCGAGGTCAATAAGATCGAACTCGACGTCCTCTTTGGCAGGTTCTGGCATCTCGTAGAATTTCTTCGCTGTTTCAGTGCTACGCACTGCCCTGTACAGGGTCAACCGCTCTTCCTTAGTTCCTTTAAAAACAAATTTAAAAATAAATGCCCAGAAATTTATGGTCAATTAGTATGGATATTAGTCGGGGGAACTTGCAAAGAGACGGGACCGTCCGATCAGTCGTAAATACCTTCGGGCTGTTTGTAAGAAGCTGTTATGTCTTCTCTGTCCTTATCGCCATTGGGATCAAAGATCCAAGGTGCCTTTGTGAGAATCATTCGACCGATGCTGCAATCAAACGATTATTCAGATACAATCGTCAATTTACGCATGTTCAGCAAGCGCGAAGTGCTAAATTAATGACGGTCGATTAATCGACGTCCGCAAGATTAGAAGTAGTAATTCTTCGTTAGTTATATTTATATGTAAACTTTGCTGTTCTGAGTGGGATGTAATAACAATATTTTGCATCAAACACTTGACACTCCTTAAAACACTTATGTCTTCTCTGTCTGACGACATTATTTTAAAAATTAGCAGCGAAAAAGAAGCTATACGATTCCTCTTTTCCATCCACATTTGAAGATAATCGTTGCATTAATTAGGGATATGCCAGACCCCCGAGAATTCGTTTAATTTTGTTTTTACTTTTTGTTGTGAAAATAATGAAGCTTTAACCGATTTCTACTTCTTTTCCTACATCCCAGGAGCAGCAATTTGTAAGTATTTTTTGATAAAAAAAAGTAGACAAAAAGGGGCGATCGTCGAGTAAAGTAAGAGTAGTGCCAGCATCTCGATCAGGATATGAGAAGTCAGAATTAATTTCTTTTAATACTTAGCGCCGTGACGCTATCGCGTATTTTGATTAGGATTTGAGAAATCGAGAATAATTGTTCTTTTTAATGTGCAATATTTCTTACTGATATTTGTTGCAGTCGATCTTCGAGTATCCAAAACGGCTGTTAGGATCTTCCTTCCACCTCATGAGATCAGCATTGACAGAGGCGAGCATAAAAGTAACGTCGTAATTGTAACCAACGGCTCCTTCCTTGATGGCTTCCACGGACGCTGGTCCACACTGATAAAAAGCATCGGACGTTTCCTGGGGAGTCGCGTCTATCGCTTGCCAACCGCCGTAGCCTTTCGGAAGATCCGGTCTCGCCATCCAAACGTCGTTCCACACGTGATAATTCCAAATGGAATCGTCTTCCGGACTGTTCGGATCATCGATTTCCGTATTCTCGATGTCGTAATAACGATCGATCGACAGGGAGTTATTCACGTCGTGAGCTGACACCAGATTCGTGACGACTCTCGAGGGAATTCCTAGTGCACGACAAACGGTCGTCACCACTCCGGCGAAAACCCAGCACTGACCGTAGGCTACCTCGTTCGTGGTCTCCAGAAACTGCTCGAGAATCGGGACACTTCCGGTCCACGCTGAGGGTGCAACTCCGTCGTCGTACTCGCCGTCCCAACGACCGATTACGACTCCACGATCGTCGTTGGAATTTACCTGTGACGAAAGGGAATGAACATTGTTACAACTGTAGTTGGAAATTCAGAGACTGATTTATTACTTGTGAAAACAATTTTTTGCTTTTTTGACAATTGGACTTTTCATTATTTTATATTGATATTCCTAATTTTTATGGGGTTCAGTAAAAAGTACTGTAATATTTATATCTCACTTGTATATTAAATTCAATATGGCAATAAATATTTTTGACTGTACGCGTGCTGAGCATCCATAATGCAATTTTTTGTGCAATCGAGTTTGTACATTCATTTCGAAGTTTCAATAGTTCTTACTAGTTACTAATAAGGCTTAATAAACTAGATCAGGCAACGAAGATGTAATCATGAATTCTTACGATTCTCGAAATAGCTCGTGACATCTTGATAGGATCTCCTCGGGATATTGACTTAATTCCAGATCTCTCGAGCATCATCATACAGGCTGGAAGGACGCAGGCGTCAAACTGACCGAAGATCCATTCTCGACCGCGCGAACTTCCGTACGGACCAACCCAGATCTTTCCGACATCGTTCAGAATGTACTCATCAAGCAACGTTTCGTCTTCCACGTAGACGAGATCATCTAGACAATATGATTTCAGTTTCAATAAATGACTCGACTTGGGTGTGGAAGAATCAAATGACAAATTAGATGAATCACGGATGTGCTGCTCAATGGGAGTTCCTTAAACGGATTATTGGTGAGAATAAAAATTCTCTACGGTCTAATAAAACGATGGTACAAAAACGATATCGGCATTTTTCGACCGGAACGTTTATGAATTTGAGCATTAAAAAATTATTTTCAGAAAAAATGTTTTCCACCAAAGGTTTGTAACCAGGGGTAGAATATGTAACTTGAAAACGAAGCTATAAATCCTCCCTCTTTTTAAAAGTTCATGAGTAACGGAAAGCATTGTTGTCAGTTAATTTGCGCTGTGATTGGCTGCCAGGAAAGTCCATGATAAACAGATTCAGTTTGGTGTCAAATTTAACATAAGAGGACAGGCCGGCAGCGCCCGTAACCTTTTAAAGCTTTATAAGAATGCAGCAGCACAAACATTTTGAGAAAAAAAAGAAATATTTCTGACGTCATTTTGGCGATTTTTGGTCCGGAGTGGAATCTATCATTTTCGACAAAAAGAACAGCGCAAAAACGTTTTGTTGTTGTTTTTTTGTTTTTGATTTTTGTTGTTTTTTTTCTTTTTTTTTCTTTCAAAATAAAATAAAAAGGTTTTGTAACCAGTGTTTTATTTATTTATTTTTAGTTCCTCTTGCCAATATCAATAAATTTACCTTTAACCCACGGATTGAAGAGCAGATAAATTTCCTTCTCGTATTTGTAGGTATTCGGTGCCTTCTTCCTGCCAAGGGTGGTGGTCTCGACGTGCAGAGTCCACTGGCCAACGGGGCTGTCGACCGGGCTTCTGACTTCGAGGGACAGATCATTGCCATGGACACCGACCATCCGGACGCCCCAGGCTTCGAGATCGCTGAGATAATCGTCCCGGCTGCTGACTGTGTTGACTCCCCTGGTACCGCGAAGGGCGTTCGGATTGTCACCGAAGTTGAAGAGCAATCTGACGATGTCGGTCTCGTCGACGTATTCGCGGTCGAAGCGAACGGCCACGTTGAACACTTGACCACGTCGGAGGACCGGGGTCGGCGGGTCGAGGTGAACCAGCTCGAACGTACAGGTGTGATGCGCCGTTGCATTGTCCTTCTCGTACATATAAACCGATTCCACGACCAGAGGCTCGCTCGAAGCCATCTTCAGGTAAATTAAATTAAAAATTGTATTATTTTTTTAGTTGCAGTAAACGTCGATTTAAATTCGAAGAATAACGAAGAATGTGATGGGATTTTGAGAGATACACCGAACAATTATATTCTGTGGCTATCATAATTTTGTGTCACAGATTTGGAAATTCTATAAGTAAGTCTTAGAGTTTTGTGTCATCTATGAAAATTAAAAAAATGTATATAGCGAGGAAATGCTCTGATTTCTGACAAACATCCCAGAATTCAAAGAGCTATGATATTTAAGTAGTTGTAATGAATATTCGTAAGGGGTCGTTGAGATATGATGAAACAGAGGACAAAAATGCAGTACACGTGATGAGGACGCGGATGTCGAGTGCAAGGACGTGTGACAACATGAAATAAATATTCTGCGCCATGTACGGGTTCCCTCTATTACCGCGATCTACGTCCTATGCATATGTGAGCAGCTCTGTTTGAGGATACTGCGGTTTGGGTAGTCGCGAGGAAATAATCCTGCGATTCTTTTTCCTGCGGCTGATGCGGTGACTTCCGGAGAAAAAATTGTGGCGGGTGCGGAACAAGGCAATTTATCTTTTATCCGCGATAGTTCGTGGATCATTGGATCATTAACGGTCACGCAGCGGACAATTTCACACGGTAATATAGCTTTGATGCTATTAAACGTTGAAGATATACGTGAGGTAGAATAACGCCTCGGGGCCTCAAGCCAAAGTGCAAATTTTGTTTAACGAGCACTTAGCAATCCTCAAGAATCTTGTGAGAAATAAAAAAAAATGTACTTGCGACGTCACGCAGAGAATAAAAATGCTCGCCGTGAAAGGTTTGGATCTCAGAATTCTCTTGAAAATGCTTTGAAGGCTTCCAATAGTAAAATAATTATTTGATGTAACTAAACAACATTCAATGCGACAAAATATTTAATAACAAATTTTCAGAAGAATTTTTTCCATAGAAAGTCTATAGAAAATTATAATCGAAGGCTCCTTGGCTGACCTCGATTCTTTTTTAAAATTATTACAACCTGCGTCACAGGGTCGCGTTACACGGCACAACATGACGGGCATGCGGCGATAAATGAGGCGTTCACGTATCCGCTTGGAGTTGCGCAAATATCGGGAAATCCTCGGTGCGTGAGTCGCCGACGTGTGAGAATCGCCCGGTTACCGCGGGTAGAGCTTCGAATGGACTGGATCGTCGACGCATCGATCGTTTGCGCTTGTGTGAATCATCGACCGTTTCTTCACAGAGAAACGCGTCACACAGGCGCATAGGTAATGCGACAATAAGTAAGCGCCAACATTGGAATACAAATTACGTTTTCGTTGTGCAAAATTCTTGTTTTATACCGTGAGATCGAAAAGATTGAATTTCGGTGGGATTAAACTGTAACCAGTATCACTGGATTCCGGAATAGCCGAGTTGATTTGAATAGTCAAGGATTACGCAAATGAGCAGAATTAGAATGTCAAAGCCGATGGACTCAACTGTTGATGTTGTGTTTCCACTTTTGGTAAACACTCGAGCCATTAGGGTCTTGTTGACTCTATGACGAAATCAGTGAGAAGATATTCGATTCATTATCGAAACACGATTCAAATTGAATCCAATAACCAATTTTCTAAGCGTCACGTACTTATTTATTTTCTTTTGATATAATCGATGGTTGCAAACCATAATTTTATTTATCACTATTCAAACAATAACTCGCGATTTAGTTAAATTTGTCGACACGCGCCAGTTGCTCACTCACCCACTTTAATGTAAAAAAAAATAATAACACGACTGAAACCGCTCGTTTGTTAGCAATGCGTTGCTGGCATCCTGACAGTCAATCAGAAAACGAATAACCCGACAACAATACTTGTATCGAAAGTGCGAGATACTTTACCCACTGCTTTTTGAAGATGCATTATGAAAATTCATTCACTACAATTTTAATAACTCCAACCGAAACGAGATAATTCATGAACTACGAAAAAAATTGTTGTGAAACCCTATTTTAAAGGTAAACAATCTCAATCTGTTTGTAAACCTGAGGGCCTTTTTATCATCATAAATAATTTTAAACATAAATATTCGTGCGTTGTATATTTCTTCAGTGGATAAACCTTCAATAAATATATTTCGATGATAATTTTTTCGTGCTAAGAAGCACCACGATCTACTTCAAGTCAATGATAAGAATACCCAAATTTGAACGTCTAATGAATTCCAGGCGATAACACATGACCCTAATGATATCAATTTTTTTTAAATCTATTAAGCGTAATTGGAAAACGAAAACAGCGGCAAGCAATAGGCCAGAAATTAATGGTAAATTAAAAAATAAATGACTCATAAAATACTGAACCAACCTTGTAGAATTTGTATGAAACTTTCCGCAGTGGATAGAATTTGGTGTTGAAAACGAGGAAAATAATTACGGCCGGATATAACAAAATGCGTGGCACACGTCGGACTGGTGTCTCAATAGTCGATCTCTGCCTTTTATAAGAGGTTCAGCTTCCTTTGGGTCTGGCCACGGAGTTCCCCACCGTCAGCGAGTGGAGGTGGTGATTAATGTGTAAGCGACGCCGTAGTGGACAACACGCGTGCCGCTCAGCAAGTCCGATGATCGCTCGGTGGTCACGAAATTCTTTCGAAAATCGTTGTCAGTTCCGTTCATTCCTTGTTAATAGTTGCGCGGCATTATGACCAAGAATCCAATAAAACTAGGGCATTTCGCGAGAATTTACGACTCACCGGTCGATATTTTCAAGAATTTCGCCGGTTTCGCCCCTCTCCGCAGCGAAGGGAAGCTGTATCGGTGTGAACTTTATTATCTTATCGACTTTGTAAGCCCGGTGGCAATTAACGCGAGTGCGTTTCAAGTGGGTGGTGCTTTTGCGGTCGTCCGCGAAATATAACAACAACCGACGTCTTATTATTATAACGCGACGGATCCGCTAATTGGCGCGGGCCTCTCAATTTGGTGTAGGTCACACATCCTTTCGTAACGACGCAATATACAACCCCACGTTACATAGGGTGTCGTTTTTTCGGTTCTAAACAGGCTGTAAAAAATTTCACCGACGTCCTATATTAAACGACAAACGCCGTATAACGTAACGAAATGGCTTTGATACAATATCGATAAGTTTCTTATCTTATATACACTACTGTGCATAAGATAAGAAAACATATTACAGGAGAATTCGCTTCTGTAATGAGTGCTATATTTCCTGACGCAGTGTGAGTAAAGCACTAAAAAATGACTAAAAAAGCACTGTAAGCAATCTTGAACGTATTTTTAACTTTGTAAATTGTAAAATATAGCGATTTAAAAAATATTAGTAACTAACTGGTTGTAGTGGCTCGCGCTCGCTACATGCTCAAATAAAAATTAGAACGTTAAATAAATTAATGCGAAATTAACGTTCAAACGTTTGAAGACCCTATCCGATGGGAAATTTCCCGCTGATTCCGAAACACACCGTTGTTTGCCCGAAAAACATAAAATTCGGTACGAAAAATACAAAAAATGATTTTTCACTTTTTCCGAAATTTCGTCACTTCGCTAAAATCAAAGTTACTTTTTTTCGATCGACCAAATCTTGGTTTTCTTTTTGCGTTCGAGAGAAAACTCTATAACGAAGAGTGGTACGCGTGCGAAGCGCGCGTATGGGCAACCTGCATGACTCAAAATTTATAATTTTGGAACAGACTTGAACTAAGGCCTTATTATTTAGGGCAGGCATTAATTAAGGGGGCTGGGACCGACAAAGAGATAAACACACAAACAACTTACCAAAAAATATATAAGATTTCTATAAGTATCATCGATGCGATAGGACGAGGATTTTGTGGAAAATGACCAAGACTATTGATTACTTCTCTCACGATTTTATTGTGTTCTGTGTATCGACTACACATATTACGTAGTAAATTATTGGTCTGTCTGTGGTTTTTGGTTTTTTTTTCAACTTCATCCATCGTTTCGTCTCTAAATTACAGAGCACATCCGGGGCGCACGAGCATGATGCTCGCGCTCCTTAATACGTACAGAGTCCCATACAAACACACCGTCGTCGATCACACTCGACAACACAATTAACAATTGCATCTGGTATTTTTGTTTTTATATTTTTTTCTTCATCGTCACCAGGCGAGAATCTCCCTTGTCGACGATTTCGACCGAGCGAAAAAAATTTCATTTCAATCGAGTACAGTCAGGGTTAATGATCAATCGGCTCGGTCGAAGCAACTCGCTGCAGGGCTCGCCGTTCGCGCGATCGAAATAATCATATCGTTATACACAATAATAGTACGTACCCTAAGAAAAAATGGACCGTGTATTGAGCACCCTTCTAAAAAGTCTAAAAACATTACATTTAAGGCAAGTAGTTACGTACTTAAATCAATGAAAAAATATACAATTGCAACAACGATAATTCAGTAGTGCAATGATGATAAACGAGGAATCGTTTTACTCCCGCTATGGAATAAATTCATCTCTGACTGCGGCGACGGGCGCACTTTTAATCGCGGATTCGAAAAATCTTCGACGGCAAATGATACACAACACTGAGGCAGAAAACTGTCTGCGTAAAGGCAGAGAAGTGCGGCCAAATTTGGACTAAAAGCAACGCGACGAGTAAACATTTTTTTTGTTTTTTTTTTTGTTTAATTTGGCACAAACATTGATCAGACTTGTTCGAAAGAAAACCCAAATCGAACGAAGCTTAAATTCCGTGTAAAGGCTAAATCGACGAGCCAGTGTTCGCGTGTATTGCATATATTGTATAGTCACCGAATCGGCTAATCGTTTTCATGGTTATCCGGATTATTCGATTGCAGCCCCCTCTCTCTTCAAAATGGCACGTACCAAAGCAAGCTCTTACACCAACCGTGTCTTGGCAATAGAAAGATTGCACTGCGAATTCATTCTCTCAACCAAACAAGGCGATTTGTAAAATGATAAGAAAAGGAAAACAATTAACAACGGATGACGGTAGTGCTAAGAGATTGAAAGGAAAAACGACAAAAAAGTAGCCAGACGACAAATGAAAACAATAATAAACCACAATACCACCATTGTAACGTAGAGTAAATCGGTAATATATGTATATGTATATATAACGATTAAAATATATAAATTACACGTAAGACAATTGTTACTATTAGTCTAAATATTTAATTACATCGAATATTAGCTAATCAATATAACAGCACTTTTCTTAGATCCCCACTGGTCTCGCGAGCAGAAGTCGAGCCGCGCGTTTACAATTCAGTCGCGAACGCGGGCTGAACTTCGTCCGAGGCCCATATTCTCAATCGTATTATCACAGTCAACCGCCTTCCTCTCGTCTTCCATATTTTTCGTGTTTCATCTGTTTGTTTTTTTTATTTCTTTTTTTTTCTTCTTTTTTCAGAAAGCAACCCATCCCCCTCTGCTTTCGCTAATCTCGACACCATTACCCATTCTGTTCCTGCGTGAAAGAATGTTTTGTTTCTTTGCTACAATGCGAACGACCGGCGTCTCACACGGTCCGGCGTGAAGGTACTTTGTCGATGAACGTCTTTTTTTCGTTTTCTTTACGCTTTTATCGCGCCTTCGCAATTACATTATCCGTCAGTCCGGCCGCGGTTTATTTTTCACGACACGACTCTCGCTACCGCGCATGGAATAAACATAGTATTATCGGCAATCATGTAAAGAGACAAACGTCGTAAAATCATGGTACTTGATCTGCTTGCGTGGTAGGAATTAGTTATCGTAAGTAATAGGTATAGTCGGTATTTAGCAATGATAGTGCCGGACTAGCTGAAAATACATAATTATAACGAACAGGTAATCCGCGAAATATGCATTTTTATCTACTTAAATATATATATACTATATATATATATCATTCATTTTGCTGGGTTTTTTTCTTCACGATATTTCATAGACACGCATATACATTATCGTATTTTAATGTATATGCAGATGTGTATTATGTCTAGATCTTATTTACTTCTGTACTTCATTTTATACTCTCGTACCAGGGGCACTAGGTACGGCGTGACTAGTTCAAAAAAATGGAAATCCCCCGTCGCCAGCGCGCGCGCGCCCCCGACAGAACCCTTTTAATGAATCCTCGAGCCCCTCGATCTACCCTCGATTAATGAGCCTCTTTGTAAGTTTTTTTTCTCTGTTTTTCGTTTTTTTTTGGTTTTTCTGTTTTTAATTATTATCCATTTAGCTTGGATCTCAAGCAGCCTAAAAAGAGCCTCTTGCAATTATAGCTTGTGTCTTGGCGAAACGGCCAACGCGATCGCCGGGCTAATTATTATAATTATAATTTTTATCATTATTATTATTAGTAATATTATCATTATATCTTTATGAGTCTCGTCAAGTTATAATTTCTTTTACATTCTGTTTTTTTTTGTTTGCTTTTAATTCTTTCTGCGAGCTGCCTAACTCCATCGCGAGAGTCTAGGTGTCTAGGGAGAATATCGACGTGAATTCCTAGATTACTGTTTTTTTGTTTTGTTCTTTTTTTTGTTTGTTTTTGTTTTCTTCGACGCTTGTCGACACTGAGCGACTGTCCGTCGCAACGACGACGACGACAACGCGAATGTAAATCGCGGGCATTATGTACTCTGCGCTTTGCTTTTATAACTCCTTAATTATACGGGGCGCTTCATACGCTAGCGAGGCGAGGGGAACTCGTATTATTTGGTTGCGTGATATCGGTGTACCTCGTCGGGGGCTAACTCGGCGGCTCCTCGGGTTCCATCGTGCCCCCGGTCACCGAGGGACCGGCGTCGCTTTCCTGATTCATCGTCACGAACTGCTGAGACAATGTCTGGAGACTTTGTCGCACCTGAAAGACAAGGGATTTACTTTACAGGCACTTATAACACGAATTAATAAAGAGAAGAACACAAATTTCTCACTTCTGTCCATACTAAAATATGTCTAATACTCTTTTGCAGTTAATTAGTAATTAATAAGTAATATTTTATCATTGTCTTAACAACAACAAAAACTGAAAAACACGCAAGACATCACATTTTTCTCGCAAAAACAAACTCATTTTTACCTTCATTGCACATTTTTACCGACAGTGGTAACCGAAAACTCTGTATTGCTATACCTCAACGACCGAGACATAGACAAAGAGAGACATGCAGATTGGATTTATCTATCGTACCTTGACGATCTGATCGAGATTCGAAGTGAGATACTGCATCAGCCGGTCCTGGGTGAATCGCTCGGGCGACGCGAGCGGATGGTTGAGATACGCGGTGTGTAATCTGTCGATTCGAACCATCATCAGGGCGGCGGACACGTAGAGAGCGGCCAGGAGGGCCACGAGTATCGCGATTATCGTGCCGGGCCTGAGTTCGCACCATATCAGGGATCTCAGTCCACCGTTGGGTTTCGTCTGCGGCGACGTTGTTTTTGGTAGCGCTATCTGTTCCAACCTGCAACCCCGCAACAAAAAAACCGCCAAATTATCATACGTGCTCCGGGTGCGACGTTCGCTGGAAATGGTTTTCGAAACCGCGATAGAATACGAATAAAGCGCACTTTGGCTCTCCCGGCTATCTTGTCTCTCCCGGCCTGTCGTATTCTATCGTGCATCTCAACCAGCAACGTCGCACATCCGATAGATTCATCGATAAACGAGATTTCAGTCGCAGCGAGGATCAAATTTCCGCGTTGATACAAGCACCGTTCATACACGTTCGTAATGGAACCGCGATAACGCACCTCGACGATGGCAAACTCAGCCTTGGAATGCTTGGAGTGAGACCATCGGTGTCCGTGCAGACAGTCGGTGGCCTTGAGGTGAGATCGGTGCCGCTTTCCGACATACTCGACTCGTCTTCGTGGGCATTGACCTCGGAATCGTCGACGAGCGACGGATCCGGCACCAGGAGTTTGGCCTCCACCGGCAGCGGCAAAACATCGACCACGGGATCCCGCGACTCCAGCGCCGCGTCCCACACCTGCTTCATCAGCTTGAACGTCGTGTCTCGCGATATGAGCGAGCAAAAAACGTGCCTCTCGGTCTCGGTCGCCACGGCCACAGCGTTCGGTATTATTCTCGCTGTCTTCTCCTTGCTGATCTTCAGCACCGAAGCCGTCGGTATCAGCAGCTTCGTCACGTAGCCGAATACGTTGCTGTAGAAGGCGAAGTAGTTCGGCGTGATGTAGAGATGTCCCTGCAGCAGTATATCGCCCACCAGCGCGCAACTGTAGTAGTTGAGGACCCGCTCGTCGGCGGCAACCTGGTCAGAAAATTTGTGCGACTACCATTAGGTCGATCCTGTCCTTCGACGCGAACACGTGAATGCAAATGCACATTTTATTATCCACGTTTTCTTTTCTTCGCGTCTCCGGCACATCTTACTCTTGGGGTTCACACCGAGCGACTTGACACACTGTGTTAAACGACAAGTGAGATGTGATGTTAGACTGAATCACGACAACGCAGATTTATGTGACTTGCATGCGGGATTAATGGCAAGTTGGAATAGTGAAATTGTGAGTGAATTTCGTTGTCCTGTACAATTGATTAGAATAATTTTAAGTTAGATTGCAAGTTGTACCACACGAAATTATAAATTTCGGTCAAAAGAGCAGGAGAAATATTTTTCAAATTACATTTTTTCCAGTCTTTTGGTATGTACAGAAACATAACGGAGAACTATTGAATATCCGAGACATTACAGTTTTGTTACTGCACGAGTTAGCACATTGACAACGTGACTGAGACCTCATCTTGAACAGCAATTCACCACCGACATGTCCACTAAACAATTTCGCCAAAATCCTTGATAGTGCTGTGAATAATTATTGTGAAATTGCGACGAGGCAGAAGCACGAACACAGCGAACGGGAGCACTCGTATTACCTGCGAGAAGTGTCGATGAAATTTCTTCTGTCTCCCACTGCTCGTGGACGTCGGCGAGGATCTCGTTGACGATCTGCTCACGGTAGCCGGGGTCCCACCTCCCGCGGTCATCGATGGCGTGCTTCTGCTCAATGGCTTGGAGAGTTGGCTGTAACGTGACAAATTTCAACCATGAACTTTAACCACTTTGAGATACACTTATCGCATTATGAGATTCTGGGAAGCGGAACTCGATAAATGCCCTAAGAGTTTTCGAGGTAAAGCGTCACGAGACTCATGCAACGCAAACTTTTCGAAAGTTTGCCGAAGCTGTTCAACTTCACAGATAAGAGCGTTGCCGGGTTCAGATACGGCGCACGGTACTACTGGCAGAATCGTTGGATTGTGGAGAAGGTGATAATAAACAAGTTTCCGATAAACATTCCAAGGGAATCCGTATAGCACAAACGGAAATGGTTTTCTGAAAAAAGTACAGTTAATCTGCTCTTCCGGAAAGAGTGTGATTAGTGGATGCGGAAATATGTCGTAGGTTTTGAAATATTGGATTGGCGCCAAAACACCACGTTCGAGTTGTTAGCTTTGCAGCTTCTTTCTGTCGAGATATAAATATCATTCATGGCGAATAACGACCTTTCTGCGATTCTCGGGTCGTAATTAATTTTTTTATTTTTTTATTTAACGAGGGGATCTCATTAATAAAACTGTGCTCGTATTTGGTCGGAAATTTCCTGCTGTTTACGATTTTCAAATTATTTGCATGGATATCGCAATGGATCATAGTGGAAAAAATGAAAAAAGTCCTAGAAAAATCGATTTTTTCGATTTTTCCCAATATTATCCATTAAGAATTCACCAGACATTATTTTAAAAATGTAATCAACGGGAAATTTCCGTTCAGTTAGGACCTTAGGCCCTCCTCTCCCCTCGCTGAAGTCGAAGAAAAACACCAAGTTCTGTCTCAATACAGAAGGTATTCACAATGGAATCGTTTAATCGTGAGGCAAGTTGATTTATGAAACGGCATCACGCATTACTGAACACGTTGGGAGATTATCGGAAAGAATCACTTATTATTCACAGATGAATTTTTGTTCGATAATTTGTTTGCACCTCATACTCGAAGTCTTGCGAATTCTCACCCCCCACAGATCGTTGGTCCACACGTCAACATTCATTTTATATTATCGGTCTTTAAACTTTTTTAGTTCAGAATTGCGGAAGACTGGCAGATTCTCGTCTCACAGAAGACGGTACCGTGCGACACTCTACGGTTTACGTTCGTCAACTGAACGTGGTCGGATCCACCCGTGGATCTTTATCAGCTGCCGTTTAGAGGGAGAAACCCGACAAAAGTTTTATCTTTCGCGTGGGTATCTGATAAGTCTTTACGAAAAAAAAAGCAAAAAGTAGTATTCGCGTTTATGAAGAGGTGTGACAATGATAGAGGCGCCAGGTGCGCTCTTAAAAAAATTTCCCCGGCGTCGCGCAAATCTATGAATCACAAAATTTCTGTATTTTCCAAACTTTTTGGAACTCTTGAGGTCTTGATTGATATCTTCATAAATCCCGAATCCAAGTACAGGTTGAATCATCGTATTCACCTGTCGTTGCATCTCAAGGCCGAATGACTTGGACTCTTCGGTGGTGGATTTGCGACTGTGAGCTGAGATCCTCCGACCTGCTGCTGCTGTTGCTGCTGCTGTTGTTGCTGCTGTTGTTGTTGCAGTTGTTGCTGCTGTTGCTGCTGCTGCTGTTGCGACTGTTGCTGCTGGTTCTGCGGCTGTTGGGGCGCCCCAACGACACCCTGAAGTGGAGTGCTCGGTGCTGAACGCGCCCCTATGGATCCCGCAGATCTGTAATTCGAACAAAAAATCAAACATTAATAATATTCGCAAAATAACAAATTCACTACATAATTTTCAACAAAAATCATTGACACGATGAAAGATGAAGTAATTAACTTATCATCAAGGTGTAAAAAAATGGTCAAGCACGTTGTACCTAGTTCTCGTGATCGGCCCAGCCGACAAACAGAGTTCGATGAGAGCTCGCGTTTCCAGCTCCATATCGACAATTGTTTTCTTTTGTCTTTCTCCTTCAAGCCCGTCAAATAACGCGTCAAAATGGCATCGTCGGCGATTGTCTCGCGTGACAATCTGGACGAGCGCACACTTTATATATCGAGAAAAGCGTTTGCGGTGGGAGATTCCGGGAGGATTTTCGTGTCAACGCTTCGTTCAGCAGGAATGAATATAAATACGACGTGATTCGGCGAGGGGCCGAAGGTGATACCAGGAATAATATATTCTAGTAAAATGCGTGGGTGGATCGAGGAGAAAAAAAGCGGTGGCAAAAGAATGCTCAATAGAAGCCTCGCTGGAATCGGTGCTTTTTGAATATCGCTCGCTTCGAGTATCGCCACTTGGCTCCGAGGGTCTTTAACGCGAGCCTCGCCAAGAAGAGGATGCTCATCTCGAGGCCCACCGGGTGTCACGAGGCTCCACGATTTCCCTCTCACGCGGCTGCCGCGTGAGTCACCCGCCGAAAAATTCACCGAAGGACACCGGATCCCTCGGAATTTTCGCGCGGAATTCCGTACTTCCGGACGTCGTCGCGCCGTTTATTGGGTCACCACCGAACGATCCCGAGAGGCGAACGACAAATTTGCAGAGTCGAAAGTTCCACAAAACGGCCACGTCCGTCTCACTGGGTGACGCAGGCTCGAAGCTTTCGCTCGCTCGACTCGCTTTCCACTTGGCTCTTATGTTCCGCGACACTTCGACCTTCCCCCCCAGGCGAAGCCTCGTGAATCCTTAATGAACTTTATAGTTCCTTTAAAGCGTGGAAATTATAGACTCTCGTACACCGGCTCATTGAACATCGACTCCGCTCGCGACGGTTCCAGAAACACTGCGAATGAAGACAAAAAAAATGGAAAAATGAGAAAATCACGTGAGAAATGAGGATTCTCGAAATTGAGGGCAACGAGCTTTTTCGAGCGCAACTTCGACGTGTTGCATGCGGAACGAGTGAGTCAACGGGAGAGCAATTTTCTCGGTGGGATCTACCTCGAATTTTCCACGTAAAAGATCACGAGTCGTGGTGTGTTTGTAAATTTATAGTGGAGCCGAAAATTGTAGAGCTCGTGTGTAGCGTAGAACGTGTCCGCCGGTTACAATTTTGGCAAATCTCCAGGACTCCGAGAGCGAGGGACTCGTAAGGAGAGAAAATTAGATGTCGAAAAGAGCAGCTCTTCCTTTTTTTTTTAAGCACAGAGGTTTCCGCCAAGAGTCAGATTGCGGTATGCGGAAAGAATTCGGGAAAAGAATTTCGCACGGTGGGATTGCAGAAGCGAGAATTTGCAGGAGAGATCGAAGGTCGAGAAGAGAAATTCAAGGGTGGTGAGGAAAAAACGAGAACGCACGATTTGTCGCGGCGGAAATAACGCGAAATATTTCGGGTATGCGCTGATGAACCGAGCAAAATTGACCGGAGCGACCAGCGCGAGACGATTTCCACGGGCCAGCCGGGTTCGAACTGACGACACCTGGCAACTTGCGATGACCATACAACCACCCACGATTGGATGTGTGTACGCTCGGTGCCCGCGCTCGGTGGCATTTCGACCTTCCATTTTCATGAATTCTTCACGAACTGGAATCCAACCCGCAGACTTTACGATGTTATATTGTCGTGCGACAGAATTTTCCGTTGCTGCACAAAAGTCCGCCATCGACTTGTGCGCGCATAGCCGAGGAAAATATACGCGTTTGTCGCGGTACGTGTTTTCTTTCAACAGCCACGTGGCGCCGGAATTATGGAAAAGCAAAAGGACAGCCGGCGCTTTGTGCGCGAGATCGATCAATTTTATTTCAGACTGTCGCGCTGTTGGAAAAGTATGAAGTTGCAACGAGCGGGGTGTGATGGCACAGCGGTCGTACAATTTGGTGCTGAAAAGACCCTAATAACATAGTATTTTCCTTGTACTGCACAACTTTTAAGTTTTAGTACAGAGCATTCAATTATCTGTAGAAAAAATAAAAATAAAAAGATCGACCACGGAATTAACATTTTTTAGTGTATGTGATCTTATGGAAAGTGTTTATTCGCCGCCCGGATCCACCCTACTAATTTAAAACGGACTACTATTTTACACAGTCCGTTTTGAATTTATTTTTCTTCCCAAATTGCAAACGAAGCGACGGTTCAAACTAAATTGTATCACTAAACTTCGACGTACATACGTATCGTCATCTTGTAACGAAGGAAAATTATTTGACCCCCCGATCTATTAACACGAAGTTGTTTCTTTTGAATGAGAGCCCTTTGCAGTTTTGCGTAACTCGTAAGCTCTAATTACGCTTCCCGGCTCGGTAAATTATTTCCAGAAGCATAAAACGTGCAATGATAAAAAAACTGCAATAATATATTTCTTCGTCAAAGGATATAACGGATATGTGGGGGAGAGCCGACAAAACGGACCCTCATTTCCCAACTAGCCATACGATGAAAACATTTTTTGTATGATTTTCATATACATTTTTTGTACATGAAGAAATGTTTTCATATTGTGTAAGCGATAACAATGCGAACTTCAATGCAGTACTTCTATATACATTTTGTTTAAAATTTGTTTGTTATCCCAAATTGTGAATGAGCTCTTTTACCAAATTGTAGCAAACTGAATTTCCACGCAGGACAGAGCGGGATAAAACGGACCCTTACAAGCGGGCCAGGCAAATGGAGTGAAACAGAGTCTCATGAATTAACTAGCCATGTTTTTTGCTAGTTTCGCATTGCCATGTTTCGCATTGTTATCGCTTACACAATATGAAAACATTTCTTCACGTACAAAAAATGTATATGAAAATCATACAAAAAATGTTTTCATCATATGGCTAGTTGGGCAATGAGGGTCCCTTTTGTCGGCTCTCCCCCACCTATCCATTATATCCTTTGACGAAGAAATATATTATTCCGTGTAACCCCCCCCCCCCCCCCTTCCGATCTAATAAAGCGAAATTGTTTCTTTTGGACGCGAGCCTTTTGCAGCATCGCCCTGCCTCTTTCGCAGAAGGTGAATTGCCATTCCCGAGGTCGACCGAGACGTCTTATAGTTATATCGACGAACCGAGTGGCGAGTTGAGGCCGCGTACTATATCGAAAACCGGAGTTCCTCCAGCTCCCCGCGATCCGTTATTGAACGAAATGCTTGGCAGTGGTCCAAAGTGCCGTTTCAATGCTCTCGGCTCCGCTTGGCTCCCGCTGTATATAAGTATACAATTTCCCTCGTCGTTTTCGCGGTCGATCGATCTTTCCCTCGGGTCCTTTCGTCGCTCCGGGTAAAATCATCCCCGCGCGAGGATGATTTTCCCGCGTGCATCGATGTCGCGTGGAACGGCACTGAGTCGCACGTTTGCCCTTCCGGCGCCTCGTGTCGAGTGAGTCACGACGACGTTGATCCAGCTGATCTGCGCTGATCGATCAATTTGTCTTGGAGTCAGTCAATTTTGAAGCATCGAGCGACGAGACCCGTCGGCTCTTTCCGTCAATTATGCAATGAACGAGATTAGATCGGGAGCTGCAGGTGTTAGACGAGTGAATCATTGGTCACATTGCGAATTATCTTTTTTATCGATATAGATATGCGCGTGTAAACAATGTGAGTATCATTATAAAAAAAAAAAATTTTGCGTGTTATTGTCAGATGCAAAATATTTCTGTAGATTCTGGATCTTTTGACCTTTCCAGACTCGCCAATATGACAGAATCCGCCCGCGGTTGTCACGTTCGATAAAATTGGGGCAATCGAATTTTACGAGGATGTCGCACTTAAACTTTCCGCCCAATAGGATCGATAAAATATGGAACACGGATTAAACATTACATATGTTAGAAATAACGCCCAGAAATGTTTCCGTGTGAAGTTGTATTCGTAAATAAATGCGTGAACGGCACAAGAAATTTTCCTCTCGCTATATCCAATATACAGCAACGAATGAAAAAAATATATATTTTGTAATTTTGTGACTCCAATTTTTTTGTTATACTGCGTAGACGGCCAAACGCATCGGATTACAATCTTCTCAATGATCCAATCACGCAGACAATCAGCACGTAAAATAAGACGTAGAATTTTTTTTTCCAAATACCAATAAGTAAATAACTCATGTAACTCAACGTGTATCGTCCTGGTTGTGGAATCGAGATAACGCGTTTATTCGCTTTCACCGGGAAAATCGATACAGCAGCGTCTTATCGTCCCAGCGGGCGTGACACAGACGATTCGACTCGAATGTATCGCGCGCGCGGGAGACAGAAATGTGATTAAAGCTACTTGGCGAGGGATGGCGATGATCGACCGGATTATCTTATAGTCTTCGTAGCTGCGTTGTACATAGCTTTCCGCACGTGGTGGTCAGGGTTAGGTTCGGGGTCTCCTCCTCCTCCTCCTTCACCTCCGCCAGCTTCACCCCTGCTTCATCAATTTACCGGCGAGGAACTTATTACTTTCGTAGCGTTGGCGCTCGACGACGGCGATCGATGGACAAGAAGCCGAGGGCTCGCGATGCCTGCAACTTTCAGCTGAGGAATTCAATTGAGGAGGAAGAGGGAAGAGCGTGGGGGAGGGGGGAAGGGGGATTGGTAGTTAACGCGACATTATTTGATAATCCACCTCGCAGTATTACATAAGGTGGTGGTAACAGCTCCCGAGGGACCATTTGCCAATGGCAGCAGCAGCCGCAGCAGCAGCAGCAGCCGAGGCTCGAAATGGGCAGCGTCGATCGTCGACACGCGCCGTGCGCACCGATAAATTATTCGGATTCTGCTCCTCGTTCGGTAAATTAATCCGGCGCCGATCGAGGCTCAAATTATTTTATGTAATTGAATGACTAATTTTATCGTCGATCGACGTATCGGCGAATAATTTGAATCGGTGAATTATTCAACAGGGGGTATAAGACGCTGAGGCACCAACGAGCGGACAATCGTCGAGGAAGCGAAATGACAGTGTACTGATTTTTTTTTCGATACACACGCGAACTCGCCGAGAATAACGTTGTTACTTCATTCGTCAGCGTGCGGCTTGCACGGTGTAATTATTTTAAGTGCGCATCGATTTTGACTGGGTTCGCGAGCCTGCCGGAACTATTTTCGAGCGACGGTGGGTTATTAATAATTGAGAATAGCTAGTGCAAAGATTTTACATTTTTTGTTAAGGTTAAAAAAAGACTAAAGACTAGCTGTTTATGGAAAGAGAAACGATAATCGATTTTACTATAATGAATTTGACATTTCGTGCGTGAGTTAAAAAAAACTATTTCAAGTCATATATTACGTGACAAATCATGAACCCCGAAAGATCACTACTTTCACTCTTTAAACTGTAATATTATTTTACAGCTACGTGTGATACATCAGATCAGTGTATCAACAATAATTATATTGATCCATAAAATTGCCAACCAAAATACCCGTTGACAAACTCATAATTCACAGCATAGCCCTTGATCCACTAATAAAAAAAAAACGTTACTATAATTGCCTCTTGTTTATCTCTCGTGGAAAACCCGGGCCAACAGCGACCGCTGCATTTATACTGTATATACAAACCATCAGCGCTGCATTCACCGCTGACGGTTCAGTCGCTGCTGCGCTCTACGCGAATTCCAGCAAGCTCGTTGCCGTCGACCGGCGCGTTATATCGCGATTAGTTGTGTCAATACGAGTGTTTATACCATCCGAACGTCGCGATTCGCTCCGGTGTCTCCGGTGGCCCTGGTGCCTCTCGAATTGGCAATGCGCCCCGTTGTTGTATATAAAGTCGACCTCCTATTCCTGTCTCCTCGGTTTCCAGCCCTCGGTGCTGCATAATAAAAACGCTCGGGTCGCTCCACTCGCCTCGTGCGTCTCCCTCGCATCTCGTGTCGTATTCTCGCCGCGCGGCTTCCGCGTCGTCGGCAATCAAAATCCACGTATGCTCCCTATCACCATAATCGCGTCGCTTCCGATGCTCGCCTCGAGCAGATGAGAAAGATCGAGACGACGGCGTGTCGTCTAACCGTACACGCCTCGTGCTCGGCATTCGTGACCGCGACTGCCGGTCTCGCGTAAGCCATGGAAATATACGTGGTAGATGCTGACTCGTCTATTCCGGCTTTTGTAAAAACCCGAGGACGTGTCAGCGATTGCTACGCGACTCTCTTATTGTTCGCAGATCGCATTTTTCACATTCTGTACAGTGTCCAGTGTGTCTGACGAATTCCGTCGGGAATTCAATCAAAAGTTTGTCGTTCAATCGAAGGAAGAAAGATGAATGAGTGAAAACTGTGACTTATTCTTCTTTACAATCGTCAGTACACTGTTTAAAATATTAAATACAAGCTACCATAACAGATAAAGAAAGCTATTTTACATAATAAAACTACAATATTCTCTACCAAAGCCTATCACAACCAGGAAGATTAATACGAAAATGTAACTATAATTTTACTGCACACCTGTATTAAATTTAATATCAGCTGACGAATAATACTTGCGTTAACATATAAATCCGAAAATATCTATTACGACACATGATTAGGTATTTAATAAATACAATTTGTTGACATATAATTGAATTATATCTCAACGAGGGAATGAAAAGCGATCGACTAAATGCACACGAGTCTCGCTGTTAGCATTGGTGACTGTGACTACGTGATTGCCGGACGCGCATAGCCCAAGAAAATTCGTGTAGTACGTTGATTCGTCCATTCCAACTTTTGTGAAAACCCCAAGACGCGACAACGCTCGCCATATGATTGTACCATTGTTCGGGCGCCGAGAGCTCATTTTCCATTCTTGATTCCGGGAGGCGACGAGCGACAGATAAGAATTTCCTTGTCGCTCGCGACGCGAAGCGCGCGCGTGCTTCCTTTGTACGTGTGAATGGCCAACGCTGAGTGTCGCTCCAGAAGCCGCGCTTTGTGACGCTTCCCCTCGCAGCTGGGGCGCCCTTTATTCTTGGATATTCGTACAACGTTGGCGCGATAAATTTTTTAAAAAACGAAAACAGACGCTGGGGAGAAGATTTTTTTGTTAACTATGTGCTCGTTCATGATAAGGGCGACTCAATATACTCTGTTTATTGAGTCGTGGCTTTCACCGACTGCACGCCTGATGCCCGCAAATATTGACTGTCGCGAGAATTCTTTCGTTGACCACTGCTGTCTGGATGAGCGAGGTATTTTTAACACGTGCGAACGCATGAAACTAGAAATAGATTCTGCTACATATGGTACGGATCGATTGATTGTTATTTTCTTCGACACTTTTCAGAACTTTTCCTTTATTTGATACTATGAGTTTCGCTATCGCTGGTGTACGTAATAAGTGATACGCCGAATTCTCCTAAATTCGGCGAAGATTTACGCCGAAAATTACGTGAGCTTGGTACATTTTATGTCATCATTTCTGAGAATGTATGTAACACTGTCAATTTGTGGAGTGCGAGGAACATACTATACAAGATTCCACGAACAATTGTAACCTTACACAATTTTATTTTTAGGAACTGATAATGCAAGAAACCTGTTTTGTTAACTCGAAATAGCAGATTTCATTCTGATTGGTTTGTTATCACTGGTAGATGAGAATTCAGTAACGTACCGATTCTGGTTACTTGACCTCTCACTGAAATAAATGACGTAAAAATTACATTTTAAGTTTCCTAATGAATTCACCAGGTCAAATAAAAATTGTGTCACCTGACCTTAAAAACCACTTTTTAACACAACAAATATGGTAAAAAAGATGTTTTGATGTTCTTATCCGATAACAACAAATCCCTCTTTTAAAAACTTCATGAGTAACGGAAAGCATTGTTAGCAAACTATTAGAGTTGTGATTGGTTGCCAGGAAAGTCCGTGATAAACAACATCAGTTTGGTGTCAAATTTGAAAAATTTGATAAGAAGACAGGCGGGGCAGCAACCGTAACCTTTTAAAGCTTTATAAGAGTGCACCAGCGCAAAATTGATTAACCTATTATAGGTGATATTATGAAATAAAAATTTGCGACGTTTTGACGATTCTGGCGATTTTCTGTCCGGAGCCGGATCTACGATTTCTGACAGAAAAAAAATCGCCAAAAATTTTTTTTTTTTTTCAAAATCAATTAAAAAAGGTTAATAACCAGTGTTTTTAGGGGTAGAATATACGACTTGAGAACGATGGTATACGTTAGAAGACGATATTTTGAAAAGAAAAAAATTGGGGTCGATTTTAGCGATTTTCGGTCCGGAGCCGGATCTACGATTTCTGTCAGAAAAAAAATCGCCAAACAAATTTTTTTTTCAAAATCAATTAAAAAAGGTTAATAAACCAGTGTTTTTAGGGGTAGAATATACGACTTGAGAACAATGGTATAGGTTACAAGTCGATATTTTGAAAAAAAGAAAAAAAAAATCTGAAGTCGATTTTGGCGAAAAGTTCTTCAGACACGCGCGCCAGCGCGTGTGATTAGCCTAGTATGTATAAAAAAGACGATGAATCGGTGACAATTTTTACTGTCACAAGATCTTTATTAACAGATCGACTAATTTAATTTCAAGTTGTAAATGACTGCAATATACGAAAAGAACATATTCACAATATCGAACAGGAAGTGGCAGAAAAAAAGTATGGAACAACGTAATATGGCCTACATAGACGAGTGCAAGTTATAACACACGTGTCTTTTTCGCTTGAAGAGAATACCAGTGGAAAGAGTGAAAGAGGACGAGCAGATGGTGTACGTTACAGTGACGAGGAGACGAGAGTTTCAATAGGACGTCGAGCAACCGGGTCAAGAATCCTTTCCTGCTATCTCTCTCTCTCTCTCCCTCTTTCGCCCAGCCTCGCGTACCTGGTCAAGTGCAGATACGAGAAATAACGCCCCGCAGCATCCCCCGGATGTTCCCCCGCACGAGAGAACGAGAATGGGAGCGATGACGAAGCGTACACAATTGGGGGGAAAATGTATACAGCTCGCCCACGCGGAGAACTCGCAATCGGCGAAACGAAAGTGGAAATTCGCCATCGAAAGCATTGGGTGTCTACGCTCCATTCCTGAGGCCTTCGGAAATTACGAATTGCGCACAAACTGAGAGGTTTTTGCGAGCGACGACGTCGCGAATCGACGACATAAAGGAGAGACACAGGAGTCCGTCGACCACGTCGACAACAACGGAGTCCCAGTTTGATTGGTGCGACAGCATTGTACACGATATTGGCTCAACTTCGATGTACCAAAAGTGGCACAGCTCGAAACTGCGGCTTCGAAACTCTGTACAGTGTCTGGAGTAACCAATTTTCCATCAGAGGGAAAAAGAAAGTAGTGAAACATGTGACATGCTTTGTTCCTATCATCATTACAATATATTTAATAGCATGAAAATATGATTTATCAAAATAACACAGAACTGATTTGATTTGCAAAATACACTTTTATTCGAATAAATTATTTCTTCATACTGAAGACATGTATTATTGATTTTTATTTTTTGTAATTCTCTCGGCGTTTCGTAAAACGAATTTTTAATTAATTCATTTTACGATTTGTAATTTATTTCATTCGGCTCAAAGGTTTTTCTAATAATTATCATTATAATATTATGTAACTCCACGGATAATGTTTCCTATTATTAATTGCCTAAGTATAAAAGAGTAATCTAAAAAAAGTAATATAGTTTAGTAAATGGTAAAGACACGAGTACATTTTTTTGCGATTGGTAATTAATTACATAGCGAGTGAACACGCGAAGCCCACGACAGAGCAAAAAAACCGAGGTCGCGTAATACGCGACTCCTCGTCCATACTGGTTTGTTCGCCATTGAACATCTCGCGCGAATTCCTGTGGAACGTCCTCCGTTATATATGCACACGGAGTGGCACATGAGGAGAAGGGGGTGACTTCCGGTTGACATTTAACTTGTGGAAGGCCAAGTGTCAGCGCGATGGACGTGACGCTTAAGCTGTAACATCGTTCATTGGACCATTTGGAACTGTCGGCCGTCGTATTTTCGCACGTAGAGCGAACTTTACGCTAACGACTTCCCGAGCGCCCGAGCCCTCCTCGCTTCTTCTCTTACACCAGTCGCCACTTCCTCCTGCATCGGAGGCGTAATAGCCGATCGGGCACCACGATAAATGCATCGCGAAACGCTCAGACCGAAGGACAAAGGAATTTTCGCGATTCGATCTTCCATGATGGATGGTGAATATGTCGCGGATGAACTTGAGACTTCGTTAGAAAGATGCGTTATTTTCTCTGCCCGAACTTTTTTTTTTCTTCTGCATTCACCACATAAGATTCTTCGATATATTTTACTATTATTTTGATAATCCTTAATGAAATAATATTTAAATATATATATAATTATTGTTGTTGTTGCTGTTATTGTTGTTATTAACGATATATTTTATTGTAATGTTTTTATCCGCTTTTAACATTTAAATTAACAGTATGTGTGATCCCTCTTTTAAGAAGTTCATGAGTAACGAAAAGCACTGTTATTATTCTAGTCGAGCTGTGATTGGTTGTCAAAAAAGTCCGAGGTAAACAAAATCAGTTTGATGTCATTAAAAAATCAGTGGCTAAAATATTTCGGATTTTCGATATAAGTATTGTTCATTTTTTGCGTTTTTCTCGTCGAATTTTTTATTCTTCGGGCAAACACCGTTGTTTTTCGGAATCAGCGGGAAATTTCCCATCGGATAGGGTTTTCAAACCTTACGAAACCGAAAATGTTTTTTTCGCGGAAAACGCAAGACAAGTTTCGGCTTTAAAATTATGTGAAAAATCCCGAAATCAAGATATCGCATTCTGCCTTGCGGCTTTCTCTTCGTTACAGTTTCTTCTCGAACGAAGGAAGAAAATCCAGGTTCGAACGATCCAAAAAAAATGTGAAGGTTAATATAGTATAAAAAAAATAAAATGTTTTGTTAATGCAAACTAAAAGGCTTTTTTTAAATTTTTTATAGTCAGGAGGAGGCGTCGGTGCAACTGGCAGCCAACAGCCTCGCGTTCACAAAAATTGTGTACTGGGTATGTCTTGATAGCCATACCCCGCCAGACCCATTCGGGACTGACGCGCTATTGAAGTAGCGAGCACCCTTTTTGGAGAATACCGGCCGCCGCTCGGCTTTATAGAGTCGGCGATACCGCGTTTCGCTTGCGGGTTTCGCGCGCGCGTGTAGCCATCTGCCGGCAACCTCGGGAACTGAGCCCGCGAGTCGTCTCGACACCCCACGGAAAAAGTACAGCATCCTTATTGACCAAGCAAACGTCGTATGTCATCTTACTAATGAATTCCATTGGTACTTTAATAATGGATCACACGACTCTCCAACTTAAAATACATTTAACGCTTAATTTTTTTAACAAGAAATATAACTTACGATTCAACTTTATTAATTTCGCGAATTAATAGGGAAATAAATAATTTGATAATACAAAAATAAAAAAGTTAAATTTAGAATGATCAAACATATTTTCCACTAATAAAGTCACCGTGTTCATACTCCAGTGGTGTTGGTGCTCGTTCTGATGATGTTCACGTAAGCTGCACACAATTACCAACAAAAATAAATGAAAGCCCGCCGAGAAAGTGGCAATTCTCGGCGCTTTAATTGAGACGACAGGGCAGAAGCCTTCTCGCACGTCAGCGCGACAGGTTCCCACATGTATTTCCAATATAGCGTGAAATATCCTCGGGATAAAAAAAAAGACGATAGCGACCTACGTCCTTCCTCGACTGACGTCTAAAAAGCCGCCGAGCACGGCCGGCGAAGCTGATTGTGCAGAACGCGCGGTGTGCTCTGCACACAACACATATACACAAAGCCCGCGATCGGCTGCTGGAGCGACAAAACACAACAACAGGGCCCGTGGCACAGAGACTGCACAGCGCGTGCTTGCACTCGACCTCTATAATCCGTTCGATAGCTCGTCTCGAAATTCATACGAGAGCGACCAGAAGGGATATAAAAAGTTGAGCGCCGTTCTTTTCTTTTTTCATTTTTCTCTGCTCCTCCGCAACTTTAAAACGGCAGCCTTCGCGAATCTAGAGAGATAAAGCGACCCCAAGAAAGTTATTATTTCAAGTTCTTTCAATGAAAAATAATTAAACAAGCGATGCGGCTGGGAACACACACTCGATAATTATCATATCGTAGGAAAAAGAAGGCAAAAAAATATACATATAGAAGGCAATAAAATATAAATATATGAAGCCACTGAGTGGCTATTGACTCGCTTGAGGAAACAATCAGACCAAAACAGAAGTAAAGGCGACTACATATATGCGCGTGACGTGATCGCTGCTTCGCGAGGTCTTTCACCCGTGCGGCAGTTACAATCATTAGTGCGTAGCTGTCGCTGTTATTGGTCGCCGCAACCGCCGGTTGGGAGGCCGGTAGCTGGGGGGAGGGGGAGGGGGCTTAGCGACGCCAGCAACTATCGGTCGGTCTACGCGGCTGTACTTGTACCTGTACGTCCGATCGATTTACCCTCATGGACACTGCACCCCCAGCTGTTTCCGTTATTCTCCATACCGAACGGCCTTAGCCCTCAAAATGTTCGCGCGGCAACAGAGTTGATTTTTTTCAATCGACTCCCATTAAAAAGGAATGCCGGAACGACGCCAAAAATTTGTTTACTAATTGACACGCTTGCCCAGTTGATGAAAAAAAACGGAAATAATCAAGTTGTATTTTGTTTTTCGTGAAAACGAAAACAAAGCGTTTGGAAAAAAAATATAACGGCAAATTCATTGTGTACGGGAAAAAATAATACGACTGAAACTGCTCGTTGGTTAGCAACGAGTTGCAGGCAATCCGACGATCAATCAGGGAGCGAATAATCCGACAACAATACCTACATCGAAAATCCGAGATATTTTGCCGATTGATACTTTGAAGAGGGATATTTGTTACGATGGCCCTCAGCATCGCTTTCGAATCGGATAACTTTCTCACCAAAACACAAGTTAGAACTATATTTTCAGCGACTTAAAACAAAAAACGAGATTTCAAAAGAAAACAAAAAATTCTTCGAAATATCGACTTTTAATCTACGCTACAGTTCGTAAATTGCCGAATGAATGACCGAAAGTAAACACTCGCGGCCCAGAGCCAAATGCCGCAATTTTCGCGAGCGAGATAAATGAAAGACGAAAGGGACGAGAATTGAGCCGCTTGTGCGTATCATAAATCGCGAGTTTCTGTATTACGATATTAACGTGATGGATCAACGTGCTGGGTTAATAAGTTCCCGGACGGCTGAAGGCTCATCCGGCGAATGCAGCAACAGAAGCGATGATGCTGCATGCCTGGGTCAGACGAGTATGGGCGTTTCTCTCGTTCGGCACGTGGCGTATATCAAACCGTACACGCACACGCCAGTTGTGTACCTGTATACATATATATATAAATGTGCGGTAGGTATATTATGTAGCCAATATATATACGTCATCGAGTTCGCTCGAGGTATCAGACCCTCCGGGGATATGGCCGACCGACTCGTGAAGCACTTTGCCGACGTCCGCGCAGAAATCATGGAAGCAAAAAACCTGTGGTCATGCATAATAAACTGCAGACCGCATGTGCATATCGTCGAAAGGAACACTGGGATTAAAGCATTCTTCGCCGAGCCAATTATATATTCACGTGATATAACCTGGCGAATGAGGTGAGGGACCGCGCGGATATTGCAATATAATACGAATCACGAGTGCGGACCAAATAAACAACGCCGGTAGCGATATCCGCTCGTTGTGTCGTCGAACTTACAGACACGTTCGTTTGTCGCGCGTGGACCGACTAGAAGTAGGTCAGAGCGCAAATTGCTCCGAATTGAGCAAAAGAAAATTCTCTTTCACGCGCGAAATAATATATAATAAATAAAATGAAGAAAGTTACATCTTACGAAATGATTCGTTCTTTTCGAACATACCGAAAAACATGTCGCCATTTTGGCGTTATGAAAAATATCGGTAGCCGAAAATCTGGGACAATAAATTAAATAGAAGAGAAATAAAGTAAAGAATCATTCTTCTGACAACTCGTGCCGGTGAATTTTTGTTTCGCTTTGCAGAGCGAAGATATTCGTTGGAAGAACACAAAGGAGAAAAGTTGCCGGTTCCCGACGGCGAGGAAGCTGCGAGACTCGGCACTAAAGAGTGCACGACAGAGTACACGGAGAAAACTGTCTATGTTATGACAACAAAACTCGGTTTGTTGACTGTTAGTCTGTTGCCACGACAATACCTAATGTAATTGTAACGTTCAGATTGTACGGCCAACCAACAAATATTTGTTACGGTAACTAAAAACTGTAGCTTGCTGATTATCTGTTAACGTAACAAATAATTAGTTGGCTTGATCTTTCTGATGGTTACTACAATGAATCTTATTGTTACTACAACGAATAAGTTATCGTACGACGTTATTCTGGCAAATGTTATTTGTTGCTGTAACAAATAAAGCGTAACAAATATTTTTTTGTTACCGTCACTGAAGCGTTTGTCGTCACTATATTGACATACAGCATTTGTTGCAGTGACTTGTGGTGAGTTGTCCTAACATAGACAGTTCTCTCCGTGTAGCATACGAATGTGTATTAGAAGCATCGCAGTATAAGGCTTTGTGCGTACTTTCACGAACACGAGCCGAGTTCGGGTCGCGTCCGTGAGGATGAGTTTTTGCGTCCGTGTGAGTTTTCTCTCCGTTTCCACGTGCAAGGTCGCACATGAGAGAAAATAGACGTAAGAGCAGCGCGGCAGCGCGCCGAGCGACGGGCGACCGTAGTGGTTCGCGCCGGGTAAAGCGCACACGCGGCTGTGCAGCCTGAAGAGGGTGTGAGCGAGAGGGAGATTTGCGTTGTGCTTCTAGTAGGAGCAACTTGAACGCCTGCAGCACGAGAAGGGAGAAGAGGCTGGCTATCTATAGCTATAGCGCGTGCACCTGCTACACGAATATAGCGCCCGTTTCGTGTGGCACGAGCGAGAGACTCCGGTTTTTCGGACTGGCGTGCGCGAACGTCAATTTACAAAAATCACCATGTAAAAATATGCAAATTTTACAACGCTGAATTTACATTTCTCGTTGCGAGAAACGTTGGTACGGCGTAACGAATTGACGGTGTATGCTAATCATGAAAGATTTTGGTTTAAAGTCAATGTTAAAGACGTGTTGATAATGGTTTGATTTTGTTAATATTATATATCGTGTTACCAACGTGGCAAGAAATTCATTTTTCATGTCATTTTTTTATAGTCTGATATATCTTACGAGTGGGGATCACAAGGCAAAAAAATTCGTATTTTTTTTCGTAAATGGTTCACGCAGATTTCAGGCGGCTCCAAAAAAATGTAATTCCAAAACCGTCTCGAAACTAGAATCCACACAGTATTATATTTATTCGTACGAACAGTTTTTGCTTGAAACAAAAAGGCAAAAACAATTTTTTTTTTCAATGAATCGTGCGACACAAGACATTCATTGATATTTATTACAGACGGAACTGCTTAAAATGTATACGTAATCAGCGGCAGTTTCACAACAAATAATTTCGAGCTCGGCAATAACAGTTTTTTTGAATTGGCCAAACAAGCGATAAGATAAGTTCAACTGCATTGGGTGTGTTTAACAAACGTGATTTATAAGCCACGTGTATATAGAGCATGCGAGGTTGTTGCGAAAACCGGACTTGTAGTAGCATCGATCGGACTCCGAACGCCCCAAGTTGCCGGGCACGTGAGCGGGCGAGTGGAATCGTCGAGAGGAAGGTGCACCAGGTGCCACGAGGTCGACGTTCTTTCGCCGCGTCAGGCGCTCGCTCGCCCCTCGTCACTCGTCGGATTAGCGGTACCAGCGAAACCGAAGAGTTTATTACACTTGTGAAACTCGGGCGAGGTCGAGCGTCGCGGTTTAAGGTCGGATCAACCATCCGTGGTGATCGCGACTCTTTCTTTTTAAGTCCCTTTTAAGTCCACCGTGCCTGCAATCCAATCAGCAGTCGCTGGAGGCAGCTTATCTCCTGAACTCACTGATAAAACAGTCCAGGGTTCATCGGTAATCAGACGACACACCGAGAAAAAAAGATTTCATTGATTTTAAAGAAACGCGTTCATTCGCTTTTCTTCATTGAACTTTTCATTTGATCATGTCTCTTAAAATTTGAACAGCAAGGAGGACATTTAATTGGCCTTGCAGACACATTTATTTGATGAACGTAACAAATAAACGGTTTCATTGTTTCGCAGAAACGGGCAATTTTATTCGAAGAAACGAGCAATGAAATTATACAAATTGCCGGTGATATTCGTCCAGCCAGTGAGGTACTTGACAGTCTGAGCAACGAAACATTCAGCGTTAAATTCCGGGACCTGATGCTCAATTGTTCGCGCATGGTGATACGATTAAAACATCAAAATGAACGCGACAAAGTGACTCGAGGCGAACCGAGGCGAACCCTATCGCACGTTTGTTTATTGCCGAATACACAAACGCTGTGGGATACCGGATGACTCAACTAGGGTGACTAGCTAAGACAAGGGAGCTTTGTCTTAGCGTGCTGATGTCACCAAAGGGCGGCTGGCCATAAATCGATCCCGCGATCCACGGGCATTCTAAGCTGATACATCGAAGAGAGCAGCCGCACTTTCACAACCGATCATTTCTATATATCTTATATATTTTGTATTACTACGCGACTTACAACTTGTACAATTAATAAACGCACACGAAAAGTATTTAACAAAAATCGCTTCAACGCCTCGCTATCGGTAAACCCAGAGTTTGTTAAACTCGTGAAACTCGGGCGAGGTCTCGATTTAAGGTCGGATTAACCATCGCGACGTGATCATGGTTTTTCGTCACATTCTCACTGTGTCTACAACCCAATCAGTAGTCACAGAAAGAAACTTAATGTTTATCTCCCGAGCCCATTGATAAAACAGTTCAGGGTTCATCGGAGATCAGACAACACATTGGTCGTACAGTGTTGGTAAAGATTCACGACGACATTCGCTACGCTAGCGCGAGGTACTTGACAGTCCGAGGAACGGGACTCGTTGGAAATCCCAATTACGAGACCTGACACTCAATTCTTCGCGCGCGGTAATAAAATCGAGAAACAAAGATCGCTTCAAGGTCTCGCCAGGAGTTGTTTTTGCATGGCATCTTTTAATTCGATGAACGGTTTGAATATTGCTAGCAAACCAAATTCAATCAAAATAAATATCTCGTTATGACGTATAATTGGGTATAATAATTTGTGAATAAATGTCGATTCTTAATATTTGTCGTCGTGCATGAAGTGTCACGTAAAAAATGAACGATTGGATAATCTCATTTCATCAGCATAAAAGAGTTTGGAATATGTAAGGTCGACGTGGTAACTACTTATCGAAGCATTTAAATGCTGACCTGTATTACGTATAGAGATACATCTAGTTTTGCCGGAGCGATCGGTGCCGCAGGGGAGAGACCGTAGGACGAATTTCGAAGTCACAACCGGTTCTTGAATGCCTCCGGAGGCGATGACGTTACGAGCATTGGCATAAATCATAGCAGAGTTTATAACGAGACGTGCCAAGCTCCGCGTGTGTACGCACACGATCCGCACACGCGGACACAGACGAACGCGCTGAAAATGTGCGTACGATAGCCTCAACAACATAACCTGGCTCGGCTAGAATCGCTAATGCTGCTGGTGCGGCTGCTGGTGCTGCTGCGAAGTAAATAAAATAAACGGACCCTCTCGGGTCGCTCTGCTCGTGGAGATCTTTTAAATCCTTTAGCTTAATTCCCTGAGCGTTTTGCCACTGGTGCTGCCTTGTCGTGAATAAATTCACAAGGCTGTTGCGCGCGATTGCAGTGGGACGGAACGAGGCCTTTGAAAGAACACTAGCGAATAGCCTTATACGCACCGAATGGCACTTTCAGTACCGTCTGCGAACAGGAACGACGGGACGAAAATTATATTTAACAAATTTAACGACTAATTCAATTTTAGTGTGTTTTAGTATTGATTAATTAAAAAACTCAGATGAAAAAAGCGGTATAGAAAAGTCCATTTTTTCGTCTATCTCCTTAGAATTCCCCGGAAAGCCGATATATCAACAAGAAAATGTTTTGTACGAGCGTAAATTTATTCTTGGTGGAATTAAAAAAATGAAAATGCTCGAAACCTGTTTAAAAATATTCTTATTATAAAATTCCATTTACTCATTTATTAAAAAAAAACTGTTGTCAACATAGCTCGGAATTTGTTTCGGTTACTTTTGTTTTGTCATTTCGTCTTACAATTAAAAAATAATGTAAAAAAAGCTGCCCTGAATTTTCACAGCGTTATTACCTCTTGCTCGATCGTCGAACCTTGGAATCCTCGCGGGTGTGGAACCCCTGCACGAAGCAAAGCATAATGGGTTCTCTCGGCGGAGAGGTGACCTCCCCCATGCACTCCGTGGTGTTTCAGCGAATCACGTTCCGTCCTCGCGCGAGTTCGCTCGCGGTTTTCTCGCACGTGATGCCAAACGTGCGTTAATTACACGCGGCGCTGTTTCCACCAATATCGCTTCACCACGCGACGATACCAAAAGCGACCGCTGTCGTCGACTTCCCGCGACAATCGCGTTTCCTGCTTCGCTGACCGTAATTCACGTGTACGACTGTCTGTCTGTCGCGAACTTTCTCGCTGTAGTTGGGCGGAAGAATCGTGGGAGCGACAGAGAGACAGAAACAGAGCGTGTGAGCAGCGACAATTTAAAAAGCCGCTTCCACAATTCCTGCGAGTGTCGACTTTCCCATTAACTCAATTTTCTCCCCTTTTTTATATACTCAAAAAAATTCCAATCTCCTTCTCAGTCCCGAAATGATCGTTCAACGCTACACACGGCACATAACGAAGGCACCTTTTTTGTCTCTGTATCGATATTTTTTTATCTCTCTCCTTTTTGTTCGAGAATAAAAAAAAATTAAAAATAAAACTCGTTCTCAATTACGAAACGAATGACGATCGAGATCGACGCAACGCGTTCGTAACAGCGTGAAAGTCATAATCCCGAGTGATCCCGCTCCGATCGTCCACGCTCTGCGAGGGCCACAAAAAGCTGCTGCTGCTGTCGTTGCGCCTCGTTCGCCGCGCCTCCGCGCTGTTTCGGGGATACTTTACGTCATTCCCGTTAACACGAAAACGCGCTAAACATCTGCGGTGTCTCTGATGAAATTTGCGCGCGGCGAGGACGCGTCACGCGGTCGCGTGTAGCGGGTTTAACCGGAGGAGCGAATGAATGAAAAATTTGCTCGCCCCCGGCTAGGCGGAGAATCCCAGAGCTAGCAGACGCGGTGCTACGATGATGGTCGGGCGAGCGCTGGGGGCCAGTCAGTCGTTGACACGAAGATGGTACCACCGTGCCTGCCGGTCCCTGGCGCGCACGAGACACACTTTGTATACCGTTCGGTTTCCAGGCGACGCTGATTCCCACCCACCGAACGGCGCTTTTTTTCTCTCTCTCTCGGCGCCGCGTCGGGCCCCACGTGAAAACTTCAACTTCGCAAATACGCAGTGGCGTACGATGAAAAATTCGGTCGTTCCGTTAATTCGCGAGGCAGAAATCGAGTCTAAATTTGGAGGAAAAAAAATGATTGATTTTTTTTCTGTTCTCTCTAAAACGGTGAAGTTCGACGAAGATCCAATTTTCCCGGCGATTTCACAACCGACGCCAGTCTCGTCGTTTACCTCGTTGGCACGAAGAGAAACATCGTCGCGCCGTACAGATACGGAAGCGACTTGTCATCCGCTCGATCTGGCGTGAATGTTCCCATACTATTATTAACGCACCGCGATAATTATCAATTTTCGCGCCGGCGGCCAAGATTCGTCAGCGCTAGGCGCGCGCGGGTCCCACGAGGCGTCGCGCGATCTGCGTTTTCGGCCTCGGGCGAGTTGCGGGCAGCTGCGAGGCTCGCGTGCGCCTGACAACAAAGCTGTGTTTCCACTCGGTTGGCAAGTCCCTCCGACCCGGGTGACGCTGGGTCGCGGCGCTCGGCTCTTCGCAGGGCTGACGCTGATGTTTTCATTCACTCTCGTCACGGTCGCTTTCGTCAGTGACGTGTCAAAATTCGCACGTTCGCCGAAACGCGAATTTTCCCGCGGAAGGCAGAAATTCGCGGATTAATCGCTCGCGTAAAAATAAAAATCTGTTGTTCACTTCCCGGTCGCTCGTTTCCTCTAAACCCAAATATTGTCCCTTCACTTTATTCCCGATCCGTAAAAATCGCACTGTCCAACATGACTCGTGTCAAAATTTCGCTCGATCTGATTTTTCTGATTTTTTTTTGCGCAGTGCAAAAATACACGAGACTTTTCGATGCCAAATATTTTACGTCACTTCGCTCTCGTCTCTTTAAATCCGAATTTTAACGCTTGACTTGTTCCACAGCCGAGAAAATCGTCGTTCGATTTGCGGAAAAAAATTCGCTGGGAAATTCCCTCGATCCGATTTTCCCTCGGCGAGTCGGTACGTAAAATCGCGGGCCGCGTGGAAGCGAAAAAAGAAGAAAAAAAATGACAGAAGCTCGCGTGGCCGGAACGCGCACGGGAGAATCACACTTGCCGGTCACGTCGAGCGGCCGAGGACCGTTTCCACTTAAACGGCACGACGACGAATGCGATCGCCGTGCGTGCGAGCAGCGCCGAGAGGCCCGCGCGAGTTGAGCCGGCCGGTCGAACGTGTATGTTAACCGCGCGAGACTCGCGCGGCCACACGAGACCGCACGTTTCGCCGGAGTGTGCGTGGACGTTTTTTTACCGCTACGCCGAATTCGGCGCTGCGTCGAGCTGCCAGACCAGACGGAATCGGAGAGGCCGGTGGCTCCAGTATTTACAAAATATTCGCGACTCTACGAGATATTTTGTTTTTTTTTTACATTTTTATCTCTTGTCACAAATGTTGGTCGTATTTTTATTTTTTTTTAGTTCTCAACTCCCAGCACTAGTTTTCTCTCAGTGTCGCGAAACTGTATTTTTTTATCCACATATTGTCGTTGTTGTTACTTGTTTTGTTTGCACGCGCTGGGGATGCGTTGCGGAGCAACAAGAGAGAGAAACGTGCCTCGCGCGGTGAGCAACAACGGAGGAGACGCCGCGCCCGTGGCGTGTGTCTGTTCAACACTGGCACTCTCTACTTGCCGGTCTCCTCTTCTCCTGCTCCGTGCGGTTGCCGCGTCGCGCTGCTGCTCACAGCCCCCGCGAGCCGCTCGATAACCGACCTCGCGCCATAACCACTTCGTCGTAACTCCTACTCTCTTTCTCTCTCTCTCTCTTTCTCCCTCCTTCCCTCTCGATGCTTCGCTCTCTCTCGCTCTCTTCTTCCCTCTCCCACTTGGTTCTCCTCCTTCGCCGCCTCGCTGCTCTCTCCTGCCTCGTGTCTCATTCTCTCTCGCTCTTTCCTCGATCTGTCTGTCCGCGACGACGTCGTTTCGCACTTCCCGTGCGTCCAGTCAGCTGCCTGGAAGTCTCTAATCGGATGAGCTCGAACGACGAATTATGCGAAGCGGAAAGATGAGAAAAAAGAGCTTTTGCTTTCTGTGTTTCATCAGACTGCAGCGGTGAGTTTTTGCTCGCAGTCTCGAGCGATCAAAGTTTGACGATTTTTGTCGCGTCTTTTTGTCGTCACCAAAACGTATTTTTCGAGTTCGTCGCGACTCGTTTTAATTTATTGAAAAAATCGTTGGATTTTAGTGGAACTGCGTAGATTAATTTTCTCGCGGTTATTCGTTTTTGCCTCTTCACGTTTTGTCGCCTCCGAGTCCGAGTTTCTTCGTCTTTTAATTAATTCTTAATCAATTCTGGAATAAAATAGTACATTACGTTACAAGGGAGGAAAGTGCAACTTTTCACCGAGTGTGAAGTTTGATGCCCGAGCGAAGCGAGGGCAGAAATTCACACGAGGTGAAAAGTTGCACTCCTCCCATGTAACGTACTATACTTTTCTCCCGATTTCGCTAAAAAATAACCACATTTCGTGTGTGCAACGCGGACGGAAAATAACCTCATTTTTGACAAGTGACGACACGCATGCGTAGTACGGTTCCCATTACTCCCGCGCGGGCAGGAATGAGCTGATTACCTCCCTAGGGAGGTAATGAAAGCGGACTACGCATGCGTAAGTCACGCGTCAAAAATGAGGGATTTTCCGCCCGCGTTGCGGACACGAAATGGGGTTATTTTAGCGGAGTCGGGAGAAAATATATTTTATTTGCATTATAAAGCATGGCGTGTGATCTATGCAGGCGCTTGCAGAAAGTCCAAGAAGTGTCGCTCATTATGTCAGATTATATGATTTATTACTAACAAATTAGTTCTCTTCAACGAAAAGTGCGTCAAAGAATTTTTGCTCACTTTCAATCGCGTGCTCCGTGACCGTTGTTCTCGTGCGAAAACTGCTGCTGTCGCAGCATTCTATCGTTTCCAAGTCGCATAACTTTTCCACCGGTTTAAAGCTGAGACTGGTGCAAAAAGTGCTGCGGTTGGAGCAATTTACGATTAAACGATCGACAAAGAAGAGTCACTCGGCAATGTCAGTCATTAATTTATTCTTGACAAATTGATTTTTGCGAATCAAGTTACGTCGATGAATTTTTGTTCACCTTCCGCCATAATCGCAACGTTTTATCGTTTGCGACTCTTGCATTACTTATCACAAGTTTTCGAACTTATAATTTACCCGCAACATGTGCATATTTTCCTCTAATTGGACTGCGTCAATGAGTTTTTATTTTGTTTCCTATCGCTCGCTCATTCGTCATTATCGTCGACTCAAAGTGTCGTAATTGTACCATTCAAGATTGGAAGGAGGGAAAAAATCGAAAGACCTTATGCTTATCGCGCAGCGTAAATATTCAGTCGTAAAATTAGCAACAGTTTTACTCCAAATATTTGTTCTGTACTTAGCGAGACCTACTTAACATCTTTTCACTTTCATCCTCCGACCCCAGCTTTTCTTTTGTCGCCCAGTGTTTATCTTCTGCCGCCGAAATTTATAGCGACTCTCAAACTTATGCACTCAACCAGCAACCTAATTATCTTCCCACGACTGTCCCCAATCTGCACCGTCTGCCCGCAGACTAATTTAGAAATCGTAAAAGGTCCGTTCCACCCGTAACATTACTTCTGTCACACGCGATAATTTCGTTGATTTTCATCTGAATTATCGTAGTGCCAAAGATTTTCTTTTCATCAAAAATATGACAGATATAATGCCAGATGATTTACCATATTTGTGTGACAATAAATATGACTTAAATCTCTCACTGATAACTTTAACATGAAGTACGAAAAAAATCTTCTGTAAAAATTTGTACCAATTACGGCGCAATTTCGTTTAAAAGAAACTGATTATTTTCGTTCCCAACAGGATAATTTTCACCCCCGTCTCGTCTGAGATCGCTCGACCTTTGGTATAGGCTTGTTTGCCGACGTACGAGGAGCCAACGCGGGGCATTCGATTTCAACGGGCTTTGTGTCTGCGAGAAGCTCGCAACCAGGAATCCCCGTCGTCTCCTCAATTCCGTCGGAAGTATCCATAATGCATATAGCGCAGCGTCGCGAGTTATCAAGTATTGGCACATAACATCCCAAGCGGCGCGATGGGCAAAGTATGATTTTCCGTTCCCTCGGCTTTCACTTCCTCCCGGGTGTCACTCCAATTACTCTTTGTCGAACGGCGCTACTGCTTCGCAGCCTCCACGCCGTGTCTATGCACGCGATCGCCGTACGAACGCAGCTCGTGGAAATATAACGAGCGGCAACGTAGACGCGGGACGCTGGATCCGTAGCCTCCAGTGCGAGCCGGGTGCATCTCGAACGAACGAACGACGTGCTCATAATAGTCGAAGATAGCGGGAAGAAAAAAAAATACACACACACACACACACGTTTTCTCGCAGGTCTTTCGAAGTCGCTGCGCAACGCGGCGACGGCTGTTGACGAAAATAGAGATAGGTACACGCACTAAATTCCTCGTCTTGCCTTGTTTGTAGATACCGCTCGCGACTGTGTGCTTACGCTTTTGTTACGTAAACCGAGAGAATATTATCTGCGGGGCAGTGGCTCCATTGATAAGACTTTTTTTTTAATAATACCGAGACGACATTCTCAACTTTATCTGATAATGTTGTACTTGGATGTACTGGTTGTTGATGCACTTCAAGACGATAATTGGTAAAATATTTTTGAAGTACTTTCAACTGCACATATTTTGTTTGTTACTTTTAGATTTTTGGGAGAATATATGATTTCAAATCACATTGGAACGTTTCAGTAATATACGCACTTCATTATGAATTTCAAAACTCTTTCATTTTGACGGAGAAAAATGTCATTTACACATCTTCCCTCGTCAAACAAGCAGTGGGTAAAATATCTCGTATTTTCGATATAAGTAGGATTGTATATCGTTTCTTTGAATCAAGGAGATCGTGTCTTTGAAATTCAAGGACATATTTCATTGAAATCAATTAAACAAATTCAATCCACCCATCTCTTTGGAATCAAGGAAACGTTTTCTCTCAGTGCGATATAACATTGGCGTTGGAAATACGTACTATCTTTATTGAAGTGAGTAATTATGATGTTAGACGTGACTGAGTGGGTGGAGGAAGAAGTAAAGAGTTCCTCATAGGTTCCCCCTTGCTCCCCTGCGGTCTATTAGTGCACACTGATAAGGCCGACCGTCGTGCGTTTGGTGGTTGCGCGGTGCTCGGTTCATACCGTGAGACTGCTTACCTACCTCGGAATTCTCATGGTTCTAAGAAGCGGTAATGAAAAATTCGCAGAAAACGCAAGGGGTGTATATATGAAAAAATTTGCGATTCTTGAGATTTCGGTCTTAAAATTCGGTGAAAAATTCAGAAATCAAAATATCGCATTCTCTTCGTTATTGAGTTTTCTCTCGAACGAAGGAAGAAAATCCATCCTCGATCGCTCCAAAAAAGTAACCTCGAATTTAGTGAAGTGACGAAATACAAAAAAATGCGAAAACACTTTTTTACATTTAATTTCGATATATTTTTGCCCGCACACAACGAATTCGCCATTAATTTTTTTCTACTATGCAATTGTATTCACGATTTTTTTTCTAACTTGATTTTTTCGGTTTTACAAAATTCGATTTCGATATACTACTATGTACAAATATTAGTTTCAAAAAATCCCAAAACAGAAGTGAATATTGTCAGCTTCGAGTTACTTTTAATAAAAGCCATTTTGATGAAATTTCATTCATGTGGTATTCGCAATCGTGATTCTCCGGTGATAGAATAAAATAAAACGGCTCATTGAACTTTTTCACAAGATTACGCAATATCGATAAATTATGCGAGCGACACCGCCGAGAGAGCAGAGAATAAATTTGGTGGAGACGTAGGAAGCGGCTTCCTGCATATACATATTGTTGTCGTGAGAACGGGATCGCGAAAGGTCCGCGTAGACCGTGCAGAAGACGACGCAACGCTCGGCGTTCGTTGGTTTCGTGGACGCCGGGATTCCGGAAGTTCCGGGGGGACCGAGCTGAAATTTATGAATCGTCCGTTACCAGCGTTACCACCGGGTGCTATACACTCAACCGAGCTAACTCGAGCCGGAAGCGAACCGGCGAGTGTCGCCAGTGGCAAACGGGGGATCGATAGAAACAGCTCGGGGGAAGAAATCCGTATCCAGAAGAGTCGAACCGTACGGAACGGCTACGCTGTATCGAGTGCAGTATTTATTTCCTCTTACCCCTTTCCTGACTTGAGTCAATTTCTTCTGTCATATTCGAACAAATATTTGCTTTGCGTTGGAGGGACCATTAATTCTATTTGAGATATATTTTTGTGTTCGTTTTTTGGCCACTGCAATCGGCAATATGAAAACGAAAAATGGTCACACTAAATTTTCGGTTTTTCATACAAAATAAATGTTCAGTCTTATTTGGTAAATAATTCATGAGAGCTGTTGTCATTTTATTGTCAATACGACGAAGTGAAAGTTTTCATGCACATAACGCGAAAAATCGAAGTTGTCGATTTCGCTCTTAGGACGAATAACGCAAATGTCGCAATTAGTGTCGCGCACTTAGCGAGACGCGTTAATAACGAAAGTGCTGGAAGTGCATTCGAAGCGTCGATACTGCACGTACAAACTTCGCATCTGCACGAGGGTGAAACGATGAAGATAACTTGCACCGTCGTTTCGAGAAACACTGACGCAATTTGCAACAAGAAATGTTTACGTCGCGTCACAATTTGCATTCTCATTGTATTTTACGTCCACATAATATTATCATCTATTCATATGGATTCATGTATGCGCGGATCCTAAGCGCAATATGTGTGCCGAAGGAGAATCACGATCGTTGATCACGCACAACGGCCCCCGAGCTCCATCTCTTCGCTGTTGTCGTGTCACCGGGAATAGCGATTTTTTCGTTATAAGCCCAGCTCGTCCCGTCTTTCCGCCGTCTCGAGGCTGCAGTCACGTACACACCATCATTCGCCCGTGGAAAATAATCACACCTGTGATTTACAATTACAGCGGAATATCGAGTCAAATGTTCGCGTGCTACAGTCGCGATAGCAGATCTTACACACCAGGTACACATAATATGCATAAACGGCGCAGTATAATTCGGTATTTCAATCCGTCGCTCGCTCGGTGATCCAACAATATTTTCGGAGTATCGATCGAAAAACGTGACATTAAAAAAAATCTCCATAAAAATGGTAAAGTCAAAATGCAAGTACTTCGAGAACAATTTTTTTCTTATTGTACGATTATTGAATAAAAATGAATTATCTTGGAATATGAAATATTTTCACAATGTCATTTTTTTTTTATCACTCGTCAAATATTTGAATTCTCACGGCGTTCGTAATTGCGATCCGTTTTCGCTGTTCCAGCGGCGTGAAAAATAATGAGAATGAAACGGCAGATGCCGGGCACGGCGCAGTTATACAGTGAGACATGGATTCCCAGCCTCGTGGCCCGTCGTGTGGCCTGGCATTAAAAACACACACAAAGTTGACGCGTCGTACACAGAAAGAGGCGGAACGAGAGAACGAGAACATACAATTAATCTGACAGATAACGTGACCCGAGGAAGCCACGTCCGACAGCGGAGCGCACATAGCGCGCGCGAGAGGCTTTGCGTCACGCAAAATTGGCTTCCCCGATGGTAGTTCGTATTATTGCCGGAACGGGTGTCCCGCGCAACACTACGCGCGGGACTGGGTTGCATCCGCGGCTGCAAGACGATCTCTGGACGATCCGGTTTAGCGTTGACGGTCGAATTCCACCGCGCGATTGTCACTCGTCGAATTTCGCGGTGTTTATCGCGAACGCGGTTTAGGCGCGGAGATGTTTTCTCATCTCTCCGGGGTCGGTCGAGAGGATGCGGGGAAAGGGCGAGCGAACTAGAATGCACGAAAGCTCGAAAGTAAAGCGCTAGGACAGTAATAGAAGCGGAGAGCGGAGCTAAACAGCGCGAGCCACGTGGAGCAGGTTCTCGTTCGCGCTCTCGATCGCCATACCAAAAGCTCGACGCAGCAAGCGAGAGAGAACGAGAGGCGATCGCGGAGCAACGAACCCTCAACTCAACCAACATCCAATGGAATTTTACCCGAGTCAGCGAAAGCTCACGACACACGCTCGCTGCACTCACGCTGTGCCTCTCGTTGTTTATGCTCGTTCGGCTCTCGCTTTACTCGATCTGGTTATTAAATGGTTTCATCGAGCCCCGAGGGTCTTGAAGCTTAGCATTAAGGCGGTGAACTCGGCGTTAAGAGTGTCGTAATCATTTTTGTTTGCATGGATAACGATCATACTCAATATTATTGTTAATGTTATGCGACGTAAATAATCCTGTATTACAGACGGAATTACGGATTTGAGTGATGCAGCAATGGTAATAATTTTGTCGGGATAATCGTCTTTTAATTATTTGGAGCGAGGGACAAAGCACTTTGATTTCATTAAATTGAATTTTTGGTTTTTGTGAGACGTATTGAAGCAGCAATAAACGGCTCAAAAAATAACATAAAAAAAAGTTGCAAGTACGTCGTTATTTACAATCGAGTTTCGAGCATTTTTTTTTTACCAGTTGATATATTTCTGTATATCAATTTTTTTCAGATCATTCCTTTTGTCTATACCGCTACCTCATAGGGTAATAGAAATACTCGACTGGGCACCAAGAAGGGGTTCACAAATTTGGCCACCTCGCGAGATATCCAAAACCCTCTGAAACACCGTATATCGACGCCTTCGCTCGAGCGTGAACCGACGAACAGAATCCTGTTGGCGTCCTTGAGACACCTGAACCCCGTAAAAGTGTCGCCAAACCGCGAATGTAATACATCCCGCGAAACGGCGATCGCACTTCCACTGGGCAACGCGCCGCGACGTCAACGCGGAAATGAGTTATTACACGGGCGAGCGTGGAATTTATGGAAAGCGTTTTTGTCAAGCTTACGTTTCTCGAGGTCGAATCCGTTAATTCGCGACCGGCGAAACTATTCCATCGAGGGTATCAGCGGCGGGAGAGAGACAGAGAAGAAAAAAGAAAAAAAAAGTGCTCCCACGGAATTTATAAGTAGCCGAGCAGCGATACAGAGATAACGGTTTGGCTTCAATTAAAACCGTTCGTGAATTCCGCTCGCTATGTTTCAACGCTTTACAGCTGTAGGCAATTTTCTCCGCGACTCCATTCTCTATGTATACCATAAGCGCGAAGAGACACAAGACTATAACGTGATTTTCTCGTGTACTCATTATTATTGTAATTTAACTGCCGCTTGGCACGCAAGCTCGCTAATACATTATATTCTCTTTACTCGCCACCGTTGCCATTGCTTACAATGCCTGGTTTCATTACTTTTTTTCGTCTTTCTTTTTTTCCTTCCTCCTCTCGCTCCCTAATCCAACGCGGCTCCCGCGCGTCGTGAATTCTTTCTCCGTTCTAAATGTAGCTGCGGGAACGACGGGATTCCGATCTCGCGTGGCTTCTGCCGCCCTGGCGTCTAATCGCTCCCGGAGGGTAAACGAAGACGTCCAATGAATGAAGTGGCCGGGGGGAGAGACGAGAAAAACCTTAACATTGAGCGGGCAAGTGGAGTAGGGCGCCAGGTCGAGGCGACTTTGGCTATACCGACGGCGAGTAAGGGACGACAAAACCGAGGAACAAGGGCCACACGGCCAGAGGGCTCAGCACGCGCACGAGAAAATTCGACGAGCTGCTCGCGAGCGCGAAACCAGACCTCAAGAGATTAACCTTAATATCAAAAGCTTATTCGTGCTGGACGCGAGAAACCTTAAAAACACTCGGTATATAACTCGATGAACGCGATTCGGGCCAGGGGACGAGAAATAAACGAACGAGCCGGCGGAGCGAACAGTCGCCTGTCAATTGTAGTTTCAAATCACGTTTTTAAATAATTAACTAGGCTAATCACACGTGCTGGTAGCGGGTGCCTGAAAACTTTTGCGCTACTACGCTCTTATAAAGCTTTAAACTGAATTTGTTGACCACGGATTGCCTGGCAACCAATTACAGCTTGAATAGAACGATAATAATGCTTTTCGTTACTCATTAACTTTTTAAAAGAAGGACCATCGTTCTCAAGTCGCATATTCTACCCCACAAACACAGGTTACAAAACCTTTTTACTTGATTTCGAAAAAAAAGGTTTGCGACGTTCTTTTTGTCAGAAATCATAGATCCATCTCCGGACCTAAAATCACAAAAATCGATCTCAGGAATATATTTGTTCTTCAAAATATCGACTTTTAACCTATACCGTGGTTCTCAAGTCGCATATTCTACCCCCGAAAACACAGGTTAACAGCCGTTTTTATTTGATTTTGAAAAAAAAAAAAAAAATTGCGATGTTCTTTTTGTCAGAAATCATAGATCCATCACCGGACCGAAAATCACCAAAATCGATAGCAGATTTTTTTTCAGCTGCTGTGCTCGTATAAAGCTTTAAAAGGTTACGGGCGCTGCTGCGCCCGTCCTTGTATGTCAAATTTGGCACCAAACTGAATTTGTTTACCACGAACTTTTCTGGCAACCAATCACAGCTCGAATGGAATGATGACAATGCTTTCCATTACTCATGAACTTTTTTTAGAAGAAGGATTAAGCTGAACTGTTTTCAAAATAAATACTTAGTACTATTTTGGTTCATTATTGTTCTTGTTTTGAGTTTTCATTACTTTAAAGTGGAGCTTCGTGTGACTCGGTTTGTGAATAAAATACAAATTCGTAGCCAACGCTTTTTGTCTAACAAATTTAGCAACAGCAAAATCATTACACTGTAACAGTTAAACGTTACACTTTGTAGTAAAAACAAGTACCTTGAATCGAGCAGTTTAAAAAAGTCAAACAAGATTCGTAAGAAAAATAATTCAATTTCGATTCAGTTAATTCGTAGAAATTAAGTTTTGATTAACGAAAGGGTCTTTCTCTGAAAAAATGCTGTAATGACTGGTACGTGGAAAGAACATTTGACGACAGCCTCAATCGTTCAATTAGCTGTCGTTGTGATCGTTAACAGATCGCCGGCCGAGCCACGGAAGAGCGCGGAATGTCTAAATAATCAATTGTCAACGAGTGAATCGGGCGAACGTTATAATCGAGGATAATAATTGGATCACGCGTGCCGACTCGAGCGACGAGCCAAAAGACTCGGGAGTCTTGTGGTGAAACAGCAAACGTGTAGCAGCTCAACTGGAATGGTCGGTGTTGAGGCGAACGATATACGTAAAGAGCAAATGGGAATGAAGGGTGCATCCTGTCGGCACGTGGAAAGGCATAACAACCACGACTGCGCGGGCGGTGTAGTATGTATATCACTCTAGGTTTTACTTATTCTGCTTTTGCTTTTCCAAGCCACAATGTATTCCCCCCCGATCGATACCAATTTCATTCGAATAATTGAGGCACCGGCTCCGCCACTGCTCGTCCGGTACCTCACGTGCATCCACTGTATTTCTACATCCCTCCTCTTTCCCCACCATTTCATGCACGCAATTTAGCTGCTTTTCTGCTTTCCAGGCTTATCGATTTGCGCCAGCAACGCGATGAATACTCTGACGATAAACTCTCCGAAAAATACTGTTTAATCCAATCTCAATAAACAGCGAATTTAATTTGACGACTTAAAATCTGCGTATGACACAAAAAGTCACAAAATCAATACTGATAATTCGATTTAGGCGATTTTCGGTCTGGAGCCAGATCTCATTTCTAGTGAAAATAACGTAAAAAAAATACTTTTTTCAATACCACCTAGAAAAGGTTCGAAACCAGAGTTTTCGGGGGAAGAATATGCAACTTGATAAGAATGGAATAGGCCAAAAATCGCAATCTAAGAAAAAAATATTGAGAGGTACTACTTACGTACTACTAGTTTATATGCGAGGACGCAGTAGTGCCCGAGTCTCAAGTTATGTTACGAAGTCGATTTCAAATTTCAGCTCAGTCACATACCTATCGATGAATCACTACTGGATATGTCCAAATTTGCAATGCACTGTATTTCAACATTTAATGTGTACCATCGTTTACAACAAGACAAGATAAAAATATATCTCAAATCAAACGAAGCATAAGGAAAAACGACTTTTTCCTATTCGATTCTATATTTACCGTACCTCAATTCCATCGCAAGCAACCGGAAACTTTGCAATTCCGCGGTCGATAAGAAAAAGCGAGTTGACGCGTTGTTCAAACAAATCACCACTGGTCAACGAGAATTTCTAACGTATTTGAAGTGTCGAGATAAACGAAATTCCGAGCCGCCGCGCTGTCGTGCAATTTTATCGAAGATACACTGTACAGAGAGTACACACTACCCGCGATGCCGAATGTTCGCGAATGAACGAATTGCCACTATCACGATGAGCTTTATCGACAGCTCGACTACGATAAATCTTTATACTGTCGCGTACAATGATCCTGGCAGTTTCAGACATGCAAGAAGAAGGGGGGGGGAAAGAAGTGGAGCTCCAGCATCGCTGAATCTCGCGACTCAAAACTTCCGGCCGACTCTTGCCTACCTCTACTAAAACATACGCAGCATCACACATCTCATTGTATTGCATGATACGATGAATTATCAATTCTAAACAAACGAACGCAGCCTCGACGAGATAGTCGCAACTCGCGTCAGTCTCGGCTCTCTCCACTCGACTCCACACTGCGAGGATTTTTATATTCATCGGTTCGAACAAAAAAATCCGAGATAAAAAGCTTCTGTCTACAATTTGTTTTCGCTGCTCTCGAGCTCTGGTCTTTCACGCGACGTAAATAGATCCTCGGATGTCTCGCGAAGATAAAACTTTGCCCGTACGCACCTCGGGAATAATCGTCGTCGTCGACGTCGTTCGTATTACACGTGTAAAAAGCTGAGCGCATAAATGAATTATTGATGATATGCAAAGGGCGCGAGACCGGGATGAACCCTGCGGTCAAATATCGAATTCTGAACACTCACCGTCTAATCGAGAAACGAGTCGAAGATTTCCGGAGGACTCGTGACACACCGATAATCTGAAGGGACACCCGGCGCAGGGCTTCTTCCGGGTAAATCGAACTGATATTGGCGCCGGTCAGTCTCGACCAATCCATAGTCATTTTCCTCCTGCCTATTTGTCCCTCTCCCGCTCTCGCTCGTTTTATGCGCGGAGCTTCAGAATCAAAGCCTCAAGGCGGTTACTGCCATTACTACATCGACGAATAAATATGTGTATACAGTCTTTCGACGTTTGTATGATGCCACTGTGAAATCACCAACGAATGAATTATTAAGTCAACGATAAATCAGGCGTGTGAACACCCGAATAAGTTATTTTTGGAAATGATGTTTTATTCATTTACGCGGTGCGAGAAAATGTATAATTAAAGGAATTCAAGTGAAATTGATTATTGCGTTTATGTTGCCACTCCGTACAATGACCCAACACGCGTATCTGTTGTAAGAAAAAAATACAGTGTCGAAATGGTGTTTTCAGTAACTGTATACATTAGTTAGAAAAAAACATGAATATCTCTGAAAAATGGAAGGCTCATTCATTGGATCATTCGACGCAGTATCAAAATCTCGCGCCAATTCGTTACACACATCGTCGATGTTTTTTAACAATTCATTGACTCTCTTTCAATACAATTGATCAGCGATCTCTTTGTTCGCAAAAGGCGAGCGAGCAGCGAGGTCCATAACATTCGATATCCCGACAATTATCCGCCGCAAACTATCCCGGAAGGCGTTGTGGCTTTTGTTCCATTCACGTCGAAAAACAAAGCTCGACCATTAACCAAAATGGTAACAGGCTATAGAAGGAATTAAATACCCTGATTCCGAATTGCTCTCCCTTCGTCGGCTTTTCGTCCCGCGCGCCGCACAAACACGTGGCTCACGTCACTCACACTCACTGCATTCCCCCGGATGAGTCCAGCACTTCGTACGCATCCTCGGCGCAAGACGTCGAATTTTCTTTCAGCCTGCGGTGGAGCAAGATATATCCGAAAAGAAAGAACCTTCCTTCTCGCCGCAGAGACGCGAGACGTCGGGAAAATGACGTGAGTCTCGTACCGCGCGGCACAATCGATGAAAATTAATCTTATCTGCGCCGAGAGACGTCCGCGTTGTTTGACCGCAAACCTCGTGGGCTGTCCTCCCGCGTCACCTTCACATCCAGAGACGATAATCCGCCGGACAAACGACGAGAGACACTGGACTGGAATGAAGCGCCGATAGCCTCTTCGTGTATATATCTCACTCTCACTGTCGACTCTCGGCTCTCGCGGAGAGCGTCAACCGCGCGCGCGAGTTAACGCTTGCGAAATGATCCGTCGCTGCTCTCCGTGGGACTAGCGGCGTCTACTGTGTACAGAGACGACCGAGCTGCCGAGCTCTGTGCAGCGTTCGCGCGTCCAATGCTCTGGGCGTTGTAAAAAAAAAACGAGGAAAAAAACCGTGCCGCACACGCGAGCGAACGCGCCACGCACGCTCGTGTGCAACGCGGCTATATACGTTTGCCGCAAGATCATGCTGACGCGGTGATACCGCGCGTCTGGTTCGGCCGTCTGATGATGACGATCAGGAAGTTGCGTCGCAGCGCTGAAACGGAGCCGGCATCGTCGACCGGACTCTGGCCTGTAACGTGTTTATGGTACGCGTTAATATGATGCCACCGACGAATACGAGGTCGTAGGTAAACGTGTAAAATAACAACAGTCGCAAATTCACTGGGGAACCGCAGTGTCGTTTTACTCGCTTCGCTCCGGACGACCTAGGATCTCGTGTTTCGGTCTGTCCGCTTACGCCTCTTCCGGGTCGTCTCTCGATCAATGTGCACCAAACACCGAATGATTGCAAGAGCTGCTACTGCTACTGCTGCTGCTGCTGTTGTGACACTGGTCTCTTGTCGAGGCGCTTGGTGGGTTTTACGGGTCATTGGGGCTGGAAAAGAAATCTAGAACAAGACGTATCAACGATATCGAAATGATGCAAGGCCTTATCGAGACCTTCAATCTGCTCTCGATGACACGACTCGCGGCAAGAAGTTACTGCAATTAATTTCCGCGATAACATAGTGTCCTCGTGGTTAGTTAATAACCGATGGAGATCGAGTGTGCCTTGAATGTGAAACAGACTCGTCAAGATCTCGGAAATGCCACCCAAATTGGTCTAGAAAATTGAACTGGGATTTCGCTACTTTGTTTTACGTGAAAGTCGACCATTTTTTTCCTCGAAAGTCTTGTTAATTTTATAATAAAAATAAAAGGAACAAATCCTGTCTGTTTAACGGTATGATTATTCACTTGAAAAAATTGGTATTAAAAAGATTTAATGTCAGTACACCGATTCGTGTATCGTAGATCTTTTTGAAACGAAATTAAAATGTCGCAACGATCGTAGGAATTTATTATTGACATTAACGCACGAAGGTCGCGTCGAGTGTTCGACATTAATCGCTATTTTTTGGACGTAATCTCCCTGATTATTACGAGGCCACGAGTCACAAAAAGAGAAAATGATATATATCGTGATTACGAAAATGGGGTAGAGTCACTTGTTTGTCGTATCGGCAGCAGGTGTTTGGACACGTGTGTAGCCAACGTCGAATTGTCAATGTATTTACAAAATACGATCGCGTGTGGCTGGTAAGTATGACTACCGACGTTTGGAATCGGTTTCCTTATCGCTCGGTTCGCTCGTTTGGCCTGCCAATCGGTGCGACAAGACCTGATACAGTTATAAAGCTCTAGTCTGCCGCCACGTTATACCCAAGCCGATAGTTGCGCCTTATCGAAGTTTTCTTTTTCGCAGCCTCGGCGCCGAGATCGCAGCTGCGAGGCTGCGGCAGAAGCCTCGGGGGACTCTCGACGTCGGATACTGCAAGTATTTGCAGTCAATTTGACAGTTATCGTCGAAAAAAAATATCAATCATCTGGTAAGCGTATTTTTTCTAAAGCCCTATGGGATTCACAGGGCAATCTACGAAAGTGCACGAACACTTTGAAAATTGCAATTTTGTGAAGCGCACAGTGGGAATTAATATTTATCAATAACCAAACAGTACTATTGATAAATACTCACGGTATAAAAAATCCCTCCAATACATGGTATCGATTCATATTAAATTACGACATTACAAAAGTTCCCCTGGAGAACTTTCGCTCTTGATCTTCCAATAATTGGAGAATTTGGCTTTAAACATTGAGCCTCTCTTTGACAGCAATTATCTCCACAAATTACACGAATAAGATGCAGATGTAAAATAATATTGAAATATCACCTTCCACGAATTCCCATAAAGAATTTTATTTTTCTTCTAATTATAAGAAATTACTTTCTTATAGTCAGAAAAATCGCCCAATAAATTAAGTCTCTCCTTGAGAGCAATTATTTCGCGCTATAAATTAATAACAGGAATAACGTGCAACGTTGAAAAAAATGATAAAAAATCAAGTGGCACTGACCCATTGTGGGAGGACTCGGGTGAGTTCGATGGCCCCGAGACCTGGACCTTCGGAAGCCCGTAGCCGTCCATCGAACCTTGCTGGCCTTGAGAATGCCCGTGACCTTGGCCCTGAGCTTGGCCATGGCCACCATGCTGCACGTGCTGCTGTTGCTGTGGCTGCTGATGTTGGTGGTGGTGTTGGCCGTGGTGCGACGTTGTCGAATCATCGCTGTCGCTACTTTGCTGCTGTAAGTGCTCCGACCCGACTCCGCCACGGGGTCTGAAACAGTAATCGCAGTCGCCTGATATCGAGATGAACTCTTCGACGTTCGCCAGCGTCTTCTCTCCCTCCCCCTCCACCGCCGCGTCTTTCTTATTTGTTCCATCGACTCCGAATTTTTCCTCGCGAGGATTTTCCGACACGTCGGAAATTAAAATAGCCGGTATCTCCAATTCTTCTACCATATCGCGATTCGCTGTTTGTCAGTGAAAAAATCGCTACGAACACGACGCGCCACGTATTACGTGTACGAACGAATCGCCTGCCGTGCGTGGACTGAGAGAACCCGAAGCCACGAATCGGTCGGAGAGGCTCGCGGTACGAGGGCCTTGGCACACGTTGGGCAGGTGACTCTCGAGCGACTTTTTAACGAAGCCGTGCGGTGGATGAGCCGGGTACATCGATCACAGATCCAGCGGCCGGTTCGGTCGCTTAAAAAAATTCCAAGAATTTGGTCCCTTTATTTTTTAATTACTAAACAATATATATTTTTTTTTTTGTTACGGAATTATTTTTAATTACAATTATTTCATCGTCAATATTAGTGCACAAGTTATTTTGTATCTTTTTTTTTACAATTCATCTTTACAACATTATTTTATATTTATTTTCGCGATTCCTGATAGTCTCATTAACAATATGACAAGAACGGCTTTCGTCAATTGTAAATACGATCAACAGAAGCGTTTGAGCCCCGAAATAAAACCATTCCAGTGGCCCAAAAACTCGGCGACAAATATCCGAGTTGTTTGGGTTCCATCCGCAAAACGAAGAAAAAAAACAGATTCCTCCAATTTAGAACGTTGTCCCAGTTTCCGTTACTCTCGAAGAACCCAGTCAGACTGAGATAGCTACGCTTTGCAATCATTTCAACGTGCCCATGCCAACGACATCCAACTTTCAAGGGGTCCCCCAAGGCAGCTTCTTTCATCTCCGCGACGTCGCGAGTTTTGCGTGTATATATACGACAGCCGCGCCTGATTCGTTCGCGAATCGCTATCGCTCGTCGCGTAAATACCGAGAAATATGTCTATTAATACAATATTGACATTCGTCGGGGTATCATTCGTGCGTCAGATAGAGTTTACGCGTGGGCGGCCAACTTCGTGACGCTTACGTCGCGCGTAAACGACGTGGAAGAGAAAAAAAAAATTAAGAGGACCGAAGAATTATCTCGATGGGCAGATCGGTCCGCGTCGCGTAGTTATTACAGGGTCCGTTTCGTCGAGTGACAACTGTTCGTATTTTCAGCGCCATCGTCGAGCTCTCATAAGCACCGAGGAACAGCTAATGATAATAATGATATAGTAAACCGTGGACCGATCGAACTCGACGACAGCGAAAAAGTGGCACTCGCCACACACCACGCGATTATTTTCCGCGAATAGTTTTGACCTTTGTCTCTCAGAGTCTTAGTGATTATCCACTGTTTCCGCGGGAAGCCAAGTTTCCGACTCGCGTGTCACAGGACGTTGGAGAAAAAGTTGGTCGAAATTCACAGTCGCGGGGTGTTCAGCTCGAAGCGGAAGTCGCGCAGACTCTGGGACAAAACCTTTCGGATGTGGGCGAAACGTATTTTTCATCTGGATTGTAATTAAAAAGTTTTATTCGGGTTTTTTTGCGGATTGTGAGTTATGCAGAAAAAAACGAATATTCGATGCTGGTAATATCGCTCGTTGTAAAACGAAATAATTCATTCGACTCTGCAAATCTCTATTAACAACAACAAAAAAACCAATTTAATTACGCTTGAAAATAATTATTCTAATAAAAGCATTATTAATACGCTGTGATGCTGTGTAACAGGCTAAAAATGCAATTCCCAGCTTTCACGACGAAATACCCGACGGACAGAAAAACAAAAATAATTTTTTCACGTTAGAACGAGGCTGGCGGATGAGATTCTCGTTATCCCGGTGGAAGATAGCGAAGGAGGGAACGGCGGAGCAAACAGCTGGCGGCAGGTCTGCCGATCAGCTGTGAACTACTCGGCCATTCTTCCGAATGTAGTGCATATACATATAGATAGACACATGCGAGTCTACGAAGCGACCAGCCGTGGCAAGAGCGCAGCGCTCCTATCGCCCCCTTCGGAGAGCATCAGCCGGTGCGGGAATACCACGCGCTTGACGCTAACCGGTTTGTAGTCGGATACTCCTTGGAATTTAACCGAACATCAAACTACTATAGAATGCGACGACGCATGTTTATATGAATTTCCAACAAGAAATATCAAAATACAGGTTGAAGCTGCCACGACTCTGATAAACAAACACATTTACGACGTTTCGTTTTTTAAATAATAAAAAAATGTTTTTTTTTTGCTCGAATAATTTATTTAGGTAATTTCGAAAACGAGCCGATGTAGATTTTTATAGTAGTTGTTGATGAAAGGAGAACAAAGTTAAAAGTAACTAAAAATTCCTTGCCACGGACAAGAGTATAATTTGGTGCTGCCAATTAGTCGCACATATTTAATAAACAAATGGACCTAATGAATATGAAAATTGGGCCAACAGAGTGGATTATAAAGTTGGGTGAAGAATGCAAATGGATTCCTCGAAAACAGTCCCAAGCATGAAAAACTGTTTTACGATGAATTACTATTATTATTGTTGTATGCTAATCACACATGATGCATTACGAGTAATCACGCACTATTGTGAATTAATCAAGATTCACTAATTAATCTATCCAACTAATCTACAAAATTTCGTTAAACATATCTCAATTGTGTATTTACAGTGAACTAAATAAAATAAAATAAATAAATACGAAAAAAAAAAGATTTCCTTTTCTAGTCAATCAAAAAAGATATATATAACTTTGCACAGAATCTTGTAAAACAATGTTCAACAAATGAAGAATGTAACAAAAGATTATTATCTCGTGATGGTACGAAACGAATAACAACATAATCCTGATAAAACAGCGCCGAGAATATCGAAAGAAACTGCACCTGTGGTGAGCAGTGTCGTAGCTGGCTGTCCAGTACAGGGGCGCCACTGTCCTGGGTTGCTGTTCACAGCCGACGCATAGGGCGAGTGTGATATATATACGAGCAACGCGGTGGTTTTCGTGTCCGTCGAGTTCTCGGGGCAGACCGAGAGCACGTTAGCCGCGTTCACAGTGCGTTTTATCCTTCGAATGTCCCTGTATCGTTCGTGAATATACGTCTGACACTCGGCCCACGCAGCCGGAGAAGCCGACGAAACGTCGACGCGAAAAGAACTCGGTCAACGCTGCTGCCGTCCACGCACGAACCAACAACAATTCGCGCACACCGCGTGAGAGTGAATTTCCGACCGGAAGCGTGCGCCTCTCTCACTCTCTCACTCTCTCCCTCTCCTTATCTTTCACTCTCTCTCTATCTCTCTCGTCGAACGAGAATATCTAAAGCGACGAAATTATTATCTCCGTGTTACGAGGAAACAGCGTCGTCTCGCGAGGGAAGCGAGACGAGAGAACCGACGAGGGCGCAGCTCGCTGCACGACAGAGGAGCCTCGACTGCGAGACCCGAGAGAAGGAAGAGAGGGAAGAAAGCCAGAGAGAGAGAGAGGGAGAGCGCGAGGGCGAGAGAGAGCGAGAGAGGAAGACGGAGAACAAACTGGAGATATAGACCGATGGACAGTACGAATTTCGTGTTTAACTAGCGAAGCGCGAGAATCCCGGAATTAACAATAACAACAACAACAACGACAAAAATCAACACGGCAACGTCGCGTTTCGTTGATCAACCGCCCACGGCTAATGGGTGAACGTGCGAGGACGAGGACGAGGACGTCAGGTCAATTGGATAATCCCCACGGTCTCCCAACGTTCAATTAACGAGCGGCCGCCGAGACAGAGAGAACGGTGAAAAAAAAAGAGCAACAACAACAAAGAGACAAGAGTAACGCGAGTGGAACGTCGAGAGAAAAAAGGGAAAATAATAAAAAGTTCGCATATGCAAGTGGCAGAACTGTCCCCTCGTCTCTCTCTGTTCTTCCTCTCATCCGCGTCCACCACTTCTCGACGTGTTTATTCGTGTGTAAACGCGTTATTGTTTTTTTTTGTCTCTCTCTCTCTCCCGTTAATTTCGCATCGATCCGTTCGCTAAAGGTCTTCAGTGTCTTCTATTTATACTTTTATCGTGTGTGACAGCCTCGTATTTTTATACAGCGATGAACTTCCGGATTCGCGCCGATGCACAGCCGAATTTTTTTTTTTTTCTTCTCTCGTCGTTTTTTGTTTCCGGTTATTAAATAATTTTGCGGATTCCCGAGGTTTTTACGTGATTATCTCGTACGAGGGTTTTCGTGGATTCGATTGGACTCTCGGTAAGACGAAAAGTACGGCAATGCGGTGTGCGTTGATCGCGCGATCGGATATGCGGCCTGTGCACTATCGTGTGCCGTCGCCGTTGCCGCCGTCGCCGCCGCCGCCGCTGCTGCTGCTGCTGGTGGTCGGTAGACTTCGCCTCCAGCGTCGCGACGCTCCTCGGCACACAGAAACACAAAGCCACGCGCAGTCGCACTGACACGCGTATCGGGCCCGCTATACGGACGAGCGTGGAGGAGAGAGAAGGAGAGAGATACGGAGCGTTATACCAGCACAGAATCACAGCCAGAGGAACTCGAGGCTTCCAACGCACGCGAGAGTCGCGTCTGCGCCCCTCGTATCACCTATTGACCGAATATTATGTGGGTACATATCGATGTGGTCCGCCGAGGCAGAGAGACTCGCTGGAGTCCACCAACACAGAGGCGGCGAGCGGGCGAAGCGACTCGAGAGAGCGAGAAGCGCAGTATAACGAAGAAGCAGCTGATTAGCACGAAATACCCGACGAAACGTGTTGCAAACGCTTGGACTGCGGTGTTTTTTCTTTTTTATCTTTCCTTTTCGAACGATGTTCAAGGTAAAAAAATGCACTTTTCACAGAGGGCATGAGACTCGAGAGTCAAACGACAATCACGTATATATCGCGTACAACACATCGACGGTAATTACGTCACATTTGTAATTTAATCTGCAGTCCACTATCAGGAAAAATCCGCACGATGAATCATCTTAACTGCCGGTCACCTGCTTTGTTTTGATCTTTCTTGCCTTCTTTTTTTCTTTCTCTCGCGGTCGACGTGTGTCAAGTCGCTCTCGGTCGAGGCGCGCGAAGCGGACCGGAGGTCGAGCACGTTTTGATTGTTATTATTATTTTTCAAATGACCGACACGACGCGCGGCCGGACTTGGGAGGCACAACACTCGCACTGAAATAACAGATTAACCGGACGGGCGTGCAGGTTCTCTCCTCGCGAATGCTGAATGGAAGGAAAGGGGGGGGGGGGGGGCATTTCTGACCAGGCGTACGACACAAATTATTCGCAAAGCCAGTTGCCAGTTATTTTCCACAAAAAAAAAACAACGCCACTCGATTCAATTGACTCGAATAGAAAAACGCAATCCCACGATTTTAATTGACGAATTGGTTTTTCGTGGAAAAATATCGCAACTGGCTTTCCAACGATCCGGCACTCGTGAAGCTCTGCGCACTCGTCGCATTCGCTCTTCTATTTTTCTCGCTCAATCGCAGTAATTCACCGGGGGAACGCGAATATTTTCAACGAGGGATATGTTTTTTTTTATGAAGAACGACTTACTTTGGCATCGATACGACGGGACATCCGAGCTGCAGGAGACTACGGGCGAGATACTCGGGCGCAGGTGCGGCAGTCGCAGGTGCAGAGTGCCTGGCGGGCCTGGCTGGTCTGCTGTAGAGCGAACCACCGAGAGAAGCTCCACCACTGGCACTCGCCGACGATGCTGCTGAGTCCTGTTGCGGCTGCTGCTGCTGCTGCTGTGATCTCGTATTATCATCAGGCACGTGGAGCAGATTCCTACTCTCCCCGTCACTTCTAGCGCCCGACCCTACGCCGCTCTTCCTGCTGTTCCCGACTCTGATATCGCTCGGCGTACTACGCTGCTGCCGCTGCGGCGACGGCGGCGGCTGCTGCTGCTGCTGCTGCTGCTGCTGCTGATCTTGTTGATTATTGCGATGATCGTTCGTGGTCTCGGCACTTCGCGATAGCCTCAGCGAGCCGGCACGGCGCAACTGACCCCCCAGCTCATCCTCTGCAATAATGCGACATAGACAGACCTTTACTTCAGTGTCATCGAACAGACAAATAGTCAAGCGGAGTAGGGACAGACGCAGACGTGAGGTCAAACACGTACAATGAATTCGCTCGGACACTAATGCGATGTCTCGCGTTGCTACTCGCGGCTCGCTTTATCGTTTTAGTTAACACTTCAAGTGGGGAAGGGGGAGGATAAAAATTAATTTATAGATTGGGATTTTTTTTTATAAGAAAATATTCGTAGATAAAGAATATTGCATATTTCCAACTATGATTTGATTGGATTTGGATACAACGATTCAAGCATCTCGCGACAAGGAAAATATTAGAACAAATAATCAACGTCATTGGAGATACTTTGATTTTGTATATATTTTGGAAAGTTGTTTGTCTGTTTGTCTGTCCCAGTCCCCTTAATCTGCCCTAAATAATAAAGCCTTGCCCCCTTACTTCAAGTCTATCCCAAAATTAGAAATTTTGACTTAGAAATAAAAAATTTTGAATGTTCAGACTCCCAAAAATCGCAAAAAAACGAAAGACTCCCTTCAAAAAATTTGCGATTTCTGAGGGGCTCACTTTAACATCCTGCAAAAAATGCAAAAATCAAGATCGCGTTCCGCTTTGCGGCATTCTCTTCGTTATAGAGTTTTCTCTCGAACGCAAAAAGAAAACCCAGGTTTGGTCGATCGAAAAAAAAGTAACCTCGATTTTAGCGAAGTGACGAAATTTCGAAAAAAGTGAAAAATCATTTTTTGCATTTTTCTCATCGAATTTCATGTTTTTCGGACAAGCAACGGTGCTTTTCGGAATCAGCGGGAAATTTCCCATCGGATAGGGTCTTCAAACTTTCAAACTCAAAAGAAAAATGCGAAATTTTTTTTTCTCTGCAAATACAGTAATTTAGCCGATACGCGCGCTCGATCACCCTTCCCGAAATAACCTTAACAAACCTTCAAACCTCGCACGCCTGAAAACTGTCAATACAATAACACGACTGAAACTACACGTTGGTTAGAGTCGAGTTGCAGGCAACCCGACCGCCAATCACAGGTAACGAATAACCCGACATCAATACTTATGTAAAAATTCGAGATATTTTACGTATTGATTTTTTGAAGACTGATAAAAACATTTACGATTGACATATTGAAATAAATAACAATCTATTTGTATGTGTGTGTAAATTTGTGAAACTAATTCGCGAGTTACGCTGCTGTAACTAAAATTCGTATTTGTTAAGACTGCTGTGAAATCGTGTATTGTACCTCTCCGATGACCTATAAGACCGTCCCAGGACGGCACTCTCACGTGTTTGATGTGCATATAGGTATCGTTTGATTGTCCGATCAATGAGCGAGCTGCGCGCTTCACCACGTGGTCACCGAGACACGAGAATCAGCACTACTATTATTATTGTGTTTTTTTTTTCTTCACAATTAATTTATCACGCCAAGTAAAAAAAACCACCAATGCAGAGCGACGAACAGAACGGAAAGGGCTTCTGCCAGTGCCGAGTGGACGAACTTGAATGACTCAAGAACCGGGCAAGGATTCCACGCTTACACAAACCAAACAACGTCAGAAACGCAAACACTCCGTGTCTCGCTCAGTCTCATCATCGTGGTACGGTTAATTCGTTTAAAACGCCCTATTGCGTCACGGCCGACGTGTATACGAACATTTCGTGTTACACCTACCACCGACGTTGTCTCTCGGTGTGTGCATTCTACTCCCTAAGCTGATGCTCGACGAGCTCGATCGTTACGTGAAGGAATTACGTGAAGGAAATAATTAGATATTCTTCCTCCATGGTGAACTTTTTTTTCCCAAATATTTTCACGTCGCGTTGTAATTATGAAATTAAAGAAAGTTGGTGCCGTGTAGTGGGCTCTAAAATCACCTTGAATTTGGAATATCCGTAGAGCCTCGAACGATTAATATAATATCGACCAAGATATTATATTAATCGTTCGGATATTTTTTTTGTTTCAATTAATTTAACGTGGCATCGAAATTGTGATATTAAAGAAACTTGGTGCTGTGTGTATAGCGAACTCTAAATTTACCTTCGATTTGGAATATCCCTGGAGCCACAAACGATTAATATAATATCGAGGAACAAAGATATTCTTCATCCATGAGAATTTTGTTGCCTCAATTACTTTTCGTGACTGTGGAATTGTGAAATTAAAGGAAGTTGGTGCTGTGTATTGCGGGCTCTAAATTTACCTTGAATCTGGAATATCCGCAGAGCCATGAACGATTAATGGGGCAAAATGTACTTTTGTGCGTCAGCTGGAGAATAAAAGTGCTCCCTCCGTCGGCGGAGGCCAACGGGAGAGAGAATCGCGCGACTCGCAGCCGCAGTAGCGACGAGCCAACTTTGACTGGGAGATCCGGCTGCTAGTGGAGAGTGAGACGGCCCAGTGAATACAAAACTCTCCCAAGTACCGTATAATGTACAACACTCCGGCTGTATACTGGCTATTGCCGTGGGCCACGTACGCGGAGAGCCGGGTTTTGGCAACTGGCCGCGCATTCGGCTCAGGAAATGCGGCAACGCGGGCACACGACGGATTTTCGGGATGAAAAATGTTGTCGCGCGCGAGGCAATCGAATTACTTACGCTCACCGACTTCCGCGCAAAATAAACAACGTAACTATAGGGCGGCCGTAATCGAGATGCCGCGCATTTGTAATTGAACCTGATGAAGCCTAATTACTTGCAAATTGAATTCGACGAGTCGCAGGCCTCGCAATTAGGCCAAACATAGTGCATGTTTGCCCGTGCATTAATTGGTCGGTTAGTCTGGTTATTCACCTATATCGAGATTTCCTTCATCGACAAAGCTGGAAATATGAAGAAATCATTATTTATTCCCCGAGACAATTTTTTTTATCGATACACGGGGAAAAAAATATCATTGACTCAATAAAACCGTGGATTGCGGGCTGCCAATAACAATGTTTTAATATTAACTCCAGTTATTGTTGTCACAATCCGATTTAACATTGAAACAATAAAATATTCTTTTGCCTATTTTGGCGTTATCGTTTCAATATCATAAAAAATTGTAGGAACTGGAAGTGACATTGATTTGACTACACTTATTTTTGGCAGCCCGCAATCCACGGTTTTATTGAATCAATGATATTTTTTTTTCCGTGTACATCATTTATTAAATGCAGCGTTTTACCAGATGCAGATTTTTGGAAGAGTAATATTTTTTTAACGTATGTTAGCAAAATGCTGTTACATCTTTGCCTGGCCAACGACTGGTACCGGTTGACGCTCCACATGTTCACCTGAAGCGACGTAATAGATGGAAAGAAAGAGGAAGATTAAAAATGAGCCGCTGCTCGCGATCCTTTCCAACGACTGACAAAGATTCCATTGTCCCTGAGTGAAGATTGTGCGCGGGAATCGTGAAAAGTTGGGGCGACGCGAGGGCCGCTTTCTCGTGCCCACGCGGTGGCATCGAGGAGTGATTAAAAATTGCCCAGTGTCGAGAGAGCGGCCTCTGCGCGACTAATTTGGCGCGAATCTGCGACGAAATTCGCCACGTTATTATGTCCCTGTCGTTTAATCACTCGAATAAGTTGTTCGTCCTTGACCAAGGTCACGTGCTCTCTATCACTCTCTCGCTTTCTCTCCCCTCTCTTTCTCGACTTCACGCAAACGTGACGGAGACGCAGCGTAGGCCAAATGGTGCGAGAATCAAAGTCCGAACAGATTTAGAGCCGCAGACAGCGGCTAGACAACCACGTGTCCCTGACTTCAGCTCGCGAGGAAACTTCTACATCGAAGGCAATGCCTACAGCCTTGTTATACCTTGTCGAAAACATTTCGCGACGCTGCCAGCGAGTAAATTAATTTTTCCGATTCACTTGAATCAGCGCCATTCCCGAGAAAATAGAATTTTTACGTTCGTCGCGGTATTCGGTTTAAAAAAAAAAGAAAAAAGCGTTGGATAAATATAGCAAGAAGTCCGTGTGTCCGTGACGTCAACACGCAAGGAAATTTCATCGAGAGCGACGCCTACTACAGCCTATTGAACTCTGTAGACGAAATTCAGTGACGTAGCTAGCGAGTAAATCAATTTTTCAACTGACCTAAGTCAGCGTAATTCTTGAGGAAATAGAATTGTTACGTTCGTCGCGCTATTCGGTAAAAAAATAAAGAAAAATGCGTTGGAAAAATATCGCAAGAAGTCCGAGTGTCCGTGACGTCAACACGCAAGGAAATTTCATCGAGAGCAACGCCTACAGTCTATTGAACCCTGTAGACGAAATTCAGTAGTGACGTAGCTAGCGAGTAAATCAATTTTTCAACTGACCTAAGTCAGCACCATTCTTGAGAAAATAGAATTTTTACGTTCGTCACGACGTTCTGTTAAAAAAAAACATTGGTGTTGTCGGAAAAATGTCGCAAGCCGTCCACGCAACTTGACCAATCCTCTTAACGGGTTTCTTTCACACCTCTTACGCGTGAATCATGTTTTTTTTCGATCGGCTGACAAACACGAGAGGATGAAAGGAAGGTCAACCTCTTCTTTCCAGATATTATTGCCAACGATTCGGCAGGCATTACCGAGTGATTCAGAGAAAGAGAAAGTGGGTAACTTTTTTCTTGAAATCGTAGCGATATCAATTTTGGGGTGATTATTTTTTTTACAGAATATCGAGGGACTTTCCAATGAGTCACACTAAAAAAAATAATAAAAAATGTGTTCGTGATAACTACGGCGATTAGTGAAAAAATATTGGTGAATTTTTTGTGTAGAGCCAAAAACAGTTGCACGGTGTCACATATACAGTTTTTTAAAATGTTTTCGCATTTTTAGGTAATCTTAGGCAATCTTACGTAAATGTTTTTTCAGTGAACCGACTCTGGATTTTATTTTCCCGCTCGAAAGAAAACTCGAAGACGAAGAGAATGTAGCGAGATAAAAGTGGATATCTCGATTTGTAATATCTTTTACAATTTTTTAATTCCCACCTTCGAAAATCGCCAATTTTTCACTTCCGTAAAAAAAAATCAATTTCGGGAAATTTCAAAGTCCCAGCCGAGCGTAAATTTTCCGCTGATTACAAAATCAATAGTTACTTTCCCAAAAACTCGAAGAATCACGTCGAAAAACTCGAACACCATTTGGCAAATGGAGTTTTCTCGTTTTTATAGTAAAACATTTGAGCTATCGGCGAAAAAGACGCGCTGACTGGAACCTTCTGCATTATTGATCCTCGGTGATACCGATCTCCCCGCTACACTAGCTTTCATTACACACAGTTCCCGCATTCCTTCTCCCACGCTGTCGCTCTTCCGTCACACTCTGCGCCACTGCAACCCGAAAAAAAGTAAACAAATCGTACCAGTGCAAAAAGGCGCTGCTACAGGCAGATTCACGCTGTGTCCTCGTCGTAGACTTCCCGGTCCGGCCAGAAGCAGTAGATTGTCGTTCGGTGTCGCCATCACGATCGAACTATACTGTCCCCACTTTCTTATAAAAAAAAAAACTTGAAAAAAAAACTAAAGAAAATACCCCTACCGCAATTCCCTAATGAAATCCCAACAAGTGTCTCGTTAACTATTTAATACTGCCACCGGCGTTGAATACCTCGTGAATCACCAACCGCACGTAAGTTGTACACCGCACCGAGTAATAAAAACGTCTGTAAACGCGCGGATATCAGAAATACCGCGGATCGTCGTTGGCTATAGCGTCGGTCGGATGCATCGCTCCCGAGTTTCCGCGCTGTTGAATAACAACCGGCCTTCGTCGGCCAATGAGAATCGGAATAGAGATGTCACGTGCCGCGGTCGCCGACGTATAGCGTCGCAGCGCCCGACTGATGGTGAGCGCGCACAGTCGTATACGGTAAGTTATACACGGTTAATCGTAATCTCGCCGACGAAACGGCCTGTGTGTGATGCCACGTTGTCGTACACAAGCGAGGGCCCGACGTAAGGACGCACGCGTGTCTCCTCGCAGTGGTCAGCGAGAGTGCACAGCGACGTTTCGTAACCCGTCGTCGCGACGGCGGCAACCGCGATCCGTCACCAGATGAGAATTATCGACACGACGCTGAATAGTTCTTTCTTCTCGCGCGTCCAGTGTCAATTTTATCCGATTGTTATTGCCGCAAGAGCGCGCGAACTTGGCCGATCTCGAGCACATTTCGGGGACCGAGTGTCGGCCGCAAACTGTACAAACGTAAATCTCCCGATTCTTTGTCGTATAACGCGCACGTGTCGCGCTGACTCGCGGCTGAAAGTATGTAAGCAGTAGGAGCTCGCTGCCGAGCGGGGGACTCGCGTTTCACCACACTCCACGGTGGTCAGAGGCGAGCGTGCACAAAGCGATGACGTTTCGTGTATGTAGTATAATTCGTCGCGGCTGCCGCGATTCGTCAATAGTTCAGAATGATCGATACTGTACTTATTGCTTTGCTTTTCCGTTCGCGCGTCGAGTGTGTCGATTTAGCTCGGTTGCTCTTGCGGTGGCAGCGATGGACGCGATTTTAGCCGATCTGGCGCACATTTCGGGGTCCGAGATACCGTGTGGAAGAAATTAAATTATCTGAAAGCGTATATATTCAAATATGTATTTTTCGTATGCCTTATTTTCACGGTGGGATCAGTCAAGAGAGCGATAAATTGAGGTGAAAAAGAGGATGATAACTTTTGCCAATCTCACTGTCACGAATACGAGATTATCACTGACTCGAAATACGAACGATATTGTTTTTCCGTCGCACGGCGATTGATAATTGCGCGATTTTATCGAGGTTTCGGCTCTATGTCTTCGTATCCGAGCGAGCGGGCACCGCGCGTGCTGGCCAAGAGGACTCGCATCGGACTGTGCGTTGTCGCACGCGAAAAGTCGAAAGTTTATTTTTGCCCGGCGGTCCGTCCCTCTGGGTGCCAGAGGGAGATTGGCGGGTAAATAGCCCGAGTGTGTAGGTTGTTAGCGTTAGTGTTTACATCTCCTCCGCTCGTACGTCGCCGGCCCGACGGACGCGCCGCGACACAGAAATCGGCGACAGGCGGGCCAACCGCGCGCGCTCACTCGACGCGTATTATCGTCGACTGTCCACACACATATCGCCACGGTTTCAGAATTTTGTGACTGTCACAGAGCTCTAAATATAACGCGCGTTTGCCTGACCACCTGAGAGGAGCCCTATCGATTTTGGAACGGCGGTCGGGGCTCTCGCGTAGCGTCATCGCACGCACGATACATCATCGCGAGCGTCAGGTGCGAGAACCACGCGCCGCGACTTTCCGACGTCTCGTTTCCTGGTCGGACTTTCGACTAATTGTCCCGAGGATATCGTTATCTCGCCGGTTATTTCGAAACCCACGCGAACGCCACACACGTGGACTTCATTAGCGACCGCGAGATAGCGAAAAGGGGGGGGGGGGGGAATTACGTACTGGACGATAATTTTCGTTTGAAAGAATAAATTGACTTACGATAAATGCAGATTTGGCCGTTCGGTGCGTGAAAATGGATTTAATCCGATCGACCCTGGTTCTCAAAAATGATTAAAAAATAGAGAGAGTTTTAAAGAAAAATCGGTTTTTATTTATTACGCTTTGCGGTGTCCCTCAGTCGTCTCGCTAGTTTGATCGTGGGATACAGTTTTTGGCGAAATAAAAGGCAGTCAGAAAAATGCTTATCTAAAAGAACACTCAAAACTGGGCGATTACCAGCATTTCACGGGAAATAAATACTTTCGGTTGTCCAGAGATCACTTAGAACCACGAAATTCAACAGAGTCATTCGAATTTCTAATCCGACAAAATAATTATAAACTATCGCTCTAACGTACCAACTAATAGTCTTTAAACAATGATTCTCGTCGTACAACTAATTGTTCCGAATTTGATGATCGATGCAAAAGTATTTACGGCTGTCCACAACGACCGCGTTCGCATTGACTATGTGTTTTTATTCAAAAATACAATTTTAATATCTAAGACCTGCGTCGTTCGTCGCCCATCAACAGTTCATCTCTCCTCGTTACCCAGCAGATCGAAGTTAAACTCGCGAATATACTTGACAAATTTCTCGCCGAGGGTCGTTTGTCGCTCGCAATTGAGCGTCCGCGAGAGGGAGGCGATTTTCTCGTTGTCCTTGAGAAAAGCGAGAATGAGAAGTCCCAAGGCCTCTCGCTGCTTCTCCAAGCATCTCTCGGTCCTCGTCTTAATCTCACCCGGATCGGCGTCGAGCTCCAGTCTGAGCCAGGGACCCGCGAAGCTCTCGACCCTGTAGCGACTGTCTCGTCGATACGAATTGTTGAGAGCAATCAGCGCGTAAGCGAGGAATCTCCGATGATACCAGAGCGCCTCGTGGCCCGGAAACAAAAGTATGTGATTCTCATTGTTCTTGCAGTCCTCGGCCCAATAGGAGAGCGCGACGAGGGTCCGATTGTAGTCGATCTCCGGGCGTCGCGAGGCCTTAGTGTTGTGCAAGGCGTTCAAGAATTCCCAGGACTCCCCGTCCGCGGCCCCGGGACTAGTTCCGCCGGCCACGTAAGGATTGACCAATCGCTCGACGAATTCCCGACGTTCCGCGAGCTCCTGCCGCGCGACCGTATTCTCGGACTTCTCGTGCTTCTGCTGAAAGAGCAATCGCCTCAGGAGAAACTGTCGATAAGCGAGGCCGCTGTGATCGGACACGTGACGATTGCACCACGCTCCCGAATTCTCCCACTCGGCCTTGAGCAAAGTTCCGTAAGTCTCCGGCAGATTTTTCTCGTGACACGACATCACGTACTCCCTGTGACTCCAGGCGTGATAATTGTTCGCGTATCGGTCGGCCGAGATGCCCGCGACGCTGATCTCGTTGCGCAGTAGCGAATCGACGTCGAGATGGGGACTCTTGCCGCCGCCCACCAGGAGATACTGCATCAGCCAACGTCGGTAGGCGAACGCCTCGAAGCACTTGGCTTTGTGGAACAGCACGATCGTGGAGAATCGCAGCTCACCGAGGGCGTCCAGACGACCGTTGCGCACGAGCTCGCGCTTCATGTTCCAGAACGTCGAGACGTCGGGGTTGAGCAGAAGCGCGCCCATCAGCCAACGCGACACCGTGGCCGGCTCCTCCCGCCGATGGTCGCTTCGACGCTGGTCGTGGAGACGCCCGTAAGCGTAACAGTAGAGAGGCTGCACGCACCACGAGGCCAGACCCAACGAGTGCTCCTCATGGTAGACTGGCGATTTGTTCTCGTTGTCCTGGACGGGAATAATCTCGAAGCTTGTCCTGAAATCATTTAATTTTTTTTTTTAATACATCGTACAAAGCTTTTTTTGTCGATTTCGAAAATAAATCTCGTGCTTTAAATTTGGTTGGGTCAAAAAGGGGCTCGGCCCTTTTTCAAAATCTCGCTAAAGATCTTAATATCGAGAATGCCATCTACATCTCGTTCCGGAAGGCCAGCCCTGCGACGTTACACTCGTCACTCGCCGAGTTCAAGGCCGGCCATTGTTCTTCCGCGCGATCTTATTCCTCACTTTTTGCAGCAATAGCGAACGCGCTCTTTCCCACGTCAGTTGGCCACGGCCCACGCGCGGAAGAGAGATAAACGCGAGCATCCGCAGCGCAGAGCGCACTTAGCGTGACCCACGCGCGTACTGCAGTCGGGGTTTTATGAATGAAAGCTCGGACTTGGCCGTGGAGCGAGGCGAGGAGGTGAAACAATACATAACCAAAGTTCGATTGGCGATGAACTTGCCGCGACGGAGTGCAACAGGATGTCGATAAAGCGTAACGGGGGCCGAGGCTCGCCGAGGTCCCGTTAAGTATTCATTCGCGGCTCCCGTTGCAGCGGCAATGCGGCTGAGTGCATTAGAGCGGTTAAAAAAAACTCTCCCCCACCCTCCGCCCCGCGCGCGCCCTGCCCACTCTCGTACATTATTATCCGGCGAGGCACTCACAGTTCGGAATCCTTTCTGATAACGTTCTCGATGTCGGTGAGTATCTTCTCCGCGGCCGGAAACGTCTCCTCTTGTATCGTTATGTCGTCGCTCGGGCGCCTCGCGTTTCTCGACAGATTCATCGCGGCGAAAGGGTCGCACAATTATATTCCCTGCGGCAACATCTATCCCGCTGCACCTTGCGACGCAGACGAGCCTGTACAGTTGTACACACACCGCTCGGCTCGCTCGGCGCGACGAGTGGCGGGGGAAGCCTGAAGCGAGCCGCGAGGCTTATTCGGCACTTCGAGATACATCGAACCGACAAAATGCGCGGGAAATTTTCGTTCAGAAAACACATCACATTGGATCGAAATAAGATTTATTTATCGCGTGATTCTGGTATCTAACGTTCGCCTGCGTAAACAATGCGTAGCGATCTTGATAGGACCTGGAAAATAGAGTGAAATATTTCTTGTAGGAGACATGAAAAATAAACCGGCGTTTGAACAGTCGAGTTGGCGGCGGCTGAGTCGATATGGAGTCTCGATAAACGTCAAATGCAGCGCGGCGGAGTCGCGCGGCGGCGGCGAACAAAGAGCGAGAGACGAGATAGTGAAACATCGCCGCCGCCCGTAGCAGACGCATCGTACATAACCCTCGTGTGTTGAAAAGCGCGTGTTCACAACCGATTCTCGTCGATTCATCTAACCTTATAAGGCGACGTTCTTAGCGTTCTCGCGACCGAATTCTCGCTAGGCACGAGAGTCAATTGAAATCTCCACTCACGCTTAAAATGTCCGATCCGCGTATACGTACGCTCAAGATCAAGACCGGTGTCGTCAAACGTCTCGCCAAGGAGAAGATCACGTACGAGAAGGAGGCTGTGCTCCAACGCGAGCGCGTACAGAAATACAAGGATCTCGGTGCGTATCACTAGCTCCCCGGCACCAATTCGTATTTCCCGATAACGGCGGCACCGCTTTGTAGAGACCTCGATTCGCGCCGCGATTGACGAGTAATTTTGTTGCCAGGCAAAGATAGTCATGACATCAGGAAACAGGAGGAAGTTCTTCAGGAGTCATTGATGATGGTGCCCGACTGCCAACGCCGTCTCGTCAAAGCCTACGACGAGCTGAAGAAGATCTTGGACAGTGAACAGGATCTCAAGGAAACAGAATCCTATGTGGATGCTGAAAAAGTTCTTGGCGAGGCTGAAGTTCAGCTTCCGAAAGAGAGCGACTTGTTCTCATGAGTTAGAAGTCGTCTGACTCCTTGAAGAAATTCCAATTTCCAAACATTGATATTACATTCACATTTTATAATTAATCGGTTAACTTAAAAAAAAGCTAGTTTTAAGGTGTTTTTCAATTTTATTGCATTAGAGTTCATTTTCAATCATGTACGCCCAAAATCAGTTTCCACAAAGTCAGCAGTACATAAGTGTGCCACAATATCCGCCAAACTATTCGCCCTATGCGGGTAATTGGTATCATCCTGCACAAGAAACTTGGCAGCAAGTCGTTCCTGGTATTCAGGACCCAGCGGCAGCCATAGTGAAGAAAAGACAGGAGCAACAGGAGCTTATTGAACATTTTGTCAAAGAAAGCGAGGAACACTGTCCAAAGGATCGCCAAGCAACTCGAACGAAAACGCTGAAAATATCGGAAGCCAGAGAAGCTGTGATAAAAGTGTGTAGGATGCAGAGGAAACTGGAGATGATGAGCGAAGAGATGAAGAGTAACGAGAATTTGTCGAATGCGGAGTGGGAATCGAGGTGGCAGGAGTGCTTGGAGCTTCGGGATGAGATTACCAAGCTGATGAATACATTCGACGGCGCTGAGGGTATAGTCCGTGGGTTAAAGAAACGGGTGGAGCAGCGTAGAAAGAAGCGATGCCGAGAAGGGCGGAAAAAGGTGCAACGGAAAGCGGAAAGGGCTTTGGCGATTGAGAGAAGAAATCGTCGCCACGCCGAGGCAGACGCTTGGATCAGGGAAAAACAAGACATCATCGAACGCGAGAAGCAAGTCGAACTTTTGCGGAAGGACGCGGACATTGTGCTGGCCGACGTGAGAGGGAAACGCAGCGACGCGCGAAAGTTCTTGGGGCTTCTTCAGGAGCTGCAGAACTTGAGAAGAGTCAAGGTGAACATCGCGAGGACGAGAGGCGAGAATCTTCCCTTGGCTGCGGATCAGGCATTCGATAACATCATTGGTAATTAACAAATATGATCGATAAAAACGTTAATGCCTCATAGACCTGCATTAAAATTGTTCTTTTATTAGATAGATTTGCTAGTTATTTTTTGTTTTCGATTCATGAGTTCATAATCATCCCTCTTTTAAAAACTTCATGAATAACGAAAAGCATTGTTAGCAAACTATTAGAGCTGTGATTGGTTGCTAGGAAAGTCCGCGATAAACAACATCAGTTTGGTGTCAAATTTGAAAAATTTGATAAGAGGACAGGCGGGGCAGCAACCGTAACCTTTTAAAACTTTATAAGAGTGCACCAGCGCAAAATTGATTAACCTATTATAGGTGATATTTTGAAATAAAAATTTCCGAGGTTTTGACGATTTTGGTGATTTTCGGTCCGGCGCCGGATCTACGATTTCTGACAGAAAAAAATCGCCAAAAAATATTTTTTTCAAAATCAATTAAAAAAGGTTAGTAACCAGTGTTTTTAGGGTTGAATATACAACTTGAGAATAATAGTATAGGTTACAAGTCGATATTTTGAAGAAAATATTTCTGAGGTCGATTTTGGCGAAAAGTTTTCCAGGCACGCGCGCCAGCGCGTGTGATTAGCCTAGTCAAATAATACTTTTTCTATTTCTTCAAAAATTTGAATAATTCTGTGTACAGAATCCAAGTATAAAATCCATTAAAACCATTAAGCTTATAAAATCCATTAAAACATTTTTCGTTTAGGCCAACTGCTGGATCAATGGACTTCCCTGGACCGCGAGTATTCCATCGAGGAACAAGGGCTGAAATTGATGCTGAAGACGGACAACGAGCAGAAAATCGAGAAACAAAAGCGAAGCACGTTCGATGATTGGGAGAGCGTCATATTCGGCCGGAAGCTCCAGTCGTTCGATCCGTCTCGGGGCGACGTTCACACTCTCGTGATGATTAGACACGCCTGGGACAAATACGCGAATTTCAACGGCGAGGGCTCGCGAGTACCGATCGGCTGGGTCATGCCCGTCACACCCACCTCAGCTGCCTGGCAAAAATGCCTCAGGAGAGAATAGCACATTTTGTGTCTTATCGCATATAATTAAAAAGAAATACATTAACGCTTTAATAATAAATCAACGAGTCTTTGCAAGCTTCCTCGCATATCTCCGTTTATTTGAAAATTTATATACAAGCGAATCTCTTCGATTTCACGATATGCTGAGAATAAGGTTCTTTTGCGCCGCACTCGAAGGCTCCAAACCCGGAGGCTCTCGAATGGAAATTGGCTGAGTTGTCTCCGCCGCCGACAGCAACATGTGTAACGTGCCTTGCAGTTCCGATAACGAGAGAATCAGGTCCTCTTCCTCGTTTAGTTTCTTCTCCAATAGGTCGAACATGGTACGCGGTTCCGCGCCTAACTCCTCCAAATTGTCCTCGTAAGCATCTGTAAAAAAAAAACAATCAGACCATTGTATTGTAATTCGCGAAATTAACTAACTCGTAAGTCGATAGATCCTTTTTCGAGCTGGTGATATTTACCCATCAGAACGTTGGCAACGTGCAGTACAACTCTGCCGAACCTGATGCTGCCAAGGTGTTTTATCAAAAACTTAAGAATATTAACGAGAGATTTGCCGTCTCTGCCGGCGAGGGCCTGTAGGAGACCCTGACGACGTATCAGTTCTTGCATCAAAGCGACCGTCACGTGGGGCGTCTTGTTCACGACGTAATTCATCATAACGCAATCGAGCGCTTTGGAGTACTGAAATTTGCGAAGGCACACGTCGTGCTTGCCCATCAACTGCTTGTTCTCCTCGGGCACTATGACGTCGGTGCTCGGGGCGTGAAGATTCTGTCCGGAATGTCTGTACGAGACTCTTTTGTGCTTTATTTTTGTGTCTTTCGCGTCGTCTTCGCGCCGCCTTATCGATATCAGACCGTCGATCATGCCGGCTACTATTGTCTCGTCGTCCGCCTAGTTGAACAAAAATAAACAGCAAAATTGTAAATGCAAGTAGAACTCAATAGTTACTATACAAAAAAAAAATTACAGTAAAGTTGCTAATGAAGCAGCCTATTAATTGGTTACAATTTACTCACGCTTATTCCAAGACTGAGCACCGAGTTTGGATAGTCGAGCGTGTGAACAGTCTTGTAAGTGCCAGCATCGTAAATCTTCACGTGCCTGTCGAGGGAGCCCGACAATATTCTGCGTCCATTCGAGGCTATTCTCATACAGGTAATGGTTTTGTGATGCTGCGATATTTTCGCCAGTATTCTGCCACCGGCCAGAGCGTCCCAGACTCGGATTTCCGTGCCGCCGGCCGACAAAAATATTCCACCGGACGGCAGAAACAGTACGCTCTCCACCGGAGCATCGTGATTCACGCTGAAGAGAGTTTTGTTCGTTCTCGCGTCGTACATCCGAACAGTCTTGTCGTAACTGCCCGAGATAAATATGTCGGGCGACACCGGGCTGCACGCGCCGGTTCTGATGTAGTCCGTGTGCTCGCTGAACGACACTATCTGCTTCTCGCTGGGAATATCCCAGAGGGCCGCGGTTTTGTCGTCCGAGAAGGACGCTATGTGAAGACCGTCCGCGGTGAAATGCGTCCGGTGAACCGGCGCCTTATGGCCCGAGAATAAACGCAGGAGACTTCTCGTCGCGACGTCGAACAATCGAACGACGGACTCCTGTCCTCCCGCGCACAGTAACTTTCCATCTCCGCGAAAGGATCCGCCATAGGCTGCCTCCTTGAACCTGCTAAGATTCTTTGTGACCAGCTTTGTAATGGGATTGTAGACTTGCACACGCACCGAGCAGGTCACTGCAAAGTGATGCGGCTCAGCAGGAGAGAAATCTATGTAGTCGATTGGACCAAATTCTTTCACCAGAACGGGTGGCTGGAACAATAATGAAAAAACATATTTTTAATATTTTACATTATGATGTAAAAGATCTGCACAAAAATCGCTGAACACATTAGAAATGTGTAAAATATTCATATTTTGATACAATTTTTAGTTATCTCCTTGTAGTAACAAGAAATTTGATGTTCCTCGTAGCGTCCTTGCGTTGGTCGCTGAACCATAGAACATATACAAATTGTTACAAAGGCTGTAAAATCCTATAACAAAACGCTACATGGTTTGAAATGTTTCGAGCACACAAGAAGTCAACGAAACATCGATTTCCGTGATTTTTAGCAATTCTCCGTCTTACCAAACTCGAGCTAAACGCGCGCTAATCCCGACCCTAACCGTCCTTACAGGTTATGTTGACTAACACGTGGTGGCAAATACTTCCGAACCGCGTATTTCTCTCCCCCAACAACGTAAAAATCCGCAATACCATCTTCGAATTCAACTCACCGTGTATTTCTTCCAGTAGATATTGTCGGGGGTCAATTCGGGGCCAACTTTCGTGAAAACTTTGGTGTTCGTCTTCTTGAACGACGCCATCTTCGTTCAAATGTCAGCTGGCAGTAAACTCGGCTCGTCGAGAGAGGGATGACCGGGGGGGGGGGGGGGGGTGAAGGGACGTCGAGGCCACGACGGAAGAGGAGGAGGAGGAGTGGATGATGAATGACGAGGTGTTGATTGTATTCCACGCTACATCCACTATCAATTCGCTATCGTCAGCTGACGACGCTAACAACTTCTAACCCTCAATAATTCGGACCGTCGATAACAAACAAAACAAAAAAAGAAAAAGAAAAAAATACGGGTAACATGGATTATCCGATTCGCCGCTGCTGCCTCGCTGGCGATGTGGTGGTGATCGTCGATGAGCAGAGAGCGGAGCGAACCGTGGGGCGAGCCTGGTGTTCGGAGCGCTAGAGGCAAGCATGCGTTTTTAAATGGAATCCGTAAATGTCTGGGTCTCTCGGAGAGCTCAGTGCGCTGCTGCTTTCAACATGGCGATCGTACTCGTTCGATGCGACCAGGAACATCGCATCTTATGATGTACGCCCTGCTGCAGCCCGTGTGTGCTCGAATTTACTGAGAATAATCGTTGTGCCGCGTTGCGCGATCGGCTCGTCGTTCAGCACCCGTCGCTCGCGATCCTCGCGTACCGTCGCGATATCCTCGCACTTCGACGGTGTCTTTCGGACGTGAGTGCGCTGGAATTCGTTCTCTGCGCTCTAGTCGAGGCTCGGCACGTCTCCGACGATCCACAGCGTCCCCGTCGCGAGAATCTTTGCGACTGAAATCTGCGGGCACCGCGAGCACCGATCCCGGGCAGTTTTTCTTTTTCCCTCGGTACCCAGTTTCCTCGTCCATCGCGGCTGCGGGCATCGCGTGTGTTAAACGTCATTGGACTCTGGTGCAGCACACATGGACTTTTGGTATAACTCCGCGATAGCTAATTAATCGTGCGTCGATGATAAGCAGTACAATTTTTCTCTTTGCTCGCAGTGAGACTGCAGCTTGGAACTGCGGATGGTCTTGAGTATCAAAGCTACAGAGTAACGAAGGATATCTGTGGATTTTGTTATTTTTTCAAGCGACTATATATATTATCTGTAAAAGTTTGCTCAATATAATGATATCGGGATTGTACGATGCGACTGTAGTGGTGTGAACAACAGGAGTATTTGAACACGCAGTCGGGAGGATAACTACGACATCACTTTGATAAGATAATTTTTGATTGAGCGAACAAAGCTTTCTGGATAAACGGAGAGAGAGAGAGAGAGAGAGCAGAGTCAGAATGGCAGAGACACGCAGAATGACTGTGTTCGGGAGGTATCCACCATGCGCGAGCGCATCTAGACTGGAGGATCGTAGAGTTAGAAGGTTTGTAACTATTGGGAAGACAAATAAGGAGAACACCTGCAAGTTGCATATCACTTATCCATTCTTTTTTATTGCTCATAAAATTTCCCCTTTGAGATTTAATGTTGATTCGTTCTGGCATATTTATTGCAAGGGTTTATAAATATTGACAAATAAACAAGAAACATTATGCAACGCTTTGTGTCGAACTGTTTCTATTGTTGCAAAGTTGATAGCAACAATAAACACTGATGAAGAAACACGGTAGTGTCTCGACACCAAGTATAATACATAAAGTTTTGCCCACATAAAAAACTTGATATGAATTTGTAAAAATAAAGTGATAATCCTATTAATCGGAGAATTGTTGTAAGTCTCTAAAAAATTAAAAATGTTTGATATGAATCCTAAGACAAACCAGTTGGGAGTGCTGCTTTGATTGAAAGTTATATTTCAACCTGATTGACCAAATTCTTATGAATTACAGATGCTCCATTTTTTAAAATTCCTCTGAATTGTTTCGCATGCACTGACATCGAAATAGCATCATAACTTTTTCTGTATGAGGAAGCAAAAACTCTTTTTATGTTTCCTCAATTAAATTCCTTGAAATTTAAACATTTATGTGTTTCTTTTCCAGGTTGGCGATGCGCCAAGAGAGAAACCGCAAGCCCGAAAAACCGGAAGACTTTGTTTGCTACGAGTCGAGCGACGATGAGGAGGAAACCGTGATGGAGGGAAAACAATACCTGCGGACGTCGTTCAATTTCGTCGACTACGTTCGCGCGCGTGAGACGAACACGCGCGAAGTTAGGAAAATAAATCAAGAGTACGGCTCGAGGCACATACTGACTCACGATCTCTTCAAAGAATACTCCGTCAGTTTGAACAACATGAATAAAGTGTTTTGCTCGAAATGGTTGAGCGACCGACAAGTTGTTTTTGGTACCAAGTGCAACAAACTTATGGTTTACGACGTAGCGACGCAGAAGTTAGATCAAATACCTTCGTTGCACGGGAGGCAAACGAATCCCGGAGGCGGACCGGTGCAGGACCAGCAATGCGGTATCCATTCCGTTCAAATAAATCCATCTAGGTACCGAAATATTCGTATTTACGACTTTTGCAATTATATTTAAAAAAATGAACCAACTAGTTTCAATTACTCTTAATTATAATAACTACAACAATGGTTGATCAGCAAATTCCAGACGATTGTATTCGGATTTTATTTATTTATTTTTCTTTATTTTCTATCGACAGAACATTACTAGCAACGGGTGCGAGGAACAGTAACGAAATAGCGATATACAGACTGCCAACGTTGGATCCGGTTTGCGTCGGTGAAGCGGCCCACCGAGACTGGGTGTTCGATATGTGCTGGTTGGACGACGAATTTTTGGTATCGAGCTCGAGAGACACGAAGGTTGCACTTTGGCACATCGATAGCGACCTCGCGGCTGCTCCCGATAAAGCAGATGTACCAACGCACAGGTAACGTGTCGCTGCATCGGACGTCCGTCTGGCGTTTCTTTGTGCCTGTTTCTTCAATTGTTTAGTCCTTCATCAGGCTCATCCAACCTGTACGCGTGAAAGAGTGTCGTTCGGCGCAAAAAGTACGAGCTCTCGCGTTCAACAAGTCGTACAAGGAAATCGCGGCGCTGTCTCTCAACAGTTTCATACATATCTGGTCGGCCGAGACGTTCAAGCAAAAACTATCGAGGAAACTGCCAGCGTGCCAAGACAACGTTTGCTTGGCCGTTCAAGACCAAGGAGTCTACGCCGTCGGCTGTCGATCTTATACGCTTCTCCTAGACGCCAGGACTTTGCAATCTATCAAAAAAATACCTTCGAGGTTTGTGCCCTATTCGAACGATAAAACTTCAGGAATGTTATTTCGTCGCATTTTCGCCGCCCAGAAACTTGAAATTAGCAAATTTAATAATTAACAATTGATTTCCAGTCCCCCGTCCAATAAGTTGGTGTGTAATAACGATTATTTCATCGAAAATCTCGAAATGCGATGCATATTCATTGTTGTCGTTAAAGTATTCGCTCACAACTCCTCAAAATCTTTGAAATTTGGTGAAATTAACGAAAAACTTTCTCTCCATTTTGCAGGTACAGCGGCTGTGGAATAAGATCTGCAAGTTTTCAGGGTTCCGTACTGACGATTGGCACCGGCCTCGGTATGCTCATGTTCTACGACGTTAGAGCTCAAAAGTATCTAGATTCGTCAATAAATTCCAATAGAACGGTTGTGCTGAAGGCCTCGAAAGGATACGTGGTAAGTTTATCGTGTCAATATTATTTACCAGCAAATAAATCGCTCGATATCGAGAATGCATTGGGAAATATCTAACATCGTCACTCTCTTTGTCGCACTCACGGCAGTTTCCGGACGAGGAGTACGTCGACGGTTTTCAAAACGTGAAATACACCCCGGCGATATACACGCACTGTTACGACGCGTCGGGAACTCGTCTGTTTACAGCCGGCGGTCCGCTTCCCGTGAATTTATACGGAAATTACGCTGGGCTCTGGCAGTAAATCATCGCGACTGTTTGCGGGCTCGATATTCTGCATGGAGTTAGTTAGTGCACATCGAAAACGAAACAATATCATTTAACGTATAGATAAATCAATAAATTAACAGATAAATAAACAGTGAAGTGAATACCGCCGTAGGAGATGTAAGGGCCGCGACACAACAACACGGGAAACACGTGACGCTCGTTAAAAACCGCGTTGGCTCACCATTTAAGAAATTGTATGTTCGTATTTCCTATCGTGTGACGGTTGTAATAGTAAGTTCGTAGATGCTGATGCGAAGTCGGGAGAGAGAAATAATTGATCGCATACACATCGTAATTACGCAAACCTTGTTCCTATGTCATGTATGACGTTCGTTCTTCGCATCGAAATTATAAAACCACGAACGAAAGCGACTATTACAGAGAAAGGTAACTTTTAATTCATTATAAAGTGTCTGATAATCCTTCGAGATTTACTAAACGACGAAAAATCTCTTCAGGCGCCGGTGGTCCATACATGTAAATAACACGTGGACACGAAATTATTATTATTTATACGTTGTTTCTGTTTTTTTAACACAACTGAATTACATACCGACGAACTCTTAGTTGATTCTCGTAGAGTCGTTAACTAAAGTAAAAAAGCAGTGCATAATTCGAATTGGCAACAAGTGATATTTTTAAACGATTATTCGATGAACTTTTTATTCTCTCACGAGGCTTCAGGCTGCGAAACACCGCTCACCATGATTACTAGGTAAATTAAATCTCTCATGAAAGAAACAAGAGTTGAGGACTTTTCATGATTCGGTTAATCGCGGAGACACCGATTTAACAAGCTGAGGTAACGAGATATCCAGATTACGCTTGAGGATTGAGCAATTTTTTTTTGTTTTGTTTCTTATTTTGTTATTATTAATTATTTAGCAAATCCACGACTGATCGATCGGTTGATCCGCGAGAGGCGAATTTACGTGCGAAAATTCAGCGCGTTCAGGTATTATTATGAAGTAAATGAAGTTTGCGCATTTCATTCGAATTACATACGAGTACGTGTGCAAACTATTAACGTGTAAGTGTTATATATTATTGATCTGCGTGAAAAAATAATAAAAAATAAATCGAGAGGGAATCTCGCTGCTGACAAGAGTGTCTTTTCGAGGGATCTCTCGACCCGTGATAATATCCGATAGTCGGTGGCGTATGTGCGACTGTTGAGCCAATATTCAGAAACAAATTCAATTTTTTTAAAAGCAAACTTCATTGTGATCGAATTTAGGTGTGTACTTAAATGCGATCACGTTTGCCTACTTAAATATACCGGATTCTCCCGATTCGAGCTTTGCGTCGAGTCGGCCTAATACATTTTCACTGTAAACTAATATCACCCTTCAAAGTCCATGTCTACTGTTTTATTTATCCCGTTATTCATAGAGGTTTCACTCGCTATTTATTCAAATTTTCGATGGGATTGCTATACGCACGGTTGTAATCTTCGGCGACGTTATAGAATCATCCGATCGATTGTAATTACATATTTATAGTGCATATATTTATAGACACATTATTTACGCATTTGGGTCTCGTATTCATGCAACAATCTATTAGCCCCATTATCCAATACACATAGGAAATTAAAGTTCAAACTGTACTCTGATTTTAAACTCCTGCCACCGACATTTATATCTGTACATATTTTCTTTATTTTTTTAATTTGCACCGTGATGCGCGTGAATTACATTTTACGAAAACGTGTTACCCTTCAATGGGCCAAAAAAATTGGAATATATTCTTTGTTTTTTTTGTTGTATTTAATTACGTAAAATGACAACAGTTTATTTTATTTTCCTTAGCGATGCAATGCATAATTTATAAACTACCGATCTTTTTATCCTTGCCCTATTGTTTACATTTCGCTCGTATATAAGGTGCACATACAATCAAAAAAGGTTTTTTCTCTTGGTTTCTCCTGTCGCCGATCTTCTTCTTTCATGCGACGTGGTGGCAGAGTTTAAGATAGATGCGCGATACCTTGAATATTATCGGGTTGCATTCGCATCCACCTGTGCTCGTATTCAAAGAATTGACTAATTACTAGAAATTAATCATCCAACATTTTTGACGGCATAATACGCGTCATCATCGTAAAGTTTTCATGTGAACATCGCCGTTCGAAATTCGCACGATTATTACGGCATCACATCACAACAGCGAAATTAACACGGACGCGCAACTGAATGCGAATGAAACCGTAGTCTCGTTAAGTGACAGACCAGCCCTGAGTTGCCAACATGTTATTTTATATTTAACAAAACACTGTGCAATTTGGGCAACACTAAATGCATATTATGTAACTATGACTTTGTATATGCAACGCATATGTTTATGTAAATAAATTTCCTGAAAATCGTTTGTTGCCTTGAATTCAATAAAGCGAAGAGGAACTTTGAAAAATATATATCGTTTTCTTTATAAATAATTTATTCATAGTATATCGATATGATGGTACATCACATATATATAATATATATATATATAATACAATTAATGTTTTTAAAGTACTGTGTAAAGGTGTTGTATAACGTGTACAAAAATCGACCGTTATAGAAAATAATGGCTTCGGCTTAAGGAATTAAATATCTTTGAGTTTCACTCAACAGACAGACGAAAACAATTGCGACGCGTATTTTTTTTATCTTTTTTTACATTTTTTCTTACGTATATACATGCATACAAAGGTTTCTCTGCGCTTGAACGTGTTTTTTTTTTTTTTTTTGAAGCCATCGTATTGACTCCAGAAAATGGTAGTTCTTACGGATTATTATTTCAGCCATTCGGTAAATGTGATAAGCTCAATTCCCTTCCTTATTTTTTTGGTTTCTGTGGTCAACGCAGTCCTAAGTATGGAGTTTTGGATCTCATAACATACAAAGGGAGCTGCTTCGAGCGATTTGGTTGTGTGACGATTCTTCAATAAATATACATAGCTACTATACATATCAACAATTGTCTCTTAAGGTCATGTGAAATGTACCGACGGTTGGTAAGCGAAAGCGCGATGTTACTTTGCTCCGAGCTGATTGAGTTTATCGCCAAGATCAAATTATTGCTGACAGATCCATCAATTCAGCAAGTATTTTTGAGTAAAATGTACAAGTTTAGCGCTGCCTTTGTGGTCGACATTACGGTGCCTTTTGCACCACCTTAAGAGGAAATTCTACACATCTTTATATTTTCCAAATCGGTTGAGCCGTTTGCACCCGATTCGCAATGTTGATTTAACGTAAAATCCGAGTAAATTGTAGAGTATTCCGTCTTTCACTTGCTGAGATACGTAGGCGCGAAGAGAAAAGTTTCGGAAAATCTCTACCGCATTGTTTTCCCGCGTAAAATGATTTCAAGTCGTGTTGCAATTCTCGTTGCAAATAGCTCAACGGATACAAACATCTGAAACATTTTCGCAGTCTTTCCTTAATTTAGAAACAGAGTATTACAATTGATTATTGCGTGATACAGTGAGCACAAATGTACGAGGGGGCGTATCCCAGACGAAAAAACAGATATAAAAACTTGTTCGCGTCAGTGAATAATACGTAATTACCATATTTCATTGAAAAATTATTCGCCGGAATACCCTGAGGGCCGTCGATTATCTCAAGTCGAACGGTAACGTTTGTAATTCTCCTAGTACAAACAAACGTAAAAGTGGCGCGCCGCATTCGGCAAACGAGAGTGTGTAGCATTAATAAATTCGCCAGGTACAATGGAACTGACCGAGAGGCGAGCGTGTGCGGCGCTTCGGGCCTGCGAAAAAGCCTGAAAACAATGGAAGTGAAATCGCGTGCGCGAATGGGAAAATCAGTGTGAGAAGTGCCGCGGAGGCGACGCTATATTTTCTCTCGGTTACGCCAGGATCCGGCGACGACGAAGAATTATTGCCTCCTTTTGTAGCGGCGCGACGTCCGCGGTCTGGTAGTCCGTTCAAGCGCGCATCTAAATTGGCTTATTTAAACCTCGCGACAGAGTCAAAGATGTCCAGCATCCAGGGCTTTGTTGATGTCCGTAACTAGGAGACCGAGTGTCGCTCGGTGTTCCGAATCCTGTCTGAATACACTGTCCAAGAACTCGGGATTCGTTATAAAGTCGAACACCTGGTCGCAACGGTCCTGAGACTTGTCCGTCAGATGAGGCCTTATCAAGGCCAGTATCGCACTTCGGCAGCGCTCGAGCGATCTCGTTAAGTACAGCTTATCGAAGCTAAACTCGAGCTCATAGAAGGAAACCACAGCCATCGCTGCCGCTCTCAAAGACGATCTTATCTCCGCGATTTTCGGCTCGTCCGCATCGCCCAATTGTTGATTACGCTGTAACAGCCCAATCTGCAATCGAGAATAAACGATTAATGTAGATAAAACATTGTTTTACACGGACATAAAGGATCTGGCAATGAATACCACATCTAGTATACTAAACTTCGTTTATTCTACTACTCTGACGATTTTTGTAACCCATATCTGTTTCATTATGTTGCAACCCGTATACCGAACTACACCGAACGTGGTAATCGTTACCACAAATTTATTTTCCGTGCACTTGTATTTTATTAAATACAAATAAAAAATATTTTATATTTTCTATTGTTTGTTTTATTTTTAAATATTTGATTTATAATATTTGAAATATTATGAATTATCATATTAATTACAGAAAAGAAAGTAATTATACCTTGATAGAAAGTTTGACGATGTTTTTGAGAACTTTCTCGGGCTGCTTCTTGTCCAGCGCGGGATTGCTTTTTGCTGCCTTTTCCATGAGCTTGAAAAGATTGTCGAGAAGCGAGGTGGTCGCGTCGTCGATGAAGAGCGACCGACCGGCCCCCGTCGAGACGACGCGGCCCAAAAGTTTCTTCTGCGCTCGTAAGCCCAAGTCGCGAGCACGACTTCCGGTGCTCCCGGCGGGGTACACGCCACCCCCTGTAGCCGCCGACTGCATCACTGTAAGGTGTTTGTCTAATTGGAGCGATAAGGAATAACGGGGACGAACGAAAAATTAAATAATAATTTTTGTAACTGCTGCTGTCGCGTGCGGTAATGAGAGAAAAAAAAACGAGAGCCTCGTCTCGATGAAACTTACCGTCGAACATCTGTAGACCGCGGTTTCCTCTCAAACGGCGATAACGAAATGAGAAATCAAATAAAGGCGCGTTCAATGGTGACAACCAAAATCAGGCAAGCGTCGCTAAAATAGAACTCAGGATGAAAATGTTGCTCTCGCGTGATGAGGTGCGTAAAATAATCAATAAGGAGAACATTGATTAAATTAATACAACGTGATTTTGCAAAATATAGCAGCTCCAATTATAATAAGTTTTACATCAAATTTAGGTTCAAATTTAAATACATTTTAATGCCAGAAACCATTTCGAAAAAATGGTATCTTCTCTCTCGCTCTCTCGCCAAGTGTTGTAAAAATCTATTGTACAAAAACATTTATTTGACATTCGCAAATAAATAAACAAATCATTTTTCTATGTTGATATATTTACTTGAAACTTGTTTCTAATGGCCATTCCTCGAATTATTATAATTTTCTGTGACTTTTTACTGAGAGAGAAGTAAAAAAAAAATCTTCATTAACAAATTACTGTAGCCGCAAATTTTCTGTATACCTTGATTGCAGTCGGTTACGGCTACCAGGTGATAGAGTAACCAGCTCTGCAGCTCCATTACAGCTGTGCCCCACGCCACCTGAAACAAAACAAAAAACGCTGGGTCAGCTCAACGGTAATACATTTTAATGACTCCGGACCCTCGTAACAGCGCCTTTCTTACAAATCTGTAAATCCGAGATTTGAATAAACGCCCTGACCTATTTTCATTCATACGTTCTCTTTACATTGTCATATTGTGCTCGCGTGTCGGCACTCTGCCACCTTATACAAATTATTGTCTGGCAAATGGCACGCAGACTTTCATGCAATCGAGCACAAGTGAATCTCCGTCGTTATATCTGGGCCATTCAAATGATTCAATTCTCGTGACGGACAGATATCCTTCATCGTCTGAGCGTGGCATGCGCCTTGCTGATTTGTCGCCACAAGATATATATACATGTATATATTTAGATATGTGTATACATATCGAGCTAAAATATCGATGTAACAATATTTTTATCTCCACCTTTTTATTTTTAGCCCTACCCAAGGTGAGTTTACTTTTTGTCGTAAAATGTGTTTTATTCGCTGAAGATTAATATTTTCTTGTGATTCATTGCCTGTCTTATCTTATACTCGTTTTTTATGCTAAAGTCCCGGAAGTGCGCAAATGTGTAAGAAAAAAAATGGATATTGCTCAGAGGCTAAAGTATCAAGTTTTCGTCAGAGAAAAAAATACATTCTCTTCAATCTATCACGTCTCACCGTTTCATCCCTCCCGCTCGCACGAAACGTGAAATATTTCTCAGCCCTTCAGCGACCATTACTCATCATTCTCCCCTAAAATATTCCACACTTGCAGGATTTCCGTACACAAAAAGAAAAGGGCAAAACGAGGTGTCATAAATTACAGAAAAACACTTTTTTATCAGCTACCATTTTTTTTCTCATCGAGCTTTATTTATATTCTCTAGCTGAAGCTTCCGTAAAGCCAGTTTTATAAAAATAACATTCTTCCGTAACGCCCTACGTGATATATTGGATATCGTAAGTCTGCCGTTTCTGAGCTATGTAGAATGTGGCATCCTATATGTTGGGTGCTCGTTTTCGCTCCGAGGCGATACGGATAGTCATATAGGCGGCAATCCGGTGTCGCCCGTTGAACGGAACAGCCGACGAGGACGACTAGGGTAAGGCATAGCGCGCGCGGCAGAGCCGCTGGTTGGGACCCGAACGATTTGTAAGGAGCGTCAAGGCGAGCCAGAGAACCATACCCGAATAGCAGCAGCAGCAGCAGCAGCACCGGCAGCAGCAGCAGCAGCCGAGGACAGAAAGAGCTTAGCGTACGCGGATATCTCTCGCGAATACTATGGGCCCCGTGTGTTGTATCTCGCGACCCATCCCGAGAACCGGTATCTCGAAAAGCTATACCGAAAATCATTTGCCTGAAAGATATTGCATTCCAATGCCCATACACAAGCATCGAATCCACACATTGTGCGCCCGGGGACGAAAACTTTTTCGCGAGGGGATAACCCGCGACTGACTCGAGATGCGGCTGCAGTGCGATTCAATTGAATTCAATTAAATCACCTAGCACCTAGCGCATCTAGTCCTGGTCCTAGTTACGAAATAATAATAATGAAGACTTTGATCAACAATATTTTATCAGCAATACAATTATCGAGTAAAAGGCAATAAACAAATCAGTAAATTCAATTCATAAGAAACTATTCAACAATGTTTTATTGATGTATTCTTCATTGAGAGAAATCGTGGTAAGATTCAAACAACTATAAAGCCATACCAACACAAGTCGTTAACACTGATGCAACGATTTGAATAATAATAGTAATAATTTGTTAATTTAGCTAATTTAATAGTTGCAACTTTTTTATAGTTATAGTAATGAATTTCATAATTGGCTTAACACAATGCCGTAATTACTTTAACTATGACCATCTAATTGAGGTCGACCTTCGTTATTTTTTATAGCTAGTGTATTTTTTCTTATTATCGTTGCAATAACCATTTTAGACTTGTTCAGTTGTTTTGCAAGGAACACTATCATTTTTAGTAAACGTTTCCTTTGCATGGTAACATGCAAAAAGCTTGTAATGCAACACTACATTTTCAAACCAATACAATTTGTTACAACAGTTTTTATGTAGTGTTTAAACATCTTCAAAGATTTCGCTGCTTACTGACTCTTTGTTTCAATCAGTTTTGTTTTCAATCAGTTTCTCTCGTGAAACTCTTACGATTTTCAATCAATCACGTCACAAAGACGCGAAAATGGATACATTATCGATATAAACATAGTCCTGTGCGAGCCAAGACGTTTCGTCCAACCGTTGATGTCTAAAGTCGCCCGATTCGACATGCCTCAATCTCCCCTACATTTACCGATGCGAACTGCCACAAAGTCTTTTGCAAGTGTTCGTCACGTCGTCTCGGGGGTCCGCGGTCAGTGACTGGTACATCTGCCGGAGCGTTAAGAAATTGGTATGAAAGGCCGCGCGCCCGTCGCACGCGACACAATATACATATATATACACAACGTCATCCGGTTCGTCCTCCTGCGATACAACGGGCAGCGCGCGAAGTAGCGTGTCTGGCGGCGCAATCGCTCGGCAAGCAACAACCCTCAAGACGCAGCTGTTGCTTCGCGGCAGCTGGCTAACCGTCGGCACGTACCCCTCGATGATTTCTAGGCTTTTCCCCCCGGGGCCCGAAGGGCGACATACAACACACAACCGAGTCACCACCTGCCCGGCTAAAGACGCGCGACGACTCGTCGGCGCGCTCTCTTTTCCTCATCCAAAGGCTACCACTCGCACGCCGTACAGCCTGAATAAACATAATATGCGTGGACGGTTTGCCAATCGGCTAAGGTTACGCAAGAGTCGCGGAGATCGCCTCAACGTCTGCCCATACACTTCGCGGCAACTCGCACACAAAAAGCAATACATATATATACATATATACATGTATACACCGTCCACGAGCCGCCTGGCAATTAGGTATTCCGTTCGTCAAAGTCCGCCCGAGGTGCTTGGCCTCTCCGCGGACCAGATTCAATCACAACCAGACTCCGCAATCATTCCTTATTCTCGACTCTCGCGCCTTCCCCGCCCCGCGAATATAACGAGCTCCACTGTCCGCGACGAGCGCCGGCACAAAGCTTCGCCTTACGTCTCTAGGGCGAAGCGGGACGCCCGAGTGACGAGGAGATACACTCGCGCGTTGCGAAAAGTAAATAAAGAATACAAAGTGAAAGAGAAACGCGGTGGGAGGGGAGTGAAAAAACCGTTGGACGGGCGACGGGCCCGAGTCGGCGAGAAAGAGAAAAAGCGAGATAGACAGAAAGAGAGCGAGAGGGAGTTAGGAATCGACCCTTTAGCGTTTAATTGGCAGAAAGTCGAGGGCTCGGCACAGAGAGCGCTAACAAGAAACTCATTCATTAAGGATCGCGGCAGTTGTCGTAGTATCGCGTGTGTGTAACGCCTAGTACAAAGCACACGGGGCCCGGGTTGTGTTGAGCACACAGAGCACGCGGGTCTGCCTACTTATTCTATATCGGTCGAGTGAGCTTTCCCGGCGATGATATTACAAAATAAGATGAATAATGCAGGGAAAAACAGTTGAGGAGAGCCAGACGCCAGATGAGAGTGTTCGCGTCTCGACGGTGCTTCACGCGCCGCGAGAGTTACTACACTCGCCGAGTTTATAGTACACACGCGGCGAGAGGCCTCAGATCGATTTATTGACGAAACGTAGGCACATAACGTGCGGTTTGCTTCTGTTATTCGCCTCGCCTCGCCTCGCCGCCACCGACGAATACGCCGTCACGTGACTTATTTACTCTAAATATACGTGATTAACGGTGCAACGCTATCGGCCCGTCGGCTGTGCACGGATCGCTGCACGTGTAAACTAAATTGCTGCACTTGCCGCTCGCATTATACTCGTATCGTCTGCACACATATGTATATACATGTATGTATTCTATATACGCGTGACGACGGATGAGCCAGAGTGGCGCATGTGTGTACGAAACGACGGCGCGCATCCGTTCTACCGCGACGCGATGACTAAATGCTTGTAATTGGCGTCTCCATTCTCCTCGGCGACCATGTGGCTTTCGCGAAAAAAAATGAAAATAAAAAACTAACGCCTCGAGGCGCATCGACGATTTGCCTCGCGGTGACATTGGTTCTACTTGCTGGCTGCGTGTATTCGTCACACCCGAGGTTTTGAGAAACGACTCGTGATAAGACAATGCGCCGATTTGCGAGTATTTGTTGGCCAGAGAGACGGGGAAAACGGCGACGATAATACACATGACGCATATCTCGCGGATGTTGAGTGTGCGCTTTTTTTTCTCCATCGGATATAACGAACGGAGATATGCAACTTTTATCGCGAGGTTCTGAATGAACGCGAGGTCTGGATGCGGTTTTTTCGAACGTCGGAGCGATTAGTATACGGCGATGCACTTGTTGCCTCTCTGATTGCCACGCGAAATGTGTGGGGATACAGATGGTATATGCGCACATAGCAGTCGAGGAAATCACGCGGGGTCGTACATACCTCGTCTGCTGTCCGAGCCGCGAGCGCGACTCACCTTGAACCGCGTGAAACTTTCTTTCCAATCGGCGGAAAAGTCTACTGCTGAATAGTCTCGAGGCTGCGACGTCGAGTTATTGTCATGGCAAATTGAAAGTGAAAGAGACGTGCGGCGATGACGGGTCGGCGGTGTTCGGAATTGAAAAAAAAAACCAAAATAAAATGAACAACACACACACACACTTGTTGGAACGTAATTGACACAATTCACAGTGCAGATGCGCGGGGCCGGTGGGCGATATACACCGCGAGTAAAGACCGTGGCTTAATCTCGTCAGGGACACCGCGAGCGGCAGCCGTCACCTCGAGCGGACGAACGACGTCTGTGTTGTGATCGGCGAACCCACCCCGGTTACCATGGAACCGTTTTCCCTAAGTGTCCGCGGCGGGAGAGGGGAGAGACCTCGGGGACGTGCGCTGGAGTCCCGAGCTTCGGACTTTCGGTTTTTCAGTCGGCTGCTGCCGCCACAGCGAGAGAGAAGTCGCGGTCAGCTGCCGCTCGCGGATTGGGCAGCGAGGGGGGGAGGGGGGAGATTTGAGGCTTCAATTGAGTTTCTCGAATTGAAGATTCCATCGACCGCAAGGTTTCTCTGCGGAGAGGGAAAGTAGATAGCGAATAATGCGGTGCATTGTGCATGCATTTCATGTCCGCGGTGCTATAAAAATCGAAATAAAGGGTTTTTGGACTCCGACACCAGAAATGTTCGGTGATCGATTGGAGTAAATGAATCAGCGACACCTTTCGAAAAGCATAACTTTTATTGTAATTACAGGTCATTTGTCGTTTGTTCAACTTCTTAAGGAGGCTTCAGCGCTTTAACAATCATAACTTCGATTCGCACGATGTCGTGCGTGCAATTACTTAATTACATGTTTATTGTTAAACGATGATGCATACTAAGAAAAAAAAAAGATTTAGCATTGGAAGATTTGAGAATTAAAAGCGTGCAAATAAATAAGTTGCAAAGTAGAACTTTGCATGTTGCTTCGTCATTAATTTATATTTTTCACCAGCTCACCTGTATGAGGAACCGTATTTGTTAATTCCGACTTTCTCAGAGAGGCAGCTTTGCAAAAAATAGAAATTGCGGAGGAAGCAGTGTGCGAAGCTCTACGTTGCAACGTTTTGTATTTGAAGGAACAGTTTTTTCAATCCTTTACCGCTATATTTTTGGTAGATACGGGTGCAAAAGAAAAATGTAAGCGCGCCCTTGAGCTTTCTCGAAAATTTAAAAAAGCTGTGAAATATGGACGTGTTTGTAAGATAGGGTTTGTAAGAAATAACGGTAACTGAAGAGGAGTTAATACTCCATTTCGGTGCAAAATTTCAGCTCGATAGCTCACGACGTTCGAGAATGATGAGCAATTGAATTTTGGTACTTACGGGCATTAAAAATAAGAAATGTTGGATCTAAAAAACAAAAGACGTTACAATCGGCTACAAAACGCCGTAAACAACACTTATTTTGCACCATATTTTCATTACGTACAAAGTTTTGGCTTGTTTACTCAAGTTTTTTACACCACTTTTGAAATTCAAAATCACGTAAAATCCGAATCGCTTTGACTGGTTTTGTCAAAATTTAATACCAACCAAAACCGAATGTATCCGCACTCCTGAATTACTGTTAACTCGATAACCAACATTTTACGAAAATTAGAGTATCTACACCCTTTTTTTAAAATAAAAATGACAAAATCTAAACGGATGTTATATATTTTGTCACAAATTGGAACATTCAAAGAATGACAACTACTTAACTTGTGTGTCAAGCATACACCCAGATACACACACACACCCTTTGTAAACCACTTCTCTCGGCGTGCTGGACCATTCTGAGTCTCCTCACATGAAAATATCGAAAAAATGTCATGAAAACAAAGCTTCCTTTATAAGGCAGTAAAAAAGAAATCGATGCAAACTTCCGTGTAAATGTCGTTCGTATCCCTATATGTATATGCAGCGCAAGCGAATAAGCGCCAATATTGGAATTTTTTTGTACAGAATATAGAAGCGGGCAGCTATAAATACAACGTGAGAATATCGCATCACAAAATCGAATGTTCGTAACTCATGCCCACAACTGGGTTAATATGACCATCGAAAATCGAAAAAAATTGGGCATCCAGTATAAAATTTTACAATACGCCGAAGCTAACCTCATATCTTTCATTACTTTTACGCGAGCTCGCAACCGCTTCTGTTGCTGCGTGGACGTTAAGCCCTTCGATATCGCAGACAGCACCGTCAACCCGAGAGTACCAACAATACTGCAAGTTCTTGCAAATAGTATATCTATATATAACAGATTAGCACAACCAGCACCTGGCTCTCCTCCTGACCTCGTGTACATACATAATAATGATAATAATAATAATACAATAACTTTAATTGACGATCGTAGAATAATGGTTTATTTTCTAGTTCTTGTCTTTCAGTCGTAGCGTGTTAGTAGCGAGCTACGATTCGCCCGATATCACCGCGTTCTGCGGTTAGCCGTAACGACGTCATATGCTATATTTGGCTATGTGCGCTTGATATGAATCGGAGTAAGAAAAGAAAACGAACATGGGCGGTGTACCTAAGTTATTGCAGGGCGGTCATTCGTTTCGCCACCTCTTGTGAATCTCCTGCAAGTGCGCGTAGGCACGATTGGATATATTGAGGGCGGCGTTCATGGCTTGCAATCCCGGCTCGCCCAGCAAGCTCAGACCTCCGAGACCTTGTTGAACAAACGAAAAAAAATTTCATTAGCTCGAGTTAAGAGCAACAACGCCTCTCTCTCTGTACTTCCACAACATGAAACGTGCATTAAATTCCATTTAACATGTGATCTTATCAAATTATGCTCTCTTCCGGAATTCGCGAGGTTCTTGCCGTACATCACAATTACGTTAATTGGTCTATTAAACCAATTGTATTTGGTAAATTAGAAATTTGATCAATGTTAATTGTCGTTTTTATGAAAATTACGGATGTTTACCCAGGTACGTGTGTAGTGGATCGGCCGGCGCGCCTTGAAACTTTCCAAAACCGCCGAACGCGGTATCCTGAGTGCTGAGAACAAATGCCCGATTCTCCTCGGGATCCGAAAATCGCTCGAACTCCAACAGCTGCAGAGTAGCTCCGATCCAGAAGCTGTAGCAGGTGTCCGAGGGCTTTCCAGGCCTGCCGTGAAAACCATCGTCCTGCCTCATTAGACACCATCTTCTCAGTCTGTCCAACTGCTCGCGGGACAAAACGTTGTGCAGCTCGTTCATAAGGACGAGACTCGCTACCGCGCAGAACGTCGAACCTCCGTGCGACTCCAAACCTGGTCCTTGGCCCATTGCGCCGTCGTATGACTGCAAACGTTACGATCGTTACACCATTTTCGTGTATCTTGCATCACAGATTCAATAAGAATAGAAGACATTGAAATCGAATTTTCGATTTAACTTAATTATTATTACTTACTAATTTTTTTTCTATCTAACTTAATTAAGTATCCAGTATACAAATCAAAAAATAAGTTTAGATAGAAAACCTTTAAAAAACGTATTAAAAATAGTACATAAATATACATTTTTAAGAATTCTGGGAATCCAAGCTTTTGAAGGGGTTCTCAGGGCCATAGAAAAATGTTATAGGCCTGAAGACAGTTTTTTACAATATCATCAATTATTTTTCAACTAAAGGATCAACCAGATAGATCCCAAATATATTCTCATGAACTTACAATACTCTGCACGATGTAGTCAATGGCTCTTGGCTTATCGACGCCTTCCCAATCATCCAGAATTGCGCATACGCAGCAGGCGCAGTACAAAAATCTCATATCACTTTCGCTGCCTACAAGCATAGCTGAGAAGGAACCATTTGGACATTGGCACGCCCCGACCCCTTGCACCAAGGCCTTTCTGTGGGGTTCTATCCGAGTGAAATCGTCGCCCAGTACCAGCAAGGTAGCCAAACCCGTATAAGTCATTGCCAGATGGACGTGCTGATATTTTGGCACTGAGTCGGGAATGCTGGTGGAAGCCTGAAAGCCTGCAGGCCCGTTGCCTGTCACCTGAAGCCTGTAGATCCACTCAACGGCGTGAGCTTTCTCATCGTCGCTCATGCTGTCCAGCGAATTGAGTATATCGAGACCGGATATAGAGAAGAACGCAAACGTCAGTCGTGTGGTGTCGTATTCGGCGAATCGGCTCGGCATTATTTGTATCAGCCATCTGAAGAACTTGGCGTGTTTCTTCTTGGCTAATTGCAGACTCATGATAGAAGTCGTTGATAAAAAAACTTCGTACAGTAGGGAAAGTGAAATTATCGTCTACACTTTTGAGGTTAGGACAGATCGATGCCAACCTCGGATGTTTTACCGTCGACAAGTACGAATTGTCTATCACTTTTTCATTCGTTTTTAACAGCAATTAACTCAGGAAAATTTGTGTAAACCGAATAAACCGACGTTTCTTACTTTCACAGCCGATTGAAACATTCTGCTTCTGACGTAGCACACGCAGAATGTTGTTTTCTACGCCTCGCGAGGATTTTGCGGGCGAACGACGAATATATCGCGGGCGGCTGGGAATGTCACGGTGTTTCAGTCAATTGAATAATTATCAGCTGGCGCTTACTTTAGGGGCGATCATTTTTGCGACTATTTTACGTGTGACTAATATTTAATACACAGTGAGCGCACTCACGGGCTCTGGCGTCGAGAAAACCGCAGTAGCCGGTTGCTCGCTTGATAATAATATGTTATATATGTATACATAGGTATACATATATATTTTCCTGTTTCTTGGTGGCTCTGACAGGCAAAATTGTGGTTAAATGTTTTTCAGTCTCTGGTATTTCAATGCACCTCGACCTCAGTTTGCAAGTGCGTTTTCGCGTTTCGTGTTCGAGGTCGTAAGTTTTTCTCATTCCGTGAACCTAGATTACGCGATCTCTCGCGAAGATCGAAAGTACACAATTTGGCCCCGTGACTTTTGAATGAGCGGCCATTGTTGCGTACTATATCCGTAGTACACAACAAGCACAATCGATTAGTGGTACTTGCACCCAGTGAATTGATGTTAACGTTTTTTTTCCGCCGCGGAGACGAGAATTATAAATAAAGTGTCGGGGCGTCAATCGGTAGAGGAAAAAAAAAAGATGATGGAATGGGCGGTGGGTTTAATTCGCGGCGATAAGTCGTGATACACACGATGAATGTCGTCGAGTGTCGTTGTTTTTCCGACACTTTTGTCACTCACCAAAGCGCATATCACGAGGGATGAAGTATTCACGATCTTTTTGGTAAATATATTACATGAAACAGAAAAACGTATATCCGATCGATTGAATAGCCAAATTATACGGTTGATTCGGCGCTCGATGTGAACGTGTAGCAGACACGTAGTGGATACATCGTTTGTCGCGAGTAACAGCGGATAGTTTTGCTGGGAATCGCGGAGATGATATCCAAGCGATAGTGCGGTTATGAAAATAGCAACACATGTTACCGAGACAATCAAATCTATGCTCATGGCGAAAGGAAAGTTTCGGGGTTCCAATGGGAGCAACAAGGTAACGCAAAAAAAGAGTATCCCATGGCAATTGTATACTTTTGAAATTTCCGTTGCTTTAATTACCAACATCATTGTAATGGCTTTAAGGCTCTGTCATCCTCGAACGGAGGATTTAAGGGGGCTGAGATATACAGCACCGAATTTGAGATCAACGAGACGCCACCCAGTGCCAGGACTTTACTTACCAAAGGGTATATACAAGACGAGATCAACACCTTTTCAGGTATGAGACACTATCTGTGTTTAGTTTATCTTCCGGCTGGACCAAAAATGGCCAGAAATGAAAAAGTGATTAAAGAAAATCATAGATATTTTTATTGGCGAACTGAATTTTGAATGAATACGTTTTTAAGGAGGCTGGTTATCAGAAGAAAAAAACGTCAGAAAATATTTTTCATTCATGAAACTAATACTATCGAAATTAAACCAATGACGTAGAAAGATATACATCTATACCTCGTAAAACGCAAATTCGATACTGTAAACTTGCTATTTTGACCGGAGATCATATAAGCTTGCATTTTCCTGTCATTAATTTTAATTGTATGGTGCTTTGTACCTTTGTAATGGTTTTTTTGTTTTGCAAAGGTGCAACTGTTTCTACACGTGGCAGATTCATGACGGAGCAGGAGAAGCAGCGCTGTCCTAACGAACGTCCGCTCTACCTCTTCATTCAGGGACACGCTAAGCTGAACATTGATTGTAAGATTTTCTGCCATAAGCACAATTGTTGTGCAGTCGAATGTGTGCACAAATTAATGAATACTTGAATTTTCAGTGGCCATACAGAAGATTAATGAAATTATTAAGACAGAACATCAAAGTTCTCTAAATAGGCCAAGTAGATTTACCAATGCTCCACCACCACTCATGAGCCTCCACTCGGGAGTTCCTTCAGTGGTAAGACATATTTTTCAAAACAAGATTATCTGTAATTTTGGTAATATTTACGATTTTTTTATCTCCCTTTTTCCCCCAGGAGAAGATTTGTATAGGTATAGAAAATGCTCCGCCGGGGTTCGATCTTCGTGGTCGAATCATCGGCGGCGGAGGAGCGAATCTTCTGTACATTCGTGGCGAAACCGGCGCGACTGTGACTCTACGGGGTCGCGGATCTCAATTCGTGGATCCCGGATTAGGAACTGAATCTCCGGAGCCCCTCCACTTGTACATAGAGTAAGTTTATCGAATATTCCACAAGTGGCCTTGAAAAAACATGCGAATTCAATTGCAATTCTCTTATTTAGGCATCCAAAACCGGAGGCGCTTCAGAATGCGAAGCAGTTAGCAATAAATTTGATACAGACGATGCAGTCGGAGCTGCAGTCTTTCATACAGCAGCAACCGCCGCCCGTGCAGCAACAGCAGGTTTTAGAAGCACCGCCAATTCAGCAGATACAGCAAGGTAATAGCCCACTCCGATTTCTCAGTATTTCGTTATACTCCCGAATCGTCTACTTTTGATTATAGCGCATTTTCAAACAATGAATATCGGTGCTCTGGCGCAATCGAACGTAGTTACTATCCAGCATCAAGGTACGAGACTATCTATTCATTATCTCCCATATCTTGAGACTACGCATTAAGAGAAGAAAAAACAAACGAATAAAATCTTTCGTCGTTAAATTCTAGACATAATACAACATCCGCAAAGTAGCGTAGTCACGTTGCCGGCAACTATACTCACCGCGACAATGGCTGGTGCACCAGGTGCTGGCGTAACGGTTCCTCCACCGGGAGTACATATCCCAGCTCACTCGGGTCCGCTGGTGCCTCCGGCGCAGACACAAGTAATTTATTAATACTTCATTAGTATTTTCTTAGCACTCGTTGCGTCTGTATTAGGATTTTCTTAGCTTTTATTACGTTTTTACCGTAATTTCCTTAGTGTTTATTACGTTTGTACCATAATTTTCTTAGTATTTATTACGTTTGTATCGTCATTTTCTTAGTACTCATTTATTTTGTATCAGTATTTAATTAGTATCTTGATACGGTATCTCCACGACTCCCTCATTATTTTTTCCATCTTTTCCTAACACACCGCTTTTTTCTCTCCAAAGGAGCTTCAAACCTTCATGTCGCCACCGCCAGTCGGCCAAGTACAGTTGATAGGCCCGCCGCCGACGGTCAGCCAAGTGCAGTACCAAATCCACTCGGGTCAGCCGCTGCACATTCAGATGCCCCCGGTCTCGCACTCGTCGCCGCAGCCCGTGACGCAGATGTACGTAATGAGCCAGCCGCCGCCGCCGCAGAATCCCGGCCAACCGAGCTTCATCTCGAGCAGCAGCGGCGGGCCCGTGAGCGGCGCGGTGTCCTACGTGTACGCGCAGCCGAACATGTCGCGACCCCCGTCGCCCTCGCAGGGCGCGATCGAAACGGTCAACGTGAATCTCCAGCAGCCCCCGCCCTCCGCTCCCTTGAGCATCACTCAACAGCCGCCGCCCCCACTTTTGCATCTTCACTTTCCACCGCCAAATTTTCCACCGAATCAACCTCCTCCCCCGATACCGCAAACCTACCAGATACAGTATCAGCAGATGCACGCGCCGGGTCCGCAGACCCAGACGCAATTTGTCCTTCAGCCGGGCGAGCACATCGTCTCGCAGCAGATTCAACAGAATCACGAGCACGGGCCGGGCGTACCGCAGCATATTATGCCGCCGCAGTTCGAGGGTCAACCGCCGCCTCTGCCGCTTCAAGTTCCGCCGCCGACGACGCAAACTTTCCTCGTGCCAACCTCGCAGACGCCTCATCATCACCACAACCATCATCACCATCATCACCAGCAGCAGCAGCAGCAGCAACAGCAGCAGCAACAGCAGCAGCAGCAGCAACAGCCACCGCTGCCTCCCGGCGGCGAGGGACCCCCGCCCGGCCTCGAGTGCCCCATGGAGCAAGGTCCACCGCCCCCGCAGCCCGTGCCGCCGCCGCAGATGGTTCCACCGCCGAATGTCAATCAGATGCCAAATTCCATGAATATTCTCACGAGTATGCCGCCCCCCAACCAGCAGCCACCGGTTCAGAATGCTCCTTGGCTCTACCAGGCTCAGCAGCCGCAACCGGGACAGCAGCAGCAGGGACAGATTCAAGTTCAGACGCAGATACACTATCACACGCAACAGTTGCACTATCAGAACGGCCAGATGCAGGCGCAACTTCATTACACCGTTCAGCCGCCGCCGCTGCAACAACAACAGTTCGAACTTCACAAGCCCGACTCGCCCGAGCAACAAAAGTGCCAAGGTCTTAAGAGACGATTCGCTGATGTCGAGGGGCCTCAGGTAAAATCGATACGTTTGCACTTTTTTATTTCGATTTTGAGTCTCGTTTTCCCTCGGTCGACGTTTCAGTTAGCCGAGTGAAATTTCGTCGTAATCCGATGCGTTGAAATTATTTTAACTACGTTCTTTGGTATTCTTAATTATTTGTCTGTGTTTACAGGAGGCTCCTCCATTTCAATGCGGACCACCCCCTGCTCAGCGTCAAGGCAATGGGTGAGTGAAAGTCTTATGCAAATTCCCTACCGCTCCTGATAAAGTGCTCTAGAATAATCGTGAGCGTCTGCCGCGAATGGTGAAAGGTTCTATCCGTCGAAATCAACTGTTACATCGATGATAAATGAAAAATCTTCCTCTCTAGAAAATATATACAGATGACAGAAGGAGTTGTATTTGCTAAGTGAAGAGGTAGAGCAGGCGGGACGCCCGACAGGCAATGAGGCTTGATTTTTCCGACAGAGCAAACTAACGAAGCAGAAAGAAAACGTTGTACCGTTAACATTTTTTCAATTTTCGTTTTTTTTCTCCATAATATTATAAGTATTTACACTAACATATACAGAAGGAGAGGAATTTTTGCCGAAGGGAGAATGCGAATCGTCGGGCAATTGCAAATTTGCTTTCCAGTTGTAACATCGACGTCAAGTCGCACTTCATAGAGAGACACATATCTTCGTGAATGTAAAATTGTCTAAGTCTACGGATTCGATAATCGAAGAAAAATGAATTAGTATTTATATTAGCTCGTTCCCCCTGTCCCGCTGCACGATTCAATATATCCATGTGAAAAGAAGAAAAAGAAGAGAGAAACAAAGAAAAAACACAAAAATATTTCACCGAACGACTAGCGGAGTTCAACGGCAGATATAAAAAATACGGAAAATAATGAAAATGTCACGACACGAATCGTCGGCTCTTGGATATAGTGAGTTATGCGCATACGCGTCCAACACACTCCGGAAAGCTAACAATGAAACGAGTGCATCTAACGAAACAAGGTGGCACAGTTATATTTAATTAAGGACTTGCGATGCCTCGAGCGCGCGGCACGTTATTGTTTTAATGATATATTGTTAAACCGGCATCACTCGCGTTAGGAGCATTCGGCTCGTTGTACTCTCGTTCAACGGTGTCGAGCGGGCTTGAGTCGCGACGAAAAATTGTCGATTTTTCGTCCGGCGTACTCTCACCGTGGCCGGAAAAGGGAGTCCATTTTTTTTATTCGCGAAACATTTTCGGGCAACGCGAGTTATGCCGAGTGAATTATCAATCACGTGTTCCGAATTTATTTCAGAAAATGTCCCGCGGATCTTTTCATCAGTCGATCTCGTGTCTAACGATCTCCGACCTTGTACGTTTAATTAATAAGTTTGACTGAACTGTTCAAGCAGAGAAGGTGAACGACAACAGCAAGTCTTACATGGTCCTTCACCGGGAGGTGTGGGTCCACCTCATGGCGATCGAAACAAGCCGCTTTTGCCACCTCCACACCCAGGTCTGTAGCTAAGAGTATTTGTAGCGAAAGGGTGCTGGATACCACGCTCGATAAAACGACAATGTTTCACGCGTTATTCGTTCCCCAAGTTTTCCCGTTCTATACGCGAGCACTATTGGCTATTCGCTCGCGTCGCAGTGCGATCGACAGCGAATATATTCCAACACTGCTGTGCGCGCGCGCGCTTGGTCGTGGGTATCCGACACGATTTTCCAATACTCTTAGACTGTATTATATTATGTTAATATGAAATCAATTTTATTTCAATCTCGATGAATCATGTACTTTCTGAATTTTCTAGCACGATTACTCAAATGGATATCACATTTTTGTAAATTAGATTCTTCTTCTCGTTTGCGTCTCGCAATGGCCCGCAGAATTCGTTGCTGAATATTCTCGTTATTATTGGTGCGAAAAGAGAAAGAGAGAGAAAAAAAAACAATAATTTTTTTTTTAGGTTTCGGCAACATTTATAGCTGATTAGTTCCCGCTCTATAATTTTTCGTAACACATTTTGTTTGTGCCGTTTATACAGTACGCTTCTACAGATATTTCGATAAAATGCAGCGCTTCATGGGGACATTCAATACATTTGTAATGTTCCAGCACAGCCAGGGCCCTCCAATTTGCAATTCAATAGACCGCAGACCGCGGATGTGCGGGCGGAACTGGAATAGTGTCTATAGACCCATAATTATTATTTCAGGTGGTTCCTCTGTAACCCGTGAGCCAAGGCGGATCTTATTTCATTCTTATCGGTGTTTTCTCATTACTCAAGAAATTTATTTAGCTCACAGTAGACGGTGTCGCGAAACTCGGAGTCATTCAAGGACAGGCGGCGGTGACATATTTACCTAATCTCCTTAACGGATCTTAGATCGTCGTGTAAAAAAGTCCCAACTATTTAGATAGACCGCAGAGTGACTCCTATTTCATGTCAGTATTCTCTCGTTAAACAGGTGAAAAACGTAGCATGGACCAGAGGCCAGTGGGACCAGGTTCCGGTGAGTAGTCGAGTGCACAGTCACTTATTATTACATACTCGAAAAATTTGCAGAATACCGATCATTATAATAACAATAACAGAAGAATAAACATTTCCATGACGTTTCGCGTTAGCTTTCAATATCGTCAATGAAATGTTTCTTTAGCCGATTGTAAAGTTAGTCCGAATCCTCACGGCACAATGATAATTTGTTCAGGAATCGAGCCAAATTTCGTTGGCGATTGCGGTCCAGCGCCGCCGCCGCCCGTGCCCTGGCAGACGCACCACGTGCGGATGCCGTGGGGCAGACCGCCGCCGCCTCGCGAGGGCGAGCATCACGTTCTCTACCCGGCGCCACCCCCGCCGCCGCCACCGACGAACATGCCACCGCCGCAGATCCGACCGGTCAGAGGTGAGTCACCAGATAGACAGGCTTTACTAGATAGATAGCAAGTGAAGAGTAGCAGTGTTTGGCAGGTCAATCAGACGTCGATCGTAGCAGATCACCAGGCGGCCAGGGCGCCATGATACCGCCGGACCAGCAGCAGCATCACCTTCATCATCATCATCATCATCATCATCAGCAGCAGCAGCATCACTCGAATCTCGAATACAATCAAGCAAACCCTTACTCGGTGAAGCCACCGCCGTACAACACGCATCCGCTGATGCAGTCAATTTGCAATCCACCGCCACCGCCGCCGCCGCATCATCATCAACAGCAGCAACAACAATCGGCGCGTCCTCGGCATCCTCAGCAGCAGCAGCAGCACCATCAAGTTCCTATATCTCAAGCTTGCCAGCCACCGGTCTCTTGTCCCCCGTGGATGAATTGAGGGTAACTTGACACACTCGCAGTTATAGTTAATATACGAACGCATACAATCGAGTACCTCGGCGGGAAAATGTCAATGCGAGCGACGGCGAGGATCCGTCGTGACGGAGTAGCGACAATTGTCGCTCCCTCGGTGTCCTCCGTGTGCACGTAAATACCCCAACCTGCTCAACTTCTTGGCTGGATAAGCACGATGTACGAGTATAAACACTTCGGTTCTCGTCGTCACGGGCCGACCGACAGTCTTACTTTTTATTCTTATTCGCGAGATTTATTTATTTGTCTAGAATTAACGGGTTATCAGTGGTAATTGTCGCGTTTGTTATGTAATAGCGATACAACACCTGAAATTGTTAGCCGTAGATAAAACGGCGACTGCCCGATCTGCCGTAGAATTCGTTTCTACGAGAACGTAAGACACGCCGAATCAAAGTTCCCGTCGCGCCGAACTTGTGTAGCTAATTACAATGTACATAGACGTAGCGCGTGGCATTATTATGTACAGTCTTAATAAACAAATTGTTGTTGCTATTTATATTCACAGTTGTTATTAATGCTTTTGGCCCTCTAGGCGATCCACATTTTGCACTTTTCGCTCGCGTTCATGTTCGAGCCCGCCGGACAGTTGAAGTCCGCCGCAAAATCGTTGTTGTGGGCGACCATCGTGTTGTACCGACGCTTCAAACCCCTGTCGCAGTCCGACGCCACCGCTGTGATCCAGAACAATTGTCTGGTGTTGTATTTCACACCTGCGAACGAAAATTCGACTGTCATCGAAATCCGCGGCTTCTGAACGGAGCTGTAAATCCCTCATTTTTACAGAAATAAAATTGATGGTACGATTGGCTTTGCAATTATGTTTTTATAATAGTAACGCGTAGTGATTATGATACGGTGTGTAAACTTTTAAATAGAGGCAAGAAATACTAATTTCACATAGAACTTCATGGTAACCTTATCGAAAAAATAGAGAAACACTGTTAATTCATTGCGAAAATAATGGAGGACTGTACTTGTCCATTTTTCATACAATTTCTCCGAAAATTTAATGAAAAATTGGGTTTTCTTAGGCAAAAGATCACATATCATTTTATAATCGCTACAGGTTATCGTTATAAAATCGTAACTGAAAATAAACTGTTGTGTAATCTTTAATTTCATGATCTAAACGACAATTCACAGTTATTACAATATTCGAACGAGATTTAAACAAATGGTAACGAAAAGAATTCTTAGAAATTGGGAAAATATCGCTCGCCTGGTAAAGTCGTTGTCTGGTGGTTGCCAGAGTTTTCGAACATCGCCTTGTAGGCAATTTCTGCGGCTCCAATGTACCCGAATATCGGTGACATTTCGTCCAGAGGCTTCACCGGGCCGATCTCGACGCACGACTGACGACTGGCGAATTGTTTCTGCGTCGTCTTCGACCACCACGAATTCTCTCGCCAGTGACCACTGCAATCGATGAACGAGCCTCTCTGATAAATCTGATGTCCCATCGCGTTCGCGATTTGAACGCCGATTGTCGCGTAATTCAAAAAATCTAATTCCGGAAGAACACTGAAGCGACCCTGAAGAGTCGCCGAGGCTGGTATATCTATATGACATTCGTGAATTAGCCTTCGATATAGTATTTGACGGAGGAAAAAGAAACGAAATCTCGATGAATCTACGTACAAACTTGATTGGAAATTCGATCGGGTCTGACTATCGCTTCGGCAGCGGAGAACGTAGCTTTGAAGATCGCGAACATAGTCTGGTTGTCCCGGCGATGCAGAATATACATGTTTCTCGGTTTACCGACCTGCAAATAGTAGTGATCGACGAGAAACACATTGACCTCGCGAAAAAGAACCAGAGTGGCGCCCGGTTGCGTAAATTCCAGCTAAAATAATATACGTCATAAGAGGATCGAAATGACCACACAAAAATTTAAAGAAAAATACAACAGTAGAATCATTCGTTGTACTGACTCGATCGAAGTATCGCTCTTCGAATATATCATCTTCAAATAAATTCACAAAAGTCGTTCTTTCGGATTTTTTGGCAGTCTGCAATCTGCGAGAACAAAAATCTTTCTGTTATATCTTGTTGGACACTACACGTAAAATCGACAGATATTTAATTTACTGGGTCTGATGATCCATCCAGGGGATTTTACTGAACATCTGCAGTCCCTTCTGAGCGATATTTTTTTGTACCTCGGCGACTTTTAGTCTTATACTCTGTCCAGCCTGCTTGGCTAAAATCATCTCCAAGGCTTTGCCAAATCTGGAAAGATTACTGGCCTTTATACTCTGACGACTGTTTTAGTAAACAAAAAAAATTTAGTTACATGGCTGAGACGGAATCTAAGCAGATCTGCTCGATTTCTTGTTGATTGGTAGCGAAGGCCAACGCTAACTGTGGCCTAATGAAGAGGAACAGGTCGTCGATTATAGATAGAAAAGCGTAGTTGGCTTGAACCCTGAGTAAAAAATAAAGTGACCATCGATGATTAATATTGCAGTTTATAAAAATAACAAATATTATTTCCAACAGTTGTATAATGAAAAATGTATAAAATCGATTCCACAGCTTGTTTAGAAAATACCTCTTGTCTGTTTTCTGAAGCAAATTGCCAATCTGCGACAAGTAACATACATCGACGATAACGCAATTTCGATCGGACAAATAGTTAGCTTGTCGCCGAGTCAGCATAGCTCTTATGTATTCCATCCAATTAACGAACGGGTACGTCCTCTGTAGCTTCGCAATGGACATTACTTTTTGCTCGACTATCGGCATTTCTTGCGAATGAGTTAACTGCAGAGGGACGATAAGCTCGTTACAATATTTATCGAAAACAAGAAAAAAATGCACCTGTGACAGTAACGAAAAAACGTAAATGTATTTCGTTTATCGATTGACCTTGCGATTGGCCAAGGAAAATTGCAAAAATGTCGTCGCTGATAGAATTTCAGTTTAATTTCCCGATAAATAAAATTGATCGACGATTTTCGCTTTAAATTTTCAATAATAAAAATAATTTTGATTGAAAAATCAAGGATTTACTCTCGGCTAATTGTATTTTATACCAAATGTATTTGTTTTCCAAATTCCAGGGCTTCCTCGATCTCCCCAACGTCGGGTTTTCTAGTCTCCGCCAGGTATTCCGCTATTTTCAGGTACTCGTTACCTCGCTTCATAGTCTTCTCCATGTCTTCCCGGGTGTACATGTATTTCGAACGTTCCAAACTGAGTTCTATGGTGTCGTTTGGGTACCACGGTTTGTCCACGTCATCAGCGTTCACACCAACGTGGACAAACATTCTCGGCAAGAAGCCCAGCAAACGGGCGCATTTGCTGAACTTCTCCCAGGTGAAGTATTTGTCCTGCCAGCTTTCGGTGATTACTGGCCAGTCTCCCAATCGCTTGAACAACACTCGAACACCCACTAGAGCTTCCTTCGCGCTAGCTGAAAAACAAATCCTATTTTACTTCGTCTCCGATGCAAACAATCGAACGTCTAGACGCATTATTATTGCAACGAATGGAAATCTTTCCAGTGCAGAAAAAATACATTTTCGTTGTTGTTTATCTTTCTTTTGATTATATTTTCTAAAGTTGGCGAGAAACGCGGCTAAACAATATGTTTAGCCGTTTAACTGATAAGAATTTTTAGTATTTTTAGCATTTTCAGAATTTTCACAATTTTCAGAATATTTCGGATTTCCTGAATTTTTAGAACGTTTCGTATTTTCAGTACGTGCAGTATTTTCAGTAGTACGGAAAATACTTTTTTCTTAGTAGTTTCTCGTATTTCGAATAATATGTTGAATTCATCGACACTGAACACATAATTCTCGTATTTCTTCAAACATCTCGATTTTCTCACTTATTTTGCAGCTCTGCCAGTACATCTTGGCGAGACCGATTGAACGATGTTCCTCGACGTGATAAGCTTTATCCAATTCGGATTTGAGTGTCTGCCGGATCCACCACAGATGAAGGCTATAAGTCGTCGGCTTTATGAAATACCGATTCGTCGGACGCGAATCTGCATCCCGTTGGGCGAGCTCGTCGAACTTCTTGAATTGATTACCGCAGGCGAACTCGACGAAGTCGTTGCACGGCTTTATGCTCTCGTCGATGGATTCCGTCAGACGCACAGCTGAAAATGTTTAATTTACCAACGTAGTCTACAGTCGCGCGGGGCTTCGCTCGTCGCTCTCGTCAAGTTTCGACGTTTCTACCTTGGTCAGCGCATGCACGGTGCGTGCACGGATCCTCTTCGGTCGCCGTTGCCGCGATTATCCTGAGAAAATCGGTAACCAGCAACGAGCAGACAATCGTCAGGAGCTCAGGGCGGATGGATCGATTGTCGAGATGCATCCTAGGCGCTCGCCGAAAGACGACGGTTATTACGCGACTGACGCAAATGTTGCAAACATCGTTAAAATCGTCGCGCTGTTTACCAATCGATTGCCGAGCTCTGCTAATTGGCTCCGTTAGCGAATCGTTGCTACATGGAAAGTCATTTCGACGCAAATTCGTGTACGCGATAAGTTCGATTTCTCGGGACTACACGCGAAGCTGATTTGCGCGGCTCAGCGTACTCAATTATGAGATGCTTTCCAAACTCACGACTTCCCGAAACGAAACGGTTCGGTATTTGTATTTCAAGATTGTAAATAAATAACATGTGCAGAGATTTCAATGTAGAGATGGAAGAGGATCACATTTTTAAAAACGCTAGACGATAAGCACGCTTACCCACATGGAAATATTTCTATGTAAAATATATGTCACCAAAAAGTTGTATATGCAACATATATTTTGCATATAAAATATATGCAGCATATTTGCGACATATAGAACTTTTTATCGACATATATTTCACATATAAATATTTCCTAAAGGGTAGCGCGTTGAAAAAACAAAAAGTCAAATATAATGCTTTTTTTCTTAAAAGCTATTGCGTTTAGAAAAATGCGAAAGGCGAATTTGTTGTGTACGGGCAAAAATACATCGAAATAATCCTTCTTTTAAAAAGTTCATGAGTAACGGAAAACATTGTTAGCAAACTATTCGAGCTGTGATTGGTTGCGTGGCCAAAAAAATAATTTTTGGCGATGAAAACAAAAATTGTTTTCAATTTTTTTTTAAGTGTAGAATATGCGACTTGTGAATGGTGGTGTAGCTTAAAAGTCGATATTTTGAAAAGAAAAGAAAAATTGGGGTCGATTTTGGCGATTTTCGGTCGGGAGCCGGATCTACGATTTCTGACAGAAAAAATATTTTTTTCAAAATCGATTAAAAACGTTAATAACCAGTGCTTTCGGGGATAGAATATGCGACTTGAGAATGATGGTATGGGTTAAAAGTCGATATTTTGAAAAGAAAAAAAATTGGGGTCGATTTTGGCAATTTTCGGTCGGGAGCCAGAACTACGATTTCTGACAGAAAAAATATTTTTTCGTCGCCAAAAAATATTTTTTCAAAATCGATTAAAAAAGGTTAGTAACAACTGTTTTTAGGGGTAGAATATGCGACTTGAGAATGATGGTATAGGCTAAAAGTCGATATTCTGAAAAGAAAAAATTCCGAGGTCGATTTTGGCGAAAAGTTTTTCAGGCATGCGCGCCAGCGCGTGTGATTATCTTAGTGTTATAAAAATCCCTCTTTTAAAAAGTTCATGAGTAACGGAAAGCATGGTTGTCTTTCTATTCGACTTTTGATTGGTTGCCAGGAAAGTCCGTGATAAGCAAATTCAGTTTGGTTCCAAATTTGACATAAGAGGACAGGTGCGGCAGTGCTCGTAACCTTTTAAAGCTTTATAAGAGTACAGCTGCGCAAAATTGATAACCCTATTATTGATAAGCCTACAGGTGAAATTTTGAAAAAAGATATATATATATTTCTGAGGTCGATGAAATGCAGCAAAGCGGATCTTCTTTTCTTAACTTTTTACTTTTTGTCAGAAATCACAGATCCGTCTTCGGACCAAAAATCGCCAAAACCGAACTAAGAATTTTTTTTTTTTTTTTTTTTTTTTTTTTTTTTCAAAATAACAACTTTTAACCTATACTAGGCTGATCACACGGGTTGAAAATATTCGCCCTGAAACCGAAAGTCTTTAAACTTGACATTTAGAAAAAAAAAACCCTAAAAAGTTCCACATCCAGTATCTCTTACTCCCAAATCTGATTTTTTTAAATTCCGCGTCAAGTGTCACGCGTTTCGATAAATTCGCTCTATACCCGAAAAAAACAAAAGCAGTTGCCACGATTCAACAGCGGATAACCAAAGAATTCGAGAGTGCAATGATCGCTTCCTGAGGAAATTTCAGTCGTCTAGACGGACGAAAGCGAGCGGCGAGCAGGCGATGTCGCAGATGTGTCCGTCCTCGTCGCACCAGCTCGTGGCTGCTGCAATCGCCTTTCGCCGGGCGCGAAGAAAATTTCCAAAAAATTTCGGCGAGCTCCCTTGGCCGCTGGTTCACTGCGGCGAGCGTAAGGATAGCGAGGTAGTCGTGTTATAGGCGCAGGGCGCGCGGGTCGTTAAAGTGTTTAACGACGACGGCGACGAGCGAAGCGCGTCGCAATTTGCTCACCGACGAAGTTTCGAACAATTTAATTCTCACACAGACGGTGCCACAGTCGTCGTCGTCGACGATGAAGACGTGCAAGAAGTGCGAGGAGCAATTCGCCCGCCAGCGGGAAATTCGTAATGTCAGATCGAACGACGTTTGGCCACGGCTCACCGCTTCCTGGTGGAGAGATCCTCGAAGCACGAGATCCGTGCGCGAAAACAGTACTTCTCACGAGCGAGGAAAGGGCCAAACGACGACGACGACGACGACGACGGCGACGACGCGGACGACATGCGGTGGATGCGCTTGTCGAAGATTCTGCAGATCGACGAGGAGAGACCCCGTGGTTTCCTTCGACGGGGATGGAAAATCGAATAACCGGTGCAGCGGCGGAGACGGCGCTACGGGACGAAGTTCGGTCGAAACTATCTCGTGCAGAAATTGTCAAATTCACGGAAAACCGAGCGACCGTACGTACGTCGAGAGGCGAGAACATTTTGAGGCCGCGAGGTCGAAGACAAACGACGGGAACACGAGAACGAAGACGAAGACGAACGACGGCAGCACGAGGACCGTCAGGCGTCGATCGTGCCAGACGCAGATTTTTGGGAAAAACGACGATCTTGACCTTCTGTACGATCGCAGCTGCAGGACGAAGAATTCCGTGTCGTTTTCGATCAATGAACGGGATGAAAATAGTAAGTTGAAACTGGGGGAAATTTAGTCATCATTTTGAAAACAATAGGGATATTATAGAATGAACAATTCATGCCATGATTTAATGGAATACACAACTTAATTTGCGCAATATTTTTTTACGTCAAATTAAATTCATTACATTTATTTATCAGAATTTCCGTGTAATTGAATACAAATTTGATGGAATTTATTACGGCGGTTGCAGATCGATTTTATACAGATTTTATACGGATTTTACAGAAAAATAAATCTAAGCTAAATTTATGGAATAATTATTTGAAATTAACAAGAGGGTTCGGTCTGACGTTAGAAATTATATGGCGAATAATCATATAAAAAGAAGGAGATTAACGATTTGCAGATGAGATTTCTCCCGGTTCTACAGGTTCTCTGGACGACGGGGGGTGTCTTGATTTTCCGAGCAAGCTCGACGAGTGGGAAACCCGAGAGCTCGAGGACTCGGTCGAACCGGCAACTGGATCTGGAAGGATTATCATAGGTGATCGCGAGATCGCAAATTGCGATTGCGTCAGAAAACACGGCGAATTTCGAAGCGACAGTCATCGGGATCGTCGGCGTCAACGTCGGTCTCAATGTCGTCCAACACGTCGCGAAAGGGAGCGCCAGGAAAAGTCTCGGCGATTGCTAAATATATTATTATTTCGACGTACCAAGAACAGTGACAATTTCAATGATTTTTTTATTCATTTATCGCAGAAGCATTAATTGCTAATTACTTTTCACATGAAATTATTCAGTATTCCCAAAAATTTGTCATTTTTAAATTAAATCCAAAAAATTCAATAACAAATCATTTTTTACTTACAAGTCAAAATCACAGAACAAAATTTTTCGAAATCATACGGCGAAAATGCCGGTGAACTTTCTCATTGCTTCAGCGAAACAATTACGGGGTAAGAGAGATTGATTAATCGCTATGACAGTGGGACACGAAAGATTCTTGGTACCTCGAGGTTCGATCGTCGCTTTCATACATTTAATTGCTCGTTTGATCCGCATTCTTACGTGTCTTATTTTCTCCCAGTGCGCGACACGAGGAACTATGGCCGAAGCCCGCGGCGTCGCGAGCGAGTTCGACCAAAGACTCGAGTCGTCTTTGCAAGGTCTGCGCGCTCGGACAATGTCCGAGAAATTCCGCTCCGGTTGGCCGCGAGGATCGCGACGCCGAGGAGGAGGAAGAGGACCGGAGCCTCAGGGTGGACGACGACGCCTGCGCCATAAAGCACAAGGACTCCATGGATCTGCTCGCCGAGAAGTTCAAGAACAAGAAAACCACCGGCTGCTCGGACGACGAAACGATTTTTAAGTCGGACGAGGATTCCGCGAACGAGACGAAGATCAACGAGAAAATAATTGCCGAACGGGTGGACGACGAGGACGACTGCGTCGGGGGCGAGGAGTCCCAGGAGGAAGAGGAGCGCGTCGTTTGCTGCAAAATTCACAGAAACGCTGCAGCCTCGAAAAGAGGCAAATCTCGGAATCGGTCGAGTTCGAAGAATCTCAAATCTCGCGGGATTCGAAGTGGATGCTGTTGCTCGTCGAAGGAATCTTCGTGTCGACGTGTTTTGTAATTTTCTTTTTGGAAAAATTGTACATCTGTTTATTGAATTTATACGTATATTTCGTTTTTCTTAAATAAAGTTTGTAATTTTGTTAGTGACATGTTTTTCATCGTTTTCTCACTAAGCAATATAGTTCGACATAAAATAGGCAGCACTACTTAATTTATTTTACCATAGAAAAAAAAATGATGCGTCTGTTTGTCGAATTTATTCATTTCCTGGATCGTCTCCGTCGTCCAATGCCGAGTGACGCGAGTGACGAGCATCCCCGGTAAAAGTTTCCTGTGTTGCGTCATCGACGGCTTCCTCGGAAACTTGAATCTCATTCTTATCCTGATTCTCCGGCGTATCGACTTTAGCTGCGTCACCCGCGAAATCCTCGCCCACGTGAATTGTATCAGCGTCGGCTGAAAAAGCAATTAGTCGAGTATCTCTTTATCCGGCGAGGCCGGCGAGAAGAAGGAGGAGGAGGAGAGGAGGGAGAGAGTTGAAAATTTCACTAAGGCAGGAATGTTCTCGCTCACTTTCCGTGGACAATCGGGATTCCCTTAAGCGTTCCTTGTAAGCGTTCTCAATTTTCTCAGTAACCACGTCGACTTCCTGCTGGCTTCCAAACTCCCCTGGAATGTCTTGACGCGATAGAACCCTCTCAAAGATTCTCTGTCTTACATTCTCGACAATTGCATCCACTACCAGCGAGTTCGCTGATGAAGTGCGCTCAACGTCGTGACTGCGTCGCTTCGCTCGGTATCCCCTGTACGCGGTCTGTGTAATATACATTAAGAGTGGAAATTGTTTGCTCTCCGCGTGTATGAAGATCCCTTTGACTCTCTCGCTCGCTCGCTCGCTCGCGAGTGCATCTCGAGTTTTCATCCCGGGAAAACTCGGGAGACCCGTCTGGCACACACAGTGAGAACGAGGAGAAACGAAACGTAAACGATTGCACAAGCGATTGTGCGGAGATATTGCAATCTGCGTCTCACCTGATTTTATGACATTTACGCGAGACGCATCCTTAGAATTTTTTTTTCAATATACAAGCCACACGGTAAAAAATAGTTTTTTGACATATGTGCGTGCGAAGTTCGTCTTCTCGTGCCTGCGTAGCGGGCGCGAAATAGTCGATTTTATTGGAGAATTTATTCGCACACTGCGAGCAGTGCGCGAATTTTATTCGCGCACTGCTCGCAGTGTGCGAATAAATTCTCCAATAACATGCGAAAATCGACTATTTCGCGCCTGCTACGCAGGCACTCGAAGACGAACTCGCACACACGTATGTCAAAAAATAGTATGTGTGACACGTGCGCGTAGGCGATTCACGACTCGTGTGATTGCCGCCCTCGCTTCGCTCGGGCGGCAAACTTCACACTCGTCGTGAATCGCCTATTTCGCGCACTAGTCGCACAATGTACTATTATTAACCAGAGCGTGAGTTTTCGTAAACTGATGAAATTGGTTTTCAAAAAATTCGATAAAAAACTGTCAGTCGAATATTAATTAAAAAATAAAAATAGAAGCGACGCATAGTTCGACAAGAAATTGTAAACACAGTAAATGAAAAGCGCCCATCGTTGTGTATAAATAACAAAAATATTCTGTGTGTTTTTGGACAGGAACGTACTGTCAACATACAGAAATGACCGATTATAATTTTTTTTGCAGAGCGATTCAAATATTTGTTTATGAAATCACTTGATATTCATTGATCGATTAGCGCTCCAACGCCCACAAATTCGCCACATTAAATCGACCGAGCAATACGCAAAGTGAATGGACAATGGTGGGCAAATAAAAAAATACCGCTCAAGTTTCGCGAGAGCCGATAATACTAGAACATACTTGAATCAATGTAGCTGCCTGGTTGGCTCGTTCAGCGGTGAGGCCGGAGTCCTCGTACATCATATCCAGCCAAGCAACAGCTTGAATAGTTTGCCGAGAGCCCGGTAAATCACCCGGCGGGTTGGGCCCTTTGTCCGCTCCAACTGCGGGGCAAGAGTTCGACTTTATTAGCCTCTGCTCTCCCTTCGCGCGGTTGCGCTCGTTCCATCGGTCTCGATATTAACGCGAAATTCTTTGGTAATTAATTCTCTCTCTCTCTCCCCCCGCCAAAATTGTGCGCAGCTCACCGCGTTCCATCTTCCTGTTTCTTCGCGTATAATAACCGCGATAAGCCGCCTGAACAGCCGGAAACAGAGAATGAACGGTGAATGGGACTGAATGAAAATGCGCTGTCGGCATCCGCGGCACATTTTTTTTTCCTTTTCTCTTTTTAATTCTCGAGAGCCGACTCGCCGGGTTTGTTGTATTTACTTGAATGAGCGTCGCAGCGTTCGCGGCTTCGGCTTGAGATACTCCGGCCTTTTTTAGAATCTCCATCGTACTCGAGGCGGCCCTTTGCCATTGAATTTCACCCTTTGCCTCGCGCTCCACCATTCGCTCGTAGTGGCCCCGGAACGCCGACTATATAATACCGCGAGTTCGCCGGTTACGACACAGCGGAAAAATGGGAAAAGGGGCGGGAGGGGGGGGGGGGGGGGGCGGAGGGAGCAGGAAAAATAATAAAGCCGGGAATGAGATATTCAATCACTTGTATCACAGTCGCGGCTCTTTCAGCTTTATCCGCGGACGCTCCGGTGGCCTCGAGAATATTGCGAATTGATGTACGACTTTTGTCATCGTAAACGTCGTCTGCGTGAGGAACGAGAGAATATTTTATTTTTCCCCGTCTGGTATTATTATCGTCGCTATTTTTTCCCGTTACCTTCGCACGGCTGAATCGGCTGGATGTCCACAGTGTCCAAGTAAGCCCTGAATGCTTCCTGCGGAAAATAGAATTTTTTTGTTGCCGTTGGAAGAGACGACGATCGAGATTAATTCATTGACTATTCAACTTGTAGTTTCGGCGCGGCTACGGCTATCTGGGCCAGGCTCAGGCCGGTTCCGTGCAGAATGCCCACGATCGCCTCGCTGCCGAGCAAGATATTGTTGACCACCCGCACAGCGACTGGAGAGAGTCATTTTATTTTATTCGATATTAAATACACAAGAAGAGGGGAAGGTAATTTGTTATTGTAATAAGATGTGAGTCGACCGGAATATATTTTCATATTTTCGTGCAAGATAAATATGTTTTTTAAATGTTTTTTACTTGTTAATAAAAAAATGAAAATGAAAAATGGGGAAAACACGATTCGGAATTAAATTTCTGAATTACATGACATTTTTGTCAATAGCTCAAATACCATATTCTTCTTTGGTACGACAATGCATTTTATCGAAATACGTTATCGAAGCTATTGGAAAAAATACGTCACTGATTTCAGTCTTTTTTCATAGCACCGGGCTCCCGTATTTAATTGTCACTCGAAGAGCCCCAAAGCCCTACAATTACATCCAGATGAGATACAGAAGAGGAGAGAAGGCAGGGTTTTCAATTTGTGTCACCATTAAATACTGATAATCGCACCTTTAGCATTTTCCCGAGTAACGAGAAGAGCGTCGACGTAATCGGCGATGTAGCAATAAATGTCTGGCGGCTGTGCCCGCAGTACCTTTATGATCGAAACGTGACCCAATAAAAATCTGTCATCTCGTCGAAAAAGAGAGGCTATGAGGGAAATAAAAAAACCGAGGCAACCTCACGAGATATATCGCTGCATAATTCTCGAAGTCCTTCGGGAACGCGATAAACGTGTTTTGCACCGTGTTCTTGAAGCAAATTATCCATCTCCGGGTAACTCCGTTAATAATTCAACTAACCGAGACTTTCATCACGATAAATATCGGTTTAGTCTGAAATTGGCTGCGTGACATCGACCGCAGCTTCGATTCACGCAGCTTATTCCTTCTATTTCGAAAATCCATGTTAATCAGAGCTCAACAGACTTTGTATTTACGACCTTTTTCTTTTTGTCTCACTCGACTGAGCAATATAAATTGAGAGAAACTGTAAAGATACCTTTTTTTTAAGTAAAAATCTCGGTTCTCTTAGTAAATCTCAGTTCTCTCGTTAAATCTCAGATCTCTCTGCAAACCTTATAGGTATATCCCCGTAACTCTCAGTAACTCTCAATTCCCTCAATAAATCTCAGTACTCTCAACTCAGTACTCACAACTTTTTCCGGAAAAAATCATTCCATGAGCTAAAAAATCCATACCCGGGAATTTTAGCTCATGGAATGACTTTTTTCGGAAAAAAGTCATTCTATGAGCTAAAAAATCCATACCCGGGAATTTTAGCTCATGAAATTACTTTTTTCGGAAAAATAGTCATTCCATGAGCTAAAAAATTCAGCACCCGGCAATTTTAGCTCATGGAATGACTTTTTTCGGAAAAAAGTAATTCCATGAGCTAAAAATTCAGCACCCGGGGATTTTAGCTCATGGAGTAAAAACAAATAAATCTCGACAAAACTGAGTACAAATCTCGCTTCCTTCGTTGAATCACCGCGAAAATCTCAGCGTCTGCGCTCGATTTGTATCTCTCACTCGCGTGAGCAAGATCATTTTTTTCCCCAAATCCCGATCCTCTCCGCAACCTGCCCCAACTGGATCTCATCTCGTAAACAGTCATCATCCGATGCACTCAGCGTTAGGATTGTTTGCCGGAAGATCGGCTCATTCCCGGCCGACTTACCCAATGCAAACACATCATCCACTCGCGTTAACGAAAAATAGGGACCGCGCGCGACGATGTTTGTCCGCGTTGTCCCACATCGACGCCGTCTTACTGCACAGTCGACCACGAGGTCCTGGGAGGGCATCTCACAATTCACCCCCGTAACGCGAAGCCCGAAGGGAGGGAAAGGCCTATATGCGTCCAATATCGCAAACCCGGGTCGCGCGCGGTGACGTTGGCTAATGCCCTGTTACACGTATGCGCGTTACTCGCGCGGTAATATAGACGATCGCTGGGAAAGGCCGCCGCTGTGTGCGGGGGTCGCGGAAAGCTCTCTCGCGAGTTCTTTTCCCTTCCACACATTCCATCCGTCGACCCCACTGTATGCGTATACGTATCACGACCCGGCCGCGTGTACTCTATATATATGATCCGTCTTGGTGGTTCCTCGGGATATCAGTAGGCGGCTCGGTCCTTAATGGTAGAGCCGCGTTCCATCAGTGTCATGGTAATGATCGCCCGAGATTTCCAAGATGCATAGACCCCGCCTGCTCTGTTCTCCTTCTTATTCACCGCCTGCCTCCCACTTCCCTCTTCTTTTTTTTTCTTTTTTTTTTTTTTTGCAAGCCACGAATGGTATACGTGAGTCGACGGTGAGTCGTGAATCTGTGTAACACACTTTAGCCGTGCGCGGAGACTCAGCCACCCCTCACATTCCATCTTCATCCGCGTGAGAGCCAAGTTTAAGTTGCGCGAGCGGGTGAGATATTCGTTTTTCGGGGGTCGCGCGAGATATCGGCCGGTAGGGCCAATGTCCACACGTGGAGGAGCGGAGAGGTCTGATTTTATTTGTCAACTATGATTCTTCGATTCCTCGTTTTTGGGTTTTCGCAGTCGTCTCGGGTGTTCGCGGATGCTGCGAGGGTAGCAGCAGGCTTATCAATCAGTTATCCGCTTCCTCGATAGCCGTGCCCAAAAGCTAACATATTACTGGCCATTTTTCTTTGGCACGCTGAAGTTGCCATTTCCACTGCGATCTTTGATTTTTCGTTCTGAATGACGTTTCGTATGTTGGTTCAAAATTTTGCATCACGAAAGATCCCGAGACAAATTCGATTTCCCCCCACGACCACGCAGCCCCACATTTTTTTTTCCTTCCGGTAATAATTCATAAAAGCTTCGTCAGCGCGGTAATTCGCCCGGGTTTTTGCATTAGAAAACATCGCCTCTATCTCGTCTCGTATCTATGAGTAAACGAGAATCGATATCGCGCGAGCCAAGTGTATATACCACAAGTAGGAATCCCGTGGCTTCACCCCGAATGACTCGGCACAATGAGTCTCGAGGATATACAGCAAAATCGACTCTGCCACGGCGTCGGTGCTGTTGGCTTACTTTGCCAAGGGGATCTACCTATGGGGCAAAGACTCTTAGCTCGTATAAAGTACGCGAGAAAACGAAAGACGAGAGAGGAGAATCTCTCTTGGCTCCCGGCCGTAGCTACGGATAGTTGGAGCAAGCAGGCTAATCCAGGATTAACCGGGCTAAGGATTAATAATCCGCCAATGGCGCCGTCGACTTCGTCCCCCCTCCTTCTCCTCCTCCTCCCTTCGCCTGACTTCACTCACCCCGCGTTTTCGCCCCGCTGCTAAAACACATAGTGTAATAAATCAGACAATTAGAGATATATATCTCTGGTCATCGCTCGGCTGACTATTTTTTTCCACCCCGGCTGCACCGGAAGTTCAAACCAGCGCGAGGTAAAAAAAATGAAAGTGCAGAGCCGCGCGCGAACGCGAGTCAGTCCGGACGAGGATCACAGACGAAATTACATCCTCTTCCCTTTGCCGTGAAAAGGGCACCGAGCGTCTTTGGACTTCGCGCCCCCGGATTCACGCTTCGCTCTCGACTGTGGAGTTGGAGCGGTCGCACAGCGACTGAGGGAATAATTTTCATCAATATTAGATTGCGCGAGTCAGAGACGGGAAGATAATTTAGGTCAGTGATCGCGTGTCGATTGTTCGGTTTGCTGAATCTTATTTTGTTTTCGTGCGGGATTTTTCTTTCTTTGCCTAAAAGCAAGAATAAAGCTACAGAACTTTTGGGAAAATATACACTGAGAAAAAAAATTGGTTGAGCCAACTAAACGAGGGTTTGCGGGCCGCGAAGTAAATATTTCGTACCGTGAACGAAATAATAGATATTGTGAATTAAGAAAAATTTGATTCAACTAGGCGTTGGTTCGTTCAACCAAATATACAGTCCAATTCACCATATATTTACTTCGCGGCCCGCAACCCCTCGTTTAGTTGGCTCAACCAATTTTTTTTCTCAGTGTACTTAGAAAAAAATGACAGAAAGCAATGACATTCTTTTCATTATTATTACTATTCATATTACTTTATTAATAACAAGCAGGTTGTAGTGGCTCGTGCGCTTCGCGCGCTTGCTATATACTTGAATAAAAACTAAATCGTTGAGGAAATTAACGTGAAATTTACGTCCGAACTTTACGAAATCGAGACATTTTTTTTTTTGATTTCGTAAAGTTTGAAGATCCTATCCATGGGAAATTTCCCGCTGATTCCGAAAAACACCGTTGTTTGTCAAAAAAACATAAAATTCGATGAGAAAAATGCAAAAAATGATTTTTCACTTTTTTCGAAATTTCGTCACTTCGCTAAAATCGAGGTTACTTTTTTTCGTTCGACCAAACCTGGGATTCCTTTTTGCATTCGAGAGAAAACACTATAACAAAGAGAATGTCGCTAAGCGGAACGCGATATCTTGATTTCTGAATTTTTTACAGGATGTTAACGTCAGATCCTTAAAAATCGCAAATTATTAAAAGTACCCCTTTCCTTATTTTGCGATTTTTGCGGCTCTGACTTTATCATTCTCTAAAAAATTCGGAAATCAACATATCGTATTCTGCCTTACGGCATTCTCTTCGTTATAGAGTTTTCTCCGGAACGCAAAAAGAAAATCCAGGTTTGGTCGATCGAAAAAAAAGTAACCTCGATTTTAGTGATGTGACAACTAGGTAAGCGTGCGAAGCGCGCGTATGGGCTGATTAACATAAATACAAATTTCTAATTTTGGGACGGACTTGAATTAAGGCGGGGGGGGGGGGGGGAGGCTTTATTATTTAGAGCAGACTTTACTTAAGGGGGCTGGGACAGACAAACAGACAAACAATTTTCCACATATAAGATAATAAATAATGCAGAAATAAAAATTACAAAAAAAGTAACAAAGAAAAAATAGTTATTCAGTTTGTCTTCGCCACAGGATCCTCATATTTAATCGCAGCCGCCGAGCCCCTCAATCCGCCCGAATGACATGGAAACGCCGCAGGACCGCGCGTATAAATCAAAGAAAATGACGGTGCGTCGCCGAGCGAGACAGCCCGTGCACGAAGATCACAGACGAAATTACCCTTTCTTTTTCGGTGAAAAAGGGACGACGCTACACCGTCGATGGCCATCTTCGGGGGCTTCGGCTCTCGATCCTCCGGGCCGCACGCTTTCCGGTGCTCTCATATACGAATCCGGGGTTACGTATAGCATCGCAAAAAGGGACACTAAGACAGCGGGAGTAGCGAGACAGCGAGATACCGAGGTGAGCGCTACAAGGGCGGAAGGCGAGTAGCATGCAGCAGCAGCAGCAGCAGCAACGGCAGCAGCAGCAGCAACGGCAGCAGCAGCAGCAACAGCAGCCTCTCGTATGGCTGGGTCTTTGAGGAATCCGATAAGACGTTCGGCGGGGTCACATCTGAAATCGAGAAAGAGAGCGAGGAGGGAGCAGCGCGGGAGTTGGACCCGCTCGCCCGCTCGTCGGGCTTCAGTGGTTGCGGCGTCCCTCGCGCTCTGCCCTTGCTCTATGGTCCCTCTTATGGTCTCTCTGCGCTTCTCCCCAGTTTCCCGACTCCGAGAAGCGCCGGGCCCTCGGCTGCCGGATTCAAGGGAATTTGTACAGGGTACATTCGAAGGCCAAGCACACGAAACACGTTACGCTATACCGACCACACAGTGACATCACCTGTAAACGCGCGCGGTCCTCCACCGCGGCGTAGAGCGAGCGCTGCGATCTCCAGCTCCCTCGCTCCGTCTCCACGGACGCGAGACTCTTACCTTGTTGTACCACAGGGTGTGAGAGTGAATCAAACGTACCGCTATCTCGCCATCTACACGAAACCCCGGGACCCTGAGCTGAGGATCCTCCGGTTCTGCTTCCACTTCTGCTGCAGTCAACAAATTTCGTCTTGGATCTCGTTTTTTCCTGTCCCCTTTTTTTATTTTATTTCGTTTCGTTCTCTTTTGCTTCTTTTGCCGTGGCGATCCACTCCGAGCGTTAGCTTTCGGTTTAATTGGCCCTGGCGAGGGAAGCCAGCTTTACGGTGTCCTCCGCGCGCTCGGGGGGAACAAAAATAAATAGAGAGAGAGAGAGAGAGAGGGAAGTGGAATGAAAAATAGCGGGGAAATATGGGGAATAAAATATAATTGTGAAACTTGCGTCGGGGGTGCGCGACTATTTCAGGTATGCAAATTGCGAGGCGCTTGGGTGACGTTGGAACTGCGCGAGCGAAGTGTTTTTCGACACGTTCGAGAGAGCCCGAAGCTGTCGCCGGACACGGAGCCTGTTTATGTGTATTTCGCCTCGGGAAATTAACGTCACGTTTGGGTCTTAATTTCTGGCGTATTAGGGACTAATGTCGGGGACTTTCACCTAATTTTATGTCGACGTACGTTGACGCGACCGCGGGGGCTCGATGACACTCGAAGGCAGAAGCGCGCGGGAAACGGACAGCCGGTTTATTGAGATTTACCGACGGCGGCCGAGGCGCGATCGTGCAAGATCGTTATCCCACGATCGTCGCGGGCATAAATATCCGTTCAGTTTTAACGACGATATTCGGCTTTACCGTTTATTTTATTTTTTTTCAACAACGGCGAAATACCGGGTTCGGCGTGCCCGGAAAGTATTTTAATTAAGTAATTATCTTCGAAATCACGTGTAGCATTTTTCGATAGAGCGATAAAAGTGGCTCGTAGGCGGGGGACCCATTGATAACCCCGTGGCGGCGATAAACAATTCGTGGCGGTGCTGACGGTGCGTACGATGCGCCGGTGCTGGTGCTGCTGGGGTCCGATACGCCCACGGGCGGACTGCGCTCGACGAACCGGCTCGTAATTGCTTTACACCTGTCCGACGTCTCTTTCTCTCCCTCTCTCTCCCTCTCTCTCTCTCTCTCGCTCTCCGTGTCATATTGCACGAGCGGCGACGCGAGCCGGAGGTGAATAATAAATAAATGGGAGAAAAAAGAACGGGGGAGAGAAGAAAAAGAACGATCCGGACGCTCTTAAACGGGAGACAGGGATAAATTATTCTTATCTCGTGAAATCGGATTTTACATCGGGCTTTAATTGACGATTATGCGATGGCGACTGACGATAGGAGATATCGCGTCGTCGCGCCACGAGCGCTGACGCGATTTGAGAGCCGAGTTTTCCATAATTCGATGGATTCGGGGTAATCGTGGGAACATTTTTTTTTATCGGCTAAATGGAGTTGTCACCTTTTAGTAAGCATAGATTACGATGTTTTACCTTGGAAGCAAATGTGTGATTGAGTTGTATGATAATTAGATGCAAAGTATTATGTGTGTCTATCTTCTTTATTATAATATTTATCGACACGTTTTTATTATAAAAACATGAGCAAATAATTCGCGAAGAGTTTGAAAAACAACACACACCCGAGTATTTCACTCCGGTGTCGTGAACGCTGGAACACTGAGAAAATAAATCAACCGGTTCGATCCAATCCCCAGAACACGGACTGAGTAAAACAATGTAATCAGCATAGCGACATTTTTGCTCGTCCGAAAAATGTGTTGGATCGTTGAACCGACCGTCGAAGAAACCAAAAACTTGGTTCCCTTCTCCAACCACATTCGTTCGGCTGAGTTGACTCAAGCGATCTCTTTTTCCCACTGTAGCAAATCGACGATAAACGAAACGTAGAAGACTTCGAACCAACATACACGAAAAAAGGTATGCTTCAATTAAAACAAAAAAGGCAAAAAAATACATCAAAAAGTTTCTATACGCATTTTCATAATTATAACAATTTAGTGTCGTAACTTACACAATAAAATTTGATGGATGTTTTCCTACGTACCCTGCCGTACATTTAATTATAACAATAACGATGCTGAAAAACGTTAAAAAAAGAAACAATTGCCGCAAAGTGTGGGGGTTTAGCTTAACCGAAATGTTTCATTACATTAACCTTAAGTGTTGCAATACGATACCGTACGACTTCCCCCGTAAAAGAAGTGCTTTCTTCGACTGAGGAATGGCGCGGCGGAGGAGAACGAGAAGTGGAAAGAGGAGGCGGGGGAGCCGGAGCAAGAGGAGGAGGAGGGCCGATCAATACGTGGTAGCATACGGCGAGTTCGAGATAAGAGAGGATTAACGGCGAGACGTCTCCTTTGCGTTAACTCGCCTCTCTCGCGCGAGCGGCGGCCGCCGCCACCACGACAGACCGCTTTATCGCACTTCCGGTACTCTTCTCGTTCAATTACGTGACTCCGGGCGTGGACGCCCCCGGGACTTGAAATGCTGCGGCGGGGATGCTGGGGGGGGGGGGGGGGGCGAGAGAGCCCGAGACCGGGTGACGAGGCTTCGGGAGAAAGACACGCGAGAGGGGCCAGTGCGGGTCGAAGGACACAGCCGAGCTAGAGCTGTCGACATGAAACGAGCGAAAGTGTATTTACAAAGAGTGTATGCTTTAATTTTTTTTTCTTGGAAAAAAAAACGAATGATGAAGCATTTTTTTAACGAACGAATTTGGGACGAGGAAAACAAATATTTTCGCGCGGAGAAAAAGATTTTGCGGTCACTCGACTCGTTTTACGGTCCAATGTGAGTCAAACATCTGCAATTTATTGTGAGCATAAAAAAGCTTCTTATGCTTATAATAAATTATGTTTACTATGTGTTGTACGACTCATCGATTGTTGGTTGCACCGATTAATTATTCAGCTGTAAATAATTAGCTGATGAATAAACGGTAAATATTTTTTTAAATATTCAACTGTAATTTTCACTAGCTTGGTGGAAACCAATAGTTGATTGAAACAATGAATTATTAAACTGCAAATCCAATCACAAGCAGAATCTTTCGATACCTCGATAGTTTGTAGTCTCGATTAAATATTAAGCCATAAGCCATAAGCCATTGAGCCATAATCCATTACGCCATAGTACCTGATGCACTGTCACCTGCCTGATTTTGCTCCCGTAGGTGACAAAGTGTCTCCGGAACACGCAGACTCCCGCCTACAGGACGAAGGACACAAAGCCGAGCTTTGCAGCACGTATGCCGCGGCAACGGGCGAAAGTGGCACAAACAGAAAAGTCCCGCGCTGTACACTTTGCAGTTCCGTCCACAAGCGAAAGCGTCAAAACGTTTGTGAACTTTTCGGGGCGCTGGGCGTTTAGCGGGCGCGCGTTTTAGCCGGCGTGCACAGACGGAGCGAGAGCGCGAAACGGAAGAGGAGAGAGCGAGCGAGAGTTACCGGCTGCAGTTTGGCATGCGGTGGCTCTCAGTTACCAATTTAATGGTATGCATACTTCGAAAGTGGGTATATGTAGTACCAAAGAGACGCGAGAACAGGGAGAGAGTGAGACGCGGGAGGAGAGGCGGATGCAGCGTCAGAGGAGAAAAGCTCTCAGAGGACTCGGGGGGCCCGGGGTTGGGGTACGGGGAGGGCCGTAATTGAAACAGCTCGTCAAACAAAAGGTACCACTACCGTTACTACCCTTCGCCCTCCCTGTCCCACTCTCCCTCTCCCTCTCGCCCTTCCTCGCTGTGCGTGACGGGAGGAGGAAAGGTGGATAAGCTGAAGAGGGACAGCAACGGCGTCGGCGGCCGCCACGCTGGTCTGTGGATATCGCGGCGGGAACTGCGCGCCTTCTGGTAAACATTGGACTTTCCGAAACGTTACGTACCTAGAGCGCCAGTGGGTATAATGCCTAGTGGGTACTAAAATACTCGGCGCGCTCTCTCTCTCTCTCTCATCGTGGGGCTGGTGCTTATTTCCAGCCAACCAGTCAGCCAGCCAGTGGCCGAGCAGCAGCGGCGGAGGCGTAATGCAGCGCAGCTAGGAAACCGTCGTACGTTCCAGCTCTCTGTACGCTCGGCAGCGGAGAAGCTAAAAGGATGTGAAGGACGAGGATTCGGATGAGTTAGAAATGTCGTCGGGACTTTCGGTCTCGGTTTTCCACTTTAGTCCCCCTTCTCACCTCCCCCCCCGCCGATTCTGTCTCACGAGAGAAACTTTTGGCTCCGGATTTTCGATGTCGTGACCGAGAGTGCGGATTGCGATGACTCTTAGCTGCTGCTGCTGCTGCTGCTGCTGCTGCTGCTGCTGCTGCTGATCTTCCGTCTCCTCTTCACGGCGAGCGTCGTCGTTCGCCAAAGAATATACCAAGATTTTATTGTTTCTCGCTCGGACCGCGATACTGCTCTGTGCACTGCTTTCCATTCAGCGTCACGATAGCGATTGGGCAGAGAAATATTTCTAAGTCGCGACGAAATTGCGGACTTTTCTTGATTCGGGGTTGCAGCATCGCTGAGTTGATTTTTTATGCTCTCGCGGTTTGGCCAGAGATTGTTTCTTGTATTTTTCTCGAATTTACGCGGGGCGCGGGAGGCGTGGATGGAAAATTCAAGTTCCGCAGAAATCTCGAAGAAAACAAATAAGAATGTTTGTTTTTTCCCTCAAAATTCGACTTAAAATGCACGCACGGAAAAAAGGCTTATTTGGATCAATCAAGCGCTTGGTTATATATGCTCCAGTCGATTAATTGGTTACATCAATGAAGTTGTTGGTTACGCCAACCAAGTTATTGGTTATCCTCTCTTAGAAAGGACATGGCACACCGAAGTCGAAATACTGAAGCCGCCTTTCCAGCGTTCCTATTGGACGGCGGCGGCTTCGATACAAATCGATTCGGAGTGTCATAGTCGCTGCAGTCACGCGCACGTTTTGAATCGCTGTATTGGCCACAAGAGAATAAGATATATGAAAAGCAAGGAGTGCGAGCGAAGCGAGCACGTTGTTGCTAGTAAGAAAATAAACTTGGTGGTGTTAACTAATAACTTTGTTGGTCTAACCAATTAATCAGCTGGAGCATATATAACCAAGCGCTTGATTGATCCAACCAAACCTCTTTTTCCGTGCGGTTATAAAACATATTTTTCCAAGAAAATCCAAATTAGGCAAGAACAAGAATTGTGAAAATTAAATGTGGCAAACTTTTCGTTGCATTTTTAATCCCACGCCCGACAGTAGCAGCGTGACGTCTTCGCGACAGAATTTCGCTTTGGCGCAGGAAGCGAAAGCTTTTCCGCGGATCGGACACGGCGGAGCCTCCGAGCCCCCTGGTGACTGGACCGTGTAAGCTTCTTACCTTTGATTTTCAAAAGCAATACGTAAGAGGCCCGCGCGCGGTTTATATACCTACGTATACAATATGCACTGACGTATACGAATTTCTATCTGGGGGCCGACCGGGGGGGGGGGGGGGGGGGGGGAGGGAGGGGGAAAGAATCGGTTGGTCGCTCGCGGACGTCGTCTTTCACGACGTCGCCAGAGCCCGCGCGGTGAAAGCTTTTGAGTACCACACGGGATAACGTGTACATTTCTCTGAATGAACGCGTAAAGCGAGGACTCCCGGCCGATTGCGCCAAAGCGCAGAGACCGTGCGAGCGGCTGAGAAGGAACTTTGCAGACTTTATACATACACACGCGAAAAAAGAGGTGCCCGACGACGGCTCAATGTATGTTATACCCTCTCGCGTGGCGCGCGTAGATCGATAAAACCAATACCCGAGACGCATTCTCATCCTCTCGCGCTATAATCACGAATGGGTCTTCGTCTCCTCCCCTCCATCCCCCTCAGCCCTCACCCACCGTGCTCGCCTTGGTCTTCGTCAGCCCTCGGATCCCGCGACGACGACGAGTTTTCCCGCGGGAGGCGTCTTAAATTTCGAGAGGCCTCGTTTTCTCCGGGGCGTTTTTTTCCCTCTTCAAGCTGAGCGCGCCGGGCGCGCGCGACGGCCGAATAAGAGGCGAGCAGCACCGAGAAGACGCGCCTCGGGGGATGAAAGTTCTTGCGGATCGCTCCGCGATACGACCTTGAGCTCCGCGGCTTACGCCTCGGCGGAGAGAGAGAGATTTTCGTCCTGAATTGAGAAGATTTTGGTGTCGACATTTTTTTTTAACAGTTGTTTATCTCCCTTTGGCACTTTGGGTGTCGGAAAGGCGGGATTTTGTCACGTAACACGCGGTCGCGTTGAGGGAAAATATTTGACAGTAATTTAGATTGAGATGACGACTGCGTTGCGATATTTGATAAGTGCATAAAATCAGCCAAATTTTTTCCCCCCACTGAATATTCGAGGTACGCGAGCAAATCTATTCGAATTTCGCCCTCTTCATTAGGCCGACATAATTCCAATTTCCCACAGGCACGACAAACGTTGAGATGGTCTCATTGATCTGTCAAATAGAAATCGAATTTAATATTGTCTCCAATTAATTTAATATTTCAATTACACCGATGGACGAGGATTTCGGATGGGTTAGAAATGTCATCGAAACGCGGTCCTGTTATGTATACAGTAACTTATATTAAAATGACGATGTTTACAATTTATGATAAAAATACATTGAATAAAATCAGCCGATTTTTGTCCCTCATCGAATACTTGAGACAAGCGATCGAATCTACTCAAATTATGCCGACTTTATTCCCATGATTCACCCAATTTCCCATGCGCGCGTCAGACGTCTCGATGAACTCATTGAACCGTCAAATGAAACTCAAATTTAACGTTTTCTCCAATTAATTTAATATTTCAGTTACACCGAGATCGCAATTTCGATTATTAATCTGATTAGTTTCAATTCCCGGGGTCGCCTGTCACGTCCCCGGCAGAGGGAACGCGGCGCGCGCGCGGCGCCCGCACACACCGCGCCCATCGCGCCCGTCCTGCGGATGATGCGTACGGCGTATTATGCCCGGTGTGTGTAACAATTCCGACGGTCGAATGAACATTTCGCGTGCACACTGGTACGCGGCGAGGCATCGTGCATCGGCAATCCCCAGCCCCATTCCCGAATTCGGAAATGCGTATATCGCCGGGCCTCGCGAATAGTATAATTCGCTCCTATAATCACATTTTCATGGAAAAGTTGAGTGACTCATCCATAGTCATGACGCAGGCGGATGCGTTACACCGCGTACGGTAAACAAGCCTCGGCCCTCGACTTTCCGCCCGCGGTGAGGCTGACCGGCCTGCAACATTCCCGGGCTCAACGTCAACGGCAGCGATTCTATTCGACGGATCAGCCTCAACGCGCGGACTCGAAATGTTAGTCACGCGTCAGTTGCATAGCTCAGGAATGGTATTGCGGCTACGTATATCGCACGCATACTGCGCGTCGGTCGGTGTAGAGTCGCCCGGGGGGAGACTGGGGGGGGCTATAGAGGTGCCGGGGAGTCATCAATCGAAACGCGTGCCACAGATCGCCGGATTGGATAGCCGATCGTGCGCGTCGCTGCCGCGCGCGACGCGGGGAGCGCGTTCGATTAATATGCATCGGTATGTCGGCTGCTCGGGACGCCCGGATATATTGTATAATCTGGGAGAGGGAATACCACGGTGACCGGCTCTACCTCGGTCGCGTGCTTCCCCCCCCCCCCTCACCCCACCCTGTTCCGCTCGCTGCTCGTTATTCTTCATCCCCCCCCCCCCTCCTTCCTCTCGCCATCCCCCGCCGCCACCGTGCGTCTACCTCGGCTCCTCCAGGAAAACGACTTCCATGCATCCGTGCATCTAGCAGCCAATATCGCACCGTGGGCACAACTAACCGATGTACACGTAACCCTCGGAGCTGAGCTTGCGCTTATTCCGAGCTTCGTGCGGCACTCGGGGAGAAACACGACCCATGGGCGACCAGGGTCCAACGGTCACGGCACTCTGTTAGCTGGCTGCGAAATTGCCGCTGGGCTAATATCGTTATCCGCGAAACTTGGTGTCTTGGTGCCCGCGCGGCGTCAAGCGCGCGGTCTGTTTCAGCGGACGGATATACGAGGGACGGCGGACTAACGTGCTGGGCGCTCCTGGTGCGGCTGTAGAGCGGCTTCGTTTCTGGGGAATAAAGGTAGAGGAGGGGCGAAAAATTGATAGCTGTCATTTACGAGTTACCAAGCCCTCCCGTTTCGACACTTCGAAAAGTAACCGGAGGTCTCGGGGGCGGAGTGTACGACTTGAGAACGGTGGTGGAAGGTCAAAAGTCGCCGTCTCGAAGAAAAAAGATTATGAGGTAGGTTCCGCTCGTTTGTATGCGAGAGCACGGTGCGGTGCCCAAGCCTCGAGTCCATGTAGCACTACTTAATTTTCTTGAAGGGATCTGAGTATATTGCAATTGCCATGTTTTTTTAATGTAGACTTTGAGTACTTTTTATTTGGTGAATTCGTTGGTAGCCTCACGTAGAGGTTGGATAACATACTGAAACGATAAAAATGTTGAATTTGTGGCTAAAAATTGACGATTTGTAATCTGCGGAAGATTGGGATTTAATAAATTAAGATTTTTTCTTGGAAAACGTGACGTTCTTCCCTGCTGTTACCGCCTGGGGCAGCCAATCTGAAAACGATGAAAACGCCTCTAACTGTCGGTTATTCAAACGAGCCACTGATTTTTGCCGCGTTAAAGCGAAGAAGGGGTGATTCAATTATTTTCCACGTCAAAAGCGCCGTCAGGCAGGAACCCGGAGCACTAAAAAATAGCGCACAGGACGGCGATATTATACCGAGGCAGTTATATGAGCGCGGGGATTTCGTTACGAGTGCTGAAAAAGAATGAAAAAAAAATAAAAATTGTCATCGGATCTCGTGACGCAGGGCGGAAGCTCGTATAACGAGCCCCTTCAAACCATAATGAGTACTCAACAGCAGGTTTTTCTCGCCTTTTACTCTGCCTCGCGTGTGATACGTACCCTAAAAATTGTCCCGTAAATGAGGAAACGACCGCAGCGCGTATGTGAGGGGAAAACGCGTGAATCGTTATTTCATCTGTATACGTATGATGAATCCGGGCCCGCGCGCGCAGCGCCCATGCCATTCACCGGGAGGGCTCTTAAAATCAACGATTTATTTTTCTCGCGTAATCGTAAAACTTTTCTGCTCACACTTCATCGGCTGTGAAGTGGATCCACGTTGTCAAGAGAGTTCGCCGTGCACGTGTGGAAGACATACGTTATACTCGCGCCTGTATGCAACGCGCGCGTTGTACAGTGACATCTGACCTAGCTTACGTGACGCAAAGTCAAATACAGTGTGAACAGAAATTATCGTAAACAATGGATTTTTTTTTGTCAAATTAAATGTATTGGGCCAAAAAATGTATTTTTTGTTCAATAATCTTTGTACACGGAGAAAAATAGATTTCGCCGAATGGTATTCAGATAGCAACAATTTATTGTTGTGCGTAAATATCGTTTAAATATCTATTGAAGTAATTTAAAAATAGGTCATTCATCGCTAATTTTGTTCCCCTCAATCTAACCCCTGTGAAGAACCAATCAGGCGCGATAAGCGGTGTAGAAACTTCCCCCTCTCTCGCATCTGCAACGAATAGAAATTTCGGACTGTATATTTTCCCTCCACTTATGTAGCCTTCGAGATGATAAGTTAGCTGAGTTGCCACTTTATATTTACAGATCGTCGTAGATATGTTTTTGACACTCTAACCTGTGTGAAGAGCCAATCAGGCACGAGAGTCCGTTGGAGAAACTTCCTCCTCTCTTACAATTCCGACGAATAAAAACGTCAAAATGTTTCCCTTCTCTAAACGCTTCAGTATACTCCAGAATCACCCTTCACTCGTGCAACCCTCGTGATGGTGAGTTAGATGCGGCTCGACTGTATGCGTATACGTCGTAGGTACGTATAAACGTTTGGGATGCTTGGGCGCGTATGATTTGTTTGGATTGATATATACTCAATTCCATTAATGCACTTCGGTCTGGACGGCGGAAAGTGAACGAGAGCCCGGAGAATCTCCGGGGGCTGAGCTGCCGCTCTGCCTCTGCTTCCGCGCGGAACGAGAGAACGTGGGCGCGTGTAGGACGTTTATAGGGCGCAATGCGGCGAGGGTGAATCGTGAAAGGGATATATGGGGAAAGGGCGTATATAAGGGCTTTTCAATCCGTTCGGAGATTTCAGTATAGATACCCAAGTGTGCCTAGAGGGCGAAGCTAAAGCTGTATTGGCTGTGTACCAAGCGAATCCCCGAGTTTATATAAACACAAGTGGATGCCTTCATTCTTACCCGCAAGAAACAATGGACGCTGACCGACGATTTTTTTTATCGAAAAACTCGGAACGGTGTAAACAAAATATTGCGCAGTTCATTTTAAATTGCTGTCGTATATGACTGTAACAATTGCACTTTATTACGAGTGCAAAAAGTGGAGTATAATTTATGAATTGTAGGTTAGCCCAATTAATTATTTAGTGTTAACTATAAACAAGTGTAAGTAACTGGTTACAACAAAACAATAGTCGAACGGCTCGATAAATTCTTCAAGTGCAACAATAATTATAATAATCTGATTACAATAAGCGAATACAATAAAGCAATAGGGTTTCTCCCAACCTGACCCAATTATTAATAAAACTGAAAATTCAATTACAAGCAGCTCGTTATGGCAAACCAATACTCGATTGACCCAATAAACAATTTCACTCCAACTGCAATTACAACTACCTGATTACGATAAACAGACAAAACAAACCAATAATTGGGTCTCCAATTATTTATCAAACTCAACATCCGTTCATAATCAGCTCATTACGACGGACCAACAGTCGATCGTCCCAATTAATTATTCAACTGCGACTACAATTACAAGTTGCCGCTGCTTATGACGAACCAAACGGCAGCCAGTGAAACACGCACCCGCTCAAAAAGCCAGCTATCCACCTAACTCGCTAAACGTACATTTTCCCGTCGCTAAGTCACGCGGCCTCTCTCGCGTGTCCCACTCACCGTTTTCCCTCAAACACGAGCGCGCAATGAAGGAAGTCGCACGACACGAAAACCTGACGCGTCCATTAACTACTTAGTTATCGACGTTTCGGCCGGCCGTCACGAGAGGCACCGCGCGCACGAGACGATTAGGCGAGACTACACAAACGGGGGTGGCAACCGGGGAAACCCGGCGAAGGGGTTGACACCGAGAGGCAGTGACGTAGGTCAGGATGGTTAATATATCTCCCGTGGGAGAAGCGAGCGTAATCGAGTGGCCGCGAAGCGTGCACGTAATTTCCTTAGTTATACCGGTTACGAGGACACGTTGTTCACGACGTTGGTATATAGCGACGGCCTGGCGAAGCCTCGCAGCGAGTGACCAGGATCGGCCATGGGCATTGGATTGTGTATCCTCCGCGAGAGAAGCATGAGCGGAGATGCTCGACTCCTGAGTCGCCTCGGAGCTCGCGACGTAGACGGTGTATAATAATAAAAACAATTCCCCGGCAGCTTCGGAAATTGGTCCTCGATATGAAATTTCGTCGGCGCACGCGGGGGTTAAAATTTAATCATTGAAGAGTCGGGGCCACCGAGCTCGACGAAGCGCACGGAGAGAAGAAGAAGCAGCAGCAGCAAGGTATGTTCGCCTGTAGAGCTCAGCCGCTCGTCGCACGCACGCAGCGTGACAAACTCGCTTCTCGCTTCGTGAAATAACGTATCGCATCAAGCAGCAGCAGCAGCAGCAGCAGCAACAGCCATGGGATATGCGTTAATATACAATATATGTGTACGTACATAAGGGGCAGGACATGAAGGTGGTGGCGCTATACACACAGCGGGGTTTTAACATATGCGAATATTTTATAGGTGTCGAGTTTGCGTGTCGCTGCTCTAACATTGTTGTATCCATATTGCGCTTTTTACCGTGTTTGTTTTGCCCACCGCGCGGCGACGGTATAGTAATTATTGTGCGTCGGGTTAATATCACAAATGGAATAAATAAAAATTGGATTGGGGAAATAAATATCGGCGAGGGGACCGAGGCCAGCGGCGAGCGAGGTAAGGGGAGGAGAATACATGTTGGCGTGTTTGCCGCGATTGTCAGGAATACAATCGTTGTTGTTTCGAGTTCATATTGTAGGCAGAATAAATAAAGCCAATTTGGAGAATAAATATCGTTGAGGTGCCTGAAACGGGCGGCGAATAGTTTTATTCGCAGATCTTTTTTTTTTAAAGGAAAACGATGTTGGTCATTATTGTTGATGTTCCGCGCTAATATTATAAATAACGTTAACTGAGGTAATAAATATCGTCGAGGAGTTTGAAGCAAGCTGAGAAAAAAAAACAGGAAAAGAAACATCAACATTAATCATTATCATACCCACCTCGCTTTCACCGTGTTAGTCGCAGTTATATCAACGATACAAGAATTATCGCGTCACTTCAATATTGCAAACAGAATAAACAACGCTAACTGCGGCGATAAATATGCCCGGGGAGCTCGAAGCGAGCTGCAAAAAAAAACGAAAAAGAAAACGAGACATTATTATTATATCAACACCGCCTTTTCCGTGCCTGTCAACGCTGTCAACGATACAATAATTATAACACACTGAATATTGCAAGCAGAAAAGCCCGAAGCTTTAAGCGTGCCAAGCTAGTTGGGTACCTGAGCTGCTACCTGAAGCGAGCCGCGAAAAAAAGAGTAAAGGGAAAGAGTAGAACATAAAAAGAAACGAGTGTGATTAGTGATTGCCAGGCAGAGAACGAGAAAGAGCGAGAGAGAGAAAGAGAGAGAGAGACCACACTTCGTCCGGCCTGCCGGGTCCACACTACGTCCGGCGTCTCCCTCCCGTGACGCCCGCGAGAGCTCGATGATTAGAGGCTCTACCTGTCCACGGCATTTATTTACGATCGCTTCAGACAATCTGATTACGAGTGTCAATTACGCGGGCTCCGCTCGAAGCCGCCGATAAACAAGGATAATTTGAGGCAAGTATATGGTCGGCACTGTGGGTTATACCGCGGGTTAGCTGTAGGTATACAGAAACTCGCCCTCGGTTGGACACTGCGGGCCGTCGGCGCGGCGGCTCCAAGTGCGTCGTCTCGTCTCTCTAACCCGTACGTAAAACGCATCCTTCAAAGCTCCGGCTACGCTGTCAGAACGCGGCTCAACCGCGCCACGTGTATTATTACAGGCACGCATAACGCCGGGCGAGCTCACAACCGGCGATCCCTGACGCGCCTATCCCGAGCTTCGTCACCACCACCACCACCACCACCGGTGATCTCGATTCCTCTCGTCTATACGTCTAATACCAGGATAGGATCGCGCGCAACCGGCAATCAACGCTTCGTTCTATTTGCCGAGGGAATCTGGTAAATGGCTGCGGGCGCGCTTGACGACCTCGCAGCCACCGCGCGAGCCCGCAAAGGGCCCGGGCGCGAAAAGAAATGCGGCTCGCCGACTGTCGGACGCACGCGGAATGTGGAGGTGATGAAATCCGTGTGAGGCAACACACGGGCGACGTTTTAATTGGCCACTCGACAAACGTGATTTCGGGTTACGGATGTCGGGGAGATGAGGAAATCGTCGACATTTTTTTGGGGCTGTTCAAGGACATTTTTTGTCAATAACGAGTCATCTCGTTATTTTCGAATAACTTTTCTCTCATTTGACAATCTTCCGGTGCAGGAATAAGGTCACTTTGTACTACATAAATGGAAAACCATTCCGCGTCGAGTTCGATTATTTTCATCCTATCAACAGCGAGGCTGCGGGGCAATAAAGAGACGAGCTAATGCAATATAAACAAAATTTGCCAGTCACTCTTGTCATAAAAAAATGGTTCTCGGACAGTGGATTGAATATGGTGGGGACGATGAGACGTGTAATGGAACGCGATGAGATTCAATAAATCGAGCGTTTGATGCGATTTTGAATGCCGCAAATTTCATGAAGGTCGAGTAATTTAACGTAACAATAATTTCGAACACTAATAAATACCACGATAATTTAATCGAATTAATCGACCGAAACTCTCCACTAAAATAATCACTCGCCCAATACTCCAAATCCAAAAACAACATATGTTTTTACGTCCGGTCGATTTTCCGTAATTTTCCACTGATGAAATCGACAGCCAATCTGCGTACTGCAGCGGGCCGGCAGCGCGCGCGGTCGGCACAATCAAGGAGCGTTAACCCAATACAACAAAGTTCCCAGTCGCTCTTGTTAGCTGCCCCACGAGGCGGTAGACCGCCGAATCACCGAACGACCTTGCGCCTGGACCGAGTACTACGTACCGCACCCGCAAGGCCTTTGGCCACCTGTCAAGTGTGCGTATAAATTTTCAAGCCGCACCGCCGCGGCTCCCACAGGGCTCGTCCTCCCCGGCGTCTTCTTTCTTTCTAACGGTAGCGAGAGAACGACAGCCCGAGCGAGCGGATCCCGTTATCCCATCTCGTCCCCTAATAAAACCCGGAGTCCCCACACGTCGACCCTTCCAGCTGACGACGCGGACCTTGTATCGTTAGCAGTTTAGAGATTCCCCGAAGACCCACAAACCCACGAGAAAGAGAGAGAGAGAGAGCGAGAGAGAGAATTAAGAAAAAAAAGAAAAAAAAAAAAAGAAAATAACATCCAGGTAGCAAACCCACCGCGGATATCGCGTTATATTCCCGTTAACAAACCGCGCGCGGTGCACTTCACCTTTGTCCGCTCACCCACGATCGCAACTATATATGTTTATCGTTATTTTGCATTCGCGTTGCGCCGCGCGCAGCACGCATGCAACGCGCGGGACGCGATGCAACGATACAACGGCGCCCATTGTGCTTGTACGGAAACCATTAAAACAGTTTCTTTTTTTTATTCTATTAGCCGGGCAGAGCGTAACATATAATAGAATTTGTACGGCGCGCATGCTGAGCTAATAGGGGCTGTTAACAGCATCCAGTGTTTTTATAACCCTGGCCGGGTACTCCCTCACTGTAATTTAATAGAGTCACTCGTTCGTTTTGGAATTTCTTTTCAACATCTTTTTTGCTTTGTTGGTTTTGGTAAATAAAAATAACGCGAGGAGACACCGGGAGGGAGCTGGTTGCACGGCGAGTGGTTTGTATGTATATACATGGACCACTTATGTTCCGGGATCGTGTAAGCTTGTCGGGGATTCCCCTTCTCTCGCCCTCGCACTCGGGGGGCCAATGTGCGGCTCCCGCGCGCTCTCCGCCGGGTTATACGTAGCGTTGGCGTTCGAGTCGTAAATTCCTTACAGTGGGGCGCCTGGTAAGAACAACGATTCATCTTTTGTAGTAAATACGTGAGGATATCACTTCCACCCGGCGGGAGAGCTCTCCGAGCGTCTCGAGGGTCCACGGAGCGTCGTAGCGTCGTAGCGTCGTCGTCGTTGTCGTCGTCGTCGTCGTCGTCGTCGTCGTTCTCGTCCTTTTCCTCTTTCCTCGTCCGGCAATATTACCCTTCCTCTCGATTTTTCTTTCTCCGTGCGAGAAAAGCTCGTGCGACCCGTTGACGCAACTATATATTTGTAATAACCAGTATGTTTGCTGACGACGCTGATTCGACTTGTGCTTCACCGAAAATGGCTCGAAAGTTTGGGTACTTAAAAATGCGTTGATTTGTATTTTATTTGTTCCGCCTTGAGCCTGTTTATAGCGAAGGTGTTTAGTGAATTTAAAACACATACTGGGAGTCCGTGGGTTGCAAATAAAAAATAACAAATTCCTGATGAAATAAGTGCAAACAGAAAGACACACAGCTGACATTTCAGGCTTGCTCGTATTTTACGTACATAAAAAAAAGACGTTTACGAAAGAATCACAGCAATTTCGCTCAAGCAACACAAATACATACTTCTTTTTAAATAAAAATGTAAACGAGGTACAGATGAAAACAATGCAAGTTTCATCACGGGAAGAAATAACAACGTTGTGTTTTACTATTGATCCATTTTTTGTCCCGAGTCGCCGATTGACTTTGTTTTTCTTTTTTCCTTCTCTTCTCAATCGTAAAACAGAAAATGTATCGAAGTATCGGAGGAGTAAACGCGAGGAGAGCCCAGCGGAGAGCCGGGCGAGAGAGCGTGCAGTGCGCGCGAATACACCGGAAGTTATATACATACCGGGCTCTCTCGTTGAGCTGTAATGTCGGATTCAATTCACCTTGAAAGCGCGCAACGCTTTGACAAATCCAATTTTCTCAACTAGTCTATAGTGCTGCTGGCTAAGGGGGTCGCGGGGGGAGAGGGAGGGGGTCGAGTTTGCGCTCGTCCGGGGTAGGTAGCTAACTCCGCAGCGGCTTCCTTTCCCCCGGCTCGTTCGACGTCCCCCCGCGCCTCACCCACCCGGTTTTATGTACGTAGCCAATTACTATGCAGGTCATCCCGATTGTTCAATCAGCCACGGGCACGGGGTCCGATATTAGTTTCTAATGTAAGCCAACGTACCGAGAACTAGGCGCGCGTTCGCTCGCTCGCTCGCCAGAAGCTTCGCCACTGCTCGCGGAGCTTCGCCGTCTCTGCGGACTCCATCGGTGGCAAAGGAAACTTCGCCGGGGCGATATCCGGGCTTGGCTCGACTGTGGTCGCAACCGCAGGCGAGTTGCACGCCTCTGCGCTAGATTCTATGGCTCTGTAACGAGGAACGTATCCTCCGACGTTTATGACAGGGAGTTATCGAGTTAATCGAGTGTACACATTTTTCACGGATTTTCATCGAGGCTTCGTCGGTTACCGCGAAATGAAATCGTGCCAGGTAATAACTTTCATCGACTAAATAAAAATAACGATAATTGTTAAAGAGTATAATAAAATAAAATCAAATGAAACATAATTGCTGTGGGGTTAGAAGTTGTCGAAATTGACTGATTTCCATCAGTTTTGTGTTTCGGGTCTGACGATCACTTATTTCGTGCCTCATTAAATCATTTATTCATTATGATATTAAAAAAATGTATTTAACAAAAATGTATATTTAAACAAAATTATTACTCAGACAATGTTTAAACTCTCGCCGCCTAGATCACCATCAACATTTTTTTCGGTATTCACGTCGATTTCATTTTCGAATCGGTGTACGATTTGCCCCAACGTCCGTCGCATATTTCGCCGCAAGTAAATAATTTCATTTCAATCATCGATCGAGCTCCACTTGTGAGTTAACAAAGCCCAACGCCGCATCCGCGCATCCCTTATTCACGCACCGAAGTTTAAGTCGCGACGCGCCGAGTGGATAAAGCGAGAGACGCGACGGTGCTGAGTCGCACGAGGCAAAAACGCGGTTCCAGCTAATAGAATTCAGAAGGAAAAGCGCTCGACAGCCGCGGCAAGGGGGCTCCCAGTGCGTCTTCGTTCTTCTTATCCTCCTCCGCGTTTTTCGTTGCCCGTTCTTCTTCTTGGCGATACACACACGAGTGTGCGAAATAAATGATGTGCTCGCGCCGGGTACGAAGCCATTTTGCTTGTAAAAGGTCACCGTACTACCAGAGGGTTCGTGGTGCGCGGCACCACGAAGACAGGATAAAACGCCGAACGTAGCGCAGCAACGGCAACAGTGGCAACGCGATGCATACAGCGCGCGTAGTACACGCGTCTCGCGGAAAGTCGACCCGGCCGGCGGGCCACGAGCGCGAAGCTGGCGAAGCGCGCCCTTTTCCCGCTCCTTTCCTCTTTCGCGTTCTCGCGCCCTCTCTCGCTCACCCTCGAGCACCGCCGGTGACTTATTACAAGAAGAATGGCTTCCTCCTTCCATTTGATACTTTGTGAGTTTGCAATATACGGGAAAAAAGCTCTTCATCTTACTAATACACATGTAGTATCCAAGGCGAATTCCCCTTCAGCTCTGCCGCCGCTGCCGCTGCTGCTGTGCGCGGCGGTTTCCTCTCGCTGCTCGGGCGACCCGCGCACAACCCCCGCTCACCGGGTCGATGAACCTGAGGACCCACCAGAAAGAAACTCGCGTGAAGCACTTCTCGAGAAATGCGCGATTTAGTGTGAGTATCGAGGAGTATTTTGTGTGCGGCAATTTACAGCGAGTCGATCGGAGCGTTCGTGGAATGTGGACATCATTTTTTTTTAGGATGCGTGTTATTTTAGTGATTTTTTTCAGTCATGATGCGGCTGTGAATTCCGCGAGTTAATAGAGTGAATTAAATAGCCAGGCCACCTGCGCAGGTGAAAATATCACCGATGTTATTTTATTGGCGGAATCGTCAATGATCGCCACCCGGCAGCGGGGCATATTGTGAATTATAATTCAACGAGCTCCCTGCAGTGTAACATGTGCGCCGACGGCGCCTTATTCGTTCGCATATCCTCATAACTCACACGCGTAACATGGTTTTATTTTGCAAAATTGTGGCGTCGCGATTTTAAAAGGTCTCGGAAGAGAATAATTTGGAAGAACTGTCCGATGACCGAAAAAATATTCTGATCTTGATGAACTGTTTTTAAATTTTTGTTCGAACATTGTAGTATTTGTACTAGTATAGTAATGGTATAGAATTTTCGCCTCTTTTAAAAAGTTCATGAGTAACGAAACGCATTATTGTCATTATGTTCGAGCTGTGATTGGTTGTCAGCAAAGTCTATGATAAATACATTCAGTTTGGTGTCAAATTTTACATAAGAGAACAGGCGCGGCAGCACCCGTAATCTTTTAAAGCGTTATATAAGCGCGGCAGCGCAAAGTTGAATAGAGAGAAAAAAAAAATTTCGTCGCCAAAAAAATATTTTTTTCAAAATCGATTAAAAAAGGTAAGTAACCAGTGTTTTTAGGGGTAGAATATGCGACTTGGGAACAATGGTATAGGTTACAAGTCGATATTTTGAAAAGAAAAAAAATTGGGGTCGATTTTGGCGATTTTCGGTCCAGGGACGGATCTATGATTTCTGGCAGAAAAAAAGGTCGTCGCCAAAAAAATATTTTTTTCAAAACCGATTAAAAAAGGTTATTAACCAGTGTTTTTAGGGGTAGAATATGCGACTTGAGAACAATGGTATAGGTTACAAGTCGATATTTTGAAAAGAAATGTTTTTGAGGTCGATTTTGGCAAGAAGTTTTTTTAGGCACGCGCAAGCGCATGTGATTGCCCTAGTATAAAATCAAGAGACGCGGTAGCGTCTCGACGCCATATAAAGATAATTACCGTCCAAAGTTTAAAAAATTCTGAACGTTTTTTTTTTTTCAATTACTCATCAGGAAATAATTATGTTAATTATTTATATTAATAATTGCAACGTAATATTTGTGATCAAGTACAACGTAAACATATTTGAGCCACATTACTCAATATCGAAATTGACATTTATGACGCTTTACATTGCAGCTGAATCTCTTTTTCGTGAGCGTTTTACCGCTCTGAAATTTTTGTCCATGACCTCGGCGGTTGTACGAACATTAGAAAATAATCGTTTATTTATGAGGCTCTTGTGGAAGCTCTAAACGTTGTCGTCCCTTGCGCGGCGGTAACAATGGGCACTCATGCACAATGCATTTCCCTCGCTGTTCCTCCCAATCATAACACTCTGTCAGATAAGATTCTCCCTCGCCGGCAACCCGAGGACTAAGTACAAGAGGCAGGGATAAAAGATCCCAGCGCGAGTGCATTCAATCGGAATGAAAGATCTGTCCCGTGCGTTAATCCATCTTTCATTCTTCGCGCCCTCTCGAAAAAAAGGAAAAGCTTCGCGCTCTCTCCGTGGCTTTCGCGGAATCTCGCCTCATCGACGACGAGCGACGAGAGCGATCTTGTTCGCGAGTGGTGGTGGTGCGAGCCCGCGCGGTTTTATCGCTCCCGTTTGTGGTCGCGCGCACGGCGATTGCCGATGCCCCGCGATCTCGGAATCTTTTTACAGCATTATTCTCTTCATCCGCGCGAGGCCCTTGAAGAATTTTCCGTTCTGTACGATTTTGCTCGATGAACTGGAATGCAAAAAAAGAAGAAAAAAAAAGAAACGTAAATCACGAGCGAGGAGACAGTGGACGACGTAATATCGAGAGGTTCGAAATTCGACTTTTAAGTGACATTTTGTACATTTCATTTGAATTACCGGATGTAAAGCGGAAGTTATTAGAGAACGCGATGAGAGTGGATTTATGCTGGTGTGCGGAACGAGGCTCGAGTTCGGATGAAGTGGTTTACAACGGATTGGCGGATGAATAATATAAATTAAACAAAGTCCCGACTCTTCGGCGGAAAGTACGTTTACACTTGCGTTGAGCTACAGAACATGATATACAGGAGATTTTAAAAGACGTGAGCGCGAATTTCCAAGTAAATTTGAGACAATGGACGCGTAAACTGACGGGTAAATAACAAGCTGTTTAAAACGAATTAATTATACACCGAGTTACCGATAGCAGTGGTCGCGCGCTCGGTGTGCGGCTTCGGCGATCCCTGGGGAGTTAAGCAGCATTTCTTGTAGCCGTAACTTCAACGGTGGCTTAGCACTGACTTGTGCGCCAACTGCTGAGCAGGAGGCAGTTTTTCCGGGTTTCTAATGCACTAGACCGTTCTAAACTGGGTAACGGAATATTTCGTGAAAACCATCGCGTTTAGAAAAAAGTTAATGACAAATTCGTTGCGCAAAAATATATCCTGTTCTCGCACTTTATTCGGCATTTCCTCGCTTCACTTTAGTCGATTCAACCGGGTTTACCGCGAGGCCCCAACGAGGCTAAAACACACATCGAACTAATTGACTGATAAATAATTAACCGAAAGCATATGAATAATACATCAAATAAACACAAATTAATCCCCCCCCCCCCCCCTACTCACAAAACGTGCTACTTATTATCCGGACTGGCCGATGAAACGTGCAAAATAAACGCAGATAATCTCCCGAAGCCCAAAAACTTCACAGCCGCCTCAAAGAGAAGCGATCAACAATTCCCTATTACCCGGTGACATCAAAACTCTTGACGTCCGAATAATTCACAAACTAATTGCCCACCGACGTTCAACTCGAGTTGCATTTTTTTTCGGCTCTGCAGCGGAAATCATCAGGTCTCGACCGCGAGTGGATTTAATCGGGTGTGCCGCGAGGCTCAAATGAGGCTGAAATTGGTCGACCGGGTGGGGGTGGTGGAGGGAGAGAGGGGGGAGGGGTGTGTGGCGGGTCGACGCAGTGACGAGAGCGGCTAGGACGATAAAGAGAGGACCCAGCGATGCAGTGGACATGCCTGCGGGCATCGCGGTACTACCTCCCCCTGCTGCTGTTGCTGCTGCTGCTTCATCGTCCCTCTCTCCCTTCAACCTCCCCCCTCCCCCCGTCCCCCTTCTCACGCCACGGCCCTCGCTGCCGCACTCAGCAACTTTGTTGAATTTCACGCCGTTTGAGTAAATGGGGGAGCAGATCAAATAGTCAGATATTTAGCGCCCGAGCGAGCGACGAGGCAGAGAGAGTGCGAGAGATCGAGTGAGTGAGGCACCGCATTCAGCATGTATTTCGGGTGCTCGGCTGACGCCCCGGTGCGGGAGAGAGGGCTACTTGTTCGCGCAGTCAGAGTCCTCTTCTCCCTTACTCGCAGCACCGCAACGGGCAAGGGTTTGGCTTTTGCCACTCCAACCTCGCCCTCCCAACCCCTCACCGCCGCTCCTGCCCTCTCCGTCCCTCTTCTCTCCACCTCCCCCCCCCCCCCCCCCGCCCCCCTCGCCACTCCATCTGCTGCTGCCAGGGTTTGGCTGGGCACTGCCGTCATAATTACGGGTCCTCCGCTCAAACGCGATTGTAACCAATCTACAATCAACACATCAGCAAATAATAGCGACACGATTTCACAGCGACGAGAGTATTGAGCTTTGATATACATATATATATATATTTATGTATATATACACCTATACATAAATATATAGGTATTTCTTTATATACGCGAATTTTTGTCGCGTCGTAGCGCCATTCGCGCGCTATCCGCGAAATGCTTTAAATCCTTTCTATTCCACATAGGCGGTGCATATAAATAAACACATACGTGGGGCGTGCAATGGCCCGCAGACCGGTCGCGTCGTTTGGCGCCCTCGCTTTAGTGCCGAGCGAACCGTAAAAATGTGCGTTTTCCCTCTGACAAAACTGGCCGCCCATCGTTGTCGAAATTAAAAGGAAAATATTTTTATTTTTCCCTCGCTTTGCGCCGCGCGGCCCGCGCTCGTTGCCGCTGAAAGGGACGTCGAATGCGCGGCGACGGCGGCGGCTGCTGCCGCTGCATACCGCGGCACATCAGTACCCGTGACAGCCAACAATTACAGAGTATGTACGCACTATGGCCAAGAGAGGGGAAAGGGGGGGTTGAAGAGGCATCACGCGGCTCGTGAAAATTTGAGCAAATTTCTACTTTGTAAGCACAGAGGGAAGCGACGAACAGCCGCGTGTAGTAGTTACACACTGCCGTGGGTGCGGCGCAGTTTGCCACAAACGACGGGATCGCAATTCTCCCCGGAGCAACGCCAGCGGCGCCGGGAGCAGCGGCGGCGGCAGCAGCACGCGCGACGTGCGCTTCGCCCCCCCTCCCCCCCATCCCCCGTACCCCCGGGGGTCAAAGCGTAGCCTCATATATAGAGAGGCGAAATCCTCTGACGTGCGATATGCGCGCTCTCCGGAAGCGGCTACGCGGGCGTCGAAGCGCGTAACGTCAAAGAGCCACCCGTGCGCGTGAGTACAAACGAGGTATGCGCACTGCTATTGCCGGGTTAAGTTGCGCGCGGATGAAACGCGTTCGGTCATCGTCGAGCGATTCATCAAATTTTCCGATTTTTCAACGTTTTTCCCCCGCTTTACACCTTTCGCGGTAATAAGTTACGGGCAATAAGTGTCGACGCGACGGCGCGAGCGTTTAGTAACCGTCACTCGGCTGCAGGTTTACGGGCTAATTGTTGCACTCGTCTCTGGGTGTAATTAATCGGAAGAAGGGGGGGGGGGGATTATCTACAGGGAGAAAAATGGTTTTGTTAATCAAAGAAAGTTTGCGGCTTGCTGCAACCGCCTGGCTCGTGGTGAGGTAAAAACAATTTGACTCAGGTGAAACGCTCAGTCATCGCTGAGCTGTTAGTCAACATTTTTATTTGTTGTTGTTTTGTGATTTTTGCACGATGGTGATGAATTTTACCCAATGAGTGTCGAAATAACGACGGAGCAATTTGGCAACCCGTCAGTTACGACGGTTCAAGTGGACGCACGCTAATTGTACTAATTGTCGAGCAATTAGGGGGGAATAGTATAGAGAGGGAAAAAAATGGTGTTGCTCCAACGAAATGTGGCTTGAAAATGACGCCTGTTCGCGCGCGGCGAAGCAATTATTACCGGCAGCGAAAATATTACTTCCCGCGAAGCAATTGCTATCACGACAAAAGTGATTTGTTACAGCGGCTATTTATTTCGGTGCTGGAATATAAACTGCGCCTGCTGCTATTACCGGCTACTGTACGGTTACTTACTGCGCTGTTAACACAAAAAATTGCGATGGAAATTGAATGCTCACCGGAGTTGAAAGTTTTTGAGCGGAGATTAATTTTACTCTCCCGCGTAATTATTTCTCTGTAAGAGTTAATGTTATCTCCAAGCCTGTAAAACGCGTATACACTGCGAATACGCGAAATACACGACAGCAACTTCATAGCCAGACCAACTGCTGTCATAAGTCAAAAGATAAATTATTAAACGTGAGCTTCCACCGACAACGTAGATTTCTCGATGCCTGTCAAAAATGCCACTTCACCAGTATTCTCTCCATCTCCTCCTTCGCTCATGATAAACAACACAGAGAAATACCGAGCAGATGTATACAAATAAATACGCCAGTAAATATCCACTGTATTCAACTATATTTCACCATTATTACTATACTTCATCATAAAAAAAAATACCTTCCAATTTCCTGAACGCACAATTTCGTCGTAACGAAGTTGCAACTACGTTAACGCCCCACTAACATCCCAAAAAAATAGATTATTAAAAATCTTTTGCTTCCACCGACAACGCAGTTGTTTCGATGTGTCCCCAAATGTCCAATTCAACAACACCCACCCCATCTCCACCCTCACCCACAAAAGAATACCGTAAAAAACCGACCAGATATAAAAAAAAATACACTAAAAAATCTCCACCGTGTTCAATTAAACTTTATACATCATTAAAAAACCACCATCCAATTCCCCGCGAACGCACAATTCCGTCGTGCCGAAGTTGCCACTTCGTTAGCCCCCACTAACATCCCGACGCGACTCCACAGGCGCTCGTGATAAATTCACGAAACCGCGCGCGTAGCATTAATTTTATAAGACAGCCAAGCCCGCCGGTCGCTCCGCGCGGGCCCCGATGTGTGTGGAACCTGCACAAGCGGAGATTCGATCACTCACATTGCTACACGACCGCAACAATGACGGATAGAGGACGTCTTGTTGCGTGAGTGTATTGATTGACTAAACCTCCTGACACCATTCGCTATAATAGCCTGAGCGCTCCGAGCTCTCGTAGCTCGGCGGCCGCTATATGGCTCGAACGTCGAGCCAGGTTATAGGTATGCCCAGCCGTTCGAGCATTCGTGTGCGAGAGGGTTAGCCGGTATTCTGTCCCCTCGGTCCTCCCCCGCCCCCCAGCCCTCCCAAGGGTCGCACGAGCCCTGGCACACGGGATGCCCTACACTACTACGATATCGACACCTTACGCCACGCAACCGTCTCCCTCGGACGGCGTACAGAGCGCGCGCGCGCTCGAGTCTCGTTGAGGATATTACCCGGACTATGTTCCCATATTCCGGTTGATCCGACCCGCCGTCCTCCAGCTCACCAGCTCCGGGCTACCGCACCGCCACCCCCGATCCGCAACCTCGATCCACGAGAACGCGACCCCCGACGATCCCATCCTGCGGGCCGCCTCCGCTCTCGTCTCTCGACACTGTAAATTTACATTCGCTTCGTTAACGCAATTACATCATAAATGGCATTGTCTGGCCTCGCTGAGATAGGAAAGCCAGCCTCGGTGTCGTCCAAGTGCGTTACCCCCCTCGCGATATGCGCGCGCGCGCGCACGCGAGATTATTGCCATTATTATAGCGCGAACACTGTTAATAGCCTTCGGGGGATATATCGATCGAAATTCGTCAGTATATTAATGGAAGATATTGTATCGATCCGGGGATACGACTGTTGCGGTCGGCTTGGGAGTCGACACCTCGGATAATTCGAGGATGACGCTCGCGGCAATGCGAAGAGAGGTGGAGGCTTTTCGAAAATTAAACGCCAGCTAGTTATGCTTTAATTTATTGCCTGTCGCGAATTGTGCTCGCGACGACGACAAAACGTGGCAGTATTTACGGTGTATTTAATTTGATATGCAAGCGTGAGGGCAATTATTTCACGAACCTACAGACATAATTTTTTTATTCGAAAATTGGTTCTTTTGGATAATCGTTGAGTATAAAAATTAATCCACTAATCGGCACATAAACTGCGAATACCAGTGCATTAAGTTTCCAAAATTCTTGTCGTAATTATATCTCTTTTGCGGAAGATCAGCGATATACATGCGAATAAAATTAGTGCGAACGTGTGTAGTGTTTATGCAGTCCGTGCTTGGGCGATGTGAAGAGCACGAGGGTTGTTGGCACTGAGGCGAGACGAGGGTCGGGAACGACCGTAGCGATAGCACATTTCTCTTACCGCGCGACCGCGAATTACACGTTGGTGGGGGGGCTGGTCAGATCCTCACAGCCTCTTTGGCTGCTCGACTGCGGTTCACGGGGCGAACAAGCAAGCGAACGGGCGACCAAACGTTCAGCACATATAATGACCGAGCTGGACTTTACGGCGCCTCATGCGTGAGAGCCTTAATAGATACCTGCGGAAGAGAGAGCCCGCGATGTTCAACACTCCGGTTCGCTGGGCTCTCGTGTGTCCGGTCCCCCCGAATCCGGGCGGATTTGGCCGGGAGCTGCTCATCGGGAACGAATTCGAACAATCCAGCCAGCCCCGTCACGAGGGGCCACCGCCGTTTGCCTCGCGCCGTCCTCCTCCACTTTCCCCGCTTATTCGCTATGCGCCTTCTACTGCCTCGCGCGGGCGCTCCGCGTGTTTGTCTTTCAATCGCCCGGCTCTCGCCGCGCCGGAAACGGCGACGACCGCGCGAGCGCGGCCAAAGCCACAAAACCGACTTTCAAATGAGGCGAAGCTTCTAAATTCGAAATCGCCGGGAAAAAGCGTGCGGCTTTCACCTGCGGCGACGGATCCACGCTGACGAGGGAAAAGAGGCGAAATTTCCCAATGAGTTTGTCTTTTTTTTCTTCTTTTGTCTGTTTTTTTTTACACCTTTCAGGCATTCGCACGAAAACGTCTCTTTCGCAGGATCGCAAAACGAGTCGGGGTTCTCGCGATTTTACTTTCGGTTTCAGGCGAGATTATCGAAATAAAGGCAATAAATGGGATGAATTAAGGGGGATGAATTCAGCTAATTAATATCGAACTGATGCTACGAATTATTATCACAATTAATAAAAACGTCGACATTTTGTCTCTCATTAGAATCCGCGGGTTTCTACAAACTGCTAGTCTTATATGAAAAAAAACGTTATTATTGAAATCACTTTAATCCGGCTATTCCGGCTTGCAATAAATTTTTCACGCAATCAGAACAATCGGGCGAATTTATCCGGATCATCCCCGACAAAAAATCCGCCCTATTAATCCGCGGGAAATTTCCGATACGCCGAACTTCCATCCTTCTGTCTCGGATAATCTTCACTCGCTCTGTGTCACAAAGAGGCAAAGTTTCCAAGTCCCTCGCTCGCTCTAAAAAAAAAAGAAAGAAAGAAAAGAAGAAGAAGAAGAAAATCTTCAAAGTACTACTAATGAACGACGATCCGATTGATCAACGGAATGTCAATCGTCGATCGTTGTACAATAATTGATCACAGAGCCGGCACGGAGACCAAAGACGCGGAGGACAGTGCGGTGGTATCTCCACGGCGGGCGAGCCGTGTGCAGCACGGTCGGGGGCACGAATCAAAAGATAATCGACGTCTCGTGTCAAGTCTCACGTTCATCTTCGATCGATCGACCGAGCTCTCTACCCCGGCTGCCTTGTGCACCGACAGCAGCCGCAGGAGGAGCGTGCACTTGTCGCGCGCGCCTGGGCCTCTCGCTATCGTCTCGAGATCGGGACACGAAGGAACGAGTGAGACAGCAGGAAGAAGAGGCCCCACTCTGCTCTATACCTACGCTATAGTAATATATATACACATGTATACTATAGTATTTACTACATAGATATATATATATATTTAGTATATAGACACTCGTCCGATCTCTACTCTTAAGGGTCCCTTAATTAAACGCTCTGACAGGTACATCACTAAGGGCCCACGATATCGAGGCATTCATCTATACCTCAGAAGCGATCCGAACGCGCAGTTCTCTCGGTCTGCTGTTTGCGGCAGAACAGAAGAAGAAGAAGATCGAAGGGAGGCGAGAGGAAGAGAAAGAGAGATGGAAGGGTGAGAGAGAGAGAGAGAGAAACGTTGACGTCCCAGTGATATCCCAGAGATCGTACTCTTCGCTGGCAACGGTCCCTCCAAGTTCGACCTCCTTCGGCGCGCTTCTATCGTTGCTGGCTGCTCCGACGTGCGCTGTACGATCGGTACCTACTACTACTGTCGATCGATTTCTCCACCCCTCCCGGAGCACCTACGCGCTCGTATACATCGAGTGAGAAACAGACACGAGGAAACGGACGTAGAGCGAGAGGGACAGAGAAAGTGAGAGAGAGAGAGAGAGAGAGAGAGGGAGAGAGAGAGGACGGAAGATAGAGGGTAGAGATCGATAGCCCCGTCCTCAGCCTGGCGTTCCACTTGAAATTTCAAAGGCGAAACTCGTTGGCCTTTGATAACGCGGGGATGAGGAAACTCGAGGAACCCGGGGATTGCGGCTTCCAACCGCGGACCCGATAACGTTGAAGCCAGTTATGCGTTTTATTGAAAATATCTCGATCAAACGTTCGGAGGCGGCGGCGTGTGTGAGCGAGAGGGGATCGGACGAGCCGGATTTGTTTTTCCCTTCTTCATTCTTCTTTGGTTAAAGTTGGTACACCGAAGTTCGTATGCGGCGCACTGTGTATCGGCGCGGCCGAACAACAAAAACTTTCGATTTTACGTTAGCGGTTCCCGGGCATCTATTTTCCTCGCTGGTATAAACCGATACTTGGGCTCACCGGGTCGAGTTGTTAACCGATTTTAGCTCGGGATATAGCGAGAATAATTGCCGATGGTAATTGAGGGGTCGATTTCGACAAGAGAGGACGTATCATTTTTTTATGATGAATTAATCCACGAATGGATATACGTGACTGGTGATTTCGCCAAAAATTCGCCAGGTGAATAAGGTGAATCGGCCAGTGAATTTACGTTTTTATGCAGGTGATCTTGTGGAAAGTGTTCATTTACTGGTCACTGTCTATTCATTGGTCGATTCACCCTATGTAACTGTTATGCAACAACTGTCACAAATATAAATGTCAAACACAGTTGCAAAATCGCAATACAAGAATTATAAGAATTTGGTATTAGAATCAATGAACGATCACTTCCGTTACACCGGAATCGACGGTTCGTGACCCACCAATAATAACGCGTAGCTATAACAGTAATTCTATCAAATCAACAAACTAAAAAAGTACTCAACGAAAGTTTCGTACTGATATTTCCCACGAACAGTGTGCGGTTCGTCGTAGCTACAGCGTCACTAGTTCGAAACGCGGTGTTAATCATAACCGGAAAATAAGTGTTACAGCGAAATATCCGGTGTGTCTGGCGCATATAAATCCGATATCTGTACGGGTGTCCCTCGCCCGCGATAGAAGTGCGAGCGACGCGTTGTTTTTCATCGTTTTTCTTTATCGCGCCTCTATATCTGGTACCCAGAAATGGGTGGAGGGTCCGCGGGTTTTATCTGAGCAAACTTTGGCGGTAAAGCAGAAACGTGCGCGTTGAGCTGACTGGATATAGACAGGACGAGCGCGCGCGCGCGGAGCGGCGCGCGGGGTGCGGAATGAGCGAGTCGAAGAGTGATGCTGCGGGCTTGCTCGGCTCGCTTCTCGCTCTGGAATGCATACATCAAAAGCGCGAAATGATAGGAAGGATGTAACGGCAGGTCAATGCGAGAGATCAGCGGAGTGCGATTTACGATGCGAGTGTGATTTATGTTTTGCCGAGGCCAGAGAGCCAGGCGACTCTCGCTCTGGCCGCGCGCGCTCGGGATTCGTATACGGTGTTCTGCATTCTGAAATATGTACCCGTGTTATGTACTCGACTATACCCCCGCAGCCCAAACGATTCCGCACGGGCATCGAGCGCGCGGCAACACTCTTTCCGAGCCCCCTCGAAAACCGACCCCCCCCGCTCGACCGTCCAACGACTCTCGCGATGATATTTATTTCGCGCTGCCCCCCCCGCGACTCGCGCCCCTTAACGTCTCATCGAAAATTCAACTGACATCACGCATTCACCTCCGGGGATCATTCAATCACATCCGACTTTTCGACTTCGCGAGGCGCAACTTCGCCGGATCCGAGCTTCATCGTGCTCGTATGGAAACGCACGTACATTCGATTCGCGAAGATTAATAGATTCGCTATACGAATATACCGAGAGAGAAATCGGGGCATCTTTCACGGATGAAATATTTTTGAAAACCTTGTTTGTTGCGGATGTGAGAATTCGGACTAATGGTATCGTGACTTCGCTGCTTTCTGCGGGTCGTGCATTTTATTCGCGCCGCAAAGGCGGGGATTATTGTCATTGGGGCGAATCGACTGCAGGAAATAGAAGGTCGATGATTTTTTTTTAATTACCAAAATCTTCGCAAAGCGTTAGATTTTTCCATCGTTTGCTTCGATTTTGGTAGTTGAAACACGTTTGCTTTCATTTGGTTATTTCGCGTGTGACGAATGGAAAAAAACTTCAAGGTGTCGATTTTCGCAATTTCGGACCTGAACCTGGATCTAAGAAACCTGATATGAACGGCCGAAAAAAAATGTAATCAAGTAAAAAAAGGCTTGAAACCGGAGTTTTCGTACGAAGAATATGCGACGTGAGAAAGGTTAAAAAAGATATTTTGGAGAAAAAAATTCCAAGAGTCCGATTTCCCAATTAAAAACTATTCTGCTAGGTATCAGATACGACGAAAAATGGAATTTTTCACCCTCTGTCCAATAAGTATCGAATCTCACGGCTAACGAGCAAATTCCATTTTAATAATACGCTCGACGTGAGTGACCGCAACGAAGCGGCCGTCGCGGCTTCGGCACTGAGACAGCACGCCCGCAGTTGCACACCAATGGCTAAACGCGGCTTCGTTATATCGCCAGATCTCGAGTAATCGGCCGCGAACCGACTGCGGGCCGATTGCCATTTAATTCGAATTACACATTTCGGGCATCAAGGCACCGGCGCACTCGTGTGACGTGCACCCGTCGCGCGCGGTGCGCGAGTGCCTGAGTGCGTGCGTGGTATCTGGAGTGCGGGGCGGGCTGATGATGACTTCGTGGATTGCGCGCCGCGAGGTATTTCGACTGCTACGGTATATAGTATATATATATTCAGAGGTATTCCACCGCGTTATTACCTATACATATATATATACGTGTCATACATATATATATATACATCCGCCAATGTCATCTATAAACCAGAGTTTCTCGCATAAGCGAGTCGGACGTCGGGCACAACCGTGGAATCGATACTTCAAGTACCCATCATTAAATCGGCGAGGATCATTTAGGTCCGGGTCGCCGAACCGATATGTCATCGTCGAGCGTTTCCACACGCCGCGCGCATTTAATCTCAATGCACATGGACCGCGCGTTGGCTGCGTTGGCTGTGTCGTTGGTGCGACACGCGCGCGCGTGTTCCACGAGCGTCGCACCGCCGATACAGCCGCAACCACACCGCGGAGGCTGGAATTCGAAACGGACCTTTGAAACGCTTCTGCGCGGGGCTCTCGACGCCGGAGCCACGACGTGATCTCTGAAATGCGAAATCTTCACCCGCCGTTGCAATCGCGACGATGGGTTGTTAGCGAGTTTTCGCTTCGTAAAAGTTTCTCTCGACACCGCGTGCGCGCGTTCTTTTGGGTGGCCTGCACGTATGGTGCCCACGTACCGCGCGAAAGGCAAAGGGATTCGTGGAGACCGAGTGTAAAGGAGAATGGTAAAAAAAACGAAACTAAAATTGGAAACTCTTTGAAGATTAAAATAAAAGCGAGTGTAGCACCTTCTTCTATCGCACTTTTGAATAATGAGACCCTGGAGGCTTCTTCAGGTCTCGTAAGACTTCTCTATGAGAAAATGAAAAATTATTATGATGACTCAAAAGTGCTAACAAATAGTACATTACGTTACAAGGGAGGAAAGTGCAACTTTTCACCGAGTGTGAAGTTTGATGCCCGAGCGAAGCGAGGGCAGAAATTCGCACGAGGTGAAAAGTTGCACTCCTCCCATATGTAACGTACTATACTTTTCTCCCGATTTCGCTAAAAAATAACCACATTTCGTGTGTGCAACGAGGACGGAAAATAAGCTCATTTTTAACAAATGACGACACGCATGCGTAGTACGGTTTCCATTACTCCCGCGCGGGCAGAAATGAGCTGATTTCCTCCCTAGGGAGGTAATGAAACCGGACTGCGCATGCGTGAGTCAGTTGTCAAAAAATGAGCGATTTTCCGCCCACGTTGCGGACACGAAATGGGGTTATTTTAGCGGAGTCGGGAGAAAAAGCACTTTTGAGTCACAAAAAATAATTTTTCTTGGACTTCACTCGGGTGACAAAATGCACCAATAATAGTATTTGGCCGAATGATCGATAAGTCAATTAATCATTTATCTTTCAAAATTATTTCAAATTTTTTCTTCTCCTTCCTACAACAAAAATAATTTCAGCAAATATTTCGGTGCTTCGCACTGTTCACATCGGACGCGTAAATAAATTCCAACAGCTCTTGTAAGTCCCAAAACGTAGCGCGTAGTTGGGAAAAATACTTCACATCTTCCGTGCCATTAGACCCCGACCTCGCAGTTACCGCATCCCGCGTGGTAAAGCCTGTCGTCTAGAGGGGAACCGCAACGAATTACTGTACTACGTACTACGCAGTGGAAGACGCTGAGAATCCGACGTCGTCGTCTGTGTGTGCGAGTTGCAGGAAACTCTCGCAGGCGCAGCGAAAGGGGTGGAAAGATTGAAAGTGTTGAAAAAGATCTGGGCTCTCGCCGCGCGTTGCGGTTAGGCGGGCGAGTGGCGAGGGTGGAGGGGCCGCAGGAGGAGCGGTGTGGAAAAGCGAGTAGATGAGAGTGAAAGAGCAGTGAAAAGGGTCGGCGATGAGAGGCGTGCGGAGGGGGGTGAGAGGAAGACCTACGAAGCGCGTGGCACTGAGGAGTGTGCGTTTATTGCCCTTACCCTTTGATGTCCCTTGTTTACGACGGTGACGACGGCGGATAGTATGTAGTCACTCCCGCGAGTGGCGCACTTCACTGCCTAGTTCGCCTTGCCTCCCTCTCTTCGCTTCTCCTCGTGTACACCACATAGAGGCAAAGAACGAGAGAGCGAGGGAGAGAGAGAGAGAGAGAGAGCGCGCGAAGTGTAAATATATATTGTAAGGGAGATTACGCGCGGAACGGTAAACCCCCGACGATATGAAACACTCGCTTTCGCAAATTTCTTTTAAGGACTCGCGTATTACGCCCACGACGCATGCATTTTTCACCGATCTGCGACTGCTTTCTGCGAGACTGGAATAACAGTGCGGTGGTCGTGGTGGTGGCGGTAAATGTCGGGGGTATAACTCAATCGAGCGCGATAACGTTACAACGGATCACTCAATTACGTAGACAGCCAGGGGTTATCGAACGGAGTCCATTGTCGTGATATCGCGGGAGGAATCGACGCCAGACGAATTGGCGCGATGATTTCCTATAAGCGATAACTGCGCGCCATCGACAGCGTCTCTCGGTCTCGGGACCGTTTGACCAGGCCGCGGAGGGCGGCCAGTCACGAAAGCACGGTTAACCCTTTAACGGAGGAAAGAGACTTCCGTTAAAAAAATGACATACAAAAATGTGCACACTTTTTTAAATTAAAATTGTGGAAAAATCACGGTACTTCTGAAAACAAAACTACCGAAATTTTTACACCAAATGCATTATTTATCAAATTACATGTGGGATACCTTTCTAAAGGATTTCAAATGATTGCTGATTTTTTTCTGATGTAAAAAATTGTTATTTGAAAATATGCAGGACGATAACAATATTTTATATAAACTGTTGTATTAAAATTTTAAATACAACAGATATGTCAAATTAAAGTGCTCTCTGCCCCATGAAAATGACATAACTGATATGAAAAATTCCATGAAAATAAGGATGTTTAACTTTTCTGGCACTGTGCAATTCGTTTAGGAAGATTAATGCAAAAAATCGTAATTTTTCTGCTCTCGGGTATTAAATTTGTTACATTAGCTGATGAACAACATTTTCGTCGACGTAAAATCGACGTAATAAATTATTAACAGTGCAGCAGCGATATTTTAATTAAAAACACGCCAAATTTTTTCGTGACGAAAAAATAGATTTTCACAAACGTCTTTTTTCATTTTGTATCTCCAAACATCAGAAAGCAATTAATAAAATTACAATACTAACGTGCGTCGCGTTTCCAGCTTTAATTAGTTAATTAAAACGGAACGGACAGTTCTGAAAATCTAACGCTCGAGCCGTAATCTTTTTGAGCGACGAAAGACGTTGGCCGGCGATAAATTCGTTCGGCGCGCAAGCGACGTTTTAAGTACGGGCAATAATAGAATGAGTACAGGTTATCGAGCGGTCGGGGCGAGAGAGCGTGTGCGCGCCACGTTATTCGATAGCGTCCCGAGAGATCGCTCAATTACGTTGACACACCTGGGTAGAGCCGCCTCTCAGTATTTCCATTGTGTCGACAGACTCTATAACGGTAATAAAGTTATCGATACGGGGGGGTAAAATCGAGCGATAATTCGCCATAAGCGATAGAGACAAGTCGAATATTATCTCGACCCCGGCCGCCGCGTGCGGTGCGCGCGATCCGGGAGTCGGTGTATTCGATAACTGCAATCTCGGACGTCTACGCCGTCGAATTCGATACGACCAACACCCACGCATACCTAGGAGCGCACGTTCCACTGTTTCTTGATTGCGGAAGGTTTTCGTTGTCATTTCGTATACATATGTACGCAATGCTGTATACCATCCCCACATACACATACGGGGCTTTCCACACCAAACATTTTCCTGTTCAGCTTTCTCAAATTTATTTCATTTCCAAAATTCACTCCGTAAATATACAAACTTGGGACACTGTATCCTATTTTTTCAAAATTCTTTCCCTCAATTATTAAGAGAAAAATGAATATTGCGCTCGTCCGTAACCGCACTTCAAGAATGATAGATCGATTTTCCAAATATTCCTCAAAATCAGCGATTTCTACATTGCAAAAATTAAATCAGAATTAATTCAAAGTAATATTTTTTATTCACGATTTCAAAATCGAGCTCGAAAAAACCGTGACGAAAGTGATGTATATTTCATTCAAACAATTCAAACCTAAATATGATAAAATAATTTCTCCCCAATATTATTAAGCCCCGGAAAAATTTCACATGGAATGACCCATGCGCGGTATATACAACCCGTGGTATATGCGAGAGGGAAGAACGTGAAGGTTTGTGCGCCGATACAGGGTCCGCAGGAGCGTCGAGGAGGTTACGGAACAATTCCGGGGACACGATAGTATCTCCGGTACATTCAATTCCGAGGGTGCAGCAGCGGCGGCAGTGGAGAGGCAGAACCAGCGGCGAGGAACGCGACAGCGGTGGAATAGCCGGACGGGGGTGAGTGAGACCGGGAGACAGCGAGGGGGAAGGAGAAGAGGGAAAAAGAGTGAGAGAGCGAGAGAGAGAGGGGGGGGGGGATTCGGTGGGGCCGAGTCTCGTATCATCTGATATAAACTTAATCCCCGGGCATATAACTGCTACTGGAACACCGAGTAGTGTATACCAGCGCCGACAGAGCGAAGCGCAACCTACGCGAGACGTCTAATAACAATCGAGCCTCGCATTTCCCTTCTCCCGGTCTCTTTCCCCGCTCTTTACCCTCAAATAAGCGCGCGCGTCGCAAGTAGGGAAAGCGCGCTGTAGCTGCCTCTCGCTTTTCTCTCTCCCCCGAAGCGAAAGGTCTCTCGCCGCGCGCGTCCGACGCTCTATTTCTCTTTCCCTCTATCTCAATTCTCATCGCGACGACGACGCCGACTACGACGACAACGACGCCAACGACGACGACGACGACAATCGACAATAGTATATTCTTCCGCGCGCGAGTCGCTCCACGTGCGCGTGTCCGCGGCGCAGTGAAAAGAGCGAGGAGCGAGAAGCGAGAGAGCGAGACGACTCGACGGGGCCGAGGGGACGAAGGAGCAAGAGTATCGAAATGAGTGAGAAAGATTGCGCGGCACGGTGGGACGTGGACGAGACGACGAGGACGACTAAGGCCGACGGGGGTTGCGAGCCCCGCCAACCCTCGTCAATTATACTGACGGCGTGTGCAACCGGTTGAGGCAAAAATCTCTTGAACGGCTGCTGCACCGAGATTACACTGCACACCGTGTGCAACGCGCGACGCGCGCGTTCCCCGAGATAACTTTATGGGGGTAAAATTACGGCGAAACACCCGTGTATAAAAGTACGGGCATATAGATCATTTTATATATATATTTTTTTTATATCAAGACGCAATACGCCGCGAGACGAGAGATCGCCGGCTTTTTTTTTACGGCTCGAGTGAAAAATGAGATAATTAAATCGCCGTCCCGCCGCCGTCCCGGCTGGCTGAGCCTGTGTAGTCGAAAGTTTATTAATTACCGCCCCCGTAATTGATTAACTAAATAATTATTTTTCGACGCGCAGGTTGTGACTACGTTTCGATAGATTGACAGGAAAAAATTATGTAATTTTCAGAGAGGCGAAACGTTATTCGATGAACCGTCAATCGTGTCCAGCGTTTTACAGACTTTCCGAACCTCCCGGCAATTAGCGGTGCAACATTCTTTTTTCCATGAAAATTAAAGTCGAATAAAAATGTGGAAAATGCCGGCTCCACCGTTCCCGGGATTCCGGGATTTCAGAATTCACCCCCCCCCCCCCTTCCCCTTTGCACACACACACACAGACCGACACACACAACCGCGAAGGTTTTCACACGTACGAAACACGCACACGCACGGAGAACACACGAGAATTCACCCTCCCGGTTAGCTCACAGAGATAATCCGTGGAGTATAATATTTTTCGAGATATAATGACATTCTCATTCTCATTAAATTCGTTTCGACTGCGCCGAGGCTTCCATAGGGTCTCTTTTCCCTCACTCTCGCGCCCGTCCCTCTCTCCCGTCCCGCGCCGAGTCCGTTCGCCAACTGTCTTCGCGTCTCCACGCTTTTGATTAAGCCCACGGGGCGCGCGCGCGCGGGTGTTCGAGCGGCCGCGTGCACCTGTAGAGACGAGTGTATAAAAATTTCTCGAGGACCCCAGCGAGCCTATACGCAACGGCTGCGGGCCGAACCGGCGGAGAGAAAGAGAGAGAGAGAGAGAAGGAAAGAAAGCATAGCCGGATTCTTTATCCTCTGTCCGCGCGCTGCTGCCTACAATAAACCCAAGATCGTTCATCCCCCCCGCCCCGGATCCTTTTTCCTCAAACTCTGGCCTTCCTCCTCTCCCCCGGCCCCTCCCGGAATCTTTCACCGTGCCGTCTATCGTGAAAGGCGAACGAGTGGCGTCGTCCCCGCGTGTGAATGCGCTCCGCCTCTTTAGCCCCCACCGCGCGGGCCCCGCGACGACCCGGCTATACACATAATACGTGTATAGTCTGCGGCGCGCGCGTGAGGCTCCTTCCCGCTCCGCTGCCGCCGTCGCTGGTCGCACAAAAGGAGATAATGACATTCATTCCCATTAAATCCGTCGCGCGGTCCGGGTCCGGGGGTTCTGGCCTCTCCGCCGCTGCTCCTCGTCGGGTGTTCGACGACTACGACTATACGACGACTACTGCCGCAGGTCTTCTGTACTACTCGGCGCGCATACGATCTACCGATGGTTGGCCCCTGATTGGGAGAAGGAGAGGCCGAAGCCTCCGAGTGCTGCCGCTGATGCTGCTGCCTCGCGTGGCACGACCGGCACAGTCGACGCAGTCCGGTGGCTCCTCGACCGGCGGACACCGCTCGGGAATCTCGGAACGCGCACACTGTTTGTGTGGTTTTGCTCGCATGTCGTGCGAGAGATTCGATGGGCGAGCAAGTTGCGTTTATCGTCTCGTTCGCGGGGCGTCAAGGATAATGACGGCCCGAATTAAATTGATGGAACGACTTTAAACACTGGTTCGCGTTCGCGCGCCTCGCTTTACTTTCAATATTCCACTTTGTCTTGAGTGAGAAAATTACGCCTAAACGATTACTCAAAATTGCTTTCTTGGAATAAAGGGCGAAGAAGGGAGGGGGGGGGGGGACAAAGGAAAAAAGAATGATGCTGTTTTTTTATAATGAAGCCAATTTCGATAATAAGAAAAACGTCCATCGTTAGCGTGGGACAACTGGATAACAAGAGGCGGATAACTGGAACGCGAGTCGGTCGATTCCTCGATTGCTGCTTTCCCGGAAAAACCGCCGCTCGACCTAGCCCGACGACGAACCGCTGCAGGACAATGCGCGACTCTTTAAATATTTCCCCCTCTCGCCCTCCAACCGTCCCTCGATCTTCGATCGTGTTTGCTCTACTTGGTTTCTCGTAATCCGTTTGCCTTGACACTTACGGTCGCTCGACAATAGAACAAAGACGCAAGCGACAAAACAACAACACGAAGACACAAAAGCCAAATTGATGGGAATAAAAAAAATTGTTACTGAGAGTCCAATCATGAGTTTGCAAATAACGCTTTTATTGGAAATCACTTTTCGAGATGAATAGAACGACCCAAAACCGAATTCTCGAAACAAAACGCCTAAGTGTAATTCTCCCTCCGGCCCGACGAACGCGCCCGTTGCAATAAATTTTCTTCCCGCGAGTCGTCGCAACGGTGACAATATCCCAGCTCGAATATCGGCGAAACGACGGTGCCAGAACAACAGCGAAGCCCTTGACCATAGGGTTACGATTTGCCTATTCACGACGAGCGCGTTAAACGCGTTTCGACGCAATAGCGAGCGCAGTTCCGCGATGTGGATAAGCGGTGCGAGTGTATACGCAGCAGAGCCGTCGAGCTCTCCGTCTTCCCCTTTACTTCGCAGTGCTCGCTGTTTCGATCCCGCACGCGTTCTCCCTCTCTCCCTCTTTCCCCAGTTGCCACACAGCTCTCATCTCCTACGTGATCTTGCATCTTGCACTCGGTCCGGCTCGTGGAGTGTCGGAGTCCCTCGTTGCGCACTCCGGCACGCTGGAAAGGTTGGCCAGGCGGTGCTGTGGTGCCGCCGAGGTGGTGGTGGTGGTGGTGGCGGCGGCGGCGGCGGCGGCAGCGGCGGCGGCGGCGATGGTGGTGGTGGTGGTGGTGGACGGAGGCGACGCGCGCGCGCCACGGACGCCGCTGGAACGCGTCAGTAGTTACCGAGCGCCCATCACGGTACCACGTATATGCGGCACGGATCTCGCCGGGGGTGGGTTTTTCTCTCTAGCGAGCGAGCTTGACAATCGAGATTAAACTCGATACGGAGAAATGTGACGTTGATCTCGTCTCCAATAGTTGCACCTACCGCCAGTGTAATTCACCATATACATCACGCATCTGTCATGTCAATTTTACCTAAAAAAAATAAACATGAAATAAAAAAATTGATCTAAGGATTAGTGTTGAAAAAAAAAAAAAAAAACAATCGAGCACGGTTTTTGTGATAAATATTAAACTGGCTCGATACACTCGTCGTGATGTAAAATTTTAATAATAATAATAATAATAAAAATAATAATAATGATAACAACAAGAACAATAATAATAATAATATATGAATAATAATAACAGCAACGATTAAAGCGAGAAGAAAAATTTGCGCATGCAGCCTCTGCGTGCTCAGTCATCCGATGAGACGAGGGAGACGCTAGTGGCATGAATTTCATTGTTTCGAGGGCCGGCGCCGTTAATGAGAGTCGTATAGTCGAGCGACCGAGCCGCCACCAGCTAAGGGAGAAGTGCCCATTGCGAGCGAGATTATACCGCGCGCGCGGGTAACACGCACACAGAGACGGGCCACGCGAGTTCCGCGGACCTGCCGCACGACACAGGACACGGCCGGGGAGCTGTGAAGATTTAGGGAAATCCTTTAGCGCCACACGCCGTCCGTGAGCCTCACTCGGGGCTGTGGACGGAGCGAGCGGCTCGTAATACGCGGTATACATATAGATCGCAGGTGCGCCGGCTGTTACCTCGGGAGTAATCGCGAGTTCCGATACACCCCGGAAGCCCCCGAGTCGCACACTTCGGGTAACGAGACAGAGAGAGAGAAAGAGACAGAGACACACACAAAATTGCCACATCCACCACTCACGGTGAGGAATGTCGAGACGATCATCGATCTATCGATTCATTGTCGCGAACGAGAGGAAAACACTCGGGAGAATCGCGCGAAGGAAGGAACGCGAGCGGGGCGACTGGAAAATGTCGTCACTGACTCGTCGTGACGATTGATCGTCGTTAGCCGGTCGATTGGAACACGCGGATTCACTTGGGGATTCAGTGGCCGCGCGCGCCCGAGACTCGTCGCACTCGACCCGACGTATATCGCCACGACTCGACGACGGCTACGCGGGGGCCCCAATGCGCTTGTGAATTGACGGACGATCGATCTCAATCCACGCGTCGAGAAGTTTCCAACCATCGCCACGGCGTTCGATGGTAAACCGCGAGTGAGTCGTGTGCACGGTTGCCAAATTCCGCGAGTGCGAGTGTGACCGAGAGAGAGAGACAGAGACAGAGGAAAGTAAAGAGGACCGAGCGGAAGGCGAGTAACGCGAGGAAAGTGTTACCCGCGTGTGACGAGAAAACCGCATTAGCTCGATTGGTGCGGCGCTGGCGGTTAAAAGGCGGTAGAGCTGCTGCAGCGCAGTCCCACCGTACACAAACACACGAGACGAGCCGGGGGCCGCTCGGGAGCCGAGGCAATCGGAAATCGGGTAGTAACCATTGCGCCGAGCCAGCGGCTCAGAAAACTCCCGCGTAAACAGTCGTACACTTGCGTGGCAGCTCGCGCGGTGTGAGTCGTACGTGGGACGCCTGAGGAGCTGACAAAACACACGGATAGAGAGAGACGTGGTTGGATCTTTCGCGTGCGGCGAGTACGTGTTGAATAGTGCGAGGAGACCACCGGCGGATAAGTGCAGTGGGAATCGGCGAATTTCGAGCCGTTAAAGCCTGGTGAGAAAAATCCGTTGCCGTCGCCGCCGCGCGGATTTATCGACAAACCGATCGGTCAGGCCGCGACGCTCGTTCGTTCTCCCTCTCTCTCTCTCTCACTCTAAGGGAACTAAAAGTCAACGGTGTGTATCGACTAGTGGCTAATTTACGGTAAATAGATTACCCGTTGATTCGCCGCTTTATCGGCCTACCGGGCGGTATCAGTGGCCGCCGCTTCACTTTGCCACTGCTGCTGTTGCTGCTGCAGCACTCGGGCCGCTATATAGACTGCCGTGTGCCAGGACACTGCCCTTTCACAACGTTCCGGGCTTGTCGCGCGTTCGGCCGAATATTCCGTGTGTCGAAAACAATTGTCGGGCAATCGGGAGCTCCACCGTCGACGCCTCTGTCGTTTATACCGCGCGCGCGCGCGCGCGCTTGCAAATATTTCGCCGAAAACTATTGACTGACGGTTATAAACCGCGCAAATTGACAATGTTTCGTCTGTAGTGCCTGTTCTGTGTTTCTGTGTGTTTTTGTGGTTGATGATTCCGAAACGTTTCACGACGTGTCCGCGAGTTAACCGGCAGCCGGAGGGACAGCGATTGATGTGTCGATAGGATTACATAGGTGGGCATCGAGCAGTTATTTTAATTAACCTTTTTTGTTGCCTATAATATATTAATATCATATTCCGTAGCCGGCGCAGTGATTATTAGTCGTTCGATTTAACGAAAGGCTCAGTGCACCGCAGGGTGAGTGAGCGCCACAGGGATGATGCTGGGCCGCCCTTTGAGTTACATGCGTGAAGCTATTCGGGCGTAGTGTTTTTATTTGTTAATGAGTATATATTATCGAAAAGCGATAATTGTGTAACTCCGATGATTTCAGTCCTTTGAAGCTCGAGTTCAAAGAGTTAAAAATAATACGAGTTCCACAAGCTTTACCCGGTTTTACCTCTCACGGATTAAAAGATGGCTGCAAAGGGAGGTGTAAAAATATAAATTTGTTTAAGTCATTAAAATATTATTGGAATTTTTATTTGCGGTCGTGAATTTTAGCGGATTTCGTTTGATATTGACCCGTTTAAATAGCTCCTGGCTTTCGTACAGCAACTGGCTTTTAACGGTCGTACGATGTCGAACCAAAGTTCACACACGACGGCGTTGTACGAAAGAAAAATTGCATGTAATATAGCTGACATTTGTTTTCACGCGCGTATCTCTCACTCAGAACATGCATGTTGGCACATACAAATGGAAAATATATCGCAAATATATAACACGTAGGAAAAATATGTTGACACATTCATGGAAATATTGTGCGTCCAGGATGTAAACAAAATATATTTAAAATATCAAGCTTTTCGGCCGGTTTGAATGACGACTTCATTGTATTATATTATCATATATATTTTTCGTATTTATTTTATCCATTAGAAATTATTTAACGTCCAATAAAGTTCGATACCTCGTATCGCGGGAAAACTCGAAACGCTCGTTTTCATGCGTGAAAATCGATACGCCGTGAAATGCTTTATTAGTCATGAATGAAGTATTAATATGCGATTATCGAAGTTGGTCCTTTTATCGTCAGCATAAATGATACATATTCTTGGAAATTTGCATTTTGGGAATTTTGTATGCCGAGTGATTGCTTTGCAAAAGCGGCTAGTCATGCAACTGTGAGGTTCAACAATGTTGAATGATTTGTTTTGATTGCTTTTTTTAATTGCGACAATAATTTCTAACGGCCTCGAGGACAAAAACTTCTCATTTGAAAGCTGCAGGTTTTTTTTATTCCTCTATTGTCAACAAGCACGAGATATAAAAATTCTGATTATGTCTCTCTAAAAACATAGTCGGCTGGGTGACAGCCTGATTATTTCCGGGGAAAAACTGTTGGCCGTTGCTCGCTACATATATTTTTTTTTCTAAAAAAAAAGGCAAAAAGTCGGTTTTACTTTTAATTTCTTCAGTATTTCTGGTGCAGCTGTCGCCTGGCTCAATCACGTCGTGGAAGTTTCTCCCCAGCAAATTCACCAACGCGTGCAGTGCTGATCTTCTTGCATTTCTCTTCCGCATGTTTGGTGCAAATGTCCCCAAAGTTTGCGAATGTTATTAATTCAGGAGAATGAAGATTTCCCATTTCCGCCAAGTTTCCCTGGGCATTCAATTGTATTGTTATATATTTCTAAATAATAATTACTGCATAACGAAATAAAGAAAAAAGTTTTTCACGGAAAAATATATATCTACTGCCCGCGTAATTGTTACACGCGAGCGCGTTCGTTGTAAATTCACCTCTCGGGAGGTCATTCTGTCACGAGACAACGTCCTCGTCTTCGTGGCATATTCGAGGTGCGAGGCGCGCGCGGCGCTCCCGAGTCTTTTGTTTTCCCACAAAACAATTCATCATTTTTTCTCGCACGCCCATATAATCTCGACGTGGCGGCCGCTCTATACGCAGTAAATAAGGATGCGAGAGAGCGATAGCGAGGGACAGGGCCGAAATAACAGGAAAAAAAAAACGACGACGAAGAAGAGGGTAGAAAAGAAAACGTGCGAGATGGCCCCGCGTCTCAGGGCTGCGAGAAAATAAGAATATCTTTTTTTTGTCTTGCCTCCCCGCCCTACGCGCGATGTTCTCGCTTTTGCCGGTTGGGCGACACTTTCGGGCTCGGCCGGACCCGTGGCTGCCGAGAATAACAAGGGAAAAAGAGCGAGCGAGCGAGCGAGCGAGAGCGAAGGCGTTTGATAAAACCCATTATTGAAACAATTCCATGAATAAGTTTTGAATTTAGATTCGTATCGCGACCGCTACCGGATGATTGAGGACTGCGTACTTTACCCCGAGAGCTACCACCACGGTACAAGCGCCAGCGCCACACCAGTAGCGAACCGAGAGTACAGCGCAGAGTTATTCCCACTCTCGTTTTTTTTCCCCCTCCCCCCTCAATCGTGGCCCGGGGCAGCGCGCTACACGAAGTCGCCGATCGTCTCTCTCGAGCCACGATCTCTCCAGCTCGTTTGATTCTTCCCTCCGATTAGCCTGACGTATACGTCTGTTCTAATTCGTGTTATTCCTCTCTCGAACGAGGCTCGCGGTAGACTACATTTTTCACTATTATCGAGAGCGCCACCGCGCGCCCCGTATATATCATTTAATATCGTCCGTACGTATCGGACATAATGAAATATGTGTAGGTAAATTCCGCGGCAAATTGTCGACTGCCACGCCACGATGAAAAAAAGAGTGTAGCGGCGATTTCGCCGTGGCTGCAACGTGTCAGGGGCTTCGTGCGTTTGTGGCTACTAGCGTTGGGCTGTTTTCCGTTGAGAGCGGAGTGGGGGGGGGGGGGGGGGGGGAAGGCGAGTGTTACCGAGAATCGACGGTTGCTCGGCGCGGAGGGAGGGAGGGGCTTCCGCGAAACTTCTCGCCGCTTTGTTGTCAAATCCTCAAAACATTGCGCGCGTCCGACTGGGCGCGCGCGTCGCGCGTTGCGAGGGAGATCAGTCGCGTTTTAACGCTGCAGCGTGCACGACGTGCGAAAAGCTCTGATGCTGCTGTTGCCCGCTGTGTATTGAGTACGCTCGCCGGGGAACGATGGATACGCAACAAAGCGTCTGATTAGTCGGTCAACAAGGTTTTATTTATTTTCTCATTCGTTCCGTTTTTACACATTGTAAACCGTGAAATCCGATAATTGGCTGTTGTCTCGTTGCCAGCCGCATGAGAAGAGCGAATTACAGCAGAGTCAGAAGTGAAACATTTGCAACAACGCACAAAACATTTCACTTTTCGCCGATTACATTCAGCGTTTCCGTCGAGATTAAACTTCGTCGCTACGCATTATTATTAATATCATCATTATTATTATCGTGAGTATTATCGAGAACTCGATGTTTTATGTAAACCACACGCATTAATAATACCATTAAATACACACAACGGCGTGACTCGTCCAAGTATCGGTAAGGACGAAAAAAAATGGCCAAATATTAATGCACGATTATCCCAAATAACGGGATAATCACGAGGTGAAATAACGCATCGAGTGCAACGTGTGCGATGCGAGAGGAGCGATGGAATAATACGCGGAGCGAGCCGCACGCGGGCATTTCGCGAACCTCCCACGTATAATTCGTCGAACCTTCGATGGCCAGTGTGTGGTATTTGCGAATTCGGGATTTTTCGCGGAAAATCGAATGTTAACGCGAACAAAAACCTCCGAGCTTTAATTAAAAGCCTTAAAAGCCTTCGAGCTTCCCGAAAACACGTTTCCACGTTTCGTGTAAAACACGTTGTCTCTAGGCCGTTGCGTTGTCTATACTCGCTATTGATTCATTATACGAAGATTAATTATCTCGTAATCTCGGCAAAAATTATAGGTGGCCGCGCGACAGAGACTCGGCGCTTGGGGGATAATGAAAATATATACGGTGGATGGCGTCGCAACGGTCGGGCGAGCGAGCGAGTGTTTTTAGTGCGCCGCGCGCGGTTTTACCGTGAAACAGGCGGGAGGGACGAGGAGTGGATGATGTCGGCTTGGGAAAATATGGGCAAAAGGTGTGGATCTCTGGCTGCCGGGTTTCGGGCTGTCGCAGAGGACAAGCGGAACTGGGCGTAGATCGTGCAAACCAGCTAATACCAGCGCCGGAGAGATGACCGCCCGGCCTGTGTGACTCTGTGCGCGTTCGTACCTGTATCCAGGCGTTCGGTCAACCGCCGTACAAATACCAACTACTTACTCGGCGCAAAATTCTCATTGTGTTTTCACGAGAATTCCGCCGCATTATTACGCAGCGGTCTCGCTCGCGATCTCCCTCCCCCCTCACTCTTCACCCTCCACATACAGAGCCTCGTATTCTCTCCTGCCCCCTTCAACATCGGATAATCCACTCGGCTCTCGATAATACCGTTTAATTGTATTATCGAATATACGTAATCGAGTAGTCCATACCTTGGGCTGCGGCATTCGCTGCGAAAGTGGCGCGTAAAGTGGCCGTTAAGGGTGTCGGGAATCAGCCGCACCGGGATTTGGCATCGATTAATTAATCTCTTTACACACCGAGGGGAATCGCGGAAACGACTTCCGTGTCAAAGGAATTACTCGTGAATATCGCATAAAGTGTCGCCGGTTGACTTCATTGGTGATTGAAAAATGAAGAGCGTGTTGAATAAATTGTTTCATATATTTTTATTCGTGATTAAAAATTCGTTTCGCGTTCGCGTGTTTTGTGGTTAGTAAATGTCATCAAATCGACAGTAACATTCTTTTTTCTCATTTATTTTTTTAGTATTCAGTTAAACTTCGCATTTTTCATGTTCAGAAAGATGCTCGGGGCATCAGTTCATTGTCGTTCCTCGTCCGGAATAAAACAGACGATTCATTCACATTCCAATTCGTTCCGGACGAATAAAATACGATTAATCATCGTAACAATCATAATAAAAAAAACGTCCGGACGAATAACATACGATTAATCTTCCGAAAGAAGGTAAAAATCGTTAAAACATATTCAGACGAATGACACACGATTCAACCCCCTCGACCTTCTCTATCAAGCAACACGTTGTCGTCTAATGGCGTTGCGGAAGGCGTTCGAAAATTAGCGAGACACGTCGCGTAATGGCGTCGTAGGCGGTGAGACAAAGTGCGCGGGACGCTGCAACGTTACGGAAACGACGGACGCGCGTGCTTCGGGGGGTACAAATCTCCCTTGTAAGGAAACTCGCCGGACGACGAACGAACAATTAATCGTCCGGTCGCCGGACGACGAGCTTTATTCGGTAGTTTTATTCGGTCCTCGAACAAAATTTCCGAACTCCCCGCAATTCCCGTCGCGACATGACCGAACGCTAAGTGGCACTACTTTAATCATGTACAACAACGCCAGATTCCGGTTTCGCGGGTGAACCGACATTTTCCTCGCCGAAGCATCCGCCGTCGGTGCGGAACGAAACATCTGTCGCGGCAGCGTGGAATATCCGTGGCACACCCGGCGAGGAGTGGAAGGAGAGACTCGCGCGCAGCGACTATCGGATCTGTCGTGTATCCTTCCGTGCATGGGAATATTATTCAGTGTAGCTTGAGCCCGCGAGCGGCAGGAGCCGTAGGAGGTGCAGCGCGGCATTCACAATGCATAGTCTGAAGTTTCGTAGAGTCGGACAATCCGGAAAGTGAGGAGGAGGACGAGGAGGACGAGAGAGAGGCAGGGAGGGGGGGGGGGATACGGTTTGAAGTGGCCATAGAATAAGAGCCTCGAGCGTAAACATTAACCTCACGCGAAGCGAGCATACCGCAAAATTGAACCGCTACACGCCCGAAGCTTATTAGTTTGGCAGCTATCATCGTTGTATCCCGCCTTATACCGCGTTGCACGCTCCGCTCGGTCTCTTGTTTCTTCCCTTCGGTTCCTCGACCTTCGAGTTTTCAACCCTTAACTCTCGTTCGCGCCGCTAGTTTATGTATTTACTCTTTTTTCTATTTTTACTTTTTCTTCTTCTTCTTCTTCTTCTTTTCGCTCTCATATTTTCCTCTTCTCATTCACTCAAGCCCATCTTACACCTGCCGCGTGCGGCGCAACGGCGATTCCGTGTGGAACGCCCGGGCGCCGTACACAACACCGGGAGCCGTGGATAAAAAAAAGTCGATTACTCGGTCCGGACTCGAGCTGTGCGCGAGCGAACGTGTTCCGCGATTACGTGCTCCGCGATACTGATGCGCCAACTACGCCGCACTATACACACACACACACAGTGACTTTATATATATATATATATATATATGTTTTATGTGTATACTTGTATATACCGTATATATGTATACGTCGCGCGTTAAACTGTATCGTGTGTACCGAGCGTGGGCTACGCAGGAGTGATTATTTATTTTTATGATCTCAGCGACAGATTCAATCTCGGGGCCCGACGCGGAGACGCGGGAAAAAAAAGTTTTTTGTTCCGTGTATCGTCCGACGGCCGAGGCCATTAATTACGGATAATATTGATTTACCGTAATTACTAGGCGGCCCCGTGAATCTCGCTGGCCGCGGTGGCGCGCGTTACATCAATTTTCTCGGAGACGCCCAGCGAGCTTTTGGGCCTCTGCTCTCGGCCCCGAGACCCAAAAGCGCGGGATACCGACGCTCCGCGTATGGCAGTAGGGTCGAGAGACTGAAAAATTGTTTCTTCTTCAAGTGTCTTTTTATACTGCGGGAGTTACTTGTTGAGTGCTTTCAGGACCAGATGGAACGATCTGTTATTGGAACCAGTTTGGTATTGGAGTTTGGTATTAGGTGTTGGAATTTTTTATTTTTCGGGTAAACAACGATGCTTTTCGGATTCAGCGCGAAATTCCCCATCTGATAGGGCCTGAAAAGTTTACGAAAACGAAAAAAAAAATTCTCGATTTCGTTAAGTTTGAATGATAATTTCAGGTTAATTTCTTTAACGATCTAATTTTGTTTCGAGCATGTAGCGAGCCTCTATAATCTGCTAGTTATGGATATGGACGAGTTAAAAGTAAGGGTATGAAAAAATTTACGACTAAGGACGGTTCGGCTTTAAAATGCTATGAAAAATTCAGAAATCGAGATATCGCGTTCCGCCTTGTGGCATTCCCTTCGTTATTGAGGTCTCTCTTGAACGAAAGAAGAAAATCCAAGTTCGATCGACAAAAAAAGTAACCTCGATTTCAGTGAAGTCACGAGATTTCGAAAGAAGGGTGAGAACACTTTTTTCCCGATGTACTTTTGCCCGTACGCAACTAATACGCCATTAGTTTTTTTCTAAGCACTATAGTTTTCAAGAAAAACTAAAAAAACTTGATTATTTCCGATTTTTTAGGTTTTATTTTCGCATCAACCGGGTAACCACGCGAGGCGCGTATGGGCCGGTTAAATTAAACGAATAGCGATTACTAAGCGGCGCCGTGAATTTCGCCGGCTACAGTGCGTGTTGCAATTTCCCAAGCGACGCGCTCAACGAGCTTTGTACTCGACGCTCGGGACCCAAAAGCGCGGGGCACGAAAGCCGCGCGCGTATGGCATTAAGTTGAGCGATTGAAAAATTGCCTGACACAGAAAAACGCGTGGTGTTCGTCCGTACGGCAGGGACGTCGATGCTCAGCTAGAGAACAACGACTCGTCCCAGCTCGTATCGCGCTCAAGTGCGTTCTTCTTCAAGTGGCCGAGATGGACGATAGCGTGTTTGTCTCAGTAGTATAACACGCTCTACTTAAGTAGTTGATGCTCTCTGCGCTCGTTGGGGGAAGCGCGCGGAGACGACAAGGGGCCCCGGAGACGAGCGAGTCTCCGCCATGATTCCGTCTCAAGAGAGATACGTCTGAGCCTCCCGCGCGCGGATTGTCTGTTATATGGGACGTTAAAGATGCATATGGATAGGCGCCGGCACGCATTTTCGTCTGTATGCCGCGCGTACTCGCGTCAAGAGGGCGCGGCGCCCGATTATCTCGTCTATTCACTCGAGACCCAGACTATTTTGTTTGCTCGTAATTTCCTGCGTTTTCTGTAAATATATTTTGATGCCATGAGTAATGAGAAGTTGGAAATGGGTTGAATTTCTGTGGAAGCTACTGAAAGTAGTAAAACTGTTCTGGCCCTGACCTGAGCCTGGACTGGAGTGTTAACATTGAATCGGATGGACGGACTTGGATTTTACGGAAAATTATCGTTATACTAGCTGTCACAACCAACGGAATCATTGATGCGTCAATATTTTGTTCATTGCCGCAACAATCAATTGAACCGTCGACGCGACTTCGAACCGTCGGTCCGTTTAATTGACGGACCAACCCACCGATTAGTTGCGTCGACTGATCACTTTATTGGTCTCGCAGCTAAACACATTTTTCAGCGCGTACCTCGAAATTGCCTGCACTGCAGTAAATCAAAGTAGTCACGTTAACAATAGAACGCGAGGTTCACGCGAGTGTAAATATAATATTCGTTCGTGCAAACTAACAATTAATAATTGAAGCTCAATATATTTGTCTGACCCGTCACAATTTTTGAGCGCAGCGTCGGTAACACGCAAAATCATGAATATCAAAATATCTCGGGGAAATTTCTGTGATACGCATTTCCAACGAGAATCACTAATTGCGACGAATTTAATAAAATTTGTAATAGGATATGCTTACACGTTTTTTCGTCTCCGAAAAACCCCTATCGTGGTATTTATACATGACGCTTGCCGTTAAAGCTCTTAATGCCGTTGCCGTTAAATAACATTAATTGGTGAGTCAAACAGTTAATGGCGCTGGTTGTAGTGGCCGCCACTCGACGCCGCTTTCGAGCGTAATAAATGAGATGCGAATTTATCGTACGCGCGCGCGCGCGCGCGTTATTTCGAATCCGGATGTCGAGCGCGGATAAAATCACACGTGCCATCACCCCCTTTGTCCGCTCTTGACCCCGAATGTTTCGAGCCGGCCTCGCGTGTGCGTTAATAAGTGTCGATGACGGCGCGCGAGCCCCGCGGGGCGCGCCCCGACTTTCGATGATCGCTCGTTTGAAAAGGAAAAAAAAAACGATAAATTTGTCACGTACGGTGGCGAGTGCGTCACGTGATATATATGCGCGACACAGTCGCGCACACATCTATACACGTCGTGTACGTCACGTCGGGTCGCGGTGACGTGTACAGGGCAAACGGTGCCTCGGTTTTATCACTCACCCCCCCCGCGTGTATAGGTCAATTCGAATTGGTTCCTCGCGCGCGCCGCGACGTCACGAATTTTCGACCGAAATGAAAGAGCGACAGAGAGAGGCCTCAACACAGGGAAACACAGAGCGCAGATACAGAACATAGAGAGTAAAAAAAAAACGATTTGAAAAAGCATAAAGACCAATCGTCCATTTCCACCGAAGTAGCGGGTTGATTGAAACGCTGACAAGGAAATGATCGAACTGGCGTGCACGTTTGTTGAAAAAGGAAGAAAGAATAAAAAAGTTGAAGCCAGCGCGCTCGTGGATGAAAAAAAAAAATGTCATTCGTACATCGCGATTTAATTTAACGGGCGACAACGAAATTCGATGTAACTTTTTCGCGGCTTTTATTGCGGTAGCGCGAGGCCGTAAACAATGAGGTTATGCAATTTTTGTTCGTGTAACAAAAAGAGCCAGCGGTGGCTTTTTAAAATTTATCGCTCTCGATAAATGAAATTGAATTTTTTGTTAAAATCTTAATCAAATATCTTTATTTCTATTTTCGAGAGTAATTTCGTCCGACGGAAAAGAATCGCGTCTTTATTGCCAAACTTCGCCGAAAGACAAAAGTTCCCTGACAAGTTTTCCTAAAGTTCGGGGACTAAAAGGAAGGTTTTTATTTTCGAGAAAAAAGAGCCCCGCGCTGAAAAATAGCTTCAACACGTTGAATAAGGTCCGATCATCGAGGATGGTCCGTACATCGCCGGGAGGGAAATTTTCCTTTTTCTCGTGATCGTCGGATGGGATGATGAACGACAGCTCGGGATTTATGAGAAAAATCTTTCTCACTCATGGGCGATGGCATATTGACGTAGTAAGTGAAGAAGGAGCAGCGACGGGCACCGGCGGCGGCGGCGGCGGCGGCAGCAACAGCAGGTTGCATCGAGCGAGGTGCAACCTGTGCTGCAGCGTGAGAGAGACTGAGTATAGGCAGACGACGAGATGGGGGTGACTCAACACACCAGCCAGCAAGCCTTCCACGACACCAATTTCTGCCGATCGTGCGGCGTCCGTGGAGGGGGGCTGGAGTGGGAGGGGAGGGGGCAGGCGCCTCTCTGTTGCGGAAGGGAATTGATGCATAATCGAATGACGTCGGGAAAATTGCGTATTACTGCCCCCTCCCCCCTCACCCCCCTTGCCACCTTTCGGGAAAAATGGATTTTTCAGTAACTTCGAGAAAATATCGTCGCCCACTGCACAACTCGCGTTCCAGGCTGTTTCCTTCCTTTTTTTTCCTCGACAAATAAGCCCGCGTCGATCCACGGACCCGCGTTGATGTTCGGCCGTTGCCTAGTTCGTTGGTGACAATGTGTCGACCGCATTTTTGAATTAAAATTCCAACGTCGTTGTCGGGAAGACGCGAAGAGTTGATAGTGGCTTCCCGGGTGATATCGGTTATTTTCAATGGTACGGCCGGAGAGTTGATTATATAAGCTTTGAGGAGCGGCCGGGAGGGTTTGGCGTTGAAGGTAGACTATTAAATACAGTCTTCAATTAATCGTGTTTGCTGGGCTGCAAGAAAAATTGCGGTTTCGGAATAATTATGCTTATGGTCAGCTAGAAAAAAATGCGGTTTTGCAGCAGGGAAGCAAATATTTTGGTTATCGAATATTCCAAGTGAAATTACAATCAATTATTCATCTCAAAACAATGGAAACAGTACGTAGAATTTTTGAATTACAAACAATGTTACAAGGCCCAAAGTAAAAAACAATAAATCATTTTATTTTATTTTATTTTATTATTATACACACGGGCCAGGGCCCAATTACATTACCATAAATAAATTATCATAAATACATTACACTGGAAAACTGGACCGAAGTAATTGCATAACACACATGATTTGTATCTCGATTGGCCTACATTGTGCCAGTTGAATATTGACATTCACGAACTATCAAGTGCGTGGGAAAACCTCGTGGAAAACTTTCAATTCGACCTTAGAGCTCGGAGAAGTGAATTTTTGGAAAGTTTCGTTAAAATGTCTTCTTCTCCGAAGGCGGCAGGGAGAACTCGCGAGTTCGTAGTCCACAAGAACGGCCCTACCGTGAAGTTTTCGCGGATATTTGAGTTTTGCCGTGGGTCGAGAGAGAGTGAGAGTGTGTACGAGAGCGATAGAGAGAGAGTGAGAGAGCAAACCTGACCGAGCGAATATTATCCAGGAGAGAAATTGCGGCGACTCACTGACCGCGAGGAGAGCTTAGCGCGAGGATCCACTGAACACGCGCGAAAGAGAGACGGACTGGAGGCAAAAAATGAAGAAAAAGAAAAACCCCCCCCCGAGATCCCAACGGGGATGGTTGAAGCGAGAAAAATAAAAAACAGCAGGAAAAAAAGCAAGGATGGAGTAGGCAGAGAGGGAACGGCCGAGATTCGCCGATTTGGATCACCCGACGAAAAATAGTGTCCGGAAGAGCGTAATATTTTGCCCTCCCCATCGGGCCGATTGCTTGAACGGAGAGGATGGGGCGGAGGGGGATAGAAAAGCTCGGCCCGGCGAATTTCGTTCTCCCTGTTGCAGCCTTTCTACCATCCTCTCCCTCCCTCTTTGTGTTTTTATTTATCTGTCGAGAGTGCACGAAGTCACGCCTTCTCAACGTGCACAGAAATAGCTTCCCGCGGTTATCTATTTTTATATTAGCTTAAGTCCAAGAGGGATTGGATTGGTCCCGATATAAGAAGGAGACGGAGGAAAAAAAAGAGAGCAAGCGAGACACAAAATAATGATGGCGAGACAAGAGCAGAGGGACGCAACGTAAAAAAATACATAGGGTGCGAAAACATTTTTCCCCGAATTTTCACATATCTCGACCACATATACATGCATATGTATAATATAGATATAAACATAAAATATATACATCTAATTCGATATGGCTTCGGAGCCTCTGGTATCCCACTGTAATCTCGTGTACAAAAGTCTCCTTCGCGGAAGCGACTACGTCGATACCGGCCGCACGCGTCGTCATGCGTATATAATATATATAGGTAACTACGTATGTCGCGACTCGATACAATGGGTTGATCATGCAAAAGCAAATAACCGAGAAAAGCAGCAACATAGTAGCAAAAGAGAGAATATAATAAAAGAAGGAAGAATCGAGAGTCGAAGTGGCCAAAGTCCCGAAGAAAAGATCCACTTCCTTCTCTTCACGTGAAGAAGGCGAGAGGCCTGGGCTCTCGGTTCCGCTTCTCCCCGCTGCTGCTACTGCTCTCGCTCCCTCATCCTCGAGCTCCGCTCCGCTCGAGTTGCGCTTCGTCTCTGGCCGTCTTCTTCCTCCCTGCGTCTCCTCTTTATTCTCTATCTTCACTGCGCTACTGCATGGTCGCAGTTTCGCTAATATACCTGTATCTCCCCCTTTGCTCGGCTCCTTCAGCCTCCTCTCGGCTCCGTGTCTGTGTCTGTGCGTGAATTTGTGTGTGCGAGCGAGCGCGGCTGGGTCTCTTGAATAAGGTTTCCTTGATATTCTCATTCTCAAGGCGTGCTAGATGCGCGCGCTCTGCCCTCGAAACTTTCTTGGCTGGAAGAGAGCCCGGCGACAGATACCACGCGAGATAGGATAAACTCCATTCTTGTCGGATAATTTTTTTCCCTCCTATCGCAATTTGATCGCTATAATCGCGCCCTCGGGGAACTTGCCTACTCTACACGTTTTCGTATATATGCATATACTTTTTATTGAAGCTTCCGGCCCACTAGTTGGTTGTTGTATCGTCAAAATTGCACGGAGAATTAAAAAAGTCAATTCGTTTAACAGTATTTACCACGCGTTGACAAGGTTAGTTCGGGCAACCAATATTTATGATTTTTTTCCTCCTGTTCTCACTTATTTATGTTGAATGCCAGCAACGTGGATTCAATCATGAGAGATTCCAAGATTTTTAGAGTTTTGTAAAATCTATAGTACTCAAACCTAAGTTCTAGAAAACAAACATTTTTACATAAAATTATCAATAAACACGCGCTTCGCGCGCTCGCTACATGCTCGAATTAAAATTAGATTGTTAAGTAAAATAACGTGAAATTAACGTCCAAATTTTACGAAATCGAGAAATGTTTTTTTCGATTTCGTAAAGTTTGAAGACCCAATCCGATGGGAATTTTCCTGCTGATTCCGAAAAGCACCGTTGTTTGCCCGAAAAACATAAAATTCGATGAGAAAAATGCAAGAAATTATTTTTAACTTTTTTCTAAATTTTGTCACTTCGCTAAAACCGTCACTTTTTTCCGATCGACCAAACCTGGATTTTCTTTTTGCGTTCGAGAGAAAACTCTATACCGAAGAGAATGCCGTAAAGTGGACTGCGATATCTTGATTCCTGAATTTTTTACAGGATGTTAAATTCAGACCCTAAAAAATCGCAAATTTTTCGAAGGGGTACCCCTTTCGTTTTTTGCAGACTTGAATTAAGGGGGGGGGGGGGGGGGCAAGGCTTTATTATTTAGGGCAGACATTTATTAAGGGAGCTGGGTCAGACAAACAGACAAACAGATAAATAGACAAACAACTTTCCAAAATACATATAAGATTAATTAATACTACATAATCAATGGAAAGAAATACACGCTAAAAATGCACAAAGAATTGAAAGTTTAATTTTTATCCCAAGGAGATTCATCAAACTCTCCGCAATTTCGCTTTCAAATACAAAAATCTTTCGCCAACAATTTTTGCGAAAGAAGTTTCACATCTCCACATTGTTTGCACTTGATGTGCCAGAGTCTGACACCATCGTCGCCATTATTATTATTCACCATTTCTTTCTCGAGCCAATTACTCGTGTACCGTCGGGGACTAAGAAAAAGTTCCGTTTGTCTCGTGTAAAGTCAAGGGAGAGCGCACTTGTCATTAGCGACGCGCCCACTGACATCTAGGGTGACGCATGCCACGTTATACAACATGTAATACAAATACAGAGTAGTATATGCTGCCGCTACTGCTGCTGCTGCTGCTCCAGCAGCAGCAGAAGCAACAGCATATATCACTCCGCAACACTGACTCACGCACTTAAACCGACATATTCGTCTTCAGATCGGAGAGAGCACCGTCGCCGTCGCCGTCGCAGTGGTCGTCGCCCGGGCCACCCCCGCATCAGCCGAGTGCCTGACGTCGAGTGGGAAAAGGAGACGCGGTGCAACGCAGGGGGGAACGTGAAGTCCTCGTGTCTGGCTCCAGCCCCGCAGCAGCGGCTGCATCAGGAGTACCAGTACCAAACAACATCACCACCACCACCGCCAACAGCAGCAGCAGCAGCAGTGAGCGACTGAGGTTCGCGTTCCGGTGAACGAGGGAGAAGAAGAAGAAGAGGCGCGAATTATTCGGAGCATCGCGTCGAGGCCCCCCCGGTCCTACAATTAAGTCGAACGACGTGAAGAACGTCGGCTGTGGGAAGCGCGTGACGCCAACTCGACGAACTAGCCGCGGGAACGAAGTGCCTGGCTGCTCGAGGGGCGGGAAGGGAAGGGAAAGGCGAAAGCGAGAAGGAGGATACGTGAGAGTCGTGGAAAGAGGAGGAAAAACTGCGACGAAGTAGCAGGGAAAGCGGAGCAGGCGCGAGAGAGTGAGAGAGACAGAGTAAGGCACGAAGTGCGGGAGAACATTAAAGTGCGGTGCCAGTCGGTGGCGCCAGAGTGAGGGAGAGAGAGAGAGGGAGAGACGTCCAAAGGGGTAGAGAGAACGAGAAGAATAAAAGGAAGAAGAAGGCAAACAAAAGAAAAAAGGGAGTGGAAGCAGAGGCAGAAGAGAGAAAGAGAGAAGTGGTTGGTTGGCGTAGCGCAGAAATTGGCAGATGAGAGTCTGAGGAGCCAAAGCGAAAGTGGGTACAGCGAGGGGAGGGCTAGGTGTGAGCCGACTGCGCGAGCCCCGAAGCTAGGAAAGAAAACGAGCGAACCGGCCGAGAAGGAAGGACGGAGCGCTCGGTCCGCGCGGCGAGGACGGAAGGAGGAAGCGAGAAACAGCGATTGTTCGCGGGGTGTTAGCGTCACGGTTGAAGAGAAGAAGTAGAAGAAGCGAAGGAGGCAGGAGAGAGGAGGGTGGAAGGGGACTGCCGAGGGTCGTAGCTAAAGTACAGTTGTAACAGACGGCGAGGCGCGAGGGTGCAGCGAGCCGGTGCCGTCGTTGACGTGACGTTGACGTCGAGGCGCGTCGCGAACGCCTGCATTGAGATGGACGCCTCACCCGTCGTCGCGGCCCCTGGATCCGTCACATCGGCGCTCGCCACGTTGTTTCGACTTCTCGCGGTCGTCGCAGCCTGCAACCTGGGAGGATTTGTTCATCGCTGCGAGGCGAGAATAACCAATCAGGAGATAGGTGAGTGATCCGATTTTTGCACTTTTTTACGCGCGAGTTTATTCTCGTCGCTCAATTGGACCATGCGCCCAATTGGTAATGCATGACCGTTGATTTGAATCAATGTTTTGTTTTTTCTTGTTCCTTATATACGAGCCGTATACCATTTGTTGCTTCGTTGCACCCACAAATACCTGCCATCACGCGCGAGAGTTTTTTTTATCAGAAGTGTACGAAGAGTCAATGCGAGATGGTGGCGTACTCATAGTTATGTGAGATGCGGCTTTGGCCGACTTAAGATAGAGATAGAAACACTCGCATTCGCCTAAGACGTAGGGAAACCACAGAAACCCACGTCGAGTGTAGCAGGCTACGTCTATTCTTCGCCGAGTTCCAATGTTTACTCGGACATCGTGACACTGCTTACGGCAGTATACACTGCATACCCGGCGCGTTGCTGCTCGAGAAAACCATTTTTCCACTCGGCGGAAATCGAACCTGCATCTCTCAGTCGCCGGCAGTACTGAGCTGGTACCTAACCATTACACTGTTAAAAATGTGGTGTTAAAAACTACACTAAGACGGTGTCTATATAGGTCCACACCAATCACGGTGATAACGAGCGGTGTTAAGACAGTGTAAAACACCGACTTTGCACCTCAAAAGTTCGGAACTGCCGTTTTTCGTGAATTATGAACGGATCGAAGCGAAAATTGAAATACAGACGGCAGTAATATGAATCTCGTTAGTGAAGTAGTCAGAATTTTGATTTTCGAACAAAAAAATTACAGATTAATCACCCACAGAGGTAATCTGAAATGAAAAATTCGATTTCTTTTTCAATTTGTCGATAAAAACTGAGAAAAGCGACAAATTCATTCACGAGATAATAAAAAATCACACACGATACGTGCATTCATGCCCTTATAGCGAAAAGTGTTACGACGTTTTGTCGATAACGTAGGAATAAATTTAACGAAACGGCTGGTGTTAAGTATACACCGTAAAAAGTGTTACTATTAACACTGTAACAAGTAACACTAGGAAAAAGTCCACACCAGCAGCGTTTGACACCGTATATTTTTAACAGTGTAGGCCACAATTAGGATAGGCGACGAAAACATCCCTTTCCAAGACAGTATTCGATATCTAGGCATAGATCTACGCTGCACACTGAATATGGCACTCCACACCAAAACAATCACGGACAAAGCGAGAAAAATATCATATATGCTATCCGGAATTATAGGCTGGTACAGCAAAATAGATGCACATATAAAACATAAAATCATCCGAGCCTGCATACTACCGATATTAGATTACGGACTGGGCTGCCTACATCCACTGTACAGCAACAATAATATTAATAAATTAGAAATAGGCTATTTCAAATAGCCTATAAAAAATTATTAAAAATAGCCGGGAACCTCCCAAGAACCTTCCCAACCCAAGCGCTATACGAAATGCTGGACGAAGAAACCTTTAGAGAGCGAGCTAGCACCAACTTTGCGAACCACCTAAAAAAAATAGCGAATATTCACAAACACCTAACTGGAATTGACATCGAAGCTCCAAAACCTCGAAACTCTATATTGCTTCAAAGACGCTAGCTTGAATCACTATATCATTTGTAAATAAACCATCATACCCTCCCATTATCACCCAAAGACGCAGAATGGCGAACTATCAAAAACGGCAGAGCCGGAAACGAGCGATATACAAAGCCCTAACATATCCGAAAGACTAATATATGATAATTACACGAGGATCGTATCACACTTGTCTGATCAACAAAAGCCAAAAATGTGCACACTGTAACCCCTAAAATAAAAATAAAATTGTTTTTCATCATCAAACCACTAGGCCACCGATGTTGGTTAATTCAATGCAAATTTCATAAAACGCTTGTCTATGGGGCTGTAGGGGTCAAGACGCACAACTACGACAGTACACACGCGCGAAAATATATATTGTAACATTGTTACGAGTTGTTACAAACATCAAACAAAACATTTTGGTCGTGCCACGTTATTTCCATAAGTTTGTTTCACGATATTATGCCATGGCGCGAGGCACTTGAGCTACTATAACCTGCCAGTGTAGCAAGATTAAGAGGAAAAAGAAAGAGAGTGAGAGAGAGATGGAAATAAAAAGAGGAATTGGTAGGGATCGGGGATCGAGATAAATCGTGAGGGGTCTCGTAACTCGGGGCCACGTGTACGGGCGGCTATAGCGCCTCGCTTTATAAGTATAGGCTCTCCGTTACCATCTGATAAAGTCGCTGAATATATTTTTTCTCTTTCTTTTCTTCTTCTCATGAGCGTATAAGAGTCACCTACCGTACGTCACACTCTCGTTCGCGTCATTCATCATCTTTGCCACCCATTTGTTTTCCATTCATCGCCCAGCTACATTTTACGACCCTCGCCGTCCTCTATTTAGCTCTCACTCGACCGGGTTGCACGGCTGGTGAATATAAAAAACACGAGTTTTCGCCGTTAACATACTGCGCCCAACGCGCGACAAATAGAGGGAAAAAAAAGGTGGAAAAGTCGAAAAACTTTCCGGTCCCGGAAATAACACGCGCGGCGGGATCGTTGGATAAAATGTATTTTTTTGCAATTCAGTGTAAACCCGAGAAATACGTGCATTCAGCGAGTAAATTCCGCATTCACGGGGCCACCGGGTCGCAAGTCGCGGTATAACCGCGCGCGTGATAATGACGAGGAGGATAATGATAATAACTCGCGAACTTTTCACCTCAATTATCATTCAACTGTCGGTTAAATCGCGCGCGCGTTACACGGTTTTTGACGCTCCCGCGTTGTATGGTCTATGCATCCGTGGACGAACGAGCGAGGGAACGAGCCGCGCGTTCTCTTTCGTTGATTTTTAAAGCCGTGGGACAAAATCTGCGGCGTAACGTAAATGAGCTTGTTAGTCGCAGCTTGTAAAGCGCGCGCGGGCGGGCGCTCGCTCGCTCGCTTGTATCACGGTCCGTGCGGTGCTGCCTGGTTGAGCTTGCAGTGTTGTTACGCGTCATAGTAGTTAGTAGTTACCCCGTCGCGTCCAATGCACCGCGATGCACCTACAGCGTCCTCACGCGGGCGTCACATACACGCGTATATGTCGCGTGTACCACAGACGCACACACCGTGCGTTATGTACTTGCATATATAACGCGTGTCTATGTGTATATATATTTATATACGCATATATATGCGGACACACTGGGTACGGTATACTTTACCGCTCTTAGCCTATACCGTGGCGCGGTAAATTATAGTAACGCGCGGGCGATGCACATTGGCCCACTATAAACTAGCGCGTTGTCATCGACGTAGCCATAAAATATGTCGCCGCTAATTTAGTCCACGATAAACGCTGAAAGCACAACAAGGATATGGAGCTTGGCGCGCGGTACCGGGGCGCCAAGCGTTGCACCGCCCGTCGCCGCCCTCGTGCAAGCTGCGAGGAGCACACGCGCGGGCCACGCGCGCGCGAGCTTGAATCATCCCCGACGCGCGAGCACCGCGCTCGCCTATCTGTATTTTCGATCTCGTACCCCGCCGCAAGCTCTCGAAATTACCGGGGGCGCGATAAAAAATAACCAAATGTAAATTTCGGCCCAATCGGGAGCGGCTGGCAGGGGGGGGGGGGGGGCACCGGGAAATATAGGTCGCTTTTCAAAAGACTCGGAATATTTCAATTTGGCAATTTTCCGAAGGGCGATAACCGCTATTTTTGCATGGGGTCGTGGCAACGCGCGAAATCGGTTATTAAATATATTCCACGGGAGAATTGAGGAGTAACGAGCGCGTGGGAATTTTCCGCAAAACTATTTACACTCGCCGCGCACAGTCGATTATATGTGTAATGCCGATAAAAGTTGTAATTGGTAATTTGTCGAGTTTACGTCAAAATTTACAGGCGCCAGCGAGCGAGAGTCGTTGTTGCGTCGGAAAATGACGTCAACATCGGAAATGCGCACGATCGGGCTGTTAAAGTAGTTCTTGTGTCCGATATTCATTTCGCATAAATTCCAGGAATATGAGAGAATTGCAAACATTTCTCGATGGTATAAAAATTTGAAAAAATTTATGCACATTAAAGGTACTGAAAAGATTAATTTTGCATAATAATAATTCAAAGATGTTATTAACAAATTGATGACAAAAAATTGTTTAACAAATATTTCGATGACCCCAGTTTTTTTCATGAAAATGATTCCTTCGTTTTTCCGAATACGTATGAATTATTTCAGATTTTAGAGTTCACATTGAATTTTGTGCATTTTTTATAGGGAAAATATGTGAAAATTCAATGTGTATGAATTTTTTCAGATTTTTACACCACCGAGAAGTGTTTGCAATTCTCTCTCATATTCCTCGAATTTATGCGAAATTAATATTGGTCGCAAAGACTATCTTAATGTTTGGCGCCGGATGCTCGACGAACGTGAAAGGCGAGGAATGAATCGACCACCTCTGGGAATCTACGCGTCACTATATTGATCGCCTGAATGGGAGGCAAGTCGATTTAAATTAAAGGATATTCAAAAGCAACTATCACAGAAGACAAAACACCTGCTCAGTGGCAGAAACAACCTGCGGAGGTCGCGATACGCCGAGCAATGACTAACATTGTGTATATAGGCGCGAATGGCGAATTGAGTACGAGAGTTGAATGGGTTATTTACGACTGGGAAATTTCTCGAAAGGTCCTCCTCTTTATGAAAGCTAAGAGAGAAATAGTGAGCGAGAGAGAGAGAGAGAGAGAGAGAAAGAGAGAGTCAGACTCGCGGTGGGCGTATAGTGCTAAAGTGCAGTAGTTGGCAAAATTTCAAGCGAATCAATCACCGCGTTCTCTACGCCAAGAGTCCATTATGATTTTAACAGTCCTATTTATTTAACTGCTGGCTACAGTTATCTGGAGGTGTATCGACTGGCTCTCCGGGCGCTGCGCGAGGAGAGCACCAGCGGCACCCGGTGATTTATCGTTAACCGTTAGCCGCGCACTTAGAGAGAGATCTATGGCTTCGAGTGCCAAGGGTGCGGGAGTTTCTGAAAGTAAGGTGCGGCTGAGCAATGCCATCCCCCTCTGCTCCACTCGCCAGTGGGAAACTGCCGCAACCCTTGGCGTGAGAGGCAGGGTACATAGTGCTCAGACCCCAAATCTAGTTACAGTTTCGGAGGCGAGATTTGTGTAAGTGAAACAATGTTCTCACGCGCGGCAACAACAACCGCGTCTCTTCTCGCCTCACGTACCTACCTACCGAGTTTCCGCAACTTTATCGCTGTCCCTTGTTCATGTTTAACCGATTTTCCTACTGCTCATTCTACGCATAAATTACGCTTTTTTTTCGGCTGCGGACAGTCTTGGGTTGCGTCGAAAGTTTCGAGCCGTCCAAAGGGTCGAAAGGGCTCGCGAAAAGGGAAACTTGAATTTTTGTTGAATCGAAACTTTGGGTGGAAGCTGAATCCAAGGTTTGGTGTATCTTGAGATAATTTTTTGGATCAGAGATGAACTTGTGTCAGAAAGTTTAACTAACTTTATGGGACAATAATTTTGTTCGAAATTTGAACCTTTCGCACACTCGAGTCAAAATTCAAGTTCTAATAAAAATTGGAATTTAATGTAGCGTTCACAATTCTCTCGTGATGATTATCCTCCTGATAATACGAAAGATCCAATAATAATGAAAAGCGAATGTTTAATCAAAAACGAGCAGAAAGGAAAACTATGAATACTAATATATGTTGGCTTGCTATAATTAATTGGCGGGCGGAAAATCCATCGCAGGAAGAATCGCTCGTCTAATAATTATACAACAGACAATGGCGGGGTTTAATCGTCTACCCCGAGCAATTAAGTTGAACTCACGCGTGCCTACGCGAGACCCTGTTGAAGCATATTAAACACAATATCAAACTTATAATATTAATCACGATGGGATATTAAGCACAATCCGTGCTTTTGACGAGTTTGCAATTATAAACAGGAAGACGGGTAGAAATATGTTTCTCCATGACTCCGGTTCTCGATGTGGAGGATGAGCTTTCTCGGATGTCCATTCGCTCCATTCGGTGTGGCGATGCCACGGCGTCGGGCGCAAAATATTCAGTATAACTGTAGGAAAATAAAGTGACAGCTCTCGGCTCCCCGAGAGCTTTGAGGAGGGTAGGTTGTCGGCGAAACTTCGGGAATTTTCATTCATCAGACAGCGTGTACACGGTATTACACTTTGCAAATATTCTGTCATTAAAACTTTGAGGTCAGAACAAAAAGTAAGGGGTTGAGTGGGGGGGGGGGGGGGGGTACGGATCGAGGCTTGGTTTCAGCGAAACACGCGGGGTGGCCGCATATAGTATTCGCGTGCTGCGTGGAGCGGGAAATTAGCTGCGTCTCGTCTGTATATCCGCCTCGTCTGTATAGTTCGCGCGGTGCATTTCGCTCCAGGCTGGTTAATACCTCTAATACATTATTCACATCAATGTAGGTATCCCTGTATACCCTTTGGCTATGGATCGAATTTCCAATTGGTCAAATGCTCCCCCGGCTAATTATAATGGCCACGCAATTAAGCGCTCAGACTCCTCGTCGCGCGTTCGATGAGTGAGTTTTAAAATTAGGACAAAACTGGAAAAAAATGATAATTATTCTTAAAACAATGATTGAGTTCATGGGCGGTATAACGTCGGGCAGTTTGATGGAAAAGGGCTGTGTGAACTGTGGGGCACCGGAACATTATACCGTGTATAGTGGATAATAGCGGAATCGGATACCACAACGCGAGAATTAATCCGAGCTCAAAATCCCCCGAAAATTGCATCCGGGAGTAGTGTCTGCGGTAATACACGAGGAACATCGTACCAAGGATTTAAATATAATATGCGTGTCATCATAGATGGACGCGCTAATGCGAGAAACTTCATTCTCCAGATTTCCATCATTTGTTAACGACCGCGGGCAAAATTGAGGTCAGGCTGAATTGGAATGACTGAATGATATATTTTTTGACTGGCGACAAAAATCGAAACACGTTTTTTCGCGTAGTCGTTGTGGTAGTTTGAGGATATTCTATTTCTACGATAACTTTTATCCCGTTTTAAATAAAAGGATTTAATTTCAAATGAAATCGCTTTTACACCGTGTTGTCCACGAGAATTATGAAGTAAATCGCAAGATCAAGAGAGAAATTGTATCCACTGCGTTTCACAGTGAGAAAAAAGATTGGAAATGAGAAAAACATGTTTTTTATAAAATGCCTCAGTGGCTCGAAAGAAAGGCACGCTGACAAGCTTATGGGCGGTAATTTTGTACAGGGACGTTCTTGTTTTAAATGAAACTTGCGTCAACGTCGACGTAGCGAGAACCGCGCTGACGTCCGTGCGGTCCTCATACATACAGTCGCGTTCCTTCGGGGCCTTTTGTTTTTCACACGGCTTTATACCACCACACAGTATCAGTACTTGTGAAAATGCAGAAAGAGAGTTGAATATGGAAGCCATTCTAGTACAATAGCTTTGAACATAATTCTACGCATTTTCGTGATGGTTATATGTATGAGAAACCTGTGTGTGTGTGTGGAGACTTTTCATAAGCTCTCTCGGAAAAGTTTTCAACACCCGAGGAACATACCTCGCTCGCTGTAATGAGAGCTCATTAACTCTATTCCACCTGAACAGCATACGAGCCATTAAACATTACTGAAAACTTGCGCGGTAAAAATTATTTGGAACATTACGCCGAGTACATAGGGTCGAAAGTTGATTATTAGTAGATCTTTTGTTGTTGTAACAGGACGTCAAAACAAATTTTTCGAACTCGCACAAATTATCATAGTGGGGATTGACAAACTTTTACGTTTTCATCCACGTTTTTGCTGCTTTACGAAAGTTTATAAATTTATGAAAAAAATGAAGTTTTAATTTCGCAACGTATTTTAATAACGAAATACACGAGTTTTTAATGAAGTTCGCCGCATGACGTTAAAATTCATGCTGATAAATACGAAAGTTGCGTCAACAGCGCGGTAGTGTATCTCGTTTATTTGCGCGTTTTTCCCCGTCTTTTTTTACATCAACGTTTGACACAACGGACAAGCGCGTCTCGCAACTCACGGTAACCCATTAACGGCCGGTGTATCAGTTCGCAAAGGTGAAACTTTTAAATAATGCCAATGTTGAAGCTTCCGGTACGGTGCGGCGGCGCTCGAGCTAGAAAAATGTCCTCCCGGTGACTCTTTGCTACTTTTCAGCATAAGGATTTTTCAATATGTTTCTTGGTATAACAAGCTTGTAAGATGCTCGAGGTGAAGAGCTGTCGAGTTACAGACTCGGGCATCGGGGAGCGAAAAAAAGTGTGAGAAAGCTACGGCACGGAGGGAAAAATATAACGCACCTCGGAGGCACAAGGAGTACCTTGGGTTCTCTCAACGCCTCGAGTTTCAAATATGTATACGAAGCTTCTTGCAATGCGAGAACTCCGGGGTGTTTCATGTCCGAGGATTCTCTCTGTCCATTGTGCGAGGCCACTGAAAGAGGAAGAGGAAGAATAAGAATAAGAAGTGGATAAAAACCGAGAGAACAGGAGGTTACGATTATTTCCAGAGTTCCAGTATAATTTAAACTAACCGTACACGATATATACCATTCTTGTGAAATTCGCGCGCTGCGATGACGGTGTAATTTTGGGCTCAGCTTCTACCGATAGGCTCATCGATTTTCCCCCGATTAGTTCGGGATCTCGCGGCACCGCAGCCGCTATTTAGCATCCCAATCCGATTTTATGATTAGCGGCTCTCGATGGTACTTGTCGGGTTTCGATATGGCTATGTAATTTACCCGGAAATTACCACAAATTATGATCCACCACGCTGAATGTGTCTCCAAAGGCTATAAACAATTTCCACGAACGAGATTCCTTTGGCGCTTTTCGTAATTATGTAAAAGGGGAAAAGAATACGTTACATTGATACGTCTGTCTTTTCATTTTTAAGTTATTGTGATTTTTAATACTTGCGGCAGATTGTACTCTCTAAAAAGCGAGGAAAATGAAAATAACGGGTCGTTTCATTTCTTTTTTCGCGTGAATTTATATTCGAAAAAGTATTTCTCATCGCAGTAAACAAAACCTTTCCTTAAAGCCGAGACAATTTCGTTCACGGGGGATTTTTTCGCCCTGAAATTTTAAATTAACCGAATAAATTCGGGCTCGCGACGATGAAAACTTCGCGTTGCGTTGGACCATTTTTTCAAGATTTTACCGGTGTTTCTCCTCGTTTTTTGGAGATAAAAAAAAACAAGTACCAGTATTATGAACAGCCGCGAGTTTTTCCCCCCCCGACTTAAAAATTCATAGAGGTCTCGCGTCGGAATCGTGTAAAAAGTAAAAAATAATAGCACGAAGAGGGTAAAAAACGGACTCTGTCGTCACGAGGCACCTATACGAAGGGTACGGTGTGAAGTAAGTAAAGTTCGATGGAGACTAAGAGATTCTGTTAAATGAAACACCGGTAATCCCCTAATCCATAGAAGCCTGGCGATTCGTGGCAACGCTGTATAGTTAGCTGTACCTAAAGCTTTGCTGTTCGCCCGCAGCCCGACTCGGCTATAGGTATAGCCGTATGGCGAAAATAATTCATTTTCATCGCGTTCAGGTTCTCGCGCCTCCGCCCGGGTCTCCGGGGATCGACTCGACCTCTCCGCCATCGTCAGCCGCCATCCAACCCAACGCGCCACTTTCCCTTTCGTTAAAAATAATTATTTTACGACCGTAACAACAACTCCACCCTCGTCCTCCGCCTCCCGACACACCGCGCCCCTTGTCTGATGTCCACTCGCCGCAACCCCTGCCACAGAGGGTACGAAAAGGAAAATTACAAGTTTTTTTTCTTCTTCCTCCTTTCTCCCCTCTCCTTCTCGCGCTGTGCTTCACGAATCTCCCCCACTTGCCCTATCTTCTCCACTCGCCATAACTTATACAACAATTACCACGATTAAGAAATTAATTTTTCATGAGCCGAGGCTGTTGTAGTGGCAGCACCAGCGCCGCCAGCAGCAGCGGCGAGTAGCAGTGCCGTATTATACGCCATGGGTAACAGTGTCGGGACAGGGAAATAAATTTACGTAACTTTATGGATTCGAATTCTCAACTTCACGTAACTTTATGCATTCGCCCAATTCTTTCTCCCGAAGAAACAGCCATTTTAATTGGGTTCACCCCGTTCCCAAGGCTTCTTTCATCTACGCGAATTCTTTCAGACCTTGTTCTATGTATCATGCATTTTTCTTTTTCATCCAAGTGGCTTCTGTCGTTAACAAGCGGTCGCGGAGAGCTATTGCTGACGGGGAATTCGTCGGGTAGCGGGGCACGCCGGGGCGTATTGGCACACGACATGAATTGGCGTATCGGGTGGCTTTCTTTGCGCACCTCTTCTACCGTCGAGAGGCTTCTCACAATTTTACTGGGAATAAAGCTTTAACGAAAATGGCGAAAATAATGGCCAATGCGGTGGTAATATTGAAATAATTTTTTTCTCATTCTTTATTTATTTCTTTCGAATCACAAGAGCCGCGGTAGAGACATTTAAATACTGTAAGATCTGCCACAAACGACGGTACAAAAATAAAGTTTTCTCCCGGTTGACGACTGAGCAGCCGGAAAGAAAGTGAAAAGTAATCCAGCATCGCCCCGGTCAACTCCTCCTCGGCCCGGTTATGTACATTGTAAAGCTGCTAGCAAACCGTTTCTGACGCCATCGATCGGAAAACGGATTCAGCGGGGAGAGACCAGAAGCTTATGGATAACGCCGCGCGGGTCTCTCCGGAGAATTTGCACAGAGCCACCGCCGCAGTTGATTGACTGTGAATTCAATCCCGGGTGTCCGCTACAAATTCCAATCCCCGCGGGAGAGACAATGTTAAGGCTCACGATGTTTAGCTCAGTTCAATACGGCACAATAGCCGAAAAGTTGAGTGCACATTTCGATCAAGATTTGCCCCCCCCCCCCCCCCCTCCCGACCCCGTTTCTCGGTTAGTTGCAGGTGGCTCGGACGACAGTTCAGCGCGCTGGGCTACTGCCACGGCGGTCGGCGAGATACCTCGTTGAAACAACTCAATTTTCCGCACGAATATCGAGTGGTTTCGTACCTCATCCCCGTTGGTCTCTGGTTCAACACCAGCAAATTGCAGCAGCAGCAGCAGCAGAAGCAGCAGCACGAATAGTCGGACTGTGCGAGGGAACCCTTTGAACCTTCTTATCCGTCCAAGACCGGAGCGGATGATGGTGTCTCGGGGGCTAAAAGCGACGACGAGAAGCGGCGAGCAATGGGATCAGTTGAGCGTGTAATATGCTGGGAAGGTACTATAGTAGGCTCTTGCCCAACTGTTCCATCCCCATTATACTACGTACCGCAGAGTCTGCTCTCCTTGGGTTATATCTACGTAATACGTATATACATATACCTGTCCGGTGTGGCGAGCCTGGGCGCGCTGAGGCTTCGAGGGAGGAAGTGAGCGAGAGAAAAGCAGAGAGAGAAAGGGAGAGTTTGTGGTGATAGAACTGGGTGTTCCGCAGTTCTGCAGAGGGCTTCTGGCTTCTGGCTGCTGAATTTTCCGCGCCTAGGGCTCTCGCACTCACTCGGTCTCTGTCTCTCGGTCTCTCTCGCGTTTCGGCAACCACGCGCCGTTTGCGTGTCAACCCTACTATTGATAGAGCCTATAAAGTTGCGGTACAGTAAATCAGGAAGGGGGGTCAGAATGCCTCGCGGTTATGTGTGCACGCCATGGAAATAAAAAAAGAAATAAAAGAGGTGGGAAAAAAAGTGGCGTCGGAGTGGAATAAAAAAAAATAATAATAATAAAATAGTCCGGCGTGACCGCTGAAAAGTGGTTCTTGTGGCATTGGCGTTTGTCATCTCTCCCACCTATCTACGTTGTTGTAGCCCAACATCGCGCTTCAATCTCCCCCCCCCCCCCCCCCCTCGTCCACTGCGGAGCGTGTGTCGACACTTTCTGTGCGAATGCGAATTCACACGGTTTTTCACGTATATATATATATCGGCCAAAACTTGCCAATTTTATTATCGCACCCCGTGTACCACGTGTATATGTATACATAGCGGGGCAGCCACGTATCTCGGCTTTTCATCTCGTCCGCCGAGGGCACTCGCTCCGTCTCTGTCTCTCCCTCTGTGCTTTCCTTGGTTGCCCGGTTATTTCATCTCTCGGCTTGCTAATTTTATTGCGTCATCATTGTGAGTGGAGCGAGCGTCCTCTTGCGGCTGGAACTTCCGACCCTCCGGCCGCCGCCGTCGCGCACGACTCTTCTTCACTTGGATTATTTTATTGCGTAGCTAAAGAGCGCGTCTTCCTTTTGCCTCTCGGCGCGTCGGCTTTGGTTGTCGTCGTCGTCTCTCGCTCGCTCTCTCTCTTTCTCTCTCTCGTGGTACCCGGCGTTGCGGCCCTGAAAAGCGTTTTCCACTCTCGTCTGTTTTACAAGTGGATTCTGGACATTTTATTGCACTTTTTTTTACGTCGCCTCTCACTCTCTCGATTCCTCGTGTTTCCTCTGCGGGATGTTTTGTCGCTCCCTCGCTCGCACGGCGCGGAACCGTTTGAATGAAATGTTTTTCCGTATTGTGACTAAACTCGGTGGCCGTCGTTGACCCTTCTAGGGCTCAACACCCGCGCCCGAAAATACCTCTCGCAATTTAATTCACCCCGCTGAGACTGGTTGGCCCACAACTGCAACCCCCATTTGCCCGCGCCACGCGACCATCACTCTTTGACGCACACGCTACACTCGGGGAAAGTGTCAACTGGTTATATATTTGTATGAGGATAAATCGTACGTCGCGCGCGACATATATACCGCACAGGGTGAAAGACTTTTTGCACATCAGTTGCGGACCTCGAGCCCGACGAGCTCGCGCTCGCACTCTCGGCGGTCCCACTGGTTTGCCACGGGTACAGGACGATTTTCGTCGCTCTGCTTTCGGAACGGGGGTTCGCTCCAAGTTACGATTACCCCCGGGGCAGAGTGAAAATTACAACCCCCGCGACGTCGAGAGTGAATTAATACTGGCCACCCCCTTGGCCTATTCCATTACCGTGTGGGGCTTTTGGGCGTTGTTTTTCTCGGCTGTTTACATTCATTTATTTTAGTATATTTTTTATGGTGTTTTTTCCCCCGGAAACATATCGGATGTTCCTTGAAACGACGGCTTTTTGGCAGCATTGGATTTTTCGGGAGTTATTATCGAGTCAAGGGCCGAGTGAACATTGCAATTTACGCGGAGAGTGCATTAATTTCTAGCTCAGTGTGCCCTTTGGCCAATTCCATAAACGAGCGGGGCTTTTACGAGTTTCACTCGGTCGTTTACAGTTATTTATTTCAGCATATTTTTGGTGGTTTTTTTACACTTTTTTACCCCGGGAATACATCGTTAGCTCCTTCAAACGTCAGCTTTTTGGCAGAATCCGATTTTTTTGGCGGTTCCGTTGTGTCAGGGACGAAGTGAAAATTGCAATATACGTCAAGAGTGAAATGATATCTAGCCCAGTTGCCCTTTGGCCTATTCCATTACCGAGTGCACGAAGGTTTTTTCGTTGTTTTTCGTAGCTTTCAGCTTTTTTCTTTTCCCCCATTTTTTCATCCCCGGAAATACATCAGTGCTCCTTGAAACTACTGCTTTTTGGCGGTATTTCAAACTTACCGTCACTCCGGGACCGGAGGTAAAATTGCAATTTACGTCCAAAGTGAATTAATACTTTTGTTTTTTTTTCTCGACTCTTCGCATTCGCCTATTTTATTACATATTTCGCGTCTTCATTTTGACTTTATTTTTTTCACTCCCGGAAATGTATCAGTGCTTCCTCCAGCGAGACGCTTTTTGACGGTATTACATTTTGTATTCGAATATTTTTCATTGTGGGGGGATTAAACGCCCCCGTCGCGGGTGGGGTAAAAGCTCTTTCTCACCCTCTCCGGCCGGGCGTCCCCTTGTGGCTCGCTGCCGTACGAGATTCGCCCTCCGCACGAAAGTCACCGCGACAAAGATCGAGACGTCGCCGAATGTCGTTACTTTTTCTTATATAAGACTCTCGGTCGTCGCGAGCTCGTGGCCCCCTTGTCCGGCCGCACTGTCTGTCGTCGTATAAACTCGCGTGGCGCACAGAGCTCGGAAATCAGAGATAAGTGCGCGCGGGGCAGGATCAGAGACCTCGTTTTCTCTCTCACTCTGCCGTCAAAGGAACGAAATACGTGGGCGCGTCTGGGCTAGCGAGCAAAAAAAAAACACTACCTCTTATCGAGTTCGGGTTCTTTCGTTATCCCAAAAAATGTTATCCCCCCTCCCTGCCTATTCGCGTGGACCCTCATCATATTTCACGGGGACATCAGGCCATCGCAGAGTTAACGGAAAAGTGTTATCGTGATTCACCGATTCGGTTCGTTCGAAAATATTCTCTTTTGCGTGGACCTTTTACGGCGTAAATTGCTGGCTTTGTAGTGTGAGCTTTTCATGGATATCTTTTTCATTGGTGTAATAACGTAACTTTAGAGTGTTGGCTTTCGAGAGTATGCAAACGACACGTTAAAAAGGTAAACTCTGAAAATTATGGCTCTTTTGGATGATACATATTTTTCATTTTTTATACACAGGTTTGTTATTTACTTCGCAAATATAACGATAAAAATATTTGTTGACGTCACTGACATTTTTACATAATTTTTCCTGACCCTGCTGATAGTATATAATGTCCTGAAATGAGTAACAACGGAAAGAAACGAAATTTCGAAAAAGACATTAATTAAAGTGTGGCAGCCTCTAAAGAGTTGCCAAAACGCATCATGTACGAACCTGCCTTTCGGCCACTAATACGAACCCTGTCACTCATAGGAGTATTTACCTTACGAATATTTTTGTCAGTTACGTCAACGCACCGTCCGCCGTCCATCTTCATAACCCGATAATAGTTATGTACATATTTTACAGCGCTAACAAGCGCGTCTGGGTTATACACCGCCGGAGCGGAGGCTCGACGCATCGGAAGCCGGAATCCAGTGCGAGAATGGTACGAGCACAAGGGTATCGAATTCGCGAGGCCGACCCCGTCGGTCGCAAGGGGTGGTGGCGCGAGCGAGGGCACGAGGGGTATCTTGCACGTTTCATCCGTTTTTTGCTGGCTTCGCGGGAAACCTCCATATCCCCTGATCCGTCGGGGCGCGCGCTCCAGTCGCCAGGCGCACGCGATACGCCCGGCGAGAGGACAGCACAGCAAAACCACCGTCGGGGGAGGGGGCGGTGGAGTGTGAGGGGCCGGTGGCGGCGGCGTCGACGGGGGGAGGTGTGGGAGGAGAGGGAGGGCGAGAGGTATATCCGAGAAATAGCTGAAATAAAGCTGAGAGGGCGAGAAAGGAAGCGAAAACGAGCGAACCAAGTGGAGAAACGAAGGGGAGGAGATCGAGCGAGAGAAAAAAAAGAGGAAAATAAAATAAAAATAAAGCACTCGAGACGACGAGAGAGAAAAAAAGAAGATAAAAATAAAAAATAGAAAAAAAAGGAGAAGGCTCGTATAAGTCGGGGCTTCCCAAAGTGCCCGTCCTCGTATTCTCGTATACCTTCTTGGTTAAATAATTTACCCCCCATTCATGAAAATCCTCGTGTCGTATCTGGCCGTAGACGCGGGGGATAATCTCCAACGAATGTGATGGCGAATAAAGGTTCTTCTCGAGATAATGCTACGTAATGCGATGTCTCGCACGTGGTATACGAAGCTGCGTTACACGAAGCTGGCGCGTCGTCGTCGTCGTCGTCGGCGTCGTCGGCGTCATTGCGGCGTCAGTGCTTCGGGGTTTCTCGCCCTCTCGCTCACTCTGTGTGCTTTGCGAGTGACTCGCACCCCCAGGCGCCCACACAGCCAAGCGCGATGCAAGTAGCGCGAGCTCGGGAGTTTCGCGGTTTTTATTATTTCTCCGCGAATACCCGTCGTCGGGGGCTTCGCCGGATCCGTCTGTCTCCCTTTTCCTGGTGCACGTGCTTTCCCCCCGCCTCCCTCTCTCTCTTTCGTCCCTCTTTCTTTCTCTTTCTAGGTTGACGTATATCGCAGCTCGTTGCAACCCTCTGTCTCGTCATCCACCCTTATCCTGCACTCTTTCGGCAACGAGTTCTTTTCCTCGCACTTTCACCCCCTACCCTTCCTCCCTCCAGCCTCGTCTCGGTACCTTTGAAATACTCGGCTGGAAAGTGTGTAAGAGAGAAAGGAACCGAGTGACGTCGTATATATTAGTAAAAGTCTGCCAGTTTCACAGTCGCAAGCCTCAGTCTCACTCTCTATATATCCCCTTCATTCCTCGGCGAGCTCTTCCCGCGCGCTGAAATGCTTTACCTTCCAGATAGCGTGCGAGCGGCACCAGCACCAACAGCAGCAGCACCGTTGGGCTCTCCGGACGCGTTTTCTGCAGCGCGCGCGTGAGCTCCGGGGGTTTTTATGGGATTGCCTCGCGTGGGACATATTTTTTTCGAGAAACCCGGCGGGGATGGTGAAAAGAGAGAATGGAAAGCGAGAGAGAGGGAGCGAGTGAGAAAAGGGTGGTGTATACAACGAGGCGGAGTGGCGGCCTGGGGGATGGAAGCGGCGTAGTGTACACACACAGAAAAAAGGCTTGTGGCGTTATAAACAGAAATTCCGTTCCTCTTCGTTGCGACGAGCTTTGGGAGGTCCTCTATGTTAGCCCGCCACAGGCGCGAGCGGCCGGTCCGTACCTATCAAACGAAGTGCATTCGCTCGGCGCTCTTCTCGAGTATCGACGTTTGCTTTGCCATTACTCGCTCGAGCGGTGTGGAGTTTCTGAATTTTTAGAAACAGACCAGAACCAGACCAGACCCGGCCAGACAGACGCGCAGCGTCGTGTCTCCTGAATTATACGAAATTGGCTTTTGTCGCGTGGTGTCGATTTTCGCTACCTACGCTTTTTATGGACGTTCGTCCCTTTTGCGTTTTTTTAGTCTGGTTGTTCTAGATTTTTCTTTTTTTTTCGGTGATTTTTTTGTCACCGCCGATTCATGCTATCAGCACTCACACCGCTCGCTGGACACGCGGAATATATGACTCCGGCTCGTCGAATATCCTCGACAACGCGTCGCCTCGGGTAGCAGGTTTTTTATTGTATCATTCTGCCGCGATGATTTTTCGATCCCTTGTTTTTTCACCCTAAACTCTCGTGCTGCTGGTATGCTGACCATTTTTTTCCGCTTCGAGAGGAGAATTTTAAATCAATCAGGCGCGCACGGCCAGCGTCAATTCTCGTGTGATACTCTGGCCCTGGTCTATACGGCAGCGGCGTCCGGCCGTGAGGTGAGAACCGGGGCAAAGTGGCGCAGAATCGAGCGAAACGAGCTTCACACGGAGAAAAACAATTACGCAATTGGCTCAACCAAACTGCATGGTTAAATAGGCTCCGGGCGACGAGATCGGTTGATCCAACCGAAAAATTTGTTGGTACCATTTATTTGTCGTCCCATCGTATTTAGTCAATCGGAATTTATCTAACTGTCTTTCTCTCCGTTCACGCGTTGACGTATCCAGAAATCTAAATACAGTATGAAAAATGTTGTCCGATTTTTTCGCAGCCCTATTCACTATTATTTCGGCAAAGAAAAAATCAAATACTTTGGGCAAATCACTTTAATTAATGTTTAATAAATGTTCGTGTCTCTAATTTCATGAGAGCCTACGAGTATTCGAAGCAATACTGTCTCATCTCGCCCCGCTCACAAGTTGCAGCCGAGGCGAGGTGCCAGGGTTGTAGAAGCAATGGACTGCCACACTGCGAGTTTGATTGGGCGTACGAGCGGTCAAAAAAGCCGATACCGATGTTTAGTCGAATTTGCGAGGTGGGAGGATAGAAGGTGGCAAAAAAAAAAATTGGAATGCGTGAAACACGACGCGACAGACGCGCGGCGAAGTACACCCTGGTGCGTCGCACAATTTCAAGCAGTGGTTGCTGCCTACGCAACGAGAAGGCTGCGGGACACATAGGGACATACCTTTCAGCGGTTATTAGCATTGGAACGTGTCAGACAACATGCAAAAAAATGTGTGAGCCCAACGCCTATATTCTTTTATCCCGCCTTGCGCTGCCAATAACTGCACCACTGTTTTTAGTCTAGTTTATTTAACAAATATTTTGCAAAACATAGCAAAATAAATATTGTTCTATTATTACTAAATTCAAGTTGAGCCAAATAAGATTGAATTGACCCTAAATTACATTTAAATGAGATGAGATGATACAATAAGGTATTAGTAGTGAATGTAGATTATTAAATAAGAAGACAAGGTTAGATTTTAAAAGTTTTAGAGTATGCAGTTCTTCTAGTATTGTTTACAAAAATAATTTTACAAAAATTGAAAAACTCCTGACTGAAAAAGAAACTTAATAAACACTCAAATTGGATAAATAAAAATAGTGAAATAATTAAATAACCAATCGCATATCATATAGTCGGGAGATTTTTTCATCATTAGGTTTGAAAATCTCGCCATATCTCACAACAGAATTGTCAATAGTTTACAACATTTTTTCACACTGCAACCTCAGATTTGCGGAAAATTCGTCTAAAACAATTCGTCTAAAACAATTCGTCTAAAACAATTCGTCTAAAATACAATTCGTCTAATGCACAATTCGTCTAAAATACAATTCGTCTAATGCACAATTCGTCTAATGCACAATTCGTCTAAAAACAATTCGTCTAATGCACAATTCGTCTAAAAACAATTCGTCTAATGCACAATTCGTCTAATAACAATTCGTCTAATGCCCAATTCGTCTAAAAACAATTCGTCTAATGCACAATTCGTCTAATAACAATTCGTCTAATCACAATTCGTCTAAAAACAATTCGTCTAATCACAATTCGTCTAAAAACAATTCGTCTAATCACAATTCGTCTAAAAACAATTCGTCTAATGCACAATTCGTCTAAAATACAATTCGTCTAAAACAATTCGTCTAATAACAATTCAATGTTCAATGTACAATTCGACTAATGCACAATTCGTCTAATCACAATTTGTTTAATGTACAATTCGACTAATGTACAATTCGTCTGAAACAATGTTTAAAACAATTCGTTTAATAAAAATACGTCTAAAAGACAATTCGTCTAATAAAAATACGCCTAAAAAAACAATTCATCTAATAATTCATATTTCTCAACTATAGCGGAAATCATTAGTCGATGTGGTTTATTTTGGTAGGAAATTGTGATTAGACGAATTGTTCATTAGATGAATTGTGATTAGACGAATTGTTCATTAGACGAATTGTTCATTAGACGAATTGTGATTAGACAAATTGTAATTAGACGAATTGTGATTAGACGAATTGTAATTAGACGAATTGTTCATTAGACGAATTGTTCATTAGACGAATTGTTCATTAGACGAATTGTGCATTAGACGAATTGTTCATTAGACGAATTGTACATTAGACGAATTGTGATTAGACGAATTGTGCATTAGACGAATTGTTCATTAGACGAATTGTACATTAGACGAATTGTGATTAGACGAATTGTTATTAGACGAATTGTGCATTAGACGAATTGTGCATTAGACGAATTGTTATTAGACGAATTGTGCATTAGACGAATTGTGCTTTAGACGAATTGTATTTTAGACGAATTGTATTTTAGACGAATTATTTTAGACGAATTGTTTTAGACGAATTGTTTTAGACGAATTTTCCGCAGACGGCAACCTCAAGGGCGCCGCACGATTTTAAGCAATGTTTGCCAACCAAAAAACGCAGAAGCTGCGGGAAAAACGGTAACATGCCCGCCAGCAGTTGGTAACAATCGAACGTGTCAGATAAAAGCGCAAAAAAAAACGAGCCTGACACCTGCATTTTTTACGCGACACCTTACGGTGACAACGACTCTGTGACGCTCGGGGCCCCGTATAGGAATTGCGAAAAACGTTGTCTATTCAGTGCGCGTTGTGTGCACCGCGCAATACCTAGTTAGAGCTGTAGTATATTTACGTAGTACTAGCCGAGCGAGAGGAGCACGCGAATGGAGTGATATCTGAATAATTCGTTGGTCTCGGGCCGCGGAACAGCAGCCTCGTTCGCGTCGACGTACGCGGCGCGTCGCGCGGCTCGTCTCGCGGTTGATGCCGGTGAGAGATACGTGTGAATAATTCAATATCACTCGTGAATAATAATGGGGTGCATGATAATATACGTTTTGCATATAAAAATATGAGTGTAAACGTGTGGATCTCTCCCCGACCGTCTCTCGTGCCTTCGATTCGCCACTTGAATTTCGCGGGCGATATCGATCGCCGCGATTTTATCTTTACTCCAACGGATTCGAGGAAAACAGCGCGAGGATTGTTTATCCCGTGAACGCGTAGACCGCGAGTCAATAGCGAATTCGACATTGAACGTATTTTGAAACGCGACGCTTCAATTCCAGTTTTCGCGTACTAATTACTGTTCGGATTTCATCTCGACGAAAACTTTTCACCGATATCGAATTACCGATCTTAACGATTCGGAAAAGTTGCCACTCGGCCGGGAAGTTTTGCCTCTGATATCTGAGATCTTGGTGAAGTATAGAGAAAAAAATCGGAAAGCATGAAAGTGGGGAAAGTTCTGGGACCGGCAGGGGATATCCATGACTGAGAGGGAAGTGTATTTGGGTAAAGAAGCTGTTCACTTCCCTTAAGTGCTGTAAAGCTGTAGGTTTGTTTCTTGGATGGATTTACCTTTAGGTGGGGGTTGTCTTGGCCACGGCATCCAGAGTGAAGTTCACTTCGCTTTATAATCCTGCAAGCGGAATATTTTATCACACGGTGTCGATACCTTCCACCGAAGGGTTATGAATATCTGAGTAATTTAAAGTACCTTTTACGGCCTAGTTGTCAGCTGCGCGGTTCTGTATCTCGTATAACGCAATCATCAAACTTCAAAGTTTAGCCCGAAAGTCCGCTTGACGAGGCAGGTTGACCTCGTCGTTAGGTTCTCCATAGGTAGCAGTGGGGTAACATCATCTGAGGTATGCCGAACGTAGTCATAGTTGGAAGATCGGGAGCAGCATCAAGTGTCAATCATTATTTCGCAACGAATTGTCCCAAAATATTTACAAGTTTTGTTTTCTTGATGAAGAAATATAGTAAGCTTATGAAATAGTGAAATTATATAAATAAGAAAAAAAACTGTTCAATTTAATTCTCAACAAAATTCGATTGCTCCCCGGTAGTTTTTTCGCCGTGGCTTATTTTTCTATATCTCGTCCATCGTTCAGTATTTTTACTCAAAAAACGCGTATCTATCTCGCCGAGGATTGGGTTTGGTATTTCTATACGTAAACGCTTGTCACGTCCGGTTTAGACTTCACTGAACCGCCGATGCGAAAGCCCTGGATGCCATAGTTCCTCCCTCATACATGTGTATACTCTAATGCGTACAACACGGCCGGGTATGTATAACCCGCGTTGGTACGCGGCGATGGCATTCGCGAGAGAGTTGACGATGAGATACCGCGCGCGGTGCTATAGGTGACGCAGCGGGGAGCGATACGTGTTACAGGCCTGCAGTGCGGAAAGCGAACAGAACTCGTCGTCTGTAGAAAACGATCCGGAAGCGATTGGCTTCGATAACTGTGCGGTGTGGCACGGTTGATAGTCGCTCTCGACAGCTCCAGCGTATCAAGCCCGAACGGAACGCGCCCGGTGCCCTTCCGCTTTTTTCAACCCTCACGCGACTTTTTCTATCTGCACTTTTTTCGCATGACAAGATTTTCTCGTATCGCTGTAGACGCGCGCGAATCGCGTCGGCGGTGGGAAATAAAAATATTATCAGCTCGAAAAGGGCTCAACATAGAAAAATTGTGAAAAAGAAACGTATTTTTCTCCGGACGTCAGGTTTGACATACAAAAAGATTCAAAGTGCCAATTACGTCGAGCCACCAGGTCTTCGGACGAGAAATTTTTCATTTTCAATTTTTCCGAATCAATGAATTCGATTTTGTTCAAACACACTATAGCTTTGACTAATTTTTTTCTCGGTGCAAAAAAACTTTACAACGTGTAAGTCGTTTTAATCATTATTCCCGTCAAACGCGTGGCTTTAAATTTGTGAAAAATGTTCTGAAGCGTTCAGGCGCAGTGCATCTGCCTTGACTCCCGTTTTTTCCCACAACGTGAAAACGGAACGACGAAAAGGAGAATTATGAAAAACACGGACAAAAGCTGGAACGAAGAGATTTAAAGAATAAAAGAGTCGCTGTCGATAAACGCTGTGCGGGAAATCGAGATGAATACGGCGAAATCTTCGAAAAAATGGAGAGAAAGGCCGAGAGAGAGAGAGACGGAGAGAGCGGGAGAGGCCGAGAGAACAGGCTGCGTGGTATGCGAATGGGAGGGTTGTAAACCGAGCTCATAAGCGGGAGCATGTGGAAGCCGCGAACAGCCGAGTGCGCGCGGAGTTCTCGTTTTACTTTCATTCCCGATGTCAGCACGTTGGCCTCGTGTGTAATGTTCCAGCGTGCTTCGCGGTGTTGCTGCCGCTGCTGCTGCTTCTGCCCGGCAGTATCTCCGGGGCTCGGAAAACGTAAACCGAGTTGCCAGAGCGCGCGCGCACACAATCGCAGGAGTAATTCGAGCCCCTGTAGGAATCTGCCGTTCGTGGAAGCGAATGAAACGAATGTACTGAGGGATGCGGAAGTTGGTCCGATGCGTGAAAAATGATTTTACCACCGCATTACAATTATTTAATCCCAAAAACTAATTTTCCAACTGTGCCAAACTGCCGTAACTCATTAATTCTTTCCACAAAGCCTATTTTGCACGTGCCGGGCGATAAACTTTGTTAATAACGTTATATTCAGAAATAAACGCTCGGATCGACTTAAAATTAATACGAATTTATATTAACGAAAATTCGTTTGCGCGAAACCGCAAAATACTTCATTAATCGTGGACTAAAGTTGGTCCACGGGATATTACAAATTTATTTCGGATTAAGTTATTGCGTTTCGGTATGCAAAAGCATTTTTTCCCCGAATTCTCGCAAACTCGAAACATCCGCGTCGTTCCGTAAATGAATTTATCCGTCCCTCTGTGCGTTTCGTTATTTCACGATAAATTACATTTTCATTCACCGACACAGAAGCACGAGAAAAAAATGTCGATAACCTCTAATCTCTGAAGTGCTTAAATTTTGAGCCACTCTGCAGAGAGGCCGAGAACGAGAAGAACAAAAGACGAGAACGAGGTCAACAAAGGTTTCAGGGGGTGGCGAATTGCGAAGGCGCGTGGCTGTCGCTTGACGAAAACCCCTGGTTAACGAAATCCGAAACCCTCGTATACATCTCTAATTATGAGCTTCGCAGGGCCGCACGCAGTAGTGCATTTCGCATAAACACAGCGCGTTGAGGCATCGCTGCTGCATTCAAAGCCCGTGATACACGTTGTGGGAGTCCATATAACCTGCATCCTCTCTGCGCCACCTTCGTTGTCCTTACTCGTGATCCCTTTTTGTCGTCAGCCAAGCAGAGCGGCGCTACCAGCGCCGCTGGGCTATCTCTAGGGCTGGGCGTCTGGGCTGGCGCTATCTCTTCATGGCCGAAGGAATCGGGCGTATCGCAGGAGAAACGGGGTAGGTTAGTAGAGGGTGTTGGATGCTCGCCAGAATGATCGCGGAGGAGGTTGCGCTGCGCCGAGCGCAGTGGTCCTAGGCCCCCCCAGGAACAACCGTGCCGGGCTGTGCTGGTCAATACACCAGCGTCAGTTCTCCCGTCCTCACTGCCTCCGGGTGAGAGAACCTAGGTGGCATCTATCCCGCCATGGACCAGTGTTACGCCCTCTCCCCGCGACCATTGAGAACTCTCCGTGGGTACAATGGGGCAATGTTTGATTGTGGCCACCGGGAGAGTCTAACTGCATTTTGGTACTCTGCTTCCTGGTTGGCCGCTGCCGATTTGCGGGAGCAGTAGAAATCGTGGCTGGAAACGTCATCGCCCTCGTCGCGCCCGCGTCCGGATACACGCTGAGCAACCCGAGGACCAGGCCTCGTTCCTAGAACGCACACATGATATTCCTTCGCTGCTTCCGCACACAGTTGAGCGATATTCCGTCGCCCTGAAACTCTCGGCGAGGCAGAGGCGAAGTCGCATTGGGACGCTGACTCTATGCGCGTTGCAGTCACGTGTTATATACAGACATACAAATTCATAGGGAGTCAAGTGGTGCGCCGCGGCGGGGACGGGGGACGATCCGGATACCCGCGAACTGGAGCAGCCCAAGTTGCGGGAGAGAAAAGCCGGGGCCACACATTGCGGGAGCCTCCAGGGATACGTTCAACGGTTAAGTTTTCCCTCTATTTTCCTACGAGCGTTTCAGCGTGTCCCTTTTCTTCGTTTTTTTTTTTTCATCTCGCCGTCATTCGTGCACCTACGACGATATATTTCGATTGAAAGAAAAATGCACATATGTGATCATCTCCTTGAAACGCTTCGCGAGTTCCAGTTTCCCTTGGGTTCTTTTTTGTTTTCCTACTGTCGATGGACGACTCAGAGAGTGTACACACTTTTGCAGTTATCTGCGCGGCATTGAAAGCGTTTTGCGTTTTGCGTTCTTTCAGCTGTCATCACTGTCGCCCGTCGTGTTACACGACCTTTCCCCTTGGTCTCCTCCGGCGCCTCCACTAAAGTCGAAATGCAGTTTTTTTACATTTTTTTACGAACGTTGGAAAAGCACCCGCTTGTTTGTATTACGTTTTGCTGCAGTACGCGCATAGTTCGCTTCATGGTACGCGAGGTCGTCTGGCGCCCTCCTTATGCACTCATTAAGGGTATGTCGTCAGGTACCTCTTTAAACGACCCTGGAGTATCGGGTGGCTCCTCCACATGCACCAGGGTGCGCGCCAGTCCACATGATCTCTCGTCACGTTGATACCTCGTGTTGGGCTGTGCGTTTTCCTTACCTTGGTAAAAAATCTGGGCGTTGTACACTGAAAAAAGGCTTGGTTGGATCTGCCAAGAACTTGGTTATATATGCGCCAGACGATTAATTGGTTAGACCGACCAAGTTATTGGTAAACATAATCAAGTGATCCGGTATGTCATCAAAAGCTTGGTTGTCATAACCTATAATTTGGTTCATCTAACCAATTAATCGTCTAGCGCATATGTAACCAAGCGCTTGGTAGATCCAACCAAGCCTTTTTCCGTGTATACGGCACTGATCGGGGGCTGGTCAGGCCTTGACCAGTGACAAGTCAGGCCTGCCAGAGCCTTCGCAGTTAAGTCCAGTGCGAGTCGGGGACTGCTCAGGCCCGGATCAAGGCCACTTCAGCCCTGCCAGTGACTATAGAGTTCCTGACTAGGGCCGGATGTAATGCCACAGATTTTCTACCCAGAGCGGGCTGAGCGGGAGAGGGGAAAACCGTTGCTCGGGTGACAGAGAGTCTCATAAACACCCAGAGGCCTAGGCTGTGCTACGTAGTTCTCAGCTCCCCGAGTGCCAGGGCCGAGGGTGCCGAGGCCGTCGGTAGGTCGATGGTCGAGAGTCGGCCCGCCATTCGCCCTCGTCCTCGTGCACCTTCCTCCTGCTCGGGTCATGGTTTTACACCCTTGACCAACGCGCCAAGGGTTTATGACATATTCCGGTGTCTGAGCTCGCGCCCTCATACAAGGCGGCTCGAATAGCCACTTGATCCGTGAGTAATGTGTAACCCAATTAGCCTGACGGTTACTAGGGTTTGCGCTCTCGAGTCCCGCTGTGGGAACAAGTGGAATTACCTCGGTACTCCTTCCGGGTGGCCGTACCCTGGCTAGACCCCGGCTCAGCCGACGAGAGAGCGATTCCCCAGGAGCCACTGGCCCCGAGGACGATGTTGCTCGTGTTTTTACTTCGCGACAGCCGAGTCATCCCCTCCGCCCGCCTTCCCGCTCCTACTCGCTCACTCACTCGCGTTATCCGCGTCGTGGTCGTCGTCGGCGTCGTCTCTCGCTCTATCTTTCTTTCTCGCTCGCCGGCTCGACAATTCCGCCGGGACGTATTCGGTCCATCGGACGATAAAAGGGATTTTCCGCGACCGCCTATTCCGAGGCTATTCGAGAATCTCGAGGTTTTATAATTCGAGTCACGCGAACCCTCCGGCTCTCTCGTCGCCTCTCCGCTTCTTCCACTTCTTTCGTGGTCGGCTCTTTATATATATATATATATAGCTTGCTCTCTCTCTCTCTCTCGATCTCGCGAGCTCGCTCTCCGCTTCCACTTGAACTCGCATGGTCCGGATACTTTCCGGTCTATAAGAAACCTCGAGAAAAGTGCCAGCGACAGTGCCGCCGCGCTCCAGGCCGAGGGGGACACTGGTTCGTATTAGAAAAGACTAATTGAACCTATGTTGGAAGAGTCGAGCACTTTCCACCTGGCTGAGGGAAAGTTAAGTGAGATCGATGGAATCTTCGCGGTGGGAATGTAACCTACGGAGGAGGGATGAATTAAGATTTATTTCATTATCGAATAACTTAGGGATGATTGAACCACCGTGGCGTCGCCACCTCTCATCGTTCAAGCATTCGCGGAAAAATTCGACAATTGCGAAGTGGAAGTCAATGATGGAAATATATTGCACCTCTAAAAAGTTAGTGGCATTCGGCTGCGATCGAGTGAATCGGTTATCAAGAAAAAAAATCAAGTGAAAAGTGTTAAAACTAGAGTTTTCTGGGGTAGAATATGCGATTTGCGAACGATGGTGTAGGTCAAAAATCGGAATGTTGGAAAGAAAATATAGACGGGCGGAAAGACCATAAAAGCACGCGTAAAGGTCGTTGAATCATCGGACGAGCGCTTCAGCGCTTGTGTATAACCTAATTGCTTCAAAAAGACGAAACGGAAAATTGCAACGTCCATTTTTTTCCTCTTTGCGGATGGCAAGTGCATTGGTCGAAAGAATGGGACGACTGGAGTGCTCGAATTTCTCGTCGAGATTCTAATATCGCCCTGATTCAATCAGCAGCGGCCGAGATTGCCACCTCAGGCGATGTCACGTGCGCTTACGCTGTACGCGCACCATTCGTTGTCTCTGCTAATAAACATAGCATTTGATTGCCATTTTCCAGAATCGTAATGACTTTTCAACTAATATCAACGACTGAAATAATATCCTTCTTCAAACAATCAGTGGGTAGAATATCTGGCATCTTATATATATTTTGGAAAGGTGTTTACCCGATTGTCTGTTTGTCTGTCCCAGCCCCCGTAATTAAAGTCTGCCCTAAATAATAAAGTCTTGCCCCCCTTAATTCAAGTCTATCCTAAAATTAGAAATATGTATTTATGTTAACCAGACCATACGCGCGCTTCACACGCTTACCCAGTTGTCACAACAACTAAGCCGTTGGCAGCACATCTCCGGAGACGTCTCCAAAAAAAGTTGTTTTGTGGTGACGGTTGTAACTCATCACTCGATCATCTGATCCGTCTTTTAAAAAGTTCATGAGTAACGGAAAACATTGTTAGCAAACTATTCGAGCTGTGATTGGTTGGCACAAAAGTCCGTTTTAAACAAAATCAGTTTAATGTCAAATTTGACATATTTTTTACATAATTCGCAAAATTGATTAGCCTATTATAGGTGAAATTTTGAAAGAAGATATTTCTGAGGCCGATTTTGGCGTTTTTCGGTCCGAAGCCGGATCTATGATTTCTGACAAAAAAAATCGTCGCCAAAAATTTTTTTTTTCAAAATCGAGTAAAAAGTATTGATAACCAGTGTTTTCGGGGGTAGAATATACGACTTGAGAACAATGGTATTGGTTACAAGTCGATATTTTCAAAAGAAAAAAAATTACGCCGATTTTGGAAATTTTTGGTCCGGAGCAGGATCTATGATTTCTGACAAAAAAATCGTCGCCAAAAATTGCTCTAAAAATGTTGCTCTAAAAATTTGATACAACATTCTTGAGATGTTGTGCATGCATAAAATAATTTTTTTTTATGGAAAAAAGTTTCGAAACCTTCCCCCCCTCTTAAGGTTAGTACGGGCTAGATTTATTTAAAAAAGTAAATCTTCATAGAACCACGGAGAGGAAGATCTGGCAATGAATACCGCATTTAGTGAACTCGTCTTGTTTCACAATTTTGACGATTTTTGTAACCCATATACCTGTGTCCTTAGTTTCCACACTCAGCCACGTCAGACCAGCAGAATGAATCGAATTTGCTACACCCAATCTAGTAATCATTGTTCGAAAATGTTCTCCGCACAAAAAGAAAGCAATTGGATGCGGTGAGCGCGAATCACAAATAGTCAATGATGGAAAGAACGGGGCAGCTGCGGTGTACTTGAATTTCTCGTTGGGATTCTAATATCTCGCTCCGATTCAATCAACGCCAGCAGTGATTGTCACCTCAGGCAACGGCCGCGTGCGATCGCGTCAACCGAGTATTTCAGTTACCGCATCACTTTGTCTGGATGCGCCGGTTATGTACACCGCTGTCTCCTGTGTGTCCCTCGACTGAGCGTATACGTGCACAGAGGCAGCCACCGCCGCTCGGCAGTGGTAGTAGGCGTAGCAGCATCAGTAGGTACATGGAATGGCAGCAGCGTATATGATCAATCGACGTCTACAATATCGAGGCGCGCAATAGAAGCACAGAGGAATGCGGTGGCAGTGGCTGATGCGAAGAGACACGACGATGCTCGACGAACCTTGAAACATGCTCCGATCATATTGCCAGTTGGAAGCGAAGGAGGGAAACGTGAGGGGAGGGGTTCGAGCCAGAAAGAATACGCGACAGAAGTACAGACGGCCGACTGAGTTGGCGCGGTGGAAAGGAAGACCGCGGTGGGAGATAAAACGCGAGGAAACGAGAGAAAAGCGCCCGCGTTCTACATGCAGATTATCCAGACAAGGGAATGCAATTCGCCTTCGATTTTATGCGGCAACCGCGTCTCCCTCCTTACCCCTCTGTATTCCCGCGTCCCGAACCCGACGAGCGGCGGGTTGCCCGTCTCCGACACCGATGAAAATTTTTCGCGTTGCGTTTTCCGGATCGATGATTTCTAGCCTCGGGGTTCACTGGCGTGGAGGGAGCAAAAAATATGATGAAAAAAGCTGAGAGCGAGCGGGAGAGAGATGGAGAGGGAGACAGAGCGCGAAAACTTGATATGAGTGAAACGTATTTTATACTATCTACATCGGCTCCCGACGAGGACATTCCGAATGTCTGATAGTGCCACAAAATCTCAGGAACCCAACTCGCGGGGCACCGACCTATATTCCTTATATATTGGATACTTATTTTTAACGTCACTTCGGGTTTCATACTTTTTTCCGAATCCTTCACTTTTCATATTGCGCCCCGCGCGCGGTGGAAGTAAAACAGTTTGACTGCGAGCGCAGATTTCGACACGCGGTTGGCATGGTTTTACAATTTTCGAATGTTTCAGGTTGTCAAAAAGCGGGAAAATCATGGCGAAATATTTTCGTTCAATGGCCAGCGATTTTTTTTTTACTTCTTAACGTCAAAAGGTCACGAAAACATCGTCTTTACGTAAATTTTATGAACAACCAAAGGTTATTACTCTGTTGACATTTGAAATTTTATAATATTTTTCATCGCAAAAATACGTTGTCTTATTTTCGTTATTTTACTTGGAGATTTGGCTGCGAAGGTCACGAGGTATGTAGCGAAGTTGGGGTGTCCCTCGGTTGACAGCGGTAGGCAGAGAACGAGAGGTTTGGGGGGCACGGAGGGCAGGGTGGTCCATTCCTACGTGAACAAAATTGGAATGTCTGTGACGTGACGTCCAACGCCGGACGAACTATGGCGGGGGGAGGGAGGGGGGAGGGGGGTCGAGGAGACAGTTGGGTATTTACTCGCGGGATACTCGACTGATAAACTTTGCGGAAATTTCCCCGAGGACGTCGTTGCCGGTACGAGGTGATCGCGGTTCTGAGGTGGCTGTGTTGTGCACGCTGATCCCCGGTATGAGGGCAAACACAGGGGAAGGACCTTCGATTAACAGTTCGGAACTCGTGCGACCCCCACTTTTAGCTTTTAGTCGTATAATAATCAAAGGTGAGACCGGCCATGTAGCCAGAATAAACGCAATACAAAATCCTGAAACCAGATGATAATAATTTGTTTTAAATTTCTTCATCGTTAAAAATATCATTCTGCTTTTTTCACTTTTACTCGTACTGTTATCAAAGAAAAGGCCGGTTATGCAGTCGGAATAAACTCAGTACAAAAATCACAAAAATAATGAATTATAATAATTTTTTAATCATCATTCAATCACACCCCCAAAAAAGTGCAAGTTAAATCAAATAAATTCCTTTAGTTGATTTTCTTTTCGTGGAAGTAATTAAAATTTGCTTTCTGAAAAATATATATATTTTTCATTTCATTACCAATCGTATTTGATTTCTATATTTTTATTTCTTCGAATCGACCTTAATGAAATAAGTTCTACTTAATAAATAATTTATTTGTTGTGACAACATATTTTATTCACACGAATAAAGATCTATATTTGAATTGACGTAATTTAAGTATTTTATTTTTTATTCAAATCAACTAGATTTATCGTTTAACCTTTTTTTTACAATATAAATATTCTTTAAGCAAAGAATTAATATGATTTCCATCAACCTTTCAAAGCTAAACTGCAACAAAGAAACTCTCAAGCAAATCCCCCGCGTGTATTCAAATCATAAATCAGAACTTAAATTTGATTTTCATGCAAACCGTCACGTCAAAAATGACGACGTATCGCGGGCCGCATCGCATCATCCGAAACTCCGAAGTTTCCGCTGTGAAACTTCATCGAGAGAGAAACTGCGTCGATTATAACACGCGTCGCTCGCGCTGCCCCATAGTCAACAGCAGCAGCAGACCGACAAAATTAAACGTCAGAAGGTTATTCTCGCTGATCCGCACCGGGGATATATAGTCATAATTCTCTCGTTTCTCTGGTAACGCGAAATGCAGTGTGACTCGAGAGCTGCCCGTGGATCGAGGGGACGTGGAGGCGTAGGGGAAGGGGGAGGAGGGGGGAGGTTTGGTTGCATGGCGTAGTATTTTTTGGGTGGTCCATACACACACCGAGAAAGCGGAGAGCCAGAGCCGAGGCAGAGCAGCCTGTTTGACAGCATGATCCCCGGGTGAAATACCGCGTACGCGTAAATACCGATAGCCGGGAGAGCATTTCATATTCGTAGAAGGAAAACATTTGGAAAACGTGGAACCCCGAGCGTCGATCTGAACAAATAGCGCACCGAGAGAGCGCGCGCGCGGGTGTGGAGCTCACGTACCGCGCCGAGCGTGGCGCGATGCTCAGCCCGGCGGTATGGTGTTGGGTGAGTACGAGAAGGACGCGCCACGGAATGGAAGGGATCGTGTGATAGATGGCCGCGAATCGGAGGCAGGCTATGCGGAATCGAACAATGCACCGGGACAACGGCTGGATGGGACTGAAAGTGGTGTGCGCGGACCGCCAGCGACGCTACCGATGAATTTACGAGAGATTTTCCAGCCGTCCCCTGGTGCTGCTAGTGGTCCTGATGCTGCTGCTGCTGCTGCTGCTGCGGCTGCCACCCGAGCCCGTTGCTAATGTCACTGCACTGCAAAACAAAGAATTCTTTAGGATAAATAATTATTATAATGATAGTGATAAGAATAATAAAAATAATAATAATGATGACGATGAGAGTACGAATAATAATCATATTAATACTAATAATTATCATAATACGAATAATAATAATAATATCGAGTAGAACCCTCGTCGAGTCATTCTCCAATCCACTTTTACACGTGTAACTACTTATCCACGTTTACCCGCGGGGTCTTCCGACGATTTTCCCGAATCGATAAAGTACGCGCTATCTCACGAGTCATAACGTGCCGATGTGAAGTAGGTATTATTATGGGAGCCAAGGGAAAGTGTTGAACGGCCGAGATTAATGAAGATAACAATTAACGAGGTTGCTGCTGCAGTGCCGGGATACGTTGTTGCAGCAGAAGGACCGAGCGTGGTGGTAGGTAAAGAGAGTGAGAGAGAGGGAGAGATAGATAGCGCTTCTGGCCTCCCTTATCGAACGTGTATATCGAGAGCGAGCGAGCCATTAGTTCCGGGCAATTTTCGGTCGCACGCGCTATCACCGCGCAGCGTAGACCCCCCCCCTCCCCCCTTCCCACGGTCTCCCCGTCTCGTTGCTTCCCCTCCGATGGGTGTGCTAATTAGCGGTCGAGAGTACAATCCCCCTCCCCTACCCCTCCGCACCCCCTCGAGCTTAACAAATATAACGCTGACATTGAGAACCTCGCGAGCCCCCCCCCCCCCCCCTCCCCGGGCCGGACACCCCGTTAGTTACACAGATAACCTATATATTTGCGGGTCTAGTCTCTCGACGATACGCGGATCAATAAACCAATCGTGACAGAGATTTCGGCGCTGTCCCCCCAGAGAGACTTCGTATTAGTCGTGGACACACTCGGAATGCATTAATTATTTACACGTTCAACGATTAGCTATTCAGGATTGAAGATCGAGCTCGGCCTTCTCCACTGTTAGGACAGAGCGACGCATGTGTCGTGGGGACGAAAACAGAATTTACAAAAATCTCTGATGATCATCCAAGGAAATTTGAGCTTTGTGGATCGACCTCGATGCCTTTACCGCCAGTGACGTGCGGACGTAAAAGAATAAAACGCGAAGACTGCACTTCTCGTTTTATACCATTTTGGATATCTGATGTTATGTTTTATCCCGGCAACCTCGGGAACAACTTTCTATACTGCGATGTTCGTGCAATTTGGAAAAACGTTATTTCCACCATATTTTTGGCAGCCAGTCCTTTCTCTCTCGCCCGACAGTGAAGGCACCTGGAAGGCACCTTTAAACGACATCTGGAGAGCGATCCAGGTTAATCCCCCTGATCTCGCGGTCAATATTGAAACGCGCTTCGCTCTTCGTGCGCACTGCAAACATTCAAAAGCGCGAAAATCACGAACCATCATCTCCGTGACTTTTCCCCACGGCGGGCGGCGGCGTGCACGCCAAAAGCTCGCGCAGACGACTTTTCTTCTATCCTTTTACCCCCCCGTTTAAACGTTTTTGCGCCGAGTTCCCCGGCAGCTCGGAGCGAAGTTGAAGTTGGAGTTCGGTGTGTTGAGTTTTTCGCGGTCTTCTCGTTAACGAAAATTCTCGCTCTGTTTCAACCGTCCTCCGCTTCCCCCGTCCCCCCTCGTCCCCTCGTCCCCTCGTTTTTACCATCTGCCCCCCTTATCGCCGGTCCATTTTATGTGTCCTGCCGCTTTTACTGCACTTCCGTTGACACTTTTTGCCACGGTTATATTTGTATAACGCGAATATTATACGTTACGGGGTTTCCACCCTCCCCGCGCCGCGAGTTCCTGTTCCTGTTGCTGGCGGTGCCGGGGCCTCCGGGCGAATTCTCGGTATAACGCACGGCAAACGATTTGCCACGGTATTACAGACATGCTTCGCAGGAGGGAATTTAGCACGCCTGCTGGAACAAGAGCATCAGCGCGCCGCCCCGTTCGATGCACATAGGAGAATCGAATTGTCGGGTGGTTGCCACGGATTGCCTATAGTAGCCCATGGCGCCCCCCCCCCCACCCTCCCCCTCCCCGACGCCCCTCACTCGCGCTCTCGGGGTTCTGAGCTTCCTGGACGGTCGACAGGACTCTCGCTGGCGCATCCAACCGGGAGACACCACTCGCGCCCGCTCGCTTTACAGCACGATGGCGACGCTTTCAACACCCTCCCCACCCGCTGTGGCATCGCCATTCTGTCATTGAGGCTAATTCATCTTTGAGTAAGCCTGAAACATTGCCCCAACCTGGGATGCATTTCTCGGCATGTTGAACTTGACGGTGCAGGAAGGGTGCGGAGGGTGGAGGCGGCGGCAGCCATCGAGCTCTTCGTTCCTCGACGCTCGGCGATGACGATGTCTGAAGGACCCGGATAGAACGCCCGGGTCCTTCAGACCGAGCGACGAAGACGGCCACACGTAACCGAACCAGTGCACCAGTCTTAGTCCGTCCGTCTCTTTCGCTCGACAAAGGGATTCTTCGCTTCGAGAATATTGCACAAGGATTTCTCTCGTCGTTTGGTCCGGGGAGCGCGCGAGTGTCAAAGCTGCGGACCCCACGGAGCAGACCGGAAGAAAACTTTTGCCCGAGATTCGATTCAATTAAGTGTCTTAGGCGGCCAGCGCAGCGATGGCGGGCGAGAGGAAATACTTTGTCGCGACGAAACGCACCGGCGGTCGGCGTTGCACGATTATTTTCAGGATGAACTGGGAGCGGGAGAGGATAATCTCGCGCGAGGAGGGCTCGGCTTGACTTTCGATATAACGATATCGATATTACCTGTTTTATTAAAAAATAGTGCGCGGGCTCGCGAACTGCGAAAAAATATATTGAATTTGGCAAAGTATTCAATGACTCGATCGTGCGCACAAGGCTTTTGGATTTTTCGAATTCTTTCGCGTCGCGTCGAAAGGTCGATAAATCGAATGGGAATTCTGCGGGTTGAATTTTGTTTGGCGACACCGCTGTTCGATTGAAGCGCTCTGCTCGCGAGTCACCGTCAGGTGGCCAAAGCGAGCGGGGCAAATTTCGCCCGCGTTACGTCTGCTCGGAGTTTAAATCTGCAAGGATCTAAGTTAGTACTCGACATAAAGTTAAAAGAAAAAAGTTGCCTCGTCACCACTTGAACCCTTAAATTATAACCCTTAAATTACCAGTACAGTGACATACTTCACTCCACACTCGAAGAGTTTTCAAATCTTTGATTTTCATTCCAAATTACGGGCAAAGCTAATGAATAATCAGACCGTGAATCAAGTTCCTATCTCACTGCTGTGAACACCAAACGAAATTATTCCCCAACGTATCATAATTACGTTAAAACTTTGCTGAAAAGGGGTCTTTCTGATAGAGCCCGCAAGAAAAAAAGAAAAAAAAGGTAAATAACTACCACTATAACTCATTCCATTAAACGTGGCCTGACCACGTTTTTACGTCACCGTCGCTCGCAACGTTCGCACGGAAACCCGAGAAACGCCAGTCGAAGTGTAACTCACTCGAATTCCCCTCAGCGACATTTTCCGCCTTGGAGCCGTCGACACGCGGGGCTCACAATCCGTCCTGTAAATTGTTGCGTGAATTGAACCCGGGGTTCGTGCACACTCGCGAGAGTCGAACCGCCGGCGGGGGGCGGTGGGGGGGGGGGGAGAGGGGGCACGAAAACTTTGAGAAATATAAGGTGCGCAGTCGAGTCGAGAAGTGTCCCATAACGAAGTAAATCGAGTGTGAGCCACGGAACGAAGTTAATTCCGGTAGTAGACCCGCGAGTGCGAGCGGGCGAACGCCAAAACGAGAGGAGAGAATCGAAGGACGAGGGATGAAAAGGTATGTGTTCCGTTTCGCTGAGTCTATTCCCTCGCTCGGTTTCCCCTGCACTTTCTACGTCCCGATACCCGTTGCCACTGCTGCTGCTGCTGCTGCCGATTCAAAAGCCCCAAAGTTGTAAGATCGAACTCCCGGTCCGCGCTTTCTCACCCACCCCCGCACGAGCTATGACGCGGTCTGCTCGCGTCCTTGAACCGATAACCGATTTTCATCCAATTATAGAGACGGTTCGCTCGCGTCCACGCGTGTAATTATCTAATTAGAGAATCGTTGGCGTAGGTGGGGAGAGTCTTGGCTACGTAGCAGCTGTGTGTGTATACACAGGTATATAACAGAGAGCTCTACACACACTTTGCTGTGTAACGATCACATAATAAAGTGTTGGCAATTAATGTCGACGTGGCGCACAGACAGTCGCACCGGTGGCTCACCGCAGGAGCTCGTAGAGAGCGGCGGCCCAAAGGGAAGCATTCTAATCGCGGGGCAAAGGTTCGTCGTTCCTCTTTCTCTTCCCGGATACCGCTGCTGCTGCCGGGCGCTAAAGCCTTTAATGAACATACTTTTCACCGGTAAATACAGCCCGGCGTACAAGGCCCCTCCCCCCTCACCGTCCCGCCACGGTAATGTGGAAAGGTGCGCGCGCGAGCTGCCTGTAAACTTTCATTGAAAACTCTCTTACGCTGACTCGTGGAAGAGGAAAAGGGTGAGAGGCGAGAAAGAGGGGGGGGGGGGGGGGATGGAGACGACGCAGGGCGGAGAGAGCTTTACGAGAGAAAACTTTGGGGATTTAAGGATCGGGCTTACCGTACAATAATAGCGGAAAAGTTGATCAGCGGTACACGGGCTGCTCTCCACTCGCGCACCTCGCGGGCTACGCGCCTGGAAAACCCGGGCGAAGGCGCAAAACGCCGCGCGGCTATGCCTCTCGAGTATTACTGTAGCGGGTATACTAAACCCGACTATTCAAGTTTCTAAGAATTACCATTCGCCCTACCAGAGAGAGAGAGCTCGCCTCTCTCTCAGCGTGCAAGCTCCTTGAGGTGAGGCGCGCCGCGTGTGTGTATATAGTTGCGCGCGCCCTTTCATTCGCCCACCTGATGTAATACCTGAAACGACGTGGAAACTGCACTTTGCTGCCTCGGTAAGCGAGAGCAGCGCGTTCTTCGTTGGAGAATAAAAAAATTGGACAAGCTCACTTATAAATAATTTTCCATATTATACATTATTCTCTCTGGGTTTCCTTCTCCCCCCCCACCCCCCCCCCCCCCCCTCCTTACTCCGCCGGGAAGCTCTTTCGTCTCAGGCAGCTCGCCAGTTTCCGGCACTTTTATTTTTTGTATCAATTCGTCATATTAATTCGCCTCGTTTGTATTCAACGCAGCCGGAAGCGTAATCACGCCAACACCCAATGCTCGGTGTTGTTTTTTCTTCTTTTCTACTGTTGTTTCAGCGCGAAAATATATTTGCGCTGACGATCGCTCGTGTGGGCTAACAATCAACAAAATGTATTCGTTGAGCGCGTGCCAATGAGACACATTTTTATTCAGCTTCATTACACGCTGCTTTGTGAAGGAACGCGAGAGTGGCTTTTTGGCTGGTGCCCCACTTGCCCGCGTGACCCGCGCATTATTCCAGGACAATCGGATGAAATTTCGGCGCGGGTTTTTATTGCGTCGATAATTTAACAGATTTCTTGGCTGCGTGCAGCTCACTGGAAGGTTACGAGACGAAGGTCCCAGTCGTTGACACAGCAAGATGACTCTGGAGCATATCAATTTATAATTTGCACTTTCTTCTCGCGTCTCCGTAAATTATGTTGACTCAGTTGCAAGAAATAATATTGTATCACTACGTTTAACACTGGTCACGAGATCGTTATATTTTATATAGCGCATTGTGCGAATTTCGAAAGCCTTGACATCTTTTTGTTTCATCTTTATCGCACCACAAATATTTGTCCACGGTGTTTAATATGAGAAAATACACGACTTGAGAACAATAGCGTAGGTCAAATGGTCGATAGACTAAAAACAATAATGAGATATCGTTTCCCGTTGTTTCTGTGGAGCCGCACGAAACCCAGTAAAAAGATTTAAAAAATGGTGATATACATTAAAGTATCTACGATCGACTACTTCATTAATCCAAAAGTAGCATTTATATTAATCGAAAATTAATTCATCATTCACTAATACATTTTTGCTTCCTTATATTTGCGTTCTCTATGGAGGAAGCGCGTTCATTATAATTTTTGCCACGAGTGGACATTCTGGGTAATAAGAGTTTAATGGATCGCTGACGAAACGTGTAATAATTAAGGGACGCAGCTGCAACTTTGTTACTTACTCCAAGTATACCAATTAATTTGACCTCTAAGTATGGCGAGGAGGCGCCGTGCCGTGGGCTAACTGGCGGCTTGGGAAGAGGACCAGAAGGCGGCCATAAAACTGCACCTACGCTCACTATATCGCCGCGGCCGCGTGCACGGTCCGATGCCACCGCGGCAGCCCGCGCGCGCGTGGTATTTTCGTTGGGTGAGAGCGCGAGTGAGCGCACTTAGGATCTCCGAGTACCCCTGGGAAATTGGTTCCACTGGCGCTTTCCAACTTCCATTCTCTCTGTCGCGGCCAGACGCGAGAGACGACGAGAGAATGGGCCGTGTACGAGGGGCGCGCACGAGCAACGCGACAAGGAAATGGGATGAGCAGTCCGCGACGAGCACGAATTGGAAGAAGTGGGGCACGAAACCCGGGGCCCTTGTTAACTCGTTGTTTTTATCACGTCCGACGAGTCTGTGCGCCGACTCGCGAGTCCGTTCCTGCATTTCAAGTGAGTGAGCGACATTGGCCACCCTGCGAGCACTGCAAAAACCTCTACAGTCGGAAGAGACTTCAACTGGATTGTCAAAAGAAATGAATATATTTCGCAATATATTAGTTCAATGTTTTATGATACTATTTTATGATACCCATACGCACGCGCTTACCCAGTTGTTGTCACTTCACTAAAACAGAGGTTACTTTTTTTTATCGATTGAACCTCGATTTTCTTCCTTTGTTCGAGAGTAAACTCTATAACGAAGAGAATGCCGCAAGGCGAAACTCGATATCTTGATTTCAGATGTTAAAAATGTATCTGCTTGAACCTGGAAGAAGCTGCTGTACTTCTGAATATGTATTACTTTCAATGTGCAGAATCGGTGTGTCTGCTTCTAACCGCGGCGCGGATTTATAAGGTAGTGGGCAGTTTAGTATGTTCTAACGTGATGCTCTTTTACTGGCTGGACAGTCATGAGTGAAACATGCGGCAGTATCGCTTGTGAAACGAAAGAGACAACATCCATCGCACCCCGTTAAAAGTGAAAAAGAATTTGGAGAATCGCGTCGCTCTTGACACTAAATTTTTTACCGAATTTTTAAGTCGAACCCTCAAAAATCGCACGTTTTTCCAAGGAGTACCTTTGCGTTTTTTTCGATATTTGGGGGCTGGCTTTAAAATTCTGTGAAATATTCAGAAATCAAGATATCGCGCACAAAAAATTCATTAATCTACTGTTTAATTCCGATTTTGTAAATTGTGTGATCTTTACTGTTATTCAAGCTTTGGGTGCCCGTCGGCCAATTTCGCGTTTGACTTGCGCGGTCGCTTAGTCACCGAAATCAGCGGTCAACGCGGCAGCCCTTAATCAAACGAATGACTCGTTAAATTGCCAGTGAGTAACAGTCGAATTATGGGTCGAGCCGGTGTAACTTTTATTGCAGTAATTTACTACAATTTAATGACCGAGGCGTAAACTCCTCGGCGTAATTTGACGGGTGTTGAGCGTGTACATGCTTCGATGCTCCTATCTGTTAAGGCCGGAGCTGAGTTGCTTTAACGAATCGATATAAAGCCGCCTGTCGAATCGCATTAGTTTGATGCGAACGGTGAGAGATCGTTGAGAGGATTTCGCTTGAGTGCAAGGAAAGCATCGGCAGAGATCGTCTCAAGGGAGGCACCGACAGAGAGAGAGAGAGGGAGGGAGATAGTGAGGGAGAGAGAACGCGCGCGCGGTAGTGAGTAAGCAGGCAAGTAACGTTTACACTCAAGAAAGACAGGAGGACTGGAGCTTTTAGCAGCGCTGGAAGGACTTCTGTCGGTTCGCTCGGCGTGTTCAGCTCTCGCTCTCTCCCTCTCTCTCTACCACCGCGAACTCTTATCCCCTTGACGTGAACATCATAAACATTCTCGGGTGGCGAGTTATAAATCCAATTAGGAATCCATCTGGGCTTTTATATACTTTATTTATCATCTTGGATATATCCCCTTCCACTTTGATAAGTGGATATTTTATTCAAGTGCTACAAAAATACTCGTGACTGCGGACACACATATATCTCTTTAATATCTGCACTTATCGCTAAGACTGAAACGACCTCGCTAATGGAACATTTATGACGGTAAAGGACACTTCTCGATCAACAAGAGGATAATAAGTCAATATTTTATTTGAGCAATCATTTTTAATTTTTTTCATCGATGTCTATTTATTGTATTTTCGTGACTCTTCAAGAGATTCACATTTCACGGGACAATTGTATTCTCTGATTCTCATTCTTACTGCAAGAAGATTTCTTAATGCTATGACTGTAAAATGTAAATCGTTGAAAGATACGATTATTCATTACTTTCAAGAGGTAAAGAGAATGTACACAAATTCGGAATATCATAACATACGTAGCTGACTGATCGCTATAATCTTTCATCGTCAAATTAGTGTAATCGGACGCGTAACCGATGCACGTTACGTTTCGATTAATAATTAATGATCCCTGAGTTAAAAGTAAATAATAACGTGCGCTGTGCGCATCTGCGCGCGCGACGCTTATCATAATTGTATACGCGGGTAGTTATCATAATTGACAACTAATTAGTGTGTTACATGCCGAAATAATCCGTACAGGCACCTAGCCTCGCTGATCGCGCTTGGTTTTTGATCACATTAACGGACGATATTGTTTGTCTTTGATAAAATATGCGTTACACAGAGTGTTTCACGACAATGGGGGGTAACGTACTACAACGGCCGAATCAGCAGCCGGTGAGCAAGAACAACGCACCGCGCGTTCGGTGCGCGGTGAACTACGCGCGCCGGGCGGTTCTCTCTCTCCTCTAGTTTATGCTATACACTGCACGGTTTAGTACGTACACTGGACATCGCATAAACCTTGTTTCCGCGTATATCCCTGTACACCGTTTGTACAACACGAAGCCAATCCGTGTTTTCTTCGAGCCAGCGCGGTCCGACCTGGTCTGTGCTGGTTGTTGTTTGACCGGGACTCGTGCGATCTCGTCCAACAACTGCGAATCCCATAGTCACCCTACGAAAGGACACAGAGTGTACGACTTGAGAAATATGCGATTCTTTAACGCCGTCTTCTGAAATACCCGGCAAGCTCAGCTTCTCTAAATATCTAGGGACACGACATCCCTTTCACCTGACGCAGTCCGTGTTTTGTTCAAAGCGGCGTAGTCCGAACTGGTCTGTACCGCACGGAGAGAAGGGTCTGATACTTTTTACCATATTTCTAGTAAAAGGTATTGTAAAATTCCAGTAGAGGGGGGATATAACGCCATCTATCGAGAAGTACTAGAACGATGAGCATTTTTACCACGAAAAAATTCTCGTACTCGAGTTTCTCGTACTGTTCGTCAGGTGGCGGCTATGGCTTTTCAATACCAGACGCGTTGATAATTTTTACTATTGCGTCTGGTAAATTTTATCAGACCCTTCTCTCCGTGCGGTTGCTGTTTGCGCTGGACTCATGCTATCTCTCTCAGAACCACTGCTATCCCATATCCACCCTGGAAAGTTCTGCTCTACAACGAAAAATGAGTCCTGAATCTCAGCTTCTCTAATATTTATATGTACACGGCATCTCTTTCACGTGACACAATCCGTTTTCTTCGAGCCAGAACGTTCCGAATTGGTCTGTCGATCTCTGTATCGGTTGTTGCGAGAGAATCGTGCGGTCTCTATCAAGACTATTGCGAGTCCCCAAATCACCCTATGCACTGACACAGAGTTGGAATGCGACTTGTGAAAAACGCAATTATCTCTGCCAGCCTTATGGAATATCTGCCAAACTTCGCACCACAGCAAAGGACAAGGGATCCTGAATCCAAGCTTTTCTCTAAATGTCTAAGGACACGACATCCCTTTCACCCGACGCATTAAGTCAGTCTCTCTATCTCTTGGTCTCCTTTGACAATTTTATTTGAATAACAGTCGAGTCGTATAAAACGCGCTATTACGTACTTTACGGCTGCTCTCTCGGGGGCCGCCGTAAATTTACTTTTGATTTCCACGTTACTTTTATTCCGCGCCTCCTGGCCCCGCCGAGTGAATCGTATTCACCCGTGGCGGCGCAGCGAGCACAGCGAGTGATGATCTCTCGCCACCGAGGTTCGCTTGATTCGATTGTGAAAAACTATGGTTCGCATCGGTGGCCGCATACGTGACGTGGGTTAGAGCTTTAAATTTTCCGGTGTAAGAAAATATACGTGAATCCCCGGGAGGTGGAATTCGTAATCAGTCGAACGGAGGCCACTCGAGCCTCTCTCTCTCATTTTCTCTCTCGCTCTCGGGTTTTCGCTGGCTGCTACGAACCCAACGGGGTGGCAAGAAATCCTCCCGTTATAAGTTTATGGCAGCTAGCTGAACTGTGACCACCCTGGGCCACCCCCACAGTCGTTTCTCCTGGGCGTGTCATTAAAACGAGAATTATCAGAGTCCTGCAGCGTTCTTGCAAGGTATAACTGCCGGTACTCTGCCATTAATTGTGCCAGAAGGAGAAATAACCATAATAAAGTTTCGCGAAAAAATACGAGATGCGCCATAAATTTGTGTATTAACCGGAAGCGCCGTAATTCATCGAACTGATACGGGAATTGTACATTTGAATTTTAATGAAAAAAGTGTTTCCGCTACAGCGAAAAACGTTCGAAATCGGCGTATTCTCGTTTCTGGGTTTATTATTTGCGATGTCTTAATTAACAATTTTTTATTTTTGGTCTCAATGAACTCGATAATATATTCATTCTCTTTTAAATTACACCACGGGAAACTCGCTGTAAGCGCGCAATCAGCTGCACTTTTTGCTTTAAAATCCAAGAAGAATAGATATTGAATACCGAATTTACATTTCATCCGGCTTGGTGAGGCACGAGCCGCGGAGCTTTCCGATGGGAGTGATACATTTTTTTGCGTTCCCCCGGTAACATCGCCAGTCTATTTTTTATTCAGATTGCAAAACTTTCTCGTTCGCCCGCGGTTCGCTCGGTTGGAAGGCGATGGAAAGCAGCGAGAGAGAGAGAGTGAGGGAGTGAGTATAAAACCGAGGATAACGCAAGTATGCCTGTCTGATGCCAGCTGCTATCTTATTCTATTATGTGCCATCTTCAGTCCCGCGGAGTCTGCGTATACGATCGGCAAACCCTTCTGCCTGCAAACCAAGTATACACTGCAAGACCCGCGGGTGTGTTTTCACGCGCGAGCGAGAACGTAACGAAATCATATCGCGGAGCGAGCGAGAGAGCCGAGCCGACATCCATATTCGATTCGTGAAATTTCGTGGCCGAGACACCGCGGACCGAGCTCACGGTGAGTTCGGGCTCACGGAAAGTTTGTGGTTCAATCTTCATAAGCATAAATTTGATCAAGCAGCTCGCGCTCGTCTAGTTTGATTTGGGTACGAGCGGCGCGAGCTGCCAGCCACCCGCGCCGCCTGTGGTGATGGCGGTGCGGTGGGTGCCTCTCGCAACTTCCGTTCGCCGCATTGGACGGTTAGAGCACTCGGGACAGCTACACCGCTCGCGCGAGTCGAGGAAGAAAGCAAAAGGAAAAGACGCGGCGAGACGCCGAGGGGAAACAGCGTCGGTTTCCGGTTTCCGCGCTCACCTCAAGTTTCCCATCTTTCGCCGGGAGTCAAACAAAGAGAAACGTAAGAGTGAAGGCTTCTTCTTCTTCCCCCCCCCCCCCCCCCACCCCCCTCTTCATCCTTTGCAACATCCAACGGGCTATGTACTCTCAGCGCGCCACTCCCCGACGCTAGGTGCGCCAGCCGTAGCGTACTTCTTAATTGATAACGCGATTTGCATGGCTTGCGTGAGCGCAAAGTGCGCTGAGCACCGATGTTGACGTATCCGCGTGCGAACGGAACGGGAGACCCCGAGCGAGAGCAGCTGACTGGCCCCCAGGACTCGTCACTGCTTTCCGCGTTCGGCTTCCGCCTTCCTCGAGTTCTCCCTCTTGGTCTTCAGCTTGCTGTATGTAAATTGAAAATTAAACTTTTCTCCGTTTCCATCTCCGGACGAGGTAACGAACCGGCTATTTCCACGAGGAGAGAGAGCAATACTCTTATAGCCTGTTGGATGATGCTTCTCCCCGGCGCACTCTTCGTCTTTCATCTTTGCTCTGGCGTGAGCGTCGTTCTTCGCGGCGGGAACTCTCGCCTCTGCCGCGCTTCGTTCTTCACGGCGGCACCCGCGCTTCTGATGTGCTTCGTTCTTCACGACGGAATCCGGTTTCGCGCCGCACGGATTACTAGAGCGCGTTCACCATGGGCTGTGTGCAGAGGGAGCTGATGCTGCTGCTGCTGCTGCTGCTACTGCTGCGTCAGGCTGTATCCCCGCTGGTTGCCCTACCAACGTTCCAACTTTGCCGGATGCTGCGCGAAACGCCAGTATCCGAAGCGGCTTCGGCGTGCGACGCATCAGCGATCCGGCGCGACCGTAACGAAACTGTGTTAGCCGTGCGGTACAAGTAGATCACGCAATCCTGGTAGGAGCCATAGACGACGTGGCGGATAGGTATATACGAGCTTGGCTCGGCTTTCGTCGCGCTGAATTGCCCTTCTCGTTGCGTTACACATCGCAGAGTGAGAGAGCATGAGAGAGAGAGAGATAGAGAGTCGGAGAGTGGTGTATATATATAGGTACAGAGGTACCAAGCGGGAAGCGCTCCAGCTCATTTGAATTATGGATTATGCCAAACAAGTAATATCATAATCGATCGTCACGCCCCTTGTTCCGTAACTCCGTGCCTGTTCCCCGGCGAATTGTATTGTCGGGCAAAGTACGTGCGCCTCCTCTAATACGGGCTCCCTGTGGGTGCAGCCCCGATCCTATTCCCGGTACCTACCCATCAGCGAGGAATATAGTTTACCCTGGGATAGACGTACAGACGAGGCATGGAAAATGGTTGCACACGATACGCCTGGTTTATGCCTCGTTACGCACTGCTTACTGTCACTCTTGAATATCAACAATAAACGATCGGGAATATCTACGTACGAGCGTCTACGACATGCTCGGTCGTATGCGTTGGGTACATTGGCTATATGCCTAATGTCAATATTGCCAATGAAGATGAATATCGAATCAGAGATTGATCTGGTACGTGCGCTTGTTTCGGGGTAACTCGTGATGGTTATTTTGCATACATTCAATCGCATTCCCATTCTTGCAGTGGATACTGGTACGACACTTTTTTATCGTAAATTTGTGCAGTTTTAGCTTTAGGGAGTCGCCTAGAGATCATGAAAACGGGAATGGAACGTGTGAAATATTTTATCTTGATCCTAGGAATTACCTTGATAAAAAATTGCAATTCGTTTCGCAGAACCGGTTCTCTCTGTAGGAAGACTGTCCGGTTCGAGTGTAGGATATTCCATTTGAAGATCGCTCACTGAAGATGTCCTGACTTTTACGGCAAGTCTTCTTCTTGAGTAATAAGGTTTTTAAACTGTCATATCCCCTCGCGGAAAAAAATACTATGGGAAACCCATCTCGGCGAGAGACTCGGCGATGGTCTCGGCCAGAGTCTCGGCAAAAGTAAAGGAGTCTCGCATAGGATCCGATCCCAAACTCCTTTCAAGAATCTCGGCAAGATTTTATTTATAAAAAAAAATAGAAAATCTCGGCTAGAAACTTCGCAATCCTTAGGCCCTGCGTTGTGGAAAATCGTTTTTTGACATGTATAGCGGACGGCGTTCTCTCAAACATACACACTATTTTGCGTTTCGAGGATGAGGAGCGAGTGATAGACATATCGAACCTGATATCAGTCTGTTTCTACTGCAAAGTCGAAGACATCCCGGATGCGTACGTCATCGAACCGGTTAACTCGGTCGAATTCGAGTAAATGAAGTATCCGGAATTAAAAGCCCGTGACTTCTAATATCTCGATTACCTGTCAGCTTTTATCGAATGGATTCGATAAAAATCTCGGCAAGACTCTCGCCAAGATGCACTGAATTTTGTAAGTGAGTACCTCGATGAAACTCACCGAGATTCGCTGAATTTATTATTTTAAAAGTACACTGAAACTCTCGCCAAGATTTTGTATATTTTTTGCTAAAATAAAATCTCTCGCCAAGATTTTGTATATTTTTTGCTAAAATAAAATCTCTCGCCGAGATTCTCGAAAGGAGTTTGGGATCCGATCCTATCCGTGACTCCTTTACTTTTGCCGAGACTCTGGTCGAGACTATTGCCGAGACTCTCGCCGATATGGGTTTCCCATGCTATTTTTTTCCGCGAGGGTCCTTGACACTTTTGCGAATGATCTTAGTATAGGAATTCCTAGACTGAGACGAGACAGATTCTTCTTACATAGAGACTGGACCTTGCGAAATCCAATTGCTTCATCAATGCAACCTGAACTCCACGTCAAGTGCAAAATAAATTTAAAAAATCCTTCGTTGTACGTGGCTACAAACAAATAAAAAGAATGTCTCTCTTCTTGTGCCTACAGCTACCTTATTTTCATGTCAGTTTCAATGTAAATTAATATTGCAATCATGCATCATTTTAACTGCATATATTCGTTTTATTGCTTGAGAACTCTGTCCCGATTGCGCCCCGGGGCGCCAACAGTGATGCGCACACACCTCCTGTTAAGCATCCACAGGTTATATCTATGTTGACATCTTTAAATTACTCAGATCTAGATAAATTGATCTCAATTACGTGATACTCGACCGGGGTTATAACCGCTCATCCATTCATGCCGCAGGTAAAACCCGCGAGCGTTCGAGCAGTTCTCATTACGTTCGAATATAACCTTATAACTCTTAGTGCTGTCACCTCATTCTCCGTATCCCCAGTCTCTGCGTCTCTCTCGCTTCCTTCTCCGGGCTACCGCAAGTTTTTCTCTCTCGCTCTCTCTTTCTTTCTCCCTCTCTCTCTTTTTTTTTGTTATTCTTCTCAAACCCGAACTTTAGGATTGCTTTTATGTCGGCGATTCGGCACGAGATTCGGTGGCCAACAATCGAGAGAATCCCTCCAGCTCGCTCGCGCCCACGCTCGTCTGCTCCTTTGAACAAAAAGATAGAAGAGTAGCGTGGCGCTCAACGCAAGCGCTGGGGGAGGGTGGGGGAGGGGGGTGGAGGAGAACGAGAGGAAGGAGCAAGGAGGGGGTTACAAAGAATCCGTATTAAGGAAAGAAGGGCGGTTCGCGGGACCGCGAGGGTGCCTCGACCCGCCGATAGGTGGGATGAGAAACTGTGGGAAGGTATTGAGGAAAGATGGGATCACTTATCTTTCATCGAGACGCCGTCTCCCTCCTTATCCTTGGCTTCCTCCCCTTCCCCCACCCTCTTCCCCACTTCCACAGCTCCTTCGTTTTTCCCCGCGTTGGGTTTCCACTATCTCCCGTCTCCCTTGGTCGTCCGGACCACCGCAAGCCGCGACCTCAGTCACCGGCGGCGTCCTTCCACTCCCTTCCCTCGCTGCTTACTCTTTTTTATCCGCTCTCCTCGCCTCTCTCCGCTCTCCTCCCCCTTATACGTTCTACCCAAAGCGCAGCGGCACCGGGGGATAGAAAGCAACGAGGGAGCGGGACAGCCAGTCAGCGTAGAAGTAGAAGAAGAAGAAGAAGAAGAAGAGGATCCTCGAAGCGCCTCGATGCCGTCGCGGTCGCGCCCTCGGAACTCTGTCCTTTTATCTGCTTTTCGCGGTGTCGCCACCTTGTCAATGCCAGAGAGATTTAAAGGTCTATTCCTGGCTCGGAAGCTACGTCCCCTCCTCGCGCCGCGGGGGTTTTCAGCGACGAGTTCTGTTCTCTCCTCTCCTCTCCACCTCCTCCTCCCTGTTCTTCTGTCTTCGGATATGCGTTCCCGGCGCTTTTCCTCTGTTTCCCTCCCTGCGGCTTCCTCCTCGCGCAGCCAGCACCGCCGCAACTTATCTAATTCCTGTTCGGCTATCGATTAAACCGTTGTCTGGCTGACGCAGATTGACACTAAATCGAAGGCTTTCCGTCAGTCCAGTAGCCGCCTTCTCCTTCTCCCTTCCTCTCCCCCCCCCCCCCCCCTCTCTCTCTCTCTCTCTCTCTCTCTCTCTCTCTCTCTCGCTGTCTCTCTCGCTCGCTCGTAGCTTTCACGTCAGCCCAGATCCAGAGTTGCGCTACTGTGTACGTGGGTGCCTGACTCCCGCGAGCTCGATCCTTCCCTTCATGCCCTCCCGACCCCCCTTCCCGCCGCTCTCTTCGTTCACTCCGTTCTCCTTCTCGGGCTCTCTCTCTATGCGCCGGAACATCGTTACCGGCTGCTGCCTGAGACCCCCGTTGTTAATTCCAATATCGATCCCAGGCTACCCATGTAAATTGCCCGCAAAGCGATATATATCTACTCGACGGAGTGACACATACACTGCCTCGTAGATATAACAGCTTATAGTGTATACTCTCTCCCTCCTCCCTCCCCTGTCCGCCCCCCCCCCTCTCTCTCTCTCTCTCTCTCTCTCTCTCTCTCTCTCTCTCTCTCCCTCTATCTCTGTCAGTCTATCTCCCTCTGTTACGCGTGTACGTGGTATGTGTCTTTGTGAATTGATTGTCTCCTGAAGTGTGTGATGTCCACCTATGCTATATGTGGGCCATTGCTGCCAATACATAGTATAACCACGCGTTCTGTCGTCCTCTCGCGCGTCCTGTATATGCAGGCGCACTGCGTGTGCGTAGGGAGCTTGTGCTGTGCACACACATCACTCGTGTGTTTACAGCGATGGCTGTGTGCACTAAGCGGACACTGCGTAGGCACCGTATACACATACGTGAGAATTGACTAGTTGGCTTTGTGGAAAATAATACAATTTTAACTTGTCCGATTCGACTACAACGCGCGAGCTCGACGCTCTCGCGCGCGACTCTCGTCAGCTGCTGCGGCGTCGCAAGTCCCGCGAGAATTTTCATCGGGCGAAACCTTTTCATCGGCGCTTTTCCCGGGGTATCCGTCCGGAGGCCCAATTTCCACTGTCAACTATTACCCACCGGTACCGCCACCACTGGGGTTTCTGGTTCTCTCTCTCTCTCTCTCTCTCTCTCTCTCTCTCTCTCTCTCTCTCTCTCTCTCTCTCTCTCTCTCTCCCTCTCCCTCGCGCTTCGTGGAACTCGCTCGGGCCACGTCGTTAATTCGAGCGCCGAGTGTGTTTCCATTGCGGGTGCGAGAGCGCGCTAGCCCCACTCCCCCCACCATAAATTGTCCAAATCAGAGATGTGCATGCACGCGCCGCTCTCCATTCACAGGCGGAGCTTTGGCTCGAAGCTATGGTAGCCGGAGAATGGTAGCCAGGTCGGGATGGTCGGGGCGCCAGGGATTTTTTTCCCCTCGTTTTCCGATGCTCGCTCAGCCGGACGGGATTTTTCATTCGATAACCAATTGTTCGATTCACGCAACGCCATGGTGTGCCACCCCGCCCCGCGTATGCCCGGCATGTCAGTTAGCGCTTTTATCTGTATTTAATTGGGGCTGAAGGGACAATCGTGATCTTGCAAACGCGGCGTAATTGCTTTAATTAATTCGTAACACATTTTATCGATTTGCGATTACGAACTATTGTCAGCGCGCCTCGCGAGTGCCTATGGAATGCGCGGGTGAAAATTGTCTTTGCATTTTTGTCGCTTGGTTTGTGATCATTTCAGTTTTGAAAAATCATGGACTCGGGGTGTCTCATGTTTCTGTGAAAATTTCATGTTACACAGGATCCACGTTTGCCGGCTGGTTGTCCTGTAATCGATCCTGTATATAATTTGCAAAGTTCCAAAAATATTCGCAAATAATAATCTTCGAAATGTGGAAAAATAAACGTAATTAATTATTTCCAAACTAAAAAAATGCATGTGCAAGATGCGAAAAATTGTTTACTTCACTCGGTGTTGTAATGGACATATTACGCACGTTTCGCGTGCTTAATATCGCACTTCAAAAATAAAAAATACTCGCCTTCGACTCGTGCTGCAAACTCACACTCGTGAGAAAAAGTTTTTCCGCCCTTGTATAGTAATGTACTATTTTTCCCTCTTCAAAAATCAGAGGGTAAATATCTCGCATTTTCGATGTAAACATTGTTGTCGGGTTATTCGTTCTCTGATTGGCCTTCGGGTTGCCTGCAAATCGCTGCTAATTAACGAGCAGCTTCAATCGTGTTATTATATTTTAACAGTTCTCGCGGATTCGAGGTTTGAAGGTTTGCTAAGGTTACTTCGGGAAAGGCGTACGGCCGCGCGTCTGGGCTAATATTACTACGTTCCCAGAGAAAAAAAAAACATTTTTCACGTTTTTATCATCGATTTTTCTATTTTTCGGGCAAACATCGGTGCTTTTCGGAATCAACGGGAAATGTTCAGTAGCAATATCCCAAGACCTCCAAAATTATGGGAATGTTTCTCGATTGTTTTGTTGCTGAGCAACGATCGGGAGAAATTTCGCATATTAAAATTCCAAGCGCGCAGCGCGATCGATTTTTCTGCGAAATTTCTCCTGATTGTTGCTCAGCAGGAAAACTAGAGGGAAATACTGCGATTAATTTTGGAGGTCGAGGGGTATTTGTCGGATTATTTTCCGGGTTTGGATTTCGACTAAGCACAGAGCAGTATTCGAGGAAACAGGACATATTGACAGATAAAATATGTCTATAAGAATATTATATTGGTTGAAAACAAGTGAAGAGCTACTGTGCAATATCCGGATGCAATTTCCGATGAAATTTTTAACAACCGAACTCGATTACCAAGAATACTGCGCTGTGATTGGTCGAAATCCAGACCCGAAAAATAATCCATGGAATAGGGTTTTCAAACTTTACGAAATCGAACATTTATTTTTTCGATGTTGTAAAGTTTGTCGAATTTTAACATATACCATTTTTCTCAAGTTGCATATTCACCCCCGAAAACACTGGTTACAAAACCTTTTTACTTGATTTTAAAGAAAACAGAAACATTTGCGATGTTCTTTTTGCCAGAAATCAGATCCATTTTCGGACCGAAAATCGACAAACTTGAAAACAGTTTTTTTTTGTTTTTTTTCTTCAAAATTTCACCTGTAACAGGTTTAATCAATTTTGCGCTGCTGCGCTCTTATAAAGCTTTAAAAGGTTACAAGCGCTGCCGTGCCTGTTTTCTTATCTCAAATTCGACACCAAAGTGAATTTGTTTATCACGGACTTTCCTGGCAACCAATCACAGCTCGAATAGAATGACAACAATGCTTTCTGTTACTCGTAAACTTTTTGAAGGATGGATTATCTTTGATATTTTTCTATTTTTTTTTCATTAACTGGTTAAGCACGCGAGGCGTGCGAATGGACCAGCTACTATAAAAATTATTACACGTAATAAAAAAATTAAACTAGAGGCGAAACATTAATTTATTAAAGCCCGATCATCAGGGAAAACGATTACCTTAATTTATACAATGCACGATTACCAGTCGCCGAGAGAGCAAAAGATCAGCGCCGCTCGGTTTACGCATTCGCTAATGCGTGTCATAATTGCACGCAAGAGCGTATTTGTTGACGTACTCGAATAGCCGTACGTATAAATACCACATTATATCGCGTAACAGCTGTGCGCCCCTTAACGTTCCCCACAACCATTCTTTCCGGCTTCATGATCCCGTTTAGCACTCCATGATATATGCATTACATATTTGCAAACATTCTGTACTCGAGGGTGCGAGCGCGTTGTGTCACGCACCAGAAACAAGGTATTCTGGGTGTGCAAATTCTCATGAACGTAATTACACCTCGCGTCACAACGAGATGTGACGCATGAAGAGTTTAATTTTCATCCCCACCGACACCAAATAACGGAGCATAAACACCGAAGTTACGTGCTTTTCTTTGGCAAAAAATGTGTTTACGTGAATTACACTCGTTATTATGATGATTATTTTCCAGCAGAACTGTAATCATCCGGTTATTACCTGCCAACGTAGCGGTTCGATGAAAAAAGAGAAAAAAATGAGAAAAAAAAAGAAAAAAAATGGTCCAAACTTCCCACAGGTGTAATTTGCATTTCCTCGTTCTAACGGGAGGAGATCGCGCGTTCGACGATGAGAGTTGAGGAAAGTAGCGTGCGAGCTGAGTAGCCACCGAGCGCGCGTTCGCGAGATGAAATAAAGCGCTGAACTTTTGCGCTTCTGCCGTGGCTGACGATCGAACGAGGCCCTTTGGACGCGTCCTAATTAGCTTGGCCTATATTCCTCGCGCGCTGTCATTGGTTATCCTCCTTCTGTCTCTTTCGCATCCGCGCAGCTCTCGGCTCTTTTAACGAACCGTGTAATGCGAGCCTGTGTCATCGGCTGCCGGGCATGAAACCCGGTATCAGTGTGTTGCAATTTTATTCAATCTACCGGATAAATTTTCCGACGTTGCCACGCGGTTCAAGTGTATCTGCTCTCGCGGGGCTATGAAATCTGCCTGTGAAAATGTGGTAAATGCAGCTTACCGGATGATGTATCCTTTCATTACTTTGTATCTCCAATCATTCGAATTTATAAAAAGTATTTCATTTTCTGTTTTTGCGATTTTAACCTAAATCTGTTTTCCAATATTCCACATACGACGGTACATTCGCACTCAGGATAATTTAAAAATTTAATATATGGCTACTGACAGATTTGATACATTAACAACAAAATTAATATAAATGAAAAAAAATTAAACATTCGTTTTGATTAAATAATCAATCCAACAAAAGTCGAACACCACAACCAGGCCTTTGAATCCGGCACGTGCAAAGTGTTAAGCGCAAACCTGTGATATTTTCTCGCGCTTCTATTGCTCCTCGGTCCGCATTGTTCATCCACCTTGACGTGCATTCGAGCCAAAACACAAGGCGGGAGAGCTGCAAGGATAAAAAAAGAACCAACAACAGGTACACAACACCCATCAGGTACTTATTGCGCGCAGTGAGTGAATTGCCGTATGCACCGTGCACGACAGATCGAACGTTCCCAATGGCGCACGACATTCAAGCAAAAATGCACTCGCGTACAGACTGCACGGTGGCCGCAATTATTTCACGATGCGGTGTGAGCCGAGCGAGGAGCAAATACTTCTCGAACGAAAAAGAAGAAAAAAATCGATGTATCGCACACGCACGTGAACAAATCCACAAATGGGTCGTCTCGATGAGTTCCCTTTCACAGCGACATCAGCGACCACGCGCATCCGACTCCGCCGCACTCGTGCGGTTCTCTCGCGCTCTCCCCGGTAGCTAATTATACGGCGCAGTGGGGCAGTGGCTTTTATTCCTGTGGCTGATTTTCCCCGCGTGTACGCTTATTTTTTTTCCCCCGCCCCCTTCTCGCTGCTGCGGCTTTTCCGCTATATCTCGAGTTTTTTTATCCTGCGGATACTCTCGTCACGCTGTGCATGCTGAGCTCGAAAGTCGTGGCGCGCATACGTCGAGGCTAATCATAAGCCGGGCAAGTGTCAATTGAGCTGAATCAATGATAACCTCCCGGACTGTCGCACAGCCCCCTCCTCCCGCCTCAAGCCCTCATTCGCATGACTGGCGCATAGAGGGTGCATACGGGTGTACAATGAGCAGCAGGTGAAATGGCGCGAGCAACGCGACAAGCTGCACGTTATAGGAAGAGACGGCATGGGGTACACGGGGCTTTGAAGCTACGGTCGCGAGGACTGCGGCTGCAGGAGTTGTAGTTCACGCAGCAGCAGCAGCGGAATCTCAATACGCTCTAGTGACGGGTTGAACGTGCGTGCGTACGTGGTGGCGGCGGCGGCGGCGGCGATGACGTCCTTGCATCTGGCAGCGGAATCATAAATGGATGTGCCGCGCGCGCACGCACACACTCGCGTCCCCTGCCATCATATTGAGATAAACCGTCAGACGGTTCGCTCGTGCGCGTCGGTGTATCGGAGCGTTAGGTGATACGTTGAGAGACCGTAGCCCGAGGGGCTCTGTATTCGTCCGCTAATAAGCAACTAAAACGCATAGTCCCCGCTCATAATCATAATAACAACGTTGGTATAAAATTAACAGCGATAATGTTGACACGAATGTCGTCATTACTGACGTTGACAATGTTGACACAACGTTAATGATATTAATAATGTTGATACATCATTAATGGTCGAAAAAAAAAAAAATGTTCGGGAAGCTGAGATAAGAGAGAAAAAGAATTGAAGAGGCCGGGTCGCTCGCGGAGCGTGTAAGAAAAATAACCAAGCGGGTAGTGTGTATTCATCCGTTTTTACCTAATGAACCCGACGTGGGCGGCGTCGGTGGCGAACACGACGAGGAGGGCACCTCGGATGTGGCAATGGTTGCCACACGCGCGGTGCAACGAACTCCGTGCGTTCCGCAATTGTGGCGATATTTGCGACACGCCTCGCGACACGCCGTCTCATCAATGCCGCCCGCTGAATCGCGGGTTCCCGGAAGTGTCGGAAAAATCTCTAGAATGACCCGATGCGCTAAACCGAATGCGGTAATCATCACCAGACTCATCTTGCCGCTGCAGGAAACGAGCTTCGCTGTAGCGAAACTCGTTTCACCGTCTTCCTGCTTTCAACGTTCTCGGCTCCGTCCGCGTATGCAGAATTTCAGTGAAACGTCGTTACAATTCTGTCTACCACGCGTTTCTCTTTCGTTTACGTGAGCACAAACTATGTGTGCAACACTGCAAATGCGGTGGGTAATGTGTATTCATTGTGTGCGATGTGTATACGTCACCACTTCACGCTTGTGCGACGCCAGAGCTTCGATGGTCTGCAAATATCCGTTTATATATATATACACACACAGACACCTATATATGTGTATACAGTGATATCTATATATCAATGTACACACGTGCATATTGCCATATAACGGTGTAGACCAGAGGACGCATGAACGTGGACGTATTCAACAAGCGCGATAACGCTGTTATTCCATTAGACCGGACGATATACCGCGATGTTTCACTTACCAGTTATTCGTCTCACACGTACGGCCACTATATATCTACACACACACGAGTCGCGAGATCCACCGGGTGGACTATGCGAAGCGAAAGACAACGGCGAAGAGTCGTCGGGGTCCGTCCGCCCGTTCATGATATACTCACTCCGAAGTGGTTATGCACGCCACGCGGGTGTTCATATTTCCCCGTTGTGACCCTCAGAAGCGGCCAGAGTCCTGGACAATAAAGGGCCGTCGAGCGTGGTTAACGCTCCCTCGCATGTAGTACCTGCGTCCGTGTACCTCCTACGCGTACCCACCAGGCTCTCTCTCTCTCTCCCCCCCCCTCTCTCTCTCTCTCTCTCTCACTCTCTCACTCTCTCACTCTCTCTCTCTCACTCTCTCACGAGTCCTTTAATGTATGTGCTCTATGCTGCTGCTGCGTTGGCTGGCCCGACGTATGTACCTGACAAGTTCCTCGATGTTGCCGCGCCACACAAGCACCCAACCCCGCCGGCACCTCCTTCGCCACGTTTAGTTACCGCTTAGTTTAGCGCCCAGTGCGCCTCGCTTCCAGTAATTTTGCATCGCTGGCGTCTGCGTCGCGGTTACAAGAATTGCACGGTTACTGTCCCCTTTAACAGCCGGGGTGTGTGTAATTCGCTTGAAATGAATTAAACTCAGTGGAAGGGCCGAAACAATGCTCGGCATGGGTAGTGATCTGTTGATTTTTTTTTTTGTGGCGCCGTCGGACACAGATGTTATTTTCGTTTAAAATGTACACTTCTTTTTATTTAATTAAAAAATATATAATATAAATATATTTATTTATGAATTTATCAATTTGTTAAATTAAGATTCTACTTTTTTTTCACACTTGCTCCGTTCGTCGGCATTTGTATCAATAAGGGACGGATACCGTCTGTCGCTCTTCGTGGCGAGAATTCGTTATCCTCCGGCAGCTTATGAAACTCTTTCGTTTCTCGAGTACTTTGGGAGGACGCGGGGAATAAGGCGGCGGGAAAGGAGCTGAGAAAATCGTAATGGTTGTACGACTCGAGATATCGTAAATTTGTTCACCAGTCAGATGTGAAGAGGAGGGCCGGGCGAGAGGAGTAGAAGAGCTTTGTGCGAGCCTACGTGAAAAGCGGTCGCACGCGGGCGGATTTACGTGAACGAGCTTATCGCGTTCCCACCCACTTTCGTCTTGTGGCTCCTTGTGGAAAGAAAAAAAAAAGAGAAAAAGAAACGACGACGACGACGACGAAGACGACGTCGAGTGTACCAAGAAAAGCGAAGGGCAAAGGATGGAAATAACTAGAGACAGAGGGAGCGAGGGAAAACGCGAGAGAAACGATGGCGAGGTGTGCACAAGTGAGTAGGATAACAGTCGGGCTAGCTCGAAGGGATAAGTTGGAGGGTTAGTGCGCTCCCAGTAGCACTAACCCCGAGTCACGTAAATCCTTCCCTCGGTGCTACAGAGAGCAGCAGCGGCAGGAAAAGCAGCTGCGGCGACGTCGGCGGCAGCGGCAGCAGCAGTAGCAACATAGTATAGCTCCTGGGCTTTAACCTTGCGACCCTATGAAGTGTGACGATTCTCACGCTTATGTACCCTGTCTTGATTCTACACCGCCAGATAGATTCAAGTTATTTTTACGAGTATCGACTTCTAAGTGAACCACCCGTGGAAGCCTCGCGACAATGGTTACTCCGGGTATAGCTCTGCTACAGGCCGTGGCGTTCATCGGTACTCATTAAACTTCCATAAAGAAATAGACGACTCTAGCGCGGTGTACAGAGAACGGTAGAAGGACTACGAGGAAGAGCCATAAACCTTGAGAAGTCATATAAGACGCCCGGTAATGGAATAGAGCTTAGTATAAAAGACTCCGGGGTGAAAGAGAGAGAGGGAGAGAGAGAGAGAGAGAGAGAGAACGAGGGATTGGACAACGGAGGGAGATAATCAAGGGGTTTCGTGTGTCAGAACACCCTGAACAATGATGAATCGTTCTTTGATGTGGTTAATAAAAACTTTGATCGTCGTCTGCAGCTTCCTTCGTTTAGCAGAAGCAATCAGCGATAGTATACACTTTGGATATTGGTTCCCGAAGGCATTTCTAATAGAGAAAAAGTTGAGTTTCTACGAAGCCTCTGCGAAGCTTCTACCAAGTCTCTACGAAGAGGAGGCTTTGTTTACAGGGGAAAAAATGGTTCCGAGGCTTTTGCTTCGGTGTACTTGGCCATTGAGGGAAAGGCACGGAAAAGTGGATTAGAAAAAAGAAAATGTTCAATGTTTGGTGTGCGCAGTTAAAAAATGTGTTTTTCGTAACGACAAACCGAAATAAGCATAGAACGTAACGTGCTGTGGGCCAGTTACCCTTCACAGATGACCAGTTACCAACCGCCCTTTCGTAGTGCTGAATCGGAATTGGTTTTGTTAATGTTTTATGAGCTTAATTTTTTTTTATAGAAAAGGACATAAATATGCTGATTCGTGCGCATTTAAAGTCATCGAACTGAATCTTTTACTACAAGTGTGATTACGGCCAGGGTTGGTTGGAATTGCAAGTAGCCAAAACCGTAATTCGCCGGATTCGCTCTGAGATAAAAAAAAACGCAGAAACATATATGTTTTTCAAAATCAAGTAAAAAAACGTTTGAAACCACTGTTTGTGGAGGTAGCATATGCCTCTTGAGAACGATGATCCCTCTTTTAAAAAGTTCATGAGTAACGGAAAGCATTGTTAGCAAACTATTAGAGCTGTGATTGGTTGCCGGGAAAGTCCGTGATAATCAAAATCAGTTTGGTGTCAAATTTGAAAAATGTCCTAAGAGGACAGGCGGGCAGCATCCGTAACCTTTTAAAGCTTTATAAGAGCGCAGCAGCGCAAAATTGATTAACCTATTATAGGTGATATTTTGAAATAAAAATTTCCGAGGTCGATTTTGGCGATTTTCGGTCCGGAGCCGAATCTACGACTTCTATCAGAAAAAACAAATTTTTCGTCGCCAAAAAATATTTGTTTCAAAATCGATTAAAAAAGGATAATAACCAGTGTTTTCGGGGGTAGAATATGCGACTTGAGAATGATGGTATAGGTTAAAAGTCGATATTTTGAAAAGAAAAAAATTGGGGTCGATTTTGACGATTTTCGGTCGGGAACCGGATCTACGGTTTCTGACAGAAAAAATATTTTTTTCGTCGCCAAAAAATATTTTTTTTCAAAATCGATTAAAAAAGGTTATTAACCAGTGTTTTCGGGGGTAGAATATGCGACTTGAGAATGATGATATAGGTTAAAAGTCGATATTTTGAAAAGACGAAAAGTTGGGGTCGATTTTGACGATTTTCGATCGAGAGCCGGATCTACGATTTCTGACAGAAAAAATATTTTTTTCGTCGCCAAAAAATATTTTTTTCAAAATCGATTAAAAAAGGTTAATAAACACAGTTTTCGGGGGTAGAATATGCGACTTGAGAATGATGGTATAGGTTAAAAGTCGATATTTTGAAAAGAAAAAAGAAAAAAAAAGTTAAGAGTCTGGTTTCAGTCAGTGGGACGCCTGAGTTGTATTAATATACAATGCAAATATATGATGCAATTTTTCATCATTAACGAAGACAGAAAACTTGTACTAAAGAGTAAAAAAAAGTAAACCAACGCTTTACGCGGCTGCCTCTTTCACGAAGAAAAATGTATCCTCGCGTTTAATATGACATAGACAGGATATGCAAATTCGCGCGAATGGGCACTTCATATTCCTAATGAGCGTGGGGCACATATTAATGACCGCGACTTTCGACTCTTCCACGGCGATCCCATTGTCGTTAGCCTCGAAAGTCTCACAAAGGGGTTCTCCCCCCTTTTTCGCAAATCAGGTCCTCACGGGTTCTCTTTGGCCCTCGGGCCGCGTCCGCGTGGCCCCTGCAGTGTTAAGCGAACTGTCACGAGCGGTTGGCACGCGTTTCACGCCGGCTTAGTTAAAACTCGCGGGGTAGACGCTTGAGGCGCGAATAAGGAATGCCGAGTGGCGCGGGAGACGTCGCCGCGTATACAGCGAGTCGCACGGCTCGTTTACTTTCGCGGCCGGCTCTCGTGCTACTCTTGGCAAAGAAATTTATCGCGACCGAGGGGGATGAGAACAGCAGCTCTCGCCTCCTCCTCTTTCCCCACCTTCTCTCACCATCTCGAAAAAGATGGTACAGCGAATTGGAAGGGAGTAACGAAGTCGTAATGCCGTGTATATACCGTTGGCCCCCTTGAGGTCAACGGATATAGTGGCCCACTGTGCGCGGAACGATAAAGTATTTTAATACGCCCCCTTCCCGCCTCTCCTCACCTTGGCTCTTCCTCGAAAGCAATAACTCCGTGAATTGTCCTGGAAACACGCAGCGAGACAGATGAGCCAAGATATGAAGTTGACCCTCACCCCCTTCCGCGGCGCTTCGGGGGTCGCTATGACGACGATGGCAGCGTAAAATCTCTATCCCGGACACCGCCTGCAAGTTTCAATGTATACAGACACACACTCACACTGCGTTGATGGCAGTGATAGCACCAGCAGCAGCAGCAGTGGTAGTAGTAGTAGTAATAGTACCAGTGACGTTGAACGAGTCACGCTCGAGGCACGCAGGCCGGCGAATTTATCGTCGAAGGAATTAAATCGTCGTTGAGGCAGGCGTTAAGACCTCCGAAGCAAGGTGATCTCGAGTAAAGTGTGAGAGGGAGAGAGGGAGAGTGAGAGAAAGCAAGAGAAGAAAGGCCGAGAGGGAGAGAGAGAGGGACTTCGATGAAGAAGTCTTACACTTCTTCTTCATCCTCCTCTTTTTTCTCTTGTTCTCCTCCTTCTGCCCCTTCCCGACAGCAGCAGCACCCGAACGAGCAGAGGTGGCGTTAGAGTGAAAGAAGAAAGGGTGGAATAGAGAGAGAGCGTCCTGCAGGCATAGGAGTGGACGAGCTCGCTCTCCGGTGCACACGGAGCCCATAAAGTATCTCGGTACTTTGGCCAGAGAGAAATATTTCATCCAGTATCCGGAGTATTGGCCCCGACAATGCACCCACCCCGGTACACACAGTGGTTTTATGCGCGCACACTGACCACCAGTAACTCCGTTTCCACCTTCCCTCGCCGCGCCCTCCCTTTTCTTCCTCTTTCTCCTCCAACGCAGTGCGCCTCCGTGTATGTAGTGTATGTATGTGTGTGTGTGTGTACATATACATATACATTCCATTCTCGATTCTCGGTTCGATCCTTCCTAGCTCTTCTCCTTTGCTATATATACGAACGCCTCGACTGGTGCTGCTGGCGGTGGCTCCTGTCGTACTCAAACGCGCCAGCAGAAGAGATCGAAGCAAAGAGCAACGAGGGTCGTGTGGTCGCTCGACCGCGCCGAGAATCGTTCGAGTCTCACTCGCACCACACACGATCGCACAGGCGTGTTCTCCACCTTTTCCTGCCCTACTCCACTTGCTGTTATCCGCTGTGCCGGTATTTTGTGTGTGTGTGTGTGTGTATGTATTCAGTAAGCTGCACTCGGGGCTGTTACGCGTGCTGTGCGGCCCTCCCTCCGGGTATCTATATAACCTTTCCTCTCTCGACTCCCCGACGAGACTTCGGCAATTTTCCACCGGGGAATTTTACACGTTCTATTGTAGCGCGCGCGACTTGGTCTTTCGCGTTTGCACAGGGACCTCCTTCCCGTGCCGGGGCCAAGTGTCGGACAGGCCAAGATCCCCCCTGTCCACCCTCCCTCCCCGCGCGGGCTGTAGCATAAGTTCGAACCCCGAAAAACAAGCAGAAGAAATAACGCGGATACCGGAGCTGCGGGGGTAAAAAAGAAGCAGCTGGAACGAGAGGGATGAAAACGGGTGGAAGCCGAACGGGGAAGAGGCAAGAAGCGAACAACAAGAAGACCAACCAACACGGCTATCGGGCGTCTATGTAGGACGCACGTGGGTTTGTACACCAGTGCGACAAAAGTCGAGTGGTGTGCGGCCCCCTTCAGTCAAGTGGACTGGAAACCACCCCCCCCCTCAGGCCAAGATCCCCCCTGTTCCCCTTTAGCTTTCTCGCTCCCTCATCCCATGCACGAGAAGCCACGAACACCTTAGATTTTGACGTCCAGCAAGCTGGACTCGTCACCCGCGTTCCGACGTCCGGCATCAGGACTTTTCGGAAGCTCGCTCGGTTTGTTTCTTCTTGCTCTTCCTTCTGAGGTCGGAACGGCTGAGCATGTAGCTTGTAGCTTGCAGGAATCTCGGTGTCCAGAAAAGCGGATCTCAAGGTTTTTCCCCTTTGTCGCAATCTCGGCCTTCTCGTTTTTGATGCGCTCATTTTTACTCGGGATTTTTTTTTCGCCAGCGTCGATCACCGCATTCCACTCGGTCGTAGCTGTTAACGCTGATGATTTTAATTTCGGTTTGTCCAATCGGAGACAGTGGGATGCGGTTTGTGGTGGCTGAGGGAGCGGCAAGACCGGGCTGTTTCGTTCACAACGGCAAACTGAAGAGGGCTGAGAGATAAGTATTCGCCACTTCGATTCCGACTGAGGTAATGGAAGGGGGGGGGGGGGATACGATTATCTGCCTTTTTATCCTCAATCTCTCAGTGGAATCCTTCACAATCGACTCTCTCCCTTTTTCCTCTGGTGTCCAACCGCGTTGCCTGTAAATTCGTTAATTTCACTTTACACTTTCGTAAACTGTGTCCTCCCTCCTCCTCCCCCTGGTAAAATCGGTGCAAAGCTTTTCCAGCTTCTTCTTCGTATACTTTTTTGGTTTGGCTTTTTTTAGAGGGATCTTTCTTGAGGCGGTGATACCGACCGCTGTACAGCAGAGCGCAGGAAGCTTGAGCCTCTAAATGTTCTCAAAGGGCGTGCGGGTTATCAGCATTTCGTATAATGGAATAATCGATTTTTAGTTTCTTCCCTCCCTCCCTCCCCCTCCTTTTTCTCTTTCTTCTCCTTCTTCCCCCTCGCTTCACATGTTGAAAACTGCGCGTTCGACTTGTGCACGTCCAGGATAACTTGATACGGTTCTCGTGGGACAAGAGCCCCGAGTCGAGTTTCTCTATCTAGCCTATCAGCCCATCCGTTTTCCGCGAAATCCTCTCTTTGCACCAGACACGTGGAACTCGGGCGATGAAGAGTCGAGCTTATTCCGTGGCCTCTTCAAACTAATATTACAAGTACCTATGTTCGTTATCCGGATAATAACGAACAATAACGGACTCCTGTTTATGTCCGTGTTATTTCTAACTTCTCCGTTTTTCTTTTTTCCCATTTTTTTTCATACTCATTCTCATATTTTGTTTATGAACAAAAGTTTCTCAAGCCCCGCAGGATTTTATTCTGTCTTTGTTCAGCTTTTTTAAGTGCCCTTATAACGCTGCGCCGCTTCAACGGCAACTGGCACGCTCTCCATGTATATATATAATATTCCGCGCTATGGAAAGTAACTGACCCGTCCCGCTCTACTTCGCTACTTACTCAGCACTTCACCCCTTTCGCTCGACCTCTCACTCCCTTTTGCGCGCCATTCCTTCTGTCTCTTCCCTCCTCATCAGCGCTGCCTCGAGCAGACACTGTTATTAAAGGGACGCTTCGCGCAAGGAAATTTCGCGGAAGCTTCTCTCTCGCTCACTCTCGCTCTGTACGCAACCACCGACTGTAAAAAGGGCTCGAGGAGGTGTAAAAAAGTGGAAAGGGTCGAGGAGATTCCGTAACAGCCATTCTACGGCGGACACGTTGCCCTCCGGTTAACCCGTTGGCTTTGCTCGTTGCAAAATTCTTTACTTCACTCAGTGCAAAAATGGACCGTGTTACTCATACATCGTGTAGACCCCCCATTTTCACACCAAGTGAAGTAACATTTTTTACAATACTCGCTCGGTTAACTTTTTCTTAATTTGTGTGATCCCAACACAGGTCAGAAAAAGTACTCTCGCACTTGTAGTAAAATGTACCATTATGCACCACTTCACCCGCGCACGTGTTTCTCGCGAGTCTTGACCTGGGCATCGCGTGTCATTGGGTTCTGCTTTGAATGCCGCTGGCCAACCCGACATTTTCGACAATCACGTATTTCGGTTTTTACGAGTATAGCTTATACGATTTCGTTCGTCTTAAGTCCTATTCGAGGCGGCAAAATGTGTTACGATGACAACCTAAGGATATTCACGAAATGGTTCGCATCTGCCGGTTATCTTAATAATAAATCAATTTGTTATCTGCCAATTTTTTATCTGGCCTTTATAACATACTTTACTATAGCAGGTTGTAGTGGCTAGCGCGTTTCGTGCGCTCGTTACATGCTCGAATCAAAATTAGATCGTTAAGGAAATGAACGTGAAATTAACATTGAAACTTAATACGAAATCGAGATTATTTTTTGTTTGGATTTCATAAAATTTGCAGACCCTATCCGATGGGAAATTGCTACACAATCGCGCGCAGGTGCGGGATATATCCTCGGCGAAGGAAACACTCTCTTAGCAGATCACACTTCCACCTAAGAGCGAATCAACACGATTAGCCAAGTACACTGGTGGAGCAGTATCAATCTCTCCTCCGCATTTCCTCTTCCGTCTCCCCCCTCCCACCCTCTCTCTCTCTCTCTCTCTCTCTCTCTCTCTCTCTCTCTCTCTCTCTCTCTCTCTCTCTCTCTCTCTCTCTCTCTCTCATTCGCTGTGTTTATTGCGCTTCTAACAATCCAGTTCTTGCCTCGAGATCCTTAATTGCTTCTCCCTTTCATTACCAGCTCTGTAATAGAGCACCAGCAACCGCAACAGCAACAGCAACAGCAACAGCAACAGCAACAGCAACAGCAACAGCAACAGCAACAGCATCAGCAACAGCAGTAGCAACGCTTCTGTAGAAAGAGAAAGAGACGGAGAATGAGCCGGAGCCAGCAATACGGGAAAACATAGTGAACATTCGTTAATATAATTCACCATTACCGTTTTCCCTCAATACACTCTGTCGATTTTAATCAAGCTAAGTTGTCCCCGTGATTTTTAAACGCGCTCTCCACTTAGAAATCGCTCGCAATTTTATCAAATCTCTTCGACGTCGACGTTCGAAGTTTTCGCTCGCCCGGTTGGCGACGTTTCCACTCTCCCTCTATCTCCGAAGCACTCGATAAAAATGCTAGTTAATGTTTGCACTGCCGCCAGAGGGAGAAGCTGTACATGCAGGCGCATTTGCCGTTTCCACGAAACTTCGAAACTGAAACATTAGCATATATACACAAAAGCATATTTGTCGGTTGAACTGTACACCCGTTTTCGGAGCTCCCGTCGCCGCTTCTGTATGGTAGCCCGGGCACAACTATACCGACTCTATATGGCGCTATTTGTACACTAGGTGCACGCATTTCCCGTAGTGAGACATAGCGCAGCCATCGGTGTTGAGCCGGTGAGCGGCGCGCGCGCGCCTCGCGTCCCCTGTGCTGTCAGAAGCAATCCTACCCCGTTTCTCTAACAGCTCGCAAGCTTTGTAATTATTTAGTTGGGATCTCCTGCAGGCCTCGGCAAACAGTGTGGATGTCGTAATAGTAATAGACAAGAGGCAATGTACGTGGGACTAACGTTCATTGGCGAAGGACTACGAGCTGAGCGAGAGAGAGAGACAGGGAAACACCACCTTGTTTTCCGTCCCTCTGTATAACTGTATATTCAGCTTTAAACTATACCTGGAAATTCTACCGGTTGTAGTTTACCGCTAGAAGTTAATACAGGCGAAGGAACCGCGAATCATCCTTCGTCGTTGCGCAACGTAAATACATATCCCCGGGCGATCTTTCTCGAGCGCAAACTCACGGTAGAGATTGATGTGTATCCGGCGAAATATTGTAATTGTTACACGCTGGGAGACGTGGAGAATTGGATAGACCAAAGACAATATTGCGTCTTGTATACGCGAGTGTTACATCGTTGGCTTTGACATTGCGCGGGTATTTTGATGCACCGTGATTAACGGTGTGACGAGGCGTTGCTGCGTGCTCGCATCAAGCGTGCACACCGCGAATCGCTTGAACGTCAAAGCCAGGCTGTACCGTGGTAGCTGTGTCGCTTCTCGCCGCCAATAATTGAAAGAATGTACAACACTCTGTGACGGTAGAGAGAGACACAATATTGGAGATTCACAAGCGAGTGCCTTGAGCAATTTTCGTTCCGATAATGTAATCGCAGTGTACGCAGGGATATTGAAACAGAACACAAATTAGGGCCTGGCCAGAACCTGGCCAGATCCCGGTTTGTGCCCGATTTAATTCCACAGATTTCTACTTTCCTACTACGATTAAATTACACCAAAAAAACCTTCCTCAAGCCAATAAGCTCACTGCAACAAGCATGATAAATTTCCGTTTGACCCCGCAGTGTCAAGGAATGCCTCCAATGATGCGAATTAATACCGATTAGATTAACTCGGCGCGCATCCCCCGCATCTTCGGATCGTCCAATTTTCGTCTCCTCCCCGGGTTCGTTCTTCCCGCTCCGCAATTTTACTGCCGAGTTGAAGTCGGATCGCGCGAATTCCTCTCAATTATGACAATTAGACACGTTTAGCGTTATCCGTCAGCTCGATCGGCTGGGGGGGACGGCGACTATATACCCGGGGCTGGATTATTTTCGTGCGAATAATCTGCCCGACGTGCGCGCGCCGGACGGACGAGAGGAACAGACAGGGAGAGAGAGGGGAAGGTTAAGGCGGGGGAGGTTAAATTTACGAAGACCAGATAACGCGCCCCGCTGGCTCTATCGGCGTACGTGTGTATACGCTATACAGATAAGTGTATATATATCTATATGTACACATCTGTATATCTATATACGTATCTATATATATGAGCAGCAGATAGTAATCTCTCTTGGTGAGGGAGTTGCCGCCCGCCGTCTCGCTCGCTCGCGATGCTTGGAGGTTTCTCCTCCGCTATACCACGTCCAGAATCAGAGACGTAGGTATCCTTAATTAAATTAGTACTAGACCGACGCTCGCTGCCCCGCGTCTCCCCCCACCCGCGCTATATATACACCCCACTATACGGACTATTCCACTTCTACTATCAGCCAGCCGGCTACTGTGTTCGGATGCTGTACAGTCAGTCAGTGGTGGCGGCTGTACATTGCAACCGCTCGCTGCCGGAGGGATCCGGATACGAGCCACACACAGGCGGCTTGATACAGCCGACGAGATATCGGCTACATTAATGAGGCCATGTTTCAGTAATTGAGGCAAGACACGCGTGATTAGGAGATACTCTCGTGGATTAAGTAACTGCTGTGCCGCCACCGCCGCCGCCGTCGCCGCCAACCATCTTTGGCTCCTCGGTGATCACGAGACGACTCCCGGGCTACGAAGGGCTGAGGCACGACGATCACCAACCTTCAGTTACTCATCCCCCGTCTGGAACATAATATTCCACGGGATCCCTCATGCAAATTGAACCGGAGATAGATAGAGAGAGAGAGAGAGTCCTTGAATTCTCGCTGTCTCCCAACGGAGGCGGGCAATTATTGTATAACGCGATCGTTTCAGCTCTCGTGCACGTACGACGCGCGGGAATTTCACTGATTCCCGGAGTTACGTCTAGTTCGTCTTACCGCTGTATCTGACTTTTGAAGTGGAAGGATTGGGATGAGTGGCGCGGAGGAGGAGGAGGAGAGTATAACAGGGGGAGGGGGAAAGGAATGCGACTGCAACACGATGAATGGCACAAGCAGTCACGTATTTGTCTGATATATCTCGTGTGCTTTCCACTTGCAAATTGTTCTTTCTCATTGGAGCTTCCGGTCGTGGACGACCGCGCCGCGGGCGACGAATTATTGAGATATGAAATGCCGTTCCGCGACGCCTCGGACGTTTTGATCTCTGCCACTCGGTCCATTTATTTTTCATACGTCGTCTCCGTCGCTCCTCCCGTGCTCGCGTATACGTCGCGTCGCTCGTAAAAATTGAATCGCTGTCTGGTAATGCGATCGCTCGCGTTTCGTACGTCCCGTTCGCCAGCGGAAATATGTAGACCGGGGAATACAGTTTGTAGAGAATGAGAGAGCGAGAATATGTACAACGGGGAACGTACGGTTGACAGAGAATATCCGAGGGGAGATAGACAGACAAGGGGTTGCGCCAACAGCGCGAGATTCACCAGATTCGCGAGGTCTTTGCTCATATCTTCTTGAGTCGAACGAGTGTCGTTCTCGCGCGAGTGTAAAAAGCAACGCGAGATGCTGCTGCTGCGTTGCTCCAGCTGATGCGACTCCTCCGGTGTAAACCGCGGGGCAACCGAGCACACTCGACTATAACCCGATTGTTGCACCGCTCATATCTCGAGTATTCCAGTAATACACGGGTTATTACTGCTCACTCGATTTCTCGCTCGATACCCGAGCTTGATCCTCGAGGGTCGTACTCGCGCTTTGCTCGATTTTTCCCGTCTGCCCCGCGCACTCCTGACCACTTCCCACCGGACGGGAGCGCGCGAGGACGAACAAATCGAGGACAAAGCATATATACGGTGAAGGAAAAATACTTCGCAGTTGTGTTGAAGTTTTTCGATTTACTTCAACAACGCGGTCCCATTTGTCGTGCATCGCGTGCGGAGTCAAACGTTTCACTTCTTTGCGAGAGGGGTCTTGGGGGAGTGGGGGGGGGGGGGGGGCAGGGGGAGATGAAAACTTTTCAGATTTGCTTCGGCGAGATGATGCGAGTGACGTTTATTTTTTGCAACGTCCCTCCGGGAAGTTGAGCGTTTGACTTTGAAATTAAGTTATCGGTTTTTTGTTGTGTGTGTGACCTCGCGGTAGCTCGCCCGAATAACCGGGAAAAAGTAACTGTAACCGCGGATGAAGTGGGCAACAATTTTCCCGAGCAGGGGATCCCGGGCCCAGTCGGGTCGACGTTCGTTTTTTTCCCAACATTTGGCTGCGAAAATTGAATTAAAGGCAAAAGCATTTTATTTCGAAATGACACATGTGATATCAGCAGTGTCATTTTTCGTCCTGCTCGTCGTCACCTTTTGATCGATCGTTTGCGGACCTCGCACATCGAGAACGATGACGAAAATTAGCGCGCGAGACGAGTCCAATAAGCGTCACGTAAAAATGCGCCCGTTCACAGACCCATTAAACTTAGTAGACGACAATCAGTCGCGTCACGGCTATAGAAGCTCAACGCGTGCCGCGATGCATCACGAGCGCGCGGCTCGCGCTCTCTCTCTCTCTCTCTCTCTCTCTCTCTCTCTCTCTCTCGCTCACGCTGACGTAAAACCGTCAGTGGAAAAATCTGGCGTGTCGAGCGCGAGCGTCCCGTAACAGTCGTGTCCGGTTACGCTCCGGCTCGGGTCCGGCAGGAGAGTAATTGTCTTGTTAACCGTGTTCAATAGGTCGCGAGCGCTCAACATCGACGCATCGACGTGTTGTCTCTTCTTTCCCCTCCCCTCTCACCCTCCTCCCTGACCTCCTATCCTCCCCTTCGCCCTTCGGTTCGACCACACCAGCTCGGTCCCCCTCGTTATCCCACACTCTCTCGCTCTCCCCGGGCGCGTTTTACTGTCGGTTACCAGCTACGTGATCTAAAAACAAAGCGCACTCCGCGCACGCTACGCCAATACAGGAAGGAACCGAGTGAAGAAAACACGTTCGTCGTTCGAACACAGTTGCCTCGCTCGGTGCGACGAACAAAGCCCCTGCTCACCCCGCCTCACCGCCCTGCCCCCTGCCCCCTGCCCCACTCGTTCCCGTCAAACTCGCGTTCATCGTATACCCACCGGCTGAACGCTCTCGCTAGACGCTTCCGTAAATTTGCAGCCAGCAATTGGTGCGCCATGTCTAGGCGCCGAGAGGAAAGAGCGAGCGGGAGCAGCGCAGGGAGGAGAGGAATTCTCGAGAAAACTTTATTGCGAATCGAGTGAGCGGGTAATCTCTCCGCGAAGCAGGTGGCCGTTCGGGATTTCGCGAGCAGAAGTCGTCGGGGATGAGGAGATGGGGAGTGGGAGTGGAGCCAGTGGGGGAAGTGGAGTGAGAGGGAGGACGGGAGGGAGCTCAGGGAAAAAGAGAAGTGGAGCGGTGATGGAGCAGATCTAAAGATGCATTCATAGTGGGATAGGTAGGTGGGGGTAGGTGGCACTTATACGGCTTCTTTTGGAATTATATAGACCCGAGGTGCGGGCGAGTTGGCTCTTCCTCACTCTCTTTCTCTCTCACGACGAGCCGCTACTTTCCTCTCTTGTGCTCGCGAGCACGAGAGACTAACGCATTCTCAGTGGTCGCGCGCAGGTTCTGAGCTCCCATCGCGCGCGGGGTCTCACTAAATTCGTCCGTAGACGATCACGTACAGTGACGTCGTAGGTGTACGTGCTCCTTAATTACCGACACGGCTAATTACGGTTATTCAAGGTAGCGCGCGGGAGCGACGGGCGAGGGGGAAGATGGGGGGAGGAGGAAGGGGAGGGGGCGGGGGACGCGCGCCACTGGGTTATATTGCGTCGAGCGCCACGGGCGCACCGTAACCGTGAGACACTTCAATGCACCCTTCACCCTTCACTCAGTTCGGGCCACGCTTCCTTCCATCCTTGCAAGACGCGATTCGCCTATCTCGCGCGCGTCAAATGCTTTTAAAGCAAAATTCATCGTATGAATGCGTATCTACTCCACTACTTTGCCTGTCACTGCGGGGCCGCTCTCGTGTTTAATGCAAATTTATCGTATGAATGCATATTTTCGCTATTTTGCCTCGTCACTTACGGCCAGTTGCGCCCGAGGCAGCCGTCATTTTGGGCTGTCAACCACTTTCGTTGATGCAGAGATTTTCATTAGGCTGGTAATGATTCTTTTTGTTTCGTAATTTGACAATGCAGTTAATAAACGAAATTATACTCCTGTTATGACGATACGTAAATGAAGTCAGTTCTGGGGTATCATTTATGAATATAAAAAAATACGGGGTCGCTTCTCAAAAATTGTATTTAAATTTTAAAAACAGGCAACATAACATTTTACGGAGGTCGATGGGACAAGGGTATTTTGCATTTACAAACCTCCGCTTGAATAATTAACGAATAAAAATACGTGCAGCGATGGGAACAATATACCGCAAAAATAGCGGCGATTTATTTTTGTTTCCAAAAAAAAAACAGTATTTTTTCATAAGTTTCAACGAAAACAATTTTCCGCAACCAAAGCCCCCTGATGGTGGCCCCGACGACCATTTTCTGCGTGGTATTGAGTGCTCCATTAAAAATCCACCGTAGATTCTCATAACGGCGTTTTCGTTAGTCGAGTAAATAGGGTTGGAGGGGGGGGGGGGGGGTAGAGCGGTAACCTATATTTCAATGAGGTTGAGAGCGCGAGAGACGAGCTCAGGGCTGCTGGCGCGCGGCGGTTGTGCCCAGTGTCAGCTGCGCGCCTTTCGTCTCCGCTGCTGCATCTCGCGCTCGCCCATTTAACGTCGACGTGTAGTCCTCGTGACGAGCGTAGCTTCTCCCGCGGCTCTTCTAATTGCTCTAGATTCTGTCGTGTCCTCTCTTGGAAGCGCGAGCGGCCGGGGCAGGCGCGCGTGCTCTTTTTTCGCGAAGAACCAGAAAATAAATAGGCATGAAAAGCGAAAACGTGGGAGAGAGAATGGAAGGGTTCAGGGAGAGAAAGAGTGGCGGGGGGAGGGGGGGGGGGGCGGGTCGTGCAGTATAGTACAGCAGTGTAGCTATTGCTGGGATGGCGAAGCGGGAAGAGCGAGGGGGGAGGGCGAGAAGAGATATAAAGGGAAAGAGAGCTTGGAATAGAATAGAGAAAGGGTAAGGAGAGAATGAGGCGTGTTAGCGGGTGCGGAGTACCCGGCGCGGAGGCGACTTGTTATTTTCCCATTTCGAGTAATTGCACGCAATTAAGCACGATTAACGGAACGTAAGCTGTACTTTCGTTGTGTTGCCACTTCGTCGAATTCTCGTTGTCGACTTGGTACCACTTTCTACCGTGCTACTCTACCCCTTCCCCCCTCCTCTACCGCCCCTCCCCCTTCTCGCCCCCTTTCTCTCTCTCCTCTTCGCCCGTTTTCTCTCCGATCCTCTCTTGTCGTCTCCTCTGCCACATGTTCTCACAGCCTCGGCGTAGTCTGCATTTCTCTCATTTTACCTTTCTCGCATCCTGTGTCTCGACCGTTTTAGCAGTTGCCACCGTCGTGCACTACCCAGTATTACAACCGCCGCCGTGTTCCACCGCTGGCTCACACGGGTACACAGTCAATTTAGTTTTGTTGTCCATTGTTCCGCGCCACCGACGAGCGACGGCCCCGTCGCCCGACGCTCGGAGGAAGCTACGGGGGCTGCCAACGGAACCGGTGAAAAGCTTCACTTTTCGGCCGTAAATGCGTGTAATTGTAATCAAGGCACACTCTGTTTCGTGTATACATCTATAGGTAGCCACCATTTGTGTAAACGGCAATTCAATTTCTATTGCCCCAAAGTGAAACGAATGCGCGGAACGAAAGTACCGGACCAGGACGCGAGAGTCGATATTTCTTGTTTAGCGAATGCGACGTCTGCCGCGTGTGGGTTTGTGTGGTAAGTGGCTATGTGGGTAGGTGCGGATTGCAATGACCGCATCTCAATGTTCTCTATGTGTGTTTCAATCTAAACCTGCCTCCGGCAGCTCTCTCGCCAATCCCAAGCAATTTAGACATTAGCGGAGCTAACGCGTTTGTGGCGTTCGAAGAATTGTGTACCGTATATCATGTACGCATTATGTGGTGCTATAAGTCTTGTAAGAGCACCGAGTGGAAAGAATAGTTTTTTTTTGCCAGTCGTAAAACTTTATACGGTCATTTTGTACGACATACGCTGTAGTGAAGTGTTTCCAATTACGTTTTCTTTATACACGTCGACTGCCTTTCACTTTACGTTTTTATGACATTTTCACAAAATACATTTATTAGAGCAATTAAATATTTTGTTTGGAGTAAAAATATCAAATGTTTTCACGTCATCGAAGACACGGTAATGATCATGTCTATGTGCAATTTCATTCTCTGATCTCCGCCTTCGTCGTAAATCAATTCGACCTCCTTCTTTTTGTCGTCGTCACTTCAGTGTCATTCGAGCCAATGACTAAATTCTGCGGAAATCTCCAAGCAACAGGAGTAGAAAACTCGTGAAAATCTCTGCGAAGCTGACATAAAAAATAACGTTATCCCCGTCTAACGTTACCTGCGTTTCGATACTTACGTCTTTATACGGGTATCACTGAAAAATTTGCAATCTCTCAGGGTTCGTGGGTCATTCCCTGCGTTGTCTTATGTGCACGTGTGCCGTTCTGATCCGGCTACAGAATATAGCGTGGTCGGTGTTGCAGCTACTGCGCTCGCCGGGAGGAAATAAAAAGTGGGAAGGGAGGGACGAACGTCGACAAAGAACGTAATCCCTCGATCCCGAAGTATCGCAGCTCCGGCTAACAAAATTCCTGAACACGGAGGAAGGGCACAAGAGTGAACGTTCGAACTCAGCGGGAATCAGAGAGAGAGAGAGAGAGAGAGAGAGAGAGAGAGAGAGAGAGAGAGAGAGAGAGAGAGAGAGAGAGAGAGAGAGAGAGAGAGAGAGAGAGAGAGAGAGAGAGGACAGAGAGGACAGAGACAGAAAGAGGGAGAGTGAGAGAGAGAGAGAGATGCATCGAGCAAGGTTCGCCACGATACTATAACACACCAGTTTGTCCCGGGAGTAAAGTCGTAAAACGAAGCTGTCGTTGTCAAGGATACCTGCAAAGCGCCTCGCGCTACGAACTCTCCTCTTCCGGTTGTGCCAAGGGGTTGAACGACGGGGGCGAAAGAGCAAGAGTAACAGAGGCAAAGAGAAAGAGAGAGAGGGCGAGAGAGGAGCGAGAGAGAAAGATAATATAGTGGCCCAACCGATGAGTGGAGGGAGCAAGAGTTTTGGCCTCGTATATCACGACAAGATAAAAGTTTACCACTCATTGCCCCGAAGATCCAGTCTGATTCGCGGGTATATTCGCCCACCCTGCTCGCTTGCAGCCACGAACGAGGTAAAAAACCGTCCTTTCTTACACAGATAGGAGTATCGTCCTGGTGTTTACGAGATATTTTTTCATAATTTCATTTCTCGTCTCGTTTACGGCTAGTTTTGCACTGTCATAAAGCGAGGATACCGGGAAACTCAGCTTTACACAATATTTCGTTCAAGTCCCCCATCCCACGCTGGTTTCCCTGGACCGGGGGGGTGTATAGCGAGCAGAGAACTCGCTCGCTCTCTCTTTCTCTCTGCGTTGAACCGACGAAATTATTCACTCGTATTCGCGAATTAGTTTATCAAAGTAAACTTTGGGTGTGCGGCGCATACTCGCCGTTCCAACTGTATTACCGGTACGTACTACATAATACCGCTATAGTTTTAGGAGCGTCGGAGCCGCCGCCGCCGCCACCGTCGAGGGGCTCGGGGAGGAATTAGAGAACAGACCTACAAACACGGGGTGTGCGCGCAACGGTTTGAACTGCGCGCTACGTCGACAATAATTCTAAGCACACATTTAGTTTGCTCGGACGGCGAGGGAAAGTTACTTTTATAGTCCTGGCTCACTTCCTCTCTCGGCGGGCGCCGCCGACTCTCGCGTGTACAGCACAACTCTTGATTCTCCGCTAGTCCCCCGGCCGCCACTGCCGACCACGCTATTTAACTTGATACAGCTTTTGAGCTCCGGTTATATACAACTATTTCGCGTCTAAACCTGTATAACCCACACTCCGCTCAAATCCGACGAAAAAGAGTACAAAGAAATCACATTTTCTCCAAACGCTGAAATTCGGTGTTCGTAAAATAATATAAAAGGAAATTGGGCCGGAAATTGCCGTATCATTCGGGCCGGGACCACGAAATTGCAAATTTATGCGAATTTCTCGTCGGTAATTCAAAGAAGCCGACCACGTCGACGATTTACGATTCAATATATTATTTATCTCGGTTGCTTTTTTTTTTTATAATTATGGTCCGCTTCGGGCGTATTTTTTCCCCGGATTTTGCATAAATTTCACCGATATTTATTTAGCAGTCATCTTACGCGTAATAGAGGTCGAAGAAATCTATTAAAATGTCAAACCGTTTGGCTTTAAATCAAAGTCAAACACACGGGTTCTCCGTTTTTGCCGGAGGCTTAAAAAAAGACGCCAACCGGATTCTCAGTCAGTGCAATTAGTAATTACGAGACGTTCGAGAATCCGAGAGAAATCTCGTACGACTCGAAAATTAAGAAATAACGAAAATAATGAAGACCAATAAGAATGACAGGTACGGCGAGGACGATAAATTATCGCGTACGAGAAAACTACGACTGACACTAACCACTCTGCCACGACGTAGCTCGTTGTGAAGCCAAGAAAAACCGGGCGTGGTTCGTTTATTCGAGATCTCGAGAGTCACTACTAGTGCACATGTATACATATACATGTACATATACCATACGAGTGTACGTGTTATATACACATACACACACATATATATAAAACGTGCACTCGTCTCGTTACTACAGGTCGCAGCAGCGACTAGAAAGAGTAACAAAATTGGAAGCAGAGTAAAGAAGGAAGGAAGCCAGGCGGTCGGGTCCCAATCAATGGGTGTCTTAATTGGGTCTAAAGGCAAGAAACCGCGCGCGGGGTTCAATCATAATGTATAATAATTCACCTGTCGTACAGTACGAGAGACCAGTCAACCGACCAGTTTCATTAGCGAGTCTCCGCCCGGTTTTTCGTTTGCGGCGGCCGGCGAGGAGGACGACGAGAGCGAGCGGGCGCGCGCCCGCGACCGGCACCCGAGACACCTGAAACGAGCTCGTAAAATACCGCGGTCCGGAGAGAAGAGCAGACCAGAAGCAGGAACACAGAGAGCCTCTGCTATGCGCGCTCCCTGCCTGCCCCGGGAACGTTCGCTGCGGCGACCTGCTGCTGCTGCCGCTGCTGCTGCTGCCGGTGCTACCGCTGGATCGGCCCTCATCCTCTCTCGGCCCGGAGAGAGATCCTGCGGTTTCTTCTCCCGTGCAGTAACAATGCGTCCATTCATCCATTGAATAGAGTGGCAGTCGGTTCTTCTCATGATTTCGTTTTTTTTATACTCGTCTCTCTGTCCCTCGCGGTGGGACGTACGGATGTGTGAGTTTGAGCGTGCAGAGAGCCGCGAACGGGACGGGGTAATCCGGTTCAAATAAGGGAGAATTCCTGGGCTTCCGTGATAAAAGTGATGTTTTTTTAAATGGTGTAATTTTCCGGGTGGACTGCTCTGTATTATTTGATGTGATAATACTTTTTCACAGAAATGACCACCGCGAGGCTGCAGTTAAATGAGGGCTGAATGTCGGATAATGGTTTTATAAACGAAATTGTTGTACTGAAATGTGTGTTGAACGGACTACGAAGAAAACTATGTGCGAGCATTTTTTCAAACGGGTTTACTCATTTTTTGCAGTTAAAGGAAACATTTTTCTGAGGTTAGGAAAAAATGCTATGTCTACTGATGGACCGACTTTTATTTTCGATACTTTGTTCCAATCGTATTCCAAAATAGTCATAAAAAAAAACGTTTCATTTTTCGACGTACCAGAAGTTGTACGAAACAGCAGACCAGTAAAAAAATGCTGTTTCAACTACCGTAAAAAATGTCTCATAAACAACCACTTGAATAAAATTTGTCTTAATTTTTCTACTAAAACAACTATCCAAATATATAAATAAAATAAATGTTGTCGTTAAAATAGCGATAAACTGCGACCCATCTTGTCCCAATTTCCATCGCCCTCGAAATCAAGCGAAGGTATTCGACGAAAACCTTGCGGCTCCTTAGTCCGTTCTCCGTCCAGCGCGGATAAAGACTCAGAAGAGCGAGACGTCCGCCGAACGAGGGGGAGAGACCGGTCGAGATATATTCTTCAGATCGGCGAGCCCGGCGAAAAGCCGCGCGACCGATCTTATCTCAAACATATTTATCCGCGCGCCTGCCGCTCGCAGTGGGGGTATATCCGCTGAATCACTGAACATCCGCCCGAATGGCCCGCGCGTCGTATAGCAGCGAGATACACGAGATAACCGATCTCTCAGCGAGAGATGCAAAAGGGAAACGAGGGTCGCGATGCTTCGAGTGGTGTCCGGCATTATCGAACTTTTTTTTCCCTTTATTCTATATACGTTGTACTACGAGGAATCTCGGGGGGTTGTACGACTCGAGGTTTATGCGAAGCGTCCGAGCGTGGCGTGTAAAATTATGCGTTCTCACGTTTTGGATCTTTTGCCGCGCGCGGATCATCGAGACGTCGATCAACCTTAAGGAGTCGAGCTCCTCACCGCACTCCGAGATCTCGGATAGTCGCGAGTCCGTGTATTATATGTTAGATCGATCGCGGCGATAGACGCAATGCCGTGCCGGCCATGCCGCTATATATCGCTCGCCTTCCATCCGCGCCCGCACACCTTTTGCTTGTGCTTTCTTCACGCCAATGCACAACTTGTTTACATCGCTTTTTACGCCCTCCCGCATATTTTTCGCAGCCACCTAGGTCGGAGCGACGTTATACGATAAATCGGCTATATAAAATCGCAAAGTACGACTGTGTTCAGGTTTGCGTGCACCTGCTGCTACTTCTGGTGGTGCTGGTGTGGTGCTGTTGGTGCCGTTGGTGCCGCTGCTGCCTCTGCTGTGGCGAGATGCTGGTAAAACAGTTATGTGCAAGTATAACTAGCGCGGGAGGGTAAACCGAGGGTGCAACCCGGCCAAGGGGTTGGGAATAAAGGGAGAGAGAGCAAAGTGCGCTCGCCGGCGGTGGCAAACGTCGAAAGTTTTGGGAATGCGTGATAAAAAACCCTGCCTGCCGGTGCTACGCCGGGGTAGGATTTTATACGACGGGGGCGTGGCCAGGGTTGCGGGGGGGAAACTTGTTTGCGCGAAGCTGCTACGTTGCGGGCGCCCCGCACTCACCATGCACACACTTCTTCCTCACTCACTTTTGCCGCCACCCTATCCTCCTTCTCTCACCTTATTCGCGTACACTGTGCACTTACCGCGCGCGCACACAGTGTGTAATCATTCGGTTTTCTGCGTATATGGGAATGCGAGAGGCGAGGAATTCCGCGACACCTGTACTCACTGAGCATCGCGATTTGTGCAACGATTTAGCAAGCTTCTTTTTTTTCTTCTTTTTTCAGGTAAGCACAAATTGGGGGCCTGGAAAGTCTGTGTGTACCCGTATTAGGATCTCGGTTACGGGGAATTGTTCGGGAGACTCCGCGTGGGCAAATACTTCACGGTGATTGTGCGGACGTTGTTATTTGCGCAAGGTATAAACCCTGGCGTATTTTTCAATGGATAATTTCCGCCAGTGACCCCAAAAATTCTGGCAAAAAGTTGACAAACATATTAGCCATCGTCGAGAATGCATTCTGCATTTGAGTTGCACGGAGAATTCACATTTTGAGGTGTAAAAGTGGAAAGAGTCGATTGTTTGAAAGTGCCGCTGGTTTTTCAATGTTTTGATTGTGAAAAGTGCTAGTTATGAAACAATACTTTTAAGGGTTAAAGAGAGTTACGAAAGGAATTAGTGACATCACCGCGAAAAAATGTAAAATGTGAGCAACGCATCCACCAACGTGACGAATATGCATTTTGATCGAATATTTGTTTTATTAAAGCAAAAAGAATGTGATGTAACGACGAGAAGGACTATGTTATTTTCGTATGCATTCGAGCAGCTCGTTATGGAACCTCGACTCGTTCATGAAGTACTCTTCTCCGAAACCCGATAATTGTCGCGCTTCGAGACCATAAAATTACGGTAGTTACCTTGCGCGCCGCGTACACTTCGATACTTGTATATAAACACGCGATTCACGTTGTACATCGTCGTCAACAGAGTGAATTTCCCGTCGTCTGCCATGAGACGGGCGCGTCGATCGTTGCCGCGGCTACGCCACTACGAAATTATCGAGGCGCCGTGAGCGTTACGTGTATATGTGTATCACGACGGCGCGCGAGATTTTCTCTTCGGGCGCCGCGCCGTTACCCGCGCTATCGCTGTAACAGCTGCTAGGATCGGCGAAATTTATACAGATTTTATCTCGCGCGGAATTATGGGGACGATCCCGTTCAACAAGAACCCCCGCAGCCGGGGTACGCGGCGAGCTTGGTCCTCGAGGGAATTCGTCCAGCTGTGAACCGGAGAATCTACGATTAATATTATATAATATGAAATTTATAATCGAACACTCGACGGATATTTTTTCGTTTTAGTTCCTCAGATTTATACGGTCTAACGTTTGCTATTCACAACAGCAATAATATTTTTTTCAAGTGTCAATAACGATTTCAATACTGATACTGAAATGTTTATTTCTTTCATGAAAAAACTCGGTTTTTACACCCAAAAACACCATTCATTTTTTTTTACCAATTTTCGAGTGCATCCTGCTCTATGTTTAATCTCTGCGAAAAAATCTCCAGCGTAGGATCTGTAATATTGATATTGCGAAAAAATAAATCTCACGCGAAGCCGTGCAAATTCGACTATTGACACTGATAAAACAAGAGCAAATACCAAACGTCGACGAAAAAAGTGGCGCGGTTGATAACAAAAACACCTCATGTTTTTTAGCGCCATTTTGACAAATACGTTTGCACGCCATGTATACATGAGATACACAAAAATACGTTTTTGCACGAAATCAACCGAGATCCTTTGCGTCTCTCCGGCAGTGTTAACATTTCCCGGACGTGCCAGGTATCGTGTAAACTATACATCGTATCGCGAGAGCTTCGGCAAGAAGCCGAAAACCGCAGGTGGAGACCAGGCGTATCGAGTGGACGTGCCAACGAGAGGATATTCGCGTGTCCCACCTACCTATCGAGGGACGGAGAGTACAGTATCCGTGGTTTTTGGCAACGAGCGAGGCGACGAGAATAAGGGGTACGAGGATCACTGTGTACAGGACGAGAGAACGCGGAGAGAACGTCGGCTGCGTCGACGACGTCGCGTAGTTACGGGTCGTCCCCGAGGAAACACTTTGCTCCTCTGTCCTCTCTCTCTATCTCTTTCTGTGTGACACGCTTTACCAGTATCGTCCCCCACCTCCGTTCTCTCTGGCTTTTGCTTCCTCGCTTCTCGCTACCCCCCCCCCCCCCCTTCCCCCCTCAATTGCAGCGTGTCACACTAGTAGTTGTTCCACTAGTAGTAGCAGTGGTAGCAGTGGTAGTAGTAGTACCTAGTAGTAGTTGTGGCGGTAACAGCAAGCGCAGTATCTCGCTCTTTCCGCGGTCTTCACGACGTGCTTCCACGCCCGCCCCGACACGACGTCGGCGTCCATGTGGCGTCGGGTTGACATCCCAGAGAAACGCGCGCGGCGCGTTTCTCCGGGTCCCCCCTCCCCCCGCAGCGCGTCCCGTCCCGCACCCGAGACCCCCGGTTACATTTTCCTTGGCTAGCGCCAAATTGATACCACGCGTTCTCACCCGCAACCACGCGCGCCGCGAACTCTCAGACAAGATACTCTCGGGCTCTTGCGGAACGGACCCCGGTGCCTCCCTCGCACCCGGAGCCGACATAATCTGTATATAAATTTCGCTGGACGCTTCTTTGCCACGAAACACTTCGGCGTGGGTGTGTGCGCATCGCACCCCAACGCTGCTGGCTCGCGTAGGCGTAAACCGAGCATCGTAAATACGGACGTCTTGTTTCTGGTGTGTTTGCAGATATTATCGGGGGATTTTTATTTATTTTTCGTTATATTGACCAATTTCCAATTTTTTGTGCTTTGCCAGGGGATCCTGATTTCGGAACAGATTTCAGAAAACAAATTTATTTTGATGCGAATAATAATGTATTTGAATTAAAACAATTATATCGGGCCGTCGTTTTACGATTTAAATTTATTTAATGACCGGCCGGGTAGAATTTACTTGATTGAAATAATGTTACTTTTCACCAGAACGATAGATATGCGATTTTATTTTTCGAGCAAAATGTTTACCACTTATTACGCGGATCGTTATGATTATAATAATAACAATGGATGCAGGCGCTCGATGAATCAGCGCAATAATAGCTTTACACGTTTCTGCGCGAAACACATGGGATGGAAACATTGAACGACACGAGCGTACGTGAAATTACAAAATACCAGAGCAAAGCGTCAGAGAAACTCATCCAGGAAACCCGGCAAGTGTCATCATTTATGTCGAACATCTAATACACGCGAATCAGGAGGAAGGCTAAAAAATAATTATCACAGATGGCGTCGTAGCGCCGCGAAACAAGTGTTAATAATATGACGCAGATGGCAGCAGCCGAGAACGAGTTCCAAGCACCTGAACGCGATATGCAAAGGTTCTCGTCGGGTTCTCTCGGTCCCTAGTGTTACACTTACTCGCTCGCAGTCCACAAGAATTTTAAATCCCGTTTTGCCGCACAACCGCGACTGGCGCGTCAAGGTAGAAGCAAGGCGAACAGGTGAACGCGTGTTACTCTCTGCTCGTGTATTTTGCTTGCAGCGACGCAAGGAGAGCGGAAATAAAGCCGGTTTCTCGCGGACTTTTTAAATTTTTTTTTCTTATTTTATTTTCTCCTTTTATCGCTCCTGGACGAGCGGGAACAGCGTCTACGTGCTCTGCCGTTCGAGAAATTATTATCTCAGACGTTGTTCAACGTTAACGAGTGTCTTCTGCCTCGCCGTTAAAGTTGTTTCCACGTCTAGGACAGCGGGATAACGTAGATTGAGCTACTTAACAATAATACAAATGAATCTGAAGTCCAAGTCGCTCTGATTGGTCGCAGATTTTCACGCCAATCGTCGCGACGGATGAATAAATAAAATTGCGTGACCGGCGCCTGAGGTAATTATTGCATGCAGTTATATTTTTATCGTGCCACGTCGTCCCTCAATTTAGCCGAGTAATTAACATGCATCGCGATATCGCTATCCGGATCGTCGCCCACTGGTTTTACCCGTAATGCTGATATTGATAATGAAAAAACGTCCGATCGACTATTTAGATCGATCTGAATTATAAGACGCTTCGCCGTCGTCTGAACGACAGATTACGATCTCGCCGATAATGAGCGTAGCCTCCCGGGTTGCTAATTAGTTCGCCGAGATATCGTCGCTTCGTGACGTGACAGTCGATCGCGAAGAGGGCGAGGTGATCGATCTCTGAATCATTCCGATGGCTGCGCAGTCGGCACAGGTTAATACCAGAGTCGATGAAACGTCGGGCAAGGCAAACCTCTTGCGCAGCATTTCCTTATTGCAGGGAGAAAAAAGAGGTTGCCCTGACCAACTTGCGTGGCTGTCAATGGCATAGGAATCAATTATTTGGTTAGCCAACAGCGTCGTTGGTTGTAGCGCCCAACCAATCGGTTGTTCGTGACATGTAATTGGTTGGGGGTGTGACATCCAATATTAGACTCCCCCCCAACCAATTTTGTCGCTTGGTACCTACTTAACCACGTAAGCTGGTTAAGGCAACCATGTTTTTCTCCCTGTACTTCAAAAAACATTTCACGAGCTTACACATTATGTGTTGACTAAAAAAAAAAACAATCGTTTAGTTTACATCGTCAGTAAAAACATTCACTGCTGTCATAAAGTGGTTCTTGAAGTTGAATGACCTCTAAAAAAACATGCTTCTCAAGAGCTTCTCGCGTCGCATCGTAAAACCGCTACCCAAAGTGGCAGATCACCAGCCTGAAAAAAAAAAAAAAAAATGTCTCTCATCTGCCTTAACCTCCAGACAGACTTTTCCAGCGCACAGACCCCGAGATTCCTGGTCGCCCAGACGAGTCTGGTCGAGGGGTTCCCAGAACGAAGCCCGGGGAACGAAGTGAAGAGGTGGAAATTATCGTCAGACAAGCCCTCGACGGTGGAGTCCGATGAAGGAGCGCGCGAGCGAGCGGTCGGGTGCGCTATTCCAGGATAGCCAATTCCACTGGCGTCACCGCCGTCGACACTGCGGCTCGAGAGGAGGACAAGCGAATCTGTCGAAGTAATTCGGTCGCGAGGTCCTCGTGTCGCCCTGTCGCATCGCATCCCTTCGCCCACGTTGGACGCCTGGAAAACCAGCCGGGACGAGAGAGAAAGTGAGACAGAACAGGGGAAAGTCCTGCCGGTAGTGTAGAAAGACGACTGTGTGGGCCTTTGGGTACCGGGCTGCTTTGGCCGTGGCGCTGAATGCTTTACGCTCTGTCTAGCCGAAGGGGTTGAGTGTGGTGAGAGAAGAGGTCTCGTTTCGACTACCCCCTGTAGCATCAGCAGCAGCAGCAGCAGCAGCAGGAACATCAGGAATGGTCCATGCTCTACAGCTTCCACTATACTTCCGCTGGGCACTATTGAGCTAACCACTGTCTGTCCGAAGTAGGTGTAGAGTGCAGAGACGAACACGAGAGCTGCCTAGATCTACTCGCCCCAGAGTCGTCCGTATTTAAACGATGATGACTGACCCAACCGGCCGGCTCGCCACGGCCATAGTCGCGGTGCCACTCGAAATTATCGAAGCAGAAACGTGGAAGGGTGGGAGGAGGTGGAATAACGTGTTGTACGAAATTTCAGCTTCGCACTGGCCGTCGTTGTTGTCACGAAAGGCAGAGAGAGAGAGAGAGAGAGAGAGAGAGAGAGAGAGAGAGAGAGAGAGAGAGAGAGAGAGAGAGGGAGGTAGAGTGGGAGGGAAAGGGAGAGGCAGAGGCAGACGCAGAGGCAGAGATCGAGAGAGACAGAGATAAAGGAAAAGAGCACGGGAGACAGCGCAGAACGGCCACGGAAGCACGGGACCGGCACGGCGGCGACGTCCCCAACAATAGACGTTCCAAAAGCTTACTCGTCGCCTCGGTGCGAATCGATTTAACGATTCATCGATGCGTAACGTCCCGCCCGAGCGAGACAGACAGACAGATGCACACGGGGCGGGGTGGCGATTGCGGGCTAACTTGAAAGGGTGATGGGAGGAGGACGAGTGAGTGGAGGGTGGCAGTGCAGGCGAGAAATGCTAGAGGGAGAGAGAGAATGAGAGAGAGAGAGAGAGAGAGAGAGAGAGAGAGAGAGAGAGAGAGAGAGAGAGAGAGAGAGAGAGAGAGAGAGGGTGAGAAAGACAGAGGGAGAGAAAATGGGGGTAGGTAGGGGAGGATCGAGCGAGAGATACAAAGCTTTTCGACGCCGCGCGTCGTTGCAAAAAGTTGTCTACCCGATCCGCGCGCCTCCCCGGTTTTCTCATCCTCTTGGCCCTCTCGCTTTTCACTACTCCCTTTCATCCCTCGATCGTCCTCCGGGACTCGCTCGCGCACCGTCGCCCGTATATACACCCTGCACCCTCCCTCTCTGCCACCCCGTCCCTCTCGACACTCGCGAAACGACCCCGCTGCCAGCTTGCTCCGAGCCAGCAAGTAGATGGCAGTTTTGCTAGCTGTAGCGTGTATATTGCGCTCTCCAACATCCAACGCAACCACCACCACCACCACCACACAGAAAGAGTCAGACGCGTATCAAAACATTGCTCGAAAAGTTTTATTCGCTATATCACGCTCTCTATTTTCCTACATATTCCATTGCCTCTCGCCTCCGCTCTGTCCCACCTCCCTCGTCGCAGCGTCGATGTATCTTATTTACCGCCGAGGCGCCAGCTTCCTGGTTATTTCTATTTTGCCATTTTTTACGTTCTTTCCTCCTTCAACCCTTTTACTTTTTGGCCATATTCTCGGAGGTGCCTTTTTGGCTCTTCGGGTCTCTCGTTGTGCGCGTTCGGTTCACATAGCGCCCACAATTACCGCATTCCGTTTTCGCTTTCCTTTTGTTCAGCCGCTAACTCTTTGACAGTGAAACGGGGGGTTGGGGTAGGTATTGGGGACGCCGGGTGGATGGAGGAGCGAATTAGCCGGCCAAGGACTTTGATCGGGCTTAACGGCATATCCATAAATTTGCCAATCAAAAAATGAAATACAGTTGGAAATGGGCGGGCGATGCAGGAGGCGCTGATGGTGAAACGCGTGGCGTGTGATGCAGGTCGAGAGATATGTGGACGCGGTGGAGGGTCCATTATCCGAAAACTGCTCACTCGCCCGTTTGCCTCCTCTGGCTACACTCTCGCTGCCCTTTTATTTTTATTTTTTTTTCCTTTTTTTGTTCCATTCCCCACTTCCCTTTGCCCTTTCCTATTTCGCTCTCTCTCTCCCTCTCTTTCTCTCACGCTGTATGGCCTTTCGACTGATCGACTCGCCCGCTCACACTGCGCGTTCTCGACGAGCTTCGGGAATATAATAGAAGGGCCATTAGATCATGCCCCGGGGAATATTCGAATGGCCATTTCTACTGCAACGGTATATATTACGCCGAATAAAAGGTTAGGTGTCATTTCAGCTTCGCTGCGACCTCCTCGCCCACATTCGGACGAATTTGTTTGTTTACATTCCGCGGAAAAAAACAGAACTAAAAAGACACACAAACGTGACAAAAAATCAGTGGTCAAATTTGTATCAAGTTTGTGGCTGGTTTGACGTTCACACGCTGAATGCTCACACGGGGCTGAGTGTTTTGATTTAAAATTGAAATCGAAACAAAATAAACTCATCAGAACCGTAAATCGTCACGAAAAAAAAAAAAAAAAAAAACCGTAGGGACGATTTTGACAAATTTACCGCTATTTCGATGCAGCTGTCATCTCCTCACATACTGATCACTGTTTAGAGTACACGAAAAAACAAAAAAACAAAATAAACCACTCATCAAAACTATAGATTGCTCCACGAACGAAAACTGCGGAAAAGTCGTAAATTCATCGCTCTTCACGTATAGCCGAGACGACACAACGTAGAATCCGCGAATATCCGAATAATTCGAGCGTTAATCCAGTCTCGTTGTCGAGTCCTCGTTAATTATAAGCCGCACAATTACGCGACGTTGCAAATCCCACCCGTATCTATGTGTCTGTGTAACGAGCTAAAGGGATTTTTTTCGCACGTACACACTCGCCGAGCTACTGATGATGTTATTTGCGCGCGCCTGTAACGCGATCTCCGTACGTACAGTCACCTGTCAGTCTGGATGGCCGGTTGGTCAGATATAAATCCTATAATCGGTACGTCGTGCTCGAAACTACGTTTCGAGGCTTACCAGTTGCGCGACTGGAGAGAGCCCATATCCACTAACAGCAGCAGCAGCAGCAGCAGCAGCAGCAGCTTCAGTAGCTGAGCGAAACGCCAATCCAGCTCTAGTCATGTCGCGAGCAGTGGAAAATAATTTCAGCCTGTCCGACGCGCGATGACGTTGGGAAGTTTTGACCGGTCAACAACAACTCCCACCACGCCGGCGGTGTATACGCGGGACTCGCCCGCTCAGGCGCTCGACCTGTGTATGACAGCAAGCGTTAGGATAACGCTACTGACGATCGTTGCGTCGTCAAAATCCAAGCGTGGAAATTGAGCTTCGGCGATTGTCGTAGTTGGGCGAGTGCGACGATAGGGAGAAACCGCACGATAAACTCGTGGCACGTTGGCAAACGCCCCGGCTAAGCTACACACAAACGTGGCGTCCAAGGCGTCCTCTCTCAGCGCCTGTATATCCCAGTCTTATACAAACATTGGGTTTGCACTTCCTGGTTACGTGGGCGACGCGGATCCTCGGCTCGTGAACCTTAACCCCCTCTCTCGGTAATTACGGTATACCCAGGTAGGACACGCGGGGATGAATGGTCACGGCCCAGAGTCAATATTGGATGTTCATTTCACATTTCCCCCGGTCTAACGATTGGATAACGGGGACACGGGACGACGGAGACGGAGCCGGAGCCGCGGTGAGACACCAAACGAGAAGCGAGGAAGATGATTCCATTGTTTGGGACGCCTCAAATGAGGTTGCGAAAGTCCCGGGCTGGGCAGCAGCGCCAACCCCCGTGGGACCTCCACTGCTTTCTCTCTCCCCGAACCGAGTCTATCTCTCTATCTCGCGCTGGAGGGAGAGTAGCAGCTCTACGTGCGCGTTCGTGAACCGGCGAACGTGCGCTTCACCTCTCCATGCTTCTCTTCGTCTCTCCATCTTCGTCGTGGATCTTCTTCGCACACAAGACTCTGTGAGTTTGTTTGTGCTTGTGGACTTTTCCGTAGATGTGTGTGCTTTCGTGTCTGCGTGTGAGGTTTTGTGTGTACGCGTGTTTTTGCGCGGTTGTGATGGAAGCTCGAGAGTAAAGAAGACGAACAACGTCAACGTGGATTTCTCCAATGATAACGCTATATGGCTCGAAATGAAAGTTCCGGAGAGGATGAAGTAACAGCCTCAGGTACTCGTCGTCTCCAGAGGTTGTGATCCTGTGGACTGACTCTATAGAGCCAGCCCCGGCGGCCCCGGCTGATCGCTGAGCATTGTAATAATCGTACACGTGGATAAGCTCGCGGTACGGCAAATATTTGCTGCAGAATGAAAATGTAAATACGCTGTAGTTGTAACGAGTAGAATTTGTTGCGATCAACTGTATCCGGGTGAGCTCGTGGTTTTATTTGAACTTACTTTTGTTAACCGCAGGAGAAATCACTAAACATTTTTTATTTCGTTCGGTCAAAACTAGAATAAAATAAGAATAACACAAGTTGGAATTCCAGTTTTGTTCGCTCATGAATTGCTCACATGGAAAAGTGACGACAGAAAGGTTGCATACATTAAATGATCGATTTGTTCATTAACATAAATATTTGAATCTGTTCCTGCGAATATAGCGAATCAATAAATAGTGAAATTATTACAGTAATGAATATCAATATTTTACGGGAACCAATTGCATTCGCGAATTTACTTGGTTCCATATTAATAATAAAAATGTTTTCACAACAGAAACTACTATTAATTTTTAAGTTTTTTTTGCTTGTATCGCACACTCTGAAAACTGACTACAAAAAGGATTACACGAATTATTGATTCATTCGTTAGTAATAATACTGTAAACTACTTCTGTGAATACGGAGAATTAATAATTCGCAGAATGATTATAGTAATCCCGGTAAAGGGATTTCACCGCCGACCGGACATTTTAAACGACGAGTTATTTCAATGTCCGCAGCCCATCCCCCCCCCCCCCCCCAATCCCGCGAGTCACGCAGTCTCTCAGCAAAATTACCATGTCTGATAAATAGATATAATAACAATACGCCCGCAATATATGTGCAACTGTCATCGACATACATACACGACAATTCATTTTCGAATTCAATTAGGGAGCCAAATTGTGTGAATAAAAATGAAATCGTCGACCAACAGTGTGAAAGAGAACGAGAGAGACGGAGATCGGAAGCGAGCTACACCAGCGGCAAACGCGCAATTTCGTAATATATACGTTAACACGTACGCCATAACGATAAGTGGATTAAATTAATCGCCGAGCGCATCCATAGCGTCCGCGAGACCGACAGAGAAACACGTAAACCGCGCGCACGCAGAGACCGAAAGAAACGGCCAAAGAGCGAAATAAACTGGATGCACGCGAGAAAGTGATTGAAATAGGAGGTTTGTAAACGAGATTTTACGTCCTCGACATGAGGCGCATTGTTTCCGTTAAACGGCGCGCGGGGTCGATGCAGGGCAAAAGTGTTTATCAAAACCCGTTTATGAGTAACAATGAGCCAGTATCAGGGCCACGCGCGAGGAGCGTGAAGGGATGAATCGCGCCTCGCTTTATGCCTGCACAGCGAGTGTTTGAGCAGCGTCCGGAGTGTCGGACGGGGTCGGCGTTGACCGTAGTGATGGGTATAATACGCCGGTAATATACCAGCACCGGTTGGCCATACAGCAATGCGATCGAAGAGGCAGAGGAAGAGGATGAGGAGCAGGAGGATGAGGAGGAAAATCGGGCCCGGGGCTTTGGAGAACTTCGATGGTTCGCACGTTGTGTATACGCCCCACGTTAGCCGTATCCTTTTACGGTGGCGCATAGACCGCGCGCAGGGATTTCGATATGTGTTGCGCCGCGCTGCATATTCACCCTGCAGCCTCTCTCGCGTATCGCGCTGCACCCTCCGCCTGTGCAGCGCGCGACCGCTTCGGGGTGGCGGTGGCCGCAGTGCAGTGCAGTGCAGTGCGTTCACTCCGGACGGCACGTCCGAGTTTATTAGCCGCCGCGCGCGCTTTCGCGCCGGGTGTTGCGATCGATATTTCCGATAAGCGGTTCATGAGATAATTGTTATTTCGTACAACGAACACGTCGATAATCGAGCACTGCAACGAACCTCCACGGGCCCCCCGCGCGCGCTCTTGCATCACCCGCATCTCTGTTTGCCTCCGTGCTTGCGCGCTACCTCGCTGGGAACCCTCAGCCACAGACACTCCACACCGCTATATGCACTCTGTAGCCTCTCTCGACGGTGCTGCCTAGGTGCCTAGTCTACGTTACGTATCTCTGCGTATATATAGACGTATATATACATATATCTGTGTGTATATATATTATACATACATATATAGGTGTCCCCAGCTCTCATGCAGCAGAACCGACCAGAGAGCAACCACCCAACTAACCACCCCTGCTGGCGCTCTCCAAACCTCTGGACCACGAGTTTATCGATCGAAGAACTCTTTAACCTCCGCCAAGTATCGCCTTCTCTGTTCACGTCTGCGTATCTATCTCTCTCTCCCTCTCACTGTGTCCCTCTCAGGTTCCACGGTGCATGCTATCCGGGGTGCCGGTTGGATTATGAAATGCAAACACGTTTATCGCGTTCCCGTAGTCCCGAGGGATTTGCTTAAGTAAGATCCGATTTTTGCTCGCGCCACGTAGCCGCAGAGATTGAAAAACACACAGGGACGAGTTGGCGGAGGAGGAGGGCGGGCAGGCCGTGAGGGGACAAGAGGAAATTGTTGGTGATAGGTGAACTGCAATGCATTCAATTAATTGAAGCGCCCGGGAACAAAGGAGGAAAATGGCCGGTGAGATGCGGTGAAGTGGAATGGAACAGCATCCTAAATCTTCATCAGACTCACCCAGTGGCTTTACTGCTTTTACCCGGTTTAACTCCCGCCGACTGCTATTTCGCTTCTTGGATGTACTTTTTCGTTTTTCCGTCTTACGAAAGTTCGGTTGTGTGTAGAGAGACCGCTGGGCTATGATTTTCGATTAGAGACGGCGAAGACGCCGGCAGTTTCGGTGGATGCCGGAGAGGAGCGCGTGGTGTGGAGTCTGGTTTGGCTCCCGGATATTCGGGAACATTGTCGTTCCACTTGCAGTCAGGTTCAATCAGGTAGAAACACAAGTTTGCTGCCGGATGTGGCAATCCGGACAAATCTCGGCTGATTTCTGGTGCGAATGTTCGGATTGGTCGTTTAGTCGGAAAATATGATTGAACATTTTGAGTCACACTCGGAAGTCATGACGCTTTGTACTTTTTTCCATAACGAATCAACCATTTCTTACTTACATCTATCTTATATATATTTTGGATAGTTTGTTGTCTGTTACATCAGGCTCAAATCAGGCCCTGATCAGCCCCTGACAAGGCTAATAGGGCCTTGATCAGGGTCGAATGTAACGCTACAGATTTTCTACTCGGATTAATTCAAGTCTCTCCCAACCTCGATTCTAGCGAGGTGACAAAATTTCGAAAAAAGTGAAAAATCATTTTTCGCGTTTTTCTCGTCGAATTTTTTATTTTTCGTGCAAACAACGATGCTTTTCGGAATCAGCGAAAAATTTCCAATCTGATAGGGTCTTCAAACTTTACGAAATAAAAAAAAAAACCTTTCTCGATTTCATAAGGTTTGAACGTTAATTTCCCGTTCATTTCCTTGACGATCGAATTTTGATTCGAGCAGATTGCGAGCGCGCGAGCCATCACAACCTGCTAGTATTCTATAAATTACTAACGATAACAGATCATTTCAGTTGAAATTTTTATCCTGGTAGAAAATCTTTAGCTTTACCGTCCCAAGTTGGAAACGGTCGAGGCCCTGTCAGGTCCACCCCGGCCCGGATCAAGGCCTCGCCTGTTTTGGAGTGCCGCCGAACGTAGCGCCACAGATTTTCTACCAGGCGGATGTCGGAACAGGAAAAGCTTCTTGATATCACTGATTTCCGTGGCCCGCACGTTTTATATATCCTCCTCGAACGTAAGAAAGACGTGTTCATCTGAAATTTACGACAAGTCGGTCATGCGAATATCGCGACGACCCTTCTGTTTTATCTCACGCGACCGTCGGCACCGTGAGCGAAACGAGTGGGTTTACTTCACCCGAGTGCCTGGCATGCGCTCCTCGAGGACGAGTTGGTAAAGCCAATTTTTGCACTTTGACTCCCGTGCGTTCTTCTCCAACGTGTATTTTCCCTACGGCGATCCCTCGTGCGCCAGTCGTATATACCACCACCGACGCGCGCGCGCGCGCGCGCGGCAGTCAACGGGATGGCGCGCTCGTGATTCTTTTCTCGTTTTGTCGAAAGATCACAGGGAGACACAAAGCAACGAGAGCCGCTCTGACATGCAAAAGAGATTCTGTGAACTCCGGGAGCTACGGCCACCGAGCGCTAGTTATACCAACGTGACGCATACGACGACGAGAAAACGTGAGAGAACGTCAGTTTCATTTCTTATTACAGAATTCGTGCCCTTTCCCCAGCACGACGGGTTATCAAACCATGCGCTGTGTAACTTGGACAGAACGAAGTGATCCGTCCTATCACATCGTTCGTCTTTTTTTTTACTCGTCCTTCCCTGAAGCTTCGTTCAGACTGGCTCGCTCATGACATTTGAATAAAACTATTATTATTATCGTAATATAATCTGGATTGCTGGAACAGTTGAAACCGCCGTACAGTGTCCTGTTCCTGCCACCACCTAACTCTCGAGTTACTTTTTTTATTGAAAAAATTGATTTATTGATTTTTCAGCGAACGACAGATTTATCTCAGAAAACTGAATTCTTTCACCATACTCGTTCCATATTTTTGTATTATCATACACCACCACATCATCTTTGTCTTTTTCTTTATGTTTCACATTTCCGTTTGCTTCGACCGTCTTCACTGACTCAAATTGCAGCAAATGTAGGACAAATTATTAGAGGACTTTTAATGAGGCTTCAGTTGAATTACATTCCAGAAATATTTTCCTTTCCGAGATCAACTTCGCTTATAACAAAAACACCCACCACTGATATAACAGACTAAATGTTAGTTCCACTGAAAAAACCCACTTTGCGTTTTCCTTACACCCCCAAGATACACATTTCTCGACGCGCTTCCCATCCGCAATTACAATTTCCCGAATTCTCCCTCGCGAAGGTGCGAGTCGCGTGCTTCTATCCTGTCGTCGACAGGTTGGAACATTGCGACGAGCTATCCGCTAGACAAATGTTACGATAACTCCCCCTCCCCGCCCTCCTCGAGGGGTAATGACAGCGTTCGCGGCCTTTCCTCGCGTTGCAGCGCGCGCGTTCCCCATTGTCAGTACTGGGGGCGGGGGGAGGGGCTCTGTGTGAATTACGAAAATTGCGAGGTGAATCGGTGTGCTGGAAAACGTCGTAGTCGTCGGGTTATAACGGAGAGCGCGAAGGAGGGAGAGGAAGGGGGTGGTGGCAGGGAGGGGGGTAGAGGTAAACGACACGGTTCCCGGTGTACGCGGAAAAGCGAGGAGGGGCCTGAAACTAACGAGACTGCGAGAGCAGGAAACGACGAGAGAGATCTTGACGAGGATGCCGAGTCGGGCGTGGTGGTGCGTACAATTCCAGCATTGATTTACCGTTCCCCGGTAATTAGGCTCCATTATTCCATTATCCTTTATTCCCATCCCCTTATATAGCTATATATACGCGAGCTATATCCCCGACGACTTTAATGGCAAACGTATAGAGATATCTTGGTGAGTAGTTTCTAGCTCGTCGCTCGTTCCCGTTTCCCGCGCGTCGAGATGAAATCGAGAGATTTCGTGACGCGAACGAGATTCTCGCGAGTCTCTCGTCGTCGTCGTCGTCGTCGTCGTCGTCGTCGTTGTCGTTTCTAATACTTGTGCCGCTCGCGCCGCGCGATCTCCTCTCCTCGTATCCAATGAATCTCGCCGGGACCTCGAGTGAACCGGCGTACGAGAATTCGCCCCCGTTGCCCATTGGCGACAGGTATTATTCTTCGGGTCACGTACGCGGCGGGTCGCGGGGTTACAAAAAATTTTACAGGCGAAACGTAACCTCCGTACCCTCGCTCGGCTTTTGTCTTTATATATTCCGCTTTTTCTCCATGTTCTTTTGCCGTCGCGGATCGCTAGACGAGACCCAGAAGCTCCGGCGAATGTTATCGGTAGAGCCGGACCTGCACGTAACGCGGTTTAACTATCGGGGAACAAAAATGTGTAGATTTTATAATGGTGCAGCGCTTCAAGGTTGGACAGTTTGATTTTTCGTCAGTGGCGATGACTTCAGTTTCAGTTGACGAATGCAAGAGCAAATTAACGCAAATAATAGCAATTTTTTAAAATAATGCATTCAAGATTTCATGTAAAATGCATGAAAATTGAAGTAACCAAATTTAATTCGACAGAAATGTTCCCCAATGTCGCTGAGGCTTCGATTGTGATTTATGAGTGAATTGATCGCCTCGATACTTCATCAATTTATTCAGTTCGCCTGGACGATTAATTATTTTGAGTTTTGGTAATTAATGACATCATACATAATTCCGGTTCTAACGAAGGGGATATTGCGATGAATATATGATGCTCACTTTTTTCTGGGTCTCTGCGTTCAATTTTTTTTTATTTACGCATATTGATAAATCTCTTTTTCATGCCAATGGCGCGCTGAATTTTCATGAAAATGATTGGTACAGTTGGGTTGACGTGAAATCAATTGACCCAACGGTGAACAAGAAGAAGCACTTTGTACTTGGAATATGCAGAGCGACGTTGTCGTTTTCTCCCCCGCCACCACCTGTCTCACTCTCTTATAGGAGCATTCACTTACTCCCCAGCTGACTGGACTGATTGTCGTGACTGGTAGACCCTCGGCAACCCCTAGTTGTGACTCTGTGCGCCCCGACGTGACGGAATGGACCGAGGAGCAACTCTGGCGGCTGCTTCTGCCGCTGCGACGACGACGCGCGTTAGAGCAAGAGTATAAAAGAGAAGAGTGGATAAAGGAGAGAAAGGGGAAAAAGTGCGAGAGACGGAGAAAGAGTGAGCTGAGCAAGCTCGAGCGACGATCAAGGGTTATAGTCGTTGACAGGCGCGGCAGCGAGCTACGAGTGAACCCAGCAAGCAGCGAGTATCAACGAGCAGTGCTACCACCACCACCACCACCACCACCACCAGCAGCAGCGGCACCACCCAGCACTTGTTGGATATTCAACGAGGGGAAAATATGAAGTAGATGACTGACGGATAAAAGAGGCAAATGCAAATATCCAAGCTCGTGCTTGGCCGCCCCGCGCTCTTCTGCTTGTGATTTCTTTTTGCCTCTTTATCGCGCAATCTTCCCCCTCAACGCTTCATAGTTTACAATTTATAGGAACGAGCGGGGTAACATGGCACAATTTTTTCTCGAGCGTTCGTCATTTTTCGCAAAATGGGGGTACAGGATTTTGTACGAGAAAAATGTGAAAGTATGTGCGTATAAACCATAATGCTGCTAAAAATTTGGCCGAAAATCGATATTTTTGAGAAAAAAAAAATCGTCGTGGGGACAATTTGACTGGAGGGTATTTTTCATATCCGAGGGAAAAAAATGTCAAACGTGTTTTTTCAAAGTCATGGAGAATAAGGTAGAAGCCTGCGTGTTTTCAGGGATACAATATACGCAATTTGAGAAGGATGGTACAGATCAAAAGTCGATACGCCCGTAAAAAGTTATTGTGTCACAAAATCCATTGTTGTCGACCTCATCGTGCTCAGATTGGTCGTCGGTATCGTCAAACACACTCGGATCGGAACCAAGTTCATGCATTGAAATCTGTCGTTTATGTCAAATATCAAAACTGATATATAGGGATCTAGGCGTTGATCAGATTTTGCCATTTTTCGAGCGATGGTCGGATTTATGATTTTGACGTAACATTTACAAAAATGTCTTAAAAGTAACGTTCAAAGAGGTTGGTTCCCTAGTACCTGGAAAAAAAAGTTAAGAGGTCGATTGAAACCGCTTGGATGGAAGGGCGCGGCGACCTCGCCGTATATAAAGAAGTGCATTTTTAAATCCGCACCACTTATTGTCAATTGTTACGATTTCATGCATTGTCCGGATTTTCTTCCTCCTAAACCTCCTATACACGCTCGAGGAAAATTCATTTCCTCCCGTTCCACACTACCCTGTCCGCAATCGCTGAAGAAAACTAAAGCCCGTGATCCTCTTATTCAAGTCAATCGCTTCGCACAGGTATTTGTACAGGTATCAAACCTGTCCGAGGCGCTTCACGACGACTTCACTCAATGGCTTTGGCTCCGTGCGTCTTTCTTCTCTCCTCAGGCTGGTAGATAGAATAGATGGATACCGCCCGATTCGCCTTGGATTCGAAGCTATAGAATATACGCAGAAGAGTTTTTGAGATAAAGATTTTACGCCGAGTGGAAAAATCACGGGGCACGGAAAAGAGAGTGGAAATAGGGAGAGACCGAGTCTCTGAAAGGGTGTTAGAACGTTGTGGAGGTGGAGGTCGACAGAGAGAAAGGTGGCTATATGGGACAGGACGGTAGCGAGAGCGAGCTTGGCTGCCTGTCGAGAAAACTCATTCTCCGAATAAATCATGTCTCGGCGTTGCTCTCTCGTTCGCTTTCTCTCTCTCTCTTGTGCCACCACCGACGCCTATCGATTCGACGAGCTGCCAACTTTCTCTGGCTCACCCGCGACGCTACCGGTGCGCGGCTGCTGAGCGTCCGACGGTCCGTCCGCCGCCTTACCGTGTGTTCCCAATGTATCAGAGATTCATCTTGTGATGCAGCAATAACACGAACGGCATAAAAATTCAACTATATATCAAGCTGTCACGTAGCGTCGTATTTGTACATATCCCGCTACTGATATTTCCGTCGTTCCTCCTTCCGCGCGTCTCGCCCTCCGCTGCCAGACGAGACTGGCGCGCGTGTGACGTCTTCGTCTCCAGCAACCAACGAGCGCGCCCTTGCGGTAATATCTTTGAGAGGATTCGCTCTTCTCCCCTTTTTTCTTCTTCATTTTTCTTTCCGAGCCCTTGACACGATACTTTGTATCCCCTGAGCGTTAAGTGTCACCATTTTCGGGGCTTCGTGGCGCGTCACAGTGGCATGCAAATTTTCCCTTCTTTGCTCGCCGCGAAATCCCTTTGAGAATTGTGAGTCTACTAAGAGAAATATATATGTATTATATGTATAACATATATAATATTTTTTCCCCGTGGAAAGTACTGATCCCTTTCTCTAGGTTTTTCCGGTTTGGAATAAAGAAGGTGGCCCCGGAGCATGCAAATGAAAACTGCCGACTTTCCATTAGAAATATAAGCCCGGTTGGGCGCTCACTCGAATAAATAACTCGGGAGCGCGCGCGGTGTCGTAGTCCTGGGCTCTTTTCGCTGCCCGTGGCTTAAGTTAAATTATAATCAGAAACGGTGCACACCGCACCCCCTCGAAATTGTTTATCACGACTTTTGAACATTTTCGTCACCCTTGTGAACCTCAGTCGTGCTTATCAGGGCGTATTTTATGATATTGCGAGTGGCTTTTAAGGGCTATACCCAAAATACGCCGCGATATGAAAGTATGGTGCTCAGAACAGGCAAGTCCATTTGTCAGAACTTCCGAAAAATGTTGAACGCTTGATTTTGGTGGCTGTTTCTTGTGTATTCGAGAATATATTGCGAATAGTCTCTGTTCGATTCTCCTGTAAGAACTCGAAGCGTTAAAACAGGAACAAATCAGTTTCTGATCAAGTTCCTATGAGGGTCCTGGTTTCATCTCGCCATGGCCTCATTTGCGCCCAATATTACGCTGCAAATATTTATTTAGAGGTTGCATTTGAGAGCAACACAAATCGTTTATTCCCATTGATTACATATCCGAAGTAAACGGCAGCGGGAAAATATTGTTCAAATCAATAGAGCCTGTTTATCACGACTCTTGGGTATCTTCAATGCGGCACGCAAGCCTCGCTAATGTCTGGAGGACGTGTTCGAAGGTATTGCGAATAGTCCGTGTATTATACATGGACTATTCCCTAGTCCGTGTATTATACACGGACTATTCGCTAGCGTGACTCTATTAGCTCGAGGTTGAAGTATAATACCTCAACCTCGAGCCTGGGAGTTGCGCCACGCTGACTAATAGCATCTCCATAATTGGAAATCTCATGTTTTCCCGAGTGTACCGCGTATTACGCGGGCACAGAGCAATGCAGATAGAAGTGCGGAGCGCTGTAACTCCTGAGTTTTGTTTTCCCGTATATTCCACACGTGAGAATAACAGAGGAAACCGGGTAGCGCGTCAGGCATACAGAATTTCTTGAATTATTTGATTTTTAGAGGTTGATTCGACAAAGTCGCGGTAAAATGTACCCTTAATAACTGCGGTTCCGCGTCACCGTTTGCACTTTACACTTCGTTTTATATTTTGCGTTTCCTTTCTCATTCCTGACCTAGAGTGCTCGGCGCGCACATGCGACAACGGAGGTTACAACGCGTATATATTCCGCGCGACTCCGGGCGCATATACGCGCTGTACGGTATTACAGAGTGCACAGCGGGAATAGTGGTTTGGAAAACAATGCAGATCTCGCGACCCGACTCGTGTCTGCACCGCTCTCTCTGTCTCTCTCTCTCCCTCTCTCTCGCTCTCTCTGCCAGCCTGTGTGAAATAAGGAGAGTCGGCCTGTTCGCGCACGAGACACACAGGCGCAGAGCGCGACGCGGGGTGGTGGAACAGCGAGCCAGCAACCACCTCGTAAATTACGAGGCCCATTTAGCGGAGCGCGCGCGGCTTCTCACGAAAGAGAGAGAAAAAGAAAAGAGAGAGGGCGAGCGTGGTGCATGAGGGCGCAACCTTTCTCGGTCCGCACCTTTACTCTTACTCGCTTTTTTTTGTTTTGTTTTTTTGTTTCAACCACGCAACTCTCGCTCCTTCAGCACCAGCTCGAATTGCAACGAGATTCTCTCCGCGCAGGGTCGCAGAAACCCAGCGCGAGAGAAAGACCGAGCATTTTTTCCGGCAACGCGTCTGCCACCGAATGTGCCATACGTGTATCCTCCTGGCCGCCGTTGCCGAGCCTGCGGGGCAGCGTGCAGTCAGCAGTGGTACGACATTACGTATCGTCCGACGTGTATATCCTTTTGCACGGCGCGCCTCGGCGCGACCACGCGACGCGTATACACCACTGTGTACAGACGCGCGCGGCACGGGGCCGGCATAACGTAACGTAATGCAGTACATTACGAATGTACGGAATGGGGAACATTAATACGCGAGGCATTCGCCCGTACGACGCTGGATCCCGACTACGCCAAGTTCACTAATTTTGTAATTTATACATTGTCGCGGGAAATATGCTGTAAAAAAAAAGCGAAAGATGGAAAAGGCACCGATTACTTCGGGGTCTGTTCTCAATTTTGAGCTTACGTAATTGTGGTAGGTGACTCTAGGGCGGGTTGGGACAGGACCCGCGTTTAGAAAGCGACATTTTTTAACGGATACACGACAAAATTATTTTAAGTGTTATCCGAAATATTCGGCCGAGTACCAGAAAAAATTGCCACCGAAAATTCAGACCATTACTTTTTTAAGTGTTCCTGTTATTCGGTTTTCAGTCATGAAACTAATAAATTATACCTCTAATATTTTTAGTTAGAAACGCGATGCACTTAGTAGTTTGTGGTATGAAAATAAACACTTTCATTCTATTACCTGAGATGAATATTTTGCCAACAGGGATATCGCATGCTTCCGCGTCCCACGAATCGTCGTGAAAAAAGTATCGAAGCTCAATATACCGCCACTTAATTGCATATCTCACGTGCGGATGTCGCCAGGTCCAATTAATTTTACACGGCTTAATGCATGTTTACAGAGTAAATACATCGTAAACGCCGGTTTGCTTGGTGGGTCTTTCGCTTGCGGCGATGCCACTAAAGTGTAGTGCGGCAGAGCAGCCAGCGTGTGTACTATATGCCTTTACGATATACCGCGGAGGCCCCCGAACTGCGGAACGATATTTATACCCTCGTATATTTTATCGCAGATTTTCGTCGTACTTTATACATTTAAGCTCACTCGGGGACGTATATATTGGACGGTCGTTTCTCGCTGAGGGGAATGGGGACAGGGAGGGGCATATAAAATATATCTACAAGCTCCTCGTAGAGTAGGCACTTGTTATCGGACACTTGTGATCGATATAGAGCGCCCGACTAAACATCGTAAGCGGTTATTTGCTCACCTCGAAGTCTCGCGCGCACTCTATATATCTGTCCGTACAGTCGCGCGTCCTGACTTATTGCCCGGCGAATCGCGCGTCTCACTTACGACTGGTACGTGCATTGCTCGTGCCTCTCACCACTGCCCACACTCGGCCTGAGGTTGGTTTGATGATACGTCCATCATCGTTAACAGTGGGAAGTGGCGACTGGCTCTCTCTCAGCATCGGCTGCCCATACTGCTACTGACACGACTGCAAAAAAAAGGAAGAAAGAAACAAACATACGAGGACCTCAGCCTTCATGGGCCGATTACACCGCTTCCACGCGTTCGCTTGCCTTTCCGATCGACTGGCCCCCACACGCGCCAACGAGCCCCCAGAGTTTATCGCCCCCTTCCCTCCCGCCCTTCCTCGCCACCCCTGCGACCCGATAGAGGGATTTCCTCGGAAGGTATATATTTTCTATGCTATATACCTCGCTCTGTGCCTTTCTGCCTTCCAAACCCCACGACCTATAACCAGCTCTCACTCTCGCCGGGCGTTATGCACCCGGAGCGCTCGAGGTAAACACCACTAATCTCTCCATATGCGTAATCCCATCGTGTGATATTCTCAAGTTATATCCTTCCTGTGGGCCGCCCCAGTGCGCGATCCGATATATACCGTCCCCTGCAGCACAAACCGGCATTCATAGTCGTTACAGTCAAAATTATGAGATAGGATAACGATAATAGCAAAATATACAATAATCTGTAATCGAGCGATATGTTGATGATTTCTTTTTTGCTTTCAGGTACGTACAATTCTTGGATTCTTGTTTGGTGACTGTCAGGGCCATCGACTTTTTCGCTGAGTTAATGGTATGTATTGTGCGACGAATTATTGATTTCGAGTAAAGCTTCATCAAAGCGTTGAAAAAGAACTTTCCACATACCGAATTCCAAAAATGCCACTTGCACTTCTGCCATTTCATCTGGGGACATTCAATCACTGGGAGTACAACAACAATACGACACAGACGTAGAATTCTCTCAGCATCTAGGGATGCTTATCGCTTTAGCCTATGTGCCGCCTGAAAACGTAACGAACAAGTTTGAGACACTTGTCAATTCCGAGTATTTCCTCAACAATGGAGAAACAGAAAATATCGTCAAATACTTCGCGGAAACGTTGATCGAACCCGTTGCAGATATCGCGCAACACACCTCTGTTTTCACTCGAGACGTGGAACTGTTATTCGGCTGTGCTTCACGATCAGCCGCGAACAAAGAATTCCGCGGAGAGCTGGCATCGTGTGATCAGCGAGCGCGTACGAATTGCGCATGCGTCAATTGGAAAGTTCATCAAAGCATTATAACAAGAGCGGACTACTACCGAAATCATCAAAGAAAGGGTCGCTATGTGAGAAATCCCAACTCGCAAGCGCAAAAAGTTTGCAGATTACAGTGCTCGACTGAAATCCATTATCGAAGACTATCCGAATAGAGAGAGCATAGAATACCTACGAGGCATAGCCTACAATGTCTCACTGTAAACACAGTATACACAGTTCCATGCAGTAAAATAATATCAACGTAGATGACGATGCTCGACTGGAACCGACGCCGTAAGCACTAATTCCACAAAAGCATAAATTACAATAATCGACATTAATCTACATGCTTCAGTAAACCCTAAACAATTGTCAAACAGTCACAATTTTGAATAACCTCGCCAATCGTAATCTCCAACGTTGAAACCGCCAAACTCAATAATAAAAAAACAGTGACATGTATTTATCTACATGGATTTGTAATAAATTAACAGACGTAATTTGTGAAAATAATTTTGATAATTCCAGCCTATGATTCAAGCTATTTTTTGTTTGTGTTGTGGCATAATTATCAGAGTCATCAAACATGCCCTAATTTAGTTGCTTGTTCGTGCTGGCCAAATTAATGGTTGATTGGCCATTTGTTGACGCAATCGACAAAACCAAATAAAAAAAAATCCAGAGCACGATCAGCGTTTCTTCATTCCTTGTGAGTGTCAATCACAGACGAGAATATTTTCCGTTTACAAAAATCAATGCCAATATGCCACGATAAATATTTTGTTTATTTACAGTCCATTTTTTCGGCGTAGGCTTCGAGGTGTCTCTACTGTAGTAGTACATACACACTGGGGATCGTCTATACGCTGGAGGCATTCGCGCGTATCGTGTATCGTACATGTTTTCCAAGCCGATATTTACGTACCCGAGTTTCGTTCCTTTTATTTGCGCTATCGCCCGAGCTTACAACGAGCACAGATCTAAGTGCACATACACATATGTACTTCCACACTTGGCGAATATGTGTTACTGTAATTAACGTGCATGAGATAAATAGTAAATGGGATAGAGATCTCGGGCCTGCAAAGCCCAGGGGCGAGAGAGAGAGAGAGAGAGAGGGAGAGAGAGCCGAACCCAGAGATAGAAAACATCACTAACAAAGCACAGACAACACGCGCGTTTGCAAACAAGATGATACGGCTGCGGGCAACATTTCCCTCAGTGACATGCGCCCCGGGAGTGAGAGTTCAGGTAGGTGAGCCCCGGATGTTTCGACGGTAGTTTCGCCCCGCGCGTACATCGATGCGCGCACGTGAATCGTGTACCTACCTACGTATGCGGTATTGCAATTCCGGCGTTGAGACGTCATCGTACATGACTTTTCGATATCTCACTCGCTACCCACCTGCCCAATCGAATATTCTTCGACTTTCCTCTTCGGTGATGTCTGCAGTGCCTTCTACCATTCCCGTCAGCCGAGATACGCGCTGCAAGGTGATTTATGAATTTATTATTATATTTATTCGGTACGTGAGCCTTCGCAGCTTTTTCTTTTTCGCTATATTTCGCATACATCTCGGTTGGAAACCATATTTGAGGAGGCGCAATGGTACGAATGAAAAGAGCGACGTTAAATCCTACTATTTAACTTTCGACCGCAACTGCGAGAGGCTTCGGGTGAAAACGAACGCCGGGCAACGAACCGGAAGCCTCGGGATTCAGGAGCTCTGCCTCTCGGCTCGTTGCAGGCAACCGCAGGACGAACAAATCTTGATCCCCGCCGTTGGGAATTAACCTTTGCAGCCCTATAGCCCCGGCACAGCACGCGCGCTAGAGAGATTGAACTCGCAACCTCCTATTGGTCGCCTCGTGTCGTCGCCTCTGCACTCCGTCCACAGGCCTCCTCGATAATCTGGATTAAACAAAATAGAAGCGAGTAAAAGGCTCGGCTCGGCTGTGTGAAGGAAAAACGAATAAGTAACGACTGAAGGCTCACGCTGCGAACGGGTAAAAAAGACCCGTTGGCTGAGGAAGAACTTTGACCGTTGAATTTTCTCTTTTTACCGGATAGAAAAGAAGTATGTACAAAAATATATACGTGCATCTGGGACTTTGTGTATGGGAAATACACTGGTAGGAAATCTGTGGGGATATATCCAGGCTAAGCCTGGCCCTGGCAAGGCCAATGTAGCCCTGGCCACTGCTTTATCAGTTCCTGTCCATAACGCCGTAACAAACGAGAAAGATATTCATCCAGGGGATATATGCATCGGTTATCCTAACTGACTGACGAATTGTCTAATCAACGATCCACCTGAATTCCTGAACCTGGAAACCTAGAATTTTCTTAGAACTGACCTGGCGAACGTTTGAATTATATATGTAGGCTTTAGGACTTTCCACTGCTATACGTCCTACATAAGTCATATATTCCAGAGTGTATTTTATTTTCCTGGATGTTATTTTCTTCCGTCCGCACGAACTCGCGTCGCGCAGCCAGACTTAAAAACGGATGCTTGAGTTCTGTTCACCCGAGCAACTCGTCCTGCAGACTCGGAGCGAGTCACGTAACACTCGTTGCGTCCTCTCTGTTTCCTACCTATGTTATTATAACAAGCATCACAGACTGCGACACAGGGACTCGCACTGTGTGCCCTGTGTTCCTGTTGTTACTCGGCGTCTCGACGATACGAGCCGAGGGCAACGTCTCGAGCAAAACATCAAGCGTAGGTAGAGGCGATAAATAGCGCCGCATAGTGTCGCACGAGAGGTACAAAGTAGGTATATATGCAGCGTCGCTGACGACGCTAGGAATGTCGTCCTTATACCTTGGCGCCCTTTTTCTACCGGAAGGGAGAAAGGAAAAGAAAAAAGAACAAACCAACGACTCTCTCTTCTCTGCCGTTGGTGCGCCAAGACAGAAATCTTTATGCGAGCCTCACCGCGGAGACCGAAAGACCAGGAGATTGTTTTATTTCTGGTCTCACTGGGAATACATAGAGAGACGTAGTGCTCATCTTTTGGCTCAACTTCACGCGTTCACTGACCGCGTCGAAATTCACTGAATCGTATTCCACACCACGAATCCCGAAGTCGCCCTATCGCTTTTCGCGTAGCGTTTTTACTTTTATTTCCAACATGGGTATATTCCGTCTCAACGGAGAGAGAATCTTTCGCTCCGAATAGTATGCAGCTTTGAGAAAAGATATTGGTCGGCTCGACTAAATCCCGCGGATATGTCGGCGCGATAAATGTATTTCGAAGCTATGATATTCTTTGTTTTTTAACAACCACGTCCGATTCAGCTGATTGACGAGCAAGGAATACTGATATCTATGGATTTTAATAAACTAGGCGAATCACACGCACCAGCGCGCGTGCCTGAAAAACGTTTGCGCTGTTGCGTTCTTATAAAGCTTTAAAGGTTATGGGCACTGTCGCGCCCATCCCCTTATGCCAAATTTGACACCAAACTGAATCGTTTATCATGGATTTTCCTGACAACTAATCACACCTCGAATAGAACGATGACAATGCTTTCCTTTACTCATGAACTTTCTAAAAGAAGGATGTGAATTATTTGTGATGGTCTCGAGAACAAAGTTTACATATAACCGAATTCACCGGAATTCGGTGAGCCGGATTCTGGTTCACCGGATTTTCCGATTCCCAGATCGAGGCAATATGAACGTTCAAGGACCGGAAAAGCGGAAGGACATATAACGAATAATACGAGCCATCATCGGATTCGGTGAATTCTCAACCATCAAAGATTGCGAGTGGGCCGATCTCCTCAGCTAGTAGTTAAGAGGCAGTGATACTTCGCTCGGAACTTCGTCGCCCAATGTTAAACGCTTATAGCGCTGTCTCTCTCGCACCTTTTTGTTTTTCAATTCTCCTGAACAAATGGCTTCGACAATCGAGGAGCCAGAAACTTAGTCCAATTCTGCAATACTTCCGCACATTCAGCAGTGATAGAGGAAGTGTCGCTGTATCTTTAATAGCGGAAAAACGAGTATGCTCGAGGTGCGTGCGCTGGGAAAACACGAGAGCGAGTTTCACCGCCTCCAAGCCCTTGATGAAGACTTGTTAAGTAGCCCCACTCGGGCGATTAATTTTAAGGCTTTGACTGTTCAAGGGTCGCAGTTCTAAATGCGCGCCGTGCAGGTTTCTACTTTATTCTCTCTTTGATCATTTCACGTAAGCAATATAACAAACATTGAAGACCTTTATTTGAGCTCAAATTAATTGAAATCTGCTGTTATTTCTAATTCTGAGTACCGACATCCCGAGAACATTTTCAGTAAATCAATTACAGATATCATACGAAAATGATTGCAACAATAGACAGATTGAAAAACAACTGAATAGGAAAACATATGACTACCTACACATTTCACCATCAAGGTTACATTCAACATTTGTCAAATTTTGGCGCGATTTTTCGATATATCTCAGACAGTTCATATTCCCCTGATAACACCGGATGGACGTCAAGGTTTAGGTCTCATGTAGGAATCAAAAAGTACGCTTTTGAATGGGCGGTCTAACTTTTGCAGGCGTAATACTAAGGTTAGGACCCAACAACAAATGCTTTTTTGGACATCATAAGCCTAAAAATGGAAACCCAGTTAGGGGACTTTAGTGTACTAAATGCTCACAAATGGACCCTTTGGTGTTGTCAGGGTTCTAATCGACGATCCTAATGCAACTAAGAATATTTCGACCTTCCTAGATTTGTCACCGATATGCAGTATATTCATTCGACAGGATCGATAAATTGCAAGGTGACGTTGACAGATTCGGAAACAAAAAACAATCGGAACAAAAAAATGGTGGGAATCGCGCACGCATTGGGAAACGATGAGAATTTTTTCCAAACTTTCTTCAAATTTTATTATATGTAATTAATTTTTGCCCTCACATGTGTAAATAAAATGTAATTATACATGTTTATTTTCGTTCAACCAAACACAACATTTATTCCAAATATTGTAAGTTTTGCATTTTTTGAGGAAACAACGAACGTCAGGGATCTCGTATTAGATAATACGATAATACGATGGGTAATTTATAATATTTTTCGTAACCCCAACGATAAAGCTGCTCCTTTTCTCGCGCCAAAAAACCTCGGCTGCTCTCTGCGCTTCGTTCTACCCTGCTGTATAGAGTTGATAGCGGTGCGACTCGACCGGGCGGTAGCGACCTGTCGCGAAATTGCCGTTGCCCGTGGGAGCTTTGGTGCGGCCATCGTCCGACCGTTCACCTCCCCCGTTCGACCCCTTCCTCCCTCTCACACCCCTCTTCCCAACTTTCCGTGGGGTCCCACGGGACGACCCACTACAGATTTCCCATGCAATTATAATTGCCCGCAATTTTCATCAATTGTGAAGAACCAGGGGAGCGAGAGCAAAATAGAGAGAGGAATAGCGGTAGGGGGAGTGGGGACGATAATTAGAGTTGTCGCATAGACTGTTATAGCTGTGGTATGAGTAAATAAAAAATGTATCGAGTGATTAATGTTCTGCGACGTGCAGCGGGCACTGTTGTTCACTTGGTTTTCGCTATAGCATATGACAAATTGTGTTCATTGACGAGGTCGATTCTGCCCTAAAGTCATTAAAGTTAAATTCTCAACTAGTCAAATATGGCACGTACACTTCTTGCATTATCAACAGAAATTTCAAACAAGGACAATCGCTTTTCACTCATAGAATTATCCATTGTGCTAAATAATTTTATTACCGATACGCGAAAAATTCAATACATTTTTTATTTTTCAAAGTCACAGAGTCATCGTCAAATCCTAAAAACACGCATCAGCCTCCAAAGATTACTTTGCATTTCATTAAAAAATATATATATTCTCGACTTCTGCAGTCAGTGTGCGATAATTCGCGTTCTTCGGTGAACTCGGCTATTTCCCACTCTCGGCAAAGCCATCGTCGCCCAAATTAGCTATGAAAACTTTCGCGAATTTCCGTTAAAAGGGTCGCCGATAAAAACGCGTCTATCCTTCCGCCGGCGGCGCAGTGTAACTGCCAGAGTGCATACGCATTATATGAGTTCGACTTTAGCTATGCTCGCGGTAAGCACCAGCCACGCGAACGACTGTAAACGAGGGTTCCGCAGTGGCAAAAGTTATCAACTTTGGCACTCGATCGACGACGGCGACGCAGACGGGAGGGACAGTTAAAGGGAACGAACCAGACGGCTAAGAGAGGAGCGCGAGAAATCGAGGCTGCCCGCGTCGAGAGGTCTATAATTGGCCGAGTCACGTAGTCGCCAGCGAGAACCCGCGAGGACAGAGAACCTGGATGCACGGCATTCCGGATGTTGGAAAACAAGCCCCCCGGGGGAAATCGATAATCGCGCGCGCGTAAAAAAAGTGGCAGCGGCCCCGGCTGCTCGGAGCTGAAATGCAAAAATAGCACCGCAGGTTTTATTTTCGTAAGGGTGGCGCGGGCCCCGCGGACTCAAACTTTATGCTCCGGGCGGGAGAGACGGCGGATGCCGAATGACTGCGCGCTGGGTTGAGTGCGAGCGAAAAAGAGGAATGTCGAAGGAGCGAGAGGAGCGAGAAAGAAAGAGGGAGTTTCGCGCAGTGCGACGCCATCCAGTAGCAACAGCGGCCGCGGCAAAAGCAGAACCAGCAGCAGCAGCAGCAGCAGCAAAAGCAGCATCAGGGTGATGCTGTGTGGCCGTAGGCGCCGCGTCGGTTGCTCGTGGGCGAGACGTCGAACGAGAGCGAGCCGGCAACCCCCCGCGCCGAGAGCGCGCCGGGTTCGATCTCGCGCGTTCGCTCGTGCCCCGCTTGTAATTGATGGGGCCGAGTGTCAATGGACCGATTCGTAAAGAACGGGCGTTTGTCGCATCTGTTGGCCGGCGCGGCCGGTGTTGTCTCAACGTTACTTTATCACCGATAAACTCCACTACCACTCTGCCCCGGGAGCCGGAGCAGCAGCAGCAGCGGCAGCGGCAGCAACGGAGCAGAGGAGGCACAGAGGACGCGAGGTGAGTCGGTGGGACGCTGTGTGTGCCCGACGATCCACAAATATCCACCAACCCCGCCACCGGTCGTTTCCCTTTTCTCTCTAGCGCCGTTGCTTTTTTTTTGCTTTTTGCGCCCCTTTATTTTTATTTTATTTCAACCCCCCACGCCGTTTCTTTCGTTTTTTCTTTTGCCGAACGAAAAACCCTCTCGATATACAGAGAGAGCGTCAAGTGTCAGTGAAATCGAACGAGATGTATATATACATAGCGTCCTGGCTATTCTGAAGATCGTGAAACACCGGGCGAACTGCCGCGCGGAGAGAAAGAGAAAGAGAGCGAAGGTACATCCGAAATTGGAATTTGATACGTGGCAAAGGGTCGTTCGGTGAAAATGTGGAGGAGATGCCCCCCGTCCCCCGGCCCCGGCAAACGAGCAATAGTGGATCGTTGGAATACTTGGACGGTGGAGAAAGGCAATAAAATTCTAAACGCGAGGCGGGCAGGTTCAGAGATTTTTCTCCCGTCCGGCTGGGTAGTGTCCTTGCGAAAAGCTTTCACCACAAGGAAACACCGCGCGTCAATCGTTCGAGGTAGTAAATATGGACCTTGTGCAAGGTGGTGTTTTCTCTGAATCACTATACTTAAAATGTTTTGAGGCAACGGCGAGACACACCTATCGTCTCTTGTGCTTATCGAGGGCTAAGAGAAATATCGGTATCGACGTGACATGGCAACTCAGCGTTGCGAGAAGAGCGAAGGATGCCTCGCAACAGAAATAAGGAAAAGGGCCACTGGTGTCCCAGATCTTTGGTTGTCGTACGCTTCTGCGAGAATAAAAGCCGCATATACATTATATATCGAGATAATATTTGTCCTCGCCATAGTGGAGGGAAAAAAAATATGCTCGAGCCTACATGACGGTGGAAAAGGGAAAATATATTTTCAGGGGATGATGTATCGGGAGCTTCAGAAACTGCACATGATCTACTTGAATCAAGTACTAAGTTTGGTGGTGAAGCCTTGAAGCTGAGACGGTGCACATCATACTTTAGTAAGTGTATGTGTAACGCGAAAAAATATGAAGGCGTAGATTTCGCCATTTTTCGATCGATAGTTAAATCTATGAGTTCTGATATAAACAATCAATTTCAAAATTACTTTCAAAGTAGGTTCTTTCGGTTCCGTCATTAACGAAAAGAATTACGAACCAAGATAATTTTGTCTGCTTCTCTTTCGTGCAAAAAGTCATTTTACATTCAAAGAGAGATCATTTTCTGAACGAGCCTGTAGACGCTACGATTCGTCCGCGAGATGTTCGCATACGTGGGTCGAAAGCTCAACAAACCTTTCACTTTGCCTGCGAGCTCTGTATATATAGCTCCTACATTCGCTTGTACGGGCGACACCCTTACTCGGTGTGCCAACGATTTTTCACTCTCTGTCCCTGGGTCAGCACTCAGGCGCAAGTGAAATGCAAACAAGTGAATTTTTCGTACGGCACCAAGAGCCGAGAAAGCCGGAGAAGGATCGAGGTTTTGCGAATTCAAGACGACTACGACCATGATCCACGAGGCCATATATAATTTTTCATCACGATGTATTATGTCACGTCCAAGTATGTCAAATTGAAGGCGAGATCAATGGCAGATTTTGCGTCAGCCACGTGTATGGGTAATAAGAGAATATTTCCTGGTTATTGCAACGAATTTCACATCCGTTAAATTATTATTGTTATTATTATTATTATTATTATTACTATTATTATTATTATTATCATTATCATTATCATTATACCAATAGAGTTGCAATCAATACCGATTGCAACTCTGTGTTGACTCTTCTCAGAATTCCAATCACAACCCAACTTGTTTTAAGCGTTGCAATCGTCCGAATCAAGCTATCAATAAAATGAAAATGCACGGGTAAAATTCCAAGTATCTCGATCGCCAAGATTTCTTAGCTGCAATGCGAAAGCGTAGCTTTTATAAAAACTTGAGTTTTGGCAGTGTAAAACTTTCTGCGTAAACGATTACACCGATGGAAATCTTCTCGGAATATTCTATTACTGGATTCTGTGATGGTAAAGTTGTCTCGAAATATAGACGCGCAGTTTTGTGAGCTGATAATAATGATTTTTAGAGCGAAACGTATATTCCTCAAAACTCAACAGTTATACAATAACAAATTAAATTAAATTTTGTTTGTGCCGTCGCTGGAAGGATTTTCGCAAAAGTGTTATCGCATTCTATGGAGGCAGACGAAAAAAATTCCATTTCAATTACGAAGTGACAATGAGCTCACCCAAAATGAACTTTTTTCAACATTTTTGTCCACTTTCTCGCAGACCTTGCAAATGTTATGAAGTCCCCCCACCCCCCCAGAAAAAAAGAAAGAAGTTCACGAAGTTTTACTAATTACAAAACGTGCTTCACATGCCGACCGTGTTAATGAGAAGATAAGCATGGCCAAAGGGGTGAATGTCATACTTACAAAATTGTCTTCGTTACACACACCTACGTCTTTGGAATGCCAGCGAAAATGGTGTGAAGCACGTGGGCCATCGAAGAGATTTTAAATTTCTCTCTCGCGGTTGAACGTTGCAATAATTTCGACGAGGTAGTCTTAATAAGCTTGTGCCGGTTAATATATGCAATTCGAATGTCCGTACGTACCAAGACACGACGAACTTGCCGGGTGCAAGGTGTACAAAAGACCGGAATACCGGAATGTGCTTTAAGAGGACGACGGGAGAGCCGGAGAAGAACACGGTGGAACGAAAGCTCTGTGTTTGCTGGATAAATAACCGTAACTCGGTATTAAGACTGGTGATCCGAGGCGTAGTGCCTGCCGAGACACAGAACTCGGGGGCGAGAGACAGAGAGCAGCGAGAAGAAGAAAGGAGTGCGGAGAGAGTCAGGCGGGACGTTTAATTAATGCAATTCGCGTCGCGCGCGCACGACGCGCTTGCTCGGGTGGATGGAACCTGGAGAGAGGGAGGCAGTGAGAGAGAAGTGGTACGTGCCACTTGGGCCAGTATACCGCCTGCTGGATGATAGCCCAGCGGGAATTCTCTCCTGGTCTCGAGGGTCAAGCCTGAGCGCCCTCGGCTCGGCGGCACGACCACAACTATTCATCTAGCGGACTGGCCAGAAATTATGAAAATAACTCGGATAATCAGTGACTAAGGAGAAAAACATGATGGAGCAGAACTGTTGATGCTTCGCTGCTTCGAGAATCTGCATGTTCATCGAAAACACCTGTATTGATTTATGTACATTTTCACTTTTTTTTAAATAAAAAATGATATTATTCCTTATTTTAAAAGGTTATGCTCAAGCGTAATAAGTAAAAATACATTATTTGCTATTAAAATGCTTAATCCTTCTTTTAAAAAGTTCATGAGTAACGGAAAACATTGTTAGCAAACTATTCGAGCTGTGATTGGTTGCCACAAAATCCCGTTTTAAACAAAATCAGTTTGATGTCAAATTTGACATAAGACAACGGGTGCGGCAGTGCCCGTAACCTTTCAAAGCTTTATAAGAGCGCAACAGCGCAAAATTGATTAGCCTATTATAGATGAAATTTTTAAACAAAATACTTCTGAGGTCGATTTTGGCAATTTTTGGTCCGGAGCCGGATCTATGATTTTTTACAAAAAAAAAACGTCTCCAAAAAGGATTTTTTTCAAATCGAGTAAAAAGTATTGGTAACCAGTGTTTTCGGGGGTAGAATATACGATGTCCTCAACGGCTAAGACTTCTGCAACGCCTGCTTGATTTTCGACTTCATTTCTGCGAATCTGGATTTCTACTGCGACTTCTACTGCACCCACGACGACTTTTGCACTCCCTTCGGACCTGCGGCACCTTCAACTATTTGCTTTTTTTGTGTATTACTTCATTTCAATTTTTCAACGTCTGCTTCACTTTTTCCTTTGCTTATTCGTATTGCTCTTGTTTCTCGCCTGTTTTTGCCTCATTTAGTCTTAAGTTTGGCTCTGTACTCGTTTCACGCTTGCTATGTTTTCCTTGCTTTGTATTTCTCTGTAACTTTAGTCCTTAGGGGACTTTGTCCCAGGACTTAATAAATACTACTACTACTACTACTACTACTTCAGAACGATGGTATAGGTAACAAGTCGATATTTTGAAAACAAAAAAAACAAAAAAAAAAATCTGAGTTCGATTTTGGCGAAAAGTTTTTCAGGCACGCGCGCCAGCGGGTGTGATTACCCTAGTTAAATATAAATTTGGCAACAAAAATTTTGGATTATAACTCACAAAATTAAAGAAAAAACATTCTAAATTTCGCGCGTGTGAGATTATTAGGCGCAGTGAGTTGCTTGAAACTCTTATTCCAGAATGATTCGAAGTCACCGAACGGTAGATCTTTCGGACAACCATTTATTTTAAAAAATGTTAACTACTAATTCCACGAGACCGTAGGTACCAGACCGACAATTCTTAATGGCTCTTCAGAAGCGCGATGCAAAGTGGCCCTGCCGCTCGTATATAATCCCGAAACGCGGTGAAGCGCCGGTCTCCAACTGTTTTAACGCTAATGACCGCACGCCCTTCGAGACAGAACGACCGAAAAGATTAATTTCATTAAGACCTCGTGCTGTGTGCGTGCGCTGTGTCCACTTGAGTGGCTCCTACAAACACGAGTACCACCGACCCAACGATGAAGTGGCTATTTCCACTCTCTCTCATTCGGCTTTTTCCAACGCTGCGCGCGCGTCACGGTGTGTAACATATGCATTCACAGCTGGAGAAAAATAATTGTGCTTCAGGGATCGATTAAAAAAAGACTTCCCGCGGATTGTACGGTGTTACAGCGGCCACTGCTACTCATTCGCGTCGCCAGCCAGCTGATTAATTCCATGGAATGATCCTGGATTCTCGAGCGGATTGTCGGCTTCACCTGGAAAAAAGGGCAAAAATAGCAGTTTCGTCGTTACTTCGTAATCTTAAAAACACTGCAGGTTGCTCGGTGCGATCCATAATAAAACAAGCGTTGCAAGCACCAATTTTCAAGACCACCCACAACATTTCGTCGCGAGACAATAAGTCGTTTTTTTCCTCGATAGATTGCCACCCAAAGGCGGTCGCGTGGGGAAAAAATGCTGCACGTCTACTCCTCAGTCCGCACTGACTAATACACGTCAGGCATTATCATAGCTAAGCATTGGAAAATTCTCGCGTACATTGGGTCGGGCTATTCTGTTATAAAGTCGACGCTACGTGCGAGGCCAGGAGAATGATGCCCCAACCAGATATGGATGAGAGTTTTCTCTGTACAACTCGGGAGCGCGCGGGGATCTGGTATTCAAACCGAAGAGAGAGTCCATTCAATTCGGTGCAATCACCGGGTTGTGTGGGTGGCCTGGTGGCACTCTCGGCCCTTTTGAAAGGCAACCTGCCCCCAGAAATAAAGCCGAAAAATGCGCCCTCGATATACCCACCGCTGACGCTGATCGCGCCACGCTCTACCCCGTTTTATATGCCGCACGGATAATAATCCTCGTTTTCCCGCATCTTTTTTTGTCTTTTGCCTTTTTTATTTTTCCTGTTTTGTTCGCCGCGCACAACAGCGACGAAACGGCAAGCCGCGCGTTAAACGCTGCCGCTGCCGCTGCCGCCATGCCCAGCTCGGAATGAATGAATGAATGAATGATACATCGCCGCTACTTTAAGCGCCCGGGAACACTGGAAAGTAACATCGTCGTTCGCTCGTTTCACCCCCACGAACCTGTTCTCTCTCTTTTCTTTTCCCTTTTTAATTAACAAACGCTCGTTGCGGGGCTGTAATGGAAAGTCCACGTGCCTGTTTTTTTTTACACGAGGATTATTACGGACACCTTTTACCGCGGAGGCGGGTAACGCTGTTATGCAAATATTATTCTACTATTTTTTATATTGCCTTTTTCGATTTTTTTTTTCTTTCTTTTTGCATCAACGTGGAGATGCGTCCCATCTCACTCTCGAGCCACGAGATATCGAAGACGGGATAGACGTCCTAACCAGTTGGGGTGAGGGGAAGGAGGGGGGAGGATGGCACGTTTCCGCTGCCGTGCTTACCCGAGAGTTCAATGAGGATCTACGATAATCTGTTGGCCGTGATGTCGGAGGTTCCCGGATGAACCAGTCACCTGCCAGTTTCCCGTCCGCATCCACGAGCATTTGGCTGTCGAACGCGATCAACAGAGACGCGCAACGAGACAGAGAGAAAGATATAGCGGACGACGAGCGTGTTTGCTAAAGCGACACAGCGTGAGCTCCGGGCATCTGTATCGGAGATTGGATCATCGTCGACTTACGAGATACGTCAAACGTTGTTTCTTATCGTTAAACGCGGACGCGAAGCCTCGGGGATGTCGAATTTCCACGGGTTAATGCGACGGCGACGAGCTGCCCGGGAAGTACTCGTATTTTTATGAAATAGATTTTTTACCTTTTTACGGCCATTACGGTTGATTTTTCTCGACAGTCGAACATTTTTTCTGAAACAGATTAGTGGAGGGGAGACACTTTCGGTTTTTTTTAACGGAATAATTTATTTTACGTGAAACAAAAATGCGAAATGCATTTCTGATGATTGCTAAGGCATTAAAGATAGCAAGAAACAGAAATTATATTTTTACCCAAATATACATTTTGGTAGCTATGAAATTCGTTTAATTAGAATCAGATAAGACAAGTTTCGTTAAGTCTACTGGAAATAGACTCAGAATCGTTGCTCACATAATTCCTGCTTTATTTCAGTTGCTAAGCGTAGCAACAGATCGCATTTTCAAATAGCATTTAGATACTTTCTATTATTAGCGCCTTCATTATCCGTTCTCATGCCACAGCCGATGCCGCCGGGCGCTGTAATTCGTCACGTAATGCCGTAAAGAGGCATAAATGATGTAGGAGGATAGAACGGTTCCCGGGTATCGCAGCTGATTCCTAGTATTCAATTATCAAGTAATGATATTAAACGAATCAAATTATCTCTCTACCCAGTATCTCCGATTACAATTGAAACGATAATCAACCAGACGCTGGATAGAGATTGATTGATATTATTTAATAATTCCTTAGTTGTACTGTGAGGCTGATTAATTTTAAAAATCATAAGAGGAAGAAACTTAAAACTACGTACAAAGAAGTAAAAAAACCAGCTGGGACTTTGAAAATTTCGGAAAAGTTGGAGAGAGTTTTATCGTTTGAAATATTTCCGAGCCGAGTGGCTATAGGGCTGACTAAAAATAGAGAAATAAACAAGAATAAAAACGGTAGAATGAAAACATAAAATAATCAATAAATAAACTTACCTCTTCCAATAAAATAAAATAACACAATGTAACAAGCTACAACATTACGAGAGAGGAGAGGAGACGCCAACACGGGGCTACCAATCACTGTGCTCGCACAGTCCTTGAGTGAGTGAGCGAGTGAGCGATCGGAGTGAGCTAGAAAGCAATTGAGAATAATCCCTCGTGTCTAGCTGTCTGCTGGATGCATCGCGGGAGTATCAGGATTGTGTCGAGCCCGGTGATCACCTCTCTGTCTCTCTCCCTTTCACTCTCTGTCTCTCTGTCTCTTCTCGTCGTCCTTCTGCCTCTTAGTTTCCAATTCGAGACAACTACGACGAAATCCTATTAATTAATTCATCGAGGTAACAAACGCGAGCGTCTGGCGAAATCTCCGTTACCGCGAGGCAGAAAGAGCGAGTGAGAGAGGAAATAAGCGCGCTTATTTGCAACCGCGCCCACGGCTCACGATTAACTCTCGGGCGATGAAACGACTTCGAATACGCGCGTGAAGGAGAAGAGGATAAAGCAAGAAATAAATAAAAAACGAATCAGAGAGGGAGAGAAAGGGACTCGCATTATCCGCGCTGGATGTCGAGATTTTATTCTGTGAAGGCCGAAGCCGAACTGCTGCAGGTGCATCCAGGTGTCTCGAGCTGCGTTTCAGCAGTTCTCTGTTGCGCTATTTTTCTCATTCACCTCTCTCTCCTCCCGGTCACCTCACCAACACTGCACTAGGTTTTATTTATTTTTTGTTCTCTCTCTTTCTCTGTGGACTGCTCGCTCTCCTCGGAAACATTCGAGAGAGCAGCAGCTTATGCTACGCTTTTGCGAACGAGAACGGAATAGAAGAACAGGGGGAAAAAATACAAAGCCGTTGAGACGAGAAGAGATGCGGGCATCCGCTAGACTCATAATGTCCTTAACTATACAGCGCGGAGTTCTGCTATGCAACAGCCAATAGAAGTCCGCGCACAGTTGTGTCTTATTCTTATTCCTATATTCGCAGTCAACAATAAAAGTAACGAGAGCGAGCTGAAACGAGACAAGAAAAAGCGAATTAAAAAATGTATACGTAATCATAAATGCCGGATTAAAAGACTTTCTTTTTCATATAATGCTTCCGGGGGTTTTCTTACCGAGAACCGTGTTCTTTGGGCTTTTAGTGCTACTGCGTAAGCTTTGAAGTCTCAAGCGGTTGATGTTGTCTCGACTCGAGGGATAATTACATAATAATAAATGCTGTTTGAGATTTTTGATGTTATTATCCTTAGCTGGGATGGGTAGCCGAAATCACGAAGGAAACAGGAGAGGAAAAATTAGACGATGCTTGGAATAATATTTGAGTATTTTCCACGCTTACCGCGTAACCATAAATTATGTAATAAACTAAAAAATATGGAAATCCACGTAAATAGCCTTTCAAAACCCCTTTTAAGGCACCTTTATACCTTCCAGCCACGAGATGTAAGCTACGATTTGAGTGTAACACAAAAAAATAATTATTTCACGGATGCGAGTCTTTTTTTGAGGCAAATTATGGTTTATTCATTCACGCACCCCCTTCGTTCCTTCTTTTAAATACAAATGTTTATAGCTGACGAAACGTGCGGATTTTTTTAGTACACGGATTACAGAAACGTGAGATTTTTCTTTTTTTCGGTGTTTTTCAATAAACCCCTGCGGCTTGTCGAGTCAGTCGATCGATGAAAGTTTGATGAGGCGTCCGGTGAAAATTGTTAAGCCACCAGACTGGAATGACGCGCGGCTTGTCTCGCGTCGATCAGCTATTTTCAGTGAAAACGCTTTTTGCTTGTATCCTTTTTTTATCCCATGTTCCATTTTTTGTTGTGTTAAACTCGACACCGCGTGCAACTGTTTTCACAAAAGAACTGATTTCTCTATCAAGCGAACGGTTTCGAGTCTATCACAACACTCCGTATTGGTAAAATAAATACTATAAATATGTAAAACCCTTTAAAAAATTGCACACATTAATAGACAGTGCTGCAAGATGATACAGCATATGTGTGTAAATATAACTGTGAATAATATTGATTTATTATCAAACAAAATGGCAGTTTCTGAAAAATATTTCCGTTAATATGTTTCAAAGAATAATTAATACCGTTTTCTTCAATTAATGTTAAATTGCTCGTTTTGTTGGTTAAACGATGCATCACCAATTCGCCGCTCCAAGTTATGAATTGATTTATTGAATTACTAAATACATCGGTTTTATGAATCAATTTAACTTTAAACAGTAAACAACCAAATCTATTTTCAAACAACATCTACCACGAAAAAATCTTTGATTGTACGTTAAAAATGCACAATAAAAATCTGTGAAAAAAATAATTCGCCATTAACATTCCTCCGCGTTAGCAACATGCACTACTGTCGGGATTGGTCTATACAAAATTGCAAAAGTAATTTGTCCAATTCAACACTCACTCGATTGTGGGCGAGCATTGTGACGCTGCGACGACCTTAACGCCTGTGACGTTTGTCGAATGGATTTCGACAATTTTTCGCCAGCGACCGCGATAACGATGTCCCCATTGTGTATTAATGTTTTATGAAGTGCGATGATTGTGTCAGTGACAGTTCCCTCTCTGTATGCTAGCGGTGACTAGTGGGCAGCGTAGTTATAAATAAAGTCTCTTGTTAAAGGGATGACAACGAACGCGGAGCCTACGTATAGCATATACACGCTGCGCCCAAAGCCGAAAATGAAACGGGGAATTGGTGGGCGAGGGGGTAGCGGGAAGCGGGGTAGAAAAAAGGGATGAGAGACGCTTTCCAGTGGAATGCCTGCTGTTGGAACAAAACGATGAAACGTGCACGCTCTCCAACCCGCGCTTACGCCAATAATCAATTTAAATTGTACAGAACACACCGGTAGTAAAGTATTGACAATGGGCTTGGCCGGAAAAGAGTATGCAGGCACCGAGTGCTCTACATTTTGCGTCAACACAAACTCTCCGGCCTCACACTGCAAAATACTACTACAGAGCTTTATATAAGCGGCTGAAGAACTGGCTATTTTGAACGGGAAAAAATAGTCGGTTAAAAAAGGACACACACAGGGCTGTTCAAAGAGTTAAAAGCCTCGTTGCGGGAATAAAAATAATTGAAAGAACCTGTGAAAAACTGCGTCAGACTGTATTGACTCGGGATATGCGCAGCACGCCGCCATGTCAATTTGCACGTACAATTTGCGGGTCTCCCGATCACTCTGTGTTTATGCAATTACAACGTTAAAATATGTGGGATTTGTGCGATATACCTATGTATATTCACGATTGACAGCGCACAATTAAAAATATTATTGACATTATTTCAATCACGCTAAAGATTAACCGCTGGTGAAATTATAAACAAATACTCGCTTGATTGACATACTGATTATGAAAAGAAATAATTTTAAATGCAATTTTGTAAAGTTTTATCTCTTTAGTTGACGACAATAGCGACTGTATCAATTAAATTGCAGGAATTACGATCATTTCAATGATATTACCGTGCATCGTCTTGCTTCCCGTTCTAATCCCGCACGCATTTCTAATCTTCTGTGTCTCGGAACGGTTTACCCGCTGCTTTGAGGGTACACAGAGAGGACCCCTTCTAATCATCGGAGCAGTGATTAGAGAACGGGGCGTGTCTTGATGTTCCTCTCGCCTGCCCTCCGTCTCTCTCCTACTCTCGCTTCCTCCTCGGTAACTAAGATTCGCCAAGTTGACCGAGTCGCCGTATTGGTCTGACGTACTCTCACCCGCCGCCATGTTCTCATCATCCATCTATAATTTTGAAACTATATTGTAACTCTCTGAGAAGATTCACAAACCATTATTGCAATAAACAAGAAACACAGAGAATAAAGTATTGGCTAAAGCTGTATAATATATTATTGCTATTAATACTATAACACATTACCGCTATTATCATAAATACCATAACAACTTTGTGTAGGATATTTAAAAAATCTCAAAATGTTCCATTGACAAACTACGGTAAGACCTCGCTTATCCGGCCTCTGATAATACGGAGAATAACATGTGCACTCCGTATTATCCGACGCCGGATAATCGAGGTCTTACTATAATTCCAGACTCAGGAATAATTTCTTCCGTTTCACTGGTCACAAAAAAGGTAAATAAGTTATGGCGTATTAATGCCTTGCAATAACAGTACAACTGGGAATAAGAGGTAACCACGCAGTAAATAAGAAATACAGAAAGTATAACGCCGGTAGAAAGACTCCAAAAAAGCATCACCGCCACCGCAGTTTACCCTGGTTGTCACTGTTTCGGAGCACACGACCGCAATGATATACGTCGACCCGACGGACGTTAAATGAAGTGTAGGGGTACACGTAAAAGCAACGGATATGAAAACCGGACAAATACACCGAGTGAGTAGATACTCGCCGCTTGTTGTTGTTGAGGGGTTGTGGGGTGCTCGCGGTACAGAGTCTGGGCAACAGAGTAAAAACTCAGTGCCTCGCGAGCGTGACAGCACGTACCGATGCAATAACAGGTGATAGCGCTGCTACTGCGCACATAAACACCTTGAGGGCGCAATAAAGAATGAAAACATTCCTAAGTAAATATTGAACGTGGGTCATAGTGGGCTGACGTGCGAGCTTCTGGGGTGCTCGGGCCAGGGAGAAAGATCGAAACAGCCGAGCGCGAACCACAAGAGGCTGAGAACACATGGCGCGTGTTATGTCGACGCAGTTGAAACTGCGGATGCGAAAATGTGACCCGAGCGAGTCGCACTGACGATAGCAGCGGTTGCTCAAGTGACGTCCACGGCCTCTACTTCCAATTTCAGATCAATTTGATTTAACACGATCTGCGCCGCAGCAATAAAACGTTGTCGAAAATTGCGTATTTGCGCTTCAATTGCCGTATTGTTTGAAACAACAAAAATGAACATTCAACCGGGCGCGCGTCGTTGTGGTCCAATTCGTGTTTGTCTGTCCTATAACGATATTCCGAATACTCGTCGCACCGCGCGTCAGACTCTGTATATATACAAAGGTGGACCTTTATGCATGAGGGGGAGTGAAAGTCTCTCGAGGGTCGCTACGAGGGCATAAAAGATTTATTTTGTCAGATCAACCCCTCTGGGTTCTTGAACGGTGTCGATTGCTGTACGCGCAACGTGCACGCGATGTATAACCATACACCGAGGTTGGAAATGATTGCTCGGATTTTACGAGGTTGAAAAATATATAGTGATATAAATCAGTCTCGTGAAATAAATAATAATGTGATGTTGTGCTCTCATTCGTTGAGGTTGGCGTAAGATATCAGTGGTGTCACGTACGTTTCCATGGTTAAGAAACACACCAGCCTGCAACGCAATTGAATTTCCATCAGACCAGCTTCCAACGCTTTCCTAGTCTCCTCGGACGTTAAGTTGCGCACGAAAATGATACCTTGAAGGCTCGTCTTTTCCCTCGAGGCGTCTCTCAGATGCCGAGAGGGCCAACTTGGCCTGCATCCTAGATGATGCTCGGCCCCAACTCTCGTGCGTTAATATAAGGGTCGTAAGAATTAACTGGTAAGCTCATTAGCAATTACGGTGATGGCGAGTTTGAGCGGGTGGTGTGGGTAGGGTGGAGGCGGGGAAAACTGGCTACAAAGTTACCGATGGCTAAGCTCGCGTGAGTGTGGAGAATGAGGAGAGGAGCTGTAACGTTTAGTGTAGAGCGTTCAGAACTCTCTCAAAGCTGCTCGAGAGCCGAGAGTCGACGCAGTCTCGAGGGGCTTCAATGTTGCTGCTGCAGTAGCTGCTGCCGAGCTACCTGGCAGCCGACACCCGCTGCTGTATTGTATGCAATATAAGTAACGAATAAATATCTCGCACGGTGAAGCTGACCAGCTTGTAATAGTTTCTACTGCACATTGTTTCTACTTCACCATAATGATGCACCTTCGTTCTATATATAAAGTAGACATTCCCTCAAGCACATGCAGCCTCGAGCTATTTGTTTTTCCGGAGGAATCGCCATGCCCAAGATATTTGGCCCGGAAGCTGAGCCTGGTGTGCTCGATACTGACGCTGCCGAGCGAAAGTCGAGATATTGGAAAGCTTCCGAAGACAACTCTCTTTGTTCCTTTTTCTTTTACGGTGGCGGATAATACCGGAATTTGATGGTACGGATTTTTTTTTACTTCTGAAACTCCATCGTTCCGCTCACAATTGGTGACCAGGAAACTTTGCCAAAATGCATGTCAGCGTCTTGATGTTTTGTCCGCTGTACTTCAAATAATGATGTGTCCTTTGTCTCTGCGACTTGGTGCGACGGAACGAAGACGAAATTGAAGTTCGCGACGATGTTTTTTTGAAGAACAGTTTTTGAGAAATAAACACCGTGTTCATTTTAAAGATTCCAAGCATTGACTGACAAGTTTTTATGCATAAACTATAGTGTATTGAATTTTATATGCAAGGGTCAGTAAAATTAATGCACGATACCAGAAAAAAAGTTACGTTTATCATAGACGTATTTAAATGTTACCTTGATAAATTGTATTTAATATAAAGTAACCGTAACTTTTAATACGCGGCTTCTAAATCAATGCACCGGTATGCGCTAAAAAAACATGCGATACCGGTGCATTGCACGTTTTCCTCGGCCACTCCGCGACCCTAACTTCTCCCGATTGTCTCGATCCGCGCAGCCTTCACCTAATCTCACCAAAGTCCCGATAACGATCGTTCTTCACAGTCTCCCCCGGCAAACCTCGATAATAATAATGAGCAAAATTGGTGGCAGATTGCCGCTAAAAGAATTGGCTCTAAAAGCTATAGAACGGATTGCAGAGGGCGATGGGTTAAGGATCGAAGCCTCGGTGTATACCACACGGGCTGAGCAGGACTGTGATGATAGCCGAAGGAAAAAGAAGTAAACCGAGAGAGAGGAGAAGAGTCTCGTTCGCTCCTCGGCGTTATTTGCTCTTCCGGGATTGCCGCGCATCCAAGGTATTCGCCGGAAGTGGCTTGCCACTGCGAGGGGGGCCGGGGAGGGGGAAGGTGGTGCGAGGGTTGAGGGGTAAATGCGCGAGTGCGAGGTAGGGAAAGGAAAGTGGCTGGCTGTGGGGAAGAAAGTGAATGCGCGCCTTCAGGTTTTTCTCAATTCTTTCCTCGCTCCGTCCGATCTACCCGCCGCAGCGGTATTAGCTGCACGACGACGGCGATTGGCACTGCCACGAACGATTGGAGCGCTCACGAATTTTTTTTTTGTCTCTTCTTTTTCTTCCCCTTCCTCTTCCCGTTCCTTTTTTCGCTTGTCTCTCGAACGCCCGGGCGCGAGGTAGAGTTCGACATCCGAGAAATTTAAGCTGCAACGAAAATGCAAATGACACCGCGCGCGATTGGGTGCGGAATTTAGCGGAGGACATTATTTTACTTCTCATCCGGCCGCTGCGCGTTCCTCTCGTTTCCGCGGTTGAGGCCAAAGCCCTCCCCCCCGACTCCCCCCGGACAATCGAAGTAAAATGGCAAAGGGGCGGAGAGCCTCGACGAAACGAGAGACACCTCGTGTGTCTGTGTGTGTGGGGGAGGGCGGGGAGGCGGGAGGCGAACAGCCCTGGAGGCATCCCGGACGGACGCAGAAGAAATTATTGTGAGCGCACGAGTGAACCCTGCGCGCCCGTAGATAACTCGGACAAAGTGGATAATCCTCGCGTGTAATAATTCTTTTGACAGAGAGGTAAAAATGAATAGGAAGTGGCGCGCTTGCCCGAGCCCGGATCAAATAAATGAGGAGGTGGCCAGTGGAGGTGGATATAGAGGGTATAGGAGAACACGGGAGAGTATAGAGGCGAGCCGTCCACGCGTATCAGAGGCGGCATGCACGTGAATATGAATAACGTCATATCCGCGGCTATCGTTTCACTGACCCGGCAAATTTTCCCCGGGCCCGCCGTCCGCCGCCGCCGCATACCTCCGATTTCGCGTTTACTCGGACAAAATAAATTTCTCATCTGTAAAGTAACTGCCTTTGCGGAACGGCTGACTTTACTCCGGCTCAGTCTACTGGAAACTCGGTAATGAAATATATCCTTTTTTTTATTTAACGCGACTTTCAATGAAAGTTGATGTAATCGGTCATCATCTTTATAATGGAGATAAATGGGCTTTACGACACTGGGGCCCGGGTTGACTTAGCGCGAAACAAATGATTCATCTTTGTAAAAGAAACTTTGCGTAATATATCTGACGAGACTGATCGATTCTCTTGAAAACTCGGTAATATTAGACTTCATTTCTACGTTTATTGATATTATAATACTTATTAGCAGATTGCAGTGACTCGCGCGCTCGCTACATACTCGAATAAAGATTAGATCGTTAAGGGGGGGGGGGGGGGCGGTGGGTAGGGTCTGTACGGTGAAAAAATTACCCTTTTTTACCCATTTTTTTACAAGATACGGGCAGTGTATTTTAAATGTTATGATAACAGCATCGTAGAGCAACATTTCTTGAAAATTTGAGCGAAAAATATTAATATCTAAGCCGTTGACAATAAAGCTCCGGCGATGCCTCCGAAAAAAGTGGTTTTGCGGTGACGATCATAACTGGCCACTCGATTATCTGAATTCCAAAAATCAAAATGATTTCGTTAGTTTATGAGTTTCCCCAGGTAACTTAATGGTAACTTAAGTTTAATTAACGGGACTGGGACAGACAAACAGACAAACATCTTTCCAAAATATATATACAAGAAGATACACGCCTGAGGATTCAGGCGTGAATAGATATCATAATCATCTATTCTTGAAGTTCTACTTATAAAATGTTGTATTTAAAGTTGTTACGATTATTTCGCTAAAAAATAAATTGAATCGCTGATCTGTGTCGGCGATAAAAGAAGATTATAACACTGTTGAACTGGCTAGTGTCGTAGCGAGACCTCTGATTTTCCAGGTCGTGGTCCGCTTGCGAGTTCGAGCGAGAAAAAAAGTAAAAAAAAAGATAAAAAAAAGACGGGCGAGAAATAGGCGTTGCGACTTTTACAGAATTAGCAAACTTAAAGGTCCTTGTCAGCGAGGGGAGGGGCTCTCGGCGTGTGAGAGCAGTGAGAGCCAACGGCGCGTGGAACGAGAGAGACTACAGCGAGATATGACCAAGGCGCGACGACCTGCTCGACGGAGTTTTAATTATTTTTCTTGGCCCGGAGAGAAAGAGCCGAGAGTGAGTGAACCGACGCGCGCGCTCACTACAATAAATTAGATTCCTTGAGATGGCGCCAGACGCGCCTGAGCTTCCTAGTTGGCTGCTGCAGGACGCAGTTTGCGACGCGATGGGTCGACAAAGACAAATAAAAAATAGAAAAAGAAGGAAAAATGCAAAAGAAAAAAAGAAACTCGACTTGGGAGCTGAGGATCCTGATTTCGTGATCGCGAATGAAAAAACTAGCGTTGTGGGTGTCATCATCGATGAAGGTATCGCTGATTGTATTGCACGGGAGTCACCACCGAACGTGGAGGCCAAAAGCTCTAACAACGGAACAGCAGAAACAGCAAGAGATCAGCGGCATCACAGGGAGAGGGAGACCGAGCGAGAGAGAGAGCCGTTATTAATGCACCTGTTAGGATTCTCCAGTGAGCCGGTCATCATCATAATCATCACCATCATCATCATCCAGCGCATGAGCTAAACGGCAAATTGCTTGACTGACAACGGCGCACGGATATAATGGATCGCCGAAGGGAGCGAACCAGCCGCAGTCCAATGCCTCTTCCTTGACTCGCGCATTTGCATTGTCCAACGCAGAACATGGAAATACAGTTACCAGCGCAAGCTATCACATAAGTAGAAACAAGGGTTACAGTTGTGTGTTGTGTTACGCAGCCGCCGTTTCGGGCTGCATTCATGGTGCGAGCCTATACGAACGGCGTGGCATGCTCGATTACGCCGGAAAGAGACGATGCTTCGTCGGGTCTGACTGGATTCTCTGCACGTCCGGCTGCTGTGTATAGCCGATTTATTGCTGTTCAACTGACAACGAAGAGGACTTCGCGCATGCGCATAATTCCGCCCTATATACAATGCGATCTACCGAGTGAGGATTTAATTTGATGGATTCGTGATATAACGTAATTTCCCGACTGCTATCCCAATGGTCCAATGGCTCTTTCTCTCTCTCTCTCTCTCTCCTGTTTGCTCTCTCGGTTTCATTCATTAATTTCTCTGTCTCGTTCATTCATCTCCCTCTGTCCCTCATTCATCTCTCTGTAACTGCATAGTCGTCTGATCGAACGAATTAATGTAATGGCTCGAACATGGTTCCTATGTCTATCGCTGCCGATCTTGAGCGATCTAAATACAGTAATGCATCTTCCTGTATCGAAGTGCAGTATGTTGGTAGCTTGTTTGCAATCACGTGTTTGACATATTTCGTGTACATAGGGCCCCATGTGGACACAGTGTGAGCACACCGACCAGCGCTCTCTATTTGTTCATTTTCCTATTAACTTTTCAACGTCCTTCGGGAATTGAGTTTTCCCTCACTTCACTCACTACCTGCGACGCCCGTTTGATCAATATTTTACCGGTCGCAGCTTTTGACGACGAACATCCGACAGCCTTGCATACCGGTTTTGCACTAATGAAAATTATGTGTCTGCGCAGTATCAGAAACCACCGGGTTGGCAAATTCTGTAATTGCCTCGGGAATCAATCAAGTAAGTAATTAGAGCCGTAATGCAGTTGGTGCAAGTTTGGACGTGAAACGGACGAAACTTGGTGTTCGTGAAGTTTTTTCTATACAGAGCAGAAATTGTATCACTTTCTTCCTGATGTTAAAAAGTTGAAGAGGAGGTCATTTAATCACTCTGGATAAGATTTCTGCGCCACTTTCTGAGCCGCCAAACCCAAACCAAATGTTTTGATCAAGATACAAGCTCAAATGGCCCTAAAATTTTCTGTAAACACGACTACTGCAGATTCTCCAAATAGTCAATTTACAAGGATGCATCCGGCGTGGAGGGAAACAAATTCCGCAAACGATAGTTCTCCGCACGCATACATTCAGGAATAGGAAAACGATTCGCCCGGAAAGTCCCGTTGACCTGGTTACCCCGTATATCACAGGCGGAGAAGCATCAGCGCGGCGCCCATAGCTGGACCGAAAAATCCCTTTTCTATGTAATCCAATACTCGTAACGTCGTAATATTTCTCATATCAATATCCGCGCCTTCGGGCTCCCACTCCAGCCTCTTCCGCCTCCGTTGTGTGGGGCGGTAGTCGATTGTGTAGCGCTACCGCGTTGCAATAAGAACCGGAGAGGGATGAATCTCCGGGAAGACGCCGAAGACGGGGGAGACGGTATAGATGGAAACATCAGGGACGGTAAAAAGAAAAGTAACGTTGGGATGAGGAAGCGTGCGTGGCGGCGAACTCCACGTCCTCTTGGTGCATCTCTCAAATAATAATATACTATAACCGAGTATACAGCTCAGAATATAGCAGTAGCAGTGCATATAGCCTGATGGGTATCCGCTTGGTCATGGGGCCGGGTTGTACGCCCCGCACAAATATTGAACTTCGCGTTGACGGAATAGGTCATTAGTCTGACAAATGAGAGCTGCGGTCGTGAAGTTGGACAAGTATTAATGCTCGATATGAGCGTAGCACTCGTTAAGTATATATACAGGTATTGGGTTGACTCGCCTTCCGTTTTACTCTGTCTCTCTCTCTCCTGTCTTTACTGTCGGATGCCTCCTGTCTTCATCACTGTGTGTGGGTTTCACGTGAAACGCCGACGACTCGTGAGTTCGGGTCGGCTCTAATGATTGACAATAAGGTGGGTAATGGATGGTAATGAGAGGGCGCAACGTTTCTCGAATGCTGACTCGAAAATATGGCTTCTATCAATTAGACCATCAGGCGAGTCTGATGTCAAGACTCGATCTCAGCGGTTGCATCTTGGATTTGGACATTAGTCTTTGAATGAGTATCCATCAGTTCTGTTAACTACAAGTTTGGTGATGAGATGGGGGACTGGATTTTTCAACTCTGCTTGATTACTATATTTATGGTGTATTTAGAGGAAGTAACAAAAAAACAGTAAGAAACTGAGACCCGTGAGAACGTCCTTTCGCATTTCGATTGCAACAGAGACATCAGACGATTTTGTGAAACGATAAAAAATTACATGTCGTGACACGTAGAATATTATTATACACCAACGCGCATAATTCTCTCAAATTCAGTTCTTATATCGATACATATACGTTGCCTTCTATGGAAGGCAAAGGATATGTGAATTTAAGAAATTACCTTCTCGAAAGATATGTAGTATAATAAAAAAATCGAACACACACGATGATGCCTTTTACTCCTGCGTTGTGGGATAAACTCTGCACACAAACATCTCAACGAACGTTCTCTTCACAACGTTAAATTAAAATAATCCGAATCTCATTAAGGCACGGTTAAATGTGTCTTCCTGACGTCTCGAGCTCTGCGGAGTCTTCTCATTCTCACAAGTGAAGCCGCACGGCTTACGCGTTCACCTACCACAGTAACTGCAGTGGCAGCATTATCGCTATAAACGTTCTCTCTTCGCTCTGTCTCCTGTCCTCAGTAGGTAACGTGCGGCAGTAGCAAACCTTATTCCGATATACCGCCAAATCGTTCTCATTGTCACGGTTTGCATAACAATTGAAAGCCCAGCGGGTGATGTGCGGGGGGTATGCTAGGGTGTGACCGTGGGCGTTGAGGGAGGGAGAGAGAAAGAGAGAGAGGTATGCGGTGAGGTTGGTCGGAGGTGGGAGGAAAGGCCGGGTGAGCAAGGGGTTTAACGGGCGGGGGGAGGGATGAATCAGCCGCGGTTCGTTATCTCTTATTTACTCACCTTCCAATTATTGTAAGCCACCGTCCGTGAATTTGCGGTGTCCGATTAAAGGGCGAGCATGTAGCCCGAACGAGCTAGAAACCCCGGAAGGAATTCCTGATGAGAGCATAGTGTATATCTACCCGTGGCAGCTGTGCCGAAGGTGCCGCGCCACGGCGTTTGGGTTTGGCATGTCTCGTGGTCGTTGCGCCCCCTCGTATTACCTATTCGATTAATCGACCTTCTATCGGGCGCATTAACCGTCTGACAACACGTAAAACAAAAACGTAAAACAAGATCGGGAAGCGAACAAGCGGAACGACGGAGGGCGACCAAGCGTCAGGAAAATATATTACGGGGAAGATGAATTCTCGTGTGCCCTGTCTCTATAGGCGATCGAACAGATATAAAATCGATAGTGATTACTAACCTGAAAAAAATCGGAATACTTAATTAAACTCGAAAGAGATGCAGCGATTTATATGTCGCGGAGTTCATAGACGCGGCTTTCGTTCCAAAAGTACCAAAACCGAACACACGAAATTTTTTTTTTCAAAATATTGACTTTTGGCCTACCCCAAATTAATCTCAAGCCGTATATATTGTACGCCCAAAAACGCTATTATCGCTATTATTCTTTTTTTAAGTAATAAAAAAATGAATTTGACGATATGCTGATCGCCGCGCTCCCGTATCACCGTATTCGATTAATCGACTCTCTATCACGGACATTGCCATTCTGTCAACACAGCAATGAAAAACGATGGTACACAGAAGGAGCGAGCTAAGAGACGGTGTGCGGCAGGTAGAGCAGGAAAAGATACCGCCCCGCTCAAGGTGAATTCTAGCGAGCTCTATATACGCGATCAGTGCGAAATAATCGATAGCCGCTACACGTAGTATACGATTTTGCTTGGGGGGCACCGCTCGAGCGATTATCGTTTTTCTCCTCATCCTTCCTCATCCCTCCGCATGTGCCCGGCGTCCGGGGTGGCGAGCGGCGCAGCACACTCCGAGCGCGATATAAATCCTTTCGTATCCGATCTCAAACAAAAGTATAACGCGCGTTCTTATTACACTTTCGCATGATATACAATCGCCACTAGGCGCCACCTACGAGCGCCCCTGCTTTTCGCCGTAACCGATCCAACAACAGTTGAAATTGAAAGAACGGAACACGTATTTCGCGGCGTTACGATGATATAGCGGACAAACCTGCGTGCAGACTAAAATTCGGGCTTGCATCCGCGATATCGATTGTACGAATGCACTTGAATCCACGCGCGCACACACACAAATATATATATGTGGATTCAACTACTACAGTACCGGGGAATCTGGGCCCCTAATAAGTTATCGCCTATATGTACTAGGGTGGTCCTTAAAAGGGGTATTTTTAAATTTTGATCTTGCCGCCCCCCAGATCGGTTCGAAATAAAAAAAAAGAAATCCTCAATTTTTTTCAGATTTTTTCTACCACTCTTAACCCTCCCCCACGGGGATTGAAGTTTTCCATTCAAAATACATGGGACTTTTCGGTCTTCGCAGTCAATATTTTCTTGCGGGACTATACGTCGATCGAAAAATCTGAAATTTACACAAATTACGCTATAAACATTTTACTATAAGGGGAAAAATCACCAACCCCCTATCCTCAAACTTGGGAGGGGGGGAGGGTTGACAATGTCAGTCCAAAAAGATATATGGATTTTGCAGTAAAAAAAAGTGTTAAATGTGGTCTACTTTTCATAACAGGGCTCTGTAAAAAAACCTTAGGTACAAATATATAAAATAGTAGAAAAGATGACATTTTTTGTTACGTTTTTCTATATTTTTATTTTAAAAAAATGCTACTTCGATAATTACAATTCACTCCATATTATTAAGGAGGGTCTCTTTTTTTGCGTCTGGGTGATTCTTGCGATATTCACTGACGATTTGTAGAATGAATTGCTTCTGCTGTTCGTTCCGTGTTAGAATTTCGTTGTAGTTGGTGAACAGACGAACGCCTCGTTCCGCGACATCGTTAACCACTTTCAGATGTTTTGTTGTAAAATCACCAAGCAAATAAATGTTTTGACGCAGATCCGGCCTTAGTTCCATTGCGGAATGAGGTTAGAGTAACATTTCCATACAAAATCGAAAAAAGCAGCTAATTGATGAAAACACCTCGGAATACGTATTATGCAGCATTGGCGACACCAGTGGCGGCGTTTGTAACTAAATAACTAGCGACAGTTGGAGTTTTAGTCAAACACTAGCCTTATCTGACAGAATGAACCAACCGAATTTTAACGTGAATTATTTCAACCGTTGAGAAGTCATACAAAAATTCGTGTTATGTTTCAAAATGCAATATATTGATAAATCACTTTTTAATGCTGTTAAGGTAGATTCGGTAAAAAATCACATTCTTTTCAAAAGAGATATTTAATTCATCTAAAATTAATCATTTTAATAATTAATAATAATAATTTTATTGAATAATCAATTTTGAAAATTATCAAAGGTTGTTAATTTTTTCCCGTATGGTGTTACATGTATAGAGTAATTTGTGTAAGTTTCAAACTTTTTAACAAAGAAATAGTCGCATGGTAAAATATTGATTGCTTAAAACCGATAAACACATTGAAAAACTTCAACTCGTTATTTTCAGAAGCGAAAATCTATATAATATATATTATATATTATTATATATTATTCTACAACTACAAATCGTCAGTGAATATCGCAAGAATCACCCAGACGCAAAAAAGAGACCCTCCTTAATAATATGGAGTGAATTGTAATTATCGAAGTAGCATTTTAAAAAAATAAAAATATAGAAAAACGTAACAAAAAATGTCATATTTTCTACTATTTTGTATATTTGGACCTAAGGTTTTTTTTACAGAGCCCTGTTATGAAAAGTAGACCACATTTAACACTTTTTTTTACTGCAAAATCCATATATCTTTTTGGCCTGACATTGTCAACCCTCCCCCCTCCCAAGTTTGAGGATAGGGGGTTGGAGATTTTTCCCCTTATAGTAAAATGTTTATAGCGTAATTTGTGTAAATTTCAGATTTTTCGATCGACGTATAGTCCCGCAAGAAAATATTGACTGCGAAGACCGAAAAGTCCCATGTATTTTGAATGGAAAACTTCAATCCCCGTGGGGGAGGGTTAAGAGTGGTAGAAAAAATCTGAAAAAAATTGAGGATTTCTTTTTTTTTATTTCGAACCGATCTGGGGGGCGGCAAGATCAAAATTTAAAAATACCCCTTTTAAGGACCACCCTAATATGTACACTTCTAGAGATGAATCTTACTACAGCTGCAGGAGTACACGGAAAAAAAAGTTTGGTTGTGGCAACTAATTGTTCACGTTGCTGTATATCGGTTTCTTGCGATTACTTGCAGCAACTAATACGTCAGTTGCTACAATCGCGTCGAATCGTTGTGGCAACTATTCGAATCTTTACGGTCACAATCGAGTTGCAACAAGTGCGCATTTCAATAAAAAGCTCATTATTAAAAAATTCAGCGACCATACAAGTAATTCTACATTACAATTAATAAGTAAGTAGACGTTTATTAATGTTAAAAATATTGCCAATGAGTTTCTCGTCTTCGATTTACAATCGAATGTAAACATGCCGGTATAACCTCACTTTCGCGGAGATTGCCGGTAATACAGATTGCGGCGATAATATGTGATGTAGGAATAATATTGTCTTTATTGTCGCAATTATTCATTGTCGCCTTAGTTTTTGCTTACATATTAGTTTTGTAAAGTCTGTGAGAAGTTCTTCAAATAGTTAGTGTAAAGTCAGTGTGAGAAATTCTTCAAATAGTTAGCGTAAAGTCTGTAAGGGACTGTTCTTCGAACAGTCAACGTAAAGTCTGTAAGGGGTTCTTCAAATAGTGAGCGTAAAGTCAAATCTCACAAACTTTACATCGTCTATTCGAAGAATCTCTTAGAGACTTTACGCTGACTATTTGTGAACTTCTAACACTGACTTTACGCTAACTATTTGAAGAACTTCTAACACTGACTTTACGCTAACTATTTGAAGAACTTCTCACACTGATGGCTGAATGGCAGTTTTGTTATTTTTTACTTAATTTAAATTTCAGTTTTGTGCAGAATATATTTTCTATTTTTTATTTTTTATTAGGTTATGTACAAACATAACCTAATAACGGTACGATTATAGCTGTAATTATGACGTACACCGAACGATTTGCGGTAATTTCCGATATTCATTCAACTAGCAGTGAAATTCTACTTCGAAAATTAATAATGCGATTGGTTGAGACAAGCATTCGAATACTTGAGCTCCTTACTCGAATAGTTGTGTCAACTATTCGGTTAGTTGCCGCAACTAATAGCTATTTACCAACGAAACTTGGTTCGTGCAACCATCCGTTTTGGTTGACACAACCAAACTGCGAGATGCAGGAAAATCAGAATAAACGAATGGTTGTGCCGACTAATTTCTTGGTTGTGCCAACCGATTATTTTTTTCCGTGTAGTCAATTGTTTTGGTAGAATGTGCACAGTACGTGCTGTGAGTCATATGCCAAAAAACGAGTTTTGAACGTGGATTTTCGCTGCGTTTAATAATCAAATTAAATGCACACGGAGAGAAGGATCTGATACTTTTTACCATATTTCTAGTAAAAAGAATTGTAAATTTCCGGTAGAGGGGAGATATAACGCCATCTATCAAGAAGAACTAGAACGATGAGAATTTTTACCACGAAATATGGTAAAAAATATTATATATATGTTAACAATTTTTATAGTTCACGTACTGTTCGTCAGGTGGCGGCTATGGCTTTTCAATACCAGGCGCCTTGGTAATTTTTACTGCCGCGTCCGGTAAATTTGATCAGATCCTTCTCTCCGTGCAGGTGTCAATTGAAAAATCGGACAACCCGTGTAACGTTGTTAAATTTTATAATGAGTATGGTTTAACACCAACATTACCTCACTGACGTCAATACAAGTGCGCGTAGGAAGTTATGTCGATTTTCAAGATTCCCCAGATGGATCGACAAGCACTGGTCTATCATAGCGCCCTGGTTCGTATTCCCCGGAATAACGCTAATATACACATTTGCAGGTGTTCATATCGGATATTTCGTGTAAGCTTATCCTTATACGATACAGCGGCATTACATCTATCTGTTCGCGGAAGCTCGTGAAGCAGTCAATAAATATTCTCTATCTGCACAATGGAATTCAATGCGAAGCCCTCTCGATCGCTTAAAAACACATCGCCGCAGTATTTCAACCCTGCGTAAACGTTCGACCTCTCACTTCGTTGTTCAATCACTGAAAAAAAGAAACACCGCCGCTCCGTCGATTGTCAGTGATATAAAACCCGAAGGATTACTCTCTATACCCGGCTTTGTTCATTCGGGTGATTGCATTATTCGCGACAGGTTATATATTCATTTATATTCCGAAATCTAATTGTTTGTACGAGCGCTTTTGTGCCCGGACAAAGATATAGACTCGCTCTCGTACGGCTTATTCGCTCGTGCGAGCGCGCAAAGCGTCGAGAGCACCGGAGCAAACACGATTGTGTCGTGTGAAATGCTCACGTTGAAAATTCTCTATCTCTTCTCCTCTCTCGCGTTGTGTATCTTAGTGCATTTCTATTGCGCCCGGTTTTACGCACAGTGGCGTATCACGCGCGAGAACGACATAAAAAAAGGTGGCGACAAAGGTGGTGAGGCAAAAAAAACGAGATGAGAATAAGACTTTTTGTCACTTTTTTTCATCTTCTTTTTTCGGTATTGCTTCGTTTTATTTCCTCGCGCGCTCTCCGGCTCCTTCGGCGTCGGGGGATGCACCCGAGACAGGGAAAGGCAAGCGAGGTGTGTGGAGAGGCGACGAGGTCTTTTTCCGTTAGCTGCGCCTTCATGGTTTTCATATACACTATACCGCGGAGGCGGTGCCACACAGAGCGCGCGGGTCTCCATTGTCGATAGTGTTTAATGTGGCTGAGGCGCCCCGGGGAGATGGCACTTTATACATACCTAACTACCCCACCGCATAACGTGTTCTAGCTAGGCAGCTCGCGGCTGCTCCTTACACCGGTCGCTGTGCTGCTCCTCCTCCTCCTTGCCCCCTTCTAGCCCACCCGTATTCTCTCCTCTCCCGCCAGGAGGCTGCGAGTATATAGCGAGCCGAGAAACCAGCGAGCTAGCCAGCCAGCCAGGCAGGTCGAGGCGTACGTTTGCCTTCTAACCGGGTGGAATATTATTCAAAGCAAGATTTACATTTTTACGACGGGCTGGCAGCTCGGGGCAAAGGGTGACCCCCGCATCCCCCCCCCCCTTTTCCTCTCTTTCTCTCGCCCCCCTCCCGAGCCCGGAAAGGTGCCACCTATTTTCCACCAAAGGCACCGACGAGAATAGAAATTAGATTAATTTACATACCTAGACGCATAAGGGAGATTAATGTCTTGATTAGTTCGCCTTCGTGCACGACTGCGGGATCCTTGGTTATGGATCGTACACGCCCTTTACCTGGTCCGTGGCTTATCTTATGGACTCGACGATTAACAGTGTTGCTGTTATTTATTGTTACTTTTGAGCTTCGTTGTCGTTTTTCTTGTAACGTTTATAAGGGAGACAGGGGCTAAATAGGACATCGGATCAGCCAAGGCGTGAAGCTGATATTTTGTTCTCTAGTCGCCAGCCAGCCCCCCCCCCCCTCATCCCTACTGCCTTAATTATCGAGAGACGCGATAGCATCTTGTCGCCAAATATTTACCCTTGATTCCAGCTACGTGCAATTTCCTTGATTTGCATTTACTCACACAGAGATGTTGAAATGTCATCATATTTGAGTCGTATAATACAACTGACGGTAATTATGCGCACAACTTTTTCAGATTATGAATTTCAAGAACTTTTATTTTCGAACTAGACGCTGCGATCTACAGTTACGAAAAAAAACCTGCAAAGTGGTAGCTTCATCAAAGGTGTAACATAATGAGGAAGCAATTTGCAAGGTTCTACTTTACAGGGTCGTTTGTACTCGAATGACATTTTTCAAAAAATTCATAATGGTAAAATTTGAACCGCTTGGCCGAGGTGCGACAAATATGTGAAACCTTGTTCCAAAAAAAAAAACATCCACAACTAATTTCTCGGGTTAGTGACATTTTTATTTTTGTTGGTTCATTAAAAAAATTGATAACTGAAAATGTTTCTGGTTCATGCCGACCACCCCGAAAATCACCTTTTTCCTTTGCCACTGTACATATAATACGATCGTTATTTCTCCCTCCTACAGACCCCATGTTCGCGTAAGATCCGTGTACACTCGCCTCGTCTCTTATCCTATCCCTTTGACGTTGCGCGCAGAGAACCTCGCGCGCCCCGCGCGATAAAAGCACTCTCATCGCGATAGCTACTTCGATCATCGACATAGATAAATCTCGTCACGTCAAATTATCACCGGATGAAGGGAGCGATAACGGAGCCGACGGCGAGTCTCGCGCTTGTAACATGTACATATATGTACACGTTTTGCGTCTCGATGGAACGTAGATCGAGGTGTACTGTGAGTCAACACTGGTGTACGAACGAGTCTCGTGTTTGTGTAGTCGATGTGTGCACAGCCCATCTGCCTCACGAGTGTGCTGCCCCCCCACCCCATACAGGTAGCACACGCCAGTGGGAAAAGCATAGCCCAATATCTCCACTCTTAGAGAGGGTCCAGCACTCGCGAAATTGCACGTCGGGCCAAACGCTATGCACGTTCTCGCACAATTTTCCCGTCGGATTCCCCCTGATGTGGTTCCTCGTGCTCCGAACGCCCATGGCGCACACGAGAGAGCGACAGAGGCAACGCGTGGTTTTCCGACGTCGCGCGCTTTCTTCCCATTTCCCTTCTTATACCGTACAACGCGGTCACCCCTCTCTCGTCTCACCCTCCGTACACGTCGCGAAAAGTAGCGCGACCGACCTTTCCTCAGCCCCCCCCCCTCCCCTCCCCTCGACGCCCACGTAATATAACGCAACATAAATTTCGCATCTGTTGCGAAATACATCTTCGGCCCCTCCCTCCCTCCCCCCCGCGTCTGACTCCCGCGTCTGGCACATCCGATCTCACATCACTTTTTATCATACTTTAGCCGGGTTGTCCGACAAAAATTGGCCCTTAAGGAATTATTTTGTGTACGCGGAATATGAGATGTCGCGCGATTTCTGTAATATATATGTGTATATAGAGTTTCCCGTTCGACCGGCAAAAATTGTACCTTGAAGAATTATTTTATAAGACGGAATGAGGTTTCGCGCGATTTTTATATTTTTTCGTATATAAACTTTTTTTTCAGCGCTGGTTCAATCATAATTTGTGTAATTGATAAGTTATACGCGAGAGTTGGCTGCGGGGTTTGGGAAAGATGCTAAATTGAATGTTATCGCCGTGGCCGCTCGACCTCCGTGCGCGGGGTGGGAAGGGGAGCGCTGGGTGTTGATGCTCGCGTATTCGTGAAAAACCACTGCATTCATAAAATTCCGTATGAAATGAATGCAATAACAGTTTGGCCTTTCCGCGAATGTGTTGCTGCCGAGGGGTGTCGGCCGAGCGGGGGAGAGCGTGAGGGCAAGTGGCGAACGCGGGTCGAGGGGAGGGGGCGGCGTTCACGTGTGCCAACTTTAGCGAATAGTTAATGGTGATCAACAACGAGAGTTGTCATAACAGAAAAGGGGGGGAAGCTGCTGGGAACTGCCTGTTATGGCTCGGGGGTGCTGAGTCTGCGCGCTGCGCCCTCTGTACGCTCGCAATATAAATGCTCCGACCACGGTGGCGGTGCCCACGCTGTTCGCGTTGTAGCCACTGGAAATAATAATAAAAAATAAGCGCGCGACCCAATGCCATAATGTGAAAAGTTGGCCGAGTGCACGCGCTTGAACCGCGGTTGGGTGCAAGAAAGAGGGGGACGAAATTCCGGTGCGGTTGGCGATTTTTCGACCGAGAGATAACCCGTCGGTGGGAGAGGAGGGCGGAAGGGGTGTCGGCGGGGAGGTTGGCTCGTTGCAGTTCGAGATGCAGCCACTGTGCGTTTCCCTTATGACGTTCTCTCCGTGAAAAACAGCCACGCGATTTGAGCACGGAAAAAGACTCGTATCGAGGAATTTAGCGTACGAGCTATGGCGAAATTTCGGGCTAATTTCGAAAGGTCGTTAAGTCCACCGGAAACTTCGGCAGCAACCTGGTTCGCTTTCTCTTTATTTTCCACGTTCTCTCTTTTCTCTCTTTCTCTCTTGCAATCTCACGCCATTTCTAAATTTATTCCAAGTGCCTCTCGCCCTTGCCGACACTCACGCTCGCATTCGCACTTACACATCTGCAAACGCGAACTGTAACCGCGCAAAAAGGAGCAAAAAAATCTTGGTTTTTTGCGAGTGCTTTCGGAGATTCGCGCCAACGGTTGCGCGGCTCAGGCCCGAGCTACACCCGAAAAGACATTTTCAAAGTTATGGTCTCCCTACGCTCGCCGCCTTTACTTTTAGCCACCCGAGCGCGTAACGTCACTGATTGTTAGACCATCAAGAACACGATGTTGCGAAGTTTTCGAATTTATGGTTGCGCTCTCACGAGCCATTTGAATGTGGATTCCGCTTGCCGGTTGCAGAGAGTCTCGAGAGACGCGGACGAGAAAGCGAATGGCGGCAGATGTGGCGTTCGGGTATTTTCCTTCTCCTTCGGCAACGTTTTGCACACTCCCTGTGCCTCGGTCCACCACAACCCCGGCGATCTACGAGCTCGCCATATTCCGCACTCGCCCGCAGCTCCCTCCTCGTAGGGTCGGAAAGTCGAGCAAACTTTGGAATCACATTTTAACCCGGTAAACTGTAATTGTGGGTAATTAAAGAAAATTTTTCAACAGTTTTGCGGTAACTCGTTACAAGCGTTTTGCGGTTTTCACAACCCCCTCGTAATTCCGTAAACCCTGCGATATTGTAGTGCGTTAAATTAGTCCCAGTGGCCAACACGGTGCCGTTTATTTTACCGGTAATCTCATACGATAAATATTTTTACAAACCGGCGATTATAAAAAATCATAAATGATAATAGTGAGAACAAAATCGCGGTTTGAACTTTATGTCACCCACAAGCTTTTCTCCGAACCTTTGATTCTAGGGAAAGCGAAAGGGGTGTTTTTTATATCATAGTTTTTTTTCGGTCGGACTCTGTCAAAACAAATTGCAATTAACGTGTCTAAATATTCACTCGGAATAGCTCGCGTTAATGTATGGAGCATGCAATGATGTTTATTTTATCTACAACCGAAAACAAATATTATGGTTTGCCGACCTACTCTATTCTCGCGCAATTTTATGGACGGATTCTTGTGGATTTTGTATTCCTGAACTTTAGCCGAGAATTTTTCAATACCAACGTGGAAATTGTGTTGATCCCCCGCTAGCTTGATCCCCTTTTTTACACTTTTACAGATGACAATTTTAAAACCAATAAAGCCCTTAATAAAGGGTAATAAATAGTAACATACCCCATTCAAAAAGTAATATCATTCGAAAGAGAGAAAAAACAAAAAATGTTGAACCTGATACATTTTTCGTCCATGACGCGTCGACAGAGATATGACCAGTTACATATGACAAGTTACAGAAAGTATCGGAAAATGGGCCGACTTCAGGATAATGAATATAGCGGTAGCGCCTCGTCTCGAGAGGCATCATTAATTTTCTTCTTTACACTTGACGTCGAGACGCGACCGCATCACTTGATATCCCATTGAGATCCTGCAAGTAAGTTAGAAAACGCAAATCCAGAAAAACACGAAAAATAGTAAGACAAAAGTCGATACCTTGATCAAAATGATTTTAAGCCGTCGCTTTGGTCGTACGATACCTAGGTAATATTTTTATTTTCGATAAGACCCAACGCGCCAGACCTCGCATCTCGACGTCTATGAAGGTTGAGCGGCGTCATGGTAAACCTACAGTTTTTCCACGCGTTTCATAGCAAAAGCCTTTTCCTCACGTACGTCCTACATAGAAACAATGCGCACGTAATATCAAAGTCGTCGTATTTCGGCAACGCGGTGAGCAAGTGCGCTGCTCGAGATATATCAACGACTGTGAGACGTTCGTGATCTCGCATTTCACTCGATATTCCAAAACGTTGCCGGTCCTTTATCACCCTTTCCTAGACACAGTCTCGCAGCGCGCTTCAAGAGATATTGAAGAAGGAGCCTCAGGAAATGTTCGAATGCCGAGCGCCGTTTGACTCGGCAAGATGCGGCTGCGAAATGCTTTCTCAGATGTTACATTATTTCAACTCAACTTTGAGTGAGAAATGAAAAACAAAACAAAAATGATCTGTATTGGATTTACATGCCATATTTTTTGCTACTCCGCAAAGGAAGTTTTGCTTTCCTTGAACATTTGCTTCCTAGATTTTCATCTCAGGATGTTCAAAATGCTGTAAGACGCTGAGAAAATTGATTCGTTTCATATTACTGTGTGTGCGTATACATATACAGGGTGTCCCATTTTAATCTTACACCCGATTTATCTCGAAAAATAGGGCTCCGATCGAAAAATGAGTTATATGAAAGTTGTAAGGTTCAAAGGGGGACGTTTTTCTAAAAAAATAAATATGGTCCACCATTCAAAATGGCGGACATACGACGGCCGACATGTTTTGTTTTAATGGAACCATGACTTTTCTTTTCGACCAAAATGTTCGGCATGTTAAAACTAACAACTTTTGTAGAAGACTTTTTTCGAAAAAGTCGATAATTCATTTTTCGAAGACCATTTTAACGTTATCCAGAATGTAACACGAGGAGGTAGTCTTCAACATCCCACTTGCGTGTGCGTCTGCGTGTACGTCTGCATGCGCGTGTGCGTGTGCTGGCGTATGCATGCGTTTGCGCACGTGCACTTGTGCGTGCGTACAACACTCACAAGGGTTAGGTCTCTGCGGCTCGTTACTAGCGCAGTAGTTTTTACTCCACTTGTAAATCCAAAAATACCTTGCCTTCGACGAATTTTGTAGACATTGGATGTTAAAGTTTTTAACATGATAAATGGTGGAATCTTTGAACATGTTTGAGAAGAGTTCAAAGTACACTTACCAGGGTTTGGAGTAAAAAAAATACTGCGGAAGTGACGAGCCGCAGAGACCTAACCCTTGTGAGTGTTGTACGCATGCACACGCGCACGCGTGCACACGCATGCACACTCCCGCACACGCACACGCAGACGCACACGCAGACGCATTCGCAAATAGGATGTTGAAGACTACCTCCTCGTGGTACATCCTGGATAACGTTAAAATGGTCTTCAAAAATAGAGATGCCGCGAGACGAGACGAGACGAGAATCTGTCATTTCTCGTCTCGTCTCGAGTTGGCGAGAAAAGTGTCTCGTCTCGGAGAAACGCCGATAAATCTGTCTCGTCTCGTCTCGAAATATTTTCTCGAGACGATGTCTCGTCTCGTCTCGTCTCGAAATATGTTCTCGAGACAAGGTTCCGCCTCGTCTCGTCTCGTCTCGTCTCGCCAATTTCTCGAATTTTCTCGAGACAAGGTTCCGTCTCGTCTCGTCTCGTCTCGTCTCGCCAATTTCTCGAATTTTCTCGAGACGAGGTTTTCTCGAGACAGGATGCTCCGAACGGCGATAACAATGAGACTAGCACTCGAAGCAGTCATTCACCTCAATAAAGAGCTTCAAGAGATGACGATTTCATCGGAAGAGTGGGCCGTCCTCGAAATCATCTGTTCGTATCTGAAACCGTTCGACAATCTTTCGACAGTTCTCGGGGGTGAAAAGTACGTGACTCTCCCATTAGTTATTGTTGGGTTCAACATGCTAATCGATAAAATCGAAAGTGTTGTCGGTGAACTGGACTCGAAGCCCACACGAAGTTCAATGGACGAGCGTCTGCTACTGGCGTTTCAGGCTGGGAGGGTCAAAATGCTAAAGCATTACAAAAAAACCAACTGGATCTACGGTGTGGTGCTCATCTTGGATCCTCGGCACAAAGTCGAAACTTACTCGTTGACTTCTTGGGGCCTCGATTTGAAAGAAGGGTCAGTCGAGAAATTCCAAGGTATATTCAAGGAACACTACTGCCCCACTTGCACGAGCGATGCCTCGGGTTCTGAAACGATGTCGTCGCAGGATAATGATTCGTTTGATCTGTACGCCCTGTACGAATCATCTTCACAGATCAACGAATTGCAACGAATGGAGAACGGAATTCGAAAGGTAATTATTTTACTTTCATTTCACTTTTTTTTTAAATGTTCGTTCTTACTGAACATGTGTTTTGTTTGAGATTTCGCAGAAAAAAAAATCATTCTCCACGTTTTTTTCGTCAAATTAAAAAATTTGCAGGCAAACGAGTGCTTTTCCAAATCAGCGAAAAATTTGTAATCGGATAGGGTTTACGATCTTTTCAAAATCTTTTTTTTTTCGCAAAAAAAAAAAGAAAAAGTTTGCGATTTTTGCGGTTTTTAATTTCCATGAAAAATAGTGAAATCAATTTATCGTGTTCTGCCTTGAAAAGATGAAACCTCAATTTTAGTGAAGTCTGGAAATAAAAAAAAGTGCGAAAATCGTTCTTATTATTTTTTTTAGCACAAATTCGATGTATTTTTCCCCCCTAAATAACGACTTCGCCATTCATTAATTCAATTCACAATCGCGTTTTTTTTTTTAAACGCGATAATTTTGTCAAAAAAACTCGAAAAAAGTGATTTTTTCGATTTCTTAATGTTTTGCAATGAAAACAAAAATTGTAATAAATTTTATATTTATTTTTGTTTGGTAGGTACTGCAAAACGAAACGGGCTAGCCAAGCAGTGAATATTCTGGAGTGGTGGAGCGAACATGCCACCGAATTTCCGAATATGGCGAAAATGGACCGCGATTTTCTATCGATTTCGGCAACGAGTGTTCCCGCTGAACGATTATTTTCGAAGGCGGGACTAATAATCCGCAAACATAGGAGCAGATTGTCGAGAGAATCCGCGAGGAGTTTGCTGTGTCTCAACGGATGGTTGACGTGCAGTACAGTTTCTCGAATTCAAGAGAACATGAATCTGAGTGAATAATTTCACCGATTTTCGATCGTTTTTACGTAATAAAATATTTCACTTCAGGAAATCGAAAATATGTCCGTCTACGTTCTTTCCCTACATCCAAAATAATCGAGACTTCTCGATTTCTCGCCCGAGAGTCTCGACGGTCGAGACGTATTTCTCGTCTCGTCTCGAGACGAGAATATATTTATTCGAGACGAGACATTTCTCGTCTCGGCGGCATCACTATTCAAAAATGAATTATGGACTTTATCGAAAAAAGTTTTCTACAAAAGTTGTTAGTTTTAACATGCCGAACATTTTGGTCGAAAAGAAAAGTCATGGTCCCATTTAAAAAAAATATTTCGGCCATCGTATCTCCGCCATTTTGAATGTTGGACCATATTTCTTTTTTTAGAAAAACGTCCCCCTCCGAACCCTACAACTTTCATATAACTCATTTTTCGATCGGAGCCCTATTTTTCGAGATAAATCGGGTGTAAGATTAAAATGGGACACCCTGTATATCACACCTCATCAGCCCTACACTCTGGAAAAAAATTATCGAAGGATTCATGAAAAAGGAATAGAACAATAATTTACCTGTATTGCATTTATATCTCATATGATATCTTATATTTTACACGAAAAATTAATTGTGGAAAAATATGCTGCAGACAAATAATTAATATTTCGTAGCAAAACTTTGGAATTTCATATCCGGTAAGTTATATTGCCCGATTCTCGTATCCAAATACAGAACTAATTGCAAAGCGCAACTAATTAATTACGACGAACGAGCAGCACACACCATTCGAGGTACTAGTTTCTAATACGAAATTAGTCGAATCAAGTGCCGAAGAGTAAATTGAAGAGTTGCAAGAGGCATCGCGACGCCGAGTCCCCAGGATCTTCGAAGCCCGAGGTAGGTAAGGAGGAACTCATCACTCGGCTGATAATTTCAACATTTGAGCAGCACGAGAGGCAGAGAGACACCGCGCGCTTAGCAGCGAGCAAGAGATCCGCTAAGTTGTTCGGCAGAAGTGTCGGAATACAAGTTAGCCGTAGAGCGAGAAACGCGCTCTCGGCTCTCTCGCGGCACCTCCCATGCGATGAGACATTAGCGAAAGCTGCTGGGCTAAGTTAAGCTCTCCCAGAGGATATCGATCATTCAACGGCGCGAAGAGCGCGGGGACCACCAGGGGATGGAAGCAGAAGTAACAGCAGCACCGGCAACAGCCGCCGGCTGATACTTCTTGCTCCTCGCCCAGCAATCCCGTCGCTTTCCCCGTGGCTTTAACTTTGACCCGATAACTAGGCGAATTAAAAAAAAAACAAAAACAAAAAGAACCGGTAAGGGAATTACCGAGAGAGCGACGAGAAGCTCCGGTCCACGGCGAAGGCTGTTGTGTAACGATGCAAATGAATGAAAAGGTGTTATAAAAAAGTATGAGAAAAGAAAAAAGAAATCAAGTGAAATTATTTAACGGAGAACGCGGGGGGTGTGGTAAAATGAGCGAGAAAACAAGGGAGCGTAACGGGGGGCGAGTGTAACGAAGCGTGGGATGAGATGCACTGCGCAGCTCCTTAACAGCTCGGGTTGATATTAATTCAGACCGCAACGTGTGTGTTAAGCGTAATTTAGCCCGGGTCTGCTGCGGTGAGGCCAGTGTCTGATTTATCGGTTCAATTTCCTATTAATGCGCGAAGGGGGTTGGGGGCTGCTGCTGCTGGTGCTGTGGGGCCGTCGTGGACGCCGGGCCCGAGAGAAACGGAAGATGCCTCGGGAGCGAGAGACACACTGAGAGCTCGTGGGAGAAATTCGAGCCCTCCGCCACTCGCTGTCTCTCTCTTTCTCTCGGTTACGACTCCACGCTTTCTCTCTCTCTCTCCGGGCAACCTTATCTCGAAATTACGTACCGCGTATATTAGATTCAATTTCGTTATTCATCCCACGGAACGGAAAGTGCTACCTCCACTATTCTATTGCTTCGAGCTGTGTGGGTGCCGAATGTATACGTATACACATACTTATGGTATGTATATGCATGTACAGCTCCTACACATAGATAAGAATGTGTAGGCACATATAGACACATATACGCAAGGGCCGCGGGCATGAGTGCATGTGTACTGTATGCAGAGTATATCGTAAATCAGTAGCGACCAACGAGGAACTTGGACTTTACCCAAAACCAGAAACTCTCTATCGCAATAATATTGCATCCAATCGGGCTAAACCCACCCAGGAACAATATAATAATTCAATCACACTGCAGGCTCGTCGATCAATCGTATTTTTAACTAAAACTGTTTTCCAGACCTGGATATTCTTGGAAGCGTCTCCGGCTGAATTTCCCAAGTATAAAATTGTTTCAATACTCGTTGTTGATGTACAACAAATCGAATATCGAAAATAAAACATTGACGGTTTTTATAGCCCGGAAGTGGATTTAAAAAAAATCTCGTTCATTTGTAGCTTAGCCTTTAAATAAACGAGTTGTAATTCTTTTTTTTTTATTTGTAAAATCGTTTCCACTCCCACTTGGAATATTTGTCCAAATCCCAAAACTCCCGTGAGTCCGTTCTTATCGCGCTCGCAAATATTTGGGATTACGTATCATCCAACGACCACATGTGAGTCATACGGCTGTGATCCGCTTGCACTTGGCCCTCGAGTGCCACGAACAAAAAACCCGCAGTGCATTTTATTACGCGGTAATTAAACCCGAGGTGCCGCGGAGAAAATTTCGTACAGCAAGAGAGACTGTCGCGCGTACACGCGACGACGACGGCGGCGGCGTATACTGTTGATAAACGTGACATCTGTCGCTTTCAGGCGCGGCCGAGAGAAAGGAGGTTGGCGCAAAAGCTCGGGTAAAAGGAGAGAAAAGCTCAACCGGAAATGAGCAGCGAAACGTCGTTTACATAAAGGACAGATTTGTGGTAAATCTCCACCGAATTATCGCCTTGCTTTATCGCTTTCTTGCTCGGGCTCTCCGCCTCGCTCCCCGCAGTTCTCCGCGCGCTCAAACTGCGCGGGTTTTGTTTTTCCTGGGCTTCTGCAGCACCAGCAGCACCAGACCGCAGAGTGCGAGCGAAGCTTCGCCACGCGCGGATTTCGTGCAGGAGAGAATGAAATCGTCGCGGCTCAACGTTCCCTCCACTGGCGCTAACGAGCCTATCAACTGCAAGCCGCAGCAGCACCAGCACCAGCACCACCAGCAGCAGTGCCGGCAGTGGAAGCTCGCGAAGTAGAATCGTCGGCGGCTCATTGCCTTCCGTGCCTCAGCCCTCGAGTTCTCTCTACCGCCGCCTCCACTTTCCACTCTGGCCGTTTCCGCGGTTCACTCGCGGCGGTGCTTCGGGGGCCTCCGGAAAATCACAAACGTTTATCATACTCCCCCGCCGTGTGTGTCTGATCGACTAACCCGGGGAGAAAAAAATGGAAGGAGGCGACACGAAAGGGGCGAGAAAATCCATTGAGGCAGAAAAAAACACATGCACAGTGGAAAAAGGCCGTTTGTTCTAAATGCAACGTCGCTGGGATGACGAGACTCGCTCAGGTGGAAATCGTGCATTTTAGCAAATACGTTTCCGCGACCGTTTTTTAATAAATGAGAATACCGATTCCTCAGGGACAAAGCGAGTCACAGTATGAGTTAGTATTTTTCTGAATTTTTAATACCCGGTAGAAAATCTGTAGCTTCACACCCGGTCCGCGTCAGGAACTGCTCAAGCCAACTGGCAGGACTGATATGGCCCTCATCAGAACCTGAAAAGTTCCTTGGGTCCCTAGGGTATAATTAAACCGCATTACGCTTGCGTAAGAGTCATTGGTTAAAAACGCGGTTATCCGCCCGCGTTGCTGTCACGAAATGAGGTTATTTCAGCGGAGTCGGGAGAAAACATGAATAAATATTTCTCATTTAATTATACGGTTACTTTTGTGGAGATTTGCTATCCAGAGTTTACAGAGAAAAGCGATGGTTGGGTCAACCAAATCCAGCGGTCACCGGCTTTTAAGTAATTGTTTAGTTAGAGCAATGAACAGTTTCTCGTTTCAGCAAACCAAACGACGGTTAAGGTAAAAAAATATATTGTTGAACCGACTAAACGATTTAGTTAACAGCCGGTGACTGCTGGATTTGTTGAATCAACAAATCTCTTTTCCCAGTGTTTAGATAGGACAACTGTTCACCAGTCAGCTACCGCAACGCTACATACATATAACGCCAACAACTAGTCATTGTCACTAAGCAGTCACTGAAATGCGACCGGTGGGATTAGTTCGGGGCTAAGACAGCGTCGAGATCACATTTCTACACGGGCATATTAATGCAGTGTTCCGTGAAACTCCGAGTGCATATATGATACGAGCGGAGTTCCCGTTTCCAATCCGCGGTGCGATACATCGCGCAATTATTTGCCACGTGCATAGAGCGCTGTGTGTACCCAGTATATTCGCGTGGTGCTCGAAACTTCGGGAAAGGCGTTCTGCGGGAATTGGCAAAACTATTCGTCACGATCGTTGATTTTCCCGTCGAAGCTTCGAGGAGTGCGAATTCGACGACCGATTCACCGCTGCGCTGCGAATACACGCGCGCGCGTAGGTATATAAACTCCTCACCTGCCTCGCTAAACGCCACTTAATCGAGTGCATAAATTTTCCACCTCCCGTCGCTTCGCGCACGCCATCCGAGACCAATATGCGAAACTAAGGCAAACAAGATTTGCCCCGAAGCTATACGCGCGGCGAGAAAGAGTCGTTCTCGCGCCGCGGGAGCGAGAGGAACGAGTGAGCGGAGGTGCCACGGGTGGGCGGAGGCGAAGATAGTGAAGCCGAAGCCGAAGAAGATGAGCGCACATCGTCGCGGGGGTCTGCTTCGAGTTTCGGGCCTCGAGCGTGGCAAAGTTGCCAGACGACCCCGGAGTGCCTTCGGGGACTATCTCACCCTGCTTTTTCCCCCCTCTTCTCTTTCTCTCTTCTCGTCGCTTTCTCCCTCATTCTCTTTCTCTCCTATTCTCATCCTTCTCTCCCTTCTCGCTGTCATCCAAATGCACACGAGAAACAAGACAGAGGACGAGAAGGAAGCAGAAGTGTTTCTCTCGCGCGAGAGTTGCCTCTCACACGCCCCACATTCCTCTCGGCTTTTGCGTCTCCATCCTCGCCTCCCCCTCTTTATTTTTCTCTCTCTCTCTCTCTCTCTCTCTCTCTCTCTCTCTCTTCCTCGCGTCTCGTTCCGTCCCACAGACACACAAGTTGCGCGCGCCCATCCGCCCCGAACACCTCGGTGAACCTTGAAAGTTTTCTATACAAAGCAAGTAGCTATCGTGTTTACTCTTGTTTCATACGTCTCTTTGTGACGTACGATCTTTTCCCTTTGCCTCTTCGGTCGAGGGTGAGCTACGCGCTGCTTCTGCCGCCGCTGCTGCCCTGGTACACACGTACCCCACGGGCACCAACCACCGTGCGCCAGCATCAGCAACGAGCGAAGACTATTGCACCAGCCACGAAGTGCGAGCTACATAGCGTCAATGCGGCGAGTGTACGCGGGGTATACACGCCTCTTCCGAGAGTCTTTGGCGGATCGAGAGACCAAGAGTAGAGAGTGGGAGAGAGAGAAAGAGATCCCCACGGCAGGAAACTCGGCGACAGTGGCATCTCGGCTTGTCTACATATGTGAAGTTCTATTGGCTGTTGTCTCACCCCGAGGGAAGCTATCGATCCCTCACGCGGCCCTCGTAACTTTTGCCGCGGGGAAACACTCGTATATTTCTCCTCTCCTCTTGCGCTCACAGTGACTCAATGTCTGCAAGTAAAACTCTCTGCCGCACCTACATACTTTCCATAGATTACGTGGCTGTGGGAAAAGTAGGGAACGGTCGGGGGGGATATAGCAGCAAGTTGCGCGGGGTTTTGACTCGTACCGGACTTCGCACGCGAAACGCCCAGCAGTTTTCGACTATGTCGCGCTGCAAGCATATTGAGTGGTCCCGGTGGAGTGTGTAAAAGCTCGTTGGTACAGGACACGAGCGAAATGGTCGTAAAACGCATTCCTACTACGTGGCGTACGCGAAGGGAGAGAGAGAGAGAGAGAGAGAGAAAGAGAGAGAGAGAGAGAGAGAGAGAGGGAGAGGGAGAGGGAGAGAAGATCGAAGGGATGAGGTGCCCATAGCGAGTTTTAGCGAGCGGGAGAGGACACGACGAGTCCGGCGGCACGAGAGACTCTGCCACTGGAAGTTTTGACCTCGCGCAGCACCGGAGACCTCATCCCCTCTTCATCCTCCCGCCGCTCACACCCGCTGGTAGCTTACGCGCTCTCTCTCGTCCTGGTGGCTGCGGTTGTAAAACGGTCGTGTGTGACCGAATATTCGCGCCCCCGCGGGACCGCATCATACCGCACAGAAAACCAGAAACCAGTGATGGGGTTTCAAACTGACGCGATAGATCTCTGCGGTTCACGAGTACCGGACTCTTCCCTTCCCCTTCCTCCTCGTCTTCGCCCCTCCGACCTCTTCAGCCCCTCTTGCTGGTGCAATTATACATCTACGTTTGACGGCCAGATCAGGATAATTACGTTATCCAATGGGTAACAGTCTATCGCTCTCCAACCGACTGACAACGCTTCGCGGTAATAAATGAAATTACTCCATTTTTTGTCAGGCACTCAACCGGAAATATTCGTAATTTTCCTACTAAAGGAAATATGATACTGAGGCGGAAACCTCTCGGCTCAGGCGGAGCGCGAGGCTGTTGCAATTTTCGTTCCCACGGACGAATCCGTATATTTATGTAATTCAATTTGATATTTGATTTAATTTCGAATTTTTAGTACGCATACTCCAGAAAAATGCTTCTCAACGTTACATGAATTGTTACTATTTTAAAACGTGATTGCGCGGTTGTAGTACAATTCTTTTCGAGAGTTGATACTATTGATGATCTAATTCTGAGAATGTGTTTATTTTAGAGTTTTTAGTCTATTTGCAGGAAAATTTATGGAATTACTTATTCACAACTTTGTCACATTTCCGGTCAGCTCTGGGACCAAGCAAAAATGCCATACAAATTGTAAAGGAATTTTGTCGTGATCCTTTAATTAAAAAAAAATATGCTGCCGAATCTCTATTCGTTCTATCGCAAGGCTGATGATAACGTCCGGAAAAGTCAAGTGTGACATCAGGAAACAGCCAGCGACTATCTACATCTCGTTATTTTCGGTAGCCATGTTATTTTGTGAATTTACGCTGTAATTATATGCATGTGGAATATACAGGACGGGCGTATATTATGTGAAGCGAGCGATGCGAAATGCAGCGGAGACACAAGCGGGAAGCACAAGAGTGAAGCGTAGAGAATTCAGAGGGTGTGAGGGAATTGTGCATCATACGAGGAGTTAGGTTTCATTTCCTAAAATCATTCTTGGAAAGATTCCAGAGTGCAAAGCAGCGCCACCGTTCAGCAGCTCTTCACCCCTCTCCTCCTGCTCCTCCTCTTTCTTAACCCATCGTCCTTATCCGCCTTCTTTTCCCCAAGTCCTATATCAAAAACTGGGTAAACGCCGAATTGCATATCGCGGTCTGAGGATCAGCGGATTTTCCCCGGAAAGTTCCAACAAGAAGCAACGAAACCGCCAGAAAACACTTTCGCATTACGTTTCTTTTTTTTTCAGGTTTCCCTCCGTACGCCATTCAAGTGAAGCGTTTGTATTTGCGATTGATCCGGGCTGTATATGTTACGCTTAAGTGACTATGTACTTTTCTCTTTACCCTTTTCCTTCGAACCACAAACCTCATTTTATTGTGGCCCATAGCGCCCACTCCCACCTCTTCATGTCCCCCGTCGTCTGTTTGCCTTTCCGAATACGCAAGGCATCGTGGAAAATCGTTGCCGGTGCAGCGCTGACGCATGCAAAAACCAGTGCGAGAACCTCCGGCAGCAGCGATATTTAAGTGGCCCGGGGTTTAGCCGCTCCTGTTTGGTATTACGCGCAAGTTTCTTTACTGCAGTGCTCTTCTCTCAGTGAATTTTCGAACGACCAAAAGGTCTCCCGAGCACGCCAATCTCGGTTTTCCTGACGCAAACACTCGCTCGCCGAACCTGAACGTACCAAATTCGATAAGCACACGACATGTAGGCGGGTAGGCGAGGAAGTAATTTTTGTGCAAAGTAATCTTGGTTTCAACAAGTGAATTTCATTGCCAACATTTTTTTCTATTTTTCTTTTCTTCCGTTTGCTACGAGTAAACGCAACTATATAAAAGTTCCTCAAGAGCCATTTAAATAAGAGCCCGCTAACGTATTTTTAATGAGGTTTACAGCAAGTTTTGCTAAACAAATTTCTTTTTACTTCAATAAATGGAACTGGGAAAGAGACAAAAAATGGTTTCCTTATTAAATTCTTGTTTGTCGAAGTTTTTATTCTAAGATTTACGCAGTAAAATAATTATTTTTTCTCGACGATCAATCGAATCGCTTAACCAAAATATTTTTTAAGAAGCCATCATTTTTTGTTGCACTGGAACTTTCGTTCAAGGCAAACACAAATTTAGTATATCCAATGACACGTTTTTTTCTCACTCCGAGGAAGGAATATAAAAAATCGTGACACAATAATGCTCAATTAAACAAACCAAATATGCAATAAAAAATAATTATCTGTCATACCGACCAAGTGGATGAAATTCTAGGCCCCGAAGAGGTTGATTAGTATCGTTGGATGCGAACCACGTAAGTGACGGACGCCGGGACTCGTTCTGCACGAAAGGTTTCAGTTACACCGCGCGCGTCGTTTTCTCTCTCGTCCCGCGCCAGTTTCATCCTGCCCAGCGACGTCGCATAACGAAGGCAAATTCATCTCTCTCCGCGGCCACGATCAGCGGGTACTCTTATTTCGCATTTTCTATATCATCATCCGCAGTCGCATCCTGCGCCGCGTTACACCGAAGGTACACGCGGACCACACCGCAGTGTGCGCTATATATTCTCCTCTTTCCACCGCTGTCACCCTGTCGGTCGCGTCCATTCTGCAGCGCTGCACTTTTATTCTTTCTCCCCTTGCCCCTCTCTCCATTTCTCCGCAATTTCTCCTTTTGCTTACATAATTCATCTATCGGCTCTGCCTATTTTTGTACACTTCACGCTACCGAGAGTCCGCAAGAACAACGAAGAAAGTCTGAAAAAAGAAATAATAAAGAAAACGTGGAGAATATAAATTTGCAAAAAAAGAGAGGACGAAAAAAACAACGGGAAAAATAAAGCAAGGAGTGTGACCTGGCTGCACAGAGACAGGGTAAACGAGGAAGGGAATGAGAGACGGGAATGTAGTGGTGGGAAGCTCCATCCATTATAGTCTCTCTCCGCCGCAGCTTTTTTCCCTCGTTTCTCCCTCCCTTCTTCTCTCTCTCTCCCTTTCCTTCTCTCTGTCTCTCTCCTCCTCTCCCGCACCCTTTCTCTCTCTCTCTCCCCCCCCCCCCTCTCTCACTCTCACTCTCACTCTTTGCCTCTCTCGTGTTTTTCCGTTGGTCTCGGGCCTGTCGTGCGCTTATATTGCACGTATACACGAGCGCCATGTCCTCTTTCGTTGCGCCTCTGCCGTAGCATCCGCAGTCCGCGGTTTTCTCCACCAGCCCCGTCGCGGACCATCCCCGACGCCCTGCAACGTGCGACATCCCGCTGTGAATATGTATGGGACTCATGGCGAGCTAATACTTTTTACGCGAGCGATGTGTTCGCCCGGCCGAGGAACACAACGAGCCGGGGGTGGTGGCTTTCGGAAGCTCGCAGCTCGCTGTGTTTGTTATCGTGATTTTAATTACAAATCGGGTGGATTGGCGTCTTGCTGGACGTTCGAGAGTGAAAGAGACAGATAGATGGAACGTGCAGTGGGCAGTGCATACAGCGCATCGCGGAGACAGCAGCGCGTCCCGAACCGATACTCTCGACTGGCAATCCATTCGATTCGATACTTCAACTCTCGAAGCCCTTCTCCGCTGCGCCCCTCACAGCCCCTCAGATCTCCCCTGTGTTTTTTATTTATTTTTTAAAATTGTTATTTCTCTTTCGTCCGTGACGTAAACGAGTAACGAACGTATATACACACACCTCACGCGATTTTCTATGAAATTCAACGGAACTTTAATTAAAAATATTTCGCCGGAACGCAGAGGGAACAAAAAGTCGTAGCGGCACTACACTTGATTGAATATGATCACGCGAATGGCGTGGGGTGTATCTTTTGCCTATCTGACAATGAAATTAAATTTCCGCGTGCCGCGCAGTGGACACAAAAGTATCGTCCGTTGGGAATTCGCGGCCTAGTATGCGGCGAATTGGATTTTTTCCCGACAATCGGCGTTTGACGCGCTAAATTCTGGCTGATTACGACGAGTATGTAGCTTTCCCAAAACCGCGATAGCGAATTTATAGTGGCGAAAAATGCGTCCGCGGTGGTGATCAACGCACCGGGATTATTACCCGGCACTGTGTGCTCTGTAAATTTTAATTTGGTAATCAAATTTAATTAGTTTGACGGGTTTCAGGAAAATCGCCGAATGCTTTGAGATGCGTAACTCGGGAATTCGTAAATTCGTCGAAATTTCTCGGCGCTGCGGAACTGCAAATATTTATTATAAAACGGCAAGTAAAATGGTTTTCACTGTTTTCGAAAATGAGGAAAAATATATTCGATTTCCACAGTCGCGACGTAGGCTATACAAAAAACATAAGCCACGAAAGGTCCCACTGTACTTCGCAAGTGTAAATCGCTACCAAAAAAGACACAAATAAAAGACTAAAAGAGTCTAAATCTGAAAATACCGCTCAAATTACGTCGCAGTCGTTCTTTTTTTTAATCGGTCTGGTATCTAGCGATCGACGTCCGTCGGTGTTAGTATCCTCCAGAGCCCCACGGACAGCTAGGGTTCGCCCGTAGTAATAGGAACGTTCATCACCTCGAAGTCCCTAATTTAACCTCCTCGGATGCCTCTCCGACCCGACCTCGCCATCGCGGCCGCGCACCGCCAACGACCGATCCGCCGTCAGATCCGAGTCAGAGGGTGTTGTTTTCGGGTACGCGGTAACGTGGCTATGCCGCCGCTCTCCCCGTACAGCGTATAGCGTACACCCGGTGCACGGCGCTATACAATGTGCGCTATATTGCACGTAACGTAGTCTGTTTAGCATCGGTCTACCACGTTGGCGGTGTTGGCTGCGAGCACCGACGGCGCATACCCTTGTAGACATCGCGATTCTGGCGCAGTGCCTCAGGAACGAACATATACAGCATAACCAGCAGCAGCAGCAGCAGCAGCAGCAGCAGCAGCAACATTAGATCCCTCGCTCTTACCTCTCTCAGTATCCTCTCTCTAGCCTCTCGCGAAATTCGCTGCTTAACATTTGCGTCGGTTCCCACGTTTCGCAATGGTTCTCTCTCTCTCTCCCTCTCCCTATCTTTGTCTTTCTTGTCTGCTCCTTTCCGTCTCACACACCGGATTCTCATGAACGTGCGCGGCAACGTCGTCAGTAAAACCGCGCGGGGTAGAGACAGAGAAGCTTGAGGAGACTCGGTGGACCAGCAGCAACACCAGAAGCGGTAACTACGCGTAGCCTCACGTCGCGCTGCCTCTGCATAGGCGGATCCTGCAGGTAGCAGCAGCAGCAGCAGCAGCAACAGCAACGGCAGCAGTGACTGAAACGCGGTATATCCAACGACCAACCCTGCTCACTTGAGACGAGGCTTCCGTTTCGTCCTTTCCTTTCGCGCAGAGTTTCTACTCTCGGCGTCGTTGCCCACACTTGCCCGGCTCGTATATCCTGCTCGAGATATACAGCGGGATCTTGTCTGTATATACACGACGAGCATTTGCCCTATGCGCTCTCGCCGTGCTTCCCCGCTCGCTCTCGATCACAATCGCAATCGTTCGAGAACCCGCTGGAAGACTCTGCGATCCGCCTCGATATCGCTTCTCGATCGCTATCGCTTGAAACACACTCCCTCTTCTTGCGATATATATAGGTACAAGTGTGTGTATATATATAGACTTCCTATGACCGCCCCCTTCTCCTGCTTCTTCGGATTATCGAAGAAAGCCCCTCCTCCCACCTGCGCGAAATCGCTATCAGCTTCTCCTGCTCCGCGAACACTTTGCTCTTCATTCGCCTCATATATATTCGCACTATATATCTTGTCTGTGGCACTTGCAATGGTTTTGTACAGGGTGTCTCAAGATCTGCTCTTCAGGGTCGAACGAGGAAGTAGAAAAAAATGCTGGACTTGATTTTTTTCCTGTCAACTCCCGATTGTTGATAAAAGTTTGCAAAAAGTTGAACTCACGTTCGATTGGGGCTGTGTTGAATTGTATCATTGTCAAATTACAGTTACAAATTTATTTTGCAATGAGATTAAAATGTCACTTTATTACATTTAATTCTCCTTGCAAATTCCTTCGCTTAGTTAAGTGAAAAGCCAGCGTAACTTTCGCGACAAGCCGGAGTTGAAGGTTGAAGTGCTAATGAGCTACGTAGCCAGTTTAACGCAAAACAACGGCGATATTCTCCTCGTGTAACAATTACTCTTCTTCGGTAATGTGACTACTCCTTGTCACGTTACAGTTACATTGCTGAGTAACTAATTACAACAACAGCTACGTTACTTTACAAAACAATATTCGCAAAGAAATGGTCAAGCAACGAGTCGACTCTATGTCGCCTTTTCTCGCTAGTGCGATCGGAAATTCGCAAGCCTTGAAACCTCCTGTACGGCGATCCGTCTGGGTCCGTTCCCATTTCTCGCAGCCAGTGTGATCCTTGCTCCCGGGGTATTATCAACTGGAAATCATCGTCGCCCTTCTCGCCGGAGTCCGTGCGCCCGGCGACCCTCGCCCCTCGACTCCGGTGTCCAGCAGGCTGGACAGCGGTAGCAGAGTTCCTGTCGCCCCCCCGAGTTCGCCCCGTCGAATGTCCTGCTGTGCCCGATCGGTCACGTCCTATCGGGATTCGTGAGACGCTGGATCTCCATCGTCGCCGGACTTCGGGGGTTCACTCGCTCGACTCCCGTGAAGCCCGAGCAGTCGTCGTATATAGGACAGAGAGTCGTAGGTCGCTGGTCCCTCTCTTCGCGATATATATATATGTATATTCTCACTTGGCCATTGTGTGCAGCCGAGCTCTCTCTCTCGATCGTCCCGCTTCCGGTGCCTCACTCTCGACCCTCGACCAATAGTGCTTTGCACCGTGTATATATACGTACAGGAGTATTTCTAGGCTGTATATAGTGTAGAGGGCCGGGTTAAGGAGACGAGGAGAGGAGCCAGCCTGTCCTGGACGATCCTACCTATCCGTTCTCCACGCGAATTTCTACGGTCCCGGAAACGAATCTCAGCCTGGAATGGAGAAAGGGAGAGCTATGGCGAAGGATCGACGAGCGCGATCGTCGTTCCTCTCCATACTCGAGAGCGGGTTCCTCTCTCGATACTGGAGGACAAGGCGCGTCCTCCGCGCTCCTCAGCATCGCTGCTGCGCGCCCCGCACCTGTCCGAATCCATCCCGCCGTCGTCGTCGTCGTCGTCGTCGTCGTCGTCGCCACCGTGTCACGGGTACGCGAGCAGATAAAGTTTTGATTAAATAATACAAATAAAGCGAGCCCGAGCGCGCGCGGCTACACGGAACACGTAATTGAATGGATTTACTTCGATTAATCTTGTTCGCGGAAGTTGCCGGCGAGGATTCGAAAGCATCCGGCGTGTTTCTCACTTTTGCGAAAGGGAGAGAAGGTGAGAGAAAGAGAGAGCTTTCCGTCTGTCTGTCTTGGTTTGTTAGTCTTCGTCGCACGCTCCGCTTTGAGAGCACAGGGAAGAGCGGAAGTTATAACCGAACTGCTTGAAAAGGGGAAGGAGAGGAACACCGAGCTGAAGGCTTTCACACTTTGTACTCCATTATTCATCGTTATTGAAAGTGTTTGCGAATAATTGAGCAATCCGGCAATTATCGAGTTTTTCGTGTAGTTCTTGTTTTATTTGTATTATTTTTTTATTTTCTTTTATTTGTTATTTTTTTGTCACTTTGGGTGTTGGTGACCGATATACTCGATGAATTATTCAGAGCGAGTGAATTACAGCGCTACTGAGCCACGGATTTGTGGATCCGCTTTGGTTGTACCGATAGCGTGAGACTCCTCGGGGAGTTGGGAATGTGGATACGGTAGCACGGGGCGAGATGGCACAGCGGCTTAATATCGCTTTGCCTCTGGATTCATTGAAGAGGGATTAGAAGCGTTCGATAATTACGAATACGGCTATATGTAACTGAATAAATGTCGTTATGCAGGATCTACATCGAAAAACGATATAACTTTTATTCACGAGAAATGCACGCAAAACATTCACAAAACGTGCCTTTTATTGCGTGAAAAGGATTTGTTTTCAGCAACTGCACTTTTTTGTGCACCGAATTGATTATTTTTTCGGCACACGTGCCACACTGGCTGCTTTAAAGCGTCGAATAACCTCGATCAACGTTTAAAAAGTCAAACTATATATATACGGAAATCCACGAGTGCTTGGAGAGCTTAAAAGTTTGCGGAATTTCCGCAAAGCAGCAGGCTCAGCCTGCCCGGTGAACGGCGAGGAGCCCCAAGCACCGCACGAATTAAAAGTTTCACGTAATATCAGACTAATATGAGAAAAATCGATGCGTTAACTATCCTCAACTTTCGTGCATACCTGAGCGAAAAAAACGTTAATGCAGATCTCGTCTCTCGTCACTTTTGTCGGTCGTGCGGCTGCGAGTTATAGTACGTTAATAAGTTGTAACTTTGGATCAGAGCCTTACGGAACGAGGAATTTTTGTTATAGCGCCTCGCGAAAAAAGATTTCTTTAATTTTAAGTGGCTGTGGACTTGCGAATTGACGTCCAAGCTGAATCCATAAAATGGGTCGATTGTAGACCCAGACAGTGGGATGTTCCATTGCGATGAAAATGTACGTGCAATCTACGTACAATTTGATACATTACCTAGACCAGATTTTAGGCCGATGTACCAAAACCGGGTTCACCGTCTACAATGTACTATTTAAATAGATACATCATAAAAAATGCATAGATCTCGAGTTACCGCTGCTGACTTGTCACAGAGATTTGCACAGACCACTTATTTTTGTCGCAGTCGTAGTCTAAATTCTACTTTACAATCATCCGAGGTAACAAACTTTATGTAAAGGTCGCGACATTTTTTTCACACGGGGGTGCCTGAAATACTCCCAGAGATCAGCTTGGCGCACCCGTATCAACTGCAATATTCGCCAGTTTTTTCCACTCGTATTAACCCGCCCGTACGGCGGCCCAGAGTTGCACTTCGCGGCGATGTTTGGGTTTAGAGGGAAGCTTGCTTTTTTCTTTTTTTTTGCTCTTTCCTGGTCTAGTTTTTACGCAAAGTAAAAGAGAATTTTTAAGCTTTTGCATCTGTATATCGAGAGGCGGAAAGGAGAGTGCGGGCTCTCGTCAGGCTGCCGAGTTATATTCTCCCTCGTAAAACTCAGTGACGTCCCACTATCATCCGCCCAAAGTACTCACACGCTTACGGTATACCCTACTCCACGTTAATAATTTATTCCCCGACTGAGAGGTAAAGTGTATACAACGGGTCGCGCGGGATTTCCACGACTGCTATAAATCAGAGGTTACTCAATGGCGATGTGCAAACCGCCGCGGCGGACGTTGCTATGGCCGGAAAAAGATAGCCGACGATTTTTGCGAAAAATCGCCGCCGGTGAGTTTCGTTTAATCCAAGTTTAATACCGTTCGTTATTTATCGATGCAGCAATTTCGGCTCGAATGCCGCTGCTATGGATGCGCAAGTCGACCGATCTGTGCGCCACGGGCGACTTGCCGAGTTTGCACTGCAAAGTTATAAGATGTTGTGAATCCAATAGCATTAACTGCCGGCATAACTTTTTTTCTAGACCGTATTCACTCGACAGAAATGGTGAAAACTCGACACATGTGAACATTTTATGATATTATGCAGCAACGGCAGCAACAAAAACACCACTTGGTTTCCAACCTCGGATATGAAAGATTTTTACGAGTTGAATATTATTCTAGTTACCCACTTCGTGCCATGCAAATCATTTTTTTTTTCCTTTTTTCATTTTACGACAACCCGTTAAATTATGGCTGTAACGGTGAACAAAGACGTATCATGAAAAATCTTTATTTACAAATTTTTAACTAATTTATTTTCAAAATATGGACTTCGCCTATACCGACGTTGTCAAGTTGCACATTCGGCCTTTGAAAAACCTGGCTTTATCCCTTTTTGAATCACTCGAAAAAATGGAAAATCCTGCTTGTTCATATTTTTTGCATTATACATATACTTCTTAAGGTAGCATTAGTATCAAGATCACTTTATATCAGTTTTGGCATTTAACACAAACAAAACATTGGAACGCATGAAGTTGGCCCCGAACCCTACGATGATACCTACGACCAAATACAGGCCGAATAAATGAACAACAATGCCTGCGTTACTCACCAACTTTATAGTTAAAAGAAGATACTCGTATCCTCACAGGCAAAGCGACTGTAGAGTCGATTTTCTGACGTCTCGTAGAAACGCTCTTCAAACGCCTCGATATCTGTTGTACAATACTACGGGTTGTATTATATACGCGTCCTAGATCCCTAATTGCTAATTAATTGCACATAGAGCAGTTTGAAATGAAGCAACAGGACAAGTGGCAATACGCCCGAGACAGACGTCTGTACTCTCGACAGAGAAATGCGACAATCACTTCCTCCAGCAGTAACTATGAGTTATATACTTGAACTCAACGGAAACGAGCAAAAGAGCATCAAGCTTGACGTTCTGCTTTGCTCGTCATTTCCATGAGACACAGACCTTGTGGCTGCAGCCACCACGCGCTATAACCACGATTGCTATACGAGAGCGCTTCGCAGATGCCGAAACACAGAGGCGTGGGAACTCCGTATGTACGTCCCGTTGCATTATGTAATACGGTCGCGCGTGCCTGTGGCATCCAGTTGCACACCTATCGACATCTGTCTCGCGAGAATGATTGTTCCTTTCCGTCGAGCTCCGTGAGCTTTCCGCGTGTCCTGTTCTCGACAACCTCTCATCAAAGCTCTATGTCCGCCAAAGAAGTGTACGCCCATTCTGTTCTATGAATGAATGAACGAACCATGGTTTTCAATATTCATCGTGTTTCTATTAATACTACATTTTGGTATAAAAATATGTCTTTATTCTCTTAGATCCCTAGGATCACACCTGGGAATTCCTCTCCCAGATTCTAATTATCGTACGACTCTCGGGAGGCTCTTCCCAGGCTATTATTATTCTTACTCTCGTTAGGACCGCCTCAGACCCGGGACTATTAGTGTCAGTCTCCCTAGGACCCCCATGAGGCCCTGGGAGGTCTGTCATTATCAGTTACCCTCAAGGCACTCCAGACCCTGATAATTCTAACACTTCCAAGTGGAAGTATAAAAGTAGCAGTATCAGTTTGTATCAGTCTGTATCAATTCGTATCAATTGCTATCTGGTTGTATCAGTTCGTATCAGTTCGTATCAGTTCGTATCAGCTCTAACAGTACGTATCAGTTTATATCAGTTCGTATTAGCTCCCATCAGTTCGTATAATTTCGTATCAGTAAATATCTTAGAAGTATCTGACTGTCTTTAACCACGTAACATTGTTACACGTTACATTACAATACACTCGCACGTGCCTGCGGCATCCAGTTACTCGACCATCAACACGCTCATCGACATCTGTCCCAGGAAAGATTGCTCCTTTCCGTCAAGCTTCTCCCGACTACCCTGTCCCGCGCAACAGCCTCTCATCAAAGTTTGCTTCCCCGATGAAGTGCGCGTCCATTCTGTGCTCTCACGAACGATGGGGGAGATACCCTCGAGGAACCCCGAATAAGAAGAAACAGAGGAGGAATGGTCGAGAGCTGCTGGTAGATGTCATTCGATACATATAGGACCCGTGCGACAATGACGCGCCCGGCTTTTTATCGTGACAGAAGCGGGACAAGCCGAGACCCGAAGACGACACTCGATCACGCCTTCGAGGCCATGAACCGCAGTGAAAGGGTTGCCTGCTCTCGCTCTCTCTCTCTCGTTTCTTTCTCTCCTCTCGTAGCAGCTTCGTCCACGAGGCTCTTCAGGAACTCTCGCGAATCTCTCGATTGCCACGCGAATCTCTCGCCGAGCCACAACAATGGATCAATCAAAATATTCTTCTTATAACACTTCATAATGCGTCCCGACCGTGTTGCCCTCGCGTGGCTCTCTTATTTATAATGTTGACCGGACTCATCTGCTCTTTTATTGCATCGAGTAAACATGCCCTGTGATGTTTTAGTACTCGTTTCGACTCTCCATCCCTTCATCTCCCTTTTTAGAACCGTGTGTTCCTTTCCCCGCCGCTCATTCGCCCGCGGACGTGATCGACCCGGCCTCCTGCATGTCCGGGTAATCCCTCTTGTGCAGGATCGTCGTTACTTGTTTCCCGAGGCCTCCGCAGAAGTTTCGCAAATGCATTTACAGCGTCGACGAGGCGGGCGGGGCGAGGGACGTACTCGCTATTATTATCACGCTGCGAAGACAGAGAGCCAAGGGAGAAATAGATAGATCCAAACAATTGAAAAGTTCAAATTTACTTGGGAGCACGTAGTTTCCGGGCCGCGAGGCGAGGCGAGCGCGAGCCTTTCTCACTCTCGGTCCCGCGCCCTCTCATTTTCATCGCTGGCGAGCGGAACTCATTAACCTCCCACGGGGGATGAAGTATTCAGTGGCCATTAACTTGCTTTGTAGTGCGGCTCGCGCTTTCCCACCGATGGCGCCTCCTCTCTGTCTCTTTCTCTCTCTTTCTCTCTTCCTCGTGCGGCTTTCAACTACGCTGCAAAGGTTACTACTAACGGAAGACGGTGTAAAATCAAACTTCCAATTCTTATGTTCTACCAGTGAAATTTACTTTAATGCTTGAATGAACTTTTCCGTCAGTTCTTGGTTAAATCAAATTTCATGAGATTTTTGCAGCTTCAATCATTCTTGAACCAATAAATCCTGCACTGCATTATTTTAACTGAACGTTCGAAGATCTTGTAGTGCATAATATGCGTAGTTCTGATTTTGCAAAGACACTCGGAATGAGTTTTTATTTGTTCAACAATTACCGAATAAATTAACTCTTTTGACACGTAAGGTTCACAGGTATTTTCCGTAATTTTTTGCTATGTGGGTCATGTATTCCTTCGAATCTCTTTACGCTCTCGTTGATTCGTGTACCTTAAATTTTATCGGAATTTTCTTTGTTATTTCACTAGCGTAGTGAAACTTTCTATTATGGATGAATATTTGCGGAGTCAAAATAACGTTCTTTAAACTCCTATGCGCCCTATCTGAAACCATTTAGCGTTTTCAGGCACGATGTTTCAGTTTTGACTTTTTTTTTCGACCTCCAGTTTCTCTATTTTCTTATTACGGCCGGATGCACTGTCCTCATTGACGAATTAATTAATTCACAACTGTTCCATCGAATTTTCAGCGACGGTCAATGTGTTTCAACGATCTCGCACACGATTCTCCCATCTCCCTCTATCTTCCTCGTCTCGTGATCGATATATACCGCAGGAATTTTCAATCAGAGGCATTCAATTAAAGTTGAGTGCTCCGCGCAGTTCCGTGGGGGCAGCTGCCTACGTCAGCATGGCTAATTTGCACTCTGGGATTACAACGATCGTCGGGTGCTAAAAAGAACAAGCGTAGTGTAAGTAAAAAGACACCCAAAAGTACCCGAGCACTCTCACTTACCACTATAATAACGAGGTTCCGAGTGAATCGTCGAGGAGCCATAAAAAAATAATCATAAAAAAAATCACCAGCGAATAAGACATTTTAAGTATGTGCAAACACCGAGCGCGGAATTTTCGTCACCAATTACGAACCGAGTGAGTTATTACGGATAACTCGGGCTCGGTCCTAAGCCGGCGAGCAGCAGTGCCGCGCACGCACCATACATATCGCGATTTTGATTTATTGATTTGAACCGCCGGGCGATCCGTGAAGCAGAGGGTGGAGAACCACCGGGGCCCATAGGTATATAATGAATACCATTCCTGATTTATACTTCTAATTTCACCTCTCATAATTGATGGCTCGCCGATCCAATCTATTCGATCGAGTATGTATTTCAACTTCTCTTATTATTTCGCCTAACATGAATTATTCAGACCGTCCCAATTTTGCGGGACGGGAATATTGGAGAATAAAAACATTGAGCGCAGCAGCAGCGGCGGCAGCAGCGGCAACGAGAGAGGAGGAAGGACGGCGTCGAGAGTGAAGAGGCATCACTTTTATTCGACGAACCGCGCGTCTGGCGTCGATGCATATAACTCATTCGTGCTCGCGATTCCATGTGTATAATATCCATTTGAAAACTGCCCATGGAAAAACCGAAGAGCCCTCTAAAAACTTTTTGCCTCCCGGGGGCGTTTAAAGATTGAATTTTTCCGCAGCGGAAAAAAAGTGAATCAACGAATGAACGAAACAAAAATTCTTCGCCGCACACGGAAAGAGAGAAAACGAGAGGGAGAGAGAGGCTAAAATCATCGTCAAATATCGGCGGCAATTGAAAAGTTCAATTTCCCATCGATCCTGCAAATCTTGAAGCTCGCGAGATTCTTCATGGAAATATATTCACGGTTTACACGTTAAATAGCTTAAATAGTTGAAAAGTCTTGGCGGCGGGTGGGGGTGAAGGGGAGGCGGGGCGGCCGAGATCGCCCGCCGTAATTCCATCGTAAACTCCTCGAAAACCAAACTGCGCTCTCCCCCCGGTTTCCCCGCTCGGGGTCTCGGTGTATCTGTGTACAGGGGGAACGGGCCCCCGAGCTCGGAGCCAAATTAACATGTACAAGCAGTGTGATTCCGCCGGTTGTCGCTTTAAACTCGTAACTCGTTCTCGTCTCGTCTCCGCACACATTATATGCCCCTTTCGTCGCGTGTATCGCGCTGTCTATGTGTGTAATCGACGGATTTACAACGATAGCCTCGTGCCGGGGGGGGGGGGGGGGGGGGGGGGGCGGCCGAGACGCGGGGGCGCGCGACAAACCTCGGTACCATTACGTAAAGAGCGAGTGTGTAGCTAGTGTACAGCGCCGGGTGTAGCGGAGCTTCTAAGCCGCGCGAACATGAGAGAAAGCCTGGCGAAGATCCCGGCGAAGATCCTCGTCGGATTAACGTCTACTTCCTCAGTACCAGCACATAACCGAGACTCAGCGAGACGAGGCGGACCCAGAGAGCGAAGGATTGAGAGAGAGAGAAGACGAGAGAGACCGCGATGCGCGCTCGAATTCCCTCGCCGGGGGTTGTTGCATATTCCACGAAGCGAGAAAACCGCCCGCATATCCCTGGCCCAGTTCGTAACACGAGACTTCGAGAGTTCCTTTACATCTGAGCCAGTCTCGGGGATCATTCAGTCAACGTGGCGCACACCGCCGAACGTGTATACTTTGAGTAAATCAAGAGCCTCGTTATTAATTAGTTAATCAACGAAACACGAGTGGTATTGCGGCGTCGCTGTGTACGTTCCGCGTCGGAGTCCTTGACCTAGTGATTGGCGAACATTGATTTTAACCAACGTTCTCTCATCGCCGTCGTCGTCGTCGTCATCGTCCTGCTCTTCCTCCTCCATCTCCCCCCTCGTCGTCGTGTCGCTTCGACGTCGTCCACGTCGCTAGCTTTGCATATTGTGTTGCATCGAATGCACGGTGGACGTGCATAGTTTGTGTGCATGTATGGATGTATACAGGTTTGCGTGTGCGACGAGCGTGTGTCTCTCTGTTTGTGTATATCTCTAGCCGGTCTGGTGCGATTCTATTGCGAGCTTGTGAATCACTTGACCCTTGAGATAATCAGGTCGCGCTGTGCGTTCAATTGATAGAGAGGTATTCACACTCCTATTCCCGGGTAGCGCATGCACAGTTGATGTTATATCTATGTATAGTATATAGTGGGAGCAGACCGGCTGGCCAATCGCGGCTAATCGCCTTGTTGCTCGCAAGATGTAGACACCAATGCTCCGGCTCGTGTGTGTACACGGTAGAATACGCACGCGAGCAGGGTGCTCGTTGGCGATTGAGCCCTCAGACCGTGGATTTTCGCGCACTCGATCCCCGATGCCTCGCCGAGCAATTTGATCCAACACTCGGTGCGATTCTCCCCATTTGCGATTTGCGCTCTGCGTTCCGGTGCCGAAGTGCACGCCGCATCAGCGGTGGCTTGTGTTTATGCCAAACGTGGATTGGCACACAAAGCGATTGGGCTTCACGAGGAAACCGCCGCGCTGATCTATGCTACCGGGTACTTCTACTGTTGATTAAAATTCGAACTAATTACGTTTAATCAAACTGCAGAATAAACATATTAATCGTACATATTAAACGTGGAATATCGTTTTTAATATCCATTGAGTGACTGTTGGTTTTTCGGTCATTTATACTGTAATGTTGTGGATCTTCACTAAAACGAGGCCCCTGACACACAGCATACTTCTAATACGAACAATATGCACGCCGAATGTCGCCAACCAAAATATTCCGACGTGTGGCGCTGACTGTCGTCTGTCCGATATATATGTATATGTCATACTGGAAACGCTTGAAGTTCTCTGAGCGCTGTAATCTAAAAACGAAAGGCCAAAAACAAACTCAATAAACATCTTAGCTTTTGGCGTTTTTACGAATATAAATCCCTCTTTTAAAAAGTTCAGGAGTAACGGAAAGCATTGTTAGAGCTGTGCTGTGTGTGCTATTAGAGCTGTGATTGGTTGCCAGGAAAGTCTGTGATAAACAAAATCAGTTTGGTGTCAAATTTGTGAAATTTAACCTTTTAAATTTCAACCTTTTAACCTTTTAAAGCTTTATAAGAGCGCAGCAGCGCAAAATTGATTAACCTATTATAGGTGATATTTTTAAATAAAAATTTCCGAGGTCGATTTTGGCGATTTTCGGCCCGGAGCCGGAGCTACGATTTCTGACTGAAAGATCGTCGCCAAAAAAATATTTTTTTCGAAATCGGTTAAAAAAGGTTAATAAGCAGTGTTTTCGGGGGTAGAATATGCGACTTGAGAATTATGGTATAGGTTAAAAGTCGATATTTTAAAAAGAAAAGAAATTGGGGTCGATTTTGGCGATTTTCGGTCCGGAGCCGGATCTACGATTTCTGACAGAAAAAATATTGTTTTCGTCGCCAAAAACATTTTTTTCAAAATCGATTAAAAAAGGTTAATAACCAGTGTTTTCGGGGGTAGAATATGCGACTTGAGAATGATGGTATACGTTAAAAGTCGATATTTTAAAAAGAAAAAAGTCTCACTCGAGCAGCCATACAGTGCGGACGTGTTATCACTCGCTCAGGCATTCCCGAGAAGGTGTAACGTTTTCGACAGTAAAAGGTGCAAGTGTAATGAGTGAAACTGGGGAGACGGACGAAATGGAGGGTGACGGTGAGGAAGCGTTCACACCGGTAAAAACACGCAAGAAAAGGGGCAGGCCACCCAAACGATCCGACGACGACAGCTCCGGCCCGGTGCGACAGATCCGAAGACGAGGTACCGTTAATCTCCCACCGCCATTCGGCAATCCCAATCAAAACAAATCACCAATAACAGCGTCACAACAGCAACCATCAACATCCAGCTCGAATCAATCGACAGGCGCCAAGGAACTGAAACAAAAGCTTTCCTATAAGCACCTATATTACATGAGCTCCTCACACATAGAGAGTAGAATACAGCTCGCAAGAGTATGGGAAGCCGAAAACCCACAATCAAAAGATGTCATCATACGGACTACTAAAGGATTTTTGCTAAAGTCCAACACAGACAAGCCTCAACTAGTAAAATCCCTGGATAAACTGGTAAAAAATAAGTCGATTTCAAATTACTCCGAAACAACCGCCTACTCCAAACAAGGCAACAAACGCTTCACCCGCGACGTTCTCAGCGGTTATCTCAACCGTTGAACACGAACTGGACGACACAACGATAAGTGAAGCACTAAAGGCGCAAGGTATTACCCACCGATACTGCAAAAGGATAACTGCGAGAGCGACAAACAAACCAACTACACTGATCAGAATGATCACGGGATGCATCAACTCTTTTGAAAAACTAATGAACGAGGGACTACACTTTCTCCAAAAACACTACCCCGCACAACCAAGCTCTCCACCGGCCCCAGCGCCACAGCCCTGCAGAAAATGCCTGAAATTCACGCACATCACAAGCGACTGTTCAAACCGAATTACCTGTAAAAAAATGCAACGGTAATCACAAAAGCAACGAGTGCACAACAGACCTCCACATCAAATGCTCGTCCTGCCAAGCGACCGACCACGAAGCATGGTCATTTAAATGCCCAAACAGACCGACCAAGCCGATAGAAGGAATCCCAAACACAATAATAAGGTCCATTAACAAAAAATCTACTGAACTCAATAAAGAAATCACAACAAATTCCCCTATTCACGCCGCAATCACAGTGCACGACCATATCATCAACAAATACATCAACAAGATAAACAAACACAAGAACGCCAATAGAGAGGAATTAATTGCCAAACTGAAGCAACGCTTCATCAGAGAATTTAGGATCGACACGGTGGCCGTTTTCTCTGGAAACAGAATGTATATTCTGATGTTCAACCTTGACAACCCGGAAGCCCCTTCGCCTACAGAAACAACCACGGGTTCGAGCTACACAACGTCCAATGGCTAGACTTAAAATTCTATACTCTAACATCAATAGTTACACAAAAAAAATTACTCATCAACAACTTCGTAGTAAACAATAACATTAATTGCACTGCATTCGTTGAAAGTAAAACTAATAGCGACAGCAACACGTGCTTCCGAAATTGGACCTGTGTGAAAAAAGAAGGTAATATTGTCAATACCAATAGAAGAGGGGGAAGCATGTTCCAAATAGACCCATCGCTGAAACCAAAGAAAGAAAATGGCATGGCTATCAACAATCCACTTAATGACGCTCTACACATTTCAATACCATTTAAAGACGACTATCTACACATATTCTTGATCTACATTCATCCTCGCGCCAAGATTGAATAAACGATATTTATAAAAGCATGTAGATACAAATTCGCTCTCATCATCGGCGACTTCAACGTAACGCGCACAAACAACGACAACTGGATAACTTCTGCAACAACTCTAATTTCAAACAATACAACAATCCGCCAACCTTTTTAATGGTAAACAACCCTGACTCAACCCCAGATAGAATACTATATACAAACAACCTCGAGAACAACATGTTAGCAGTCGATTTAACTACAGACCTGGGATCAGACCATCTTGGCATGGCGATAACAATTGACCTCGAAACGCCCACTATACCACAAGAACCTGAACACAAACTGAACTATAAAAAAACCAATATGAAACGAATTGACGTCGACATGATCGAATTCTTGAATTCGCCCGAAAACCTCACCATTAATCAGGACACGATCACGAAATTCTGTGAACACCTTACAACGACGGTTCAAACAAACACTCCACTAACATCCCCGAAATTCTTCACCTTCGACCTACCACCGTTCATAGTCAGTCTAATAAAAAAGAAAAGGAGGATGTACAGGGAATATAAAAACAACGACAGACCGGAGCTCAAAACGTCTATCAACAGGCTAAACAAGGCCATACAACTACTGATAACACAATTCCAAATAGACTCATGGCTAAAAGCGTGCGAAGATGTTCAAGCGCAAAAAGGCAAAAATTGCTGGCAAACAGTGAAAAGACTTTCTTGCTATTGCACGCGACCTATCGACACAGACTCAGACCACTTCAAAAAAGCATTCAGCAGAGCAGACGAAGCCCAATTTGACTCCACGCACAAGGAAATAGTGGACTACTGGTACGAAGAATATTACAGAGACACATCTAGGTGGGACCTACAACACGAACCTATCTCACTCAACGAACTGTCTAAAATCATAAAAAAAATGGAAGAACTCAGCTCCCGGATATGACAAAGTCCCAATGACCATAATTAAAGAACTGGACACTCGCGTCCACCAATACCTGTTAAAAATTGTCAATTACTGCCTAGATCAAAACTTTTTTCCGGAGCAATGGAAAAACGGCATCATCATAACACTCCCTAAAGCAAACTCGGATTCAACACTTCCTGAGAATTACCGACCAATCACACTCCTCCCGACGCTAGGCAAAATATTTGAAAAAATAATCAAAGGCAGACTTGAATCCGCCCTGGAGGACAGCATCCCACCATACCAATTCGGTTTTCGGAATTGCAAGTCGACTCTACACCCACTGACCATACTAGCCTCCAACATCCAGACGGCGAAGTTAAGCAACAAACGCACAGCAACCCTGCTATTGGACATCAACAAAGCTTTCGACAGCGTATGGCACAGGGGACTGCTGTACAAAATGTGGACACTCGACTGCCCAGCGTACCTGCTGCTCATAACAAACAATTTTCTCAACAACCGATCACTCAAAATAAGGAACGCAAACACGTTGTCGCACCCGTTTACTCCGTAACAAGGTGTCCCTCAAGGCTCACCACTTTCGCCTCTGTTATATAATATCTACTGTCACGACATTTATAATTACGATCTACCCGATAAATCGCACCACGACCCCAATTGCTACCTCCTACAATACGCAGATGACACGGCACTAATTTCACACAATAAATCAATGCAAGCTTCAACACTGGCTCTACAAGAATTATCAGACAAATGCATAACCTGGTTCAAGAAATGGCGCCTAAAACCAAACCCCACTAAGTCCAAACTACTATTATTCACCATAAGATCACAGACAGATCACCCACTATAACCATGTACAATACAGACATCAAACGTTTCAGACGATACAGACATCGTGCGTTTCTGCGAAATACCTTGGCGTCACACTAGACAACAAACTAAACCTGAATAATCATATTAAGAACATCAAAACAGCCACGACCGCGCGCGCAGCACACTTCCGAAAAATAACATACCGAAACAAACAAATCACAACTGAACAGTCAACTAAAATATACAAAAGCATATGTCGCCCACTGCTGGAATACGGCCATCCACTGCTCCTAAACTGTAATAATCCGGCGATAAAAAACATAAAAACTGCAGAAACAATAGCTCTTCGCAAACTCACTAAAGTCAGACACCCAAACAATCCCCTACACAACCCATCAAATACACTACTTTACGAAACCTCTAGAGTAACAACTATTATCGAAAGGTCAAGAAATCTGAGCGCCAAATTCGCACAACAACACCTCGAAACAATCACCCCGCTATGTAACACACTAACACCAAACATTAGACCAAAACACAAACTGCCAACTCACACAATACTACAAATTTTGTCAACACTAAACAATAGTTAATAAATCTACAGTTCAAACTACACTAAAATTGTAACTATACTTTCACACATTAAAAGCCGTTTATACACCTAAAAAGAAACTCCAAAATGTCACAATAAACGGGCTGAAGGACCTCGGTCGATGGCCATTTAACCATGGAAACTCGAGCACGGTATGTTAACTCGCACACATTTGAACATGTAATCACTAACTTGATTTGGTTAATAAAATTCTTGTACTACTACTACTAAAAAGAAAAAAATTGGGGTCTATTTTGGCGATTTTCGGTCCGGAGCCGGATCTACGATTTCTGACAGAAAAAATATTTTGTTCGTCGCCAAAAAAATATATTTTTTTAAATCGATTAAAAAAGGTTAATAACCAGTGTTTTCGGGGGTAGAATATGCGACTTGAGAATGATGGTATAGGTTAAAAGTCGATATTTTGAAAAGAACAAATTTCGGAGGTCGATTTTGGCAAGTTTTTCAGGCACGCGCGCCAGCGCGTGTGATTAGTCTAGTACAACATATATTTTTTTATAATTGAAAGTGCGTGAAGCGTAGCACAGACGACGATCGGACAGAAGACTATCAGCGCCACGTAGCGGGAGGCGACATTTAGAATGGTGGCTGGTACGCCATGTGCCAGTGGCCTGACTAAAACTGAGATTACGTTTGTGTTGATGAACTGATTTTCAATTTTCTTCTTTCCTTCGGAAGAAAACTTAATAACGAAAAGAATATCACTAGGTAATGAAATAAGCGAAAAATGTTGCGCTAATTTAAAAAATCACTGCTTGTTGCCCAAAGTGAAATAAAAATTGAAATCGAAAAACGTAAAAATCAGTCCTGCAAGACATAGTGTACTAAATAATAGTATACATTCAATAATGGATGGTCCTCCGTTATCGATCATCATGAAAATATGTGATAAACTCTCGACGCTGAATGAATCAAGGCACCTAGTGTCACCGTGCGTCTTAATTTAACGTTGATTCAAGGCTGCTGCGCCGTGGAATTTCATATTTTACCGGGCGACTCCTCATTACCGTGGAAGCGAGGCTGTCTGACTCGAACGGCATCGTTCTACTGCGCTCGGCGTACCTCGAAAAGCCCACCTCGTCATTCCCGGGTACTTTAAACGGTTAATCAGACTTTACCGTGCGCTCTCTCTCTATCTCTCTCGCTCTCGTAGCATCGCCCGGAAAGCCTGTAAACCGATTCTAATGAAAATAAGTAGAAGCGGTTGATCGTTGACTCGACTCTTGTGGAGCAACACAACGCAAAACGGTTATATTTTCCTTTGGCCGTTGCAAACACAGAGAGCGGGTGCATATGAAAACGGTGCGCGCGGGTTCGTTATTTTAGCTGCTCCGCGGTGAGTACACACAACCACGTCCATATACACACAAACACATGCAAAATCGTAGCCGCCGCAGCGGTACGTATACCGCGATCTCGGACAATATTGCCAGGCTTATACTTTCCGCCCTGTGTTATATGCATGTAGTACACAACACGTGCATCGATACCAGCAATCTGATAATGTTATTCTTTCGTTCCCACGTACCGGAGTCCTATATGCGCAAACAAATCGCGTGTCTACGTCACGATACGCATCGCCCACGTCTCTCGCCGCTATTCGTGTTTCTTTTCATTTCTCCGACTGAAGCCCCCTTCACTCTGCCCGATTATACTTCACTTTATTATATAGTTAACGATAAGCTGCGCAGCGCCACGACGAGGCGAAAATGACTCATTATACCGCGGGCCGACATATAATTACAAATACACTCGAAGCCTCTCGCAATCACATCAGAAGCCAACACTTTGGGCTCACACGTTAATGCTCGAATAATGTTCTCGCCCTCCGTGCTCGACCGTAGCCAACACTGGTGTCGTATGTAGTGCCAGAAAGCTTTTGAACTGTGCATTATTGGGGTTCGGCCATAATTGTCGCGAGGGGGGAGGGGTGGGGGTTTCGCAATTTCATTCAAAATATGCACTTCCGAGTACCATACACAATTAAAACGGAAACGTAACTCGCAGTTGGGAACAAATTTCTTAGTCTGATTCACATTCTTTGTGATATTGTGAAATGAAAAGATCGCTGTATTTCAGATGCTGTTTTTATATGAAATAATAACTCGTCGACGATTTAAGTTGGAAAAACAGTTTGTTCTTGAGATATATGTATTTTGACGTTACGATAAGCGTTCCGACTGTACTTTACTTTATTATGTACTAGCAGGTTGCAGTGACTCGCGCGCTCGCTACATGCTCAAATCAAGATTAGATCGTTAAGGAAATTAACTTGAATCAAGATATCGCGTTCCGTCTTGCCGCGTCTTCTTCGTTATTGAGTTTTCTTTCGAACGAAAGAAGAAAATCTAGGTTCGACCGAACCAAAAACAAGTAACCTCAACTTTTGTGATGTGACATCGGAGTAAACGCGCGAAGCGCACGTATGGGCTGGTTAACATAGATAAAAATTTATAATTTTGGGACAGACTTGAATTAAGGGAAGCAAGGCTTTATTATTTAGGGCGGACTTTAATTAAGGGGGCTGGGACAGACAAACAGACAAACAGAGAAACAACTTTCTAAAATATATACAATACTCAATGAGCCATCGCCTCGACGAAGTAAAAATGACTCATTATATGTATATCGCGGGTCGACATATAATTAACAAATGCTCGGAGCCACTCGCAATCGCACGAAAAGCCATTTCATTCCTTTGAATGATGCCCCTTCACACAATCCGATTGTACTTGTCTTTCTTATGTAGTTAACGATAAACCACGCAATGCACCCCGACGAAGCAAAAATGACTTATTATACCGCGGGTCGACATATAATTAGAAATACGCTCGAAGCCTCTCGCAATCGCATCAGAAGCCAACACTTTAAGCTCACACATTAATGCTCGCATAATGCACATGCACACACCCTTCGTGCACCCTTTAGCCGAGGCCAGTGTCGCGGAGTTTTTGACCTTATGTATTAGGGGCCGGCGATGGTGGTCCTGAAGGGGTTCGCCGTTTCACTCGAAAGGGGGATCTGTGTGCACGCGGACCCTTGGCTCGCACTCTTTGCGGTCGTGTAGCTCTCGACGAGGAGGCGATTATTGGCGTAACAGAATGAAAACCCAGAAGAAGAGGGGAGAGTAAACCAGGGAACGAAGGTGGCTGAGAGCTGTGCAAGGTAAAACTGCCTGCATATATATAGCTATAGATGCGTATACAGCTATAGGAGTGGATATGGCAGCCCCAGCGAGAGGCGAGGGGGTGAAATTGGCACTTTTGGCGAGCCCTTAACCGCCGCGTTCGCCTCCGCGCGCCCAGCGATAATGGCCAAGTGAGCGATCAAATGACATTCATCAAGCACTGCACACCATATGCGCGCATTAAAGCCTTCCACGTATGGCAATACCCACGGAGTGCATCGGCATCGCCCGGTCACCACTCGAAAACGTACGGCTCACCAGTACACCGACCCAGCATTGTATCGCATCCCAGGCGTTCCGACACCCGCAGAATCACCGTCGTGCCGCCCCTACGGCTATGGTTAACGAACGCGCCCGCGCCCTACCGGCCGAGCCGATGAAAAGCCCTCAGCGTGATTTCCGTGTGGCGTCCAGGTGTTGCGCCAATTGCGGACAATACCTCCGACATATTTCTACAACACTACGAGCGCCGATGCGACGCACGTTAGAAGCGCGGGCGGTTTAGCGATGTTATCAAAGTACGCTCTGGAACGGCCGTGCATTCATTCCTTTTGGTCTCTTCGGCGACGAATCTGTCGGGGAGTTTGTAAGGAAAGTCGCGTGCAATTTGCATGTGGGATATGTAGGCGTTCGTTGTGGCGCGGAACATCTGGGACGCAACAGGCAACTTGATGGAAATAAAGCCGTGAAAAATTTGGATTAATGAAAGGTTTTTGAGATCAACGCAATTTTAGGTCGATAATAAAAATGATTGTCATGAATAATTATAATAATTATATATACATACATTTATACATGCATTTTTTTAAATGATTGAGAGCGAAAATAACGTATACCTAATAAAACTATTGGAAATAGTGTTACAATTACTTTTTAAACGTCTGTTCCGGCACATTAGATCAAGAATGAATTGAGCAATCGAGCGGCATTGATAAAATATACATATTTACACGAAACGACGTATAGTTCGCGAGCAAAGTGCAAATTCACGCGTGCTTTGCATTTTGTTGTATGCCTGATCGTTTTTAACTCAATATATAAAAACCCCTCAGCGTGATTTTCGCGTGGGCCGGTCCAGGTTTTGCGTCACCTGCGGACGATGACTCAACATCTCCACAACTACTGCGTACGCTGCAATATTCAGCTTACGTGTTTCGGCACTGCTATCGAAATGCCAGAACATCAGCGCATTCATCCCTTGGGTTTCTTCGATGACGAAACTATCGTTGGCTTTATACTAAAAACCGTGCAGTGTGCGCACGTGTGGGGCCTATGTGCACGTTTGCCGTACGACGCAGGACATATGTGTTATACGACGGGTACCCCGCATCAGACCATTATATATCAAAATTACCCCGTTATATTATTTACGAGGGATAACGGCTGATGCGGCAACCCTGTTAAATTTCTTTTGTTTTAAAGGAAATTTCGTTTGTCCAATGCGCAGCAGAAGTTTTCGTTGCCGACTTCGTGTCCCAGCGGCTGAGTACATAGACGACTTTTTCACCCTAGCGCGTTTGTACGTACAAAGCGAAATACCATAAATTTTGTTCTCGAAACAGACAGCAGCGCGTATAACGCCAGACGTACCTATTGGTCAGTCTCTTTCCGTCTCTCTCTCTGTCTCTCTCTCTCTCTCTCTCTCTCTCTCTCTCTCTCTCTCTCTCTCTCTCTCTCTCTCTCTCTCTCTCTCTCTCTCTCTCTCTCTCTCTCTCTCTCTCTCTCTCTCTCTCTCTCTCTCTCTCTCTCTCTCTCTCTCTCTCTCTCATCTCTCTCTCTCTCTCTCTCTCTCTCTCTCTCTCTCTCTCTCTCTCTCTCTCTCTCTCTCTCTCTCTCTCTCTCTCTCTCTCTCTCTCTCTCTCTCTCTCTCTCTCTCTCTCTCTCTCTCTCTCTCTCTCTCTCTCTCTCTCTCTCTTCTCTCTCTCTCTCTCTCTCTCTCTCTCTCTCTCTTTCTCGCTCTTCACTACCACTGCCCGCTCGGTTCACATGCTCTGCCGTATATCCGCTTCTCTCGTGCAATTCGATGATTGATGAGTCGTTGTTTACGGAACTCGGCGGCTGCTCCGGAGGCTGCGTCGCGACTCACTTTCGGCATCCTCCCCCCCCCCCCCCCCCCCCGCGCCGTGGACCAGAAAGCGTTGATCCATTATTCTCGTTTCGACGATTATATTCCGAATTCTGGTCCCACTGTAGTAGTGGCAAAAAAAACGGACGTTATTTCGCTGGCGCGGGGATCGAGAGAAGCAGAAGTACTCGAGTGGTCGAGAAGAGAGTCTTCCACTCCAGCGGAATGTCCGGTGCTTAAAGCTCGGCGGCGACACAATGAGAAGGAACGCGCGACGAATTAGTGGCTCGGATCACCCTTCTTCTCTTTCTCGATCTTTTTCTCCCACTACGCGGAACGTGCATGAAGTGCTTCGTCGCGAACGCCGACCAACGGTATTGAATCAAGCTCAAAGAACGAGCGGGATTACCCGACATAATAATTATTATATGTGCGCGCACTCGCCGACTTCCTAAACCCATTCAACCCACTGGTGCGCTTTACTATACTTCCTATATGAATATAGGAACGAGGCTCGTCCCGTGTGCACGTGCGAGCTCTTCCCGCGAACTCTCGCTGCCTCTTGACGAGCGAGCCATGGTAGAAGATTAAAAATCAACTCTTTACTGCCGCGCGCCGTGTTCGAACACATAGCACTCCCTACGGTTCGCGCTCTGGCCACTGCCGCTACTGAACAATCAGGTTATCTTTCTCCGCCTCTCCGCGATCCTCCACGTAAAAAAGTTTATGGAGCATTGTTTTTCGTTTTCTTTTTGGCCCGTTTGAAATTATTCCGTAACGAGTATCGCGTATATGAAAATTATCGGAAAAACCTGACGAGCAGTTGAGTGCAATTGTAGCCATTTTTTTGCTATTGAAAAAGTGGGAATTGAAAAATGTGCAAAATGGGAATAAGAGACGGAACGTTTGGTCTCAAGGTAAAAAATGGACTAATATGTGAGTTTATCTCGAAGCATTCATTTCACAACCTCACAATGGACCAACGATGTGTTTGACAATTGAGCGGCATTGACAAATTGCGAAATGTTGACGCGAAACGACAAAGCCGACCACGAGCGAAGCGCGCGGAAATCGTACGTGTTTTGCATCCCTTCGGTTGTGCTGACGCATCGTTATTGACTCGATCCCCAAACCATGGATACCGAGTTATTTGGATAATTTTGTCGATGCTTTTTATTATTCAGCGTGCGTGATTTCGTCGAACACCAGATTAATAAACGCCCAACTACGGGCGACAATCACATTGAAATTCGAAAAAATGGTTTTCTTCACTTTCAACAACGGTCAGTGCGTAGCGAGCGACAAACAAACAAAAAGTATTTCGTCAGATCCGTTTTTTTTCTGCTCGCTTTTCTCACCAAAGGAGACGAATGAATAATCCGTGTACAAATGCATTTGTCATTTCGAGCTCGTTTTACTTTTTTCTGCTTAAAGAACTCCGCCACGCTCTGTTCGTCGGCCGGGCAGAGAATATCATGACAAAAAAATGTTGAAATATAAAGCCGGATGGTCGTCCTTTACCGAGAGAGGCGAATATACAGAGAAGACACAAAGATAGAGAGATAGACTAAAAAAAACAGTTCTTTTTTCATCCGAGTTGCAGTCATAACCAGTTGATAAAAAATTGACAGACATTTTCGCGCGCTCGAGGTGGAAAAAGGCTCATCAGATATGCCCGTAGCGTCTGCATTTTAGCTACGATTCACTTGGTCTGAAAAATCGTTGAAACACGCGCTGAGACTTCCGCCGTCCGATACGCGCGCGGTGCGCGGTGTGTGCTGGCTCCGGGGGAGGGGGAAAAAACGAAAGCGCGAAATAAGAGGTAAAAGATAAAAGGAATAGGAATAGAAGAAGAAAAAGAGAGGAAAGAGGAGGGAATAAAAGAAAAACGTACCGGTAACCAGAAAATAGAGAAAACGCAGAGTCTCGGGACTCGGGGGCAGAGGGAAAGTCGATCGGGTGTGGCAGGTGCTTGTTCGCCGCAATCAGCGCACGCTCGGAAATGCACGTTTTCCCAAGAATTTCTCAGTCGTTTTCCTTGCGCCTGCCATTTTATAACGATTTTTTTTTCTTCTTTTTCTTTCTTTTTTCATTCCTTCTTTCGCGCCTGCGGCTGGTACAGCGCGATCGTTCTTCGCTCGTGTTTCGAGAGTTTCCTCAAATCTACCCGCAACGACGATAATGACTTATTTCAATATTTAACGTTGTATCCCCGTGTTTCACCAGCGAGAAACACTTCGGTCTGCTCGTCTAATAGGAAAGAAAGGATAGAAACCTCGCCTCGCGTCTGCGTCGCCCGATTCGCCGGTCCAGCTCTCGGCTCCCTCGTTTTTTTTTTTTTCTTGTTACTATCCTTCTGGCTCCTCCTCCCTTTTTCCTCTCCGCGCCAACCGGCAAAGTTGAACAGTGGGGAATTAAAAATAATATAAAAAACAGAGAAAATCCTTCTCAGGGAATATAACCGGGTGGCTATATCTGGTTAACTTTAGCGCCGAGAACTCGCAACGAGCAGTGTGGCTCGCGAGAATTCTTCCGCCCTTTCATGGGACAAACGCGCGCGAGCGCTGCACCCGCCGCCCCATGCGCTTCGCAGTTACTCATGGCAGACCCATTGTTTGCGCACCTACACTGCTGCTGCACAGGATCCTCCTCGACGAGAGTACTTGTACTCCAATCCTGGTACTTTCCTCACTATACGGCCACCTCCTCCCGTACCCCCTCCCCCCTCACCCCCGCTCCACTGCCCCCTCTACCGGCGCTGGGTATATTCTTCCATTCATTCTGGGTATTCTCGCATGACTGCCAGATTTTACTTATGGACAATGCTCGCAAATCGCATTAAGGCATTTGAAGCGCTCTCGCTCCGAGAGCTCATGTTCGCGTACACAACGCGGTACCATCCAGCAGTTCGTTTTGCGCTGATATCACGTACATTTTCGGTGTGCACCAGAATTTTCCTCCGAAGAAGCAACGAAAAAGTTGAAGCTTATACCCGGGACAATGACAAATTATTCCTGTATCCTCGACACACCGAGGATGAGTCCGGTGCTCATAAAGATGGATGTCCTAGTCGTTATACACGCGCAGCGGGGACAGCGACTTCGAGCTGTGGCGTAGGCGCCCTGGCTTCAAGGTGTCCGGCAGAGAAAAAAATGGCGTTGTAAGAGGAAGTAAAAAGCAGCGGGGATTTGTTGAGTGAACAACTGTGTGGAGCCGAATGGGATCGAAAGGTTTAGATCGCATTTTCAAGTTGAAACGAAATGTCGCGGACCAAGGTGTGTCTAGGCTTTAAAATCTCAGTGGAGTCTTTAAAAAAATCTGCAATTGTTAGGACTTCGCCGTAAGTCATGACAAATGGGGGGATTTAGTTAAATTGTAACAGGCTGATATAGCCGATGAAATTAGTGAATCATTTATTGATCAACTTTTATTAAAACGAGTGGCTTTTATTAACACTGCATTGGTGTTTTTTAGTCCCATTTTAATCGCAGCAACATTCTTGAAATGCTGAAATTTCGGTTTGTTTTGCTTTTTCTATTTCACTCCACTAATGTCGATTTAATGAGCATTAATAACGGCACACCATAGCCACTCTAATCTCCTTCCCTCTCGTGCGGTTTTTTCTACAAACTTGCAAGTCCTCGTGAGAGGCAATTGGCTTTTTAGTAGCGCGGCAAAAAGTGCTCCACAGATTTGTCGTCTCTTTTTGGCCGGCAGAGCAATATAACACGCACCTCGTTAAAAGAGCTTGAGGTTTTTGGGGCCCAAGCTTGAGCTGGTGGAAGTGGGAAACGTCACTTAACTGTAGCTCGGAATAGTGGCTCAGTATACACTTCGTCAGTATTTCCCGAGTGCGGTTGGTGTACCGTGCAGTCTATACGGGATCAGCTAACGCGCAGTCACTGGTGGAATAGTTTTTTCTACAAATAAATTCTTACTATTTACATGCATATTTAATTTTAAAATCATTTTAAATTAACGTTTTCTGCATAATCGCCGGATTTTTATTGACTTATATCAAGAGACGCGGTAGCGTCTCAACACAAAGTATAAAAAAATATTAATTCAGCATACGGGCGACGTTTCTTTCACGAGATGCTACTGCTACTCTTATTGTTCCGACGTTGGTACCTTACCGGCCTCTTTAAAAATTTCAGACGAAAAATTTATCTGGTCCAATATTCTTTTTCATCAGTAAAATTGTTACATCCGAAAGATGTGTAGATGTTATAATGTGTATGCTCATTATAACATGATAATATCATTTCCGATAATATCACCATATTTCGTTAAAAATGTCAGCGTCGGCAACAATTGCAAAGAATATCATGACGAATAAAAACGAGTAAAAAAAAAGAAATGTCCCATGATTATCTCTTCTCATTATCGTTAAGCAACCGACGCGCAGGTCCCAAAATGTATCCCCTTGCAATCCGCCTCACTGCTTCGCGACTACGAACAAAAGCGACACATCGGATAGCAGCGTGAAAAAAAATCCGCTACTGCACCGCACGGTGTCCCCTACTCGAGAGTGCAAGAAGCATGTTATGATTTTCCGTATCTCTGCCGTTGCCACCGCCGCCGCCTCTCACGTACTTCACAAAGAGCGACTCTTCGCGTCGGGGTGGCGAATGTTGCACAAGAACTTATTGCGTATACACGGGCATCAAAATAAGTTCTCGTTCACCGCGACTTCGCCTCCCTCTTCACTCCCATCTCCTCTCACGCTCCTCAGTGTCTCCGCTCAGTCTCTCTCGTGTTCTCCTCCGGCTGCTCTTCGGTCTTTACCGAGACAGAACCTCTCTCTCTCTCTCTCTGTCTCTCTCTGTCTCTCTCTGAATCTCTCTCTCTCTCTCTCTGAATCTCTCTCTCTCTCTCTCTCTCTCTCTCTCTCTCTCTCTCTCTCTCTCTCTCTCTCTCTCTCTCTCTCTCTCTCTCTCTCTCTCTCTCTCTCTCTCTCTCTCTCCCTCCCTCCCTCTCCTCCTCTCTCTTTCTCTTTTCTTCTCATTTCCCGGAACCCCGTCCGTTGCTTTTCATTTGTCTCGCGTCGAGTGCTCGTTGTCGGGATGCGACCGACTGCAGACAGTGTTCCCCCCACCACCCCCCCCCCCTCCCGGACGCGCGCGAGATCCCAATTAAAGGAAGTAGATATAACCCCGTAGTCGGGGCTCGCTGAGAGGCACCAGAAAACCTGGGTTGCACGTATAGCGAGTGTACATACATTTACAAGAGGGCACGCGGGGATTCGATGCGACGCGTCGAGGCGCCAAGGGTTATAGGACGTCGATGTGTAGCTCGTCCTCGCGGCGCGCCAGCTCCCTTGCAGCTCGAATTCCCTTTTTCTCACACGCCCTCCCTGTCCTCCCTTTTCGACAGGCCCTTTCCCCTCGGAAACGCGGACCTCCGTCCTTCCTCGCGCGTAGGTGGTTGACGCGGCGTGTTCTTCTGACAGTCGCGCGCCCCGGTGTCAGGGAGGCGAAGCTCGCGGGCGCGGGGGCTGCGAGTGACGCCGAGCTCATGAATATATTCGCAGGGTAAAGGCAATCCAACACCGCCGAGCACACGCGACGTGTAGAACCACACGAGCGTATAGGTATCCCTCTTCTCGGCGCGCGGCGTATAATACAGATGCAGCGGATATAACGCGGGATACGTGTGTATATACACTGCACGCGGTACATATACAGTTGGGTATATTGCTATCGAGCGCTCGACACGTACGCCGTAGAGACACCCTATCATCGTCCAATCGTCGTCGACGTTCGTAGCGCCCCCTCCCGCTCACGATTCGAATTCCCGTATTATGGCTCACGACAAACTCGTTTCTCGCTATCTATTTTCTAAGCAACGACAGTTCGCTGCGCGAGATGTGTAGCGAGATGGTGCCGGGATGGTGAGGCGACGGAGGAGTGGGCGGTGGAGGAAGGGCCGATGGGTGCCGGGATGGAATCTGATGGAAGCGATGTTCCAGCTGTATTGAAAAGTTACTTCCCTCGGCGTTGATCCGCCGCTGGATCTGTGCGCGGGGCGGGCGCGGTGCGAGGCCGCTGAAATGCTTGGGAGAGGTGAAACCACTTGAGAACTTGGCTAGACCAATTTCCTCTCGATTTACAATCTCGACGATGTTTTTTTCTTTTTTTGTCTTTTTATTTTTTGTTCCACTCGTTTTTCCTCCGTCCTCTCGTTTCTTTATATATTTCGCGAAAAACTAAAGAGAAATAATCATTCCGCTGTTCGCCGGGACGCGCGCGCGTGGTGGAGATCGAGAGTCGGGCGAAAGAAAAATAATTGATGGTGAAATAGCGTGAGCGGTTGGTCGGCTCCGGAGCCCAGGCACGAGGTATATAATAGCGCGATATATATTTTTTTCACTGTGTGCTCCGGACTGGTACTTCAACAGTCACGGATAGATTATATTTTATTTTTTTTATCTCGAGCCGAGGGAGAGCGAGCGGCAAAAAACGCGCCCGACGTGCAAATTTCGTCGAGGACTCGCGAGAGCCAACCGATTTGATCCGCGGGCTCCGGTCTCGGCGATATATCGAGCCGTGATATAATCAGAGTGCGATTTGTTAAACGCTACTCCACGCTCGCGGTGTATTATTTCGAAGAAATCGCTCGTGCACGGCGATTCAACGAAGCAATTTAATATTACGCCAGCGTAATAAAACTAACATTTTAAGTACCGGTGGAATCTCGAGTGTGCCACAACGGTATTTTATATGTTGAGAATAATGCATTACGTTACAATTGTGGGATGTAATATCGATCAGCCAGTAGTCCATCGCAAACCAAGAAAATATCGTTATTCGCTCAAAAAGTGTACTGTTAATGTTACGTGACTAATTAATCATTCGGTTCGTTCAGCTGTGCAAACACCTAATCTCACTAATCGGTTAACTCCATCAACCAAACATCTAACTGGTGCAATCAATGAATCGGATAATCCAATAAACTGTCCAGTTGGTCTACCCAATCGGTTGGTCCTACCAACGAACCAAACACCTGGCCTAAATAATTTCCTCAAGCAACCAACTAAGTATCTGTTTCATCCAATCAGTTGTCCGATCTAACATTTAACCAGCCGTCATAATCATAGAGATCTTTCACCTAACCAATGAGAACTAGTTCGACTAAATAAACTGTTCAGTTAATCTGTCCAATCATTTGGTTCTGTCAACCATCAACCAACTAACCGTGACCGCTCCAACCAATGATTTAACTCCCCCAACATCCGCTAAACTAGTCTAACCAACGAGCCAATTGCTCCAACAACTATCCGCAAAACCACTGAACTCGTCTACCGGAATCAGACGCAATCTGCCGGATAGTGCGTCGCGCAGAAGCGACAGGAACGCGATATGAGAGCCCCTGAAAGCCTCGCATACCGTATCTTCAATCCGAACGTGACAAACCTCGAAGCCACCATTCGTGCTCACTCCTTCGTACATCCGTTATTCACGAACGTTTCGTGTTGATTATTATAGCACCCGCTTGGCTTGTGTGTAATATCGTACTACATCAGTCTCATTCCCTAACCCCCCCCCCTCCCTCTCCTTCCCCTTTCCCCTCCCTCCTCTTCCCTTCCTTCTTCGTGTGCTACACGTATGTACAATGTGCAATGCATGCGCACCGAGGGTATAAGTGCATAGTCGAGCCGCACGCGTTCGCGTTCAGGGGCACGCATCATGCACCCCCACAGCGCGGCGCTTTCTCTCGTTCCACCTCACCCACTTCTGCATGCAACGCCAATGGCGAGACAGCCCGAGTATACGGAATCGCACGTATTCTATGCCGATGCAACAGGGAAATGTGCGAGTCGTGGCTTACGTGAATATATACACACACCGAGCATTATTATTGTCGTACGCGCCGAGGGTAAGAACCGCCCCGGCTTTGGCTTCCGCCCTCGCGCGCGTTTGCAGCATTCGGGCATTTATGAAAATTGCGCGAGGGAATATACAACCTGGGTGAGGCAATGCGTAAACGAGAAAGCACAGGAGGAGTCCGCGTTCACCCTCCGACTCCGCTGTGCTCTGTGCTGTGTGTGTATATATATATGAGAGCTTGACAGTGCATCAGGGAGAGAGAGAGAAAAAATAGTCTCATTGTCTCTTCAGGTTCATTGTCGCTCACACAAGTTTTTCGCTTGCCATGCGTTACATGCAGAGAGAGAGAGAGAGAGAGAGAGAGAGAGAGAGAGAGAGAGAGAGAGAGAGAGAGAGAGAGAGAGCGAGAGAGCTGCTCAGAGGAGCCAAGTAATATTAGTATTGGAGAGAACAGCAGCCAGGCACATATGTCGGGTTGTGCCGTGCGGCTGACAAACGCTACGGGCGAGACTAGGCGTGATAGAAAAGTGCTCGCGTGTCAAAAGTCCTTCTCTCTCTCTCTCTCTCTCTCTCTCTCTCTCTCTCTCTCTCCTCGCTCGCTCTCGCCCTCTCTTGCTCTCACTTTCTGTCTGATGTTCTCGTGCACGTCCTGCATACTTTTTTGTTTACGTGTGGATTTTTTCCTTTCTCTTTTAATTTCTATTATTTTATAAAAGCGATAAGAAACACTGGACAAGCCACATATGCTGAGCCCAATGCCTATTCACAGGTCATTCACGGATGATTTTTGTTTCTCATTGTCTCTCGCTTGGGACTAGCGCCAAGATGTTTCCACTTTTTGCATCTGGTTAGGCTGTTTGAGGTGAAACTGCACCGCAGCTTTTGAAAAGTTATTTGAGTCGCTCGCACGTCGACATTTTTTAATTTCATAGACGTAGCAAATTTGTATTCGACCAAAAGTCTAGAATCACTTCACAGAAACGTATAACAAAACTTATAATAATTCGGTACACATTGGACCAGCAGTTGTTGCCTCAGATTATTTTGGCCAGTGCACACTTCGTATGTTCATTGTCAAGTCGCTGAAATTATCTGTAATAAATTTGTTTTTAAATAAATTCCATCGCAGTTGCGATCTTATTTTTCCATTACAGAATTTCATTTTCGTTCCGTATATACCTTTCACTATTTTCCTCTCTGAAGTGGCTTGAAGAAAATGCCGAGGACATTTTCAATGAGACTTGAGGAAATGTAATTCTCTTAAAAATAAGCACACGGTCGCCACTCTTTGTTTGTTTCTTCCTTTCATCAACACCGAATACCTCTTTTCTCCCGGGAGTGATCAGAGCTCTCTTTGCCAAGTTGGTTGGGCACCAGGTTCTTTGAGCGCGCCGCGACGAAAGAACAGCAATGACTACGTCAAGCATCCACGGGCTGCGCAATCCTTTACAATCCTTCCAGCTACTCGACATCACATTCATTAGTTTCATGTGGATGACGTAGGATAATTATTAGAGCTACGCTAATCCCCGCGACAAACAAGCCGGTTTCTGTACCAACTGTGTCCTGTTACGGTGTCCCGTTTGTTCCTCTCTGCCGCTGTCGGCTGCTTAGCAACAACCCTGGCCACCTACCACCCGGGCTCTTTCCGCACCTCTCGGGCATATAAAAATGTCTCTTACTCGTTATATTCGCCGGGAAAATAGAGAAAAGTCCGAAGTTTGTACATTTCACGGACTTTTGTACTGCACCGAGCACATTGTCAACCACCTTGGCTACAAGTACTCATAGCCCTGTCTGAATTATCGTCGTTGGTGGAAACTTCTCAAATGGCTCGCGCACGCAGCTGCTGATGACCTACGGGCATGACCCTTATCCTACGGATGAAATATATCCGCGAAAAACTTTTCTACCTACCCAAATCTTTAATGCATATTCAGACCACTCGAAACGATGTTTGAAAGCCTTTATCATATTCTCATGGGCAACACACAAATGGCATTCAGTAATTTACAGCCTTTCGGGGCGAGCATATTCCACGGTCTTAAAGGCAGCCGGCGAATAAATTCTCTGCGTTTTACAATTTTAGGTATCAACAAGTCAACGGCTTTTAAAAAGTACTGTTGACCTGCGGGATATGGGCAGTTAAACATTATAGTTCTGTAATAAAATAAACCAGGATTTAATCTTTCTCCACTGATTTACTCTTCAATATTTTGTATGTTAATTTATTTAACATCGTTTCCTCTATTTCATAATGGACTGAAACGCCTGTTAGAAATATTGCCTTAATCTAATATACATGACCTATTATTCGGCTGAAATGAACGTTTTCTCCCGACTCCGCTAAAATAACCCCATTTCGTGTCCGCAACGCGGGCGGAAAATCGCTCATTTTTTGACAACTGACTCACGCATGCGCAGTCCGGTTCCATTACCTCCCTAGGGAGGAAATCAGCTCATTCCTGCCCGCGCGGGAGTAATGGAAACCGTACTACGCATGCGTGTCGTCATTTGACAAAAATGAGCTTATTTTTCGTCCTCGTTGCACACACGAAATGTGGTTATTTTTTAGCGAAATCGGGAGAAAAGTATAGTACGTTACATGGAAGGAGTGCAACTTTTCACCTCGTGTGAATTTCTGCTCTCGCTTCGCTCGGGCATCAAACTTCACACTCGGTGAAAAGTTGCACTTTTCTCCCTTGTAACGTAATGTACTATTTCACACCATCAACTTTTGTAGGCGTAAGAATAGTTTAGTGAAAAAGAAACACAATACTTTTCTACTGAAAATGTATCGTATTTATAATATTGTATGAAAAAATCGTTTGATCCGAATGAAAAGGCTTGGCTCATTCATAGCGCTAATAGTCGCGCAATTACGATTGCACACAACAAAGTGGAATAATTGGATTTAAATAACCACGTGCGCCAGAGCACACCTTGAAAATTTCATTATAAAATAGTCGTACACAATACAGCGAGGTCGAAGTGTCGGCTCGTAAGATTCATGACGCTTCGGTGATTTGACAAAGGCCCTATTATTCAGCACCGTTTACCCAGCGCGTGGTACCGTCAGCGTTTTTTTTTTTTCATCCGCTCCCAAAAGGGGGCTGGCGGTATTTTGATGCGCTTTGATTCAACGCTCTGTGACGTGTGCGCACGCACGCGCCGGATCTCCCTGCATTGAGCACTATGCTGCATGGGAGGGTCACAAAAATATAGGGCTCCTTTTATATCTTTTTTCCGTTGTTTTCTCTACTTCGATATTTTAAAGGAAAAAAAAATCGTCGGTCGGATTCCGGTACCTTCGGCACCAAAGCCAGATCTATATATCCTGATATAAAAAACGCCCGAAAAATTACTTCCTCAAAATCCAGGCAAGACGGGATTGAAACAAATGTTTAGAGGGATAGAATACGCGGCTTGAGAACAACTGTGCAGGCCTCAAGTCGATATTTTGAAGGCGAAAAAAAGACCCGAAGCGCTGTTTTTACCCTTTTTCCGCTCTTGCGAAATATTTTTTATGCATACAGCGGTTAACAAACATTTTTGTACAAATAGCAAAAAAATGGTCTGTTTAATAAAATTAGAACTGTATAGCTATTGATCTTTTTACTCTTCTTCTAAAATTAGAAGCTGTCAACAAATTTCAAATAAAATAAAGAAGAACTTTCTTCATTTGGGTCCCTGTAATTTGTTGACAAAAATTGCTAGTGAAAATCCTGTAGCTTTTCCGAGCGAGGCAGAGACATGTTTGTAAAAAGATGGAAAGTAAAGTATAATGACCGTCGGATCAACGCCAGTTCATCTCATCTCATCGTTGGCTGGGGTCCATGTGTCTCTACAGTCAAGATCGTCGCCTCTATTTCTCTCTCTTTTAGCCTGCGGTGTGTATCTCTGTTTTCTGCCTACGGGTCGGGTCACCATGACCTCGCCCTCTGTGCATACGCAATTTCCGCTTCAAGCTTAGCCGCGTGTTGTAATGCCAACATTGACGTTAATTCCGCCTCGCGGAACAGAGCAAAAAAACGTGCAAACGACACCGCGCGCAACTCGCGCTCACCTACAAAACTCGCAGAGAGGCGACTAGCTCGTACGTCTGCGTCCTTTATTATTTAATAAATCTCATATACGCTTTCCACGCTCCCGCATTGGCACGGTAAATATGCAAAGTAGAAAGAAGAATGTCAAGGTGACGTCTTTTGCCTTTCGTGTCTCTTTTTTATTCATATTTTTACGTTTCTCCACTCTGTATGGATCGTCTGCATCCTGTATTGGCGCGGCTCGGTGGAGGGGAGAAAAAAGTTTGGTTCACGCTCCACCGCACACAGCTTAATTGAAGCCGCGAGCTGTCTTCGTTTGCATTCATTGATATATCGCGCTAGCTTCTCTCCACGTCTCTTCCAGCACGAAGAGTCGCGTGGACCATATTGTATCGCATCGTAGGACAAAAACGATGGAAATGCCGAAGCCCCGAGAGCATCACGTTATTCAAATTGCTTTCGTTCAATGTTACCCTGGCTCTCTCGTTCTCGCACATTCTCTATCGCTCTCTCTATTTATCTTTCCCTCCCCATCTCTCGTTCTCTCTTTCCCTGTTGTGTGCTTTACGGCGATGGGGAGAATGCTTTTCGTTTGTAAATATCATCCCAAATGAATAGCTTCACAGAAAATTCTGGAGAATTCGTTGGTTAATTAGAGAAACAAAGGCGGCGGAAGATACTTACATACACGTTTGAATTTTCCATGAAAAGATAATGTTTGCGCCAAAGGCAAAGGGATTTCTTTCCGTGAAAATTTACGTGTAATGTCTGGCTTTAACCAACATCGTGGTTTTCAAAACGCCAACATGAAGAATGTTGAAATCAAACGCGAGCATCGAGCGAAAGAAACAATTTTTCCAATCTATTTTTCCAAATCTTTCCAAATTATGTTTATACAGCCCTTGTTTTTTAATTTTATAGCAACTTCAATAAACTTTTTTTTTACATATGTGCGTGCGAAGTTCGTCTTCTCGTGCCTGCCTAGCGGGCGCGAAATAGTCGATTTTCGCATGTTATTGGAGAATTTATTCGCACACTCCGAACAGTGCGCGAATAAAATTCCGCACTGTTCGGAGTGTGCGAATAAATTCTCCAATAACATGTGAAAATCGACTACTTCGCGCCTGCTACGCAGGCACTAGAAGACGAACTCGCACACACGTATTTAAAAAAATAGTATGTGTGACACGTGCGCGTAGGCGATTCACGACTCGCGTGATTGCCGCCCGAGCGAAGCGAGGGCGGCAAACTTCACACTCGTCGTGAATCGCCTACATCGCGCACTAGTCACACAATGTACTATTTTTACAGTGTCCATTCTTATTCGCAAGGAAACCACGCCACGAGTATTTGAAGAACGAATAATGTTTCCCTTTCAACAGAAACACTGAAATATGACTAATCCAACGCCAAAAAGGCAAAAGCAAATATTTTACAAATTCCAGCGCTTCAAACGGCGAACGTTGATATTGCACCGAGAACCTTGCCCTCCGAGTTAAAAACATTTCCAACATTTTTGTCAAAACTCCACCTTTTTAACACACTATTTCGAATTATCTTTTAACGAGGATGTGAGGAACGTGCGGATGAAGGGCCACGAAATATTGCGATATTGACTCATTTTTCAAAACTCATATGTTTCGTACGAATAAAAAGTTTGCATCGGCAGCCACAGAAGTCTGACTGAAAAATGCCAAACCCGCTATACCAGGGAATTTGCCACGCTGACAAACTTCAAAGCCTTCATACCAGGAAATCAATGCTTACGCTGTCAGAGTAATGATTGTAGCTCTGGGGGTCAGTATATAACCGATTACACTCGGCGTAGGTTTAACTGTGGTTTTCCCTACGCTCTTGGCGATAGCGAGCGTGTCTAGATCATTAAAGTCGGACCGAAGCCTCAATTCGGCTAGTGACTGCTTCTTCTACAAGACTCCTTAGGTCGATGGGGTGTCTTCGAGGAAGAACTCCATTCCGCAACCCATATTTACCCATATTTACCTACTCGTATGAAACGTCATTTTATTAAAAAATGTTTACCGACTACTTTCAATTCACAGAGGCGAATGAAAATATGCTCATCGGCGATTCTCACGAGAGCGTCTCGCAGCAGAGGGCAAAAAAATTCGCAACGCGAAACGCATATTTGTCCTCTCGTCTGTATCTTTATTCATCCTTCGAAACGTGGCGCGCTATTACGTCTCGTGTGTGGAAAAATGGAAAATGTCGTTTCGTATTTGCATTTTTACGCATCTCGTAATGTATGGCAGAGAGCCACGTCGATAGATACGGAGTGGAGTTCCGCCAGTAGAGTTGCATCCACGACGCGGAGCTCGGTAAGAGGGAGACACATCTTTCACCATTCCTGAAAATCCTATTCCTAAGAGGTAAAAGTTTCTTGGTAATTTTCTCAACTACCCAAGCGCATCCCTTGCACACACAGACACACACAAACTCACGCTGACACACGTACACACACAAATACATCGTTAAGCACACACATCGTATTTTTAATAGTACCCGGGCGTCTCGTGTGCTCGGAATACATTAGAGTCCTCACTATATGATAAACTACGTATAATATATATACACGCGGCTGGTATATCCTCCGTATACGAGCCACGTCTACACACTTGTGCTGTATATTCGGGTGGCGCTGGAATATGATGAAGGACCGTGAGCGTCGCGCACGCGGGGCCGCATTATCACTGTCCAACGTAATTCCCCTGGAAGACGTCGAAATATGGAAAATATATTCAGAGGATAGAGATGGATGAATGTGCGAAAGAGGCGGTTGGGGGTGCTGGGTGCGAGATGCTGCGGCGGAACGCCGACGTCCCCCGGGGTAACGTCCTACCCCAGCGTCTTTTGTTACCGCATCGGTAACTAAAGCGTGCGGAGGGTTTATATAATATGGAGTGATATATATACAAATACATAGATATATTTATAATATATATATATATATATATATTGCATGGTCTGCGGGGGGCGAGTATATCCGGCGGTTCCTCGTTGTTGCTCCCTTATAATATACCTATTCTCTTTCACCTAACGCGCTATATGTATAAACGCAACGGTATTTAATACACTGCGCTGTGTATAGCGCATATTTGCTGTATTAAATATGCATCAAAAGTTATACTGTGTCGTATAGGCGGCTTATGTACACTACTGTATCGCATAAAATAGTACATAAACCAACCTATCATCGCGCCTTTTGTTTTCCGCCCGTTCGCGCACGGGCGACGAGCTAGAGTTTAATATTATAGGAAACGACCTGGACCGTATCATTATTTTTTTCGAGCTTGTTTAAGGTTTTGTAAACGTCTCGTCGTGTTTTGTTTGTGCGGGAAAAGGTTCACGGAGAGTCGTGAGATACTTTTTAACTCTTTGGATGTGTTGAGCTGTCTCAACGTTAAAAACTGTAATATGAGCTTAGTTTGCCTTGGTTTCTACGTTGTGTAGGATTTTGAATCTTGTTTACAGGATTTATGTAAACGTGAAGTGGAGTAGTAAGTAATCTGAAACAAAATCCTGATACGTTGTTTCGCCAGTTAATACTGCCGTGATGGCGATGCGAATCAACTTCTACAAATTGACCTCTCGGTTTTCGCGTAATGTCTAGAAACGTTTTTTCATGAAAGACTTAAAGCGTCTTTTAGTTTTCCCCTTGAATACACTGACAATGCAGTAAGACATAGTTGCTGGTCACAGAATATTTAATAAAATTGTATTGCATGTCTCGTCCCGTTTGAAAAGTCCTCTGGGACTTCAAAGGATTAAAGTCGACGGAAAATCTACGAAGCAAATGCACGATAAACCGTATTCTTTTTCCATGCTTCTGTCAAGAATATTGAGATAAGCTTATAATACCAGAAACACACAGGATCTGCGAGACAACTAAAGCACAGCGCCCACTTTAACAGCTGAAAATAATGTTGTCTCTATCACATAATCCTGAATCACTGCAATCAATCCTAACCGCCCCAACACCAAACACCGCAATTTATTCCTCACGCTCTAAACGCTACAATTCTCTCGCTGTTTCCACTGTAATTTTTAAGCCTTTCACACACGCGAGGCGCGAGGGTGGACGAAATCGACATACAAGCCAAAGCTGCTTTTCTCCGGCGTTGGGGGAATATTGCAGAAATATTGTCCGACTGAGGCAGAAAGATTTTTGCCGCCCTCGAACAAACCTGAAGCCTCCCGGCGCTGTTCGTACAGCTCCGCACGTATAGTTATACGTCGAAGCTTCCCGTGGTTCTCGGCTATCCCGATGTGCGTTCTGTATCGGGTCGAGATTGTAGACTCAACCAACATGCGCGTGGCCTGCACAACATTGTACCGCACCGCTCAAGTACACGCGTGTTGTGCTTCTGGCACGGGCACAACACGGCGATACCCCCCAAAGCAAGAGCTAACCTCGAGCTACCTACGAGCGAGGTGAAACAACGAGCTGGTATTGCAGCTCCCAGAGCATATGGAGGTATAATGATCCGAGGTACGAGCCCTCACACGTACCTCTTTACCATAGAGCTGGGCATGTACATCCTGCATGCTTCGTCCTCGTCGCTCCAGATAGACCTACGATGCCTAGTTACGCGCATCATCGTCTTTCTCTCTCTCTCTCTCTCGTTAGTTCAGAGCTTCGCAAATTCTGAAGTTGTGTATCCACCTACCAAAGGTTCGTGCACGCCATTAGTGAACCTCGGGTTAATTCATATTTAATACATGGATTCCTCTACACCCCCGAGCCCTCTCGGCGACGATGGTACTACTAAAAACTTGTCGCGGCGTTACATGCCTGCTCACGTCCCCACTTGTGTTGCATTATAACCCTTTTGGCACTCCCATCCCTCTCGAGGCTGACATAGATGAGTAGTCGGTCACGTAATACGCTTCTGCGTCAGTCTCCTGTACGCCTAGTGAATTTTGTAGGAATAAAATTGATGGATGTCACTTCGAAAATGCAATTTTGCTATGCAAGATTTCGCAGGCACGCGACACACACATTTTACAGTATCAGCTTTAAAATTTGTTGACATAAATCGACGTAATAATGAACGACCCGGGCAACAATATCTTTACCTACTTTACTTCACTCGGTACGATAGTGAACGTTTTACGCACGCTTCACGTGCGCAGAACCCCCATTTCCATGAGTAACTTTGCAACACGATCCGATGGCGAGTGTTGCAATCGCACACTCTACAGAAAAAGTTTTTTCAACGAGTACTGTACAAAATTTGTCACCGCAGAATGTCAAAATGAGGGTTTTACGCACGCATGCGACAAACGTCCATTATCGCACCGAGTGAAATAAAATATTTTTCTTCAACTCGTGTGATTGCAACGCTCGTCAAGTAAAGTATTACCGCACTTGTATCTACATAATTTACATTTATTTACTTTACTCAATAATTTTCGGTTATAGTCGATTTTTTATATTTTTGCACTTATTCGTTATTTCTTTTTTGTTGCCAATTGTTTTGGACTATCTGCGTCAAGAATGTAATGCAATTTATTTTCTACGAGAGCCATCCACTTTATATATATTCGATGCTGCTTCCACTAAAGAAAAACCGATCGACCTTATTAAATATGTAACAGCACGCCCACTTTTTCGTCGTCCATTCAATCACGTTTTCCGACCCTCGAGCAAATACCGGGCCGTCCGACACTTTGTAAAATATTCGAGCTGCGCGATATGTATCGGTCTAATGTATTTTGTGCCCGAGATAAAAACTAAAAATTACGACGTGCGTGAGACGAGCACCGTTGCTGCTTATGAGTCAGTATATCGCGTTAATGATTCTCGTGCTATAACAATAAGGAGTTGAGTTTTACAAGGAGACTCGGGTTTCACAGTTGCGCTGGTAAAATTTCCTCGCTGCGAGTGGCAAAAGGTAAACCGAGACATGGAGGAGGTGGGGGACTCAGATACGCGATTTATCTCTGATTACATGCAAAGCTTTGAAGTTACGTGAGAGCAAGCAGTATAGTTTTAGCTGAGGGTTAGAGGAGGGCATCGTAGTTATGATGGACGTAAAAGTACCTCGGTATTTCTGCCTTCCTCGTGGCAAGCTCTCGGCCAGGGTTGGAAAAGGTGGCCTGCTCCGATGCCCCCTCGGATAATGGTGAGAAATATACCGCCCTCGTCCGAATAGCAGCGTCGAGGTTGTCGAGAAACCCGGGGGGCCCTCGGGCCAGGATAGGGGAGCAGTGGAGAATGTAGTAAAGATATTTGCAACAAGCGGGCGCCGAAGATCGATGGGGGTTGAACGTGCCTCGCGTTATACAAGCAAAGTGCTCCTTTTGCCGGAATTGGAAGGCGCCAATGGAACAAACTAGACAGGGTAAACGATGCAGATGTAGACCTGAGACTTTACACGACGTACAGCTTAGCCGGATGAGGGGAAATTTGCTTGATGCTTGTACAACAGTCATGTCATAATCGGAATCAGAATAATTTTTTATGTGCAATCTATACTGAAGCTTGACATTTTTTTACTACATTAGAGTAACTCGTAAATGGCAAAGTATTTTTGGATGGGTTTTTTAAATTTCGAAAAGTTATTTTTGTAATTTTTAACGAGAGATGGAAACTGAAAGGATTTTAAAAAATGCTCTGTTTCTCTTTCGTGGCTTGGCCTACTCAGCTTCATTTTAGAGGCCCTAAAAATACTTTGAAATCAATGAGAAATTTGAAAAGGATAATTATATAGAAGTTTAAGAGAACCGATGGCTGTCAATACGAACAAGTTGTGTGATCAATCGTACCCGTCGCAAATCCATTATCCATTTTCTCGAAAGCGCGGGAGAGAAATCTAATTTTTGCGTATCATTTATTGCCAGCGTTACTTTTTTTTTAGTGAATTGCTTTTTCTTCGCTGTAACTGCATCCAGAGCTTAGACACGAGCACTCGAGTTTTTTGTCTTAACTTTTAGAGAGAAACAGTTTGAGTTTCGAGTCGAAGAAAGAAGAGGGGGAGGGGGGGGGGGGGGGGGGGGGGTAGGGTTGAGGGAAGGAATGTTCTTCCCTGGTTTTCATCGAGGCTCTCGAAACATCTGCCGGACTCCCTCGCGGATTATTATTTTTACCCATTTTCTCATGGGTTTTTTTTTTTTTCACTTTTATTTCGTTTTATTTTTATTTCCCCGGCACTTTTAACGCTTTCAACGTGTAAGGGAAACAGTGGAGGGCTGAGAAGTAAGTAGTATAGTGACTATAGAAATGGCAATCGTAATTCTTCCCGTCTTCGCCTCTGCTCTCGACTCTCGTATATAACCATTCTCACTCCTCCACATACTGGTTCATAGCCCCGCAGAACTCGGCGACGACGACGACGACGACGATACATATTTAATGCTCTAGAGGCCGTTAAAAAAGTTTGACGCTGTCGTCGCCGCGCCACGTGGAAATACATAGTTGACTACCCCAGAGGAGAAGCTCTGGTGGAAATAGCAGAAAGCACAGGATTCGTAATCCTCTCAAGTATCGGTGAACACGAAACGCCGATGAATTAATCGAAACTAATATCCCCGCAATTTTCCTATTTTCGCGCGGTATTCGCACGGGACCAAAGTTAAATGCCCCGCGAGTCTACGTACCCGGATTAACACGTACTTTATTTTTTCATCCCCAATCAACGACCCTTGCGCAATTTATTAACGAAAATGATTTTTTCGAAAATAACTTTCTAAAACACAATTCGATTTTGACAAAACAAATACTAACAATATTTCATCCCATTGAAAGCCAGACATGAAAAATTAATTCAGAGGAAAAAGCGCCTTTTTCCCCGCAAATCTTCCTACTAGACTATGCAAAAGGTTATTTAATTGTGTCACTATTTTTCACTCACCCAATTTGTTTATTAACTGAGTTCCTTTTCCATCATTCAGTCGTGAGTTTTTTAAATTTTTGTAAAATTACTTTTGTTGTTATATATTCGGGCACAAAAAAATGTAATAAAAATAACTCGTTAATAACACGTTTTATTCAGTACAAAAACTGTTTATAGTCTTTAAATAATTATAATTGTCTACATAAATACCAGACAAAAATGCCTCAGCGTCCCGCTATGCATAATAGATGCTCAAACCTTTGTACTCACAGGTACATTAAAGGGCAATAAGACCTTTCAGTCAGCCCTTCTCCTTATCTCAATTGCCGGTTGGAATTTCTGATAAGTTTAACCAGGCGTCGTTGCCCGTCTCGCCTTATTCCGCCCGGTGGTTCCTCGCCTCACGTCGCGCGGTCTCCGGTTAACGAGAGCCCATCCTGCCACCTTGAAGAGAATACAGACGAGGCGAGTACAGTCGAGCAAATCCTGATACCCGGCTACCGTGGAGCCTTATACATAAGTAGTGAAGGTGGTCGCAGGAGTTGTTACCGGATTCTGAGGCGATATCCGCTAGACAGTCTCGACGCTGCGTTCCCGGTTCTGATTTTGAGATCCATATAACTCGCCCTTCGAGCAAAGAGGAGTCCCTACTCTGAAACCGCGACGGTTCGGAGGTTAAACACGCTCCACTGAATTGTGGACCGTTGGGCACGTTGGGAAACATGAGCCACTCGTGAGTCAACTTCCTGACTGTGTTAATTGCGCCTAAGATTCACCGCTATGTTGGTCTACCCATCTGTACTACGTGCGCCACGGGCAATCTCTTGCACATCCGCTGAGCTTTGGTGCACGGCACCCGGATTCGCTGTAGGGTACTTATTGAAAGGCGAAGATCACAGAGAGAGCGGAGAATGGGACGCAAGCAAAGTGCAGCCTCGCCCTCGGCACTTTCCCCGGAAACCGCGAAGATCTCATTATTCCGCGAAATTTACGGGATTCGATTGTCGATATTTTTAGATTCTAATGAACTTACTGCCTAAATATCGCCTTGGAACCCCATTTAGTGAATTTGCTGCTTAGAGATTAAGGAGAGTTTTTTTACATATTAATTATAGTCCTGTTCCTGAATCTAGAAAATGTTTTTGTCATTTTCGTAGGTGGATTGAATTCATCCAAGTATCACGAGATTATTCTAAAATTGTAGCAAGTTACTAATACAACATATAAAAAATGTCTCACTTGCGCCAAAGTACACGATATTCACTCCAAATTGCATTGAATCCGCTTTTATCAGCTTAATAGGCGTAAAATATACTCCATCGCCCAAATTTGAATTTCACGAAAATTCCGCACGGCAATCACGATTCAATTAAATCGACGTTATCAATGATCAAGTCACCAACGCGATAACTCGCGCACTTGCGACTTTTCCTCCACCTGCAAATTTCATCCATACTCTACCCCGGCACATCTAGCAACCAATACACGAACGACCTGCCTTCCTTCTTTCAGTTTATCCCATTCCCAATTTTGGTAATTGAATTTCTTCAATTACGTGTTAAACGCAGTTCATTTTCCTCCAACGAGGACAAGACACCGACAAGCACGGCGGGGGAGGTTTCGCTGTTTACGACCCGTCAATTATTCGTCTCGACTTGTCTTTCACCCTTTGTACCCCCAGACCCATTGTATACCTTCTGTGTTCCGCAACAATTCCCGGAATTTCAATATGATCGCTGTTTATATCACAAGCGCAATTTTAATTAAATGCGACCGTGGGATATCGCGTCGGCAGCCAAAGCTACTGCGTGGGTGTTGTGCAGCTAATAGTGGCCCCCGTATAGTGCGCGCCATGAGTACAATACCCGGTGTGCATCGGGGAGAGGCTATACGAGCGCGTGGGCCATCCAGTCGGCCAGCAGTAGCGGCACCAGGAACGAACCGAGGGCTGCGCCGTGTGTTAAACCGGGTGACGGCGGAGGCTGCGCGCTCACACACACGCGAGCCATATCCCGCGCTTGTGGGTTTTGAGCGTGAGAGTGTCGCAGACGGAAGTACCTACTATGTCATTGATATCGAGGCGGAAACTGTCCTGACAAGTACGTCCGCAGTGCCTGCCCGACTTGACAGAGAAACGGACCGTAACCTATCGCCCCTGGGCGAACCCGTTGGCCGGGCAGCCAAGGGGAAACGAGACGGCAGCGGTGGAGACTACGACGACGACCGCCGCCCACCCTCGGCTCAATATATATATACATATATATATATATATATATATATGTATTTTCTCACCCTGCCTCTTGCTTCGCAATCCTCAACCCTCAACCCTCTTCGCAGTAACCCCCGGCTCATCCGATGGTCTCGAGGCAGGTCACGGAGAGCCACGACGAAGCTAAAACGTTCGAATTCCTTTGGATACGGTACATTGACAACGTCATATCCCAACCCCCCCCCCCCCCCTCTCCCCGTCGCCGTCCACCCTGCACCCCTTCCCAGTGGCATCCTTATACACTGCGACACAACCGCCTTCCTACTTCGTAGTCCCTGGATCCTTCAGGGGGGGACGCCAGGGTGGTCCGCAACTTCTCGTATCTCTTGTCTCTATCTACATGAACCTCGTGAACTTTTATTCGATAGCTTAGGCCCCGACGGACCTTCCGGTGTTCCGTTCGACAAAGAAAGTCGATGAAGAATGTCACTTGCTCGCCCCTTTGAGGCCTGAGGGCAAAAGTTGGCAATTTTATTATGAAATTCTTCTTGCACTTTCTTGATTAAATTTATTATCTCCCGAGCGGGAAAGATACATCACCGGTGGGGTAAGAGGTGCAAAGCAGTTTTTTTTTACACATTTTTTGCAGGATTTTCCGACTTTCGACGGATCTTTGGTATTTTGAATGGTTGTTTTTTTCGGGCGAGAGTGATTTACGCTGGTTTAAATTGAAATCGATGTTGATATTTTTCTGCGGCGTACCGGGGATTGTCGGACCAATTTTTTTTATTGGTGCTGGTATCTATAGTCAGCACCGCAATTTTTTTTTTATTGCGGCGCTATGCGATTCTGATTGAATCTCTCGTTTGGAAGATAAATGACTCGTGCCAAAAATCTTTTTGGCAATAAATCATTGCCACATAATCTGTACCAACAAACCAATATCGACTAACAAAACAACCAATTTTGTATTGGAGAAACCGAGAAAACTGCCTTTTCAGAGACGTACTGCGAATAGTTTCCTAACATCATTGGTTAGTTTAGTGCCTGCACCAATACAAAGACTTAAAATCGTTGAAAATCTGCAGGTAACATCACAGGACGTTCATTAAATAAGAAAATGTAAATCCTGCTATTTTTTATCACGCAAATATTTATGTCGCCAACCACAATTTCAGTTCCCAATTTCATTAATCGACCAATTGCCCTGTAATAGCGCAGAAATCTTGCTGCAGTCAAAGCCGCCCCCACAACTGTATTAATTTTTCTAGACATTCGATCGACTTATTAATTATTCATGAGTATTTGCTATTGGCGAGCGATACGGATGGTGCGATTGTACGCAGAGACATAGTGATTGGGAGGGAGGAGGCGGGGGGGGGGGGGGGCTACTCGGTTCCTCGTTATCGAGTATGCACCTGACTACACTCGATGTATTATAGCCCGTATAGTAATAGCCCTTGGTTTGTGCTGTATATACAAAGTGTATCTGCGAAACGTCGTAGATACAACTGTTGGAAACTCATTCGGTTGATTGTGCCGGTTGTCATTTCAGTGACGATGACGGATGCGCAGTCGGTGGCAGGCGGAATTGCTCAATTACCATGCGACGTTGAGCCGCCCGTCCTCGGAGAGAAGCTACAGCTCGTTATTTGGTACAAGGAGGGAGCAGACAAACCGATATACAGGTAAAACTTTCATCTCTTATTCATGTGCCGCGCGTCCTATTGCCAGCCGGGCGGCCACCCTTCTCGCGAAAACTCTCCTCGGGACGCTTGACATTCGTGCGAGCGTCTCAGCGCAGAGCCCGACTTATGCGTACAATGACTGTTATGTATATACGAGATACTTTCTCGGGTCTATGTATATTATCCGCGGGTGCCTTTAAATTCGTGTAGCGAGCGGGAGATGCGGCCTCTCGCGACTTCGAACCCGAGCGCACGTCCGGATTTACTTGGTTATTTAAAGGACATCAGCATTAATCATTCGGCAAATACGCGTTCGTGCAGCCTGCAACATGTGCCACATGGCCCGTTCGCCTTGAGGTAATCGGTCGAGAGATGAATAATAAACTGTCAATTCGGGAACGATTGATTTTTTAATACGACTATAGCCCATACGCGCGCTTACCCAGTTGATGAAAAAATATCCCTCTTTTAAGAAGTTCATGAGTAACGGAAAACATTGTTAGCAAACTGTTCGAGCTGTAGTTGGTTGCCACAAAAGTCCATTTTAAACAAAATCAGTTTCATGTCAAATTTGACATAAAACAACGGATGCGGCAGTGCCCGTAACCTTGTAAAGCTTTATAAGAGCGCAGCAGCGCAAAATTGATTAGCGTATTACAGGTGAAATTATGAAAGAAAATATTTCTGAGGACGATTTTGGCGATTTTCGGTCCGGAGCCGGATCTACGATTTCTGACAGAAAAAAAAATTTCGTCGCCAAAAAAATATTTTTTTCAAAATCGATTAAAAAAGGTTAATAACCAGTGTTTTCGAGGGTAGAATATGCGACTTGAGAATGATGGCATAGGTTAAAAGTCGATATTTTGATAAGAAAAAAAATTGGGGTCGATTTTGGCGAAAAGTTTTTCAGGCATGCGCGCCAACACATATGATTATCGTAGTATTATTCAAAAAAACTAGATTATTAAAAAAGTCGATAATAATCAAGGTTTTTGGATTTTTCGTACAAACTAATGGCGAATTTGTTGTGTACGGGTAAAAGTACATAGAGAGAAAAAGTGTAAAAAAGAATTAAAAAAATAAAGAGTGTTTTCGTACTTGATTCGATATTTCATGAATTCACTAAAATCGAGGTTAATTTTTTGGATCGATTCAAACTGGATTTTCTTCTTTTGTTCGAGAGAAACCTCAATAACGCTAAAAGAGTATCGCAAGGCGGAACGTGATATCTTGACTTCTGAATTTTTCACAGAATTTTAAAACCACACCCTCAAAGAACGTACATTTTTCTCCTATTTTTTTGTTCAATTTCGTAAAGTGTTAGCACCCTATCGGATAGCAAATTTCTTGTTGATTCGGAAAAGCACCGAAAAGATAAACGCGAAGTATGATTCTTTTTCTCTGCAAATATTAGCTCATTCGCGCACCCAAACTACCTTTTCAATATAAGCTTCACTAAGCTTTAAACTTCGGACGCCCGAGAACTGTCAAAATAAAATAACAAGACTGAAACTTCTTGTTGGTTAGCCCGATTTCCAGACAGCCAATCAGAGAACGAATAACTCGACAACAATATTTATATAAAAAATGCGAGATATTTTACCCACTGATTTTTTTGAAGGGGGACAAAAATCAATGACATTAATATATTCGATTTTTACCGATAATATTAATCATCAATAATATTAATATTATTTATTATTCGGCTGATAAAAATGAAATTTATGTATATTATCCCCGGTCTTTTTCAGGTCTACGTATATTATCCGCGTGCCCTTAAATTCCTGTTGCGAGCGAAACGGCCCTGCTATACCTCGAATCCGTAAATGTCCGGTTTGACTCGGTAATTTAAAGGACATCAGCATTAATCATTCGGCCAATCCGTTCGCGCATAACCTGCAACGCGCGTGCACACGCCTCGTTTGCCTTGAGATAATCGTTCGAATGACGAATAATAATCGGTAAAATCGGGAGTAATTATTTGTTCATCAATTTCCCCGCGTGGAGCTAAATGCGTGCGCTTGGGTTTGTATTGTTATTGATTTTTAATTATCTTCGCCATTGTAATCCGAACTATTGATATCGCAAACGTATCGTAACGCGGCAATTATTTGGCGGCTAACGAGAAAACAAATTTCACAAATATCACCTTTTCGAGAGATAACTTTACAGTGACGGTGAAAAAGTTTTTTTTTCAACTCACCAATAAACAGAACGACATACGATTATTAAGACATAATAATAATAATCGTATACGAACTATCGATTCCAACTATCTTAATCGCCCGATCGATGTCGTCTGCGAACTTTCCCCAGCTTCCCGCGCACTGCCGAAAATTAGCAGGCCAATAGCCTGCACGTATATAAACGTTCGCGCGGGCCCTCGGAATCTCCGCTTCGAACCAGTGGTAACAATAATAAACTTCGTTAGCGCCCGATCCCGAACGATTAATTAGCGAGTGGTCCATATCCGATAACAGAGCCCACATCGGCCGACGTCCGCTGCAGACAGAGAGGGAAGGGGAGGGCGGGAGAGAGAGTTTCGCTTCTCTCGCGCGAGCTTTCCCACTGTTACCCTCTTAATCTCGCGCTACATATCTTTATGCCCTGTACGTCTGCTATGGCGCAGCATCCTCACGTCGCCCTAATCCACTCGATCTTATCTCATCCCGGCTGCCTCGGAGACTCGACTCGGTGGCGCACTTCCTCCGCCCGCCTGTATCAAGATTTGGCCTGTTGCATATGGCACATACATAGAGAACGTTCTCTCTCTCTCTCTCTCTCTCTCTCTCTCTCTCTCTCTCTCTCTCTCTCTCTCTCTCTCTCTCTCTCTTTCTCTGTCTCTCTATCCCCCACCCCCTCCCTTCCACATCTCTCTCCCTGTCGCCCTTGCCAGAGAAAGAGGGACAGAGTGAGGGACACAGAGGGAGACAGAGACGGAAACCAACCACCAACCAACTCTACGCCCTACATCCGTATGCATATACACCAAGCCGTATAACTTCCAGAGCGTATCAGGACCATGCAATTTGCGCGGTATCCCATTGCTCGTAGTGGAAGCAGAGAACTTGGACAGCAGGTCGGTCGGTTGCTTGTGCTCTGCTCTGCTGCTGCTGCTGCTGCTGCTGTTGCTGCTCAGCTCTGCTCTCCCGCTGCCACCGGCCCGGCCCAACCCAGCTCGCTACGAACGTGTATACACGCCAACCGACAGGCATCGTTATATACAAGCGTTAGGCTGCGCGCTTTCCTCCTTTCCGTCACCAGCTGCGTTGTCTGGTCCACCGGGTCCTAACTACTGATAGTCCGTGCACCAGTTGTACACGTACTAAACCCGCCTCGCTCTCAACCGCCACCCACCGAGACCGTCGCCACGGCGCGGGCTACGAGGCTGCAACCCCTGCAGCAAGCGTCGCTGCACGCCCGCACCCTCCCGGCAGCCGAGCGAGGGCGAAACTTCCCCAAACTCCTTTGTCACCTTCACGCCCCGGGATTCAGCCGATAGTGTGCCGCTCGCTGACTTCCTGCACTCATCGTCTTAGCGCAACTCGGTCGCTCGACGAGCCCGGCCCGACTCGCGAGCTAGACGACGTCGTCCTCGTTCGCTTCAGCCCTCAGCCTTCAGCCTTCGGACGGGATTTCACGCGCGCTCTTCCGCTCGACTTTGTCACACGGCGAACACGACGGACCGCACTTCCCTCCTTGATGCCCACTCGACGTAGACGCCGTTCGCGGAAAGTTCGTCTAAATCAATTCGTCTAAATCAATTCGTGTAAATCAATTCGTCTAAAAATCAATTCGTCTAAAATCAATTCGTCTAAGACCAATTCGTCTAAATCAATTCGTCTAACATCAATTCGTCTAAAATCAATTCGTCTAAATCAATTCGTCTAACATCAATTCGTCTAAAATCAATTCGTCTAAAATCAATTCGTCTAAAATCAATTCGTCTAAATCAATTCGTCTAAAATCAATTCGTCTAAAATCAATTCGTCTAAAATCAATTCGTCTAAAATCAATTCGTCTAAATCAATTCGTCTAAAATCAATTCGTCTAACATCAATTCGTCTAAAATCAATTCGTCTAAAATCAATTCGTCTAAAATCAATTCGTCTAAAATCAATTCGTCTAAATCAATTCGTCTAAATCAATTCGTCTAAATCAATTCGTCTAAATCAATTCGTCTAAAATCAATTCGTCTAAGACCAATTCGTCTAAATCAATTCGTCTAACATCAATTCGTCTAAAATCAATTCGTCTAAAATCAATTCGTCTAAAATCAATTCGTCTAAATCAATTCGTCTAAAATCAATTCGTCTAAATCAATTCGTCTAAATCAATTCGTCTAAAATCAATTCGTCTAAAATCAACTTGTCATGTCTTCTACACGGATTGTTTTAGATGAATTTGGTTGTTAATTTTCCTTTAAAATTTTTTTTTTTATTTTTTTATTTTTTATTTTTTTTTTATTAATTATTTATGAAGTGTTACATTGTAACGAATGATTTCCGCTATAGTATTTTAGACGAATTGATTTTAGACGAATTGATTTTAGACGAATTGATATTAGACGAATTGATTTTAGACGAATTGATTTTAGACGAATTGATATTAGACGAATTGATTTTAGACGAATTGATTTTAGACGAATTGATTTTAGACGAATTGATTTTAGACGAATTGATTTAGACGAATTGATTTTAGACGAATTGATTTTAGACGAATTGATTTTAGACGAATTGATTTTAGACGAATTGATTTTAGACGAATTGATATTAGACGAATTGATTTTAGACGAATTGATTTTAGACGAATTGATTTTAGACGAATTGATATTAGACGAATTGATTTAGACGAATTGATTTTAGACGAATTGATTTTAGACGAATTGATTTTAGACGAATTGATTTAGACGAATTGATTTTAGACGAATTGATTTTAGACGAATTGATTTAGACGAATTGATTTTAGACGAATTGATTATTAGACGAATTGATTATTAGACGAATTGATTTAGACGAATTGATTTAGACGAACTTTCCGCAAATCCGTAGACGCCGCGTCGCCGACGACGGGGACGAGATCCTCCTTCAACCCCCGGAGAGAGAATGCAATATCGTGTTTATATGAATTTTGTATCTGTGCTTTGGTCGACTTGTTCGTCATCTTCTTGTTATTGTATTTTCAAGGGTATGTCCCGTTCACTGTTAATAAAATGAACTAGAATAAAATAAACTGTACCTGTTTATCGGAAAACTCGTATACATTCGAAGCAATTATTATTATTAAAGGTTACATGAAAATTTCTTATTGACTCTGTGAGAGATTCCGTTCTGTGAAAAGACGACTTATGTGGGTGGAGAAGGTGGTATTGAAAATCGGGGTGTTTGAAGTGTTAGATGTTGGAGCGTTAAATAATATTTATTTCCAGAATTATTTTCAAAGAATATTGGGAATTATGTGAAGGCAATAAATTGATTTTTTTGTTACCGATATTAATTTGCGTGTTAGACAGATCTCGGAGTTTTTTAACGAGTTTTTTAACATGGAACTTTATTACTTGTTGTGAGAGATTTTATTCCGAAAATAAAACGTAGGATTGTCTGCAACGAAGAGTTATTAAAGGGTAGTATTGAATATCAGGGTGTTCGAGGAGTGAGATGTTGGAGTTATGAAATATATTTATACCCAGAGTTCTTTTTAAAGGGTACCTTGGATTGTATGAACACGATACTTGATAATCATTCTTGTATACTGATTATAAATTTATATAATACGGCCCCTCGAGCTTGCATTCTTCGCTCGACCAAGACCAATATTATCTCACTAAATTTCAACAATATTCGCTTCGAAAATTGCATCCCCGCCAAGATCCAAACTGCAAGAAAATCAGTGAAAAAAAAAACATCTGAGCCCCCGGGCGGCCGGGCAAAAAAACCCGTCGCGAACTCCGGTATTGTAAGAACTCGCCGTAAATAAATCACTTTAAATTCGTTGAATTCCCATCGCGCTACGTGCGTTTTGGAATTACAGTCGTCGGCGGTCTCGCCGAGTGCGCCCCAAGACTCGAAAAGCGTCGGCGGTGGAGGTCGCGGAGCCCGGTAGCCCGCAGGTCGCGCGCGCGAGGGGTCTGCGCGGGAAAGAGAAAAGACGACGTAGAGCAGAGAGAAGCCAATTTCGCATTACAACTGGAAATTCGTACGATAAATATATCCGACAGTGCCAGGCGGCGTCGCGCGTATTTGTCATCCTAATTCGCGGACGTATACGTACTACGTATATAACTCGCTGCTCCGGGAGCCACTTACGTACATACGCGATGCATAACTCTGAGCATAGCGCGCCGTGCGCGCGCGCCCTATATGTCCTCGCGTTTCGGTTCAACTGAGAGTATACATACTGCAATATAACGTATACATATATATATATATACGTATAGATACACCGGGAGACCGTGAAGTGTACTTTATGCAAGATGTGCATGAAGCCGCGTGAAAGATGTTCGTGAAATCAGGAGACTTACGGTGTACCGGGCGCCTCGACGCCTATCCACTACGTACATAACTCACCTCGGCGGTGCACCGAGCAATACATTTAATATGCACGGCGCGCGCGGAGCTATCGACACAGCCGTTGGCCTCTCAGCCACTGATTTACTTTGCCGCTGCATTCAAAGACGAAAGATTCCCCATTGTCTCGCGAGACTCGAGCTCAAAGGCCATTCATTAAAGCGCATTGAAACGCCTTCGCGATTTCTCATTATGTACATCGTCTTAATCAACGGAGACTTATCACACAAACGAAAATTAATTGGCCGTAAGCAGAATGAAGTATTTTTCACTTACTCCGTCAAGGCACGGATCTCATTAATTCTGTAAATTAATTTCCAAAATTGCGATCACGACTGCGAGCCGTTTTGTTAGAGTTGCCAATTGAGGAATTTTTGGGGTCACCAAAGTCAAGATAAAGTGGCAAGAATTTTGTTCGCGATGAGGCATTCGCCGTGCCACGTTCGGTGCGATTTTCTGAAATTTGGGTAAGGTTTTATTTTTTATTTAACACTCATTTGAATTGGAAATTGTGGCACAACAGTGACGCCTTGAGTTGCCGACGACCGTGCCGTCCGTACCGGTGGCGCGTATCACCGCTAGGTACACACTGAACCTTAGTGCATAACTAATATAACTATACAGCCTCTCGCTCCCTGTCAAACTGGTTCACCTTATTGTATAAAGAGGCGTCCTGTCTGCGTATCTCACGCCCGGCTGAGATCACAGCGAAGCACCGAGAATAAGCCCCGCAGTGTGTATATACGTATACATAGCTCGGTAGATATATGACCGGGTGAATATTCAGTGTGCAGGTGCCAGATATGTATTAAGTGGAGTATAGCATTTAAAGATAATTGATAGCCGTCGCGTACACGGTACGTGGCCCAGCATGGAAGCTGATTTTCTCCTCCTGCTCCTCACCCGTCCTCTTCTCCTCTGTCCCATCGATCCACAAAAACCGTAACGCGGACTCCGCTATTTCACTCGTATCCGGTCAATCAATTTGTGGATAATTAACGGGCGACCGAGGGAATTAAACGCGCGATAGAACGACGAAAAAGAAAATAAAAGAGGAAGGAGAAAAAATAAAAATAATGATACAATGATTGCAGCTTCGACTCGAGGGGAAGTATGACTCTGGAGCAGGGAATGCACTGGCAGGATTCGAGCCTAAGCGGCCGGGCGACTTTCTCGCACGCCGACAGACCGGCTAAACTGAGCCTCGAGATGGTGCGTGAGAGCGACGCCGGGTTGTATCGTTGTCGAGTCGATTTCAAGCAGTCGCCGACGAGGAACAGCAAAGTTAATCTCACGGTTATCAGTAAGGATTACCCACATTTTCCTTTCGTCTATCTCGCTGCCTGGAGAAACTGGTGTTTAATGCGTTTCGACTCTTCCTTTTTCACATTTCAGTACCACCGGAACAATTGAGCATACTGGACGAGGATGGGATAACTCACATTCGCAATTACATTCTCGGACCGTACAACGAGGGAGCCAGTCTGAACATCACTTGCGTCGCTACTGGCGGTGAGTGGAACGAGTTTTCATCGATCCGGCAACAGCTCTGCATGTACCAGTTGCTAAGCTGTTAATAATAATAAATTATTCAGTGCTATTTATAAGCATGGTTCTTAATTATTTATTATTTTACTGAAAATAATTAAATAAGTAATAAATAACAATAACTGCTGTGGAAAAAGGTATAATGCCTTTTTTTAATAGAGCGATAAATTTAATCCGCAAACAATAATATGGTAGAACAAGTAGAAAAGACTTCTTCATTTTTATCAATTAGCTAATTAATTGCTCGTCGTTTTCCGCAGGTCGCCCGCCTCCCCGAGTCACTTGGTGGCAGGAAAACGCTCTGCTGGACGACAGTTATCACCATTTCGGGGAGAAGAGCGTTCGCAATATTCTCCTATTGGAAAAGTTGGAGAGGAAGCACTTGCAAGCAGTCCTAACGTGCCAGGCATCGAACAACAATATGGTAGCACCAATATCGAGCTCCGTTACCCTCAATATGACTCGTGAGTCTCGCGCTACAATTCGCCCGTTGTAACCTTGTAAAATATCCGTGAGATGTATTGCATAGAGCAAAACTATTTTATATCCGCAGTGAAACCGCTGTCGGTGAGATTGCTCAACGAGAACCGTCCGCTCAGCGCGGACACCGAGTACGCCATAAGTTGCGAGGTCGTGGGCGCTCGACCAGTTCCCGAAATCACTTGGACCAAGGGAAGCACCGTGTTGCGCAACACGCGATTGATAGTCGAGCAGGAGGGCAACTCGACCACGAGCATCTTGACTTTCGTGCCGAGCATCGAGGACGCCGGAAAGTTTCTCACCTGCAAAGGCAGCGTCCCCGAGATACCAGGCTCGGAGCTTGAGGACTGCTGGAAACTCGATATTCACCGTAGGCATCGTATATTTTTTTTATTCTCCTCCGTTCCAATCGTCGCTCTCTCTTTATGTCTTCTTTGTTATTCCAGTCTTACTTGGTATTATCTGTAAAACTTTGTCTCGATATTTTACGACTCGTGTGGGACGTGTTTGTATGCGGGGCGAGCAACAGCAGCTGCGCTGCTGCTGCTGTTGCTTCTACCCCCGCCAGCTATAAAGCGGAAGATGATACTGGGCAGCGTTTGTTGATCCACAGTGTATTGATAAATTTATTCATCCCCTCGTTCTCTCGATAAGGAATAAAAGCAGTGAGAAAATATATATGTCTGAACGCCGCTTCTTTTCCGTTTGCAGATCAGCCGGTGGTAACTCTGGAGCTAGGCAGTAATCTGAACGCGAGCGCCATTCGCGAAGGCATGGACGTCTATTTCGAGTGCAACATCAAGTCCAATCCCTGGGTCTACAAAGTCTTCTGGCAACACAACGTAAGTTCGCGTAAGAGCTCTACGCGCCGGGGTGACGTAAGTTTGCAAAAAGCGACATACCGCCTCGCTCGAACAAACACGCGCCCCAAACAACGCCCGTGCAATTATCTTCGAGTACGTTTTAACAGCGATGTTTGAACTTTACACGCACACAGGGCAAACCTTTATACAACAACGCCGCGACGGGAACAATCGTGAGCAATCAAAGTTTGGTGCTGCAGAGCGTGTCGCGAAACAGCGCTGGTATTTACACCTGCATCGGCAGCAATCAGGAAGGCGACGGTCAGAGCAATCCGCTTCACTTGGACATCAAGTGTAAGAAGAAAAATTGGAAAATTTATAAATTATAAATCTCTTTGTTTAGATCCGTGGAAGAAATTAATTTTACATAATTTTTTCCTTCGCCAGACGCACCCGTTTGCCATCCGGGACAAATCAAAGTCTTCGGTGTCGCTCGTCAGGAGGTCCAACTTGTATCCTGCGAACTGGACGCAAATCCGCCGGACGTTTCCTTCACGTGGAAGTTTAACAACACCATGGAAGCCGTTGACATCCCTCAGGCTCAAGTGGTGTCCGAAGGCACAAAATCAACGGCTACGTACACACCTATGACTGAGATGGATTATGGGACTCTGCTATGTTGGGGCACCAACGATCAGGGCACTCAGATCGAACCCTGCGTTTATCATATTGTTCCAGCGGGTAAGGCTTTTGTTCAATCGATCTTAATAATTGGATCTCTTATTGTGGTCCGAGGATTTAAAAACAAATTTTGAAGAAAAGCTTAATTTATTATATTCGATTTTATTTTGAGCTTAATTATTCGTTAAAACACAATAAAATAATATTAATAATAATTGTCTGCGTATGCATCATTCTTCGAATAATTTTGTAGACTCAGTGATACCTCTCATCTATTTACCATCGAAAAAATCTCGACACATATATTTTCGTTACAGGAAGACCCGACACTCCTCAAAACTGCACAATCCTGAATCAGACGACGGATTCCCTGTACGTGGAATGTTCGGAAGGCTTCGACGGTGGATTGCCGCAGAAATTCACCCTCGAGCTCGAGATGGATGACAGCACGAACACCCTAAAGTCACGAGGTCTGGTTTTCAATCGAACGAGCAAAGAACCCTCGTTCTCGGTTCACGGGCTCACGCCCGGCTCTACTTACCACGTGACGGTGTTTGCGAGCAACGCTAAAGGTCGCAGCGAGCCAATTCGTCTTCGGGCGCTTACCCTGAATCTGCCGGAGAGACGAACAGGTAAGAATTAGCCATCGGGAGCTGAGATCTCGCTGACGACGATATACAACATTTATTATTATTATTGTTTTGAGCACTCTTTGCTACGCTGCACGGCCTTGCATCGTAGAAGATGATGTGATGCACATCGCGTTTAAGCAGGAAAAACTCCGAAATTTCACGCTGACGTTGTACCATCGACTCAAAAATCTGAGGCGCAACGAAATTTTAGTCCATCCTCTTGGAGCATTTGCGTTATCTTAGATGCCGTAGACACTTGTCGCACACGCCCCAGAACCCGATAAACGTTCACCGCTGCAACTTAGCTCGTTTAGATCTTCACGATCGAGTTATCCGTCAATAACGAGGGTGACTTGGGCGGAAAGAGGAAAATCAGCCCTCATAAAATCTGCAATCATTCCGCGTGCAGACAGCGCATTAATCCGGCTTCCTTTAGATCGCTGATATAGCATCATAGAGTAGAGATATAACATATTATATGGGGGTGAATTTTCCTCGCGGCCAATTTTCTGGGGGCTGAAATTCCCATCTCCGTCTGAGATTTTCCATATATTTTTGGCTCTATGTTGCGACTCGCCTTCCCCACAAATCCTCGGGGCCCTTATATCTCAATAGTTTAATTTTCTTCTGAATAAAACGCGTAAAATCGTATAACCGATGACGAAGAGAATGATAGAAAAAAAAAGTAAACAAAGCGAAGATGAAGTGCGAAGAGTTGAGGCTAGTACGAATCGTAGTAGGTGAGAGGCTGGCACATCCACCGTCCCCGGAGAACTGCACGATCAGAGAGGAGAGTCGGACCAGCGTGAGGGTGAGCTGCGCGGAGAGCGAGTACTTCGACGCGAACACCGCGACCTATGTGCTGCAGGTGTTCGATGCCGAAACGAGGCATCTTATAGCAACGGCCACCAGCTTCACGCCCAGTATGATAGAAGTCACCAATTTGCCGGCGGAAAGAAGTCAGCTCGGCCTCGTTCTCTTTCTGAGAATAATGACCGCACACGCGATGAGTAACGCCACGGTATTGCAGAGCCAACGCTTTGTCCAAGAGGGTAAGACCCCGGAGCATCAGAGATATCCAGGTAGGATTGGAGCTTCATCTTCCTGAGAAAAAAAAACGTCTCTCGCATCTCATACCCATAGTTGACAAAGCAATTCCTACCCGTACGAGTATCTTGACAATTAACAAAATTAAATAACGAGAACTGCGCGTGTCCAAGCCCCCTGAAAATTCGCTCTTTCCCATGTGCTGATGTGATAACCTTAAGAGACGATAAAATTCGCTGTTGTAAGTGCACCGAGTTCATCAGAGTGCACGCCATATCACTATCACTTCATCGATCACCCGTTTTTTTTTTCAATTTTATTTGTTTTTTTTTCATTCATATCAAACATCACCATACTGCCTGTGCATATTTCGCTTAGCTTAAACGGTATATTTCTTGTGTTCGATCTGTAGTCATATACTGTAACTGCATGCATATCAAAAAGAAATCGTGACATTTCGATTGATGATTTATAGTGAAATGTGCTTAGGGGTAGTTTCCTCTTTTAAATCAGTATATTTAAAAGACTACTCGAAAAGCCGTGTTTACGACAAAAGTTATTCCGCAAAAGACGGTTTCACGGGAGTATATAAAGTCATTGTTTATTCTCAGAGAAAGAAAAAAAAATGTTGCAAAAGTGGAACAATAGATCTGCGTTCGGAGCGATATAACCGGATATATACCACGGTAATAAAAACAAGTGCAAAGATTACCGCGGCATCAGCTTGAAGAAAGGGCTCAATTCGTTCGCTTAACTCACACGTCGAATCAAGTTTTAACGTCCCTACTACTTTTATCATTCTCTCCCGCTTGTGACTTCGGACGCCGAGTTCGCTGCGCGTTGTCGACATTAAATTTTCTAAGTGCAAAAACTTTATCTGTTCGCAGCTCTAACCCCGGTAATACTCTCGCTATCGGGACCCTTGTTAGGGGCCATAGTCGCGGCTGCGGCGGGTTTGCTATTGGTCATTTTCGTAATAGTACTGGCCGTACGATTGCGCTATCGTCCGAGGACCCAAGACGACAAGGACTCCCACGACGACGGTGGTATGTCCAATCTCACGGCTCCGAACGACAAGTCGGCCTCGGTACCGCTAAGCACCGGCAGTATAGAAAGCTTCGAGAAGGACCCGGACATAATCCCTCACGCCAACGGTAAACTTTACCCTCGGTCAACAGCCGACGCTCTCCTACGTCATAAATATATCATCGTGTGGCCGGCGGAGTACGCTTATTCAACGCGAAAATGTTACGTCTTTCCAGAGAACGCTTACACCGAACTCTCGATGGGAACTTCGCCGCGCTACATACTTCAGCAGCCACGTCCCGAGTCCACGTCCTTCAGTGCATTAAATAACGTAAGTTTGCAGCAACATCAATATAGCGTCGATGGCAGCGAACGTCAACTTTCCTGATTGATTAGTTTCTTTTGAGCTGAAGAGCTATGAAAGCCAGATTACCTAAATTAATTATACTGGAATTAATTCCAGAATTTAAATATTTTTCACATAATTCACGTATATGAAGAATTCTGGATAGAAACTCACCAATAATTTAAATATTCTATAGCAAAAATTGAATAGTTCCGCAACCGGATGGCGTTTTGGTTGATTATTTTCGACAACAGTTAACTGCCATTCTTGACGACGTATAAACGCATAATTCGCGAGTTCGTAACATTGTAATTAAGCGACGCCTTACCAGCGGATTCCGTTCCAACAGGGACCGGAGTTGGCCTACGCGGAACTAACCCTCAGGAGTAACCGACGCATACCGCCCAACTGTTACGAGTCGGTTCAAGTGTCCGGCGTTCACCGTCCTCAACTATTGCCGATGTCAACCCTGAGTCGACGACGACCGGTTCAGGAGCCTCCTACGGTCTACGCTCAAGTTGCGAACATTCCGAGCAAGCCTATCTACGTCACACCGCCGCATCCCTACCGTCCCGCAGATGAGACGACGGCGGAAACTCCTTTGATCGGATGCGATTACAAGGTAACATTTTGTACATTTTCTGTACCACACTGGATATTGTTATTAATAACTAGCAGGTTGTAGTATTTTGCGCGCTCGCTACACGCTCGAATAAAAATTAGATCGAAATAGAAAAATACAAAATTTCACGAGAAAAATGTCAAAAATGATTTATCATTTTTTTCGAAATTTTGCCACTTGACAAAAAGTTTCGTGACTTTCCAAAATATATACAAGATTTGCGGCGCATATTTTCATCGGTATTGTCCCCTTATTTACATGATTCGTCTTTGGTCTTTGCAGATCCCAACGATCGCAGAATCCACGAGTTCGGTCAGCTGGCGCACGGACACCATTCCCATTTCCACCTCGACGACCACATGACCGTACAGCACCGAGTCATAAGATGATTCGGTCGAGATTATCCCGCCCCAGCAGCATCCCTGTACCTGTTTGCGGGATATTCCCGATCGTTACCGGCAGTCGTGCCCTAAAATAGACGATATTCCAAATTCTAAGCCTAATTGAAGAAGAAAAAAATAATAATACAAGAGTGAACAATGAAAGTAGTCGAAGCGCAATGTTTTTCGCGAGGAGTGCGTTTCAAGAAATCGCGAAATAGCCTATGTACCCGTACACGACTCGCAGAGTGGATGAGGATGGATCGTCGTTCCATCCGGCGGGGGAAGCAACACCATTCAGAACGATCTGTCTTGTACCGTCGTATCGCACGGAGCCGGGAAAATAGAAATTTAGATGGAAGAACAAAAATGATTTTACTGTACCCGTACTCGACTGGATAATCCGTCCGAAAAAAGAAATTCATTCAAGGTGCAGTACTTAAAAAAAATATTATGTAACGCGTTTGTAATTTGTTCGAGATTGTTAAAGATTGTTTGTTAATTCTGCCATATGCTCCGGAACAGGTGCGATACGAGTGTCACTTTAATTGATTGACGTACCTCGATTTTTGTATAAAACTCACGAGCGATGCGCCGAAAACGCGCGCTCTGCGCAGACAAATTTCAAGCGACATTTCCGAAATGTCAGGCGATTTCGTGGTAGACTGGACGCTGGACGTACTTCCTTCGGGTCCCCGTAAACCGTATTTTTCATACCAATTAACTTCTAGTTGTGTTTAGTTTTTACGGACGAAATTGTACAGTAGGGTAATTAGTTTTTCTAGATTTAATTTTATGTAAATAACAATGCAGCGCATAGATTTTATTGACATTAACCATAGCAAACTATTATTTATTAATCGTGCGGATTCGTGAGCGAGCGCGTCGAATTACGGTTTTCATTTATCGAACGCAAAGTGTAGAATGTAAGCGAGCGTGTAGCACGCGGGCCGGAAGGGGTGAGCATTTTTCAGCGTACAGTCTGTCGTACAATTTGCCTGTTGTCGCCGATTCACCTGTTGACGCGACATCGATTCACCGCGCACTCAATCGAGACACCGAATTTGACGTTTATAAATGATAATCCGACTCTTGGAATACGACAAAAGAAGCTGTGTACATGATACCCACTCCTTACCCCCCCTTAGCGTACCGTCTTATCCTAGTCCTCCTCGTTGTCTATTTAATTAAACGCTAAGTCTGCACAGTATGTTAATTCAAAAAAAAAAAGGAAAAAAGTAACTGTGAAGTTTTTTTTCATCTAATTCAAGAAGAGGAAGTAGATGTTGAATTTTTATGCGGATTGTACGCGAGGAAGCGCATGTCATTTATTATAACAATAAACAACGATTAAGTACTTACCCGTAAACGAGAGGAAATAGCAATCTTTTTACTGCCGCGTAATGCCACAGTGTGAATCGTTCGAGACCTAACGGCACTCTCCATTTTAAGAAAGGAAAAATGTATATCCGTTGATCAGGGTTCACAATTGAATTAGATTATTCCAACAAAATGTGTATCTGTTCACCCGTGACTATAAGAGAAAAAAATGTTAAGAGGAACGAAATAAAGTTATACTTAATATAATGACCGGGTTAGTAAACGCCGGAGCCATAAAGATTCAGTATTTTGTCAGATATTGAAATTAACTAGTATAACGATAATGTTATTGATTAGTATTAATACGATGAATTGAAAACGAAAAATATATATATATATTATAAATATAAATTATAGTAATATACACACGAATATGGATGTAAGTATACGCACAAACGTATACGTGGGTATGATTAAAACAAAAATAAATGGGTAGGATCTTTATAATTTTGAATAACTTCTAGTTATACATTATTTGTGTAAGATAACAAAAAGATATTGTGCTCAACGAATTTCAATAAATAAGGATTTTGCTTATGCCAATAAATATTATTACCGTGATTCGCGCGATCTCGATTTTTGCATGCGTGACGCTCACGGGACTCGCGGGGGTATTTAAAATGAAAACAGAGTTATACACGATCTTCAATTTTTTCCTGCAAGATTTATTCAAGATAAGTACAAAAGCGTATAAAAATACAATATGTCATTATGCGGTTGATGACAACATAATATGTTATATAGAGGGCGCTATACTTATCAGGTTAAAGAATATAAACTTTGACAGAATTGTTTTTTTATATAATTTATATAGCTAACGCTCTTTTTAAAAAATCTTACCGAACTAAGTTACTATTACTCAAATCAACAGAATTTCTTCATTTCGTATTTTTTCGGACTTACTTAAGGCGATTGCTTCCTTTTGTTTTATTTTGTCTTCAGGATAAGGCACAAATTTTGTTGCGCTGTCGTTGCTAACGTGATTGTGTCTTTCGTTGCAAACGTTCGAATCACGAATATCAACAAAATATCCACGAGGCCAAATACGCGTTTTTTCGCGAGTGACAATATCTACTTCTCTTAATAAAAAATTGTAATAGACATTGTAGATTCTCGGCTTATCGATTAACTTGTGGAATGAATATACGATATATAAAAGAAACAAAAAATCTAGGCGCTGTCTGAGATATTGGAAGACCTCTTTGAGCTTTTTCAGATCGATTACTCGTAGTAAAAACATGTTTATAACATACTTTAACGCAACAAGTGCTTTACTCGACGAACCCTTATTACTAAAGCCCTCCGCTGGTCTCTGCATAATTACGTATTTCGAATGTCATATCAATTTAATCAGCGCAGGCAAAAGGCTCGTAGCGTTGACCGTTAAACGAATGGAAGTAGCCAAATCAGTTTGCACCGGAAAAGAAAACGGTGAAATCTTAAATAGTGCACCGGTTTCTGTTTGGCTGGTGAAGTATCGTTCGCTTTTGAAATTTGGCACAATGACTTTCAACACAGCATGAATTTTCCTTTTCTTTCAACTCAACGGCAAAACACCCTGTGCGATACCTTACCGATATTTTCATGTACCAGTGAACAACGGTAAAAAAATGAGAACTTTTTATAAAATCTATCGATGTATTAGTGAAAATTAAGCAATATATCGAACTCAAAAATCCGCTTTACTTCTGCGGTACCGCGATAGAAGCCAGCGGATTCACCTCTTTTACGACGATGTTGTTGCTGTCGATACGAAAATAACCACCCTCCAAACTTTCCTTCGATAGAACGAGAATCGTGCCGTTCTTCACAGACGAGACTGTGTTCGCCGTTTGTTCGGAACTTACCGTCATTAATTGAAGTCTCTCAGGCGCTTCGCCTGTCTCCGCAAAATCCTCGTTGCTCGACCCGTTCGATCTTCGACTCGGCGAATTATTGTTGTTCCGGAAGGAAGATTTTTCGTCCATCGATTCACACAAGACGCTCTGCGAATCCTGACGAACGAGATGCACCGCCTCGTCGCTAAGTACGACCTGTTCGTCCGGGTTCTGGTAACTCTGCGAATCATCGAATTGCACCGTCTCACGAGGAATAACGTGCAATTGATATTGCACGTTTCCCTGTATCTTGTAGGCGTATTGAACGTTCAGCTGCGTCTTCTCGTTCTGCTGCTCATCATGATACGCCTCGCCGTATTCGATCTGCTCCTCGCCCATCGTGACTGCCTCATCTTCAGCCTTATTTGTATTTTGATTAGCTGCCTCGCTGGCCTCGGTCTTGCTCTCCACGTAGCCTTCGGCCTCGCAATCGTAAGGTACAATATACTCGTCTCCGTCCGCGGCCGGTGGTCCCTCTTCGTACATTTCAACCGTCACTTCCTCGGTCTGCTCGAAAACTTCGCCGTGATCTTCGTAAGCCCGTTCACGAGTTTGATTTTCGCGAGCGTTTTGCAGCATCTCCAGAGCCGAATTTTCGTACTCCGAGTGATTCTCCTCGGCGATACCGTCGTAGAGCACTCGAGTCTGGCAATCGTTGTCACCGTCCTCGTCCTCGTCGTCGTTGTCGTCGGGATCGTCGAAACGCGTACTCTCCAGAGTCACCTCAGTCTCGATTATGTCAGTCTTGTCTATCCTAACGACAGCGTCGTCGTCTCGGCTCTGCGCCGCCATCGCCTGATAGTGATAATCCTCGATGCTCTCGTTATTATTCTCCTGGCTGTTGTCGTTGTAATCGCTGTTGGCATATTCGACGATCGCCTCCGTCGCCGCGGCATCCTCGTCCGGCATTACGTCCGACGACACGCTTGACTGCGATTTTCGCTTGCGATTCGTTTGAACCTTCTGGAATTCCTCCTCTGTGAGACACAGAAGCTCGCCGGTCGTTGTCAGAACTTTTCCGTGACGGGTCTTCAGGTGGCGTTTGTACGTGTTGCGTGTCTTGAATCTAAATAAATCGACGTTTTATTGTATTGCGGTAATTGATTTCTAGTGTAAAAATAATTATTCTCGTGGTTTTATTGACATGTAAATAAAAGATAAGTGAATTGCACCTAATAAAGAAAACGTAGCTTAAACATTTACCTCTGACCGCAGTCCTCACAGCCGAAGGGCGATTCTCCGGTGTGTCGGCGTCGATGTTCCCTGAAGTGCGAGGGATGCCGAAATTTTTTGCCGCAGTCGGCGCACGTAAAGCGTGTTTGATTCTGGTGTATAAGCATGTGATACTTGAGACTGTGTCGCCTCGTAAAAACCGAACGACATATACGACACTCGTAGGGTTTTATTCCGGCGTGACTGCGGTAGTGAGAGACGAGAGTGGTGGGTGCCGTAAAGCTGCGAGGTGGATCGCAGATGCGGCACTGCAGATTGCTTCCAGTCGGATTTCCCTTTTTCTTTATACGCTCTATCAGCACCAGGGCCATTTCGCGCTCCTCCTTGCTCGTACCTATAAACTTGGCTTTGCCTTTCGGTTTCGCCGGCACCGCCGCCTCAGCGCTCCTCTCGCACATCTCTTCCGCCCAGGTTTTACAGTCTGCGAAATGAATCATTTACGTGATAGAAACAGAGACGAACGGGTTTACGAATCTACGACATTTCGCGAATTTCCGAGTTTTCAGGAGAACGTACCCATGTAATCTGAATTGCATTCCGGATTGGACTGGCCTGCCATGTCGTCGGGAATGTACGGCAGCTCTTTCATATGTACACTGTCACTCTCGACGACCATTAACATAATCTGGAAAGTCGGACGATTGCGTTTCAAGTAATCAATTTCTAATCATTTTTATATAAATTGAAATTCACGCAATTATATTTTGTTGGCAAATAAAATACGTTCTATCGACTCACATTCTCGGACATAGCTTCGTTGACCTGCTCCTCCTGTATATTCTCATCGTCGACCGGCTCCGCCTTGACTTGCTCGTAGTAACTGTGATCGCCGAGTACCTTGAATTCTATCTCAAGTTCCGGCTTTTTTTTGGTTTCCATTGCACACGCTTCCTTTCCGCGACTCTGATTCTCCAATTTCTTCTGCTTCTCGAACTCCTTGAAGTTCATCTCGTTGGACAGTATCTTCCTCAAATAGCTCGTTGACTTCTCGGATTTTACAAGTTTGTTCTCCTTGTTAGGCGTTTCTTGGGGTTTCTTCAGTTGCTGAGTCTTATGTTTCTTGCCTTGAATTCCAGCCTTAGGCTTGCTGTATTTTACCGTGGTTGCCTTGAAGGTAGCATCTGAAAAATTCAATGCACAGTCAAGTGACATTGGCTCCACAAAATGTGCAGCAAAATAACAATGAATTGTGCAATATTTTATTTAACAAAACCCTCAAAGAAATCATAAATGCCTACAGGAGTCTTGGTTATTCTTCAGATAGTCCAGATGATCAGCCAGATGAGCTGTTATGGAAACTCTAGCTTTTCCCTCACTGGCGAAACTCGTGTACTTCTGTTCGCAACCAGGCACAAGGGCACACATATAAGAGTACTGCCTCTTGAGCTCGTCGCTGGTGAACACAGCAAAATGCTTGACCAGCTGGTTCGCAGGCATAGACAGTATTTGCGGCAAATTCAGATAGACCTCCTGAGTCTTGCGCTTGACTGTATCTGCCTTCTGTTTGCTCTTTATCAACAGGTCCGACTCTATGTGTCTCGCCTCAGAATGAAGAGTCTGTGAGGCCACTTCTGCCAGCATATCCAGCAACGCACCAGGACTGTCCCTTCCCAGGCCATCTAAATAAATAACAATGTTTATTAATTCGGTATCTTAATATCATAACAAATACGAGAAACAATCATTAAAGAATAACTCGCTAATCTCAATTCATGTTAATTAGATAGCAGCATCAAGTGATAAACAACAAAAATCGTTTCCTGACCAATGAAATCGTGATAAAAAACATTCCCCTCCCTACCAGCTATTGGTACATGATCGACGATCGGGCCATTCGGGAGGATAACGAAACTCATAACTTTTCGCCGAAGTTTGCATGCAATTACTTATTCAGATAGTAAAAATCGCGCTGGTAAACAGAAACGAGCTAAGAGTAATCAAATCTAAGGCCAAAATCGCCGCGCGAAACCGTATCGAACGCAGTGTGGCGTCTTCGTAAACGTTGAGCATCGGGGTTGGAAAATCACGCCACTTGTTGCTCGAGGCGTGAGATTTTCGTGCCATTTATAGATATCATCCGGTCTCTCGGTTGTTTTTAACGTATCAGAGAGACGACGCGCAATGTGCGTTTGCGCTCCCGAGAGATCGGGAACGATATCGCGCGAGGAGTCGCGATCGCGTCGGTGGCTCGCGATTGGCGGAGCATCGCATTATCCGCGCTATCGGCGCTTTATCCGCCGCGAGAGAAGAAACGTCAAAAGGCCCATGACATTTGTGCGTTGCGTGTCATGTCGGCCGCGACACACAGAGTCATCGTTCGACGTCCATTTCCACCTCTCGACGCGAATTGCATCTTCAATTCCGTTCTCACGCCCCTCGGCAAACAACAGCCGCGCACGGCGCTTCGGCAATTTATTTATCTTTCACTCCAGCCGGAGAATCGACGCGAGAAACAACATTCTCTCCCCTCGCTTCCCCGCGCGCGCGCGCGGCGCGCGTATTCGTGACAATCAGTAGCCGTCCGGTCAGACAACGCCCCGCGAAATTCGCCAAGTACCGCCGAAACCCGAGTGCCCGCATGTTGGCTCCTCGATTTTTCGCCGACCCCGAGCACCGGGAGATCGCGGCGCTCGCGAAATTTCGTTCGGGAGACGCAAAGACGCCGTGTAAATATAACGCGGCGCAAGCGGCGTCAGCGCTAGCAGACGCCATGAGGACGCGGAGCAGACGGATTTTCCAAGCTCTCTCTTTTACGGCACAAAGAGGCGAATTTCGCGAGCGCCGAGGCGGAGACGCGCGCGGTCACGATGCTCCCGCTTTATTCGAGTACTCACGATTGCCGCCGTCGTAAAAATTATGAGCACATTTGTAACTTGTTTTCGTATTCATCGTGCTGATGACTTTCGCGGCGTATCCACATTCCACTGCCTTCTATGCACAACTGGTTTTGTGTGCCTGTTACACGGTTCCCCCCTACCCCCCACCACCCGCCCCCCAGGCCGACGAGCTGCGCGAACTGTCATAACACTGGAGCCAACCTTAGAGCGCGCCATACGCGCTGGTCGTGGGAGCATTGGTCTCTTCGCTCGGTTCAGTCTACGGTCATCAACGGCCGACGAAGCGTGCGAATTGTTGGGGGCGCTCACAACTACCACGTCAATATTTACATGTGTTCACTGACGTTTCGGTATTCGCGCATTCTCGAGTGTTTCATGGAAATTATTCACCGCAACGAATTAAGATGGAGTTCACGTTCGTCCACGATATAGACTGTAAACAGGGGGCCGTGAGGTCTGTGCGATTCAGCGGTAAGTTTCGTCGCGTTTTACGAGAAAATTCGTTTGTCAGTTTTGATGAGTCAACTCAATGAATTTTTGCACACCACAGTCGATGGAACTTACTGCATCACCTGCGGTTCGGACAGAAAACTCAAACTTTGGAATCCCACGAGACGAGCTCTGTTGAAAACCTACGGGGGCCACGGAGATGAAGTTATGGACGCCTGCGCAGCCTGCGACAGCGGCCAGATCGCATCTGGTGGAATGGACAAGTCGGTTATTATCTGGGATGTTGCCACTGGGACACCGGTCAGGAGGCTCAGAGGACACGCAAGCACAGTAACTTGTGTTAGGTAGGTATCGATATATTGAAATCGTGTAACAGGAGTTGTGCTTGGTGATACCAAGTTTTGAATAGTTTAGTGATTTGTTTATGATTATAAAAATCGTGATTACTTTGTGTGTGCAGGAGTACTCGGTTTTCAAATTTTTTGTATTATTAATCATGCTTTTTCTATTTGGAGTTTGTTTCACAACATATGTAAATTTTGTGAAGATTAAATAGAGGAGACCAACTTATTGCTCAATACTTTTTTGTAAATTCTGGTTCATGTATTTTCAAATACATCTAAAGAATTTTTGCTCTTACAGATTTAACGAAGAATCCACAATGGTCGTCTCTGGATCTCGCGACAATTCGACAATGTGCTGGGACGTGCGATCGCGTGCCCAGGAGGCCGTGCAGACCCTGAACGAAGCTAAGGACGCGATTTCGAGTGTAAGAATTTCCGATCACGAGATTCTCACCGCTTCTTTCGACGGCAAGACACGAAGATACGATATTCGCGTTGGAGAGATTTCCACCGATTGCTTGGGAGGTCCGTATGTCATGAAGAATCACGCCAAAGCTCACGGCAATGACGGTTCATTTACTTTGCAGATGCTGTGACGTGTGCGAGCTTCACGAGAGACGGTCAATGTATATTGGGCAGCTGCGCCGACGGTGTAATCAGACTAATGGACAAGGATTCCGGTGAATTGCTCGGCGAATTCACCGGCCACGCGGCGAACGACTTGTGTCTCGAGTCGAGCGTCGACTGTCACGATACGCAAATTATATCCGGCTCCGGCGATGGAAAACTCTGGATATGGGATCTGGCGACTCAGCAAGTCGTCGCTAAATTAATTGGCGACGGTTTATCCAAGTTTCCAACCGTCTCCATTAGCGTTCATCCACAAAAAAATTGTATCCTAGGAAGTAATGGAAGTAAAATTATCATGTGGGATCAAATTTCAAAACAAGAATAATAATAATATTGTTGATATTTTCATACTTATTCCTGTGCCGTTTATTGCTCCGTGCTTAATTGTATATTCGTGCAAAAAGCACAAACAGCTTGAGAACAATCAAATAATGTATTTTTTTCGCACTTTTAAATATTACCTCTTCCCGCTCCGAAGGTACAGAAATGCCGGAAAAAAAGGCTTCCGGCCGAAAAGGAGATTTCGGCCGGAGAGACCTACTGGCTGACGTTCATATTTTTCGCGCGAATTATCGTATGATGGGTTTGCCTATCGGGCAGATGACGGCAAGCCGAAAAAAATACATCGCGAAAATGTTGCCTGATTGGTTACGATTTGCGAGAAAACACCCATGATACGCAAAAGAGGGCGCTAGTTTATTGCACCAGGATGCTATCGTTATAATCTTATCTGTACAAAGCGACTCCAACCTCACAATCCGACTGAAATTAGATCGAATAACTGAAACTTCAAATTTCGAATCCAAACATGTATAACAAAAATTAGCATTACAAGATTTATCTAGAAGTCGATTCTACTGTAAAATAAAATAGAAATGGTTTCGACGTCGGATAGTTCGAGTGAGGACGAAGATGTTTACGTTTCAGCTGCATCACGTCTCAAAGGTATTTCAAATAAGAAGCCTTTGTTCTCTTAGTGGGTTACAACGCAACAATATTTCGTTAGATCATTTTTCTTTCCAGCTTTGAAGAAAAAACCTCCTGTCATTCTTAATGATGACTCGCCAACACCAAAAGCTAATGGAACAGATGTTTGGAGGTAAAAAATGAATACACCTGTCAGTGCTTCAGAGTATTTGTTATTCATTCTTATGTTTCTCCTCTCAGCTCACAACTTCTACAATCCCAACCAGAACCACAACTGCAACAGCCCGGTGAATGTAATGCAAGCCAGAATTCCAACGATTCCAACGAATCCAACAGAAGCCGACGGTCTCGACGATCACAGCGTAATGTAAGAATAGTAAAAATCTTGTAACTCTATTGCAGACACCTTATGTGTCTATAAACTAGGGTTGAGTACCGTCCTCATGAAAAAGAATTAAAACTAAATAAAAAATGAATTATTATGACTATTATTAGAATGCAGAAAAATAAATCGATAAAGTTTATTTTCGATTTATGAGAAATGGTTTGATATGAAAAAAAAAGATTGGGTTCCCATGAAAGATTAGATTAGATTAAAGTTATTGATCTTTTGATTCTTGAAAAACAAAAAAAAATTTAAAAAGAAAAAAACGTTAATTATTGACTTCTATCCTTCCCGTTACTATTATGTGTATTATGTTATGGAAGAATTATTCTAATGAATCTTATTTGCAGAATGTTAGAAGAGCCCATAGTCCTGATGTAATTACTGCAGTGACAGTTATTGATGACGACGAAGATGATGAAATTATATGGGTAAACAAAAAGGATACATCGTTAAATGTTTCACAAGATGTTACACCAGGTATCGAAGATGACAATTACAACATGGATATTAAAGTGAAATGGATGTCACGGGAGATTGTCCGATTAGAGCTTCGAAAAGTGAGTGCAGCCAGCCAAAGGTTTAATACTCTTTATATTTGCAAGAAGTGCATTCTAATGTCGATCCCAGAAATCAGTTAACTCTATTATAACATCCTTTTTATTTATAATTCTATTTGGTGTTATTATTTCAGTATGAACCATTCCAAAAGATCTTCCAGCACTTTGCAGACTTGAAGGGTGTTTCAGAGAAGCAGATCCTCATTCTAAGAGGAGGCAAAGCAATCCACAGAACCGACACACCAGCGTCTTTGGACTTAAAAGTCATAGATTTCCTTGGTAAATATTAACAAATATTCATTACGAGTTTTGAACTGCGATCAATGGCCCGAGTATTATTATTTCTTGAATAAATGAATCTATTTCGCGGGCGAATATTAGAACACCCGAAAACGAATCATTTTAACACGGAATTTTCTTGTTTTCACAGAGGGTGGGATCGTAAATGCCGACGTTATGTCCGAGGAACACACTGAAGATGCCGGAAACGTCTGCAAGATTAAAGTACAAATGTCAACGAAGCAAAAGATAAATGTCGACTTAAAAATGGATGAGACGTTCAAGACCGTAGTGATGAATTGTGCGGAGCAATTAGGCGTCTCACCCGCGCAAATAAAGCTCACCTTCGATGGTGATGAAATCGCCCTGACCGACACTCCGGAATCGTTGGATCTTGAGCAAGAAGCATGCATCGATCTTCGTGTTGTACGATAGTGAAAATAAATTTGCATCTGTATATATATAATTGAGCAGTAACGAATGCTGTTAGTTATAAATGGGTAATTACACCTTTATTTAATACTGAAAGCTGTCCAATTATCACTACTTGACCATCGAATATGTGTATGAACGTTGTTCAGGTTTTCTAAAATTATACCAAGGATTATATATATTAATTTATCTTCTGTGAATATTTTTATATCGAGTAGGGAATTTTTGCTTCAAAAGTTCACGAATTATACAATTCATAGTTGTCGGTTTATTCGTACTTTGATTAGTCGTGGTCAATCACTGCGACGAAAGCGGATCTCATGCCTTCAATCTTTTATTTGATCTTTAAACGAGTTGAATCTTGTGTTTTCGAAGGGAAAAGTATGCGACTTGAGAATATAGCATAGGCAAAAAGTCGATATAATGCGAAAACTGAGGTCCGTTTCAGTCGTTTATATGTGAGAGCGAGGGGTGCCCGGGCCGTAATAAACCTTAGTTCATGCACAACTTAGAGGAAACGCCTTGATCACATTTCTAAGATTCAATGACTTTCAATTGGATTTTTATTTTCTTGAGATGCAAGGGTTACAGACTTTCGATGTATTTACATGATTTTAGGCACGTTACAGTTTGTCCCTCTGGTAGCTCGGTGTTCTCTTCAATTTCTTCAGTGCGCACTTGGCTGCTGTACACTTGGCGATTCTGTAATTTCTTCCGATACCTTTGAACGAACCCTTACCGAACACATCGACGGTCACTCTGACCCTTCGTCCGTCGGCCAGCTTCTCGGGTTTCCCGAATTTCGCCGTCTCCGGCTCCAACTCGAGCAACTCACGAATCGGCGACTTAGGAACATTTGTGCTAAATTGCTCTGCAAAAAGATACCGAAAATCGATTAGAATTAAAGTTTATGTAACAACTGCAGGTTTTAGGGTAAACTCAATGAAATAATTACCAATCTCTGACTTCATTATTCTATAATAAACTCCCCAAACCGCGTCGAGAGACATTCCGCTATCCAGGTAAATAGCGCCGGCGAGAGACTCGAAAACGTCGCCCAATGCTTTCGGTACTTCCACATCCTCAGCCTCTTCGCAATCATCCTCGCCGATGAGATAATACTGGAACAAATCGTTTGACTTGTAAATCTATTCAATAACTTCGATTTATCGTTGACCCCGTGTTCTCACCTCCTCGCTAATGGAATGTCCGTTTTCTTCTTGTATCCTGACGAATCGATCAATAACAACGTTCAACCCCGGCGAAAGGTGTCGGAAATACTTGTGAAATCCGCATCGAACGGCCAACGAAGCGAATATAGTGTTGTTCACCAGCGCCGATCGAAGATCCGTCAAGGCACCCGGGGAATGTTGTCTCGAGTCCTCGTACAGATGTCTCGTTATTAGATAATCCAAAACAGCGTCGCCGAGAAACTCCAGGCGCTGATAACAGTCGGTCAGTCTGTTGGGCTGATACGAGGCGTGCGTAAACGCCTGGAGAAGGTAGCTTATGTCTTGAAATTTGTATCCAATACTCAACTCGAGCTGATCATAGCCGTCCAGCATGACGCTAAGCTCGTGTTCCGGATTCGGCATATGCCTCAGTAATGGATTTTGCGGCTCCTCCAGTTTGCCATATCGAATCTTTGGACATAACATAATTACATAAATTACAATTGTTTAAATAATTGTATTTCAAATAGTTATTCGCAATACTTAGGCATCGCGAGCACGCAAAATATTTCTATGAAATTTCACTTCATTGACAAACAAATATTTTAATCGGTTGCAATTGATTTTACGCACAGTAATTGAATCGAGGGCACAAAGATCGGTTTCTGCAACGAAAAATGTTTTTCATTCTTTACCTGCGTCCACGTTGTTTCTCCGTCAGCGTTGATTTCCTTGACGTAAGGCGTGCTGCCCGGGTATCTTTCCTCAGGTTCGTCGTCCTGCACGATACAGACTACTTCCGTCGGCAAAACGTGAATCCCGAGCCAAGCCATGAAGAGCAGTGCTCCCCTCGGGCCGCAAGCTATCAAATAAGCGCCAATAAGCGCCTCGACGCAATCGGCGATACTCTTGTCGGGTATGCTGTGTTGCGTTATTAAATTGTAAGGGATGAAACACTGTAAATTATCGAAGTCCTCGGTCAATCGACTCTCGTTTCTATCTAACTCTATTCTCATGATGCCGAGCTTCTGCTCGGTCACGCGAACGAGTTGCGTTATCTCCGTCGGATTGACGGCCTGCAACGACGGAATATCCGCCTGATTCCAGAGAGTAGACGGCACTCCCGATTCTATCAGAGCCTGCTCGAGCTCCTTTGGCACGTAGTAACAAGGCGGAAGCCAATTGTCGTGGGGCTCGAACTTCGTCGCTATCATACTCTCGCCGAGCATCTTCTGACGCCCCAAGCGATACAGATTCAAATTGCTCACCTGTTGAAAAACGAAACATTTTCTAAAATGAAACCTATTAATTATTTTTTAACTATTATTTGATATTTAGTTTTTGTTAAGTTCACTGAATCGCTAATCGATTAATAATTCACCAAGTTGGAAAAAGTCAATGAGATAAAAATTCTTATTACCTGCTTCGATCTCAAATGACTGAGCTTTCCCTCGTGTATTATATCGTAGGTGCAATACAAATATGTCGTTATGGCGTATTTCAGAAAGGAATCTCCTATGGTCTCGAGGCGCTCGAGATTGATACCGTCGTTGGCATTTGACATTGTCAAAGCCTGTAGAATTAAACTAGGACTGGGGCCCGGATGTCCGCGCAATTCCGGCTGATAATCGAAGCTGAACAGTTCCTTATCCGCTACGTAAGTCACTCCAGCTGCGCTAGATTTCTTTTTCCCGTGATCCAGATCGTTCTTATTTCGCGCCATCTGTGCCTTCAGCTTCGTCACGACTCTTTCGACGTACTCGGTGTACTTGAGTTGCCGTTGAGAATTTTCCTGCCCGTCGCCGGGTGCACCAAGAGAATTCTTACGCTTGATCTTGATCTCACGATCGCTGGGAATAAGCGATCCGCTGTTTATTATCTCGGATTCTCGCTTTTTCGCGAACTCATAGTGAAGATCCTTGTGCTTCTCGACGAGATATCCCTCCTCGTTTTCGCGCTCCGGCCAGAAAGGCTCGTCTGATTTTTTCTCAATCTCCAGTAAATCGAGAATCTTCTTGTTTATCTCGCGCTTCGTTATCTGCGACTCGTCTTCGACGGCCTCAGCGATGTTCTCGCCCATGTAGGATATTTTGAGGCCTCTGCTCTCCTCATCACTCTCGTCGGAATAATCGATCATGCCGTCGCTGCACGTCTCGTCGGAATCGTAACCGTCCACGTCGGACTCGCAGGCCGGCGAACCGTAACGAATGTCTCCCCAACTGAAGTCCGACTCCAGAACTGTAACGTTGTGCGGGAACGACTTGAGATCATCTCCAAAACCCATCGTGTTCGTAGCCATCTCGTTCGACCACGTGCCGATCTCTAATTCGTCGTCCTTGTCCGTTTCACTCTCATCGTCCTCGACGTCATTGCAGTCTTCGGTTTTTACGGCTTCAACGTCGTCCTCTTTCGCCGATGGATTCTCCGTCTCCTTTGGCCTCGGAGCCTCAATCGCCTCGTCCTTCACTTCAATTATCTCAACCTCCTCCTGCTTTGCCTTAATCGTTTTTTCAGTCTCTTTAGATTTCTTCAATACCTCGGCCAAACTCCAACCAAAGTTCAGCGGAGGCCAGTCGAAATCTAAGATAATAACATTTATGAAAGAAATCTGACGCGCTCCAAGGACAGGACCTGATATTTTTAAAATTCAATTCTTTATTATTGACTTATCGAGATTTAGAGAGTTTTACCTTTATTTAAGCTTTCTTGTCCTAAGTTTATCGTTTGTGCGACGTGACAACGTATCTGATTAGCGAGCAGCAGAGCGTTTATTCTGTACAAAATGCAGGGCAAGCAAACAGCCTGCCGCCACAGAGACGCCGGGAAAGGATGAATAGCGCAAAGTTCAGCGACCAAAATCTGTTTCTGCTCCAAATTCTCGCGCTTCGCTCGCTTCGTCTCCTCGCTACTTGTGGGTAACGCCACACCTTTTCTATTTACGTATCTGGCAAAGCGAGAAACACATGTGATAACGCGTACTTTCGAAGGATGATATTTTACGAAAATGACGAAACTTACCTAGGCGTAAGGAAGTTCAATCGAGCGGACGTGTGATCCACGTCCAGCAATGGTTGATTGGAGTTTTGTATTTGAATGTTGTACTTTCGATAATAATATTCCTCGAACGTACTGTAACCATCGCCGGGAAAAGACGACTTCGGGTTTAGATTTGTACAAATTTCAGCTACGTAAAAATACTGCAATAGGTAATAACAAAATGATTAAACGATTGAATTATCAATGAAACTGCGGTTCGTTGCAGCAGTTCATTTCAAATAAACAGTATAAACCTGAGGTTGATCCTGATTTCTGTACCACGGCATAATAACAGCGTCGTGATACTTGGACGCGTCGAACTTGAAGTTGACCCGCTCCTCCTGCGGCACTTCGCTCGGTATACTATCCCGATTGTCATAGATGCACTCCAGAAAGTTCCAGTCTACACTTATGTCTTGTCCCTCAGAAGACGAGACTGTAAAAATGACAGAATTATCATTCCAATAATAAAAACAGTGGCTTCGCGCACCCGCAGACGCTTAATTATGTTTATACATGATTATTACTACATATATACTTGCCACTTTTTACAGGAACGATAATGTACGAATTTTCCGACGCGTTCGGATCAAACAGCATGAGATACTTCTGCAGTCTCAGGACGTTCGTGAAAGTGTAATTTAAGAAAGTCGCTACCCTCTCGATCTGCACCGCGTCTAGAACGACGGTGTTCTTGCTTAGTTTCAGCTCCACGCGCACCTCGCCAGACCTTGTATAGATAGGGAATGGGCAGAGCTAAGGAAAACGAACATTCAGCCCCGTTAGAATTAATTCATCAGCAGAATTCCACTGTGTATTATTTTTATATCGAACCTTTGGAATTTCCTTTAACGTGAGAATACCGAAGCCGATAGCGGACTCTTCGGGCGGATAGATGCGTCGACCTCGAGTATTCTGCTCCTCGGGCAAAGGACAGCTCAAAACCATATTGATATGATACAAGTAAGCGGGTACGCCGACCACAGGTCTGCAATCAGTCAATGCCTCAGCTGTCTGCAATACAAGTGACTCTTCTTTTCACAAAATTTCGCAACAGCGTTTAGCGCGCAAGGTCGGAGTGTTGCACAGTACCTTTTTGTAGTAATACTGGCGACGCTTTGTCGTACCCGGACGAGCTTCCGAGTAGTCGGCTCTGCTCTCGTCGGGCAGAGCTGGCACTTCAGCGTCCTCGGGTCGAGCTTTGAAATTCTCTTTGCCGATAGGCAAAAGATTGTCATCAATTTCGTTTTCTTTGTGCAATTCTATACACAGCTGGAGGGCCGCCAGTCTTCGAGCCATCGCTCTATTCGGCATTGCATACGACTGAATTGAGTAACGTCGATGTTAATTATTTTACCGCTGAAGCTTAAGTAAAATAATCGTCAAAGCTACGTACCGAAACTACGTATTTCACTGGAGAGTTGATTGGCAACCGAAGGGAGCAAGTGTACATTACAGTGTCATCGACGTTTATCATTTCCGTCGACCACTCCGGCGTCAAACGAGTAAAAGTATCGCTGGGCAACTTCGCGCAGTACCTATGAGTATTTATTTTTTATTCATTTTTGTAATCGTAGGTAGATTAAATGTTAAATATAACTGAAAAAGAAAGTGCACATGCTGATAAATACCTGTTAACTAGTGATATCGCAGAGTTGAACGAAACTTTCGGCGCATCCTCTTTCTCCAGAGGCTGATAGTGCGGAATCATCGAGGCATAGCCATCAGCCTCGTTTTCTTCTTCCTCGCTCGGCTCGTTATTCGAACATTTAACTAAGAGAATCTGCGAATAATAATTTTCTCGTTCAATGTGCGTGCGCTTTGAATTAATAGTGGAAACATCGAATCTATACCTTTTCTATATAGTGATACTGAGCCAACTGCCATACACAGTCTTTGGAACTGTTACCGGGTATCAGCAGCACGTGCAGAGCGTCTAGCGCTCGGGCACGGCTCTTACATTGCACGTAGGATTGGTAGTTCTTTGGAAAATCGTATCTCATTACGAAGTTACACTTTGGGATCTCAATACCTGTGACAAAAAAGATTCATGTTTTGTCGCCAATAAGAATAACGTAAAATGTAAATCGTATGAAGTCGTGATAACTTTTACTCAGTAACATTTCAGAACATACATAGAAAAGCTTTTTTTTCTTCCGATATTTATTATAAATAAACCTGATGCAACGCAAGAGCGATCCTACCTTCTTCCAAAATTGAGGTAGCGATCAACAAATTGCACTCGTGAATTCTGAAACGCTTCAGAACTTCCTCTTGCTTCCTGTGCTCCATCTCCACGTCCCGCGAGTAACTAGCGTCATCAACAGTCTTTTCGATCGTATAAAGCGGCGAAAGGAAATGTAAGTCCTCGTCGCATTTGCTCACTTCCTGTAAAAATGCAATTCTCATGGTATCCGATGGATTAAAAAAATCTTGCAAATAAGAAAATGCTTACATTCAATAAATAAAAGAGTATCTTGGCGGTAAAGCTTTTATCAACGAAAATGACTCCGCAGAGGAGGTCGGGATCGGTAATTCCACGATGATAACGCACGGACTTCGGAATTTTTTGGTACGGCTCGTCGCTCGATCTCCAGTGGCCTCTTCTCATTGGCAATTGATTGTTTCGGGGGCCACCACCGGTTTCTGTAGTGCGCGGGGTCACATTCTTCTGCGTCTGATCTGTAACGGAAATATTACCCTTGACACCTTCTTTAGGGCCCAATATTTTTTGTGTCGATGTTTGGATTATTTCAGTAAATACTATTACCATTTTCGGGCTTTCCGTTGGTGGCTTTGTCTTTTGCATAAAATGGCGTGTACGTTTTTAGCGTTTGGAGCAAACGGTGAACTTTCGGCGTCGAATATTGATATATCTTTTCCTTGTCCGACAACGACTCGAATGCGCTGTCGCACAGAGCTCTGAAACGGAATTGATTGAATTTCATTCTATTTTCTCCACAGTCGAACGAATTCTTGAAATTATATTTTTACCGTATTTTAATCATCACCGACGCTACCATGTTAAGCAACAGATAGTGCCTCTCGTAAGGCGTCTTAATTTTAAGCTTCTCCGTGAGCATCAGAAGCGCTAAAGCGGCTCGATCTGCGCACCAAGGGCCGAGGGTATTTAACACCTGTAAAAAATCTTGTACTATCTCGCAAGGCTTCTCTGTGGGGTCCGGAATTTTTTGTATATCCTCGAGGAACTCTTCGTGATAAATTTCCGTGGGATCGTAGCGATGATCTTTCAGGAAATTCATTGCATGCTGTGCGCAACTTTCCAGGACTTCGTGAAGGCTTCCTCTCTCACCCTCGTCGTACTCTATCACATACTCTTTTGGTTTTGGACTATACCTGGAACACGATGAACGAAAAACGGTATTTTACTTACTTTTGCAAATAAAAGACAATTAATTTGATAAATATTCACCCAATCAAAAAACAAAACAGTTCGAAAGATGAATTGTTATTGCATTAAACATCAAGCTTTTCATCAGCACAATTGAAATCTGATATAAGTAACTCAATTATTAAAGTTTGGGACATCAAAAAGCGATTAGTAATAAAAAAATAATAAAAATATTAACGTTCAAACGAAACACACCTCAATATAGATAGAATGTCGCTAGCAGTCTCAACCTCACACTTATAAGTATCTTCCAGCCTCTCAATCTCCAATCCCAATCGACCAGGTTCCTTTGTCAAGTTGAAAAGTGGCACTGCGAGTCCGACAATGCGAGGTACGTTCTCGCACGTCAGGAATGATTTCAGGACACATTTGAGTCTCTCATCCAATGCCAATCGCTGACACTGGTCTACTATTATCAAATTTATCTGCCATGGTAGGATTTTCTTTTGGTTCAGCAATTCCTCGCACACTTCTGTCGTTGTAGCGAGCACCTAAAAAAAAAGATCAATTTCTCAATGAATACCACAGAATTTCTCATAAACTTTCCAAAATGAGTATCAAGATTTTTGTTTACATTGGCATCGTCGAAATCCTTGTCGAACGTCTCCAGCCCATCGTTATCTCCCACCAAAACCCTGAGATCCGTCAACTGCTGTACATAGTTTGCTTTCGCAGCGCATTTGTCTGCTTCCCTCAGCAAATAGATTGTCCGCTTACCGCCATCTTTCAACGATCTGCAATTTTGAGAATACACTTCCTGCATTTTTTCTCTCATACGATAAACAACAAAAAACACATTTTTTCAAACCAAAACGTACCTCCTATTCGTAGTCGCAAATTCTTGAATGAGTTTTACAACGATGAACGTCTGCTCTGTGTTTTTGCCCAAACAGACGATTATGTTTCTCGATTTGGCAGCATAGAGCAATTCGACCTTTTCGTGAGAAACAAAACGTGTTGCGAAAAAAAAAAAAAAACAAAAGAAAAAGGTTAATTATTTCATTGGAGTCAACAAGCATCCCACTGTTGATAAACTCACCTGATACTCCCTCGGAGTAAAAGACTTCGTGTAAACCTGATCATTTAACGGAAAGGCCATGGAAACTACAGCGTTTCTTTGTAAATGATTATTAATTCACCGTTCATGTGGCGAGGCGAGAGAGGTTGCTCTGGTTTTATCGCGCGAATCAACCGGTCACTTTTTCACTCTCGGCGCTGCTATTGAGGTTATTTCAAACCTCTGACGCTCCATTCATTTACGCGCATCACCCCCTTTTGGCCTTGCCGAGATGCAACCTTCGCACGAATAAAAATTCTACCCGCCGGGTATAACGACCGCGCGCTGCCGGAGCAATATACCGCTGATTTACCGGGTATTAATTGTCAAGTCGCGAATAACGATTACTGCCCCGAGATTTGCGGGTATGCGAAATGATGATTTCCGGAAGCAATTTCGCTGATAAGTTATCGCTGCGGCTCACCTTACCTGAGCAGTGCCATTCCCACACAACCAGTATAGTTTTGCCTTATGAATGAAAGACATTGGTTGTGAATGGGATATTTCTACGAGAATATTGCTAATTTTTTACTCATAAGTTATAGAGCAGAAACAAATAAATAGTGTACCCATAAAGAAAAAAGGCGGCAAATCTGCGTTATCGATTTACATGATAATTTTGTTGTGAAGCTTAAAAAAAATGCTCGTATCATATCGAATCAAAAGCGTCTTAACTTCAAGTAATAAATACTTAGAAATATATCGAGATGCATTTAAACGCGCCAAATTATCCGCATAATACATAAACTCGTATTGCGACCATTACATTTTTTTATTTGTACTTTTACATTATATTTTCGATTAAACTTAACGATTCAAAGCGTTTCAAACTCGTATCAATTAAATGCTGATCACTGTCAATGAACTATTTTCCCGATATTTCGTAATTCGTCGTAAGAAATGTTGGTCTCAGAAATATCGTACTTTTTAAATACAATTCGTCAGCAATCAGTGTGAATTAATTGTCCTTATCGCTGTAGATAATTCAGCGATAAAAAATACACATTCTATTCTATCGAATGCACTTATCACTTTAAGGAAACTGGTAACGTAAAAAAGGCCTTCAAGCCTGTTGCACTATTGCTATTGTTTATCCGTTATGTTAGAGGTCAGTGACATAAGGAATAGGGGCACCAGCATGCATTTTGTGTTGCACACGAGTTTCTATGGAAAATTTCGTCGCCTGAGGGTAACGAGTACCACGATTATATAAGGAAGTACATTGGACCACTGCCCTGTAGTCAAACTTTAAGTCACAAACATCCAGCATGCTGAAGAAATATTTGTTATTTTTACTAGGATCCCTGAGTGTAACACACGTTCATTCCGATGATGTTGAAGTCATCTTCTTACCGTCAAGAGGCTCCAGTGCCCAGGATGAGGTATATAAACTTTATTACTAATAATTACAATAATGACTAATAAAGTGCATTTAAAAAAAAAAGTTAAATTTAACGTCCTCAGGTACCATTCGCCTTCACAGCCTTTGGTCACACGATCGAGCTGAAACTACAAAAAAATCACAAGCTGCTGGCTCCCTCGTTCCAGGTCTGGAGACATAACGATCGGAAAATTGTCGATCAAGTGCCTGAGTTGAGTGAGCCATCGGCTTGCCATTATCTTCACAGAGACAGCTCCAGCACTGCAGCTATAAGTCTGTGTGAAGAAGGAGTCGTTGTACGTAACTACATTTAATTCATTCATAATCATTAAATCTATACCACTGCCATTTCCAGCCAAATCAATCCCAGACGACAGTGCAATAATATTCCAGTCCAATAATGACTCAAACGCTGATTGCAGAACGGTCTCGTTCTGCTGGAAAACGCAGCCCTGGAAATCACGCCGTTGCGAGGCGCGAAGTCTCTGTCCTTTCTCGATCGTCTTCCCATCGAAGGTGAAATCAAGCACCCACCGAGGGAGCCACACGTGGTGAAGAGATCGTATCTCACGTCCGTAGCTGGGAACAATTCTCGAGTCTACGACGCGCCCAACACGTACATCAATTTCGCGAAGAAATTTTCAATCGAAGATCAATTGTTCTCGAGGCCCGCAAGGGGCCAAACGGCGTCGGATCTGACTATAGAATTGGCCGTTTTCTTCGACGAAGCGGCTTACAATATTTTCTCGCCGTTTCTCGACAGAAGCGAGCGCAAAATTCGCGACATGCTTTTGGCTTATATAAACGGGGTGCAGGCACTTTTTTATCACCCGAGTCTCGGCACCAGAATCGACATAGCCCTGGTGCGACTGGACATCATGCAGACGCAGCCCGACAGTCTTCCGGATTACGACGGCGAGAGGGGTAAACTGTTGGACTCGTTTTGCTACTACGTCGAGAAGATCAATCCACCCGGGGACGATGATCCCCGTCACTGGGACATGGCGCTTTATGTGTCGGGCTTGGATTTCTACGCCGCTGAGGACGGAAGCAAAGGGACCATGGGCCTCGCGCCCGTCAACGGCACCTGCTACGAGCCCTGGTCCTGCGTTATCGCCGAACTCGGGGTGACCAATCGCTTCGGGAAACCTTATCCCTCGGCGGGCTTCACGTCCGTTTACATAGCTGCACACGAGATGGGCCACAAGTACGTATAACGAAGAACATATTTTCTATACATCGATAAGTCACCCTGAACATTGTTATCAGTTACCCTTATCATCAGCATTTCCCATCAGCGGGAAATTTGCCATCGGATAGGGTTTTCGAACTTTGCGGAATCCAACTGTTTTTTTTTTTTTTCGCGAAAAACGAGACTCAACTTCCGGCTAAAAAATTCTGTGAAAAATTCAGAAATCAAAATATTACGTTCCGCCTTGCGGCATTCTCTTCGTTATAGAGTTTTATCTCGAACGAACGAAGAAAATCCAGGTTCGATCGAGCAGAAAAAAGTAACTTCGATTTTAGTGATGCGACAACTGGGCAAGCGTGCGAAGCGCACGTATGGGCAGGTTAACATAAAATAAAAAAAATTTCTAATTCTGGGACAGACTTGAATTAAGGGGGGCAAGGCTGTATTATTTAGGACAGACTTTAATTAAGGGGGCTGGGACAGACAGACAAACAACTTTCCAAAATATATATATAAGATCTGTATATTAGATATTTTATTTCATCCACCGATATTTTGAAGAGGAAAATAAATTGCCAAAAATGATTGCAACCAGTTGTTTCTATGAAAAAAATATATCATCTGAAATCGATGACTCTGACCAAAAGCCAATATGTACAAAAAAGAGGTCGGTTCCCTTCGGTACATTCTTAAAGAAAAAAAAAAAACGACAGATATCTCGTTATCGCTTGCGATCCCTGAAATTAATTTCCATCGGAGACAATTATAATCTTCTCTCTCTCTCACTTACCAACGAAAAAATTCCACGTGCGTCCGACAATTTAATCACCGAGAAATCGTCGGCTGCCAAAACAAGAACGATCGCTTAATAAATCCCCCGACAACGTCTCTCTCCGAAGTGGCCACTATATACATCCTCCGCGCTCGATCCCATTACCGCTCGGCTTCGCGCCTCGTTCGACCCTCACGTCCCAAAGATGCGAGCGTCAAGTTTAAATTGCAAACTCTGTTGAAGTTTGGGAATGCGTCACGACTCGGTGGGCAACTCGTGCGCGAAGGACGGATTCATCATGTCACCGAGCCGCGGCACCCAAGGCGAGACGATCTGGTCGCCTTGCAGCCGGTCAGTCGCCCTCGGTCTCCGTCACCAGAAGCCCTGCCTGTGGGACCAGCCGTCCCTCGCCAAGGATCCGCGTCTCGATCACGCTCGTCATCGCCAGCTGCCAGGTCGCGAGTGGACCTCGAAGCGACAGTGCGAGCTTCTTCTGCGTGACAAAGACGCGACGGTCGCGACCCTGTCGAACGCCTGTCAGCAGCTGCAGTGCCGAACTCCTCATCGTAGCGGCTACTACTTCGCGGGTCCGGCGTTGGACGGTACCACCTGCGCCCCGGGTCAGGAGTGCCGAGGAGGCGAGTGTCTTCCGTCTCTGGAGTTACCCGAGAAGAAACCGGAAAATCCGGGACCAACGAAAATCGGCTGGAGCAAATGGAAGGAGGAGCCATGCAGCAGTGGATGCGTAAAAAGATCGAAGGGCGCGAAATCGCGACGCCGTGTCTGCCGGGAACCGACGACCGGGGTGACGAAAACCGGGTGCGGCGGTTTCGCCTACGACGTTCAGCTCTGCGGCGACGAGAAGCTCTGCAAGAAGCGGCTGACAGTCGAGGATTTCGCGGCCGCGAAGTGCCGACGATTCAGCGAATATCTGCCGGAATTGGATCCCGAGGGCGGCGGTCTTCAGGCCCCCCACGAGGCCGCGAGGCTGTGGATGGGCTGCGCGATTTTCTGCAGGCGCAGCGACATCGCCTCGTACTACACACCGAGGATAGAACTGAACGACCTTGGCCTCGACCCGTATTTCCCGGACGGTACGTGGTGCCACAATCAAGACGGCGAGGACTATTTTTGTCTTCAGCATCACTGCCTCCCGGAGAAATTCCGCTTCGGCAAGGACTCGTTCGCCCGGCACGACGAGCACGAGGACGAGATTATCGGGCCGCAGAACGCGGTACCCGGGGGCCACGGGATCTCGGAGCAGCTCGCGAGGTATCTGAGCCTCGGTACCGACGGACTTCCGCTTGAGAGGAACCCGCCGGTCAGGCCGGTCACGCCGGCTCACGGCGACGAGTGGATCGATCGGGACTACTTCGAGTGGCCGAAGGACTCGCCGCGTTTGGTCAACGACGATATTTCGTCTTGGGATAGCGACGACGCCGACCCTCGCGGCGACTCCGACCCGCGAGATTTTAATCTTCTGTCTTGAGCACGCGGGTCTTGGTGAAATTGTGATTATGGCTCTTTTTTTTCTTATTCGCGCGGTCGAGCTGATGCCGCTGGAGTTTCGCGCGTCTCGCGTGTGGCCGGGCTTTTTTATCTCGTGAGTTCATTTACGGGTAAAATATCGATTGGCGGCTGAATTTATGACATTGATTTTTGTGTTATTATTAATAGCTGGTGGTTATCGCATGACAATTCAGCGACGGAGAACGCGCGCTTTGGTGCGATGTCGCATGAGGATCTTGAGAATAATTTGGTCGGATTTGTCGCGAATCCTGGTAGACTCGTCGAAGCCGCAACATTTTTACGATGAGGAGCTTTGATTTTTAATAAAAATTGTTCATTCGTTTCGTAATTTGTTTAGTAGTTATTTTTTTAAAGTAACCTGCAATGTTCACGTATAAATAAATATGATTAAATTTACTAAATTATTAAATGTCTGTACTAATCTTCGATGAGAAAAACATGCTAATCAGTAGAAAGTTCAATTTTCTGTTAAAAGACAATGCAGGTCACTGTTATAAAATAATAACCAGCGAATAAAGTCTACGGCCACGAAAAGGCGAAGATCACTCTCGACTTCCTTGACTGTGGACAAAGACAGTTTGTCCCATCGTTGCGAAAATCTGTGACATGGATTGACTCTTCCGCGTGGGAAATCCACGGGCGACGACTGGAGAGAAACTGAATCATGTCAGTGGAAGCTTAGGACGTAGCGACGCGTTTCAATAAAGTCGCGAGACCGTGAATTATTTTAATATTTAATTGATCGTCATTGGTAGGTTCCGCGTTCCGGGATTGGTATAAACTCGTGAGTCCTCGGTACGTACATAAAACGATGACCTCTCGGGGCCAGGGGTAAAGCCGAGGATGGAATAAACGCGCGTCTCGCTCTAACTCTCGCTCGCGAAACTCCCACTTAAATGCCATCGCGACTGTATCCGCGCGGCGTGCGGAGAGCCAGAGAGCGAGAAGTCGCTGGACCGTCGGTACTCCGATATACATGTATGTGTATATATATATTATATACACGAATATAACGCTTCACCGAGTGTTGGTGAATATCTCTCGCGTTGGGCCGATGACGTCACCCACTCCGCTGACTATTTTAGGAGTGTCTTGCCGCCACCGCCTCGACATTACACGGGGCAACCGGGGAGAGGGGGAGTTAAAAGTTGAGGAAGTCACAACAAAATACATATCAAATAACTTAATGTGTCCATTATATTTAGTGTACAAATAATTAACCAACTTCAATGATTTTTCGTTTCTTTTTTTTTTCATCTTTCAAGGATAATTAATATTAATTAAGAAAAACAAACTGTCTCATTCGCACATCACATCATAATATTATCTCTCACACACAGACTGGATCGATGGCCGCTCGTGTCGGAAAATTCAATTGGCAATAAAAGTAAAACAACGAAAGAGAAAGAAAAAAAAATACATAAATTACGGTAGAACCATAGCTTTAGAACAAGCTGTATCTTAAATCACCAATGTCTCTCGAGAGACACGTAGGTCGTAGGTGTTACAATTTTTGCCTTTTTTTTTACTTTTTTACTTTTCTTTAAACTAATAATTGCCACTTGACGGTAATCGAGACAGCGCCGCGTCACGATTGGCCGATTGAGTCCTCCCCGTAGATATCCAACATTCGCGTAAACACATCTCTCCAAATTCTTGAGGTTTTCGTTTATTCTTTTAATAGCGCAGTTTCACGATTCGCATTACATGCACACGACATACTGTTCACATCGTTCGAAAGCCCTCGCGTTCTCGCCTCACTCACACTATGAAAAATCACATAACTTAAGAAAACAAACATCAATCCTTCTTCGTCGTTCGAGGGATGCATCAAGGATCATCATTCAAACAAAAGTTAAGGGGGCGGGGGAGAAACGAGACTTCGAGGTATAAAGAAGGTCGATCGAATATTAATATATATTTTTTTTTCAAAGCTTCAGCAGTAGCCCAGAAGCGAATTTTCGTCCTCCAAAAAAGAGTTTGGAAGCCGGCGACTCGTCGTCGTCGGATACTTTCACTCTGCCTGCTGAGCTACGAAAAATGAAATTCGGCTTTCGCGATTTCGTACAACAATCGCCAGCTGCTGCGTTTCTTTCGCTCTCTTTCTCTCCTCTCTCTCGTTTATGTACTACAACGTACACTAATCTTTTGTTTTTTTTTATTCATGATCGAACGAAAAAAAAAGAAAAAAGAAAAAAAAAACGTCTGTGTTGCTGTTTTGAGAATATTTATCCGTTAGTTTATATCTTTCTCGTCTCTCACTACTGTGGTGTAATCGTATCATTGTTTTCTTCGTATTGTTGTTGTTGTTGTTGTTTTTTTGTTTCAATGTTTTCCCTTCGAACGAAAAAATTCAATTTGGTAAGGTATCATAAAGTATGTCCTTGACGCTTTGCGTGAGGGTCTCGGGGAACTTGATATCGAATGTGACCAGAAGATCTCCTTTCCTTGAGGGCTCCTTCGGGTAGGGAAGGCCCTGCCCCTGAATCCTCTTCACCATGTTCGGCTTTATGAGCTCCCTAGTGAGATTGAGCGGGATTTTCTCGCCCGACAGCGTGGGAACCTCGACGACGATGCCGCAGAGAGCCTGTTTGAGGGTGACTTTGCAGGTGTATCTGATGTCGCTGCCTTCTCTCCTGAAGAGGGGATGGGGCTTGTCCCTGATGATGAAGACTATGTCGGCGGGCACTTTGTTGCGTCCCTGATCGCCCTCCTTCTGGAAAGTTATCTTGGTGCCGGCTTTCCAGCCGGGCTTCACGTTGATCGTCAGTACTTTGTCCTCCTTCTTCGTGGTACCGTCGGGCTGCACCACTCGCCTCGAGATCTTCATCTTTTTGGTGCAACCCCTGGCGATGTCCTCGAGGCTCACGTAGAGATCGTGCTCGATCGGCGGATCCTGGGCGTGATCCTTGCCCCCGCCTCGTCCCATTCCCTGCCCGGAAACGTTGAACGAGTGCGAGCGAAAAGCTCCGCCCGGTGGTCCTTGCCGGGTTTGCCCCATGTGCAGCCCGAACGGATCCTCCATGCCACACGCCGACATGTCGTCGTCGGTGAAGCTGAAGATTCCGCCGTTTGCGCCTCTCGGCCCGCTGAACTCGAAGAACGTGTTGAAAGGCGAGGCCGAGCCGAAGAATTGGGCGAACGTCGCTCGCGGATCGCCGTGGAAGCGGTAGCTCGCCTGTGGTCCACCACCACCACCGCCCGGGGCTCCCTTCAGACCCTCCTCGCCATACTGGTCGTACACCTCGCGCTTCTTCGTGTCCGAGAGCACCTCGTAAGCCTCCGCGATCTCCTTGAACTTCTCCTCCGCTCCTGGGCTCCTGTTTTTGTCCGGATGGTATCGCAACGCGAGCTTTCTGTACGCCTTCTTGATCTCGTCGTCGCTCGCGCCTTTGCTGATGCCCAGTATTTTGTAGTAATCTTTACCCATTTCACTATTATCTGCAACAGCAAACAAATATTTCATTAGATTGACCGTTACGCTTTTTTGAGCGATGCAAATGTTGGTCGGCTGTATTATCTTCATGGCTCTGGAGCATCGATGACCTAGTAATTGATGTGGTGTGAAATTCGTAGAAATAGTGGGAAATTATAGTTGTTAAAAAAATGCAGTTGTTACAGTTTTATGCATAATCGTGCATTAGTTAAAAGAAAAATCAGAATACTCTATTATGCCTAGATTAGTAGACATGCAGTAGAACATTTGTGGCAAGAATATATTCTATTAAATTCATCCAGAAACTTCCGTTAGAAAGTTGTAAAAGCTTATATATTGTATTATAAACGTTTTTACAATGAAAATTATCAAAATTCACCTACATTGTTTGTTTTATGGAACAATAAGAAAATATTCAGACTATAAGTACAAACGTGCCAGTCAACAGACGCAAGTGTGATGTGAAATCGACAACTGGGGCTAACTTGTTCAAAATTTGACACACAAAGAAATGTATTCATATTCCCCCACCATCCGTCACATTAAATAAAACACAAATAATGTGAAAGATTATGAACACTGATGTGCAAGTTTCGGTCAGCAAGAAATGATTCAGAACAATCTCATAGAAAGTCTCGCAGTCTGCTCAATGAGCAGGACACCAATACGACGTGCAAATTGAATGTCGAGGTCTGTCTGGCATGTGGTTTTAGCATAATCCATTCTTAATTCGAATAGCCACTGAGCTCTATATTAGGCGAGTGCAAAAATCTCAAGTACAGCAGGAACCTTTGACAATGGTCGGTGTCCCGAGCGGGCGTGCGGCCTCGGAGAATTGATGATTTCGCGCGACGGTGCAGAAAGTATATAAATCAAGGCTACACTGAATAGTCCGCGCGCTGACAATGCTCCCGTGTCTCTCTTTCCAGAGAGCTCTCGACTCGACGGTCCCGCTTGCCTACCGCCCGCCGTAGATAGCGCGTCTCGCAACCCAAGTCCCGTGATCAGATAAAAATAATGTGTGAGTATCCCCGCAAAATGCCTCTATATTTTCACGAAACACGAGGGATACGCGGAAAAAAAAAGGAACAAAAAAATTGTCTATGAACCGATCGTTCCACATTCGAGGTCATCGATGCTCCAAAACACCCACGTACTGTATCGGCTATTTCAGGCAATGATGATACCCCGCGCGCGATGAGAAACCAACGGTCTGTCTCGCCGTCTCTCTTTCCCTCTTTCTCTCTGTCTTTCCCTGTCCCTCTCTCTCTCTCTCTCTCTCTCTCGCCTTCTCTCGCCTTACCCCGTGTCGCCGTGTGTCTCGCCTCGCCACCAACTCACGAAAACCGAAATTCTAAAATAAACTTTTCCCGAGATCGAGGACCCACGGTCGTTACTACTCCACTCGCGGTCTCGGGGATAAGACGGAGCATACGGAACCTCCCATTTTAAGCATCCCTCGCCCGTGTTCTCTCCTACGCTACCTCGAGCGGGGCGCGCGCGCGCTCGATAATACAGCACGCACCATGGGAGTGCGATTAATCTGCTCTAGATACCGTCGTATTTCGTCATTACACACCTTTTGACATTCCTCGGTAACACTTCTGTCAATTGCTTCGCGTATCCTGTTGTCACTGTTATTCACCAATACTCTTATTTCAATACAAGTCGATGAGTTTAATGCCTTGTTCCGCGTTAACGTTTTAACGGACCAACACTTGTTCACTTTCACGTCTTGTTACGAACTAAAGCTGTGGCGTAGGTTGCGCAGGCTATATATACAAACTATGCTTCTCGTACCTTCCGGAACCTTCGAGAATTGGCCAGAATCCGAGAGTTCGGACAACTTCCGTGGCGCTTTTGTAGACGTCACTACCCCTTCGAGTCGACACTACCGCCACTTATATACTCTCGCGCAATTTTGCCCACGCACGCCTGCGCGTCCCCTCCACCGCGCCGGTCGTTACTGTACTCGCTGCGCATCGTGGCAGCACTTGTGCCGCGCACGACGAGCCCTCTTTCTGCCGTACAGCGGCGCGCTTATCTCACGTGATAACAGGCGCGGCTCGGGCTGCGCAGACCGCATCGCGGAGAATCTTCGCAGTCCGCGAAGGTCGTCACACCGTCAGACGGGTTACATCAGCCAACCGTGCGAGCAGGATCCATATGCCCGCTTGAAAGGTGTTTCTAACCTTTGCCGTGCACCAGACTAATTTTCCTCCATCCACAAACCACTCGCACGTAAGTCCGCCAAAAATACGTAATTCATTTCGACTGTCCTCTCGTAACGTGGTTAGAATCGTTACCGGCGTGGCGAGCCGGCTTTTGTCTAATTCGAGTCACTCCGAAAAAAATGCGCACGTTGTCGCGATGATTGACAATGCGGCTTTCGTAATTATATTACATTTATCGATTCTCAGGACGTGAAAATGCCGGAGGAAGATCTTCAAAAGCTGAGCCTTGGTAAGTTGGACGGTTTTAACTTTTCTCCCTGACAACGTGGTATTTTTTCGTTAACAGTGGAGATGCTGTTTTTTTGTTTCACTCGATTGTTGATGACGTTGACATGTATTGTTTTGCAGGTGGCATTTACACCTCGGAGAAGAATGGCAGTGACGAAGATGGTCTTGGCACTGAGGCAATGCCTTTCAAGACCATTTTGCGAGCGATGCGTCACGCCGGGAAGGAACCGTTTCCGACTATCTACCAGGATTCCCAGGATTCAAGCAAGAAGTACGAACCAGCGGCTAAGTCACAGCTGAAGAAGGTTCAGAAGATATGGGTCAGGGAGCAGTACAAAAATGAGGAGAAACAGAAGCGGCTTTTGGAGGATGAGGAAAAGCGCCTGAAGAACTTGGACGAAGCCAAGAGCATTATCATCGAGGAGGACAAATCGTTGCCCGAGGCAACACGTATTAAGATCCTGAACGCTGTTGAGCACAGGGACAAGAGAGTGAAGATCTGTGGCTGGGTCCACAGATTGAGGAGACAGGGTAATTGCCTTTTTTCAATATAATTATATGTTTATTATTCCATGTTTATTGTCTTCATTGATATTGCTTTCAGGTAAATCCCTGATGTTCATCACACTTCGAGACGGAACCGGCTTTTTGCAGTCAGTTTTGAACGACACCCTTTGTCAGACTTACGACGCGGTGCTTATGTCCACCGAGGCATCGGTGGAGCTTTTTGGTACCATAAAAGTAGTTCCTGAGGGAAAGACTGTAAGATGATTCATCCATAAAAGTACCTACCGTAGATAGCGCGATAAGATAAAACTGACGTCAATATAACTCCAATGAAACAGGCTCCGGGTGGGCATGAATTGATCGTCGATTATTGGAGACTCATCGGAGCATCTCCGCCGGGGGGCGCAGATTCCATTCTAAACGAGGAAGCTCATCCCGACGTGCAGCTCGATAACAGGCACATCATGATTCGCGGCGAAAACGTAAACTCTTCGAATCATCAAGTTCCGAACTCATAGAGTTCAAAATTAATGATCAACACGATGATAACGTTAGTATTATTATTATTACTAACGACACATCTCTTTTAGACCTCTCGCGTTCTGGTCATGAGATCAGCGCTGCTTCAAGCATTCCGCGAACATTATCAGGCTCGTGGTTACTGCGAGGTGACTCCTCCCACTCTGGTGCAGACACAGGTGGAAGGTGGATCGACGCTCTTCAAGCTCGACTACTTTGGGTAATGAATATATCAAGTTGTGCTCGAAAATCGAAGTAAGTTCTGGTAAAACGCGGGCTTAATCTGAAACGAAACGACTGTTGCAGCGAAGAGGCATATCTCACCCAGAGTTCTCAGCTCTATCTCGAGACGTGCATCCCAGCGATGGGCGACGTCTACTGCATCGCTCAATCCTACAGAGCCGAGCAGTCGAGAACCCGTCGCCATCTCGCCGAGTATTCGCACGTCGAGGCCGAGTGTCCTTTCATAACCTTCGACGATCTCCTCGATCGTCTTGAGGATCTGATTTGCGACACCGTAGATCGAGTTTTGGCGTCGCCCTTCGGTCATATCGTTAAAGAATTGAACCCAGACTTCAAGCCACCGAAGAGGCCGTTCAAGCGAATGAACTATAGCGAAGCCATCGAGTATCTCAAGGAGAACAACATCACCAAGGATGACGGAACATTCTACGAGTTCGGAGAGGTAGAAATTGTTGTATCATCGTATTTGTTTTCGTGGCTTTTTTTTATCTTGTACTAATCTCTCCATTGTCTTCCAGGATATTCCGGAGATGCCGGAGAGAAAGATGACCGATAAGATCAACGAGCCCATCATGCTTTGTCGCTTCCCAGCGGAGATAAAATCCTTCTACATGTCGCGTTGCCCCGAGGACAAGCGGCTCACGGAGTCCGTTGATGTTCTCATGCCAAATGTTGGCGAGATCGTCGGAGGCTCAATGCGTATCTGGGATTACGATGAGATGCTCGAGGGCTACAAACGCGCCGAAATCGATCCGACGCCCTACTATTGGTACACGGATCAGGTGAGTTATCGAAGATGTACATGTTTCGATGGATATCTTTGCAAAAATATAGTTTTCCCCGACTAATTACAAATTACCCAAACAAATTGTTATTTCGGATTCATTTTTGTCGGCAAACGTTATGCAATTTTCATTGAATTTTGTGAGAGACAAATGCATTTTGCTTGGATTTGTGATCAACCCTGTTTGTCAAGGACTTATGCATTTTTTTCCTGATGTTTGTAGCGTAAATACGGAACGTGCCCTCACGGTGGATACGGCCTGGGGCTTGAGAGAATACTCTGCTGGCTTCTCAACAGATATCACATCAGAGACGTTTGTCTCTACCCCCGTTTCCTGGAACGTTGTCGCCCATAAGCGAGCATTTATCGGAAATGATCTGAAATGTAACTTACTATGCATTTAGTCGATGATGATGCGACACAGTCGCTTATTACTGTGCTACGTTTTGTTTGCTTTTTCTACCATGGGCTCTACGTATAAAGATATCTGAGAAACACTCAGTCGCTGAGAAAGTGTTTACCTTTTTTTTTACTATCTTGATCTTTATTAAATTATATTCTCTACGTGATAATGTAGCGAAAACAGTAAGAAAATAAAACGAGGTGCGAATTAAATGATGTCGGTGGATTCTGGCTCATCTGGTTTAATAGTTACAATTTACATACAGTTATTGTGTAATCAAGTATACAACACCGACGAGTTGGAGCTCGCGAACTGAGGTTTCGTGCTATTTCGTCAATCGATACAAGCAAACCAAAGCAACAACATCCTTTTCATCGTATTTTCATTATTATCGTATAGTATATTAATAATGTGCATTTCGAATAATGTGTACAATACTGTGAGTCGGACTATAAGCTAGGGACTATACCTCTCTTGTTAAATTGCTTTTTCTTACTCAAGTAGCTTAACCACAACAATAATATATATATTATTCATCTCGCACTATTTATACACAAATATATTCGCTATATTATTAACACATAACTTGTATAATCTTTCTAACAAGTTCCTCCGGTATAGATTGTTCTCATCAGTCTTTGATCAAGACCGGTTCAGAATTGTGTTCTTTATGTTATTTACTTTTTTTCATTCTATTTTTTTTATTGCAATATAACAAGTCGACTTTACGACGAGGCGTTTGAGGCGTTGAAAATACCTGAATACTTGAACTCGAGTACCGCTTTACTCTTGTTAGAATTGCAAAAGACGTACGGCGCGCGAAACGCTTTCACATATAATACAATTGTTGATGAAACGAATCGTTTGCTACTTTATTTCGTTTTTTTTTCTTTCTTTCAATGCATAAAAACATCGCCTGCCCGCGGCTTCAATAGAGAAGAAAATGAAAATAAATATAGTATTACTACGGGTAGTGTAATTTGACATAGTATGATTATGCGAGGATTTGTTTTTCTTAGGGATCGTTGTATAAAGCCGCAAATCATGATCAAGCCCTGATGAGAGCGCCAGGTTATTCCATTCGGCATAGTCATATCAATTTTAAGTAACGCGAGCCAACGCAATTTATTTTATCGTTCGTATCTCTCTGCGTGGACGTCATCTCCTCGACTTCCCTCCCTTACGCGTTAATCTTCGAAATATCGTTTACATACATACTTACTAGTCTAGCTGATATCGTGGCAATGAGTTACTTAAAAGAGTTGGCTGTATAATCGTATGCCGAAGTTAATCCTGTCATTCGTAGATTGCATCGTAAACTGCATAGTAAGTGTATAGCTTATAATTTTAACAACAGTGTTACAGCAATTATTATTATCTCATATAAAGTCGCCACAGCTGTGTGACTAAAGACACGAAACTCCACTGATTAAGGAGGCGAGAATAATCCTCGAAATGGAAGAATCCCGAATGACATTCCTTTCCACTTTGAATAACGACGAAATAACAAATATTCGAAATATAACGACAGTCAAAGAGAATCAAGAATTACATTTCAATAGACGACACCTTACGTGTGGCACAAATGATCGAGGGGAGGAAGAGTCGTGCAGCTATTATTTGTTTTCATGACAATTTCTTTTACATCTGAGAATAAACAGTTTTCCTTTAACCGTGGCAATGTCAGCGGACGTTCTGTACATCGGCATTGAAGGTGTGTAATAGTATTTAAATATATATATTTATACTATGTATAGAGTTCGGAATAGGAATATCACTGTTTCAGGACAATAATACAACTTTTATAGGCGAAAGGAATGATTGTTAAGAACAATTTTCAATATTTTTTTTTCTTTCTTTCTTTTTCGTATCGTGTTATGTAGGCTTTAGAAGAAGTAGTATACCTTCCAATTCATAGCAGTTAATGCTATTGTCAGTTAAGAAAGCTAGTTCCGCGTAAGCTTCGCACACACGCACACACATCAAATGCTATCTTACAGATAACTGCTCGTTATTCGCGTATATTACTTCTTTTTCTTTCTTTTCTTTTCAACAATAACTTCTCTGTGTACTTAGATGACGCGAGTGCAGGTTGCATCCGCGCAGTGAGAGGGCCCTGTCCGTGTTGTGTGGAGCCGGCAATTCATTACATACTTTCGGTTCGTCTCATTAATGGGTATATCCGTAATCTGCAAATAAATCTCACGGTTTGTTCTATGCTCGCACGTTTTTTTCCGCAGGCGTTTAACGGCAAGCACGAGGCTGTTGGAACACACAGATAGACACGGTGGCAACGATCAATTCCACATGTTATTTAGCGTAAAATTAACGTCTAGAAAGCTTGCGATAGGAATAAAGTTTATAACGATCAATGGTTACAGTCATGAGAGAGATGGAAAGGGAGAGAAAGAGAGAAAATGTCGAAAAGAGTGTCAGGAGATTGTCCGTAAGACAGCTTGCGTCGTCGTAGGTTCTAACGGTAATCGGGTTGGCAGTGATGTCGCGTAAGGTCGCGGTTGGGAGGATCATGGTGATTTGTTCATTCGTTCGCATGACTCTAACCACGTCGTGTAAAGAAGGCCATTCGCGTTGTAAATGTTTTCTGTTTGTTCTGGGTTTACTTACTAGTAAGTAGGTTTTATCGGTTTGTTTGTTTGTAATGTTTTTTTTTTGTTTTTTTTTTTTTAGTCCTAGTAAAGTGTGTGCACTACGCAGTCACGTTCGGGAAGTTGGCGAACTTTCATCGACCCATCCGCACCGCATGAGAACAAACGTCCCGCCGAGTCCACTTGCAGTTGCGTAACACCCTGAACAGAGTGAAATAGAATAACGACATATATTACGACCCAATCGATAGTTTATTTATAAGCCGTACTAACCTGTCCAATGTTTTTGAAGAAACTTGACCTAGGATGTTCTCCGGGGAACGAATATAAAAGCGAATGGACAGTCAATGCCCACACCTATCGCGCGTAAACATGATAAATCAATAAAATGTGTGCTAAAAATGAGGAAACGGGTGATTAACGGAAATTGCGGATTTCCAGTACCTTGATATCTCCGTCGCCAGCCCCGCTAACGAAGAACTCCTCGTGAGGATCGAGAGCCAGGCATTTGATGGCCGACTCGTGAGCCTGGAATCGGTGTCTCTGCTGTCGCTGTCTTACATCGAATATATTTATGTCACCTTTCTTGCCGCCGCTTATCAACAGTTGATGCTGCGGCGCTAGAATCACCGAACTTGCGCCCTGGTCGTGACACGTGAATGCTGTGGAAATTAACGTTACAGTGTGAAATTTCCCGTCAAGGCTTGAAACGTGATAGAAAGAGCTTTGGGAATCGTACCCTGTACAAGAGACTTGTTCTGGGGAAGTAACGTGTCCCACAGAGCCACGTTTCGACCCTCGGATCCGTGACCCGCGGTGGCGACTAAACTACAAGCGCCCAAGAAGACAAAGTCCGATGTTACCTTGCTGTGGCATTGATAATTCTGGAAAAGAACAACAAAATGTTCGAAAAACGCAAAAAGTAAATAAACGAAAAAACGCATTTATTTGTCACTGTTGAAGAATTATGTCACACAGATTGATTGAATGATAAATGGAGCACTTACGAAGAAAGGTCGCGCGGTTCCTTCCCTGCAAGCAACTTGAAACAAGCTGAGATGTCCGTCGGAATCGGCGACCCCGAACTTGTTTCCGTGCTGCGCGAAACGCACACGAGTTACTTTTGCGAAAGTTCCCGATGGTCGGGGCGTTGCCACCGCTGTCTGATGGCCCCATTCCCACAGCGAGACGGAACCATCCTGGGATCCAGTTAAGTCTGTTTCGACGACAAAATGAAATTAGGTTTCCGTGCCAATTCTCGGGTGATTCAGTGCGAGGTTTTTTCTCTCTCTCCAGACACAGTGCGATTACTTACACAGCGGCAAAAGTGGATGCGACGACACCCTCCTTATACCATCGATTTTATGTTTCAGGATCTGGTACAGCAAGACACGAAGTACTAAGTTATAACGCACGTTTATCGGGACTGTTAACGCTAACATTTATGTCCGGAACTCAATATAAATAGAACATTGCAGTATTCACAAGTAAATAATAAGAAAGGAAAATATATAAATCATTGTGAAAGACCTGCGACACTGAGTTGTATAGCATGCGATTGTTAAGTAAACAAAAATACTAGTTAATCCATGTCCCTAATCTATCGTAAGCTGCACCTCAATGCTAAGGAGGTTTGGTCCATGGAATCTGATGAAATGAGTACCCAAATATCAAGCTTGTTTTTCCAAGTTCTTAAAAGACAATCGGTGCTAATAACCGCGACTGCAGTAAAGAAAGTGTTCTGAATATTTTTTTATAAGTGGTAGTTTGCTTTTAAAAATATGCAAAAACAATTAATCTTAGTACCCACTTCAATTAATCTCTACCGACTGAATCTCCTTAATCGATAAGAAGATTGGGTTTTTGGGAACTTGGCTACAAATACTAACGTAGCTTTTCACCGCGGTTGCGGTCTCATTCAACATGCGAAAAAAATGTGTATCACAAGAAAAATTTGTACTTAAAAATACATTATGAATCGGACAATGGCCTAAAAATACACATTTAACTACCGAAAAACGACAACGAGTAGTTGTAGCCAGAGATACATTTTTTTCTTGTTAATAATCGATTCCGGCAGTATCGCATTATTTCGATAATTTATAGGTAGCAGTAACGAGCGTATAACGAACAAAATTAAGAGATAACAGTGCGTAGGATTTGTTTGGACGGCTTGTCTTGTTCGGTAAGCCAATATTGACCGTGAGAGAACGGTTTGATGCACAGGAAAAAACTGCAAAAAGGGTGCTATCGTTGCTTTTAAACTATCTAAGAGTATCTGAATTTTCGAGAATACACTTGTAACTCTGGCTTCTCTATGTATCGTAATTAACATCATGCCCGAATGTAAGCTTGTTGTATACCTAAGTACAATAATCTGGCTTGCGATAACTTGGCACCGAAGCGTTTACGAGAATAAAAAACTTCGCGATCTGGACGCATTTGCAATTTTCTTTCTGACAATTTTCGTTACTTCGAGCCGATGGATATCCCAAGCCGGACTTAAGTGTTAGTGGACAAACAACGGTTTGAATATGGACATATTTGGCACTAGGAAAGGCTAGGGTTCTGTTAGATGTTAGTCTCACCGGCTTCAACAAGTGTTTGCTCCTATCAGCAACAAACTGACAGAAGCGCAGGTCGTGGGAGCCAGGAAAAGCGGGCATCCCCTTCATCTGAGCGAGCGAGTGAACCATCAGGTCAGTGACGCAGACCAAGTTAGATGTTAGGCAAGCATTGAACAAGCAACATTGTCTCCGTCACCACTTGTGCTACCCCATTTCCCGTACGAGTTACGCAACGCGATATCTCTCAAAAAACCCCTCTTAACTCGAACGGTATTAACGAAATGACTGCGGCAAATATACAATCGTTTTTCGGAATTATCTTCGCTATTAAAAAAATTCGTTCTCACGAATATATGGTAGCCATGGGCCCAAGGGGTGAGGCAACAATGCGATATCGTTTTTCCCGGCACTTCATGCAACTCGCTAGAGTGTTAAAAACTGTACACTTTTTCACCCGTATCTACGGGGTGCCCAGTATCGTTAATTCGTTTCGTTTTTATCTGACAAGTCGGATAATCTCAAATTCAATTGGGGAATCGTTAGTCGAGAGTGTTTTTGGCATATTTAATTGTGTGGTGCTGGCATGGTATCGACAAATAACTCCACTGTTTAAAGGTGCGTATCTGTATAAAATAGTGTGATCGGGGCTAAACAGAAATTTAAGCCACTATGATTTACGAATAATATTTGGTATGTTTTTTTTCTTCTTGTGGATGCGTTCTCCACTAGGCTCGGTAACGATGTTATTTTTTGGACTCAAATTTTTGCTTCGTCAACTTCGTATAACATTATATGAACACTCGAAAGCAACGACACCGAAACTGTGTTCCACGACCCTTCCTTTTTTACAGCCTTCGTTCGCCAGTCGTGGACGACAATTTCGAAAGGAAATATATATATTACCCTTTTTACGACAGAGGATTAAAACGTCATGATTAGAAAGAGTGGGCTCAACCGTACTATGCATATATCGTCTATACGTGAGAGTAGTGAAGGAGTAAACATATATTTGTTAAATTTCGGCAGAATTTTTCTTGAAATTGTATGAAGAAGCTTACCACACTGGCCCCGCGTCCCGATTGGCCGGCGATACCCGACTGCGGCTGAGGACTATGTGGCTGCGGGCTCTGGGCGAGTAGCGGCCGATCCGCTGCCGTCTGCGATTATAAAAAATAAGAAAAAGAAAAAAAAAACAATGATCATATTTTAGAATAGAATCTATGTGCGCAGTTTTTTTTACTGTGAAAATACATGTGACGTTTGTACCTGTATGACTAGAAAACTGGTGGGTTGAACAGGTTCTGGATCGGCCTGCCTGTTCAAATTTATAATGTCGAATTCGCACTCGTCCTCCAACCACGATGGCAGCTCCAGAAGCAAAGAGATGTCCATCTCTTGCACCTCTCGCGGAGTGGCTAGAGCCATCAATCCAGGGTTTACCTGTAAAATCGCGCGACGAATTTGATAGCACATAAATGCAGATATTTCATACAACGATTATAATGTAAAAAGATCTCTATACTAACAATTTCTTTTAAGTGTTAAGTATCAAAGTTTGAAGTTTTTTAACCAACCTGATTGAGGCAGAAGGCACTAATACTATCTTGTTCCTTGTGAATAATCCTAACTGGTTCGGGAAGACTGGTGGTGCCGCTGTCGCTTCCTTTGTCCTCGCCGGTTCCGCGATTCATGCCGTCAACTGCTGACTGATTATTGTCCAAGATTGAGGATAACGATCGCCTCTTGCCAAATACAGCGCGTATGAAGATGTCCTGAACGGATTCCTGCCTTATGAGGTAACACCAAAGACGATTTGCTGGGGCTGCAGATGCGAGGCGTGTGCTGCTCGGGACACAATATGATTACGATAAGTTGCCAATAATTAGCTTAAAATGATGATACGTCGATTTTTCAGCAGAAGTTAACAAATAAAATGAAATTACAATTTGATTTCTTAAGTTTTTACGAAGTTGAACGCACGTGATTAGATGCAAAATACAAAAGCGTACTTGAATGGAGTGTTTTCTTTCTCCAGCAGCGAGCGGTATTTGTGTATCGCTGGTTTCCCCGGAGTGGGCGCGGGATCGGGCGCGCATCCCGGTATATAATTCGCCGGTGGTGGCCCTTTCGCTTCTAGCTCCTCCCGCAGGGATTCTTGCCATTGAGCGGCGATGCCGAGAGTGCCGTGAATGAGTGGGCTACTCACCGGTAGTTCTGGAATTAAGATGATAGAATAACAATGAAGACCGGCAAATAATGATGTAAACATTTTCGACATTTCGAGAAAAGTACGATACAATTCATACGACTTGCGTTATTCATGCAAGACGATAACATTTAATTCGAATTTTTCATAAATATTCGAATTATGTGATATTTTTTCCGATACAAATGCAATTCGCGCCCTTAGGCAAACATATGAAAGAAAAAGAGCTTCGCATCTACCTTGCATCTCGATACCGGCGACGTTGAGGAACTCTTGTAGCTGCTGCTGCAGAATCTTGACTATCGCTAATCTCATAATACACCAGCTGTATCCATTGGGGTTTGTGTGCTCCGTATTGTCCTTTGGTTTATTCTTTGGTTTCACGTTCGTATCGAACACGTCCTCTTCGTCTTCGGACGACCCCAGATCGGAAACGGCCGAGTCCGATGAGTCGTAATCAATTTCGTCAGCGTATTCGCTCTCTATTCGCGGCTGCAGATACATTAATTCAGTTAGTAATCTAAGTGTGGTTCTATTCTTAGTTTAATTGAAACGAGTGTCACGTACTTTCATGAGGAAATAGGAAACCATGCTCATCTGGGGAGATACGAATTGTTCTCGGTACGTTGGCTTGTCCTCTTTCATATTGGGTTGCTGCCCGGTAAACTGGCCCAGCAATTTCATGTTCAACTTCACCCGTTGCTTCGTCAGAGACGTCATCGTATTCCACATTCCTGTCCCAGCAGCGGCGATTTCGCTGGTTACACTGTCAGCCCTCTCGACGCTAGCGCTTCCGCCCTGTTTGATCGAAGTAATCAAGTACATTGGCAAAGCGAAACAAATAACGTTTTACTACCAATTTAACTAGAGTTAGTACTGTAAGCCTTCTTACGTAATAGAAAGGGGAGACAAACCTGACTGCTCGTACTCGCCACCCTCAAAAGTTTCTTAACGCCACCTCCGAACAGGCACGACCATGTATTATTGTCAAAGTGGTGTCCCACGAGTCGATAAAGGATATGACTGTCGCAACTCGACAGTGCGTAGACGAAGAGACTCATATAAGTAGCGACGAACGCTTCGCACAGTAGTATATTCAATTTCGGCGTGTCCTCGTCCTTCTCGCGGGCGAGAAGAGCTCGGAGATTCGTGACACCTGGCCACTTGGAAGGCAGAGTAGTAATGCTGACGGCATCGTCGATCGAGTATCGCCGATTGTAGCGATTCGAGGCGACCAAATGACCGCCCGAGAACGCTTCGACTTCCGCGACCGCGGGAAAACTGTCGGGCTGCTGATGCTTCATGACAAACGTGTCCGAATCGCACAGCGACTGATAGATGCAAGCACTGAGAGCAACCGACAAGTCTCGCAGAATGAAGACCTCGCAGTAGTGCGAATTTCTATTAGGCATCGGAGGATTGCGCAGTTCCACCAATGTTTGCAGCATGTCCTGGGCGAGCGACTGAAAATATTATTGCAGGGTTTGAAAGACAAATCTTTACATGAAAACTTCATGAGTCGTAGAATCTATTGTTGCCTAATAGAGTACTGCGTTATTACAATAAAAATTATCTACGAGCGTGTAAGTAAGGATAAAACTTGGTATATTCCACAATAAATTGGTACTTAAACTCGTGCATACCTGGAGATGCCTGACAGGATCCGCGACTACAGTCTTGTTGCAAGCGACACTCGCGCTCAGCAGAGGTAGAGTTGTAGGGAAAGGCAGAGGGCTGAGTAACTGTTGCTGCGTCTTTTCTTGCTGAAGCTCTTGCAACAACAGGACCAGCTCCATCCGCACCGAAGCGAGGCCACCTCCGGATGCTCCGTGCAAGGAGCAGTATGACAATAACGTCCGAAGCAGTGTCTCGTTGGCTGAGGCGAAGATGTAAGAACATTTCGTGATTACGGTTGTACTTAAGACGAGCGGTATGAATGCACGTAGAGGATTAATTATGTGAGTCTTGTGTCGATCCCTCAAGTACCAGCAATGTATGCGTATTTATACACGTCGCGAAAAATACGGCAACACTGTCGAATCTTTCGTATTTCGCTTGGTATAATGCAACTGATCCACAATCTTAATTGTGCAAACGAAAAAGAAAAAAATCAGTTCTCAAACGTTTGTCACATAGTTAATGAACAACAAACAAAGTTATTTTATCCCTCTGATCGCTCGGTACTTGATGGACCGACGTACAGCGTCAACCGATAGAACAACGTAAAAAATAGCGCCGAATTAAGCGTCTGGTAGATGGTTAGTTACCTTTGAGCCACTTTTTTCTCTTCGCGGCTCTTTGCACTTTAGCTTCAAAGTCTAGCTTTTCCGCGACTAAAATTTCATGCAAAGTTGGCTGTTCCCCTGGTCTGTACGGGGGTACGTCGTCGACCATACCACCTTCGTCTGAAATTCATACAGTTTTTCTCGATAACTCGCCGACGACATTGGCTCTCTTTTCGTATTTAGTTCAAGCTTGTTAATAGCCAGAACGATAAACGGCGAGTTAGCAATGTATTTTATTGACATTACATTCCGTGATGATGGTAACGTCCCCGTCAGAATTTACGCTGTAGCTGCAGAGTTGACGCAAAGCGTCGACCTCGCGCTCCAGCCAAACGTACAGCTGGTAACGAAGCTGCCCTCCGTCTACCTCGAATCCCGTCGCCAATGTTGACAGTTCTTCCATGAGAATCTTCAGACACGCAACGAACTTCAGTTGCTGCGCCATTATATCCAATTGCCCAACCGGTTTTATCTCTTCTGAAATTCGTTCGTATCCATGCAATAAAATACCAATGTTAAGAGTAACGAATTGAAATTAGTGGAAGTAATCCCTCTTTTAAAAAGTTCATGGGTAACGGAAAGCATTGTTAGCAAACTATTAGACCTGTGGTTGGTTGCCAGGAAAGTCCGTGATAAACAAAATCAGTATGGTGTCAGATTTGAAAAATTTGATAAGAGGACAGGCGTGGCAGCACCCGTAACCTTTTAAAGCTTTATCAGAGCGCAGCAGCGCAAAATTGATTAACCTATTATAGGTGATATTTAAAAATAAAAATTCCCGAGGTCGATTTTGGCGATTTTCGGTCCGGAGCCGGATTTACGATTTCTGACAGAAAGATCGTCGCCAAAAAATTTTTTTTTTTCAAAATCGATTAAAGAAGGTTAATAACCAGTGTTTTGAGGGGTAGAATATGCTACTTGAGAACAATGGTATAGGTTACAAGTCGATATTTTCAAAAGAAAAAAATGCTGAGGTCGTTTTTTTGTGATTTTTGGTCCGGAAGTCGATTTTACGAATTCTAACAAAAATAAGCGTCAGAATTTTTTTTTCTTTTTTTTTCTTCATAATCGAGTAAAGTCAGGTAGCACCCAAGCCACGTTTAAGAAATGTTTTACCAACCATCTTTGTCCTCAGACTTTGCGCTTTCCTGTCTGTCCAACTTCATGCTCATAGGCGGACTCTCGAGGTCGTCGTCCTCAGCTGGACCGTCGTCCCAATTTAATACTAATTCGTCGTCCTTCTTGGTCGTCACAGGTTCGGACCAGTCGGTCGCTGCGCTTCCCCAATCCATAGCAGAAGCACTTTCCGCTAAAAGATCCCATATATCGTTTTCGTTTAGCAAAGACCTTCGACTATTTTTTTTTTTTTTTTAATGTTAATGCAAACCTTGTTTGGTCGGAGTTTTTGTGTCACCGTGGTCCCAGCTTATCATGCCGCTGTCGATTTGGAAATCTGTGGCCCTCGATTTGCTCGGACTATTCAAAAGACCTAGAAGACATAACAGTACTCAATACGGTTCTACGAAAAAAGTCGGCACGAATTCCAACGTGAAACTAACTAGGCGTGTCGTCACAATTAGTGTCCATCACTTTGTTCGGCAATTTGGAGAGAACTTCAAGCGCGAGCGCAGGGCAACCCGCTTTGAAGTGTGCGTGAGCCGTGGTGAAGTAGAGTTGTCTCTCGAGGGGCGTAATACTGTCTTCAAGCATCAACTGCTTATCCTGCTGGCTCTTCGTCTCTGTTCCGTAACTGAATCCCGATATCACAACGGAATGTCCTTTCTTTCTGTCGAGCGCCGTTGAAGCGATGTATTGTCTTATCAACAGTGGATGAGTGCGGAGGTACACGTAGAAATTGAATACGTTTGGATTCGCTGTAAACGAAAATTTCACTTACAATTATCGATAATCGTTTGCGCTAACTACGTTTCGTTATTATTACAACTGGAATAGTCTCAATTTTTGAGTAATTTAATCTGTTAATGATTTTATATTTTTTCCAAGAATTTCCACGGATCCATTTTCATTACGTTACACAATCTATTGCACTCTGTGTCAAAGTTACAGACTCGACTTTTACAATTTCGTCCGACGAAAGAGTAGCCTAAGTTTTAAAAAGATTGACATAAATTACCGGTAGCTCCCTCCGGCTTCTCAGACTCATCGTTGTACTGCGGATGCATACATCCGACGTTCGTCGATAGAAGTGTATTCAGCGATCCCGAATGATCCTTGAGAATCCACAGAGCCATGCTTCGTAAGAACGGATCGGGATGGGCTCTGTTGATGTCAGGATTATTGCCATCCTTGTCGAGGCCCAGGATCTCCTCGTACATGAGTCGTTTCAAATTCGGGGACGTCATATCGTCCTCGTAGAGTCTCGCGATTATCATAGCCAGCTGTATGTCGTTCAATTTGTGCAGGCAAACGTCAATAGCGTCTCTGAGGGCTCCGGCGAGCAGGAAGAACGCTGCGGCGTGTTCGAACCGTTGTTTTCCTAGCAGAGCGAAGGCGTTTTTCAGGGCGGCCTTTCTCCACCTGTCCTCGGCGAAGTTGTTCGAAAAGAAGCTCGTCATTCTCTCGTCTCTCTTGTTCCTGAACAGACCCCAGACCAAATTCTTCTTCTTCATCGCGAGATAGTAAATCGCCGCGTCCAGCGGTTCTTGTTTCTGCTGAAAAGCGGATTTGGCGATTTTCTCGATGCATCGCTTGAGAACGGTGTTGCTGGTGATCCACCAGCCAACGCCGAGTTCCTTCAGGATCGACCACTTGGGCTGACCCTTGGCGTACGACGGAATGAGAGCGAGCAGCTCCTCCTCGGACTCCGAGTGAAAAGCCCACACGAGATTGTTCGTCGAGACGCCCTGTTTCTGAAACTGCGCGCGTTGCGCGAGCGGCAAGCATTTTATCAGGTAATTGTAGTGTTTCATAGCGAGCAAAAATCTTAGGCCACAGTCGTCCAGCGAGTCCGTGGACGCCATTTCACCGTCGGGAATTCCCGTGAGATTCTCCTTGGCTATCGCCGTTTTCGCCGCGTCTATGGCGAAGCGTTCGGCGAAGTCGACGTTGCAGGTCGAAACGGTGTCCGCGAGAGCGAGAAGATGCATCTGATCGAGACTCGACAGGCCCGGCAAGTGCGTGTGAGTCAACAGTCGCGAGAGGAGCCGTCCCTGTCGCGGACCAAAGTGCGATATGCCCTGTCGTTCGGGCACCGAGGAGCGACGATCCTTGGCTCTCGAGCAATCGTAGCTCTCGTCCAGCATGTCGTCCAGCGACTCGCCCTCGTCAAGATTGCCGTCGAACAATTCGTTGTAATCCTGTTTGTCCTCTTTCTGCTGCGTCGCGTTCGTCTCCTTGTCCGCGATGAGAAGCGTCCAGAGCGGCAGCGGTGAGATGGAAGTTATCTCCGCGTAGTCGAGTGTCAGCTCCTCGGGTATCTGAGTCGTGGAACCACGAGGTTCAAGGGGCGAAGTCGTGCCCGCGTAACTCACGGACATTGTCCTCGATCGCGACCATCCGCCTCGCTGTTTCATCAAATTCTCGTCGTCGGCTTTCACCGAGCACGAGCTCGCGATGCATCGCACGAGATGCGCGAGTATGGCCTTCACCCATCGTATTTTCCCCGAATTCAGAAGCTCCATCAGCTGCTTCGGATGATACTGCGGCAAGACCGGGCAGGCTATCCTCGAAGCCTCGAACAAACCGTAATCGGGCATGTAGTCGAAGCTCGTCGTGTCCGCGGTCTGCATCCCTCGTTTCTTCTTCGCGTCCAGCATCGTCAAATTAATACTGCTGACCCGCGACAGATGAGGCATCGAGGACACGTTCGCGAGACGTCGCTGCGACGTTTCGTGCGCCAGAGTTCGCAGATCCTCGTCGCGGAGATTTCGGCTCGCCTGAAACTCGTCGGACTCCTGGTGCTGAAGATTCGAGTGGAAACAGTCGTTCTTCGGGTTGGGCTTCCACTGAGAGTAAACGTGCATCTCCGAGTCCATTCCCACGACGAGAATACCGTCTCTCACCCAGGATATCTGCATGGGAAGCGGGGGAAGACCGTCGGCCGTCGTTAGCTTGATCTTTCGCAGCTTCATCCAACGAATCTCGTCGACGAATTGCGGCTGAGCGAGGGACGAGGTCTTGCGCAATATAGGCCTGTTGTTGCTCTGCGACTCTTTCATCGCCTTCATGTTCGCCTGAGCGAGATCCGAGCAGACGGGGGTGAAGAGCATTATCTTCGAGCCAACACCGACGGTCAGAATGTGCGAGCCATCCTCCTTGGACACCCAGTCGAGCTGCACCAGATGCTTCTGCGTGAGAGGACAGGTGTTTCCGTTCTCGATAATCGATTTCCTCAATGACTGCAGAGTGCTGAACGAGGGAACCGCCAAGAGGCCGGCGTTGGATTTCGCGCTGTCGCCGTTCTCGCCGTTTCTCGGCGATCTCACGTCCTCGTGGCTTAGATTCTGCAGAACCTGCGTGAGCCGCTGTTTCTTCTGCAGGAACTTGCTGTCGTAGAGATAGCTCAGGTCCAAGTGTTGATCGACCTGAATGCGCGGCAGATGAATGTTCTTCAGATGTATCGTGTCCTCGAGGATCCACTCGCTACCGCCGGTGCTCTCGCACTCGTAGATGGCCACGCAGAGATTCACGTAACGCGAGTCCGGGTCGCTTTTCGTCGGGCGAGTGAACGACTTTCCGTATTTGTAGGCACAGGCGATTCGCCCGCTGTAAGCGGCGCTGATGTTCAGCGGCTGACCGGATATATCGATCGTGGACTCCTGATCCTTGCGAATCATCTCCCACTCGCACCACTCGTAGTCCAACTGGTCGCCCTGCCCGGTCTTCGTGACTTTGCACTTCCAGAAGCGAACTGTACTGTCGCTGCAGGCGGTCACGACGATGTAGGGCGCGAAGCACGCGGGATAGATCGACGAGCTGCTGAGATGACCGGCCGCGGGTGCCGCGTGAACGACCTCGACGCCCTCCGGAAGCGGAAGCTCCTGGGTGCAAACTTTCGTCGTCGTTATGAGCACGTGACTGTTGTGATGACGGCGATGAAGAAACGCGGAGTCGTAGTCGGCCTGGCTGGAGCGTCGACTTCGCGCGCCGGTCTGGCTGGCGCGACGAGACCGACGACCGTCCGGGTGTCTTCCCGGCGTGCCCTCCTCGTCCTCGTCCTGCACGAGTTGCGAGTCCGGCACGTACATCATCGAGCCCGTCAGACCGTTCGTTTCGGGCTGCGAGGCGATAACCAGCCGCCACATGTGAACCGTGGTGCCTTTCTGCGTACGCTCGAGAACGACGATGTAAAAGGGCTCCTCGAATATCGCCGACTGCTGCAGATCGACCATCGCGTCGAGGGTCGACTCCATGAGGCCCAGATCGTTCGTCAGCGTGTCCATTCCCGTCTGCTTCTCGTCGTTTCTCTCGCCCGTTATCAGTTGCTCCTGAAAAACGTGAAGAAACTGCGTGTTCTGCCAGTCGTGAGTCGCGTCCGATATCGCGTCGAGCTGGATGACGCAGCCGGGTCTCGCGGTCGACTGCTGCGAGACTATCTTTATTCGGTCGTGTATCGAGTGACGGATACCGTCGTCCGAGGACAAGTCGCTCGATGAGCTCACCATCGAGTCCATCATTCGACTCCGACGCTCGCTTATCGAGACCTCCGCGAGGAGCGTTCGCGCGTCTATCACCGCCTGATAGACGCGCAGACATTCGCCGTCGCTCGCGACGAAACACGCGCTCGGCGAGTTGGAGAGATTTCCCAAAGTCGTGCTCGGCAGTAGAGTCGGTATCCACGCGACGTTGCTGAACGCCGATATTTCCGGGGAATTAATGCGCGCGAGCTCGGACACTCCGCCGCTCTTCGACAGCGGCCCCACCGCGTCCACTCGCCAGAGTATCAATTCGCTGCAGAAACCGGTTGCCGACATAATCTCCTTGCTTCGCGCTTCGTTGTCTCTGTGCTGCTCCATGTTGTTCGCCGTGGAAGAGGTTTCGCCCTGGGCATTCGGAAAGTCGGGGATGTTGTGATGCGAGGTCGTGACGAGGAGCGGCAAAACCGGATGGCAGGTGATGTCGTTGACGCGGAAACGATGACCGGAAGCACGACAGGCGTGGCCGATGCTCAGAACTTGGGAGAACTTTGTTTTGTCGGCGAACGTCAGTTGCCAGAGATTCAACGTGCCGTTCGAGTGTTTCGAGACCATCGAGACGATCGGGCTCGGATGGGCTAGAATGTCGTTCACGGTCTCCTGACCGCTCTTCGCGTTCTCCGCGTTCGTCGTGGCCGCTGTGTTTTTCGCTTGATCCGCGAGATTTTGAACGCTCTGCAGCAACTCCTGCCCGGCTTTCGACGTGAGCGTCGATTGCTCCTCGTCCTGCTCGATGAGACTCGGCAGGGGGGTCGAAACCTCCGTGTGCTCCGTAGTTTTTCCGGAGTTTGACTTGGCGACCTCGCGAATACTCAACAGGGGACCGCCCGTGTTGTGGGAGTACATCGACACGTTGTGGCTCATCGTCGAGGCGTCGCCCAGCGGGAAGGCGTTTGGTATACGCGTGGAGAAGGAGATTTGCGCCTGGCGGAAGGAACCCGGGTGGTACTCGTCCAGCCACTCGATATGCCATATCAGGAAGCTTCCGTCTATCGGGTGTATCGAGAACAGAAGATCCGGATTGTGATGCCAGTCGCGCAGTAGTGTCTCGATCTTCGTGTCCAGAGAGTCCGGCGCGTGATTTATCGATGAAGTCGCATCTGTCGCTATGGAGTTAATAGAGGTAGTGTTGCTGCAAATAAAAAATAAGTATATTGTAAAAAATATTTTGCGGGTCGTCGATCCGAGACGGATTTAGAGAACTTTTACAAGCAAGATCAATAAAACGCGGATGTACTCATTTTATAGTTTAAACAGTACAATAAAAACAGAATGTCGTAATGAAATTAACACAAATTGTAAGTAATGTAACAACATCGTTACACGAATTAATCATCGACTACGCTTTGAAGAGGGGTTTAAAAATGAACACATTCACCTGAGACTTTGGTGAGAGTGACCACTGTGGGGTAAACTGTGATGTGACGACCCAGTGTGCGTTGTGTGATGCTCGTCGCTGCTGTGCTCGTCCTGACTCGTGGTACGTCCCACCCCCGACTTCGGATTGTTCTGATGCCGCGACCCTTTCTCTGCAGAACGCGCCATACCATAACAGGATAAGATGCTGCCTGACAAATAATATATCTATCCAAAATACATGCGTCATGCGGGAGATCCAACGTAGCTGATTAAATACGGGTAAGATAGGTTACATTATTCTCAAAGCAGCTCGTACAATGGTTTGGCAATTATACTTGTTCAAATTAAAAGTGATTTTGATAAATAATTAAGCGCACTGTTTTTTTCAAGTTTTTTCGTTTTAGTCTCACATTCCTTTCCCTTTCTATTATGATACTGGGAATGTATGAAAACAAAATCTAAAAATACTTTTTAACACGATGAAATGCGTTTATAATTAAAAGTAGGAATAATCATTGGTATTACGGCCGAATGAAAATCATAAATAAATAAATAAATGAATAAATATGTTGGTTAATGTACTTGGTGTATGTTCGCCCTCGGAATCGTGGTCAACGTGCTCCGTCTCGTTATTCTGAAGCCCTTCTTCCTTCTCGACCACCTTGCGCGTCAATTCCTGAAGAATGCCCTCGGCCTGCATCGTAAAGTGCATTTCCTTATTGTTCAACCAGTGAAGAATGAAATTCGGCTCTCTGTCGGGATCTCCCGTGATGAGACTCGGTACCAACGGTATATCTATAACATCGATGTACACTATTGTTTATCTATACCAGCGTTATCGTTGGTGGCGAGCGATTGTCTTCCGCGAAAACGCAGCACTCGAGTGACATACCAGTTTCCGCGTTAATACTAGCTGCCAAATGGAAATGCATCCCTGGATAGTGACCGGTGCCCTGATAATTGTTGTGGAAATCGTGGACAGAATACGTCGACGGTAGAGTTGGAAGAGTCGGCGCCGTGTGACCCGCCTGATGCTGCTGCTGCTTAGCGTGGCGACGTATGTGAAAACAGGTTCTGCAATGTTAAATTTAATATTAAATAAATATTTCGGTATTAAATAATAAAATATGAAAACGCATACCTAAATTTCCCCATTAAGAAAATAAATAAAATAATAATGAAAAATTTAACGATGCCTAAAAAGTTGTTTAAACCAATTTCGTACTTCATGTGCTTGAGTCGCTGCATAAACCGGTGTTTGTGCATGCTGTGATGACGATGCTTGCCGTGATGGCCGTGTCTGTCGGAACCCTCGAATTGGCTCATATTCGCGAGTCCCTCGATTTCCGGGGGTATCGTCTCGGCCCACACGCGACAGATGTTGTCGCGACACGAAGTTACAAGCATATTCGACACCGAGCCTCTGCATATCGTGAAAAAATGCGTAGTATGAAAGTAATAATCAAGTGGGTATTGTCGCACATACGAAGACCCCACTCACTTTGGCATATATTTGCTGGTTTTTCGCCAAGACAGATGCGTAACGGCGCGCGGATGAGCCACGTAGACGAAACTGTAGCTGTCGTTTGGTATCGACTGACCGAAGCTCGCGTGATCCATGCTTCGCGTTGGGAATACTAGAGGAAAGCGAATATTTTACTTTTTTAGACCACGGCAGCCATGTCGACGGGTGTTAGAGTCTCGAAAAACTCACGTTGTTTGTTCTCAAACCAGATTTTGACTAGTCTGTCGTTGAGTCCCGTCGTCGCGAAGAGAGTTCCGTCGGGACTGAAGCTCATGAGATGAACCGGAGTCGCGGTGCGGCATTTCCACACGCAGTTCCAGGAGCCCGGTTCATTGCCCGAGTTGTTATCCGGACAGGGACTCTCCGCCTCAGGTCCAATCGAGAAAGTAACCGCGCCAGCTGGAAACAAATGCGGGAGAAGCTTAAACGTCGCAAATTCGAGGCGATACTTTGAAGAATCCAACGCAAAGCCGTTTGTAGCGATGCACATGATTTCATGCTCGATGGCGACGTAAAACGATGTGCCCGATTGCCTATGATAAAACCGCAAACTGTAGATGACGGTGTTGGTAGCAGCGATGAAGTAATTCTCCGTTAAAAATGTTATTGCCACGCACGCAAAATGAAAAATCGTAGTGTAACAAAACCAGCGTCTTAGCATGCGTGCGGGAGCAACGAATATGATTTTGAAATGCAAAATTGATGAATGGCTGATGTTCATTCTCAAGACGAATGAACTCACGATCTTGCGACGAATTGCCCGTTACGCTTTGGTCGCCTCCGGTCGCTGCAACGTCTTCCATTTGCAACATTTTCACCTTCGCAGCTAGACACAATAGACGTTCGGGATGAAGTTATTGCATTTTCTCGGCTACGTGTTTGGCGCGCGCGAATTTGACTTACTGTGCTCTTCCTGGAAGGGCTGGATGTTCTGATGCCATAACTGGAGCAATTCTCCTCCTGTGAGCAGTCGAGTTCCCTCCAGATTCCATGACAGTGATGTGATATTAGACTCGGTTTGCAAACTTCCCGTTTGAACCCATCTGTACTCCAATTGCTGGAAGTATCAAGAGTATTGCTCTTATTGATCAATCTATCAGCATTGGAGTCAATGCTCGTGGCAAACGCTGATGTACTAACGTGAGAACAGGTACTGTGTATGAGTGGAGTTGGCTCAAATATGCAGACTTGATTTTCGTACGCAGCCGCGATTTTTCCGGTGTCCGTGCTGCAATCCAAACAGCTGATTCTTATGTAGTTGTGCACGGCTCCAGGTATTATTTGAACTCTCTCGAAGTTGCTGGCAAGGATGACTATGTTGCAGCCAGCAGCATAAGCCTAATTGGAGCAAAATAATATATGGTACAGATCTAATATAAACACAGAACTCTGCTCCACATATTCGTGCATATGGTACACAGAACACTAGTGGATTTCCTGTTGGATCTGGTACACATTCAGTGTTATTAAGCCCCAGTTATGTAATGAAATGTGATATGCCCGACTCTAATGACTGCTTTACACAATTCAAGTGTTCTGCTCATAGAACAAGTTGCTGCTTGCTGCTGCTGGTGCTGCTGCTGATGCTGCTGCAGCATCACAATGTTTGATCTGGTAGGAAAAAGTGGGATCAATACCAAGATAGCAGACTCACAGTTCTACTATTGGAGCAGCAAAATAAGATTTATTTATAGCTTAACAGAGGCTCAAAATTTGGGTAATTAAACGAGGGCCACGATTGTTATCATGACTATAAACTTACATTTATTCTAGAAAATACTGAAACAAGTCATCTATGGATGGTAACATAGATATTTTTCTCATGACATCAAAAACGTTTTTCATCATAACAAATCAATTAGTGTACATGTCATCTAGCTAAATGTTTTATTGAATTTTTATGACACAACAAACTTGTGTCCCAGCAATTGGAGCAGCAAGATGCAATTTACTTTTAGATGAAAGCTAACATTGAATTCCCACAATTATCTGAGACCCACAAAAATGTCATCCAGACCTGTGATATTTTTTACATAATGATGACAAAACTTGTTGCCTCTCTCAGCATAATTTAACTGGTAACTAATTTATGCAACGAAAAAATGAGTTTAGAGGTTTGCGAAAACCCTGGAGTGGCACAGGTGACGCCTACTTTACATAAGCTTTGTTTTCCCAGTCGGTGTGGGTGTCCCTGTCGAGTTTTACGATACTATAAACATGTTCCACAGTTATCGGCAGAGTGAATGAGATATATAGCGGCACGAGGCACAGAGATAGGTGCGACGTCGTTTGAGGCAGACACGTTAGTTTATCCTATAGGTGAAATAGTTTTCGCAATTGTACAAAAGTGTCATTTAATCAGCTGACTCGTCGGTGCAATCCATATTGACTTCTTTTATCTTTCCGCGCGACGACTCGCACGTTGATGACGGCTCGCACTTCTCGAGCGGCCGATATTTCGGGGCGGTAGCCAAAGGTCGTGAGTTACGGATTTACGATGATCGGCGACGAGAGAGATGCGGATGAGAGAGGAGAGGAAAAAAAAACTCACGGTAAACGATATCCCTTCGACGGAGCCGACAGCGTAGCAGCGGTCGCCTGCATTGCAGGCTCCGCTCAGTATTTGATGGCAATTCATGCTTTTTCACGTCGCACGTACTAGTTCATTTTTTCTATTTATGTGTGTTGTACTCTATGACGAAGCGACGAACGCCCGTGGACGAACCCCCACCGACACTCTCCAACTCCAGCTAAAAAATCTCTCGAGGACCAGACGAAATTGACGTGACACAGTAATCCAGCAGCAGTAAAGCAGCGGCCATCTTTAAATGTACCTTGCGCCCGACGTTGCCACATTTCCAGGGGCTCGGAGTAGCAGCAGCAGCAGCAGCAGCAGCAGAGGGAGAGACACGAGGGTTATCGTTCGTCGGTACAAGATGGCGGCGGCGAGGCCACCTCTCGTTTGAAATCCCGGCGCCGGGCGGTACTTGTGGCGATTTGGGACGATCGATAGGGCGACATTGATTTTACGATAAAACTGTAAAAATGCTTTTATTAACGGCAAACGCACGTTCCCATGTACAAATATAATATTTTTAAGCTCATTTCCACGCGAATGGTGTACATAGGGTGGTGTCGTACTCGCAGCGCGGATATACGTATATATCATTGGGTCAGTTGGCAGAGCATCGCCGTTCCTCTTATTATCCAATGATCCTCGGGCTTGTCGGTCGGCAGAAGCATCGCTATAACGAAGTTCGTCGAATGACCGGTGGTCGATAGGACACCCCGTCTCTCGCTCGTTTTGTAGAGCGGACAGGTGTAAGTCTGACGCTCCGGGACATCCTCTTTCTTCATTGGCAGCAGCCATATCTTCCCGCGCGAAAAGATTAATGCAATTGGATTAGCTTTGCAGGTCACCGGGGTCAGAATGAAAATAGCACAAAAGTCAAATTAACGTAGGGAGAAAATATTTGTGAAGTATTTAATTTTCGTTTAATCCATATCTTCCCGCGCAAAAAGATTATCGTAATTGGATTAGCCTTACAGGTCACCGGGTTCGAAATGAAAATCGCACGAGAATCAAATTAACGTAGGAAGAAAATATGTGTATATCAGTTAATTTTCGATTAATTCCGGCCTTCCCGTGCGAAAAGATCGCAATTGGATTAGCGTTGCAGGTCACCGGAGTCACAATGAAAATCGTACGGGAAGAAAATTAACGTAGGAAAAAAATATTTGTAAATCAATTAATTTCCGTTTAATTCATATCTTCCCACGTGAAAAGATTATCGTAATTGGATTAGCATTGCAGGTCACTGAATGTTCGTGCAAGAATGAAATTAGTTTATGAATAAAGAATTGGTAAACCAGTTAAATAACAAATATCGTTATAAAATTGTATCACGAGAAAATAATTTATGTTAATTCTGTGCTCACGTGTGGGACATCGTCGTAAAGTACTTTGGGAAGACTCTCGCCCATCATCATCTTCTCCCTGTCGAATCGAGCACCATCTAGATAGAGTCCATATATGTATATCCCGTCGTCTGGGGGTTTCTCGAAAGAACTTTCTTCGAGCACGATGAAATCGTAGACCAACAGATCAATGGGAATATGATATTTTCTCGCGAAGTTTTGACGAGCTCCCGTGAGAAATGCCTGAGTGAAGTAGAAGCCGGACAGCCAGAATGTTGGTGGGGGTCCCTCGTCGAACCATTTCTGACAAAATAAAAGTTAGATTTTTTTTTGATACATTTTCTTAATAGAAAATTTAATCAAATGTACCTGTAAAAATTTTAATCGCTGAAGAAAATCGTTGACATAGCTTCCCAGGGGCTTTAATGATGGATAAGAATTCTTCATCCACAAGTCAGATATTTTGCCAGTTAAAATAGCGCTCGCAACCTCTTCCAATTCGAGGGACATCACGATGAGGCCTGAAGATTGCGTCAAGATTATATTAGACTAGCTGGTGGTAGTGGCTCGTGCGCTTCGCGCGCTCGCTACATGCTCGAATCAAAATTAGAACGTTAAGTAAATTAACGCAAAATTAACGTTCAAACTTTACGAAACCGAGATTTTTTTTTTTCGATTGCGTAAAGATTGAAGATCCTATCCGATGGGAAATTTCCCGCTGATTCCGAAAAGCACCGTTGTTTGTAAAAAAAAAACATAAAATTCGACGAGAAAAAAGCAAAAAATGATTTTTCACTTTTTTAAAAATTTCGTCACTTCGCTAAAATCGAGATTACTTTTTTTCGATTGACCAAACCTGGGTTTCTTTTTGCGTTCGAGAGAAAACTCTATAATGAAGAGAATGCCACAAAGCGGAACGCGATATCTTGATTTCTGAATTTTTTACAGGATGTTAAAGTCAGACCCTCAAAAATTGCACATTTTTAGAAGGGATACCCCTTTCGTTTTTTGCGGTTTTTGTGGATCTGACTTTAAGTTTCTGTAAAAAATTAAAAAATAGGGTTTTCGAACTTTGCGAAATCCAACTTTTTTTCGCTAAGATTTAACAAAAAGTTAACTCCGGGCATTGAAGAGATCATGACCTTTTATTGCCTTCTGGACATTGATGAGACTGGTTCGGATGCACTGAAGCAACTTATTAAAACGTCCCATTTCCTGCACGAGCACAGTGTTCATACTCTGATTGTACAGAGTCGGATATTTCTCAAGAGCCTCGTGCAAATCGTAGTCCCTGGGCAGTTTGCTCAAAATATCACCAGCCACTCCGAACACGACGATGTCGGGCGATAAAGTGCCAGCTCCGGATTTTGCAGTTTCCTGGGATAATGACAAAAACAATTTGATCAATTGTACGAAAGTATTCAGTTTGAAAAATGTGGGTTTTACCTTAACACGCCATAGATCCTGATTGCATTGTATTAACGAGGTAAAGAAATTGAATACAAAAAATCACGAATATATTGCACTCTCTGTTATGAGTATTACTTACCAAACGGTCCTGAGTGTAGCAACAAAAAAAATGACAAGAAATGTACAATACGATGCATGCGAAAAATAATTAAAAAAAAATTTTACCTGCGTCAGTAGAAGCGATTTGAATAGCAGATCCGTCTCTTGTTGATCCTTGATAATATCAGCATTGCTGTGCATTCCAAAAACACTAGGCTCAGTGATAAGAGGTAACCGTTTGGTGTACTCCAAGTATGTGTCGTATTCTTTCACAGTGAGAACGTAGTAGATATCAGATGCTTCGTCGAAGCAGTATTTTTCCTCGCTCAGTGCTTCCCTGCAAAGAAAAATCAAATTACACTCCGATGAAGCCAGGAAAAAATGACAATGCGGAGAAAACTATAATCTGGACAAAAAAATGGATAACTTGGAAAACAACAAAAAATGTCTCATAGAACTCACTCGCAGTAATATCTTCCAAGTATCGTGTTCAGAGTTCTTCGGTCCCAGGCGTCGGTAACTCTGCCGCCGTAGTTACATTCGCCCGTGAGATACTTCAGGGCCTCGAAGGGCACGTCCTCATATTGATCGAGAAATATCTTCAACTGCAGTACACTGATTCGCAGGTCGGTCTCGTTGAACTCGTAGGGCGTGTTCCAGCCTATAGGACCGAATTTCCGTCGCTCCTGGACAACAGCGTGAAAGAAGCAGAGACAGTAGAGGAGTTTTTTGAAGACCATCGGCTGCTGACAGGACTCGAAGAAACTTGGATCGTTGATGGGATCGTTCAGGTAGGACCTGACTATGTTGGCCCTGAGACCTTTCGGCGGCTCGTTGGTCATTTTAATTCCGTTTTGGAGCACGGTAACCGGGAAATGATCGGCTGGGTAACTCGTAAGCCACAGACGAAAATCCGGATGTATCGTGTCGGGCAATAAACCCTCGCAGATTTTTTCCAACGTTCCCATCCAACTTTTGGCCAAGTGACAATTTTGCAGAACCACCCAGTGGCCGTATTTCAGGCCCTCGTTTATCAGCTTCACGGCTATTGGCCCTTGACCTGGTTGGGACGGATTGAACGACTTAATTGATCGGCTTCTAATCGCAAGCTCAATTTACAGGGAAAGTGATAGCCTTACCTTGCCCGAGGGACAGCGAGAAAAGCCTGTTAGCCCCGTAGCCCTGATCGTCGGCGAATTTCAGCAGCACCTGAGCCGGGTCCGATCCGGGCGTTAGAATGAATATTAAGGGAATGCAACAGTTGGAATCCGCGTAGGAAGCGTTCAGATCAAAGGGCGGAGGATCCACGTATTCGGGACCTAGTTCACCTGTAAACAAAGATGTGTCAGAATCGCAAAAAAATGTATAATTTGAAAAAATTAATCTCGAGAAGGAAACAATCACCCCCAACGAAATTCTGAACAGCTGGAACAACTTTGTCGGGGCGAATACATCGCAGCACCAGGAGTCGTTGAAAATCGGTAAGCTGATCGAACGGCTCTGGAATCGGAGAGTTTTGCGGATCTTTGGTATCGAAAAATGTCTTCCAGGCGGAAACGTTGCTGGTGAACGATTCGCGAATTCCCTGCGGTTGGGAATTGATTCATTACATTAAATCGAAAATTTATAAATCGATATGATTTACGATTTACGAATCGATTAATCTATTACATCCATTTAAAATAATTATTCGATTAATTCAGTACATTAATTAAAAAATTATACCTATTCCAGAATTTGAATTCTATATTCGCTCGGGAGCGACAAAAACTCACTTCGAATCCAGGAACGTCGTTCAGCCGGCAAAGCTCGTCCCACAGCTTGACAGGAAGCCAGGACGAGGGATTGGGATGCGGATTGTCGAGTCCTACTCCCCCGGTCAACAGGAACATCCACTGATAAGGTGGAACGCTTCCCTTCTGTTCCAACAGATTTATCACCAGCAACAGGGAGAAGAGAAGCTTGTCCTTCTCCAGCAGAGACCTGCATATGTTGACGTACAGCGAGTACGTGAAGTACTTGGTCAATTCCCGCAAACGAACTTCGAGTTTGTCGCTCTGCACCGTGTTGTCTATCGCGAGTTTGAAGAGATTGACGAACCAGGCCAATGAATACTGATACATCGGGTCGATGTTTGCCAAAACAGCTAAAAATAAAAATAAAACGAACGTTAATACGTCGGATGTAATTTAAATTGTTCTTTTAATCGAAAAGTACCAATCGTGAAGAACAAGATCGTCGAGTACACAGCAAGTGGGCTGTATTGAAGTCTCGCTTCGTCGATCGATTTTTCGGTGAGCTCGGCCGCCGCTTGCTTCACTTGGATATCGTTGCTCAGAACCTTCGAGGAGGTCAGCACGCTTATAGCTTCCTCGTCCTCGAGTATGTTGCCCTCGGCCACCGACAGAACTTCCAGAATTTTTCCCTCGGTTTCCTTCAACAGTCTGCGAGAACGGAGAAAATTGATGACTCATTTTTTCCTGATAATTGAAGTATCTTACTGTTGTCGCGATAAAAGTGCTTTTGTAATGACTTTTTATTAGCGGCTCCTTGAATGATGAGCGAATTCTTCTCGGACTCCAAATCAGGGCGCTCCTTGGCCACTACGATGCCGAGAAGCTGATCCTCCAGGCCGCTCGGTGTGATCATGAAATTCAGCAGTGTCACCTTCACCGCAATCTCGGGCAGGTAGTGAGGATTTCGCAACTTGGTTGTTATGTAAAATCTGGCAATGCGCGTTGATTAAATTTCGCATGACGAAATTGGTTCGTCGAATTGTCGCGAACTATCGATCATAATTCAATATCGGCGTTGCATACCTGAAGTCGGAATTATATTCCACTACGGTGTCGCCGAGTTTGATGCACCATGCTCCACCTTGCTTGAAAGTTTGCTTCAGCAGAATGGGCTCGAGAACCGCGTCCAGCTCCTCGCCAATGTTCTCGAGCAATATAGGCTGCCCGAACTGTATAGCGTTCTCCAGAACTCGCGAGTAGTCGGGCTGGCTCAATCGAATCACGCTCATGTTGTGCGGCTTTTCCAAATTCTTCACCCACTTATTCGCCTGACTCTGCGGATCTATCATGAGTGGCCATCGTCGGGAATTCCTGTGTAATTTTGGTTGTAGATGCAGTTTTTTTTAATATTTCAATTTATAGATTCAATTTTTATATTTCAATTTATAGATTCAATTTTAATATTTCAACTTATGTTTAAAGACTAATTTAAGACTCTCGAATAAAACAAAGGTGGGTAAACCCTATGTTTACAGATTAAATGACATATTAAATTAAAACTGATACCGCCACATGAGTGAATTGACTTCAAACTTATCAAACCTCGGTAATATCTAAGGGCTTATAAAAAGTTAATTCAAGGCTAATCTTGCATGAAAATTTGATACGCACATGACGATGATTCCATTGTCGATCGAGAATGCATCGCTGGGCAGGCCGAAAATCACCCAAGATCTAATGAGAACCGGATCGCCGAGAACTTCGCGCAGCTGAAAATCCTGCGTGCAAACGATCTCCAAGCGTGTACAGAGAGCGACCCAACTGTCGATTTGCTTGACGCGAAACGGAGTCGTGAAGACACCCAGATAGGCAACCACGCCTGAAGCTATGATGACGTCTCCGGTGAGTCGATTGTACCTGTCACGACAAAGATCCATAAATTACAATTCTAAAAAAATGTTAACTGCAAACATTTGTTGAATACCGACCTCTCCCCCAGTTCTCGCGCACTTTCCGACCATCTCGTGTACTCGCCGCCCAGACCACCGATCAGCTCCTCAGCTCGTTTCAACTTTTGCTCGCACTCCGTGACTTTGTCGATCATCGCTTGATATTCGGCCTTTTTCGCCACCAATTCAGCCTCCAGGGCGGCCAATTTCGCCTGTCGAAGAAGAAGAAATTCATGATTGACTTAGAAGTCACGTTCAGCCTACGATATCAACGATCTAGATCGATCTAGAACGATCTCTCGTCTCGATAAGCACCTGGATCTCCGCCAGTTGTGCCCGTTTGATTTCCAATTTGGTCATCGCCTCGCTGTAGGCCGCCTGGGCCTCTGCCAGCGCTTTTTTCTTCGGCGCTATCACTTTGGCGACCTTATCGTACTCGGACATGGCCATGACCCACTTGCAAAGTCCCTGACAGGCGGTCGACGATGTCTTCACTTTGTCCGGGTCGAAATTCGGATGGGTCAGGTAGTCTTTGCGAATTTTGTCAATCACACGTTGAGGTATGTTGTCCTTGTCGTAGGTCAGCAGACCGTCGAGAAATTTCGCGTCACTTAGAACCTTCAGCGACGCTTTCCAATAATCTTCGACGGTTTTTCCGTCGGGTAACAAAACTTTTTCCGGTTTAACGTCCTGACGAAAAAACAAATGTTTCAATTAATCTCATCGAGCATCGATGATATTTTTTTAATCGCTTTTTTTCGGGTAGAAAATTCTTACCTTCAGGATGCAGACACTTTCCATGACGAGTTTGACGTTGGCCGGTGGATTTTTCATGGTCCTGACTATCGAAATATCGTTTGTTGTCAGGGTGTCCAGGGCCGCCTGCGCACGATTCAAGATCGGCATCGCTTCCGCGAGATTTGCATCGCATTCGGCCTTAATTTCCGCAGCCTCAGCTGCCACTTTCTGTGATTTATCGAGTGAACGTTACAGACGTCACCGGGTCAAGTCAGTGGAAGAGATATTGCCCTCTCGGGTTTCTCACCATAGCAGCCTCCTCGTCGATCTTCACGACCTTCTCGATTTCGGCAACCTCGATGCTCTCCTTCTCCACCCGAGCCAATATAGCCTGCACCTCTTGCGCCGCGGCTATCAGAAGGGGCTGCAGTCTCTTCAGGGTCTCCTGCATCTCTGTCACCTGCTGCTGGGTGCTGTCCAGACGGTCCAGGCCGCCTTCGTATCTCGCCTTCGCCAAAAGAATTTCGCTGTCGAAGGAATTGAAATTTATAGCTTTTGAAAAACAATCCCATAAAGAAAAGCTATTGCTGTATTTAATAACTAACGATAATTAAGAATGTAATGGCCAATTTTTTTTAGTATTTTTGTTTGTAACGACAAAGTTGCACAAAATATTATTATTACGTTTAGTTACGACCAAATCTGCGTGAACTGAGTGAACTGAGTGATTGTCATTTTGGAAATTTGAAAAGTCTTTTTTCATTATAGCTACAAAAGGTAAACAATTAATTATAGACGTACGTGCGTTTTTTGCTCAACAGATCTTTGAATGTATTGATCATCTCGAGATAGGACGTAGGAGTGACGTAATTGTATCTCCCGAGCCTGGTCAGAAACTCCTCGCCCAGGGCCTGTGTCGAGGTATGGAAGAATTGGCACATCTCGATGCCAGCTTTTCGCTCGTGATCGGACAGCTCGATCTCTCCGAGGAACCTAGTCGCTACCGCGAGAAGCGCATCCTCCGGCCAGGGCTGCAGCCAGTCGATGGTACAGCAGTTCACGAGAGCCGGAAATTTTCTCACTCGCGTACGGAATCCCTCGCCGATCGGTGACATCGCGAGGACAATGTGAAGCTGATCGCGAGCTATCTGCACGAATAGATTGAAGAGCGCGACGGGACTTCCGTCCGTCTGCATCGATCGCTCGCGCTGACGATCCAGTTGCCTCATTTTCTCGCAAATCTCAGCTTTTTCGTCAACGTTGAAAATATTGGGGACCTGGTAATTCAAAGTAAAAGTGATTTTATCGATAAATACCATAGGATGCCGATAAACAAATGAGATGGAACAAGTGATATATTTTATATTCTCGCCTCGCCAGAATTTAACATGTTGCTGATATCTTCCAGGAAACTCTCTTCCTTGAGCTGAGTGTCAGTGAATAAAAACGTCGAGTGAAGATCGGTGGCTGTGGTTTTCTTCAAAATTAATTTCACATCCTCGTGCCACTCGTGCATCCCGTATTGCTTGCTGATCTCAACTTGAAAGAGATCGTATTCGCAAATGTGGGACGCCAGTCGTGTCAGCGATTGCCTGCCCGAACCTCCGACCCCGACGAGAAGCGCATGACTTCGGGGCTGTTTTATGATTCGCGAGATTTTCGACAGGTGCTCGATGGCGAATCTGAAGAGCACGAGGTTCATCGGTTTCTTCGTCATGGAATTGTACTCGACCAGATAACCCTCGACGATGGTTCGCAGGGCCTCGAGATCCGGAATTTCTTGGTACAAGCGAACGTCAGCCTTCGGATCGGCGAAATCGCAGAAGACGAGCTTTCGCAGTTCGTTATCGCCGATCTGATGAATATAAAAATACTCGTTATTTTTTTATACTTTTTTGAGAGGGTTTTGGAGCAAATCGATCGAATCGCGCACCTCTTGTTTCTTTCTTACTGCGAGATCGTGGAATAAAACGTCAAAGTCTGCGTCCATGTGGACTTTGACGGTTTTGTGAAGCTGCTGGAACAACCACGTGGTGTCCGTTTCGTCGGTCAGACGATCGCCGAATACTCGAAGAATCTCGTGGACCCAGAGTCTCTTCATGTTCGCCAGCGTTGGCATTGACTCGGGAACCGAGAGCAGAACTCCCTGGAACCGAAAAAAATGCAATGAAGATCACGATAAATAAGATAAAAAGTAAAATCATAGTAGAGTGCCGTAACTACCTGAATAACTCGAGAAAAGTCACGAAGATTGAAAAGATAATGAGACTTCGCTGGTGTAGGCAGAAGATTCTTGAGACTCTCCTTGTAGACATCAAGAGTCGCGTGAACGACTTGGTCGATGCAGGGATCGAACTCTTTGCTGAATCCTCTGCAAAAATTCACAAATACAACTGGGATTATTTACATGGCTACAATAATTATTTAGCTGTTAGTCACTTTGCCACAATAATATACAAATTATCTTCCGCGTGTCCTGCAGTATTTATAATAGCGAATTTTATACGGATATCCTGACGCGGCGAGTATAATTCTTCCCACGATATTTCATTTTTATTCACACGAGTCGACCTAGCCTGCTTAAGTATTGTACCTGGTGTCAAGATGCCAGAGGACAATTTTGCTGAATATCGTGATCATGACTTCGTCCTCAAATTCGGATATGGTCAGAGTAAAGAAATGACGTTTGAATCGTTGACTGACGTCTTTTCCTCCGCTCACAGGTGGCCCCATGGCGCACATCAATTGTATCTCGATCAACTTGATAGGAACGATTTCCTTTCGATCGTACCACTGCCAATGATCGAGCATTTGTCGAAGAAGCTCGATGGGCGGTTGTGCCCCATAAGTTTCCTTTAGTGGCATCGAGACGTCGTCAACGAAGATGACCCATCGCTTGCCGATCGGCGGACCAAAAACGCCTTTTCGTCTCTTGTCCAGCTTACTCGTGATAATATCCTGAGTCTGATTGGCCGTCGTTTGAGCGGAAAAATTAATGAACAGGGGTTTGTAGATGGTGGTGTCATTTTTCTTCAGCAAAAAGTCAATTATGTAAACGGATTTTCCGGTTCCCGTTGGGCCGACGAACAGCACGGGCTTCTGATTTTGCACGAGAAGCTGAAAAAGCGTTGTGTATCGTATTGTTTCCACTGTGGGAACGATTATTTGATTGACAGGCACGTCACGAGGAATCGGCGGTGCATTCAGCAATTCGTCTGTCCACAGCTTCCATTTCCCTTTTCCCTAACAAACAAACAAAAAAACTTGGAAGTGAAAAACTGAAATACACCAAAGGATAAAAATAGACCATGTCTAAAAAGTTTGTCACCTCTTTGATGAATCTGTAGTCAAAGACAAGGCCGTCTTTGGGCATAACGAAGATATAAGGTTTAGCAGGTGGTGAGACTGGCTCGGGTAGTTGGTACAGTTCATGCAGAGCAGCTGGAAATTCCTTCTCCAGGAGGCCACGAAAAAGAATGCTAAACTTTTCCCTGTCGCCGGTGTCGATGGTTCCACCCATTCCCCAGATGCATGCGAAGAAGAAGGACCCCTGATTAATCAGAAGTATTTTTACTGGCTCGGTAATTATTTTGGGAAATCGGGGTAAAGTTACGAAAACCCATAGATACTTCGATCTGTGCACGAAGATCCAGTTCACTCATGGTCTCCCCGGGCTTTGGCTCGTGGAACTCGTTGATAAAACAATCCACGAGATACGTGACCGATCGCAAGAGATTCGAGTCCGGCATCGGGCACATTTCTCTGATTCCCCCGCGTCTCAGAAGATGAAAAAGGGGTTTGCAGAATCGCAGAAAGAGAGACTCGTACATGAAAGTTCTCAAGAAGCCTTCGAAGATCGCTGGTGTCTTTTCGATCCACGATTTTAGAAGTGGATCCCAACCAAGAGCACTGGGCTCCATGTAGATCATACCTGAAAACAATGATTAATAAATGAGCTTTAATTTATTAATGAATTATTTTTTAAATTAAATAATAAAATTAATTTGAAGTTGATCGCTAAACATATGCCAAATTTACCGCAGCGTGAAACAGTAGCAGGTGAAGCGGCCTCAAGGTCCATCGGCTCGAAAATCAAATTCGTCGTTTTGGCCAACTGAATTATTTCGCCGCTCATGAGGCACAATTTTTTGTTGTCGTCCAGCACGGTGTTCATGTTCTCGATCCACACGGCGTCGATGGGACCGTCGAAGATGAGCCACTTTCGGTTCTCGTTTTGCGACACCGCGAAGGCGCGATAACTGACGGCGAGGACGCCGTCACTCCACTCGTGGGACGCTGGATCGAATTGACCGTAGAGCTGACCCATCGTCACGGATTTCGGGTTTATCACGATTATCTCGACCCTGTGCTCGTCCATTAGATTCTGCAATCGAACGGGTTTCCTTAATTTTACTCAACTTCGATTCCGTCATTGAGAAGACGATGATTCTCACGTTTTCCTCGCATATCTGGAGGGCGGCAGCCAATATCCGATAAGCCGTGGTCTTCCCACCGAAGGGATAACCGACGATCATAAAACCGTGTCGCACTATCATCATCTCGTAGATCTGCTGAATTTTCTCCAAAAACGTTGGCACGCACTGAACATTCGCCTCGGCGCAGGCTTGGAAAATACATTTGTTCAGATCTGTGTAGTCCGGCTCGGGAAGAACGACATTCGGGAAGAGATCGGATGCGATACCCTGCGGGAATAAATTTTCGTGCTTTAAAAAATGCCTGTTTGAAATTTCGAATCTTAGAATATAGAAAAAAATCTGTGGCGTTAGATCCAACCGGAGGTGGGAACTGGTCAGGCCCGGATCAGGGCCAAGGCCTGAGCCTGACTTGGACAAGATGTAACAGATCTACAAGGGACGTCACGACGAAATACCCACGTGAAACAGTGGCAAGTCGTGACTCAAGAACTTCGGCAAATTCACGTCTTTGATGCTCCTCAACATGAGGATATCCTCGTTTTCCGCCTGATACTTGAGCTTCAAGTTTCCCGCGGCAATGAGCACGGATTTCACGGCTCGCATTCCGTAGTCGTAGTGGCTCTGACTCGACAACTGTTCGGAGCAGAGTCTGTAGGCCATGACAATTTTCACAGACAGCGGACGAGCGTTGTAAAAGCCATAGGAATACAGCGAGATCTCAGAGATGAGACCATAATCCGGCACCTGTTGGGAACCAACACAACAAAATCGTCTATCTATTCACTGGATTTTAAAGAAAATGTGATTGCGCCAATATTTTCGAGACTCACCATCATAGCTACAGAGCGAAACAGCGCCTTCAAATTATCCGGCAATTCGGATCGTCCGGCATAGCCTGGATTCATGGTGATGAACACGGCGCAGGTGGGATCCAAATTGAGCTCGGTTCCCTCGAAAATGAGGGTCGGTTTGCCTGACTGTATTGCACGTTGAATCGTCAGGATCTGTTGAGCCACGACCGAAAGCACCTCGAGGTCGATTCGATTGAATTCGTCGAAGCAGGACCACGCGCCGGAGGCAGCCAGACCCTAAACACAGTTACAGTTCTCCTCAGTTGCCACGGTGTTTGCCGTTCGCCTCAACTCGACTTACCTTGAAGAATTTCCCCAGAGCAATGTAATCCAGGCCGTCGGAACAATTGAAAACCACGCACTGCTTGGCCACGGCCTTCGCCAGGTCCTTGGTGGTCTCTGTCTTTCCGGTACCGGCTGGACCTTCCGGCGCACCGCCCAGATTGAGGGCCAAAGCACCGAACAGGGTTCGGTAGCATCGATCGGTCAGCGGAGTTATCACTAGACGCGAGGAATTTCCGAGATACTCGTAGCCGTATTTCAGCGACGAATTTATCATCATTGTGAGCATATTGTTGTCCTACAAGAGAAAGAATCAGTTCCGGACGTTATAAAAATGAAATGATAACTTTGCGATGTAAAAGAATAAAAATGTACGAATTGTTACCATCCAGTAATAGCGCATTTGGCAGAGCCACTTGAAGTCTGTGTCTCGAGTTACGACGTTCTCCCAGAGACCAACCAGGACGTCCCTACCGTGGACATCCAGAGTAACGAGAGCCTCTGAAATTAAGGGGGGTAATGTTAATTAATTGGTAATTAAGTAACATTTGCTTCAGTAAGACGACGTAGGAATTTACCTAAAGTTGTTCGATTCTGCGTTGACAATTTTCCTCTCACGAGTACTATTACTCGATTGAGCTCTTCGTTGCTGACGTCGATGTAGTCTTTCAGGCCTTGCGGGGACGTAGGAAAAGCTCTCGTTATGTCAGCGGTCCAATACAACTGGCTGATGCACAGAACAGTCTGACCTGGCCAGTCAAGTACCCACTGACTTCGTTCTTTCGTGAGGTAGGCATCTTTGGCTCGAATTACCTGTAATCATTGCATATATATATTTTGCTTCCTCATAGAGGAAGCTTTGTTTTGATGAAAAAATTTTTTTTCGAGATTTTCATGCCAGTATGCTTAGAATCACCTAAAATGTCGAGAAAAGTGGTTTAGAAAAAATGTCCGTATGTATGTGTGTGTGTGTGTGTGTGTGTGTGTGTGCGTGCGTGCGTGCGTGCGTGCGTGCGTGCGTGCGTGCGTGCGTGCGTGCGTGCGTGCGTGCGTGCGTGCGTGCGTGCGTGCGTGCGTGCGTGCGTGCGTGCGTGCGTGCGTGCGTGCGTGCGTGCGTGCGTGCGTGCGTGTGTGTGTGTGTGTGTGCTGGGCCTCGAACATTCAATCGCCTCTCACTCAGAAACCGTTCGAGCGATCTGGCTCAAATTTGGCACGCAAGTAGAGTAGTTGCCCCTCTTCCAATGGCGATATTTTTGATAACATATATACAGTCATTAAGATTTTATGTAGTTTTTAATTTGTTGAAAAAAGGGCGTGGTCGCTCTAACTTTCGTAAAAGTTCGACGATTTGGCTAAATAGTTCTTCATAATGGAAGATACGTTTAATGTTGTATGGTATTGAATTTCGACAAAATCGGTAAAGCGGTTCAGATTTTATAGAATTTTGAAATTTTCGGAAAAAAAAAATTTTGCTCTAAATCACGTCGTATTTTAACAAATGAACCGAATTGTTGTATAGTGGAAAAACAACATACAGGCCTGCTACGTACGAAATTTGGTGATGATCGGTAAAGTCGTCCGGATTTTATACCATTTTGAATTTTTAAACAAATTTAGATTTTTGCGATAACTTCCGCAAAAGTTAAGAAAGTAGGCCAAAACTTTGTATCTAATGAAAATGAGATGTAACAGTGTTTGTGACGGAGTTTTCTTTTGTTCAAATTAAAAAAAGTTGCAAAGTAGAACTTTGCACATTGCTTCCACATTAATTTTCGTTTTTCACAAAGCTTCCTCTATGAGGAAGCCAAAATGTTAAATAAACAAGCTTCTTCATAGAGGTGGCTTTGTGAAAAACGAAAATGAATGAGGAAGCAATGTGCAAAGTTCTACTTTTTTTTAAATGTTGTCAGATATTAATTTTGATGACAAAATAATAATTGACACCTGAGCTCTGACGCTTTTCTTCATGTCGTGCTCCAACTCGACCAGCCACTTTTCCACCTGTCCTCGGGCGGCAACGGTGTCGATCATGTCTTCCAATTTGATGGCTTCACCCTCGGACGACATCATCGTCGTGACTTCCATCAATTCGGTGAAAGCCAGCTTGGCTATGCCCTCGAAGCATTTTTTCAGATGAGGCTGCACTCGTGTGGGGTCCTTCGTCTCCGACAAAATTTCCAAGAGCTCATCGTTTGACAGGAAGAAGAAACGCGGGAAGAAGAGACGCTTCTTCTCGAGATAATCGTTCAGACCCTTTTGAATGAGATCCAGCAGACCGGTGCATTTCTTCAGACGATCCAGCATCTTGTCGATCTCCACTACGGACATCACTCGCGGATCTTGCACAACGGAGTTCATTATGTCTCGCCAAATCTGTAATCGCGAGAATTAGGGAGAATAAACTGATTTGTCCAGTTGCAAGAAAAATATTAGCGGAAGGAAACTTTTAATGGAAAAAGTATTAGCGGAAGGAAACTTTTAATGGAAAAAATATTAGTGGACAAATTTTTCGTTCGATAAAATATTAGCCGAACTCATTTCTTTAAGTTACTAAAATATATCTAAACGAACCTTGTCAACTGCACTGAATCGCCGACCCTCTTCAGGCATTTGTTGCTGAATATCCGGCGATGAAAATATCGGCTCTAGATACATCCAAGTAGCTTGGACTTTGAGCCAGTGATCCATAATCTCCTGCAGCAAATACAATTTTCCCTCCCATTCTCTAAAAAAAAATTCGTATCAACGACTTTCGAATCTTTCTTCAGTTCACCAGAAATGGAAGACACGTTGGAAAACTTTGGATCTCAAGACTCACAGAGTTTCCTTCTCAAACGGTTTGATGTACAACGAGTTCTTCATGGTTTGAGCCTTGGTGAGGTGATCGTCCAGCAACTGTTGTATCTCGTCGACACTGGCGATGACGTAGGTACCGGTGTCGCGATAAGGATTCACCGTGAATTCGACCTCCGTCCAGTCGGTGTGCATCTTCTGCAAAGCCTTTTCCAAATTACTCTCTTTCGTCGCAGCCTCGGAAATGGCCTCGAACTTCGGGACGTATTCGTCCAAACCGAAGTCTATGATCTGAAAAGATATATGTATTTTATAAATAAATTTGGGATATATAAAAGAAGGCCACATTTTTAAATCCCTCACGCCAGACCGAGAGATTGTATCGATAGGATAGATAAATGTTAGAATTGGCCATCACCTTAGCGAGGGTCATGTTCTCGTCGACCTTGATGGGAAATCCTACGATCTCTGACACTTGATTCCAATGACGACTCTTCATTCCCGGATTTCCAAGAGTCATGATCAGCGGAATATGTTCCCTGAATTCCTCAATTTGAATTCTGACCGTTTCAGCGAGTTTTTTTATCGCTGGCTCCTGAAAACTCTTCTCGAGCTTGAACACAGTGCGATAAGCGTTTCCGGAATCGGTTTCAATGGCCTCCGGGTCGTGAGTTCCAATCATGGAATTCATCCAAGTGTCATGCTGGGTCATGAACTCGCAGGCTGCGTCGTAGAATTTTTTGTAGGGCGACAGCTTGTCTGCTATCTGATTTAAAGCCAGAATTAATGAACCTGTCAAACGAATTTTCTACTAAAAAAAATAAATTCGCAGGAACCTTTTTCCTTAGAGGATACTGAGACATTTCCCAGCCGAACATTTGCTCTTCTTCATTGAACTTGTCGATCGTCGTGATAGCCCCAAGCAAACGATTTTCCAAGCTCGTTGCTTTCTTCATGTATCGGAATATCTCGTCCACGTTGCCCCAGTGCTGCATCTCGTCGCCCTGTTTCTCCCAGACCTGAAGATCGTGCTGAAACTTCTCGATTCTCACCAACAGGTCGGCCTGGTACTCGCCCGTCTTGCCGGCTACGATTTTTCGGTGCTCATCGAAAATTGATTGCATACGATGATACCTTGAAAAACAGATCACGATCTTGAAGAACGTTGGTATCGAAATATCGATTTTTTCATAAATTCTGATTTTACATTAAATCAGAAACCCTTAGAAAGTTTGTAGCGTTAAATACAGCTCAAGTCAGGCCTTGTCCAGGCTCGGGACGGGTCACTATAGCCACGGCCAGGACCCGAGCAATTCCTAACTCGCGTCGCATTTGCCGCAACAGATTTTCCACCATCCTGACTAAATCCGTTAAACGAAAATAAATATCAGTAAACTCACCATTGGAAAGCAAAATTATTCGTCTTCACCTCGACGGGCGAGAGTAACGTATAATCCGCCAAAAACTGAACGTATTTTATGATTTCTTGGAGACGTTTCTCAAGGTCAAGGACCATTTCGGTCTCAGCCTTCGTCACGAACGCTTTTAGCGCCATCAACTCCGCCGTGTCAGGGGGAACGCTGAGCGCTCTGTCAGCTATATTTTGGTATTCGTCGCCGATACTATTGCCAAAAATGTATATTTAGATGCAAAAGAAAATTCCGACTAAATTGTCGACGACGTCTCTACCCACGTTCTGGATTTTTGTTGATAGACAGCTACCATCTTGTCGACGAGACGTTCCTTAAAACCGTTCGCCCTAGTGGCTATGTAGCCCATGAGATCCTTTCTGTGCACGTCGAAGAAACCGCTGAAGAAGGTTCGATCGTACATCACCGGAATGTTTCTCGCTAGGGAGTCGTATTTCGTTATTAATTCGGCGTACTCGTCGAAGCTGTGAGGCGGTTCGGCATTGATAAACTTCTCGACGTACGCCTCGTCGGTGTCGTTTATCAGCGTTACGTGCTCGTCGAAGTCTTGCAACTGTAGCTCCGGACCGATTCTGTGCTCTTGGATGAGTTCGGTTATCTGGTACTTGTAAGTATCGAGAATTTCGTCGAGTATGACGGGCTAAAGCGAAACGCAGATGTCGTCAGAGATTTTTTTTTTATTTGTCAAATATTGTGGTACTTGCAAAATACCTTCAGCACTCTTTGCCTCGGGTAGTGTGAGTAGAGCTTTTCCTCGATTCCCGAAAATCCCGATATCTTCTGATAAAGCAGGGTCAACAGAGACAGCAATGTGTCCGTGAACGCCTTGAACGACGGGTCGAAGCCGATCGTCTTGTTTCGGACGACGACATTCAAGTTGAAACTGCAGTTTCGATACTGCAGAACGTACGTCAAATGTAATTGATTAATAAAATGGCAAATGATTCGTCGATATCTTGTTAATTTATTTGGTATTTAATTTACGTGATAGTTTATTAGAATAACTAATTAATAAAAATGTAATGATTAATTAACGTAATAGCGAAAGGATGCGTTCAGGCTTTCTTATAATTACAAACTTACGGTTGTCTGCTTTAGTGATCCTCTAGACTATATTAAAATTATATGATTAACAAATAATTAAATGCTATTGCTGATGGGCATTGTATTAAATAATTTGACAGTAGTTGTTTGGAAATCTTACACCAATGTCGATCAAATAATTCATGTATTCTTCCATCGAAGTCAAGCACAGATGCTGCAATTGGCTTTCCATGATGATTGCAAGACAATTCCAGAATCTATCCATCTTCGGTTCGTCGTCCTCCGTCGGTAGGATACCTTTTTTCTTGCCCTAACAGTTCGTAGATTAAATTCATGTGTTCTGGAATTTACTTTTCACTCTGTCACCTACCATCGAAAAAATGTGCAATAATTTTGGTAGCCAATTTTTGCACAGCTTGTCTCTCGTTCTTTTCACCATTTTCGTGAATATATAGTCGAAGCTCATAAGATCGTAGGGCTGGTCGTAGGACTCTAATTCCGTTCTGTCGATTTGTCTTAACGAACTGGCCATACACGATAAATGAATTTATTTCTTTATCTTTAAATAAACAGAATATAAAAAACAAATATTTTATATCATTAAGAGCTCACCTAAATTCACGATGCCAGAGGTCTAGAGCTTTGCGCATGCACGGATGATACAGAACGAGATTTTTCTTCAATTTGACTCTGACCCTTCGGTACTTGATACCCCATTCAGGTGGAAAATGTTTGACTTCGTAACTCTCTTTCGATATTTCCTCCTGCCCGATAAACAAAGGACGTTAAATTTCTCAAAAATTAACATTTTTAGTGTTTTTTAATTAACAATATTTAGTGTTTTTCCTCCTTACCCTGGGATTACTATCGATATCCCCTTTCATGGGATCCTGCAGGACAAAATCGACAATTGACTTTTTTATACTCGACGCGTAGTCCTCCCGTGCGTCATGAATGACTCGAGTCAAGCTGCTCTTGAACTTTGTCTTCCACTTGATGGGAACCAAATCGAGAATTCTATTCAACAGGATCGGCTCGATTGGCGCCACGTGAACGTCGTCTATGCCGTGCATGATGTAATAATAGTATCTCAACAGGTGCTCGTCGTTTTCAATGGATCCCATGAGGTTGAGATCTGTCGACGTGACGACGTCCCCGTCGTCATTATCTTCGTCCTTTGACACGATCATCCTCATGAGACTCTGACGAAATTCCTCGCGTTTCTTTCTCAGCGCTGTATAGCAATTCATCTTGAAGGCGAGCTCCTTTTCGCGTCGTAATTTCGATAGCGAGGAATTGGAAGGTCTACGAAACGCGATGAAAGGTAAGCCAAACTCGTGTAAAGTGAAGAAAAAAAATCCTGTTCAAATATGTGTTATTTCATATTTGTATTTTAAATAAATAATTTATGAATTATGCATTTTTATAGTAATCTACTTTTGGATATTAATTTTCAAAATATTTGTAACGGACCTAGCACCGAACTACCAAAACTGGCCTTATCGATTTTTTTAATTCCAAGGTTCAAATAAGAATATCGACTTTTGGCCTGTATTATCGTTGTCGAGACGGACACTTTACCACCAAAATTATTGTAATAACTTACAATTAACTTACCTTAATAATTCTTTGGTGGAAAGGCGGAGAGCAGGTTCAGGAAATTCAAAAATATTGGTTTTCTCCAGAGGACACTCCATTCGATGTTCGGTGCAGATTTTGCAACTTCGCAGCTTCCGTTTGGAGCCGTCGATAGCTGTGGAATCCGCGGGATCGGCTTTTCGTTTTCCCGAGCGCACACAGGGCTCGCCTGGGCCACATTTTGGAATTTTGCAGGGAGATCTGTCACTTCGGCACTTTGTGTAATACCGACGAGGATCTGGATCGAATTTCGTTCCACAACACTCGTCCATTGCAAAGTTCTAAAGAAAAGGAAGCGAAGTGATCATCTGTCGTGGCAATTGCACTGATTAAGTTCATTAATTAAAGGAAAATTCACTTTGCGACTGTTAGCACTGGCTGCTCGAGGTTACATCTCGCTATTAAAGCAGTGAAGTTGACTCATTCAAGACCGAGCGTGACTCGCAATGAAACTGCCGCGGGTAAACAATTACGAACTAAATCTCGAAAACTGGGTTACCATAGCAATATCAGGGGGGCTGCTAACATCTGGTGAAAGAGTTTCGACGTCGAGGTTGGCTCAAAGCGTCGCGACGCATCGATTTTCGAGGGAGGATTGGACGTTTGCTAGGGGTTGGACAGGGAGTAGAGAAAAACACGTCGCTTTAAAAATTATACACAGAGCAATAGATTTATTTAAATAAGTGAACTTTAGTCAAGCAAATCTCACAGACTAAATAATTAAAGGTACAAATAAAAATTAACTTTTCAGTGTACAATTCAAAACTTTTTTTTATTTTTACCTATAATTACAGTTTCAGCGATTGAAATCGCTGAAAACTATCAAACCTTTCAATATCCGTTTTTATTCAAGTGATGAGTGCCAGTAATTACAGCATTTTACTAAACTTTCATAGGTTTACAAAGGGGAAGGGTAAAAAACAGCGAAGAGCTTAATTTCCGACGAGTTTTTAGTTATATTTAACACGTAGATACATAAAAACACACTAGTTACGCTCATTTGTCAAACGCTCAACGTTTTCTGGCCCAGTGTGTCAATTTTATTACATAAATTCGAAACATTTTACACCAGCTTTGAAATAAAAAAGAGAAAGAAATAAATATCCTAGGTGCATCGCACAGAAAAAGAATCAATCAATTCCTTTTCTCATGAGATCGGTCACATCAGATAGAATTTGTCGTCTCGTTGAATTACTTTTTTTCAATTAATACTCTACACATATATAATTGATTGTCACGTTAATGATACGATATTGATTTTTTGTTCCCATGCTGTAATTCAACACAATATTATAATTTTTTGTTTCTTCTTCATATTCTCCGGCTCTGTCCCTATACCGTGTTATTCATGTATATATTATATATAAACTATACCTGATATCAATTACACAATATACTTATTACATAGCTCTGTCATCTAAACATATATGTAAAATATATCAAACGACAAATGAAATCGTACAACGCCGCGAGTCGAAGAAAAATATATAACTCTTTCTCTCATTGTCCTTTTACGTTTTTTTCTTCCTTTTTTCGTCCCCAGCGAGGTCGCTTGTACAATAATTTCTTTGTGCATGGAATCAGTTTCGTCCTTGTTATTCTCTCTCTTACTTTCTTTTCGTTCGCGAGACCCAGTCGTTATTTATTCTTAGCCGAACTTTTGGCGCAGCAATTCGACTGGTCACGACATAAGACGGTGACGGTAATAAAGTATTGCGAATATGGTATTCTCGTCATACAGTTGGGACGTTCATACATACGAGACGACTAGGCGGCTTAGGAAATGACAAAAGCTATTATGAAAGTATGTATATCGTGTACGAGGAACGCATATTAATCAGCCAGCAGCTGGGCAGCAGGTTCCTCGGCGAGCGGAATGTAGGACGTCGACGCGGCAGCCCCGCTCGGTTCGCTTTATATTCGCGACCAAAGCCCCGCGAATATACCGAATTATCGATTTTCCCTTCGGTCACTGTTGCCCGCGGTGCAAGACGTTCACGTTTGCCTCGTTTTGCGCTAATTCGGCATTCGTGGGTATACGGAGGCCCGGGACACGTTTTCAATCAGTTCTGCAATAAAGGGTCGTAGTAACTCGTGTCCTGAAACGTCCGCGTGACACGCGACTGCACGGAACGTAAATTCGTCAAGCTCGTCCAACGTAAACTATAAATGTACAGTTGTTGTACATCAGCTGAAACTCATCTTGTTTCTCGTCTTCAGCCACAGCTAGCGGAATTTTTTTCAGTTCTCCAACACGTAACACACATCTTGGTAAAACAATTAGCGCGAGTATATTGCTTGCAGGCTCTGAGGTCATTCATTTTCTTTTTTTTTGTGAATAATGGAATTCCGCACGGATCGAAAGTTTCCTGTGAGCGAAAGTCGAAACTCGCGTGAGTCGCGAAGTCTCCGGCCGCGAAAAATCGGGACACCGAGCTGCGGAGGCTCGAATTGACGCATTTTAACTTAGATGCTATCGGTGTCGTGCGAATTATCGTGATTATCGTCTCGGGGGATTAATCTCAGTGTTCGATAGATCGTTCCGTCGGGACGACGGAACTTCCGGGCTCGGCTAGCGGTTAAGGTCTCGTGAAGCGATATCGGTATGGCGTCCAGGCGAACAGCTCTATGAAAGGAAACAAAAACCGATGTACACGTGGCACTGCATTCGTCGTTTTTTCGAGTTTTTTTTGTAGTTCTTGGTTACAAAATAGAATTGTATAATTACTAGTTACTTAGTCGTTTCGACATGCACTACTCGTCCGCACTGCGCGAATTTCTCGCAACGACACTTTACACTATTCATAAGTAATAAGTGTATATTCATTAGCTGTAAATTACTATGTAAATTACTATGTAATATTATATTTTTACATTTTTCTACTTTCGATCTGTCTATAACACCAATTTTCAATTTACCCTCCCTCGCGCGTCGCGACGCGCGAGAGACTCTTGTGGTGGCTATTACATTTGGCACTTGTTCTGTCTCCTCTCGGTTCGTTGCATTTACCTCACGAGCATGCAGTGTTGCTTTTGTTTTGTATTTTTTTTTTGCTTCTTTTCTAATTTACATTCACTATTCTATAGGCGATTTCAACTACGTTTACATAGGCTACGAAAAATAGTAGTAGGTAGAAAAGGTGCACTGAGAAAAAGATTTCGTTGCAGTACTGGATTAGTTGAATATTGGGTCAATCAAGCTTTTGGAGAATAACAAAAAGTGATTATAAATTGAGGCTGTAGAGCTGAGTCGTTTGGAAATAACGAAAAATTCTTCTCAGTGTTAAAAACTTGCGAAACAAATATTTCGAGCATCAAAACGTAATCGAAATTCGAGATTTCTTCATTATTATTATTTTTAAATAATAATATTTCAGTACTCGCACGAATTTTTGCACGTAAGTGCAGCGGCGATTGGTTTATAAGAAGAATTGTGTTTGTGTCAACCAACTCGACTCGTTTTGTACAAGTTTAATTGCTAACGAGGGGAAATAAATGAACATGCGATGATTCTCGTAAACGCTTATTTCCCCCCTTCTTCGAGTGTCTCCAATCGATTCTACAAAACGAAAATTCAGTGTAAATAGAGTCTTTACTGGTGAATAATGTATATATAGTGAACGCCCAAGGGATTATCGCCCGAGCTGTCTGTCGTCAACCATCTACGAAAGCTGTTCTGAATAATGGACGTGCTTTCGTGGTCATAATAAAAATATGCAAAACCGTGACGGGCATTCAAAAATCTACTTTCACAAATTACTCCGAAAAAATTGACATATTTTTTTTCTTTTCAAACATCAATCGATAGCACGGTTACTATAGTCTGTGCTGTGCGATGAGACAGCGGAAACCCGTAGCTACTGCTACGTCTACCCTATGGCAATTTTCACAGTTCCGAAACAAAAAATTGTCTTTTCCGAGCAATTGTAAAAATTGACTTGGCCCAATTGCGCACTAGACACACTAGTGACTCGTACGCGAAAGAAATATAAATTATAAAGAGTATAGGTATATCGGTTTAAAGTATAACGATTATACGTGTAACAGGTATATAAATATTGTAAATAATGTAGTAAATACAGTAAATAAATGAGGGACGTAGCGCTCGGGGCGTAGATAGGTGCGGCAGTGGTCTAGCGAGCGTCTCGATGTAGTCTTTACAGTGGATGATGGTGGTTGATGGTGGTTTGTCATGAAGAAGACGATGACGATGAAGACACAATGCAAGACTACTCAGAGGGATCCTTATTGGATACGCAGTAGCAGTAGCTGCAGCACATTCCTTTATTTTTGCACGCGCAGCAGCCGGCGCAGCTGTGGCGACCATTGACTTCTATGCTTTACACACGTTCCCACAGAGAGAGTCTACGATTTACCATTGTTTGTGAAGCATGGACAGAGCGCGTTCAGTATCCTATTGCAGAAGCCCCGGGCTCGGTTGTTCCAGCGGCCGATCGGATCGCCGCCCTTCAATCTACTGCCTGCGCACATGCATTTTCGCTCGTTATAATCGCGCGGGGATTTGACGTTCTCGCAACTGTTTTTTTTTCTTCTCTTTTATTCTCGTTTTTCTCTTTTGTTTTTTTTTTCTAGCGTTCAAACTAAAGCAGACTCTTTGACACTCTCGTACACACGAACCATCCTCACATCCCCCTCGTCAGACCTCGTCAGACTAAACGTTCTCTAACTACCGGATTCACTTGTTCTACATGCTACTCGAGGGAATATATATCAAATTCACGAGATAGAGAGGTATGAAATATATGTGGATGGAATCAAATGCTTTACCTTCGCTCGGCTCGCCTCCCTGGAACATAGAAAATATATTTTATGTCGAGGTGTTAGAGTGAAGCTGTAAAATATATGTTTTTTTCTAGTCTCTATAAATCAGCAGCCTGCAGTATACACATATTTTATCGGCGATTCGTCAACCTTTAAATCAATTGTACGTGGGGACATTTGTTAAAAAATAATTCAACTTTATTTTGAGCCAAATGAAAAATGTATTTTTGCTCGCAGATCTGTATAAATTGCACAGTACTTTATCTAAAATTTTCGTGGAAATAATAACAGGAAAAGAGTTAAAAGTCTGTCCATAATGCCTGATACAGCCGATTGTGGTACGACGTTAGCGGGTGTAAAATTAATATTTTAGTACTTTTATATCATACGACCCGCGAAAACACAGTCAAGCTATATTGTTTTTGAAATGTCTAATTAATATATTGCGTTCCATAATTTTCAGAGCATCCGCTAGATGGCTGAAAGGATGAAAATGACTAAGAGGCTTCTCGCAAGTGCACGTAACGACGTCTGCTGCAATATATAAGAAGAAATGAGTGTGACGTTCAATCAGGGAGCTCCGGAAGGCTATGTGGACTTCTCAAACCGTGCCCATAGCAGGTAACCAAGGGTGCTGACTCAACGATGTTTTCTTTGACCATTCGATCATCTCAAAAACGAAATGGTCTGCCTGGAGCTCCCATATTTTTTACCAAAATATGGAACCAAAATTTCAAAGTGATTGTCTGGACAAAGAATTAGAAACTCAATTGAATTGAAGGTTTATGTTCACCTCGAAAATCAGTTTTCAAAAATTTGCGCCTTTTTTTAACAAAACAGATTCTGACGAATTGTCGTACGAATGAATTCTGCCCATAAAATAATTTATACCACTGCTGCCGTTTCAGTATTTTTTTTTAATAAACCGATAGGACGCCGATGAGATTATTGAAGGGAAAAAATGCGGCTGATTACCTCGGATACCAATTTTCTTTTTGAGGCTTCCGACGCCGCGGTCTCGATGACCTCCGTCACGAACTTGGTTGTCTCCTTCATCAGCTCCTCGTCCTCCTTGAAGGCCTCTTTTCTTTGCTCGAGGCTACCAGTCACCAGATTCTTCTCGTGTTCCTCCATTATCGGCGAGTGGATGAACGACAAAGTCATTCGCCCGGTCATTCTCCCTTTGATCGCGCGCGACGCTGCTCAGCCTCTCTCGCTCCGGGAAATCCACCCTTCTCGATCGAAAACTCACCCCTCGCGGCCCTCGCCCTCTCACCGCGATCGGTCCAGGTCAGTTAACTCGTGTCATGATATTAATCTGACGCGCACGATTCCACCCTGAAATGCGATTCAATACTCGAGCAACGTGTCGTTACAACGCCATATCAACGATCAACCAAATCCAACGTGAAAATTCAGCGGACGGTCCTCGTTTCACCTTCAACAGCAACAAAAATTATTATCACAATAATTTGCATAAAAAAATCATAGAAAATGTGTAACACGACACGCAAAAAACATTTCAAGTGTTTAAAAAAAAAAAAAAAAAAAAATTCTTTAAAAATTCTCAACGATCTCCTTTACTTTACCCGAAAAATAAATGTAACAAGCAATAAAAAGGCATTGAATCCCTCAGCGCTCGAAAAATCACTGAGAAAAGCTTGGACTGTAAAAAAAATTACGAGCGAATGACTGTCCACCGATTCACGAGGGTCATAAATTCGTCAAGAACTTGTTGAACATCCATTGACGCGTCCCCCGAGTGGACTGGCGCGTTTCCTCTCCTCAATCCTCGCCGCAGCGACTGAGACCTCAATTTTATTCTCCTCTCTTCCGTTTTTTTTATTTACTCCCAACCTCGCACAATCCGCATTCGCGGTGTCTCCGAGGAACACTGGTCGAGTGCCACAGGTGGCACGGCAAACAGTGACGCCAGAAAGGAAGAAGATAACGAGGCGAACACACGCGCAAACACAGACGGCGGAATAAGAAAAAAAAAAAATCCAAATTCCGTGCACCGAGGAGCGAGAAGAGGCGACGCCGCTCGTCGGGTATTTACAGCGACACTGAGAAAGCACACGACGGGCGGCGACAGCACGCACACACACACACACACACGTACACCTTGACTTTCTCTTTTTTCCACCCTTTTTACTTTCCTTCCCCCCGCGGCACGTTCGAAGCTCGGCAACGATTGATCGTCGCTACTCGCGCTCGACTCGCTGATACACACGAACGCGCGAGGAGCTTTCTCTCACTCTCTCCACATGCCGCATTGACGCACCTTGATGTGTTAGCTCCGTTTTATTTTTTTATTTTATTTTTTATCCGTCGACGCGGTCCTCTTTTCCAAATTGTTTTTTTTTTTTCGTCGCTCGCACTGGTCGCGTTATCGAGGATTTCTTGTTGTTGTTTGTTTTTTTTTTCGTGAGCTCGCACGACGAGCCTGGGGGCCTGTGTACAGCTCGTAATGATCGGTGGCTTCGAGCCTGGCTCTCGGTTGCTGCCTCACTGAATATCACCCCCCGAGCACGAAATATCTCAGAGCATGCGCCAGGCCAGGTAGTCGTGGGGGCTTCGAGGGGGGTTCGCCCCGCGCCGGAACTGCCCCGCGATTTCGACGACTAATACAACGACCGCGGCAACGAGTGGAATCCAGAGGCTCAGACTTTTCGTTCGGCCGTTCCGCTGGGCCGGGCACGATTTTTTTTTTTTTTTTTTTCTTATCGTTTCACTGATAGGACGAACGTGTGTTTGCGGCTGTTATTGCTGCTGCTGCTGCGGCTGCTACTGCTGGTGCTCGGCCTCTGTCGTCATCGTCTGTGCCTCGAACCACCGCCACACGCTCGGGCTCCGCTTGCTCGCGGATGTATCGTACCCGCACTGACGCTATGTGTACGTGCGGACGGACAAACGTTATCACGAGGCTCGCGTTGCTCCTGCGCATTTTGTCCTCGGCTCTGTGTTTTAAATTTCCCGTGCGGCGAGACTGCCTCGCTGACTTCATTACGGGCGATGGATTCCGAATTTTGTTTGTCGAACGCCTTTTTTATTGGTCGCCGGTCACGCGAGATCGGCTTGATAGATTTGTGCGCTGTTTTGTTGCTTGATTCTTACCTCGCGTGTTTTTTTTTCTGTTTGTTTGAATTATGAACAGAACTTTTTTGTAATTTCTTGATTAAAAAATGTTCGTCTGGTCGCGATAATGATGTCGTAATTAATGGACGAGAAAAGCGACTTTGAATATTTGAATATTCACTTTCGGTTTTTCGACCTGTTGTTGGGCGGTTGATTTCTTCGCTGTCACTCGAGTTTTTCGATTGGTGTTTGATTCATAACATTATAATGTTCCATTTTTTTCCAAACTATGTCGTTTTTAAAATAAATAAAGGAATTGATAATCTGAGACGGACTTTACAGAAAAAAGGGGATTCGACTGTGCTAATACTTTGCCATAAAAATGTTCGCCTGTGAAAACAAGATTTTTCAGTAGTAATATCCCGAGACCTCCAACATTTTCGGAATATTTCCCGATTGTTTCGTTGCTGAGCAACGCGAGGGAGAAATTTGGAATATTGAAAGTTCACAATTATTAACAAACAAACTCTATTACCGAGAATACTGCGCTGTGATTGGTCGAAATCCAGGCCCGAAAAATAATCACGAAAATTACACAACCGTGTTCCGGCTATTAAATAGGCGTCTAAAAGCTGCTATTGTGAAAGACGGTCGTGGTCATTCCAGTTCCCAGAATAATTCGTCATAATATCTGGCATTAATATTGTCGTCGTAGTGTCGCCGATCCGTCCCGACGAGTGTTATTTCTTTTAATACTTGGCATCGCGGCTCTCGATAACTGTAGTATTTATGATGTATCTATTCGAGAATCGATAATATAGTCGGGGGGGGGGGGGGGGGAAGAGGCCAGCGGCAGGTGCACGTTGACGGCAACAAGAAGCTTCATTAAGAGCTGATACAGCCACCTACACGTATAGTCGTAATCGCATGCAAAGTAGTCACTCTCAATGGCCATTGACCCGAAGAACAAGGCGCAACATCCACTCGTGCAGTTGCTGACACGCACATGTTTTGCACGTCACACAAATTTCACGCCTATTTAAATCGTTATTTTCATTACCTGAGATAAAATTAAAAGATCGCAGTAATTAACTGAAAAAAAAAATATTAGTTTGAATATCTTTATTAGCGAGTCTACAGCTTGACATTTTTCAAGTCATTCAATGTATTTCACTGACAACGGAAAATAATGTTGTGGCATTTTCTTAATGCCATCGTTCATTGTCTAAATAATAGTGAAACATTCTTTGACGAGTATAATTTCAACTGGAGGTTGAATGATTTGAAAATTTTCATTATAGAAGTTCTCGGTTGAAAATTATGCAAATTTGTAGTGAGAAATTGGAGTGGGAAGAGGAATCTCTCGATTACCTTTTTTTAGATTCGTCGGCACCCTCGCCGGGTTTATTACTTTTCGTTCGTTTATTCTAAACTTAGAACCGAAGCGAACGCGGATAAGGGTGGATCGATAGGCGCGTATGTGTACCGAATCGGCTATCTCGATGAAAAAGCTCTCGTTTGTCGGTCGACTGACGCGCGTTGTATGACGGTTCGCTCCTCGAGAATCAATATATGACGTGAGTGTATCACGAACGGATAACACTGAGATCGAATGTTTCGACGCCCTGACGAAGCGTTTATTTTTTTATTTTTTATTATTTATCGATACACCTGACAACCTCGAGTAATTCTCAGTCCTATGTTACTTTCTATCGATATTACGACGACTGAGGGGAAAACGCCGATTTGTCAATAGCCGCACGTGACATGGAAGTATTGAACCAATTTCCTTTTATCGATAACCTATCGGTTCCTAAGGTTTGACGAGTTGTTCGGAAAGTCATTCGCGTTATACGTACAATTAAAAACTGTGAAAGAATTACTTTTTTTCACACAGCCTGGGCCCTCGTATTCATCTCCCTAATAACACTTCTAATCTTATATATATTTTGGAAAGTTGTTTGTCTGTTTGTCTGTTTGTCTGTCCCAACCTCCATAATTCAAGTCTCTCCCAAAATTATAAATTTGATTGAATCTGGATTTTTTTCCTTCGTTCAAAATAAAACTCTATAACGAAGAGAATGCCGCCAGGCGGAACGCGAAAAAAAAGCGAAAATCATTTTTTGCGTTTTTCTCGTCGAATTTTCTCTTTTTCGGGCAAACAACGGTGTTTTTCACAATCAGCGAAAAATTTCCCATCGGATAGGGTTTTCGAACATTGCAAAATCCAAAAAAAAACAAATTTCGCGAAAAACGCAACTCAATTTCCGACTTTAAAATTTGGTGAAAAAATCAGAAATCAAGATATCGCGTTCCGCCTGGCGGCATACTCTTTGTTATAGAGTTTTCTCTCGAACAAAGGAAGAAAATCTAGGTTCGATCGATCAAAAAAAAAGTAACCTCGATTTTAGTGAAGTGACAACTGGGTAAGCGCACGAAGTCCGTGTATGGGCTAGTTTTTGCAAAAATGAGACGACGTTCGAATACGTTCAACCAATTTTTCTTTCAGCAAAAAGGAAAGAATATACAACTTGTGATATTCCAAAATGTTCAAAATTGATTTCCACCAATTCTCAGCCGTAGAGTGACTGTTTTTATATTCATACAAAATCACTTCTTCTTCTTCGACTTCTTCTTCTTGCGCATGCAGCAACGTTCGTAAAAGCATCTCCAGGCTCTCTGAATAATTCTGGCTGCGCGATTCTTCTCGAAGTTTTCCAAGTCCTCGGTGAAGGCCTTCAATATCGCCATTTCTCGTTCGTTCTTGAGTTCCAAGTATTGGACGTCCTGAACAGCCAGCTGATTCTGTTACAGTCAACAAATTGATTTATCCGCGAGGCAATCGTTACTTTCTGTAATAGAATTTCGCTGACGCACCCTAAGATCCTCGAGTCTCGCATCGAGACAGTTCAGTTCGTCCGTGAGAGTCTCCATGGTGCGATCACGCTCGCCAACCTCCGTGTCGTACTTGGCTAGAACCGCGAGGAAGCGTCTTTCGACCTTCGTGCTGAGTAATTAACTTCATTAACTTGGGAAGAGGGCGAAAGTTGTTGGCGTACTTAACGGTTCAAAGGGTGCTGCGCGCTCTCACCGTTTCGCATACAATTCTCTCTCGTGGCTCAAGTTTGCTCTCGAAGTATTCGCGAGTCGGGTTTTACTCGCACCGACCTCCGCCTCCAGTAATTTCGTCTTTAAAGCGGTTTCCTCCTTAATTCGCGCTATTTCAACTTCCGCCTCCTTCCTGTTTAATCATTAAACCACCATATACGAAATAGTATTTACAAACAGCAATTACGTAATGGATGAATCTTAAATTATAAATACATTCATCAAGTCAAGTGTACGTCAATTATAATCAATTACAATTGATTATAATTGACGATTAGTTGTAACATTAATTTTCAATAAATATGCTACACACAATTTATTGTTGGTATTATTTGTTATTTTAATTGCATTTAATTATATTACAATGTTTAACAAATACTAACACTCTCTCGGCTATTTCCGCCGCGTGTCTCACTTTGATTTTCTCGACAAGACAATTTTCTCGAGTAATCTTGTCGGTGATCTCTTGAACTATATGCCTATGTCGTGACTTTTCTTCCTCCAGCTCGGACTTCAGTACTGAAGAGCGATTGTTGATTTTTTTTTTTAGTTTTCAATTATAAAGATATAATTATCCACTGTAATCTGACATACGAATATACCTTCGACTTCCTCTCGTGCGCCCTTCAGATTGGCTATCGAGTCTCGCAGGTAGTTGGCGCGCTCCACCTTCTCCGACGGCTTCATTTTCATTCGACTGTCCATGAGATCGTTGAACATGTGCAAATGCTCTATCAGTCCTTTCGCCGATGCTGAGAATTCACTGCAGCGCGTTGATTCCGTGCTCGGATTATTGTTGGCATTTTTAAGGGCTGACTCGACGCTTGACGATAAATCGGACAATATTTTTCTCATACGGTAGACGCAAGGCACCTCGAACTCCATCCTGGAGCACTGCACGTGGATTACTACGAGGGAATTGCTGGGTTGTAAGGTGGAGTTTCTATCTCCATGGAACCCAAGCGAGGTAACGACTTAATATAAACGGATTCAAGTATCACGTCTTGGTAAGTATCACGCGGGTTCGGATAGATATTACTGGGTAAGAGGTGATAAGGATAACCACAATGAAAATTTGCATAATTATGCTATGCAAAAAGACGATTGTTGCAACGCATTTATCACAATGATCATTGATACATGTTTCCTTATCCTTATACGATCGGACAGCATTTCTAGGACCGAAGGCCATCATAATATACGTAGCAACGAATAATTAACAGGCAGCAATTTTGTATTACATATAAAAATATTCATATTTTTGTTTTATCAAAATATGTCCAGTGCTTTAATGTTAAACAGAAAGTCGCAAAAATTTCTGAAGGCCGATATAAGAATAAATGATCATACACTTGTTATAGCATTGTATCTCACTAAAAAAACGCGAACCGGTTCGATTAGCAACAGTGTGTTGAACTACGGTAAAATTGCATACGCGAAGTGACGAGGGTGATTAATACGCGACATTAATGAACGATCTCATTATCGGAATTGACGCTGCGAGCGAGTTTCTGCGGTCGTCAAAGATGTTAAAAAAGAAATTAATTATCGAAATGAACATAGCGTGCGATTGTACCACGGGACGCACAGCAGAGCGCGAAGGTGGAGGGCGCATTGCGCAGTGGGCGACGCGCACGTCACATGACTAAGCGCAGTCGTGACGTTGCATTCAGCGGTTCTCATTCATATAAACCCGTAGTAAGTGGTAGTAGTACTCGACTACGCGCCGTAGTAGTAGGAGGTGTGAGAGTGGACCACCGATTGCAGCGTACACCACCACCACCTTCAGTCACGGATTAACAGTAAACATGGCGTATCGCGGTGTTAAAGGCTCCGATCCGTTCGTATCGAAAACATCGCGCAATGAGAGATTCGCCCAGATGTCGAAACAGGAGCAGATAATACAGCAGAAGAAGCTCGAGATCCAGGCGAAGATGCAGGAATTAAAGGCAAAACAGGCGGTCGAGAGTGTCAAGAAACCAGCGAGCTCGTCCGCCTCGTCGACCTCGTCGTCGTCGGCTTCGTCGGCTGCGGTTGTCAAACCGAGTCCTTCGAACAAGTAAGCTTTACGTTCGCGCATTTTCACGCGTCTCAAGGTCCCGCGAATCGTATTCTCGGCGCTCCCAAAAGCATCTGACATTCCTCTCGGGCGATGCACCGAGCGATATAGCCGCGCACGCACTGCATCGCAGCGCGAATTTCACGTCTCCCCGCGGCCGAGAAGCCTCGTCTCGCGTGGATCTCCTCGAGCATCTATTTATCTTCTCACAATGGATAATTGTATAAATATACTCGAGGCCCCCCGTCGATTACGTGACGACGATGAAAATTATTCTATTGATTTATATATCCACTTGTGAAACTCTCCGCCGACCCGACGGCAGCGACTATGCGTAACTCGTTCTCAGTTAGCATCATCGTAGCTTGAAGAGTTCAATCAATTTTTTTTTTCTTATGACGTTAACGATGGTCGCCTGTCGCTCGGCTTCGTGTTAGATTAATCGGGTTTCCGACGCTCGCGCCCGTTTGCGATTCTAACAATAGCATCGAAGCATCGGTTTTTAGGTTAGAATCGGCTGTAACGCTTAAGAGCCATTTACTGGAATATTATGATGTTTACTTTTTTTAACGATGCGACGATGGAGCTTGTTACTTGTTGAATACTTGTTGAAATAATTATTTTAATTAATTAAGGGTTTATGGTTGTCGTTTCGTAATCATAGAGACCTTGAATTTTCTCGTTATTTTTGTACATGAATGAAAAACACTTTTGGTGAATCAAAAGAGGCTTCCTTCCTTCAACATTTTCTATTTAAATTGATAGATCAGTATTGATAAACCTGATTCGTTATTACATCTTTGCCGTAGTTAATTATGCTTCTCGATAATTTCTGTAGAATTTCTTTTCAACGTCTAGAGTTTATAATTCAATCACTCCACTGGCTCAGCAAAATGGGAATAGAGGTCAACAGACATGTTTATTTATAGGAAAGAGGAGGAGAAGAAGCCAATGACGTCGTCGCAGACGGTCAATTTGTTCATCAACGACGGCAGCTTTCTCGACCAGTTCAAGAAGATAGCCAACAACAAGGGAAGCGGAAGCAACAGCAGCAGCAACAGCAGCGGTGGAGCTAAACAGGAGATACCACAGTCAAAAACTGAAGACAGGAAGGAGGAGAAGAAGGAGGACAGAAGTTACGACGGTCCAAGAGAGAGAAGATGGAACAGTGAGAAAAACAGAGACTGGGAGAACAGGAGAGATCGCAGAAGAGGTGACTCTCGGTGGGGGAAAAGTTCGGACCGGCGTCACAGTTCCTCCTCCAGTCCTTCTCCCACCCGGCGCAGATCTTCCCCCAGTCCAGATTCCCGACACAATTATCACCAGCCGCCTCCCAATGGCCCACGGCCGCAGTTCAATCAGCAACCCCAGCACCAGTCTCCGCAAAACATAAACCAAACGTCCAACATTCCTCCTCTAATGTCGCAACCCATCATGCAAATGACCAACATACCCCCGCCGAACATTCGAAATATGGCGCCCAACGTTCCACCCCCGAACATGCACAGAATGCCGCCCTTGAAGAGTAATAATTACTCGAGCATGGATAATCATCCGGCGAATCATCCTCCCAATCCGCGAATGCCGATTCCTCCGCCTCACATGATAAGACCGCCTCCTCCGCCGATGCAGAACATGCCACCGAACACGAACGTTCCACCGCCCGGCATGCAAATCCCTCAGAACGTTGCCATGCAGAGCATGCAAGGACACCAGCATCCACCCTCCTCGCCGGCGCAGCAGCCGCAACAGCATATAATACCGCCTCCGCCTCCTCCCCCGCAGTGCAATCTTCCTCTGGGAAATCTGCAACCACCGAATATACCTCCGCCGAACGTGCGGCCGCCGAATCTGTTGCCTCCTATGTCCCAAATGCCGCCGAACATGTTGCCCATGTCCGGTCCTCAGGCGATCGTCGTGACCGTCGCCAATGTCCCGAATCTACCTCCGCCCTCTGTGATGCCCCCGATGATCATGTCCGCCCCGCCGCCTCCCGTCCTCGCTGTTCCCTCGACGATAAATTCCGTGCCACCGCCGAATCTGAACATTCCACCGCCGAATGTTCCGCCGCCGAACGTGCCGCCACCGGCTATGATTCAAAACGCCCCGCCGCCGACTCACCTCATGACCACGACATATCCCATTCAGAGTCAAGTACCTATCTCGGTGGGACGGCCGAACGTGCAGATTCCACCACCTGTTAGACCGCCGCCGAGCAACCTCGCGCCTTCCGATCAAACAGGTATTATAGATTTTTTTTCTCGTAATCAAGAAAAAGATCATTGGGGTCGATGAGAAATTTGCACAGTTCGATCTTATTGATTTTGCATTTATTGGGTTTAGGCCCATTGCAGAGCTCAAGCTCATTGCTCATTGCTGTCACTTGAGAATTGTATTCTTATCGTATCACTTTGCCAAGTAATCTGCGAAAATACGAATTCACAAATTTGACTCGATATTCACTTGGTGCGCGGTGCTTTGAACTCGTTAATGGCATGAGACTGGAGCTAACGAGCCGCTTAGAAACAATATTATTGTGTTTTGCTCGCTCGCTACCGTCAGCCTCATTTCTGTGGCCCCAAGGAATAACTATCACGACTCGTAGTGTTAGTCAATACGGTCGTAACTGTTGCTGGATAAAGATAGAAGCGATTTTATCGACCTACGAAGCAAATCGCGGTAGTATTCCATGAACAACTCGAAGAGAAACAGAACATTTGTGCGAATCTCTTGTTAATGGATCAAGTAATGCGATGAAGTAATCGACCCGTGACAGAGACTCGATTGTTTTATCTCGCCCTAAAATAGTGTAACTGTAACTGGTCTCCTGCCGTTGTAAATATTGAACTGGGATTTAAGTGTATGAATCAGCGTCACTGACAATGGGTTATAAGTGTGTCCCGTAGAGGCGGAGCAGCTCGCACGGATCGTGGCGGATTGCGGGGACGCGATTGAGCAGGAAGTGCGGGAGAAGAATGCTCAAGATCCCAAGCTATGGTAACTACTGTCCTCTCTGAACCTCTTTTTGCACGTTTCCTCATATCCACCCCTTATGCTCTCGGCAATACCCGTCCCATTTGCCCTCATTTGTCGTCATAACATTTCGATAACGATGGCACGAATTCGTCTAGCATTCGCAGTACCTTAAATTCCTTCGTAAATCATAATCGATAAAAACAACCCCATAGTTTCTTACAGTTTATATCATTTGTACCTAGTAACAGTATCGTTATCCCACTCGTATACTCATGAGAGCTCACTCCATGCCCTGACAAAACGCGCTCGTGCTACGTCCCGCTTTGCGGCCTTATGTAACGAGACGTACACATTTTGTTTTTTCTTTTCAGTCTCTTTAATAACACAACGCCAGAGCTATCGACGTGTCAGTCGTGATACGTTGTCTTCCAACGCACTTAATCCCCGACATTATGAGCTTTAAGATCTATGACAGGCTATTAGATTCGCTATCGCTCGGATATTTTTTTCTCTGCAGTCTCGCTCTATACACGCGGAAAATGCTTTCCATTATCGCGCTCTCGTATTGACTTTTCGTAACTGCCTATACATGTGTTGCTCCGTACACTCTTTTGTATCACACTGGAAATCGCTCGATCTAACCATTTTCCATATTGTTCCGCGAAGCTCTTGTGTCGTAACGGATATCACCGTTCGCCGTAACCGACCCGACTGAAATAATTAAAAAAAGAAAACCCGTAAAACGTTTTAGTTTCCGCTCGGCACAGAGGGATTTACTACTTTTCTCATTTGTTAATCTCTCACACAGTGTTAAATGTCCACTGCATCCGATACTTTATATAGGCGTATATCTTACTTGGCAGCGTTTTAAGTATTGTTTTAATCAAGGTTTCTGCACCAAAAGCAAAGTGCAGCGTATCTGCAGTACAGGGGATTGGTGGCCAAGTTTCGGGCTGATAAGGCTGGAAAAGAGAACAAGATGGGCAGCGGAGCTGAGCCTTACTGTCCTGAAGAAGCTCTCAGTGACAATGACGATGTCGATAAGTCGCTGAAAAATTCATCGCAAAGCGGTAAGTCCGCTGAATTCGTGGTTTGCATCATTTCAATGGTAAAACATATTGTCGGTGGAATATAATGAAATCAATGTTTATCTTTTAACAGATCATTGCAAAGAAGACAGTCGGGAAGAACGCAAAAGAAAACGGCGTAGTCGTTGGGGCGAACCCGACAATAAAGTCGCCATCACCGGCATAAACGTACAAACGGGCAATAGGCCCGATTGTGGTCCAATGTATCAGCAGCCCGGTATTGCGATACCCAGTCAAATAGGCCAACCAGCCTCGATTATAACACCGCCAAAGATTCAACATACCAAAGGAAAGAACCCGATGTTGAGTAAAATATCGCGGAACGATCCAGCCTTGATTCAGTACGCGCGACAGACCTTCGGTACTCTCGACCTTAGCGAGGAACAGTGGAAAAAGGCTGAGGATCATTACAAAGTTAGTCGTTTTTCAGATAGAATAATAAATTATCGATAGCTTAACAAACACTTGAGTTTACAATCGGAGCAAGAATTCGGAGTTTCAATTGTTCCGTTGGCGGAGGATCTTAGACAGTCTTTTGTTTTTGCAGATAAATCTCCTTTATCAGAATTTGCTGAAAAAGCGGGAAGAGGTGAAGCGCCTGGAAGCTCAGGGAAAACACAAGTACGAATACGACAGCGACGAGGAAGTCGAGGGAGGCACATGGGAGCACAAGATAAGATCGGCGGAGATGGAGGCGACGCAAATGTGGGCGGAGGAATTGACGGCGCAAGCCGAAGGAAAGCATCATATCGGCGATTTTTTGCCACCGGACGAGCTGAAAAGATTCATGGAGCAGTACAGTGCTTTGAAGCACGGCAAGGAACCTGATCTCAGTGATTACAAGGAGTTCAAGCTGAAGGAGGATAATATAGGTGAGCCGTGTCAAAATTTTGTTCACAAAAATCATCGACGAAACATTCGGACGTTTTGAGTTAAACGTTACAATTGTTTTCAGGTTTCCAAATGCTGCAAAAGCTTGGATGGAGCGAAGGTCAGGGACTTGGAAGCGAGGGTAGCGGTCGTGTAGAGCCAGTGAATAAGTATGTTCATTCTTCGGTTTTTTTTTGTCATAAATTCCAAATCATTCGAGCGCCTCAATATTATGTCAATTCGTTTCAACAGAGCGACAAATAGGCTAAGCAGCGCCGGTCTCGGCTCGGAACGACCTGATGGCATATCGCGGGACGACGACGAGTTTGACGCGTATAGAAAACGAATGATGCTCGCTTATAGATTTAGGCCGAATCCATTGGTAAGTATAGGACGCAGTGAAAATTGGCACAACGACGAGGTGGGGCGTAACAAAATACACGATGGGGTTATGACACTTGCGATTCGACTTTTCAGAACAATCCAAGGAGGCCATATTACTAAATGAGCGTGGATCGATAAGCACGCGGTGGCCATACGAATCGCGAGATCCCAACTCGCCAAACGTCATTTTCTATCTAAATGAAACAAACAAACAAACAAACAAAAACAAATAAGAAGATAAAATCGTCGTTATTTTATATATCTAAAATGAACTAAGTACACCGAGTACTGTATTATCTTACAAAGTTGTTGACTCAAGGATACGAGTGCGTCGTTAAATAAAATAAAATTTATTTATATCCGTACGAAACTTTCCGTTGTTTTTTTTTTGCGACGCTACCTTGGCACTCGATTAGGCTGTGTTTTTATGTACGTGAAAGCCGGTTAATGCAGTCTCACAAACAGTCCAAATTGTAGAAAGCCAGGAGACTAAAATTCAATGTGTAATATAGCAACGTCATCGTGGCAACGCGAGCGTTGCACGTTCGTTTTGTTTTTTAGGTCAATGGCCCATCCCGTCTAATTATTGTTGCTTCCTAATTAGTCGCCGCAGAACTCTCGTCGTTAGCGTTAACACTTCGTCTGGGACTCAAGAGACAATGCTGCGATACACCGTCTGGGAATTCAGCTCAGTGTGACAAGGCCGACGTGCAAGCAAAACCACGGAGATCTTGTTACCCGCTTCGACAGTCCCTTTTCGTCTCTGCGAAGTCGCGCCGATTGCTCTCGCCCTGCGACAGGGCAAAACCGAGATTATCGCCTCACTCGGTAAGCATTTCTTGAAGTGGCCTTTCAATGAAATATTTCTCCACACAACCCATCGAGATTTAGTTCGTGGGTTTCACTTTCAAACGCACATAAATCGTGCCCAAGATAATCAATCCTTTTTAGCCCCGTAAAGTGAATTACCGCTGACTATATTTATCGCTAAGCAGTTGACTATTATCGTCGTGTAAGACTTTTTCGCCAGCGCGCATAATTATAGACTTTTCTCGCGCCCCAATCGGCACTACTGAATTTAACAGTGAGTTCAACTACATTGACCGGCGTCACTGCGGTCACTGATTAGCGGTTTCCCAAGCCTGGCAACGATTTTCGTCGAGGGTCCAGGGAACGTAAATTAAAGTCACGATTATTCACGGCTGTCGATCATCGACGAGAGGGCGATAAAAGCTGCAGTAATAATACACCAGGAAAGACTTATTAACCGGAAAGCCGCGAGTGACGACGCGGGTGCCGGATAACTGGGGCTCCGCGCGACCAGCTTGCAATCTCGGCGAGCGCGCGGGCACTTAAATTTTCTCCACTTATTAACAGACCGAGCGCATAATACGAGAGCGACGGCTCGGCCACGGACTACATTACATTATGTTGGGCCGCGGACCACGATAAACGAACAGTAATGCGTCGTTTGTCATCACCTTTCATCTTTCGACGGGCCGGGAGCACGCCACGCTGCTTAAATTCGAGGATCAAAAGGTCGCTTTCTCGTCGCCGCGCGCTGGGAACCGTACGAAAAAGGTTCCCTCCTTGGATCGACTACGAATCTGCCGACTTATAATACTCCCTTTTCGTGAAACCGACAGGCTTGATACTCGGTAATTACAAGACGCGACCCGGATTTTTCTCACAGCTGATAAAGCCACGAATTCTGTATTCATCCCGATTTATTATCATTTTGGCCCACAATTTTTATTTATACCAAAATTTGTATCAATCGTAAATCTTATATATATTTTGGAAAGTCTACCCTAAATAATAAAGTCTTACCCCCCCCCCTTAATTCAAGTCTGTTCCAAAATTATTAATCTGTATTTACGTTAACCTGCACATACGCGCGTTTCGCACGCTTTCGGAATCAGCGAGGAATTTCCCATCGGATAGGGTCGTCAAACTTTACGAAATCGAAAAAAAAAAAAATCGATTTCGTAACGTTTGAACGTTAACTTTACGTTAATTTACTTAACGTTCTAATTTTGATTCGAGCATGAAGCGAGCGCTCGAAGCACGCGAGCCACTTCAACCAACTAGTATGTAATAAAATCGTTGCTCCAATAAAAACGGATCAATTCAGAACAGTACTAAACATTTGTTATCCGCAGTTCCAAATTAATTCGTCATACATTGCAAAATAATTGATTGCACTGAAATAAATTGCAAACCAAATGAACAGATAATTGCATGGAAATAACAAATATAAAATGAATAAATTCTGTTCTAACGTTAAAAAAAATGTCGAGTCAGCTTCACCGTAGCACCCACCATCCCTCGCGCGATCACCGCGTCTCTGTCAGCGCGCTCTTTGCATTAACACCGCAGACCTTTGGCCGACGGTTCGGCGTATCTCGTCGGGAGATTGGCGACCGAGACGACCGCTTTAAAATTGAAGCCGTAACCCGAGATCCTCGTCGTCTCTGCGGTAAACACACCGAGGTGCACACAAGTGCTCCGCGACCAGGCGAAAATTCCTCGCGCACAATGCGGAATTTGCGTTATTTTATAATTGGGATGCCGGGTTGCGAGGGCGCGGGGGAGAGAGAGAGAGAGAGAAAGACAAAGAGAGGGAGAGAAGTGAGAGGAACGGGGGAAAAAAATCCTTTCCCTCGAAATACGTCGTGCGTCGTAACGCGAGGCGAGAATACTGGTAAATCGAGCGTATATAGATTCGTTGTGTTCCGCGAGGGAGATATTTAATTCGCGTTAATTAAGAGGAATAAAATTTTTGCTCGGTTGGCCCCGCGAGTAATGGAAAGCCGCGAGAGGCGATACGAATTTTTCGCGGAAACAATCACCGGAGGCGCGTCCCGGCGGGCGTGGTGTGGTAACCGAGGCATAAGAAGCGCGTTATGTGCCCCCTTTTTCTTCCGGATAACTCGGAGTGAGTGTAATAAAGGCATAAATTGGCGATCGCGAGCGCGGTGGGAGGCACAAATTGTCAGGAGGTTGCTGGGCGCGGTGAAGCTGACTCAGGTCAGTGATCGCGTATATTCTTTCCCCGCGCGGTAAACGTTTCGCCGCGCGATTATTATAATGTGGATATATACGCGCACAGCCTTCGCGCTCGCTTCCAGAGTTTCGAGAAGAAAGAGGTGAAAGAGGAAAAGAAAGGCCTCTCTAATGCCAGAGGCGCTCGCGGTGACGAAGACGAAGAAGAAGGCAATCATCTCTCTAATTAGAGTTCCTTTCGGTCGCTCCGGCTGCGCGCGCGGTCGAGGCGTCACCGCGCGAAGCCGAGACGTGAAACGGTATTTCCGGCACCGTTCGGGGTACCCGCGTTCCAGGACCCGAAATTGAGGCTCGATGAACAAGATGTATTTCGATGTATCCACGGACACTGCATCTGGTGATACAAAAATCAAAACATGAGAGATGTTTATCTGTCAAAGTAACATTTTCGAGGGTAAAATAGACAACTTGGCAATAATGATATAGGCGAAAAGTTCATATTTTGAAGAAAAGAAAAAAAAAGTCCCTCGGTTTAGGTAGAAATTTAATTGAGTAACAGTGCCCTGTTACTTAATAATTAAAAATAAAACAGATTTTTTTTTAATGATCCTTTCCTGGGCATTTACGGTCCCGTTAAATATCGATTGTATTTCAAGACGTGTTTCAATGTATCCATGAGCACTGCATCTGGTAATACAAAAATCAAAACGTTGAGAGATATTTTTCTGGTCAAAGTAACATTTTCGAGGGTAAAATAGACAACTTGACAATAATGATACAGGCGAAAAGTTCATATTTTGAAGAAAAGAAGAAAAAAAAGTCCCTCGGTTTAGGTAGAAATTTAATTGAGTAACAGTGCCCGGTTACTTAATAATAAAAAATAAAACAGATTTTTTTAATGATCCTTTCCTCTGCATCTACGGTCCCGTTAAATATCGATTGTATCGAACTGATTGAGGTGTCGAAAGAGAAGCTCATTAAAGAGAAGTTCGAGAAAGACGTCTTATCGACTTGACCATAGCAGTCTTCTTCGGCGTCTCTGTTGGCCGCGATGAGAGATCAGGAATCCGAACCCAGACCTTCCTCGCCCGGGACTCGAGTCCGAGACAAACGAAGCCGCGTCGACGAGCGTCGATTTCTACGTAATTAGCGGACGACAGTTAACACGATCGCGCGCTTTGATCCATGGAATTTGCACACTCACAGTCGTGCCGTCTCGTTGCTATGGATGCAGAGTCTCGGGAGGTTGTCACGCCGATTCGAGCTGCACCGGTTTCGCTACCGACGCACTGGAAATAGACCGAAAGTCACGACGGTCCGGTCTACGTAATTATATAGTCAAGTCCGAGGCGACGGTTCTTTATTTAGTCGTCGACGACGACCATCGCGTGGGGGTCGCGTGAGCGAGACTAATGAAGTAGCTCTCCAGAAGATCGAGCTCCTTCGACGGTCACTCGAGACTCGTCGAGAAGACCGAGTGTGTCATCCTCCATCCTCGTCGTCTGTGGCGTCTTACCCGATTTTTCCCTCGTCCACCGATCCGAGGGCGAGTAGAGTGAATTGTATAGCTTGATACCTTGTTATTCATAATTCACGGAGTGTCCGCTAGGTGGCCAAAAGTGCCGAGATCACTAGGAGGTTTCTCGCAAGCGCAGATATCAGTGCCCGTTACTATATCTGAGATGAAATGATATTAAAGTTCACTCGGGGAGCTCCGGGCGTTGTAAATCTGAGAGGAATACGTGAAAGATGTTTTCTTTGTCCGTTCGTTCATCCGCAAAACGAATGGTCTGCCTGGGGTTCCCATATTTTTTTTTACCAAATGTTGAACCTGTCTGATTAAATTACTGAAAACCCGCTATAATATTAATTCAATTTAGTTGAAAATGTTATTTTAGGTTAACTCAGTCTGTGAAGGAGCTTCTTATTTCTCTAGTGCCGTGTAAGTATACTGCGTTTCTTTATTTCCGGACCATCCGCCAGATGGCCAAAAGCATGAAAATGACTTGGAAGTTTCTCGCAAGTGCACATGCCAATGTCCATCTTTTAAAAAGTTCATGGGTAACGGAAAGCATTGTTAACAAACTATTAGAGCTGTGATTGGTTGCCAGGAAAGTCCGTGATAAACAAAATCACTTTGGTGTCAAATTTGATAAGAGGACAGGCGGGGCAGCACCCGTAACCTTTTAAAGCTTTATAAGAGCGCAGCAGCGGAAAATTGATTAACCTATTATAGGTGATATTTTGAAATAAAAATTTCCGAGGTCGATTTTGACGATTTTCGGTCCGGAGCCGGATCTACGATTTCTGACAGAAAGATCGTCGCCAAAAGAATAGTTTTTTCAAAATCGATTAAAAAAGGTTAATAACCAGTGTTTTCGGGGGTAGAATATGCTACTTGAGAATGATGGTATAGATTAAAAGTCGATATTTTGAAAGGAAAAAAAATTGGGGTCGATTTTCGGTCCGGAGCCGGATCTATGATTTCTGACAGAAAAAATATTTTTTTCGTCGCTAAAAAAATACTTTTTTCAAAATCGATTAAAAAAGGTTAATAACCAGCGTTATCAGGGGTAGAATATACGACTTGAGAATGATGGTATAGATTAAAAGTCGATATTTTGAAAAGAACAAAAATTGGGGTCGATTTTCGGTCCCGAGTCGGATCTATGATTTCTGACAGAAAAAATATTTTTTTCGTCGCCAAAAAAATATTTTTTCAAAATTGAATAAAAAAGGTTAATAACCAGTGTTTTCGGGGGTAGAATATGCGACTTGAGAATGATGGTAGAGGTTAAAAGTCGATGTTTTGAAAAGAAAAAAAATTGGGTCGATTTTCGGTCAGGAGCCGGATCTACGATTTCTGACAGAAAAAATATTTTTTTCGTCGCAAAAAAAATATTTTTTCAAAATTGATTAAAAAAGGTTAATAACCAGTGTTTTCGGGGGTAGAATATGCGACTTGAGAATGATGGTATAGGTTAAAAGTCGCTGTTTTGAAAAGAAAAAAAAACTGAGGTCGTTTTTCGGTCGGGAGCCTGATCTACGATTTTTGACAGAAAAAATATTTTTTTCGTCGCTAAAAAAATATTTTTTTCAAAATCGATTAAAAAAGGTTAATAAACAGTGTTTTCGGGGGTAGAATATGCGACTTGAGAATAATGGTATAGGTTAAAAGTCGATATTTTGAAAAGAAAAAAAAATTGCGGTCGATTTTCGGTCCGGAGCCTGATCTACGATTTCTAACAGAAAAAATATTTTTTTCGTCGCCAAAAAAATATTTTTTTCAAAATCGATTAAAAAAGGTTAATAACCAGTGTTTTCGGGGGTAGAATATGCGACTTGGTAATGATGGTATAGGTTAAAAGTCGATATTTTGAAAGGAAAAAAAAATTGGGGTAGATTTTCGGTCCGGAGCCGGATCTACGATTTCTGAAAGAAAAAATATTTTTTTCGTCGCTAAAAAAATCTTTTTTTCAAAATCGATTAAAAAAGGTTAATAACCAGTGTTTTCGGGGGTAGAATATGCGACTTGAGAATGATGGTATAGGTTAAAAGTCGATATTTTGAAAAGAAAAAATTTCTGAGGTCGATTTTGGCAAGTTTTCCAGGCACGCGCGCCAGCGCGTGTGATTAGCCTAGTGTAGTATAAATTCAATTTAGTTGAAAAATGTACTTTAGGTTAACTCAGACTGTGAACAAGCTATTTTTGTAGTGGCGTGTAAGTATACTGCGTTTCTTAATTCCCGGAACATCCGCTAGATGGCCAAAAGCATGAAAATGACTAGGAGGTTTCTCGCAAGTGCATGTACCATTATCCGTGATGATATATAGGAAGAAATAATTTTGGTCTTCACTCAGGGAGCTTCGGGTACGATATGGACTTCTCAAGAAGTTGCCATATCTATTCTGGCTCTTAAGCTAGTAAATTTGGTGTTTTCTTCATTCATTCGTTCATCCCAAAAACGAAATGATCTGCCCGGACTCCCATATTTTTTACCGATATCTCCCAAAATTTCACGTTGATTGGCTTGTCAAAGAATTAGACATTCAATGGAAACGAAGATCTTACTTTCACACTGGAAAATCTGTTATCAAAGAATTATGCCTTTTTCCACAAACTGTTGTGTGAATTAAATGTGGAACTAGAAGAATTTTTGCGTAGGAAATTTTGATGTATATAATTAATATGTGGTAAATGCGTTTTTGTATCAGAACGCTGGAGTCGATTACAGTTTTTACAAATGAATTTTATTTCGTTTAAACCTTTTTGTCGATTTTGGACAATTGCAACAGCAACCAATCTTGGTCATAAACACACTTAAAGTGAAAGTCTCGATAGCTTTATATTCGCACGAGTTAGCGACGTTATTTTATTTTTATCTTTTTCTGGGCTAGTTTTCTGAAACTTTCAAACAGTTCAAATTATTACAACATTAAAAGCGCGAACATAATGATTTTTTTGTTCACAAAATGAAACCTTCCAGGAAGAAGCATCATTTAAAAAATGCACAGAACTAATTAGACGAACTTCGATGCTATTACGTGCGATAAAGCGATCATCTTCTCGCGTGTAGCACGAAAGAAATAAAGTGTAAATAAAAAAAACTTCATCGTTGTTGTTTTTACACCAAGAAATAAAAAAAAATAAAAAAAACGATTAATGATAAGGGTGTTCGCAATTGCGTGAGTCTATAGCGTGTCCGGGGCGTCTAGTGGGGTCGGTGGCATTGCACTTTACCCGGCGAGTGCACTTGCGAATCCGCACGCTATCCACAGGATGCAACAACAGTTGCAGCAGGCGCGCGGGCGGTACAAGTAGTGAATGATTCCAGCTCGCCCACAGGACGATCGATGCGTGACCGCGGGCCCGTATATCGCGATCTTCTAATTGACGGTGCACAGAAAAACGAACAAGCACGCGCACGGTCGCTATTTCACCGTTAGGAGGCCTTCAATTTGCATTCAATTCGATTAATTTTTTTTGTTCAATCAATAATTCATCATTTTTACCAGGGTTTCGCGCGAAGAGACCACCGAACGGACTTGTCTAAGGCGTGGAAATAAATTATTCAAGAATTTATCATGTCAGCCTCGAGAGTGAAAAAATTGCTCGTGGATCCGGAGCGGCAATGATTATTTTTACAGTCGTCACTGCGGACGAGAAAAGCGAAAAAACGCGAAGGAGGACGAGAAAAATAACCATAAAAACGGTGATAAAAAAGGAAAGGCACTGCACATACGGCACCTTGAAAGTGTCGAGCAACAGGTTGGGCAGAGAGGGAGACAATGAGACACGAAGATTTTTTTAACTTACTAATCGTAAAATTACAACAACAAAAAAAAACATCGCGAATTACATTCGGTGGGTTCCATTTCACCACTTTTTGGACGCTGCTGATATCGAGATAAAAATATAAAAGATAATTGCCACTTTACTCAATTTACTTAATTACATCTTTATTACCCTCGTCAAAATTTCGCTCTTAATTTTAAGCAGCTCATTGCAGCTCATTGTGCCCTACTTCAACCCCCATTATTCGCGGTACCGTAAGGAACGCTTGAGCATTCTCCTCGCCTGATTGTATCGAGTTTGCTGCACGGCAACGATATAGTCGGCAGCAGCCAGAAGCAAGTAAGACTGTAGCACGATTTTCAAGGAGCGCAGCCCCCGCCTGAAACTCGAGCTGGACGTACTGCCATAGTTATAAAGTAACGTAGTTGCGGAGAGGCCGAGCGGGCAGCGAGATATATCGCTCTTGGGGATAAATCGGTATTGGCCAGCAGCTTTCAGGCCGCGCAATATGCTCGATTACCGTGTGAACGCATTAAACCCCGGGGCTCGCTTAGCCGCGGCATGGACTGTTACAGTGTAGGCACTATTTTGCATGCAGATATTATAGATATATGGACGGCGTCGACCTTCCGCTATTAATCGAGCGCAAATTCCAAGAGTTACGTGCCTTGCCCGACTAGTTTTATGCACAGTGCGTTACGTTACGGAGGCGATTGCGATGCTTAGCGCGTTTTCATATACGCTTGTCTGTCATATACGTCCAGTCGCACCCGGCGAAGCCGCTAGCCTTGCCACAGATTTTTTTGGAGGTCTATGGCATAAAACAAAATAAAATTGTATCTGGAGACGCGATCTCCGAAAAAAATTAGGTGACGGTGACCTTTTTTTTCGAGATTTTTCGTCTTGGCAAAATAATTGGACCAATTAGTCAGCTAAACGCTTGACACACTATCATTTTTAAAAATAAAATAGTGGTAATTAAATCCTTAAAACCTAAACAAAAATTGAGGCAAAGTCTTCTTGAGTTACATCCGTGAAATCCAAACGGAGAGAGACATAAGAAAATCAGAAGAATAAAAAAATAAAGAATGTAAAACACCGTTGTTAGCCTCGCGGCTTCTCTCGTTCGTTCGATTGCGAAATTAAGGTTGATGCTCACGCCCCATCGGGCATCGGCCGCGAACGGCGTCGACGTAGCTTCAAGTTCTCTCGTTGCTTGTATTTCTGTTGCTGCCGCAGTTGCTTCTGACTCTTTTCTGTTGCCGGCTTCAAGGCGATTCCACTCTCTTCGGCGATATTCGCACGCGCGCGACTCGCGATTCGGCCTTACTCCAATAATCCTCGTCGCCAGACAATTCCCTCTCGATGTATAACCTCGCAGCCCTCGCCTCGGCAGATATACAGATCCAACGGAGATCCAGCGGCAGCTCGTAGCGTCCGTCGAGCAATCTATAAACAAAAAGACGTAATCCCTGAATGCATCGCGTATATAACACGATGATCTAACGCGTCTAACGCGCGTTAATCGCAATTGTCCAAGTTATTCAACATATTTTCTCGTGAGCCTCGAAGAATTTTCAAGGCACTCGTGCATACTTACGTCGTCGGCGGCGAGGGACACGCGCCACTGATCTCCAGGAATCCCGCGGATTCCCGCGAGATACGGACTCAACGATCCTGTAAATCGTCGGCCTCTCTCCGCAGGGTGCAACAGATCTGCAACTTTATACGGTCGTATTATATCGATGGCAATCGCGTTCGAGATCGCACGCGCTCGATATTTCAAAATATATACACCAACCTCATATATATATATCTATATAATTTGTTGTACGGCTTCTCGGGAGTGAGAGGCTCCCGCGGCCTCGAAAATTCCTTCCCCGATCTCTCAACCTCGGCGGCGGCGGCGGCAACTCCTTTTCTGCTGATCGTGTTTATGAAAATTAGAAATTCAGATGATATATCCGAGAAGAAAATGGAGAAGAGGAAAAGCAGTCGCGGCCATCGCGGCGGCATCGGCTCGCGGATCGAACGTGGGGTGTCGAGGGGAAAACTAGTCTGACGTCTTGCATCTAGCATATTCACGCTCTGTTAATTCTCGCGCACGAACGATCGAACTATCCGCACAGCGAGCGACATCCCTCGTGTGTTTATTATCGCTTCGCGTTATCCGAACGGATAATTTATTCGCTCGGGCAAAACTCCTCTGACGTGGCTTTCACTGTCAAAGCTCCCTGGAAGAGTCCATCCTGGAAGTGCGTTCTTTTTATTCGCTGTCATCTTCTTGCATTTCCTCGTGACGATTTTGTTATCAATGAGAATTAAATTTCGTGGTTCTCTTGACAAGTTCTGTACTGCCTGCGATGGGCAAATTGTTTCTCAATGTTTTCAGACGGTTTTGCAAAATAATTGATAATAGTGAAATTTAGTTTGCCTTGCGTATAAATAGAAAGTCATGAATGGCGATTATTCGTACGTAATTTCATAAATTTACGAAAGATTCTAGCAATATTTCGATTGATTTTTTTATTCGTCAAATATCGTCCAGAAGACATTTTTCTCGACATTTCAGCACGAAGATATTTTTGACGCTTTTTTATCGATATTCCAGCACGAAATTTTAATAACAATTTTTGTTTCAATTATCGCTCATTTGACTAGTCCCAGTTTTATCGCTGATAAAACTATCCGCGATAGAACGTTTCGCTGACGGAGGCCGGACCTTCGTTCCATAGCCCCGGGTTATGCGGAATTGTAATTACCGGTTTGCGGCGAGCAAACTCGAGGAAATTTACGGTTTTGGGTGGGGCGCGGTTATATCCTTGCGCGTTCCCCAGCGCGATTTAAGGATTCTTGTCCGAGCAGTCGATTTAATATCGAGCCATTACCCTCCCTGAGTCTTTGGTTCGATTTAGCGTTCGGCGGTGCGGCAGTCTCTGCGAACTCTATAAGTCAGCAGGCCGCAGCAATAGTATTGTGCTCGGCACGGACGACGTTGTTGCATATTGCACCGTGGCCTGGCTCTCCCATGGAATCTAGTTATTCGTCCGGCCTACCGGTTCGTGCACTGCAACAAGGAACGAGGAAATTATGTAACGAACAATCGTATTATATAGTCCATACGTACCTGATACACTCCATTCTGACACGGCTCATTCAGAACGTATCCCTCTTCCTTTTGCTTGTATTTTCCTTTAATGAAAATCCATTATATCAGTCTCTTCCTACGAGTTTCATACGACATCCGTGTTGTCTTTTTTATCTCCTACGACGCGATTCTTCTTATCAGTTGAATGGGAATCTCTGGGGAAGAAAATAACACGGTGAAGTTTGATACATCCTGTTCGCCGCGTTGCTGGAGCAAGTTTCTTTTGTCAATAAAAAAAAACATTGCGCAAGGCGTTACATTACAGGAAGCTTGAATAGTAAAACATTCATCGCCCCACCAAGACCTGAGTAACAGACATTTTTATTGTTTTTAATTGTCCGTTATTGAGAAACATCGGCGAGGCGTTACGGATTTAATTTTTAATGAGTGCCGCGCTGTAATTAAAAAAAATGTTTTCTCAATAATTTTAATTTCGTGGGTTGACTTCGTTCTGCATGGGAAATTAATAATTAACGTCGTCGATGATTGAGTTTACTATGATTTTCGAAAAAATAACTAGTAATTGCATCTACAGAAACTGTTTCGTCAGTGCGCGTAATTGAAAAATGATTTTTTTTTTTTTTCGGAACAAAAAAATCTTGTTGATTTTACAAAGTGCGAAATTGCTGTACGATTATCCCGATGTGTTATTTGTATAGCAATAGGCCGGTTTTCCTGCGGCGGCCGACTAGCCGAGCACGCCACGTATCGACTATACTACAATCGGTAACATCGCGCGTATCGCAATGTAGAACGAATGAATGGAAGCGTCGTACACGTCTGGCTCGTGTAAGGATATCAGGGGCGTGGGGTCCCTTGCGACACCCGACTATTCTATATACTCGCTTTTACAATCGACTTCCACCTGGACCACCGTCGCAACCCGCGCTCGCGGGCTGAATGCAGTAATGCGCGCTGCTTCAAAATGCTGCCCCTGAGACCCGGTTCATTTATAGCCGCCGTAAAAAAATCTGGGATACATATAAAAGGGGTTTTACACTTTCATTGGCTATCGTTAAATTTTTCGTCACCAGAACACTGTGTCGCAACGTGTTCGCTGCCGGTGCTGTAAGTTCACCTCCACCTGTGTGTACCCTCGGTGCACTATTGCTCCATTCATACCTCATCTCCGCCCGCTCCCGCTGAAGCTGGCCCAAATACAATGCAGTTTTACGAGCCGAAGCTCAACGTCACTCTACATTGTGAGAGCCATTAAATACTTTATTTATACGCGACGATATGCACGTCTCGAAAGTTCATGCAGGACAGAGTAGAAAAAAGTTTGCTTGTAAAAAAATATATATTCAATTGTAGAAAAAAAAGACTAAAATTTCCCCGGGGTATTAAACGATTTAACCACTCCTGTAATAATTCAATATTCTTAAATATTTTAAAACAATCTCGATAATTATTTTTTAAAAGGCTGAAGGACTCCGGTCGATGGCCTATTGACAATGCGACCAGAAAACAAAATGTACAGGGCACAGAAAGGGAGAAAAAAAGTATAATGTATTGTCAATAAATATCGTTTACTACTACTACTACATTTAAAAAAAATAATTTTCATAATTTTCATCCCTCTTCAATAACGTTAATAATGTTATTATTTACACGTTTAAATTAAATTACGGAGTATTAAATGATTTAACCACTCCTGTCATAATTTAATATTCTTAAATATTTAAAAACAATTTCAATAACTATTTTTAAAAATAATTCTCATAATTGTTATCCCTCTCCAATAACGTTAATAATATTATTATTTACAGACACGACTTTCGTGCATTAGTAACAATTCCAGTCTCCCGCCGAAATCCAAATAACAAGCGCCTTGACCGTGGCTGCAGCGAACCGCACGGCTCAGGGGAAAATTATCGAGAAGTGAGGTCACTCCGCGGGCGAGTTGCCGTAGGCCGAAGAGGTCGGCGGCGCTTCCGCGGTCGTGTCCCTCGTTATATCGCCCGATTGAGACGAGGCGAGACTCCGCCGCGGTATATATACAGTCATACAGTTCACGCGCGGCTGTAAACACGGGTTTATCCGTTGTAACTGCCGGGACGGCTGGACGCCTCTCGCATTGAGATATCGCAAAAGTGTATTGCACGCCGGTTCGATTCACCGGGCGACAGGTGAATCGTCGACGGACCACAGACAGGTCGCCGAGCGATTCTCACTCACGATACCCATCGTTCTATCGAGACGCTGCAATCATCAGAGCGCCACAAAGACCCGGCGTCCCGGACTCTCGTCATTCCAGTGCGCGTTCGCTTCGACGCGCGTAACAACCGCTTCTACTCGGCCTGGCACGTAATCCGCACGCAGCCGCGCGCGTTCCACGCAAGACCCACGGCGGCAACGAGTCCCGCGATCGCCCCTCGCGACATAATCGCCACGACAGAATACGACGCGCACGGCACACACTCGCGTAATTCATAAAGACCTCTAACGCGTGTTCCGTTTCACGGTTGAGCAAGCGAACAAGCGATAGAACCGATCGGGGAGTGCGCTTCGGTCGCGAAGACTGTGTCGCCCCCTCTGTTGTGAATTTCGACAGCATAGATGCCATCGTTTGTGTGTCTCCCTCTCTCTCTCTCCTTTGTCTCTCTGTCTCCGTCGATCTCCTACTCTTCTGGCTTTGTCAAAGCCGCGTGAGCGCTAACTTGTCGTGCAGCGGTTGAAATGAAAAATGGCGAAATACGATCGGGCACGACTTGCACGCCAATGGTGTTTAATGGATCATGCTCGAAACGGACGGGTGATCAATCGTCATCACGCGGTGCATGTAGGGGGGAGGAGGGGGAGGTGTACGCGGTTGCTAGGTTGACTGCTGCTGTCGTGGCTCGTGTGTTTTGAAACGAAGGTGATCAGCGCCCCCTGCGAGGCTGTCTTTCTTTCGCTGACCTTGGTAAGTGTAGACACACAGAAGGTTATGTTGCCAGGGGGAGAGAAGCGGATAGGTCGTTAAGTGGGAGTGCCTGATTATAATTTGCGGCTGTGACAGTGAAACGTCGGAGAATTTTCTGCAGATGTGGGGAAGCGGATAATGATATCCTGTTGGAGGCGAAGGAATTGCGGCGGATAGGACGCGCGGAGTGCAACACGCCTAGAGAAGCCGCGCGCGCGCTCTCGTTACGCCTGAGGGACGTCCTGACGTTGTTAGCCGCGCAGCGCACGGCGCGGCGGAATAGAGATCGTTGGATTTGCACTCACGGCTCGCGCCTTACCTCCGCGCAGATAAGCGCACGATAGACGGACGACGTTGCAAAAGCCTGGGCCTCGATTCTACAATATAGGTACGTGTGAACGAATGTTTCCGATTAACGAAGATTTATCGGGAATACGGTAGAGATTTAGAGGGTTTTTTTCGGGCGAGAGAAACGTCGAGGTTATTTGTTTTTACTTTGCGTTCGATAAATTTCCGGTGAATCGGGGTCGTCGGGGTTCATGTGGACCGCTAATGTTCGTAAAATTGGTTTATGTTGATTGTGTGGGAATGATTGTTAGTGCATCTATAGGCCTGATGTTTAGGGCTTTATCTCGAAATAATTGGTTGGGGAACCAATTAATTAATTATTGTTAATTGCGCGAATTAATTAGTCTGAATAACACGATTGTCAATTTAATCAATCGCGTAATTGTAAGACTAATTGCCATCGACGGATGGATATAAATGGCAATGTTCTTCGTCAAGGCAATTTAATTGTCTTCTGGATCTGGAGAGTCGACCAACTTGTAGATAGAAATTACTTTTGGTCCTATTTTTTCCGCAAATTGAAGGCAACGGTCCTTGACCTACAAAAAATTATTTCTAGTAGGTTTCCATTTCGATGTCCCCCATTCGACTTCGAGTCACGCAATCCAATTAATCATTTCGTTATTTTTATAACAACGATTTTTTTTCTTCGTTCTGCAATTGAAAGGTTTAATTCAAACCGATCGAGCACCGCGAATCATATTCGCTATTAATTTTTCGTTTTATTCAGTTGATCTACGATCAGCAGCGAAGTATTTTTTTTATTCGCAGGAATTTCATTTCTCAAGTTATTTATCATGAATCGAGTGGATACAGAAGTCTCACTATGTAACTTGCCGTATATATCCCGGGGTTCAAGAGATCGCACTGCGATTACGGATAGACATAGCCTCGCGGGACTTGCACCTGGGCAACGCCCGCTCGGCGCAAGATCGTGCTAAATACGTCCAGCGCAGGGCAGCTCGACTGAGTTCGCAACGATTGCGCAATTGAGCTTGATTAATTAGCATCGTTACAGAGACGGCAGAGCCCGAGCAACTGTATCCACCACCTATGCGTGTGCTGTAGGTACACCCTGCGCGGTGTGTAAAATCGCCCAAGGGGACCCAACCGATCTCCTCCCCTTCCTTCGCAACGTCGAGAGAATCCCTGTGGAATAGAGAAAATATCGGCAGGATGTAAAAGCGTGACGGATCGCAGTGGCGTAATAAAAATCAAATCGCGTCGAGAGAAAAAAAACTTAATTATCTTTCAATCGTACTATAAATATTTTGAGCCGCCCCGAAGACAACACACGTTAAAAAGTTAAAGCCCATCCGAACAAATTGGCGCAGGCTGCTTTGCAAAGAAAAAAAAAGGAAAAAACGAACTTCGTGTCCGCGTTAATTTCCATGAAATAAATTATTATAATCACTAAATCATCAATTTCGACGAAATAAATTCATTAGACCCCGAGCCACTTCCGAGTGAGACTTCTCTCGTCGGACAGGCAAATCTCGAAAGCAAAGGTTAGACCAAACATTTTTTTACGGCCGAAACCGACGTTTTCGGTGAGAGAGTCCCGAGAGCGCCGACCGATCTATAACATTATATCACCGCGTATACAGCTGTACACAAGATCGTAGGCTCGCCGGGGGGAAAGAGAGTTACGTGATACCGTATAAATTTCCCTTCTACCGCTGCGCGCTGCGGTCACTCTCGATCGTTCCTTCCGAGCGGATTTCGGGTGACTCCGCGGCTGCGTGCCACGGCCGGCCGACCAGGGCGCTCGCGCACAGCGGGGGAACCCCGCGACTCGGAAGTCCCGGGTGTCGGCGGGAGTCTCGTCCCCACCGCGCCGCGCGGCAAAATATATATCAAATTATATATTACAGCAAATGTGCGTGCGGCGTGTGACGGCGACCGAGGAGCCGAAGCGGCGGCGGCGGCGGCAGCAGCAGTAGCCGCCGCACCAGCCGCCGCCGGGCCACGAGCGCCTTTCCACGTGAAAGTAAAGTCTCTTATACCGGAGCAATAGTTGACTGTGAACGCGTGCCCGTGGTCTGTTCGCGCCGCCGCCGTCGCTGCCGTTCGGCCGGCTGAGAAAACACACGAGCGAGAGGGAAAGGAGGAGAGAAACGACGAGGAGAGAGAAAAGGACCGCGCGTCACGGGGAGGTTAGACCTCCACGTTTTACCACCGCCACGCGGCCCGTTGTCTCTCCCCGGCCTGCGCCGCCGATACTCGGGGGGGCCTCAGCCGCGAAAGAGCGACGAATCGACCGACACTTTACCAAGCGCCGAGTCTACGAACGGATCCGACGCACTGCGCTCGCCGGGCCCCGGCATATTACTCGCTAATTCACGATCGACACGCGACTGTCTTCTGAAAGAAACTATTTTCTTTTTTTGTTGTGAACACAAGAAAGAAAAAAAAAAACACGCACCGACCCGCATTTCACATTGACAATTTCGAGAGTCTAAATTGGTCCGAAGAAATCCGGATATCTTCTCTTTGGTCTAATACTGGAATCGTTGCACTGTTGTTATTATTTTCGTTTTGTGATTCGACTGATAGTCGGGAAATCACTTCTAGTGGATTTCAATTGTCTTTTTTTCTTCTCTTCGGCTTTTCCTTCGGCCGTATCGCGTGACATTGGGTAATCTCGGAACTCGAGGGGGAGAAAGAGAGAGAGAGAGAGAGAGTTTTTATTCTCGTGCGTGCGTGAGGGTTGCACAAAGCAAAACAGTAAACAAGACGCTCGGCGATCGGGCGCGCGCGCGCGCGTTGTGTCAACCTTGGAAATTGACGCGTCCGACGAGGAAGGAAGTAGAAGGCGCACAGGAAGGAGGGAGGAGAAGTGGGTGACCGAGGAGGCAGAAACGGGATAGGAACCGAGCGAGAGCGCGCGCGGGTTCGGCGCTGGGGGTGGAGGAAGGGAAGGACCGGCACACTTCGCGGCGGCGTTACCGTGCCTGCCTACTCTCCGGGCGTAAGTAGTTAAGGCCGTTCGTTGCCGCGCGCACGCCAACCCAGCGAAGCGTCCAGTGATCGCGAGGATATCGGAGCAACTCAACTGCTCTCTGCCTACCTGCGAGCGATAAACCACAACACCACACGACACGACTCCCGCAACTTATTTCGTTCGTCACACCGCGAAACGAACTTCGAAACCGAAATTCATCGAATGCGAAAATAATTTTTTTCACGTTTTTTCGATCTTTATAAATAAAAATTATTGGTGAAAAAAAAAGGATAATAATAATAATAATAATTGAGAGAACTTTAATTCGCGAGAATTGTTATCGGTGGACTGTTTCGATTTATTTATCGCCGAGGAAGAGACGAATAATATAAAGGTGTTACAGAGGAATCGGTGTAAAATCGGCAGGGCGAGCGAGAGATAAGACGTGATTGATCGAAGGCGCAGTGACCGCAAAGTGTATATTCATCGCGGAAGAGTGGACATCGAGGACTCGGCAGGATGAGAGGTGCGGTGCTCACCGCTTGCCTCCTGGGCTTCGCCCTCGCGGGAAGTCCCAGGCTGCCCAGGACTTCCGCCGATCAGCGCAGCATACGAAACGCCAACGTCAGCAGCAACAACGTCACTGCGGGGAATATTTTGCCGGCGTCCATAAGGGGATCGCAGCGGAATAGGTGAGTGCGGAATTACACGTTTCTTTTTTTTTTTCTTGCGTCTCTGCTTCCCGCCGCGAGTGAAAAGAGATTCCGGCTCTTTTACTGACATCCGCGCGCGTGAAATTCACCTTTGAAATTTCGCAATTGCGAAAGCTGGCATAAATTAATCGACATTGCGTTCCTGGCGATATCGAGAGATCGATTGTCAACGTCAAATTATCCGCGAAAAAAAAAATATTCGCAGACATTTCGATTCGTGTGACAGATTTTTTTTGTTTTGTCAATCGAGATTAGCGATTTTTGAGCATTTTTAATGAAAATTATCAGAAGCGAATGACGTTTGTGATCCACGAACGAAATCGGCGCCAACGAGACTGACAGGAAGGCAAATTTTACGTATTTCAATGTCAATCATAAAACAAAATTATTGCATTATAAACCCTTTTTTATAAAAGTTTCATCAAAATATCAAGATGAGAAAAGCAAAAACAAAATGTTTTCACCGAAAAAATTGTCTGACGTGCGAAATAATTTTATTCGCTTAAAAATGTTACTTTTATACGATCGGTACTCGATTCAAGCCTCGAGCAGTGTGTGTTACACGGCACGAGAATTTTCTGGACCCGAGTTTGACAAGAAGGAAAGTAAAACTGGCGCGCGTGTCCCACCGCTGGGGAGAAAAATCGTCAGGTCGGTGTGTGTTACCGGAAAAACTTGAGCAATAACGAGAATTTATATAGACTCGTGTGAGCGGGAGTGGCGCGCGCACGCGGGAAATCAAAACGAGACGGCTAAAAGCTTGTGTTGTGCCTGCGGAACCTGTGGAAGTTACGTGCGTGCACGAGAACGCGATTCTCGCTAATTGCGCCATTCGTCTTGATTCTCTCGGTCGTTGGCTGTTTTCCCTCTTTCTCTCTTCTCGACTCGGGACCCTCGGGACCCGGCGAGCCGTCCTCTCTGTCTGCGTTATGAGCCTAGCGTTTCTATCTCTTGCGATCATCGGTTAAACGAACGGAAAGAGAAATAGAATGAGCGATAAAACGAGGATTACAAAATAGTTATCGGACGTAATTTATGAGAGGAAAACCAGTACTGCAATTCGCTTGGCGCATCCTTTCTTATAAAAAAATCCATGGATCTGCTGTGAACAAAAAACGGCCTCCCTGTTTTTTTGAATCCTCTATCAACGTAATTTTTCATTCTAAGTACAAATTCGTACGTACTTTTTTTAAAATAAAAAAATGGTTCTTCATTTCTCGTTTTTTCACTCAAATTCCGTCTGCATCGCGAACAGTGCAAAACGTCCGATTACATATATAAGATTGTCGTTCGCGGAAAGTTCGTCTAAATCAATTCGTCTAAATCAATTCGTCTAAATCAATTCGTCTAAAAATCAATTCGTCTAAAATCAATTCGTCTAAGACCAATTCGTCTAAATCAATTCGTCTAACATCAATTCGTCTAAAATCAATTCGTCTAAATCAATTCGTCTAACATCAATTCGTCTAAAATCAATTCGTCTAAAATCAATTCGTCTAAAATCAATTCGTCTAAATCAATTCGTCTAAAATCAATTCGTCTAAAATCAATTCGTCTAAAATCAATTCGTCTAAAATCAATTCGTCTAAAATCAATTCGTCTAAATCAATTCGTCTAAAATCAATTCGTCTAACATCAATTCGTCTAAAATCAATTCGTCTAAAATCAATTCGTCTAAAATCAATTCGTCTAAAATCAATTCGTCTAAATCAATTCGTCTAAATCAATTCGTCTAAATCAATTCGTCTAAAATCAATTCGTCTAAAATCAATTCGTCTAAGACCAATTCGTCTAAATCAATTCGTCTAACATCAATTCGTCTAAAATCAATTCGTCTAAAATCAATTCGTCTAAAATCAATTCGTCTAAATCAATTCGTCTAAAATCAATTCGTCTAAATCAATTCGTCTAAAATCAATTCGTCTAAATCAATTCGTCTAAAATCAACTTGTCATGTCTTCTACACGGATTGTTTTAGATGAATTTGGTTGTTAATTTTCCTTTAAAAATTTTTTTTTTTTGTTTTTTGTTTTGTTTTGTTTTGTTTTGTTTTTTTTTTTTTTTTTTATTTTTTTTATTAATTATTTACGAAGTGTTGCATTGTAACGAATGATTTCCGCTATAGTATTTTAGACGAATTGATTTTAGACGAATTGATTTTAGACGAATTGATATTAGACGAATTGATTTTAGACGAATTGATATTAGACGAATTGATTTTAGACGAATTGATTTTAGACGAATTGATTTAGACGAATTGATTTTAGACGAATTGATTTTAGACGAATTGATTTTAGACGAATTGATTTTAGACGAATTGATTTTAGACGAATTGATATTAGACGAATTGATTTTAGACGAATTGATTTTAGACGAATTGATTTTAGACGAATTGATATTAGACGAATTGATTTAGACGAATTGATTTTAGACGAATTGATTTTAGACGAATTGATTTTAGACGAATTGATTTAGACGAATTGATTTTAGACGAATTGATTTTAGACGAATTGATTTAGACGAATTGATTTTAGACGAATTGATTATTAGACGAATTGATTATTAGACGAATTGATTTAGACGAATTGATTTAGACGAATTGATTTAGACGAATTGATTTAGACGAACTTTCCGCAAATCAAGATTGTAGATACTCGACGTGGAAGACCCTGTGCTTTCTTTCATTTTTGTATAAAGTATCTGTAAAAACTGAGCCCAAAACCACAATTACTTTTCACAGCAGCCCATGCGTTCCATTCAATTTTCCGCATTAACTAAACATGAGTTCGTCACAGCTGTACACAGCTATATACGTTATAACGTATAGCAAGAATCATCACGGTGAAAAATATCTGGCTAGACAGTCTTGACACTGCGAAGACTTCAGGGATTTCCGTAATTTTTGTGCAATGAAGTATTTTGAAAATAAATAAATAAAATGTTAATCACTGAGGCCAAAGCCACACAATAATTTTTCACAGCAGCCAGTGCGCGTTCCATGCAATTTGCGGTGTTGAATCAACGCGCGTGTCGTCGCACCTGTAACGTACAACGAGGATCACCGCGATAGAGCATAGCTAGAGGCTGCTCACACAAGAAATACACACAGAGAGGCTTAGCAAAGAGTTAATACCTACGCGAAGAGGTGAAAGTTCCACGCGAAACCGCGTCCGTTTTTATCTAGACGTTTTTTTTTCTTCTTCCTCTTCTTCTCTCCTGTCTCCGTCCTCGTCCTTTTTTCTTTTTATTTCGCTCTTCCGCTCCGCCTCGCTCGCTCGCGAAGACGAACGAGAAAACACATCACGCGCTGCCGCCGCCGCGACAGCAGCCTCGCGATTCGACAGAAACGGTTTCCGTCTCATCTCGCTCTCCATCCATCATATGGCTAATTACGCACAGCCATACGTCAACTTGTGCGTACGGACGCGAGTGCCGCCGGACGGCAGCCGCTTTACTTCCTTTGCGCTAGGAGCGACCAGCCTGTGGCTAAATCTTTATTACGAGAGCAGCCAACAGGTTGAGGGTTTTCAAGAGTCACTCGGCTGCCCCGCGATTTGCAGAGTCAGAGCTGTTTGACTGCGATACACGAGTCGCGTGTACGGTGGGACTTTGCATATGCGTGAGAAACACGTGTGTGAGAAGATAGTTCGGTGACCCTATGTGTGGTTTTGAGCATCTTCCGGTTGGCCCGCAGCTTCATTTTTCGTCTCTTCGATTTATTCTCTCGATTTTTTTAGCGATTTTTTAAACGAGCACTCAAACGTGTAGTGTGCATATTACAACAAATATCGTTCAATTAATTTGAAGATAAGAACAGTTCCGCACAGTCGACTTGCGACGTGTTTTGTATATTTTATGTGTGAAACATGGGCGAAGGTTTTGTTGTTTTAATTATCTTCTCATAGCTAAACAGGTAGTTTTATTGATGCAAGAAAATTTGGTGTGCCGAGAATTTCTTGTTATCGCGGCAAAGTCATTAGTATAAACGGCAAAAAATGTGTATTGGTGAGGCAAGAGTTATGTGGCTGCAAAAAGATTTATTGGTAGTAAGAAAGCAGCATTTTTTTCTTTGCCAGCGAATTTTTTTTCGTAGCAAGATACATCAAGGCAAATCTCAAAATATATCGCATACACAACATTTATCGTTGAAAATATATTTTTCGCGTGTACTTAATTCCCATGGGGTTGCTGCTCGGACCTAACGCGATCACGAAAAAATGATATCTCGTCTTTGGAGTTCGCGTAGTTCAAGGCTATTTTTGTATTCAAATATATATATATATATTCTTTTTTTTTAGTTACAAGGTGTATGCTAAATGACTATGTAAAGTGGATATTTTTGGGTGTAAACGACTATTCTCGCGAGATTCTTCGGGCTGATAAAATCAACGATTTCGAGGAGATTCTTATTTTAAATCTGTTCGCGATTTCTTTCCATCTCGCCTTCGCCCTCCTCTCGCGCATCTGTTTCGACGCTCGACGTGCGTGTCGGGCGTCAACGATAATCTCGATGCGGGTCCACCTACACCGCGTTTTACACGGCACGAAAGCTCGGTGCATGAGTTGCGTGCACTGCCACGACGACCAGACACCGTGGGAATAATGCGAATATAGTACGCCTGTTAGCTGCGACTTATTTCACGGCTATATAATAATACCTCGTTCCGCGGCTTCGCGGTCAATGTCCGAAAGAAAGTTTTGGTATTGCGAAAGAATAGGAGGAAAGTTTTCCTTTCTAGTTGTCTCCCTCTCCACCTCCCGCCGACTCCAGCATTCGGGAGTCCCGGGGCTAATCTGGGAACCGTGATATATTTTTGAAAGCCAAAAAAAGATGAAAAAAAACAGAAAAATATATACGTTGTCTCGTGTAATTACATTCGGGCTTGAGTTGCAATAAGCCTTTCTAAATACAACATTCACTGCGTTTATTGCTCAGTGAATGTGGAATTTTCGTGTAGTACAGCCCGCATTTTCTCCTCGTCTGCACTCAACTAAATCTGACAACTTCCGTCAATGATAATTACATTTCAAATACTCACTGTAATAAATAACGCGAACTACGATTTATTTACATTATGTACATTTTTTTCGTGCACGCGAGACTAGATTTTATAACTTAAACCATTTTGGTGCACTTCATTTTTTAATTACACTGAAACAATGTGTTTATCTGATCCATATAACTAATTTTATAGCTGTATTATAAATGAATTGTAAATACTGATTTATGATTCATTTTGAATTACTGGCATTTCGATCGGTCCTTAAAAAAATCTTTCGATTACGGTGCTCCCTGCAAACCCGGGTGTTAAGCGGCGCATAATTAAGCGCCAGGGAGACGTCTGCATCGTCCAGAGAAACTGCGAGAGCTGCACACCATTGTCTTATACCTCGAACCGAGCGATCGAGGTACGAGCACCCAGCATTCCGCGCGCGTGCCATTGTACAAAATTCAATCGTCGCGGTGCTAAATCTCGCGTGGGTCCTTAGTGGTCTCCGAGTGGTTTCGCGGAAAACCACGAACGGGCGAAACACAAACACCGCGCGTACGCTCGAGCGCCTTGAGCATTCGTCCTGGCCGAAGTCCTGCCCACCCCGACGTGATTTATTTATAATTACAGGTTCTTCTCCGCAGGCGAGGCGGAGGCCGCGCGAGCGCCGGATCGAAGATCGAGCTATCTATACGAAATTGACCGTGAGTAACACCTGCTCGGTCCTTCGATTCTCGGTGGGTCCCTCCGTGTGTGCGCGACGTTCCTACGTGCTCAAAAATATTTGCGCTTGAACGCAGCTCGATCCGCGCTGCGTTTGCGTCTGTGTAACGCTGCACGTGCTACACTGAGAAAAAAAACACATGTTTGAAACAACAATACTATATTTTTTCAGTATTGTTGAATTTCAGGGAATTTACAGTATAATTCCTAGGGGGAACGTTTATATTTTATAGTTACGACAATGAGAAAAAATAATAGCTGCAAACGTAATAATAGCTGAACTAATCAAATACCTGGTATCCAGTACCAATCGATATGATCGTTCCTCCTGCGAATTACATCGGTATAGTTCGACCAACTATTCTACTATATTTTTCTCTGAGTGTACAACCATTCACGCTTGTATACGCAGCTCGATCCGGCGCACACGAATTCGTCGATAATTCGATCTGCCCGCGTCGGGAGGTTAAAAATTCCTCAGGGATTTCGTGGGCGCTCGGAGTGCAACTCGAGAATTTTAACGAACGACGAGTCGCGAACTACACGCCACACGCGCTCGCCTCGCGTAGCGAGGGCCACGCGGAGAGAAAACACGATCGATCAATCGTGTCCCGCATCCAGCTGCGAGCGCAGCGGTTCCGACACCGGCGCGATTAGTCGTGGAACATTTTTCCAACCTGGCAGCGGTGAATTAGGTACAGATCATCGAGCTACGCTACGTGGTCCGCATCTCGATGCACTTTGATCCGCTCCACGATCGCCGAAGCGTTGTGCGCGTTCGCTGGATCGCTCGGGTCGATCCCAAAGCGCGCGGCTTCTTGTTTAGACAGTCGTGGCTAAACGCCGACCGCAACTGTCACAGCTTGAGACTCGTTGAGCGCGCTGGCCGATCGAGCGGGTAATCGGATCCACGCGATCCCGGTGAGAAAACATTTGACAGTCATTAGGGAAAGACGTTTTCTTCGTCGAACATAAATTTCTTCGTGTAGACCCGTCGACTCTCGAGATTAGAATATTTTGACAAATTTGCTCCGGGGAAGATAAAAAAAAAGAGGAGAAAAAGATTTATGTACAGAGGAAGCGAACAAGCGGAAGAAAAGAAAGGGCGTGAAAAGCTTTTAATTTGTCGTTCAGACAGTTCAGCTACATTGCGACTGCAACTGTCACAGTTTAACACTCGTGGGCGTTGATCGATCGTGGGTAACTCGATCCACGTGATCAAGGCCAGAGAAAAATTGCTGCCAGTCATAATCGTTTGGGAAGGACTTTTTCTTCGTCAAACCATAATTTTGTTCGTGTAGTGCTGTGTCAGCAGCGTCCCATCGACACTGAACATATCAGAGTGTCTCGATGTTCACACAGCGCGAGGGGCAAAGAAAAAAAAATAGAGAGAGAGGAAGAAAAGAAAGGGCATGGAAAACGTTTAGCTTGTCGTTTAGACAGTTCAGCCAAATTGCGACTGCAACTGTCACAGTCTGACGCTCGTGGACGTTGATCGATCGTGGGTAATCCGATCCACGTGTTCGAGAAGACATTTTGGTGCCAGTCATAGATGAGAGAGACTTTTTTTTCCTTGCTCAGTTTTTTGCTCGTACCTGTAGTGCCATTAGCCGCCGTGTCTGTCTCATCGGCTGTGAGCATTAGAACTATTCGATGAACATATCGCCCAGGGGCAAAAAAAAGAAATACCGAAAGAAAGAAGAAATGAGATAAAAACACGGAGGAAGCGAATGGGAGGAAGGAAAGAAAGGCCAGGTGTGCGTGTGTCATGTAGACAGGATATATCTAGCACAGGCAAATCGGCTGGGATTAAATTCGATGGAGCGATTTACGACGTCGTAATTTCATCAACGTTGGGCCGGAGATAAGAAAGGGGAAAAGTTGGGAATAAGACGGAGAGGGAGAGAGATCGATATAAAAGAAGAGGTGAGATGGACCGCACGAGGCCTTATTCGAATTTCTTTCTTTTCTCTTAATCACACGATCTCTTATTCCCGGCCGGCCTCGTTCCCTCGATTTTTCGAACCCTCGCCGGGCGCTCGCATCCTTCCGGCGCCGCGGTTGCACCTCCTCCTCGTCGTCTCGATCGTCTTCGCGCGGCGGGCGGGGGCCTTCGAATAGAAAGTTAGGCTGTTTATTTTTCTTGTGTGTGTGTGTGTGTGTGTGTGTGTTTTTTGTCTTTTGTTTTTCCCATCATCCCGGGGCGGTCACGCGAACATTACAATATTTTATAACTCTCTTTAATAATTCATTTCCGTAAGAAGACTTTTTTGATTACGCCTCGAGCGCGAGTCTCTCACGCGGCGCGATGGACGTTACGTTTGAAGAGATCTAAGTGTTAAGAGCGTCCGTCGAGGTTGTCCCAAAGGAGCAATTAACGCCCCGCGTGAGTCTCGTTAATGAGAGCCCGGAAAAACCGGCGGCCTTTACTTTCTTAAAAATCGAAAAATAAAAAAAATGATTAATAAAGTCGGTTTTAAAAAATGAAAAATTTCGAGGGGATGATTTCGGCACTTTTAGACCGGACGGCCGATATATCGATTTTATGTTCAGACGCTACCGAGACTCTTGATCTTGAAGCAAAAACTGTTTTTAATTACCTCGACCGAATGAAAAACAAAAACTAAAAAAAAGTATCTGAAATTGCACAAAAAAAATGTATCGCCTTGAACGAGTTTCTCACGCAACGCGATATCCGACGTTACCTTCGCAAAGGTCTAAATGTTAAGAGTGTCTCGCGAGATCCTCTCGGACGAGCGATTTTTAACGCCCCGCGCGAGTCTCGTCGATGAGAGGACGGAAAACCCGACGACTTCCTCCTTTCCATTTGTTGCCTGGTATGCTCCAGTTAACAGTCTTGAGACGCGCTGTACCAACTGTGTGTCCGCGGCTTAGCGTGGCCACGTAATTCGCGGCGCGACGGACACGACGCGACTAACACGCTCCGCGCGCCGAATAAGCGCCCCGAGTTACGGATACTCCAGACGATTCCACTACTACGGTCCGCGACTCATTGCTGCTCATACCGCCCAAGCACTTTTCCGAGGACAGCCACTCGCGCGCGCGCGCGCGCGGTCGTTAAAAGTTATCGTCGCCAGCCACTCGACTCCTCTACACGGACTTCCTGTACGCATTAGAGCCAATGCACTTCTTTCGTATCTGCGACTCCGCCGGTAAACACGGTTGGGCCTCCCTCGCGACTCTGTGAATGACTTTTACTCGCGTGAAATTCTTGCCGCGATGACGAATTTTTTATGCCAAATCGATCCTAAGAATCGTCCAATCCTCGTAACACAAGCAAAAAAATAATCTTCCGTTAAACTGAGTAATTAAAACGCTGGATGCTTCTCAATAAAATAATTCATATTTAATTGTCATCATTGACTGGGTCAAGCGTTAAAATCTATTAAGGTAAGCAAAATGAAAAAAAAAAACGCATCGAAAAAATTAACGGCTAATAAAAACCACGAGACACGCAGATAAATAACTGAAAACAGCTTTAGCCAGTTGAAGAAGACGCGATTTACGTTACATAAATCGCTTGTATCTTATCCGACGGCGATTCACTTAATGCACCATAAATTCCCGCGTCTCGCCGCTAATTCTGACCCATCGAAAGGTCAATAACTCTGATAACGCTTCGCGGTGTGCGAATATACAGCACGGCTCTTTTTGCACGGCCGAAAAATCGTTTATAATCGAAACCGCAAATTTCATTTCGTAATCGCCGAGTACCAGATCGTGTTTCGCCGTCTCGAACGCGCCGCGCGAATAATGAAGAATTAATTCAGCTGTTGCGAAATCGTTAATAACCACCGGCCGTATTCATCGGGAATTTTGCAAAGTTTTTCTACACCGGATACACAGTAGTATCGGGGGAGAATATCGCCTCGGCAATTACAAAGCATCGGCGTGCATTATTACGGCCGGCAGTATAATCTCGCGCGTTGGAGCGAACGCCCGCGAGCCACGGATTTTTCGAAGTCGCAAAAAAGGAAGTTATGGTTGCGTGGCTTATGGACGCCCGAGCGAAAATCCGCCTGTCACACCGGTCTATGCCCATTTCTATCTATGTAACTCACATTTTCCGTCGGTAATAGTACTATGTGTATTAAACACAGGCTACCGCTGCTACTGTAAATTCACTCTCGCCGAACGGTTCGGCGTAACATTCCATACTCTGTGCATACCTCGCGTGCCTATTTTCCGCAGTGCCGAGTGTGCGCCGACTGTATGTTTCACGCTAAATAGCCGGTGTGTCGCAGTATCGTCCGACCGGCAATTCTTTCGTGAGAGACTATTCAATAGTCTCTGACGTATACACACAATACGGCTTTGCCGATAGTTCGGCCCGGAGCACCGTTTATACGCTTGTTAAACCGCACTATAAGCCCCACCGAACGTTCGCAGCCCCGAGATACAGCGCACCAGATGTGGCGGCGCTATATAAGCGTTCTAAATACTGGGTTAAAAAGAAACAGTCCGCAGTTACGCGAGAGCGTGTTTTCCCTTGTGGTACTACATATCGATACATAATAGGATCTTATGTCGTTCACATACGTATATGCAACGAGGTCGACAGTTCTAGTGGCCCGACAATTTTTCCGCGGGAAAATGTGACTTCGAGCTCAATATACTCACACAAATTACGTGAAATTAAATTTAATAGGACGTTGACTATCATTTCTCTGAACTTTCTGATATCCTGGACGATGTAATTTACGTAACGTTGTGACGTTATCAGTCGTTGAGTTTGATATACCCTGAAGACGATGTGTATGATTGAATCGTAAAGTCACACAAACTACACAGATGTGTCGTTTTTATCGCTGCGTCTGACATTTGCAGCCGGTGAAGGTAACGCCAACTGCGTTAACAAGCAATCTTGGATGTAATGTCAATCTCGGAGTAAAGCATCGGGAGTTGTGTCTGTGGAATCAAAAAATGTCTTAAAGCTCCACCGAATGATTGCAGTTCTTGTATTAACACTGAATGTCCTTTCAGCGGTTGCAGTATTTTAAATATTTGGCAAAAAATGATAAGAAAATAATCACAGTTGTAAAATAATAAGTAATATTAACCTTGGAATATCTGGTGTTGTGCCTGAGGAATGTGAAATTCGACCCACTTGAAGCTCCATCGATCATTTCCAATCTTCATTATGACGCAGGTGCTGCTGCATGCAGTGTTTGAAATATTTGAAATATTGGGTCAAAAAATAGTTCTCGGTTACGAGCTCGCGTTTCCCCTCGCGCACTATCGATAGACATATCAAGTCCTGCGTCGTTGGTACGCAACGAGATCGGTTTTTTCATAGCGTTGAGAGTAAGCGTCGAGGTGGCTGACGGGGTTCCGTTGATTTTAATGAACCTCTCGCAATCCGCAGGCGCATATAACTCTCTGCGAGATTAATGTCGTAATATAATTCACGCGATGAGATACGCGGAATCCGGCGAATTTCGCATTTCGCGTTGCGCCTCGGAGGCACTTAAGGTCAATGACACGTTTACACGGGAGAGGCGATGAGAATTCCCGGGGATAATTGGTAACGCTGGGCGCGCGAGGCTCTCGTGGTCCTCGCGTCTCCCGGGGGGGGGGGGGGGGATTAAAGTAGCCGCGGAGTGAAGATGTCCCGTCGAATCCGTTATAAGCCGAAGGCGCGAAGCTTCGCGCGCTCGCTGCGGTTTTAATTACCATAATTATACTTTGTCCATATTTGCGCACGGGTGGCTCGTATCGCGTACTGAACGGAGATGAAGAGTGGCGGCCACGTAATCCCGTGAGAACAGGGCTACGGTGGTTTTCTTGTTCCACCGTCGCCTCGTTGTATGTTTTACTCCGGTCGCCGGCGATGTATGATACCACCTCAGGTACCATAATCTGCTAACAATAAAATCTGCCGACACGTTCCGCGAGTGTAAGACTCTTTCTGAGCGGCAGGTGCGCGCGCTCACGTTTCTCGAGAATTAAGGAGGCTCGGATGATACGATCCAGGGAAATGGGCAGCGGAATTAAAAAAAATGGTTAGGCAATTTTTTGTTCGTATGTACTTTGTAGTCGTAATGGTGTGGGATGAGGGGAGCGTCCTTGACGCTATTTAATGAATTAATTAACTAGTTACATGTAGAAATCGGATGTGATCAGTTTCCCGAGAATTAAGGAGGTTGGGATAATAAACGACCCGAGAAAATCAGCAGAATAATCGAAAAAGTTGATTATTTTATTTATAGGCTATTTTATTTAGTCATTTTGTCTCGACGCTATTTAATTAATTGATTAATTACATGGGGATTAATTACAAGGGGATACCTGCAGATCCTCGAGAGTTAAGGGGGCTCGGATAATACGATCCACGGAAATGAGCAGCATAATCAAAATAAACGAACAGCCAATTTTTAAAAAATCACTTTACAGTTATAATGGCACCATCAGTGTTACGGAAGGAGGGTCCTTGACACGCGAGACAACAATCAATCCTACGTTGTAACGGGATGCGATCAGTGATAGCAAAATCTGATACTGGCAGCTTAAAAAGTGGTAACTACATTTTTAAGTAATTTTCCGAATTGTCGCATGACTGGTCTTTAATTATTTTTTCCCTAAAAAAAAAAAAAAATTAAATTCCAGCGTCCATTTTTCACGGACACCATCGACCGAATTCCGTGAACCCGAGATTGTCATCTCTGACAGCCGAGATGAGATTTTCTAACGCATACATTAGCGTCCTTCTCGCGCCGCGTTAATTGACCACCTCGGTGTGCCCGTTGGTCGTTCTGATTTCTAAAAGGGACACGAACGGGACGAAAGTGAAGGGTACAACACAGGAAGTAAAGGGACGGAGAGACAGATGAGACTGCAGCGTCCGACTGTTAAAACCGTCGGGTATACTGGTTTTGTAACGCACCGATTTTTTTTTGTCAATATATCAGACGCGAACGGTCCCTCCGGGCTTTCGAATAGCTCGTGAGAAAGAGAGAACATTTTTTTTACAGATCACATCGCGAGTGTGTTAGCCGCCGTACAACGATTAGGAAACATTTAGTAGATCTCCGATGGCACCGAACTGTCGCTTCCGCGCGGAGCACAAGACCCGCTCGGTACTTTCTCATGACACACTCGCACGAGCCGTCCGACGTTAAATATTGTATCGCCGGATGGAGATCGAGATTTTGTCGCTTGGGAGATGTGAAAAAAAAAGAAAAAAAAAAATGAGAAAGAAAGTATCGGGGCTTCCGAGATTGCGTTTTTGTTACGTAAAAAGAACCTTGCGCGATAGTGTCGAGCGCGTTGATTATGCGGAAGAAAAGATCGACTCCGCCGTTGGGAATAATTCTGATATAGTGTATACAATCGCGGGTGTCTTGTTAGCGCTCGAAATTTCCCTCCCCTGAGCGATGGGAAAAGATATTCCGAAATGTCAATGAAATTCATAAACAATAAACATAAAAAGCACAATCTCGATCGGTGTAACGACCGAGTTTTATCTCGGCGCATTTGCGAAATTTCGTCCTCTATATGCGGCGATCCACTCGATCTTTTTTCGTATGCGGCACGCGCGATCCTCTCGCCGTGACGAAGAGTCAGAACGGTTAAAGAAGACCCGCGTGCGCGTCGTTGACGGCTCGTGTGACCCACGTACCGCACGTTCGTAGGTCCTCGGTACGCGAATAATGGTCAGAGCCAAATTTGACGAGGGAGACTCTAAGCTGTCGCTCGTGTTCGCACGTATCGCACGCCCAGCCGGCACCGACGACGGGTTCCTGCTTTTCACCTGGATGTTGAATTTACGTGGCGATGCAGATGAATCTGGTGGACGGTCAAAGAAGGTGTAGACTTTGGCCACCCAAGCGTCACGTCTTCCACTCACCAGGGCATTCGATGCACGATTTCTTGTTATACTCTGAGACCCGGCCAATAACATGAAGGTGACTCGTTTGCAATGTTTGCTGACAATTTAATTATAAGCAGCATAAAAGTACGATTTTTTCGCAGAAAAAGTGATCGAAAACGTAATTCTCAAAAACAAAAAATTTTGTTTTTCTTTTCGATTGCAGTAAATTGACATCAAATCAATCGTATAAGCATTTTTTTACATTCTTATGATTATATATAGCGATTTATATGATGACAAGTTGAAGTAAAAAAAAAGAAATTACGAAGAGAACATTTTTTGTTAATTTGTTGACATGACAGAATTATTTGTGCACCATTAACGCTTCTACGCTTCCTTCTCGCACGTCTCTCACGCACGTTTCCAACTGCAACTGACACGACCTCACAACTTTGTCAGCATCGTGTATCTCTCGTGGTTACAGAAGTTACGTAACATTGCGAAAAAAACGATTAAAGCGATTTGATATCCACTGCTCTTTCGCGACCCTTTCCTTATAAGACTCATCCACCGCGAGACAGTCCATTTCGCCGAGCGACGAGTCCCGATCTCTTCACTATATACCCTCATATCGCCACCATCAACACGTAGGCTTTTATTGCTTCGCGATTACGAACGAGACTGTCGAGGTCATCGGGCCGAACGTCGTCTTGGATTCGAGTCGCGACGAAAATAAAATCGTCTTCGATCACATCCAAGTGCGATTCGCACACCTGCAGCGTCGTCTCGCGAAATCGCCAAACTTCCGAACGAGCCAGAGAAATTTCGAAACATCTCGCGGCTGCTTCGACGATGAAAAGGAATCAATCAGCGTCAAATCGGCTGCGATCGTTCTACCAAATTGCAAATCGCCTCGATCGCGAATCACGTTGATCGAAATTCCGCGCTCGACTCGACGCTTGCAGATCTCGTTCCATCCAATCTATTCATCGGAGGCTCGAACGTTCGGCGCAGCTGCGGCTACCGACGTTACGGTAAGTAAAAGCTCGCGCCGGTCGACTGCCCCTTCGATGGACTCGCGGAAAGTCCAGGCGTTCAATCGGCTGACCTATATAATTAGTCGGTGTGTACTCGATGGGTTTAACGCTAATTGCACAGCCCGGATAAGTGCAGGAGTCAACCGCCGTCCATATATATCTGCATATATACCTATATACAATATATACTAGATATTGTATTCCTATATACATGTATACTGGATATATATACTCGTGTCAGTGATCTCTGCGCATAAAGTCATAGACTCGTCACTTGCATAACAACTCGGCGCGGGGTTCGACCGCGAACCTCCTCCTGCAATGTAAACTATCATCAACAGAAACGGCGGAACATTTCCCTCTCGCTCTCCCTCTCCCTCTCCCTCTCTCTCTCTCGCTAAAGTTCATCGGCGTACAGCGAAGTCGCGTTGCCTCGCCGCGGGAGACCTCCGCGACTGACCCGAAGATATTCGCCAATAAGTACCCGGCGGACGTCTGGCACGGGCTGAAATCCACCGCTGTCCCCGTGTGCGAATATTTACAGAGCACCGACAACCGTTAATTTCGTCGTCCCCTCCCGGTCGGTGACACTTTGGCGCGTTACGTGCGCCACGGCGGCTGCGCGTCGCGCGCGGTGTATAATGAAGCGAAATTAAAATAAATAACGACGTAAAGAAAAAAATGGTACGCCTGAATAATTTTTTTCTCGTTTTTTCCACGAAGGAAACTCGTTTTTTTTCGGAGTCGGTGAGAATGCACGCAGGAAGTTCCCGAGCTCGCTGCGAGTTCGCGTTGGACTTACCGATTTTCTCTCTCCCAGCTGTTTTTTCCACCTCGCGCGTTTGCGTTGGACTTACCGATTTTCTCTCTCCCAGCTGTTTTTCTCACCTCGCGAGTTCGCGTTGGACTTACCGATTTTCTTTCTCCCAGCTGTTTTTTCTCCCCCTCCCGAAGTCTGCAATCGATATAGCCTTTCTAATGTTGCGACGGATAGCCGAAGAGGTATTAAATTTCCTGGGTGATATACGAGCGATATAAGTCACGCGGTGGGCGTTTGATGGATACTATTGGATTCGAGACGGTCGATAGACAAAAAGCTCTCGATCGTCCGTCACGTCGTCGGCGTTCGCCGACGATCGAGCGCGGCGAGATCCTCGCGCGCCTGGCATAAACGAAGCGCGACGAAGCCGGTGAAACGAGCGAAGCGCGTTTGGATCTGCGTTGTTTGTCGGTCTGGCTTTTACTAAAAGACAAAAGGCCGCCGGCCACTTGGCCGGGGAAGACGGCAAGAAAAATCGGCGGGTCGTGCGAGGGAACTAGGCTTTTCTGACGGCGGAAGAAACGGCGGTGGGCGTGTTCGCGGCACGACGAGAGGCGCAGACATTAACCACAGGAAGACATTTTTCGATGCAACGAAAAATGTAACGAGAAAATATGTTTTACGTGAGGCTTAATTTTCACTGCATAAATTCATCGAATTATGCGTGCAGCCGGCGTAAATTTATTCCTGAACTTTTCATATTCCGGCTGTTAATTTACGTAACGTCATTATAACACGTATTATATCGGCCGGCACGTTCAACGTCTCCCCCGCCGAAGATGATGTATGTTATCGATAAGAATCTTCAATTAGCGAATGCACACTTTAATAAGTTACCGGTAGTCGCTGAAATATAAAACTGCTCGAACTACGGGTACGTAATTACTTATCACTGCAGCTGACATTTGCGGTGAAGGTAGCGACGCCGACTGCGTTAACGAGTAATCGCGGATACAGCTTCGACCTCGAGGTACCTGAAACTGTAACCGAGGAATGCAAAATTGTTCCAAAGCCTCGACGAGCACGTCGAGTTGTACTTTTTAGCGCGCATAGTGTTAACTGTGACCGGGCGCGAGTAATTGTTACGAATAATCGTGCTATTCATCATCGCCGGGGGAAAAACCATAAAAACCGTCACTTTTGTTCTGGATTTTACGGTTGTGCATTTTCGCCCATTCGCTTGGACAATAATTGACCACTTTGCAGCGCGATCTACGTGCGGTGCACATATTCTTTCTGCATTGGCGGAAAATGCGTCTTGAGGAATTGACCACTGTGGCTCTCGTATTGTAAGAGCACAAGAGCGCGCGGCAGCTGCGACTCGCGCTGCGCCGTACCGAGCGAAGAAATAACGCGCTTGAGCGTCGCGAATGCGTCGTAAATTTCTTTCTTTCGACGTTTTCTTTCCACGACGATAGCACAACATCGCGAGTACGACCGCGCGCGCGCGCGCGCTCGATGCCCTCGAGCGCGCAAACGACGGAGGTTTATAATTGCCGGAGCGCCAAGAGCGTCTCGCAAGTCGTCCTAAACGCGAGTATGGCGCAACGCGAAACACGAGACGAGCCGGATCCTCCGAGCGAGCTAATAATTTCGTGACTCGCGACAGAAGCCTATAAATAAACACCCGAGTTAATCGGCGAAAGAGGGAAATGAGGAGAGGAATATATATAAATATTCATTAAAAGTAAATAAAAATGTTGCATTTCCCCACGGTGAAAGATCGCGATTGGTAACGTTACGAAAGTTTGTTTATTACAAATATGCGGGGAAGATGTTTTCGTCTTGGAAAAAAGTCGAGGGAATTCAAATCACTTCGATCGGAAGGGACGGTAGATATACGTGAATGTGTGCTAATTGCAAGACTGAAATCTTGTGATCCACAAGTTCCGAGGAATGACGAGTGTTCGCGGTGGAAGGAAAATTTGGTGAAGCATCGCGATGGGTCGCGTGGGCCGACGAGTCACGGATTCTGTATCCCTTCAGTGTTAGATTAAACAGTGTTTTCGGGGGTAGAATATGCGACTTGAGAACGATGCTATAGGTTCCAAGTCGATATTTTCAAAAGAGAAAAATTGAGGCCGTTTTCGGCGATTTTCGGTCCGGAGACGGATCTATGATTTCTGACAAAAAAAATCTCGCCAAAAATTAGTTTTTTCAAAATCGAATAAAAAATGTTGTTAACCAGTGTTTACGGTGTAGAATATGTGACTTGAGAATGATGGTATAGGTTACAAGTCGATATTTTGAAGAAAAAAAAATGTCCGAGATCGATTTTTGGCGATTTTCGGTCCGGAAACAAGGTTAAAAGTCTCTTTTGGTCAGAAAAATTGTTGGCAACATGTTCCGTTGTGTCAAACTTGACTTGACTCTTCAAAATAAAACAAGTGCGCAGCAGCGCAAAAAGTCCTATAGGCGCGTGGGTCAGCGCGCGTGCATGATCCTAGTATTATAAAATATGCGAGGAGTATGCAGATGTTTGATTTTCATCTTGTAAGCTACGGGTAATTACAAGACGAAAACCGGCCGTTGCCACCGTAGCTTCTAATGGTCCACCAGTTCGAAAGAATTATACGAGTCTTTAAGGCGGAAGAAGAATTCGGACGAGCGTTGACCACTTGCGTGGGCCAACTAGTCACGGATTCTCCATTCACGCGTTTAACACCGGACGCTTTAAAGGTCCGAACTTTTTCGCCGCGGCTAGCGACGAACGCGCCTGGGGGGAAATTTCGTGAATGGACAGAACCGTCCGGTTCTATCGACGCTTGGAGAAAGAGGCGAAAGAAGAATTCGATGACTTTCGCTTGGTCGGTCATCCCCGTCAGATTAAAGCCCTACACATATGTGTACAAATATGTATATATATACTATATGACGCTATAGTGATATAGACGCGTGTGTTCACGGCGAGTGCGAGCAACAGTCGAAGCGCCTCTCTTATAAAAGCGGTTTTCTTACGCAATACACGATCGCAACAACCTGTCTTCTTCTCCTCCCGCGATGTGGTGCCCGTGCCTCGTCCTCCTACGTATATCGCGTTCCCCCTCGCAGCTGCATTGCCCTCGTCTCGTCGTTGTCGTCGTCCTCGCGCGGCGTTCGTATCGTGGATGTGTGATGATGGCTCGCGCGTTATCCTCGCGAGATTGACGAAAATCCTCTTTCCGCTCGACAGTGTCGCCCGAATGGGAATCTCGTTTGCAATTTGTTGCACAGTAACTGACGGTTTTGCTCGTTACACAATTTTTTGTGCCGACCGAGGGAAAACCGGATGAAGGACATTAACCCCCCTATGATTAACTCCTCTTTAGAATTAATGGGATCAGGGACGGTGTGGTCCTTGAGGGACGTGGAATAATAAATGAATTGTGTACAATTTGGGAATTTTTGATAATTCAGGAATCGAGGGTAATTCACGAATTTTTTGGTATATTAGGAATTTTTGATAATTCAGAAATTGTTGTAATTTAGAAACTATTTGTAATTCAGAAATTCCTCCTATCCGGTGGCGACATCAGGATCGACATTTTTTTATAACACACAGAGACCCACGTATCACTAATACGAGATTATTTATCCGGTTCGTACGTCGTCTGTGTTGTGACTATAAGTGCATCGACGGAAAATTCTAAAACAGTCCACGACGAAGGGTTTACCGAAACGTGACGAAATTCGACGTTCAGCGGAGTCCGCATGCCTCTCCCGTTTCTACAATGCAATCAGCGCCGTGACAACGACAAGCGGCGAAATACGAATTGTTTATTTCACAATGCGTTTCGTGTGGCCGCCCGTCGTTGTTCTATACACCAGATCGTGTACTCGTTATAATACAGCACGCAAAACAGCCTGGAGGGTCTCGTTACTACGGTTGAGGCGCGTGTTGTTCCCGTCAATTCCCAAACTCCAATCGCCGGCAAAACACGTCGCTCCGAGTCTCCGGATTTTCGACTGGCCCGTGTGGATTATACACGCCGCGTATAATACACACCACGAGGAGTCTCGCACCGCGGAGAGGATTCCTCGCTTGCCTACGTAATCTCGTGACACTATAAACTGAGGATAGAACGAAACGAGTTGCTCAATAGTCACCTCTCTCCGCGCTTGTGCCGCGGCTTAGTGCAAATACGTGTACGTATAATAGTCGGATATCTGACAGGTGTTAAAACGAATTTGACCGGAGATAGTCAGAGTGCCCGATGGGTTCTATAATATCAATCTGGGAGAGTCTTCCGTTCCGACGGCACGAAAAAAAATCTAGTGGCTTATTCAACATCTATACATATGTATACGTATTATGTATACCTATATTATATTTATATATACGAATGTTATGTATATACATTCGATCGTAAGTGTTATCGGTCGCTCACGCAATGCTCACGAAATTATGCTAATTACGGAAGCCACGAGATGTCGTCCGAAGCGAGAGGCGAATTACCTACGTTTGGTTACGGTTTTTTTTTTCCCCCGCTTCTGCAACTGCTCCGCGCTTCGACACTCGAGAGTGCCGATATTTTTTTGGTGGCGGTCGAGAGGGGAGGGAGATGCGAGGCCCGAGCGATCGATCGATCGATACCGGCGCAACGGGCCACGTTGCCCGGGTTATCCCTCGGTACTTTCTCGGATCTCGGACGAGCGTTTGGCGCTCCGCGCGCAACAGCGGCAGAAAATGCTCGGCACCCGCGCCGAAACGTAAGAGACGAGACGCGTCGCGTTTTTTTTTCTCTCTCTCTCCTCCTCCCTTTTCAATTCTCTTTTGGTAAGGTGCGGAATCGTAAATTGCCGGTGACTCCGTTACGCAAGAGCGCAGTGCGCGCACGGCGCGAGCTGGAATGAGCGAAGGAAGGATTCGAGGAAGGTACTTGAGCGCGGGCGCGAGGAAAGATCGAAAGAGATGTGTAATACCTCGGGCGTTTACACGTGTTACTGGACTCCGTGCGCGAGATCTCGGGGCGAGGTCTCTCTCGACGACTCCGCACCGCGCGGGTATTCATTAGTATCACTTTGGTGTGTGTATTTTTGCTTACGCTGCGTTTGTATTTTTATTTTTTTTTTACTTTCCGTCTCGTCGTTTGCCTCGATGACTTCATGCCACGGGAAAAATGGCTTTGTTGGGACAGCGCAGGAGGCTGACAAGAAATACGTTTATTTGTTGGATTAGCAAAATATTTCATTAAGTTGGCAAAATGTTTGGGAAATTCAGATTAATCATTTTAGTTGTATGACGTGCACTTTTAGACGTCTTTTCATCCACACGGAAAATATAGATATATTTTGCTCATATATCGACTTTTAACCTACACCATCGAAGCTGTATATTCTACCCCCGAAAATACCGGTTTCAAACCTTTTTTACTTGACTTTGGAAAATATCATTTTTCGGGCGTTTCTAATTATCAGAATTCACAAATTTGGCTTTTGATCTCTGCCGGGATCGAACCTAAGAATTGTTGTTTAGATATCGACTTTAGACCTATAACATCTGACACGAACGCGGGGGTAGAATATGCGACTTGAGAATTTTTACGCAACGCGTGTATTCGCGTGTATTTCGTGCCGGAGTGACCAACATCACTCGGAGGAATCTCGCTCGAGGCATTCCCCTTATCGACGACGTTGACGATCGCATCGGGAGCGACAGCCGCTGTCCAGCTCGACGTCGGACAATAAATAATCAACGATTTACAACGCACCGGCTAAGCGATTCGTCTACACGCGCCGCTTTCACGAGCATCGCGTCCACGAAGACGACGACGACGAGGATGTCGATCGAGTGGGTTCTCGATGTCTTGCGAAAAATAACTGCAAACGCCGGGGGCTTATTCGTCGGCAGCCTTTTCCCCTCAGACACAATGCCACATAAATGTCTCGTTAAAAGTCTGCGTCCTCGACAATCCCGATCCGGGGAAAAAGAAAACAATTTGTTGCGGCACGAAACCGAAAGGCAAAAAAATATTGCACGATGTGCGCAAAAAACACAAAAAAAAAAGAAAAAGAAAACTGAGTTCCAGTATCGCTCGGCGCGAGAAACCTGCAACGTTGTGGCGCGGGTCGCGGTGCAGCTGATTTTGCGGCAACTGCAAGAATCCCGGAGGCAAAAAGTGCGCGCACTGAAAGTCAGAACGAAGGTGACGCGAAGTTCACCTCTCGCGGTGCTCGTGGTTCAAGCGTAAGCGAGTATAGATATAGTTCGTGGTATATATATCGGCGGTGCAGTGCGTCTAAGACACCGCAACGCGTAGTCGTATCGCATTCGCGAGTTATGCCAAATGCGCGCCGTTATATAGCCTAAGGGCAAGAGTCGTGCGGTCTCCGCTGTCGCGCAGCCGCCGCGCGACCGGACGCCAATTGCGCAACCGGAGAACGCCGAGACGGCGTTCGCTGTGCCACCAAACTGTATCGATGCACGTAATTCGTTTGAGGGGAGGAGACAGTCGCGATAATCCGACGATTCTGTAACGGTTAGCCGGGGCCGAATAGATAAGAGTCAGGTAATGCACGCAAATAAAAGGTGTAAAAGGTACAGACATTTTTTCAGTTGCAGGAGATACGAAAGGCGGGTTGACAAACCGGGTCAGAATATGTTGAGAAAAACGCCTGATTGATGTCGCGAGGTTGGCTGGATTGCAAATTGTTTCAAGTTATTAAAAATAACAATAATTATTAATGTTGTAAAAATTATAAATTAGTATTTCGAGCTCGAATTATATTGCAGAATTGGGTGTGTCGAAATTAAAATGACTGCTTTCTAGTAGTAATTTGTTAATTTGTTTTAACACTAAATCGACATTTTTGAGTACAGTTATGATTCCTCTTTATTTTCGTTGCTTGGACTTCACTCCAAGTTGCAGATTAAAATCACTGGGTTTAAAAACGAACAGGATCGCAAATTTCACAAATAGTACATATTTTTAAAGACAGCATGAATTGTCCTCGAACTGCACGAAAAAAAGCGAGAATTTAATTATTCTCAACTATTCGTTACAATTGCAGTTCGCGATAATTATTCCGTGGAAATGGCAATTCTCGCGTTTCGCGATTGTCGCATTGCTGTGGAATTCTATTCACCAGCGCCGACCGGCCTAATTACAGGCGTTCCGCTTTGATACCAACAATTAAGGAAACGCCATCAGTCATCCCCGAAGCGTAAAACCGCCTGACACCGAGGTGCAAAATGGAGTTACTCGCCGAAAAATGCCGAGAATTCCTAGAACCGACGCCCATTAACTCGCAGAAGTTTCGAGATTCGGTGGAGGTGGCTGAAAAAAATTGAAAGGGTCGTCGGCGCCTTAGAATCGGATGTTGCCTATATGGTGATTGGGCCGCGAATCGCGCGCGAGTTTCGCAAGGGGCTCGCGCCAGTCTGTAATGACCGCTCGATCGGTCCAGCGCGGCCGCGAACCAGTAGTGCAGCCGTATAATAGTGCCGCGTGTGCGGTGCAAATATACACGAGATACCGTAAGCTCAGCGCCGAACGAAACTGAATCGCCGATAGTGAAAGTACGATCCGGGGCACGGCGCGCGTATTTTCCTCTATACGTCGCCTGCACTGTGTATATATATATACATAATAAGTGCATAAAAAAATTTACGTAGAGACATTGCACACCCACGGGATTAAAGGGACTTTCACACAGCGACATTGCAACGACTGGGTCACGTATGTAAGTGACTACAGATGTTATAATCCAGGCTGTTCGAAGGGGATTATACACCGCGTATGTTATAATCCACACCAACATAATACGAATTGTTGAAGTGCACTGTATATCACATGTTATAACCGATATCAGCATCATGAAAATTGTTGAAGTGGTTCATAACACCTCATGTTATAATAATCCCAATGATGGTGGATTATAACACCCCATGTTATAATACTCCCAATTATGGTGGATTATAGCACCCCATGTTATAATAATCCACACTATGGTGGATTATAAAACCCCATGTTATAATAAACCACATTATGGTGGATTATAATACTCCATGTTATAATAATCCACATTACGGTGGATTATTATAACACATTATGTTACAATCCACATCTGCATGATAAAAATTAACGAAGTGGATTATAACACGCGTTACAATCCCGACTGTCGAAGTGCTGGATTATAACACATGTTACAATCCCGATCGTCGAAGTGGATATTATAACATTCACTACGTTACGATCCACTTTCAACCGGAATTCCCGACGATCCTAACGCCAAACCCACAAATGAGCGAGATTATTATACGATATGATGGCATAATTCTCTCACTCCCACCGGCGATTCAGGAATCAGGAAATAGCGTGACGAGCGTCGCGATGAAGATTCATTCCAAAAGCTGCGCGATTCCAAGATCTCCGGCTGTGTGTCTTCCGTCGTTCGTGTCCCGCGTGTGTCTCCAACTGCCGTGTAAATTGCGTATACGGCACGCGGAAGATCTCGGCTACACATTCGCCTCGTAATACGTTACACAAATCTCGTACAAGGATAAAGCCGGTCTCGCACAGAGCGGCGAGTCACGGCTGCGCAAACGCATCGAGGCGTCGAGGAAGAGAAGTCGGTCGACCGGCGCTCTATTATCGGTTAATTAGTTCATTAGCTCCGACAACAGCAGCAGCAACAGCAGCAGCAGCGGCGGCGCCAGAATGAGAGAGAAACGTGCGTGGCTACGAAAATAAATGGATGAAAGGATTTTTGATGAGAAGGACGATCGTGGTGGTGATGATGATGATGATGATGACGCTTGCAGTACGGGTTATTATTAAATTCCTCGCTTATAAAAGGCATATTATACGATGCTCTCGGTGTGCGCGGGCGCATCGTATACGAGGCGTTCGTAAGCGATGGGTAAGAAGCGCCTCGTAAATCTCGATATACCTACAATGGGGCTGTGCCCGTCGCGTGAGAAGCTCTCGGGCTGTCTGCGCGGCGTCGACGTCGGCGTCTGCCTTCCCCTCCCCCACGGGACTCGTAGCTCATCGTACGCGCCACGTAATACACGTACTACGTGCGCCGGGAGAGTGAAAAATACACGTACACATTGTGCACGCGCGCGACGCGGCATTAATTAAGAGTCCCCGGTGCACGCGGTCGCTTTTACCGAGGCTGCGCGACGCCGAGCGCCGGGGCTTCGCGACTTCTTCGGTCATACCGCGGGGTGTGTCGCCCGCCGACGACCGGCGACGACCGGTGTCAACGCAACGCGCCGCGTTATTATTATAGAACGCGGAGCCTACGCTCCACGGCAGCGATGAAAGCGATTCGCGCTCTGTTATTTTCTCTCACTTTCGTCGATTCACGCACACTGGGGCAAATGCGAAACCAACTTCCTTCCGCGCTTGCTACATGCTGTACGTTTTTTTTTCTTTTAATTTTAAGTAAAATTGCTATATTGTGATACGCTCAAAAGGTCTGAGAGGACTGATTGAAAAAAATAACAAATTGGGCGATCCAAACACTGCGTTGGTTGCTGTATATCATTTGATGTAATGGTAGTAGTCATTAGATGTCTAGACCCAAAGAAATAATTTCTATGATTTCTAATATCGCTCGGGGCCTCGCGACTTCTTCGGTCGTACATCGAGAGAAAAAGTTTCCTTGATTCCAAAGAAATGGGTGGATTACATTTTTTTCATTGATGTCAATGAAATAGTTCTTTGAATTTCAAAGACATGATCTCCTTGATTTAAAGAAACGATATGCTTGACGGCACCCGGTCCGCCAACGTTTGGCTCATTCGCGATAAGTCGTATTGGTGTTTCTCGCGCGAGCTCTGGTCTGTCATGTTATAGTTAAGTCAAGTCAAATCAAGAAGATAATCATTGGTTAAACCATCGAAGTTATTGGTGAACATATTTAAGTGCTGTGGTACGTAACCAAAAACTTGGTGCACATAACCTATAATTTGGTTGATGACATCGTTCAAAGAAAATATAATATTAACTTAAGGATATTATTTCATTGACCTCAAAGAAATGTTTCATAGGTTGAGATTTCAAGGAAATTTCATTGAATCAAGGAAACTTTTTCTCTCGGTGTACTGCGGGGTGTTTCGCCCGCGACAATCGGCGACCGGTGTCAATGCTCCGGGGCAGCGATCGCGATGAAAGCTATTCGCAGTCTGTTATTTTCACTCTCTTTTGCCGCACCGGGTAAAATGCGAAGCGAACTTCCTTCCGCGCTCGCTAATAGTATTATAATATCGCGTTGGGGAACGTATGTGGTTGCGCTGTTCAACAGCTGCTTTGCCTCGTCACGGTCGCACACGAGGAATCGCGGGGCGTCAGACGTTTTCCGCGCAGTTCCGCGTTGAAGGCTTGAGGAGGAAGAAATGTCGTGAGGGTGGATTTTTGTGGGGGGGGGGGGGGGGGGGGGGGGTGGGGGGGGCGGTTGATGATATAAGATTTTTGTTCGGAAGCGGATGGAAAGGACGATGATTCGGAGTCTGGAGAAAAATTGAAGGTGGTGAATATCAATTTTGTATTGCAGCTGCCGAAGTAAATAGAACATTAATAATTGAAATTCTTCGACCATCCGCATAAATTTAGAAAAATACTCGGACTCAATTACGACGATTTCGAATCTCACCGGTTACAAAGTAATTTGCAAAATAATTATTCGCGTTACACCGCGTCCATCGCGTTCGCGCATTATCGCCGGCACTAAGCGAAGCCGACGATTTCGCCGTCGCTCCAAATATATAATGCATAAGCCAAATATGAAGCGAACGATGCGATTCGTCGTCGTCGGCGGCGAGGCGCTCGCGGTTCGTGCGCGCGGCGATTTTGTCTTATGCAAAGGCCGATTTCTTTCATCAGTGTCGCCCGCCCAATGCCCCGCGATTAATATGCATTAACGACAAACGAGGGAGAGTGTCGCACACCGGTGGATGCGAGGAGACAACGGGCGCTCTGCGAATCTATATCCTTGCTCCCTTTTCGCCCACTTTCTCATAAATTATCGTATCGTCTGCTGTATACCAAGACTCCCTCCCCCTTTCTCCCCGTCTCTCTCGATATTGTCCTTATTATTCTACTTCTTCGCTCGACTCGCCGACTGCGCGGTAACCGAGAAAATAAAATATAAAGAACTCCCTGCGCGCATGTAACGATACTGTAAACGTGATTGAGAAAGCCAGGAGCGCGCTGCGCGCCCCTCGCGATCCACGGGGATCATGACAAGAGTCCGGATCGCGCAGACCGCGAGTCCGCCGAGTGCTCGGACCACCGAAATCGCTACCGAAACGCGCGCGCTCACGAATTTATTACGAGAGACCCGCGCGCGCGAGCTGCTGCCTCGCATGCCGCGTTCATCCCTCCCCGCTTCTGCGTGCTCTGTACGACTCGTTTCTTCCAGAGACAATATGCATTATTCATGAAAACGGAACGCTCTTTCCATCTCCCCCCCCCCCCCCCCCACCCCTCGATCCTCTCGCTCGCCCGCCACTTGGATTCACTTTAACGAAGCTCACGGTGATGCATCGACTGAGAAGCGATTTTCGGTGTAGGCTGCGCGGCCACTGCGATTCGATCGTCGACCTCAGAGGATTTTATCGTAGGGACGGACGGACTTCGAACTGATAAGAATAAAATATATTTTATGAGTAAATAATTGCCGCCAATTATCGCAGGAATAAAAGTTTTCAACTGCAGCATCTTGAGTAATGCGACTGATCATTATTTTAGAACGAGTGATAATATTTCGTGGGCTTATTAGGTATTTTATGATCATTTAATTAAAAGAAATGATTGCATATATATTCTTTTTATATTCAGACGGTGTCTTCCCTCGGAACCGATGTAATGAATGGAATTAAACGAGATAAAAAGTTTACACGTGAAGTTTTATGCACTGCGGGCCACGTTTATGAAGCAATTAATATGAAGAAAAAAGCAAAAAGTATGATTTTGCGAGTTCCCATGCGCGAAGAACACGCGGAGAGGTCAGAGAGCTTGAAAACGAAAAGAAAGAAAAAGGAGAGGCGAGAGTATTTTTGGTCAAGATTTATGTTCGCGCATAACGAGCTCAAAAAAGAAGTTCCCGTCGTACTTCGAAAATGGAGAAATCCCGACGATATAGCTATACGGGACGTGCAATTGCGTTGAACATCGGGAACTTTGATTGGTTGGAAGGAAGTAAGAGAAATTAAATGATAAGATAGTGATGTCGGTGCGTTTCTGTGTACAGCGGCGCGTATACGCAGAAAGTCCAACTGATATTCAACCCCGCTGGATTTTCGGCTTGTCAGGGCTAGCATGTTAATTCTTGCCGTCTAAGAAGCCTCGTAAATAATTATACACGCATAAAAAAACACACGCACACGCGCAGTGGATACTGGACCGCGGTGGCGTTGACCACCGCGAGCCCAACTCGCCATGCACTGCGTCCCGTGAGAAAGTGAACGGCTGTGGGCGAATGGCCACATCGATAGGGACCAACACACGATTCGTCCTGACCCTTGTGTGTGTTTTTCTCCCGTGCGCGGAACACGGGGGTCTCCTCGTTCCGTTCCGCTCCCGTGTTGCACTTCGCAACATACGCATGTACAGGGCGTAACGCATTTCTAACACGGTTAGAAAAATTGAATGGTCCGATGCGGTGGCGTCGATAGATCGTAAAGGCATTAGGTTCGAATGTCGTACGATACATAGTTTCGGAGTAATCGACGCTTAAAGATGTAGATGCACTGAGAGAAAAACATATAGTTGAAACAACAATACTATATTTTTACTATACACAATAATTCCCAGGGGGAACGTTTATATTTTATAGTTCCGACAATGAGAAAAAATAATAGCTGTAAACGTAATAATAACTGAACTAATCAAATACATAGTATCCAGTACCAATCGATATGATCGTTCCTCCTGCGAATTATATCGGTATAGTTCGACCAACTATTCTACTATATTTTTTTCTGAGTGTGCTTTGAAAGAGGGTCTCAGAAAGTCTCGGGAGTCTCAGAATGAGACTTTTTGAGGCTTACAGTATTGAAATAATTCCATTCAAGTCTCCTCCCGGACTTCTTTCAAGACTCTCTTCGAGACTCCTTGTAAGACGCTTCGAGACTCCTTTCGAGACACTTCGAGACTCCCTACAATACTCTCTTTGAGACTGTCTGCAAGACTCTCTTCGAGACTGCCTGCAAGACTCTCTTCGAAACTCCGTATAAGACACTCTTCGAGACTGTCTCCGAGACCCCTTCAAGACTCCCTTTGCGAATTGTTCTGAGACACACTCTAAAACTGCTTATAAGACTTTCCCCGAGACTCCTTAAGAGAAGCGTCGAACTTTACCCTACCCGAGATCGACATTTCTGTTACACCCCGTATATACATTATCCAAGCGGAGATTCCCACATCGAGGCACACGTGGCTGTTGTCGTTTTTCGCGCACGAAAATTCCTGGAAGTCCCCGGTGTATATCGTACGAGTGGGAATAGCTACGTGACTGATCGAAGGATCTCGGAGACACATCCGGCGCGACGAGGACGACGCTAGGGGCCTGTTCGATCGTCTTGGCCATCGATCACAGACCCCCGCGCAGCGCGCGAGGTTCCCACCGGGAGCTCTAGGACGGGGAGCGCAGCTACGCGCCGCAATCCCATGTACGGAGCGCGGTGGGGCTCTCTCGCGCGCGCGCAGCCTCAATGAAGGAAAAAACAATGCGATCCGCGTGCCCGGATCGCCCGCGGGCACGCGGAGCCCGCGTTGTACGTGTATTATCCGGTGCGCGAGAGGGCCATAATGGCCGGTAATTGCGCTGAAAACACCGCGAACGCTGGATGTCGAATCGCCATTAGACCTCCTAATAGGATAGCGCACAGCTGTATCGACGATAGCGTGGCGCACATAAATCCGGCTCCAGCGCGGTTGCATTCGTACCCTGCAGATCTCTGTATACACGAAACCCGGTGGTCGCGGCCACTGCGGGGTGAATTATCATCGCACTCAAAATAATAGCAGCGGCAACAACCGAATAACCGAAATAATGGTCACGTACACGGGGTCTGCTTAATTTTCAGTAAAATTGAATGAACGCTCGCGGGGCTGTAGCAGGTTCGCGTTTCTGGGTAATGCACGTAAAAGCCTAAGCAGTAATGACTGCTTGTCGGGTTTTAGCTATTTTCTGATTTGTACTCGGAAGGAATTTTCGCCGGGGCCCAATCGCGCGGTCAGTTTAGATTTCTTTTTAGGTTTACGTCTTGTCAATCGCAAATTGTCTGCGTGGAAGTTGAAGCCGTGAGCGTGGTAAAATAATTGCTCAGCCTGGCGACCAACTTGCATGGTAAAATAGACTCCACGGGACTGAGAATTCCTTGGGACAAATAGTGAATTGAACGAGCCGACGAATGAGTTGGTTGCTGATCAATTAATTTCCAGTCCTAACCAATTATATACTCGATCCAACCAATTCGGTCGCCCCCGGAGTCTATAACCAATTATTTTTCTCACCGTATCCCGGCTGCATCTCGAGCCAACAGTGCGACCAATCTATATAGACTATTTTGATGACCATGCGATATAACTTCGCTCCGAAATTTGCATCAGCAAGCAACTCGGTCGTAACACTTGTCTTCAAAATTAACGTCAAACCTCTGGAGTTTCATCGCACTTCACGAACACACTTCACTCGTACAGGAGAAAGATCGTTAAACGAGGTCTTAAAAATAGAGAGCGTCGGAATACCAACCACGACGAAGGTACACACAGCCATATATAAGACAGTTACCCGAGAAAGGAGCAAAAAAAAAACAAGTACAATCGATCCCTAACGAGCGAAGAAAGCGCAGAAACGCTGTAAACAAATGTATTATTATTTTTATTGACTCCGCGCGACAGCTACTTCCGAGTGTCAAGTGCAGCAATGAGGTGCACAGTATTCCTAGCCAGGATTCGATGTGTTTGTGCATACGTGTAGCCAGCACAGCAGCAGCCACGAGACGAAAGACCTTTTACGACGTGCGTATTCACTTTGCCAGGAGGTTATGGACACTTTTACTTGCGTTAGAAAACGTGCGGTTATCGCCGTCATCATCATCGTCGTCGCAGTCGTCGTTCGGTATCTCGTGGACAGCGTGCTAAAGTCGTGTGATGGAGCGCCTTGACGTTTGAGGGCGCAGCGGCGGATAAACAGAGGCTCCGGCGGCTCACCGCGGGCGATTAGTCGCTGTGGGACACGGAGAGCGTCGGTTGGATCTCCGCGACGCGAGCCAAAGAGAAAGAGACACGAGTAGCCGAAGGCTCGCACGATCGACGTCTCTGCACCGCAACGGCGATCGCAGTCATCCGTGACGCATTCGCGTCGCCTGGTCGTGGCATTCACCTTACTTCCCATCGACTTTTCCTCGCGCGTAGGCTTAGGAAACATCGCTGCGCGGCAAAGACGATCGCCGCACGGTGCTGGTGGGGCTCTTAAGCGAAATTCGCTCGCTCGCACTGTCTGTATGCGAATAACACGTGAGGCACTGCAATCTGCATATTACAGAGTAAACGAGGTAATTTTCAGGAACAAAACCGTCAAGTGGTGCCAATCGGTCCGCCACAGGTTTACGTGGGATATGACGGTCGGCCTGGGTGCTCTGTGATCCCACGAGGCCGGCCGCATTCGTCGTCCCGCAAGTGCCGCCGATTTACCGGTTGAGAGTAACCGACGTAACGCCAGGCCAATCGGGGGTATTGAAAATTGGCTCAGTCGAGGGGGCTACTTTGGTATCGTAAATTTATCAATAAAATACTCGAGGTGCGAAAAAGGGATTGGCGATATTTGAACGACGGGGATCAGCGATTTTATCTGTGAATGTTGCACGGACGTCGATAGATTGTAATTGGATATGATGATTTTTTGTACGTTATGTAACATGCTTTTCGTTTGAATGGTGCGATATTTCTGGGTGATATAGTTGTAGGGGGTAATAGAAATCTTCGAGAACTTCAACGACCGCAAACCATCTCTTCTTTTTTTTCTTTTTTTTTTTCATGATTTCGATTTTGTCCTGCATTATCGATCTCAAGTCGTGTATTTTCTAGCGGAAAACCTCGGTTAGAAATATTTTTATTGCGTTTCACAAAAAAAACTTGTTTTCCGGGTTTTCAGAAATCGTAGATCTGACGGCGAATTTCGATGCTATCCGTCATTACGTGAAGACACTCAGAGGTTCCCCTTCAGAGTATCCTCGGAGTGTTCATCGGAGGCCACCCCAAACTTTCCCAGACTCCAACTCCATCTCAACAACCGGCGTGATCTACAGTGAAATCAGTTGTAATTTATTGACCACTGGAGACGTGAAAAAATATTTGCCTGCGATCTTCGCCTTCGACAAATTGGCTCGAAAAATGATTACGCGGCTCGATGAGTACGTATTACTCACTCAGTCAGCGATATCCCTCGATAATGAATCGTTGAATATATTTATATCCGCGTCGGGTGCAATTACATCTAATTGATTTATCATAGACTCGGAAAGACGGGAATCCGCGAACGTGCGGCAGAGCCGTTGCACCAGACTAATTACCGAAGGCTTCGCTCCTCCGATCGTCTTTCATATCTTGGCCGAGCGATCGTGTCAGTGATCTATTATCGTCGCGAATAATCACACAGCCAGCGGGCCCGCACGCTCGCCCGCCAGTCTCGAGATTATATCCGCGAATACAGCTCGAACTCGGCGCAAAGTGAATTATCCCGTTAATTTTTGCCCCGTTGGAGTGAGAGGGATTTTCGAGGGAGGGGGAAAAAATTCGTATTCCCCGCGCGACGCGATCGCGAAGATTTCGCACACCGCGCGCGAGTTGCGAAAGATGCGCCGCGCGGCGAGTTGGATCCCTCGTGTATGCAGCTACTTTGTACACGAAACACCGGGTCGTTTTGCACCAGCGAAGCGACGCTGCAGTCACGACGTCGTTTGATCTCGATGCAAGCGAAATTAATCATTGAAGCGACGGGGATCAGGATGCGAGGCTATTTGCAACGCAAATCTTATCCTTTCGCATGACGAACAGCAGCGTTCAACGTGGACATTATTAAGTCGCAAGAGATCATTTTAATAGCACTAATTTGAGATGTCTTGAGAGGTCATGGCTGAAACTGAAAGTGACCGAGATTGTGCTGGAAAATTAATTAAAGAAAAAACGTGGATACTGGTAAATAAAAAGAGAGTCATTTTCGGTCTCGAGAGATGGAAGCGTAAATCGAGCTGAAAGTGAAACAAAATTTGTGTATGAAATAAATAATAAAAACTTGACGTGCAATGACACTGAAAAAATAAGAATATCTATAACCTTGCAAACATTACAAAAAATTCTAAGCATCCAGCTGCAGTTTCGTCTTCCGTAACGTCCAATCGGGAAACTTCTTAAATCCAAGCAGTTCAATCTTATCTTGCTATACACAAACACCATCCAAATGTGACTACATCAATTCCCAGGGTCGAAACTAGGTGATACGTTTATGGCTGTGAGACTTTTGTCACACAGCGGGGACACTTTCATTCGCGACACCAACGAGCGTAAGTCCGACCAACGACCTTTTGATGAAAGTACCAAAGAACCGTGTCAATGTGTCCGCGTGCATGACGCCGAAGTTTCATTACCGATGAAGATCGCCCGGGCAGTTAGTGGCAGGGGGGATTAGCTGGGGAGCCCCAAATTCAGCTGGTAGCCCGCGAGCGAACTCATTGTCATGGTAATCAGACGAAATACACGTGAGGCCCGAGGCCACCAGGACGCAAACGGCGCGTCACTCTTTTCCTCGTTTACTAAATACGGAAGTGACTCTTATCCCGTCACGAAAGTACGAAACACAGATTTTTACGTTAAGCGCATTATTTCTTATTCGCATTAACATATGACATCCTTCGAAATGGCACCTTTCACAAAAAAATAAAGAAAACTTGTTTAAAAGAACAAAAAAATAAAATTGACAAAAACTAAAAATAAATATATTACACACAAAGCTTGAAGTTTCCAAATGTGCTCGCTGCCAAATAAAAGATTCGTGAGGCGGGAATCGCGTCCGAAATTGAAGAATGATCGAACCGAGCTGTAAAAAAAGGCCTTGAAAGTCAAATCTGTCGTGTTACTCACACGTGTTTCCCGCGCGTCACTCAAGCCGCGCCAGTCGTCAAAAGTGCAATACCGCGCCCTTAACATTGCGTACCTGGAGTCCCGGCCCGAGAATTTCGCGGAGGTAAAGCATGTGACGGTATCGAGTTGCACGCTTGTCGGTCTCCTCAAAGGCCGACCGCATCCGAGATCCGCGTTTGCGCGCCCGAGTATGCGGTCAGCGCGGCGGTGGCGTGCGGGTTGTCAGCGTTTGTGCCTCGTGTATTAAGGGCAACTGACAGCAGCCTTCGAGCTCCGGACCAGCCGCACGTGTCGCGCAGTTCTCGAGGTACTTACACGTGTCCGTGTATACCGAAGGTACGAATATTGTGCCAAGTACCCGGGCGGAACGTAATTCGTGGAGCTCTTCGGCGATTGTGGGCCGAGTCACTTCGGCCCACAATCGCCACCAGCTGACATTGAGTCGAGCCGCTCCGAAACGAGGAACATACGTTCGGTTTACATGCGTGGTGCACGCGTATCCCCCGTCCGGTGAATGGGCGCTCTTTCTCCTCGTGCGCCGAGGCCGACGGGACCTATTGTCGAAACTCACGTACAATAGTGAAAAAAAAAGAAAAAAAAAATCCGAACGGGACCGAGATTGTAAAAAAAAAAAACGCTTAGCCTCGTTCCGCATCGATTGTCAATCTTTTCCTCGTCCACTGTGTGTATCGTTCGTGCGAGCGGCTCACAAAATATACTCGCGTGTTTATCGCCCGTCATTATCGCGACTCGCGAGCGCCGGAAGGGAGATCGCGCGGCGCTCGTGAAAAATGCCGACAATGTAGGGTGACGCGAAATTGGCATTTAAATTATTGTTACGACGTGATGGCGAGTAATTGTGACGGAATAATGACGGATCTTTGCGACTCGGTATATAAATTACGATGACTATCGTGTTAATTAACTTTTTTTTAAATTGCTTCGAGTGCGTGCGTGAATTGGAGTGGTGTCTCTTTCGCGGTGCTGATAAAATGAACTGGAAAGTTCGATAATTCTCTTTCAATCCATTTGTCGTACATTCATGGTCTTCCGAAAAATTACACATTTCGTCTGTCGTTGTTAAAAAAAATATTACGATATTTAGTCATTTTCGATCAATACATTTTTCGTATTTTTTATGGTCCTCCAAAAAAATAACACATTACTTTCTCATTGTTAACAAAAACCAAAATTTAATCATTCTCCATCAATCGGTTTGCCATATTTCTCAGTGTCTCCCAAAAAGCGTCCTTATCGATAAATGAGCCATCCACGTGAACGTCAGGAAGGAAGCTCAGACGCCGCTGAAACGTCTTGAAGCTCACCGGAACGCCACTCGCGTCGCTCCACACTGTCAATATTCCCTCGTCGTGTCTCGCGTAGCCGTGAAGTACAGCTCCACGAATCTCTTGGCAAAGATTTTTTTTTTTTTTTGCGCCACGCGATTCCGCCCACGGATATTGGGGGCCTCACGCAATTTCACGGGCTGCGCGCTCGGCGTATGTATGAGTCGCACGTGTGCACAATACCCGTACAGCAGCATCGCGACTAGAGTCGGTGTTCGATCTTCCTTGACCCAGAAGCAGCCGCACCACGCGCGGCTGCTGTTCTATCTCTCCGCGCGGTCCCGTCGCCGAGTATTATATCGCCGTCGGTTCTTTCATTCGCCCCGTTACGCTGGAACAGGTGCGGTCACCTCGCGACGACGCCGCGATTCTGTGCCGCACGGCGTTTCCTTCCCCCGCGTTATGACTATTATTGCACACGACAGCGACGTCCGAATGGCAGGAACCGGCAGCAACAATGAACAATGCTGGCGTCTGCGGCCGCAGCTGCCGAGGCTGATGATGGCCGACGCGTGTCATCCTCGCCCGATATGGTAATAGAGAGATCGGAAGAGTCGTTGGCCCGTGGAGAACGATTACACGATACGAGTCTCGCGTCGCGCCGCGTAAGTGGAAGTTGCGCCCTGTACACTGTTGTGCGCTATCCGCACGAGGATCGAATCTGATAGCGGGAAAAAGATTCAGTCATCAGGGAGAGGTCTTGAACTGTGGCCGTAAATATACCCAGAGGACTTTCGCAATAGGATATTATCGCGTTGTCGGGAGGCTGCGACCGCTCGGAGATCGATATCGCCGCCCGGTCGTGCTGAAAAGGAACTTAATGATACACCGAGCAAAAAAAAACAATTCATTTTGATACTTTATTTCGATGTATTTTTGTTCATACACAACGACTTCGCCATTAGTTTTTTTCTAGACGCTATTTTACATTTTTCTGTTTTACGTTTTCACGCATTTTTTTTTAAACTTAATGTTTTTTTTGCATGGACTGAGTAAGCATGCGTATGGGATAGTTATTATAATAACGAATGAATTAGATTTTTTTTAATCAACGATTTCAACTTTATTTCTACTATAAATCGTCATCGGTACAGCAAAGAAAAACGTTGTCGATGCTATTGACAGTCGCGTATCGCTCTTTTCAGTTATTTTTTTTTTCGTCATTATGCAGTATTCGAAAAAGCGAATTTTGGGACCGCAAGGGGTGTTCAAACACGCCGTAAATATTGCGACGATTATGCGGCAGCGTCCGAGCGACGCGGCGACGACGAGAGCCAACGAATAATCCGGAGATTAATGATCGCCCTATCGCGCCTCGACGATCGCGCTGCGTCGTGCAGCGCCGGCCGCGAACGTTCGCGTATTATGCAACACGTGCGGCACTTTTACTCTCGTGCGAGGTTCGCTTCTCCCGGGCGAGTGTTCGCCGGGTGTACTTGCACTCTTAAGGGGGGATTTCCAAGTGCATCGTCTTATACGTAGTCATCGGGACAAACTCCGCGCCGAATCGGAGCGCATTTATATGTGTGCACAGTTATTTTGCCTTTGAATGTGAATGCGGTACCGTAAAAACGCGCGAGAGTAAGATGGAAGAGGAAAAAGAAATTCAGATCACGTTTCGCGATCGGAGCGCTCGAAGCCGCCGACGCCGCTCTGTAATTAAAAATCCGTGGCCCGCGTTCGTGGCGTGCGGGACGATTATCGAATGTGCAGCGGACACGAATACGTAGCATATATATGTATATGTATATATATGTATTTTTTTAATACGTTTTATATGCACCGCTTCAGTCGTTGGAATAAGCACGCGGAGAGCAGCGAGCGAGTCTCTCACTGGCCTACGACCTGACGCCGCCGACAACGATTGTCGTGATAAATTGTTGCGATCGAAGGAACGACCCGAAGATCCCGCGATAAGTAGTCGAGCGCGAAGACGCCGTTCGGACGGAGGGAACTGTGTCGAGAGGCACCGGGAAGGCACCGACCGGCAGGGAGAGAAAAATAATGAACGAGAGTAGCGCGGCAAGGTACACGAACCCCGTAGACCTCACTGACGCGGACCTGGAGTCATGTTATTTATGGGTTTACCGCGGATGCCTTGCCAACAGGTGGGAAATAAAGAGATAGATGCATAGAAACGATAAACGAATGGGTGTGTTTTGAAAACGATGTCCTTGGGTCTATTCGCACTGCCGGAAATATCAGAAACGCGACTCGTGAGTGTTGAGAAGGTTCAGCACGGTGAAGACAATTTATTATGGAAATAACTGTTGCCGTGATATAATTATTGGGATAGCAAAATATTTTGTTGGGTTAATAGATTAACTTGCAAATTAACTTGCAAGATTAACTTGCAAATTCGGCAAAACATTTTTGTTGCATTGGCAAAAGTATTTTGCCAACCTAACGAATAAGCGTATTTTTCGTCACTTCTTTGTTAGTTCATGAAAACTGGTTTTTATTTTTTATTTTTTTCATAACTTTATTGGTCACTAGCAGACCAGGATCGACCAAACCTGGGTTTTCTTTTTGTGTTCGAGAGAAAACTCTATAACGAAGAGAATGTCGCAAAGTGGAACGCGATATCTTGATTTCTGAGTTTTTTACAGGATGTTAAAATCAGAACCTCAAAAATCGCACATTTTTAAGAAGGGGTACCCCTTTCGTTTTTTTTTTTTTTTTTTTTTTTTCGATTTTTGGGGTCTGATTTTAGCGGGAAATTTTCCATCGGATAGGGTTTTCGAACTTTGCGAAATACAATTTTTTTTTTTTTTCGCGAAAAATGCAACTCAACTTCCGTTTTTAAAATTCTGTGAAAAATTCAGAAATCAAGATATCGCGTTCCGCCTTGCGGCATTCTCTTCGTTATAGAGTTTTATGTCGAACGAAGGAAGAAAATCCAGGTTCGATCGAGCCAAAAAAGTAACCTCGATTTTAGCGATATGACAACTGTTTAAGTGTGCGAAGCGCGCGTACAGGCAGGTTAACATAAATACAAATTTCTGATTTTGGGACAGACTTGAATTAAGGGGGAGCAAGGCTTTATTATTTAGGGCAGACTTTAATTATTAAGGGTTCTGGGACAGACAAACAGAAAAACAGACAAACAACTTTCCAAAATATATATAAGATTAATAAAAAAAAGTTACTCTTATTGACCCAAAGGCACCTGACCCAGAAGATCACAACATGAATCTACCTACGATTGACTCCTAGGGGGCCTCGAAATAATCGAGGTCCCAAAAGTGGACATCAAGGACGGCGTTCGAATATTCGAGACTAAAAAAGTCATTAAACGCGATAAGAGCCGCGAAAAATATATCGACTGCGAAATTGCGTCGCGCGGTAAGAAGTGCTAACGACGGCGGGGGACATCGAGTTCGAAAATAATTCGACGTGTTCCCCGTGTCGCTCCGGCGAGCGGTCCGAGACACCTGTTAAAGGATCACCCGGGCTGCCGTGGCTGCGCTGGTCTCGCGGGGGCTCCGGATAAAAATCTCTCGTTATGTAAGGCGGAGCCGGTCCGGCTCCCACGGCGAGCGCGAGCCCCGCGAGAGCCCGTATAACCTGCCTACGCTCGACAGTACCAACGTACGCGTATATATTTATACAAGGTGATTCAGAATTATTTTTCACCGTTTTGTGGGTATAAATAAATTTGCCTAGCCATTTTTTTTTACAAATTCATATAACCGTTATTTAATTATAAGCCCCATCAATTTGAATAATTACGTCATTTATAGCATCCTATCTTGCGGCTTATAAGACGGCTTATAAGGAAGTAAATTGGTCCGTTTACGGAAATCTATGATACTTAAACTTCGATAAATATTTAGAATTAAAAAAACTGGTCCGCGATCTTTGCTTATGGGATGATTAGCTGTTGACACGAAATTTATAAAATCATTCTGAATTACCCTGTATACACAGAAAGTAGATATTGCAACATCCGCGTATCAGCGTTAATTTCGTCGATGAAATAGGCGGGATAACCGATGGCCAAGCGGCCCATTTGGATCGTTGGCGGCATTCGCTTATTACAGAAAGCGGTGTAGAAGAAAAGCCCCGTGAGGCGCGAGTGAGTTCCGAGCGTGAGTTATGCCGGCTGAGCCGGGCGGCCACGCGAGTACAAGTACTAAGTACGCTCGCGTCGAGCCCGGCTCGAAGTACGTGCGTGTCTTTCGCTTTCGAACTTGAATCCACGCTGCGAATAGCGCGCGTTGACTACACACGCATTATGCGTGTCAGTCTGTTACGTTCGGGTTTCGAGAAGGCTCGAGATCGTTCACCGCGCCTTTTGCTCGATCGCGGCTCGTTGGGTGTGCAGCCGCGTCTTGCGGTACCGATTCTCGAGTGTGTGTTCGAGTACACAGCGAGTCTGGCACCGGTGGGACACGCCTTCCACTTCCACTCGGTAACTGGGCCGCGATGTTCCTTCTCGTACCCTTTATTATTATCCTCGTTATTCCGGAGAAGCGACCAGACAATTTTTCACGATTCTACGGGCCGTCATGACGTGTGGCCGCCGCGCGAAACACGCGCCGATTTCCGACGAACACGCGAGGGCGCGAAGAAGACATTTTCACTCGCGGCCCTCGAGAGTCGCATTGCAACGCGTACGCGCCGATGATACCAGCACACCGACCGAGGCATCGAAGTACGTGCTCATGTTGCTTGTTGCTTGTCGCTTCCCTCTGGCGCGATTCCAACGCGAGTTTCTAATGCCTAATATGCCGTGTATGAGTATGTTGCGACGGGCGTACAGAGCGATGCACATAACTCCGGGGAGAAAGAAACGCGACGGCCGCGAAAGGGAAATGGGAATTTCCTTCGGAATTAATCGTGTTTATTTCGTTATTATTCTCGGAGTGAATTTGTTAATTTGGCGCGCGCGTGGAATCTGATTTAATGGTAATTTAATATTCACGATTAAATTAGCAATCCTGGTGATTATTCAAATTTTTTTCGTATTTGAGAATTAATATTGAGATAATGAGCAATGAAACAAGATCAATTGTAGCTTCTTGCTGTAATAACAGTTTGAAGTCGCAGTGTAGAATGTTCGTTCGAAATTCTGACCACACAATAAAGAATCATTCCGAAAAATTACGCAAAATTACTGCTCACTGTTTGTAGAAAATTGTTTTTCTAGGTAAACCGTGTCGACTTTCATTCTAAGTACACAGGTTTCATGTATTTTTCTCGACCGACGTGCGTCCCGGTTATTTTTCAATGTAAAATGAATATTCATATACCCGGACTCGCAGTCGGCGGTAAAGAATCTTTGTATTCACTTTGTCGGTATTTTGACTCAAATACCAAAAGCGCTGGAACGGCGATAAAACGTGAAGTTTAAAGGGAAAAAATGCCGAGAGGACAAAAGTTTCAAAAGTATCGACCAAAGCGTTCTCGAAAATTACGGCAATTAATAATCCCGGGACAATGTCAAAGTGAAGTGAGAATAACTCAAGGTTGTCTGGGAGCATGAAAACCACCTGATCATGGCCTTGTATGGCTCTAGCGCGCGGCTACCATTTACTTAACGCAGAAGCCGCGCGCGCTCTCTCCTCGCCATGTGGTACTCTGTAATTCCATTGTTCGAGCGATTACCGCAGCGACTGCAGGATATTCCGTAAAATAAATTAAAAGGAGGTAAAACGAAATAATAAAAATTCTTAAGATAAATCGGCAGAAATATTCCTGGTGGCTGTTACGAGGCGTTGCGATTTGCGTGTTGCATCGATCCCCAACCGAGACGAAGTGTCCGGGCTATCAGTGTGACTCGCAATTAATTTCAATTTCATTTTTCGCCCGATCATCGCGACGTCCTCAGGATATTTCGTACAGCGATGCAAGAGGAGATGGAGAAAAAAATAAGATAAATCGACAGAAATATTCCTGCGCACGGCTGAAATATTCCTGTTACGAGAAGTAGGTTTACATGTTGCATCGATCTCCAGTCGAGAGACGAAGTGTCCGGGCGACCGGTGTAACTCGCGCAACTCACGTGTCGAGCCGCGCGCGCCGCTCTGATATACCTGGAGCGGTTCGCGAACGCGTTTCCCCGCTCATTTGCCGCGCGCACCGCGAGAGCCAGGCGAGCGGGAGGCAGAGCGCAGGCAACGTCGATTACGAGTCGGCCACCGCAACAGTGATGCAATATATTAATGCTGCGCGTAAACCTAAATCCTCTCTGCGCGGGCGCGAGCGTCGTTTTTTTTCTCTCTCTCTCTTCTCTCTCTTTCTCACTCCGGTCTTCTCGTGATTCGTACAGCGTCGCCGCGCGCGCACGCGAGTCAACTGCAATAAATAATAATGATAATAACACGATTTAGCGAAAAAGCATCGGCCATCGTCCATTACGGCGCACGCGAAGATTCACGCGCCCGGCAATATCGTTCACTGTCTCCCGCTCGCCGAGGCATTCGACGTTTACGACCGCGAAATTACTAGCTGCGAAAAGATTGCTCACTATAATTGTTATGATCCCGATAATTAAGGAGTTGGGCGAAATTGAGTCCCGAGCGTGGGTGAAAACGAAGCTGAATTCTGCGCGCAACGTTCGAGGTGTAAGACTCGCTGTTTATTGCAATATTAATGCTCTCATAGTCTCGCTATTTCACTGTTAGTAGGTTCAATTGATTGTATCAATTAATTAATATCACTATTAAATTCGATACGTATCTCGATTACATTTTTTTTAAATGATAGAACTGTAATTTCGTTTCGAATCAACTGTTCACATTTTCTTTAAACTGTCATATTAATATTTTAATAATCAACCATTATAATAATATAACATAATATTAATACTAGTTGCGACTGTTAACAAGTCAACGGACCGCAAAAATTGTTTCATGGTAAAAACTTAACAAATACCTTTTCTCCCAAATGACCTAAATTCCTAAAAAAAATTGTCATTCTCCAGTCACACATCGATTATGACTTTCGTTCGCATAAGAACGGAAAACGCGTGGGTGGCAATAAAATAGAGCCGATCCTAACTATCGCCGTGATAGTTCCTTATAGTCACAGCGCCCACTCGTAATTCTCACCTGCTCACTATCGAAAGCCGCAATTGTGCCATTGTGGTATATCTATGTAGTAATGCAGCGTAGATCGTGAACGTTCTCCACGACGCTAATATGCCTGTATATACGAAATACTACTGACATATATATACGTAAGTAGTGGCGCGTTCGTGATATCCAGTGGAATGTCCTGCCGCTGAGTCTACAGTACTGAACCGTGTATACACATAATATCCTGCACGCGAGCTGCATTGCAAACCCGATAGTTCCGCGGAGCCGAGGTTTTCACCTCTGGGCCGCTGCCACGTTCGATTTGGACTCGGCTCTCGAGCGCGGCCTCGGATGCAGCTCGGCGTCTGCGCCCGCAGACCTCACCTCTTACTCTTGACTCCTGCTCGCCCGCGGTCGAGCTTCGGACTCGTGAATTCACTATTATTTCATAACTTATTTTTTTGTCGTCGCACTTTTTTTTGCCGTACGTAACACACACGGGTAACAGAGTCTCGACCCATTTTCGGTGGGAGTTACGTTTCCTCTTACATTTCACGGTCCCAATCTACTCGTCGAACGTGTAATTATAGCTCCGAGCAATTACTAGGAGAAACGGATATAGCGAGAATGTCCGTCCGTCTCTGTGTGCGCAAGATCCTTCGGCCCGATCCCGATGACGGTGATACAATAATTAACGATCGAAATGACGTTTCGTAACATCCAGACCAGACCGCTCGTCACTCAATCTCGGTTGGTTGCTCTGTGTCTGCTCTGTGCGTTCAACGGTGGACGACCTCCCGACCACTGCACAGATCTCGCTAAGATTGGGCGAATTGGTGGCGAAGTTCGCGCGCGAGCGAATTTTTTTATCGTGCAGATTATTTGTACCAGTGGTGGAGAAAAAAAAGAATGTCCCCCGGGGCGACGAGCAGTCTGGACTGGACGGTCCACGGGCGCTGAGGGAATTTATTTATTTTTTTGCTTTTTTCTCGACTCCGTTGTCACAATCGTCGCAGTCCGGCGTGTTGACCTATACATTTTTCGCCATCGCCGCCGAGGCCGGGCAAAATCGTTTCGGGACTGTTGCTGCTGCTGCTGCGACTGCAGCTGCGCGGGACACACACACCGTGTGTGCCTTCGATACTTTCCCTGATACGAGGAAATTTTCTCGGCCAGCCTTCTAAGGCTTCTCGCGACACAACTGCGATCGCGACAACGAGAACCCCGCGAGGTGAGCCAACTGTGTGTGTGGTCCCCGCGCGCTTAGGCTCCGGCAAAAAAGGAGTTATGCGCGATGGTTATACAATCGCAAGTGCCGAGGCAATCGACGGACGGGACGTCGATCAAAGCGCACACACCACGTATGCGCTCTGTTTCGCTTCTTTTACTCTTCGGGCCTAACAGTGGTGATGGTTTTTTCTTTAAAGTTTTGACGGACCTTTTGGAGGTTTCGAGCAAATCAAGTTGAAGTGCTTTGGTATTTCGATATGGAAATCAGTGTTCGCGGTGCGGTAGCAAAATTGCACAATTAAAAATAAGTAATTTTTTAAATAAACCTTTCGAAACTTCCTGTTCGAAAAATTTGATGATTATAGAATAAAATCGGGAAACTAATTGATAATTTTATGCAACTTGAAAAGTGTTATTCTTGGACGGGGTGAACAGCTTTTCAACTTATCCAAATTACCTGGAAATTTATGGAATTCGGTACTGCGGATTCAGGGACAGATTTAGTTTTATGTTACAGATTTTTCCAGCGAGCAATAAAAATCGTTCCATCGCCGTTTTTTTTATGTAGCCATATTTAGAATGAGAAAGATCTGGAAATTGAATTCAGGATTTCATTAACCCGCATTCGCGTCAATCGCTCAATCAGCTTCGATTATCGCTTCGATGTTGTCTCTAATACGGCACAGTCCACTTGTAGCCCCGAAGCCAAACGATCGAGACTCGAGACGACGACGACGTCGACGACAGGACACTTAATGCTTGCACTTCGATCCGAGCTGTGTGCCGTTTTACGTCCCTACAGGCGTTACGGTTATTCAATTCACGATGAAAATTCTCTGACCTCGCTACATCATCGAGCCCCGTGTGTGTGTGCGAGCGCGCGCCTGTTTGCCCGCAGCTCCTCTCGCGTTTCCGAATAGCCTCGACCTCGAATGTAAACGCACGGCGAGAAATATTGTACGTGTGCGGTTGGGTCTGCCAGAGAGTGAGGACCTTGCTCCCGATTAGCAAATTTAGCCCGTAATAATCATAACGCCTCATTATCACCATAAGTAAAGTTCACACAGGCAGCGAGCAGCACCAATTACTTTCGACAAAATAGACAAACGATTCGACTGTTCCGACCGTCGAGGGAATAATAATTCAAAGAGAAAGGATATGATTATCGCTCGATCCGAGAATGGGAATCGAGCGGAAGGAAATGAGCGCGAGCGAACAGCCTTGGAGATCGTCGAATCGGGCTAGAACATCGCGGGGCAGAGTAAATATCGCACGTTGCCTGCAGTGCCTAACGGAATATCGGGCATCGATACAGTCGAATCCCTCGTGCGTGTCGCGTAACACCCGCCAATCGGATTTCCTTCCGATTTTTTTCTTCCACGTCACTGAACATCAAAGTGCCATCTTTCTCGTTGATCACACGCAACCCGGTTAGACGAAAAATCTGGAGCGTCACATCCGGTCCACATGGTAACCTGGCTCGACGATTGGGGCCGGCATTTTCGTCGTCAGTCCCGTAGCATCGATTTGTAGCGTTACGTCCGAGCCGGATGTAACACCACGAATGTTCCGCGGTCTCGGTTGCGATTTCATCAAAATGTGTACCTAAAATGCAAATGGCGATAAAAATGAAATAAAACGTATTTTCGCGTACCATTCGCGTATTGCCTTAACCTGTTTTTCCATAAATTTCAGATTTAGGTAGATCTTAAATAAAAACGTCCTCAAGGCCGCATCAGGAATCTGTCACTTTGGGCGATCGCGACGTTTCGACTGATAAGAAAAAGTGGCTACGCACCGACGAGGCTGCGGAAACTTATTTCGAAATTTGCCGTTGTGAAGCACAGGCGGAAAACTGCGCGCCGTCTCCGTGATCGCCGCGTGTCGATCCACAGCGTCGCTCGCGGAGCTCTCGATCGAAAAGGCATAGCCGCCTCGTCGCTAAACCGGTCTATCGATTTTTTTTTCGGCCGCGTGTTGCCGGGTTACCGTAGATCTGCCATTTTTCACGCGTCCCCTCGACACGCTCGCGCGGCTCCGCCGGTCTCTCGTCGGCTGTAAACCTACATACACAAACCGTGCACACCTATTTCGTCCTGGTATTCGAGGAGGTGTATAAGTGCATGCACGGCGCTCTCGTGTTCGGCGTCTGCATCGAGAAAGTAGATACGGAGCTCGGTGCACGCGGACGAGAGCAGCGGGTGGACGAATGCACCGCATAGTTGACTCCATTTTCCCGCTGATACCCGCCGATTGTTAATCGGCAAATTGCTTTCCGTTTGATTTTCAACGGTGGCTCTGGCGGAGCCCAGAAATTATCGTTCCGGCTCGAAGAGGAGTCAAGAGTAAGAGTCGAATTTTCGCTAGCAAGTTTGATCGCAAGATCGACTTTAAGTTCGAAGTTCGATCACAAAATCGAATCATACATCCGGACTTCTATCTCAAGATTGATCTTAAGCTCGAAATTCGTCTCAAATTTAATCTTATGTTCGAAGTTCCAAGTATCTCAAAATCAATCTTAAGTTCGAAGTTCGAAGTATCTCAAAATCAATCTTAAGTTCGAAGATCGAAGTATCTCAAAATCAATTTCAAGTTCGAAGTTCGAAATATTTCAAAATCAACCTGAAGTTCGATAAAGTTTGAAGTATCTCAAAATCAATCTTAACTTCGTACTTCTATCTCAAAATCAATCTTAACTTCGTACTTCTATCTCAAAATCGACCAAACATTCGAACTTCTATCTCAAGATTGATCTTGAGTTTGAAGTTTCATCTTAAATTTGATCGTAAGTTCGAAGTTCTGTCACGATCGGCCCTAAGTTCGAACTTATGTCCAAAGAGGTACGAGGTTTGCGGACGCGGACGTCGAACTGCATCCGAGGCCGCGAGTCAACTCACACACCTATTTCGTCGTGATACTCGAAAAGGTGTAAGCGCATGCACGTCGGCCTCGAGTCTGGCGCGCTCTCGTGTTCGGCGTCTGCATCGAGAAAGTAGATACGGAGCTCGGTGCCCGCGGTCGGGAGCACCGGGCGGCTGAATGCACCGCATAGTTGACTCCGTTTTCCCGCTGAGACCGGCCGATTGTTAATCGGCAAATTGCTTTCCCTTCGATTTCCAGCGGCGGCTCTCGCGGGGCCCAGAAATTATTATTCCGGTTCGAAATTGCGCTGAGCGAAAACGCGGGGTGACCCTCGACTGAAGTCTCGTGTTCTCTTCGAGCAGCAGCAGCAGCATCGGCGGCGGCGGAGCAACATCGTCACTTTAATTATAATCGTCACGACGAGCTTCTATAGCGGAATATCTGTTACTTTCGCGGTAGCTGCTGGATTGCAGGAAAGTTTCCTTTTAATATATGTGAGAGAAGCTCCGTATGCTTGAGACGCTGAGGCGCTCGGTGGATGTTACTGTCGCTCGTTGTGCGATGTTGCTGCGGCGATGACCTCGTACGGAGTCGACGATCGAGGTCGACGTAGCTGAGCTCTCGTCGTGTCGCGGAGTCCCCATGAGCGTTGCGACGTGTGAGCGGCGCAGCAGGAAAGCATCGCGCGCTCTGGCTCATATGTTTCTCTACCTATAGACAATGCGCGGATAGAAAGTTGAAACAGCAGCAGCGGCAGCAACGGCAGCAGCGACGATATAAACACACGGGACGTTCGATTTTTACGAACGTATTACGTTGCCGCACGTCAAGCGTATAGTAATGTTTTGCTGGGAGATATAGACAGAGTATACACGACGACGCTTCTAAGGGTGTATACAATACATATAATGTGGAGGCTTACACACAGCCAGCGACCGTGTCGCACATGTGATAGTCACTCGTGCCGATCGCACCAGACCGATTGCATTTCGCAACGTCCTGCGCTGCTCGCAGATCTCGGGATTTATTAGCGGCGATGCTGGGCGTGGTGTTATCGTTGAGCGTAGTTGAACTGATGACAACGGCAAATACAAAACGAAAAAAATTTCGGCTAACATTATTTTTTCGGCAAGAATCAATATTTTAATAAAAACTATCCCACACGCTAGTTTAAATAAAATTATACACGCGCTTATCCAGTTGTCACTTCACTAAAATCGCGGTTACTTTTTCTGGATCGATCGAACCTGGATTATAACTAATGCTGTAAGACGGAATGCGATATCTTGATTTCTGCATTTTTCGCAGAATTTTAAGGCCAGACCCCCAAAAATCACAAAAAAAAAACGCAAGGGCGCATCGCATTTTCCAAGGGGAAATCGCATCTTTCCCCTTGGAAAAATTTGCGATTTCTTAGGGTTCGATTTTAAAATTTTGTGAAAAATTCTCCTTTCACCTTGCGGCATTCTGTTCGTTACTGAGTTTTCATTCGAAGGAAAAATGATTAAGTTTGAAAACCCTATGCGATGGGAAATGTCCCGCTCATACCGAAAAAAATGTTCGCCGAAAAAAGAAAAATCGGCGAGAATAGTTTTTGCGGCAAAAAACACATTTTTAACGAAAATAATTTTTGCAGTAAAAATACTTTTTTCGACGAACATAATTTTACACGAAGGGAATGATTACCACGCGTAAACATATAGAATAATTGAAATATGAGCAACGAAGGGATTTCCCAGAACACGGACATCAGTTTTCTCGATTTTTTTGTCGAATCATCTGAGGAATCCGGCTGGTTCGCTGGAATGAATGAGGAAAATAGAGCCGTCGCTAACAAATATCGATGTCCGCGCGACACCTGCGACAAGTGGATATATACAAGTACAGTGCAGAAGTAGTTCCCGGCCAGAGTAGAAAAGTAGTCCCCCTGCAGTTACTCTCGGGGCAAGCAGGAGTAACAGCGCGCGGCGCGGGACAAGAGACGAACAAAAAAACGAATCGCTGCTGGCACTCGAGCGGAGTGTGCAACAGGCGTGGTGGCGAGATTCCTCCGTGTTTCTTATCTCATTCCCTTTCCAATCCTTTCGACTCCGACGCAACTATTTCTCTCTGCGTCTAGAACCTCAAGGCGCGTCGATCTCACGGCAGCGCGAATACGTGCACTTCGAAATTTCTACGACAACATTGATTTCCCAATAAAAAAATAAACTTAAGCTCACAGCCAATCGCATTCAATTTATTCTTGCAATCAATTCGTTTCACAATTAAGTATGTACGCAATCAACATTATTGTTATCATTATTAACATCATAATTTTTTTTCATAATTACATCGTGAGATTATCGGTGGACGATGAGCCGATTGAATGCCAGGAAATTCTCGCTCGCCATTCGCACGATTTATGGACGGACCTTGGCAATGAACGCCACGCGGATTCCTCGCAGAGGCGACGTAGTCTTGACACACTCGGTCTGCCTTCCTGCTGCTCGCTCGTTATTTACTCCGTTGCGATGCAGGAATTACAAAACCCGGTAGCGATGAAACCGTTGCACGTCGTGTCGTCCTCGCGCAACGTCGAGCTATATCTGCTCGCGCCTCTCTTCGCTCGGTGCCTCTCGGTCGCGCCGTCTCGTTGGCGCACGAGACGAGCGCACGCAGCTCGCGTCCTCGCCCCGCGCGCGCGCGCGCTCGATCGGCTCCTCTCTGTGTATCTACACGCTCGAACGTGAGACGGTTCGGAATCTACGCGTGCACGTGCACAATTTCCATGGAGGATTCTCCTCCACATTCCTCGCACGCCGAGTTTGCTGCGCTATCTCACATGGTCACCTGTCGACGTCGCGCCCTTTGCGGTCCGAATCGATCTTAATCGGCTTTTAAAGCCGATCACATTTTTTTAATTTATCGACAACCCCGAAGCAACAATTTGTCGATAGTTTCGGATTCAATCAACACGGCGGTTCGTTCAGTGTGATGTGTAACGTTTTGGAAATGGGTATTTCAAGTTCGAAGTAACATTTTTAGTTCATTTGAATTTATAATATTTTGATAAAAAAATAAGGGAGCCCCAGGCAGACCATTCGTTTTTGAGATGTGCGAATGGATATAGAAAACATCTGTATTGTCAGCCGCTGTAAACAACTGCCATGGGTACTTCGCGAAAAGTCCACATGGCCCCCGGAAGCTCCCTGAGTGAACGTCAGAAGAATTCTTTCTTATATATAGCAACAGACGTTGGCACGTCCACTTGCGAGAGAGCTCCTACTCATTTTCATGCTTTTGGCCACCTAGTGGATGTGCCGGATATTATGAAACGCAGTATATCTACAATACAAGACCAGTACACTCTAGAAAAACAAGAGTCTTTCGTCGCAATATTTACGGGTCGACGCCAAACATTGAGCATTCAAAATACGACAAAATTTGTTGAGTGCTCTTCACGTTTGCAACCCAATAAAATTATTTATATTCCGTAATACTTTCACATCCAGCGACGAAATTTCTCCAAGCCTGACAAATTCACGAAACCATAAACACTGAAACACGTGTCCACCAAATTCAAACTTCACGGTCAGCAGGTCCGGCAAAAACGTCTGTCGTCAATACCCAAAACTCCGGATTGCCACGTCAACATACTGCGTCGACGAATTGCGAATCTCATCGTCCGTCGCATCCGTGGCAAATTAGCCGAGTGGTGGGCGACGCGCGAATTACAATGCTTCGCGAATATTAAATCAGCGTTGTTTTTCTGCGTATTGTCGCGTCCGCAGGAGCCTCGCACGTCGTCGATTATTCGGCGCGAGGCGCAGCGGATGCGAGGCCGGAGCGTCGAGAGATATGCAGATTAAGCGCGCGAGTCTCGTCACGAATGAGCCGCGGAGGTCGGAGACGACGCGACGCGGCGACTCCTCTCGTCCTTTCTTTCTTTCTTTTCTCTTTCTCCCCACACACATCGCGAATATGCAAATTCATTAGAATTTTGCAGTCGCGGCTCACTCGCGCATCTGATACGTCCTCGCATAAATTACACGCTGCACACGTGCGAGATTAATTCGCGCGTTATTATGATATTAATTTCGACGAGCACTCCCGACAGGGTCAATTCGCGTGGCGAACGAACCCGCGAGCCCTGATTCTCGACACTCAGCCCGACGCCCACGCGCGATTCGCGTGCGCGTCGTCGCAGACGCTCGCGTTGCCATTTGCGGGACAATGTAATTTCCGCACGTGCCGCGTTGACATATCTCTATCTCTGCGGCGGACGCGCGCGCGCGCGCATGGTAATTGACTTTCTTATTATTACAGCGACGGGGCACGCGAGGCCGGGAGGCGAGTGATAATCCGTGCCCCACTCGAAATGTCGCCTCTAACCATACGGCGTGTATATATATTGTGATAATTGTATGGCGAGCGGCGGCCACTTTGTTCGAAGTGTGTCAACAACCGCGGCGACAGTCTCGAAGAAAAACTCAACACTGTTTTTACGGCGCATCGTTTGCGTTGAGCGTTATTTGTCTAGATATTTTTGCGCCAAAGTACATCTCAAGTACACTTTGGATTCGACTGAAGCGGTTGATAATTTTTTCTCCCGACTCCGCAAAAAATAACCCCATTTCGTGCCCACAACGCGGACGGAAACCCGCTAATTTTTAACCGATGACACGTGCAGATGGACAATTTGGTTTTATTACTCCTTAGGGAGCTGAGGTAATTGACTCATTTATGCCTGGTGGGAGTAATTAAATCCATACTACTCGTCCGTACTCGTCGCAGGTTAAAAATGGGCTATTATACCGTCCTCTTTGTACGCGCGAAATGTGTTTTTTTTTTCAGCGAAATCGGAAGAAAAATATTCTGCACTCCGCATTTTCACCTCGTGTGAATTTCTCATCGTCAAATTTCACACTCGGTGAAAAGTTGCACTTTCCTCCTTTGTAGCTTAATGCACTATTATTCAGATGAGAACTAATCGCAATGAAAGTGCGAACTGGGGCAGGTAAAAATAAGCGGTTACAATTTCAAAAAAATGTTGATCAAGACGACGAATAAATCTATCTCGAATCCCTCTTTTAAAAAGTTCATGAGTAACGGAAAGCATTGTTAGCAAACTATTAGAGCTGTGATTGGTTGCCAAGAAAACAAAAAAAAAATAAACAAAATCAGTTTGGTATGAAATTTGCAAAATTTCATAAGAGGACAGGACAGCACCCGTCACCTTTCAAAGCTTTATAAGAGCGCAGCAGCGCAAAATTGATTCCTATTACAGGTGATATTTTGAAATAAAAATTTCCGAGGTCGATTTTGGCGATGTTCGGTCGGGAGCCGGATCTACGATTTCTGACAGAAAAAATCTTTTTTTCGTCGCCAAAAATATATTTTTTTCAAAATCGATTAAAAAAGGTTAATAACCAGTGTTTTAGGGGTTAGAATATGCGACTTAAGAACGGGGGTATAGGTTAAAAGTCGATATTTTGAAAAGAACAAATTTCTGAGGTCGATTTTGGCAAGTTTTTCAGGCACGCGCGCCAGCCCGTGTGATTAGCCTAGTTTTTTTCTATAATTTCGAATTACGATTCGCGAAAGGGACAACAAAAATAATAGAAGATTGATTGTCAGTGTTACATGGATGATCAACAGTTATCCGCTGTCGAGGGGAAACTTTCTTGAGTCGCTGCCGAACGGAGGGGCATCAATCTTATTAATAAAGTAATAAAAACAGATGTGTCCATCCCAGCTGGCGCCACGATTCTACTTCCCATCGAGCGAAAACCGTAATCACCGTCACAGAAAACGAGTGAAAGAAGAGACAGAGATTCCACAACTTCATAGGTCACGGCGATTCTCTCGTGACCGCGAAAAGGTATTTCCCGTGCGTCTCTTCCGCGCGGTCAGTGCGACTGACCTCCGTGGTTCGTCAGCACCGGCGACGCTTTCTCATTGTCAAAGGACAGGCAATAAATCGAGCGTCGATGAGTCCCTCGACATTAGCGACACACCGAGACTATCGACCCGGCTCGATTCTTCCAGCTACGCGCCAGTCTCCGGTTACGCGCGAAGAAAGTCCTCGGGAGTCGCCTCGAGACCTACTAGACGTCTCTAGAGATCTGTTGCCCTGGCTCGTGAGAAGCCGAAGAGGAAGCGAAGAGCCGGAGAAAGACGGAAAGCGAGAGCGAGAAGTGAAAAAAATAACACACGCTCACTCGCGCCCAAGCATCGCCAGGACTAATGGGTCAATCTCTAGGCAATTAGCATCGTTTATTAACGACCGCGGGTGCCGTGCGCGATTCAGCAGCTCTCGGCTGGCTCTCGGCTGGCTCTCGGCTGACTTTCGATGCTGCTGCGTCGCGCACGTAGCCCGGGGCGCACGACGGTCGCGCGAGATGAGGAACTTTGTGAAAAAAAAGAAAGAAAAAATGTTGCGGTTTTACCGTTATTTTTTCGCAAAACCCACCGGACGACGCACCTGGAGGCGGCGTGATTTATTATTCGCGAACCGAGCGCTGAGGAAAAGTCACGCACTGATGTTTTCACGATGACGATGGATAACGGGTCTCGTTGTACACCATTTACAATGTATATAGCCGCTTCCTCGGTCGACGCGGCTGTGGAGAACATCGATTAGTAGTAAGGTGCGGGGATCGAGGGTCGAGGCCGTTCCAGACACGAAGCAAGGAGAGTATAAAAGGCTCGGAAGAGTTGCGAACGTTATATAGTGATATTGTCTGCGCGCGAGCTTCGCGGCGAAATGTCAAGATGAATGGATGAATGAACGACCTAGCCCTCCACAGAGGACGCGCCCACTGTGCACGATGAAACGTAGTTTCCGAGCGAGCATTGTAACGGTAGTCAAGTTGAATATGCATTTTGCATTTCCTCCAAGGTTACGTTTCTTTCTACTCCATGCCACTTGCCAACAATGGTTAGATTAGTCCGAGTAGTACGAAGCAAAGGATATATATTCGATATACGAAAAGGTTATGGCTAATTTTCATTCAATTTCTACCTTTTAGAAACGGGTATCAAGGATATCTAAATGATATCCTATTCCAAAAGATATCATTTGGAGGGAGATTAAATATATAACCTTTTAGTCAAACAATGTCTATTTGGTACAACATGCTCAGAGATATCTCAAGGATATCTAAGAGATATCCTGTTCTAAATGCTATGAATTGGTGTGAAATCAAATAACCTTTACGTGTACCAAATAGGTATCCATTGACACTGTCATACTTGAAAGCCAACTTGAAATGATCGCAAAAATTAAAACCGGTGGCAAAGAACAAAAAAACCTTCGACGTTCGACGCCCGAGCAACACAACGAGAGTATAAAAGGCTCGGAAGAGTTGAAAGTTATATCGTGATATCGTCTGTTGTGTGAACTTCGCATCGAAATGTCAAGATGAATGAACGAAGGAACGAACGACCTAGCCCTCTATAGAGGACGCGCCCACTACGTGCACGATCAATCGTAGTATCCGAGTGAGCATTGTAACGGTAGTCGAGTTGAATATGCATTTTGCATATCCTCAAAGGTTACTCGCGCTCACTCTATGCTTCCTCTATGGTTGCGGGCTTAGCCTACTTTTAAAATGGTCGTAAAAAATAAAAACCGGTGGCCCGTAATTAAAAACTCTCGGGGGTTCCCTTGGACGTTCGAGGATCTGGATGACCGGTTTGATAATTCAAAAGGGACCTACCGCCCGGGTAATAACTGACTTTCTATTAATTAAAGTTTCAGCAATTTATGGAGCACCATCGCATAAATTAATCGCGCGCGAGGTGCTTTTCAAGATACCGCGAGAAATATTCCGGTGGCAATTTCACCCGTGGTGCCCGGGAGCTACGTATACACCTGGGGGGGAGATTTGAGAAAACGACTAGTAGATAACTTAGAGCCCAATTACGTGCTCGCAAATGGCGAACGCGCGCGATGAAAACGAAAACGAATGTCGCTTGTGGTCTAAAGCTTCAAGAAAACGGGCGAGGAGAAGCGTGAAGAAATGGCAAGAGAGTCTTGTCAAAGGTTGTTGCACACGGAAATATGAATCTCGGCAAAAATTGGTATTCAATATGAGAACCCAGAGATTGTGAGAATTTACGAGAATCTCGATCACGTATATAGACATTTCTTGCTATCATTTCTAGTAAAGTCTTCGAAATATCGATTTTGGTTCTGAACTCTCACAAAGTCATGGTAGTTTTTTTTTTTCATTGACGTAGCGATTTCAACTAAACCTTTCACTCTGCGGGTAGAAAAATAAGCACAATTAAATAGGATTCAAGCACCCCGATTGGCCAATCGAACCAACCAATCGACTGTATAATCCAACTCTCTAATTATCAATTCATTGACTGTATCACCAAACTCCTTAACTATAAATTGAGTTTATCGGGTGATGGAATCACCCGACTCTATCACCCGATAGAGTCGATCCGGTTGGATCGACTGGGTTGTCGATCCAACCGTCAAATTCATCAAACCCTCCGATCGATGCGACCAAACACCCTTGCCAATTACTTTTTCCTTGTCGCTTCTCTTTCCCTATTCGCGTAAAATCATCAAACGCGGACGCACATCGAGCTGCGATGTCCCAGCGTCGCGGCAAAAAGCTTTAACGCCTCGGCAAGAAGCCGACGATTACACGAGGCGAGCGAAGAGGAAGAAGCGGATCGAGCGTGAGACACTTCGAACCTCGTCCCAACGAGACTGCTATGTGCTTCGAATACCGCGCAATCACCGCGCAGAGTTCCCGGTAACCCATTTACCTTAATTGTCTTATGATTGCACCTACTATACACAGCGCATAAGTAAAACGCCTATATTGGGCCGTCAGGCGGAATCGCGCGACGCGAATACCAATCACTTTCCTCCGCGAGTGCGTCGCGCGCGTGTATCACGACCAAAAGCGTAGCACTCGGCCTCCTCAGGCGGCCGGGGTGAGCCGGGATAATTTTTCACGGTCCGATCTCGCGCTCATCGACTTCCTCGTCATCGATCCCGTTCGACCCGCGATTGAATGATAATTAACGTAATTATCCTGTCGCACGGGTTTGTCCCGTTCTCGGTGTATTTATACATCGAGGAGGGAAATATATATGGCGATATATACAGGCGGGAAATATATACGGCGATGTATATAGGAGGGAAATATATATGGGGATTGCGGCTTGTCGACCGATTTTTCGGTTCGCATAACTCGGCCCGCGTTCAGGTTCTAGCAATGTTGTAAGTCCTCATTACTTTAAATACTAAAGTTTACACAACAGTTTATTTTCTAGTTACAATTTTATAATAATGACTTGTAGCGATTACAAAATTACATGTGATCTTTTGAATAACCGTAAGAAAAACCTAATTTTTAAATTAAATTTTCGGAGAAATTGTGATAAAAATGGACAAGCACAACCCTCCATTATTTTCGCAATGCATTAACAGTATTTCGCCATTTTTTCAATGAGATTACCATAAAGTTTTATGGGACATTAATATTCCTTGCCTCTATTTAAAAGTTTACATATCATATTATAATCGTTACGACTTATTATTATAAAAACATAATTACATAGCCAGTTATACCACGAATTTTATTTCTACAAAAATGAAGGATTTACAACTCTGGTTTCCAGCCTGGACAGCTGCCTGAACGCCGCGCCAAGAGATTTACTCCGAAACGGGAGACCACTCGCGGCTTTTGAGCGAGTAGTGGGCGCTCGTCGCTCGTTGGGCGCGCGCGCACAGCTCGAGCGTGCAATTCGAGAGGAAGTCGTTGCTTCGTATTCCTTACTCGTGGTGGAACGGCCAACTGCAGTAGCTGGTTCACCTCGCGTGCGCTGTTCACTTGCTCTCTGCGCTTTTATAATAATGTCTCTAAGTGCTCGCCGAGACAGAACCGCCCAAACGAGACGGAAAACTCGCGCGAGCGCGAGCGTTGAAAATAAGAGGAGCGACGAGTGATGAAAAAAAAACACGTACCTGCGCTATGTGCATCGCATGCTGTATTATTATGTCTGCAGCGGTCGCCGCACGCTGGTCTCTCGCACGTAAGAGTGTCGAGATCCTTTCCACGCTCCGCGCTCGGAACACAGTGGTCTACATTTTTTGTCGTCGTCCAGTGGCAAACGCAGCTCTTTAAGACACGAGGTGGATGGACGCGAGAGGGAGACAGAGACATAACCAGAGCGCAACGATCGCGAGAAACACTCTGAGACTTTACGTTCCGCCTTGTTTCAAAGACGAGAAATTATGAGCCGGGTGCCGTCTAGTTTGATCGCCGACTGGAGAATTGTAGCTCGTGCTCGATAAACGACCACCGGCCTCTCCCACGGATTTAATTAATCAGCGCTCGTGAATCTTGACTCGATACTGCCGAATGCTCGGCAAGAAAAAAGAGAGACGGAAAGACGAATGAACGAGCTCCCGTCCGCCGCGTCCAGCGGGTATAAACACGCCGAGAGCGGAACCGCCGGACGCATAACCGAACCGCTGGGATTTAATCGCGCGATTCTTATTTTATCGTCCGATTTAATTAACCCGCCGATATTCCAATTCCTGGCCCTCTCGGCTCGCTCGATCGACCGTAACGGCGCCTCGACCTCGCGCCCGGCCGAGCACGATCGATTGAGTCGTTATCAAAAACGGGCGCCGAATAAATTCCCGGGCATAATTAATATTAATTTCGTAAATTAGAGAAATTCTCTTTGTCGGCGTACGATAAAATGAGGAGAAAAAGTTTCCCGCCAATTTGTGACAAACCCACCGCTTGACGCGGCTCCCGAATTTCTCTTAGAACCAGCAAAATGTTACATTTCATAAAAACAAAAAATTAAAAGATTGTTGATCTAAAAATAATTCGACTTGGACTTGTTACAAATTTTACAAACAATTTTTTCGTAAAATTGCGTTAAACAAAAAACATTCCAAACGTTCCGTCAGTTCCAAGTAAAAACTTTCTCGGATCAGTCACTTCCTTGCATGTCAATGATTGAAGCACATGGACCTTATCAACTGTCACGAGAAATACCAGGGGGATTGCCAAACCGTTGCAAAACGTGTTATTAAAATAAAATATATTTGTTACTTCGGTATTGTAATGCCGACCTCGCGGTTTCCTACTAATTATATGCTATATGCGCGGCATACGCGTACTCACTTGGATTCCACCTTTCTCCATCGTCGCGAAATAACGAGCTTTCCAGCTGCCATTCGCCCGACAGTTCACGAGCGCAACTTGGCGGCTCCTTCGTCTTCTTCAGTCTCTGTCTCCTCGTTAACATCGATGAGAATCAAGGGACTGGCAAATTCAGTCGTTTATCCCGCTGCCAATAACGTGACTATTCGGTTTTGTCTCACGAAAAATTCCAATAATGCGGTTTGCTATCCTGTAACGATTTTCTTATCATCGGTCGCAGATAACGAGTGAATACAGCGGCTATAAACGTTTCAGAATATCAGAAACGAGTCCTGCATTTTAAGGCCGACAATTTCTTAAAAAAAAAGTGAAAATGAAAATGACTTTCTTTATTTTTGTTCCTTCGACACTCGAGCCGTATTGCCGCTTCCTATCTGGTTCAAGTTGTTACCTCATACGAGTCCAATGCACCGTATAACTTTCCTCATTTGCATTCCACGTTAGTATTATCAAAACTTCTCGTTCAGCCTCGAATTACGGTAACGTTTCGCGACTCGCTCGAGGCTTTACCGTAACATTTTGCGACACCGGAGGTGGATATAAATTTTCTAAATACAGAACATAATGCTGTATATCGTAGGAAAAGCATTTACCCTACATCCAGTAGTTCTCTTACGTTCACTCTCGGTTGTTTTTTTTTTCTTTTTTCATCTCAGCGAATGTTCGCGATGCGTGCACAACGAAACTCGTTTTCCGCACGTTGAGCTCTCGGGAAGGCGAGTGACGAGGGAGGAGGAGGGGGAGGAGGGACCAGTTAAAAAAAATTGTGCAGAGAGAGCGAGTACTTCTGTTACACTCGACGATATTCTTGCCTTTCTGCGCATTCCAATGGCAGTCTCGAAAAGTCGTAACAATTTTATAACAGAGCGCGAACGACTTATCCTTTTTTTGCACGCCGTTGCCCAATTCTCAATGTTGTTACGGTTACCAAATGTCTGGAATTGCATTCTTCTCATCGCCGATGTTTACGAGTATTACGACACTGTGTAAATGAAAACTACATTTTCACGTCGGATATAGTTTGCCTCTTTTGTGATGTTTTGAACTTCCAGTTTCAGGATACCCGATCGGGTTTCCTGCCACTTAGGAATTAACTTCTCATTGGAAAGTAATAAATGTAAAACACAAAAACACGAAAAGATAAACCTTACTTTTTTTTTGCTTGTGTTCCGCGTAGCCACTTCAATCCTGATCTTGTTTTACAACGTTTACGTTTACACGGAAGTTTTCATTCATTCGTACAAACCCTGTCATCATACGTTTTCCCCCCGCAATCAACCGGTATAATATCTGCTTTTCAAGCGCAAGTTCGGTAACGGTTGTCGAACGTACTGAAAATGCGATCGCCGGGAGGTTTCCGGCCCACCGTCCACCGAATCCCGCGTTGGGCCTCGGGCTGAACCGCGAGTCCAACGACCACGACGTTGGGTAATATAGCCAAATTTCACTTTCAATCAGTTAAATACACACGCGTGCAAAAAGCCGTTGCTCGAGCGGAATGATCGCTGCCAGAGGAATCGATCGATCGTTCGATGACCCAGCGTAACGCCGAAAGTCCATTGGACACCCATTAATAAGTTCTACCAGAGCGCACACGATTAAAAAAGAAAGAAACGCAGCCTCCACGAGCAACAATTTTTTTCGCCGATCCGTATCGATCTCCTTTTTATACACTAGGAGCTCGCAAATTATGCAACTGCCTCGTGTCTGTTTTTTTTATCCTTGAGACTCCATTGAAAATATGTATCACACACGGGTTAAAAAAATCTGCCAACTTGTCTTCACGATAGATATGTATCATTGAGTTAACATAAGCCTCGATAAATGCTACAATTTGTCATTGCATTATAATAGCTCGCCAGAAACATCGCCTCGAGTAAAAAGAAATAATCCGCGTATCTACAAATGTCGCAGCAAATAATAAACACAATGATAAATCTCCAGCCTACACTAAAAACATACCTCGGAATAATGAAAAAAAAAGAAAAAAAAAATGCTGCGCTACTTAAATTTCACTAAGAATCCACCTGGCAAAATGTTCAGCCACCGAGGAGACCCGACCCGAGCAAAAGTTTTATGGCACGCACGGCGGACTCGTGAAAATCGTGAAAGCTCACACAGTGGCCGCGCGTTGTACCTCAAATCGTCGTTCTCGTCGTATATCGTCGTTTCACTTCCGGTAGAAAACCGAGAGCGACCGCACGAGCTGAGCAATCTGTCTCAGGCCAATCAGCTAAAACGCTTGGCTACTCGCCTTTTTTGCCCCTCTCAATCCTCATTTTTTTTCGCCACGATTTTACACCGCCCATTGCCGCGCGCACGAGTGTCGTATTATCTCACGGGGATTCCTGCGTTCGTTTAGACGCGCGTTCGTTCGTTTCGCGTCTCGTAACCGGCCCCGCAACGTGCGTTTCTCGGAAATTGGGTGTGGGACACAGCGGCCTAGGAAGCGGTTTCGCGAGAGACGAACCGAGCGATGTGTCTCGCTGGACCAGCGCGGCAGCTGAGTCTTCGCCGTCGAGGATCTCTCGCTGGCTGCGAGCACCCGGCGCGCGCGCGTTCGAAAGTGAAATCGCCCCGCGCGCCGCGTAATCAGCTCGCAGCTGACACGTTGACGCTGATGTAGCTGCGGCGTGTTCTGGGTTGGTCGTGTGAGCTCGCGGTATCTCGCAAAGAAACATCATCTGGTGAAATGGTCGCGAGCCGAGCGAGCGACGATTACACACGCGAGTGTATCGGCGGCTGAGCCGGTGCGTTACGCGCATTTCTCGGCCGTCCGGTGTTGTTCCTCTTGTCGCGAATGTAGCGTGAGAACGGTCAGTGTTTGTGTCGTGTCCGCGAAGCTGAAATTCCTGGCGGACAGACAACATTGGTTGTGTTTACAGAGAGCGTACAATAAATCATTGTCGTGTTTTTCCTCTAACGATAAATTGTTATTTATTTATTTTTATTTATTTTTATTTATTTTTATTTATTTTTATTTATTTTTATTTATTTTTATTTATTTTTATTTATTTTTATTTATTTTTATTTATTTTTATTTATTTTTATTTATGTTCGCAGAGAGCAATATCTCTTCAATGTCTTCGAGGTGATAGTCTCGACGCTGGAGTCGAAGCTCCAGCGCATCGAGAACTTGGACAAGGCCGTGGAGCATCTCATGAGACGAGTCGAGGCCCTCGATTCCAGGGTCAATGATAACATCGACAAGACCGATGCGGTTATCACGAAATTACGGACCCTCGATCTCAAGCTCTTTCACGCGCAGCCACCGCTTCCGCCGGATTACGTGCAGCAACAGCAGAGGAACGCCGAGAGCAGGAGCGGAAGTAGCGAAGAAGGTGAAGATGTGATTATTGTGTTTGCTTTAATGAAGCTGGAGTTGATGTGGGCTCAATGAGGGTCAGCTTAGTTAATGAACACCATCCTGCTATTTTATTACCTGCAAGAGTAAAAAAATGATGGACTGTGAAGATGTTTATTCGTAAGAATAAATTGTTTGCATCAACTTTTGGTCAAACAAAAAATGCTTATTCATTTTGGTCCAATCAAAAGCTGTTTACTTTCTAAAGATTTATTATTTTTCCCTTATTTGACTTTCATTGCCCCCAAATTTTCTTCGCGGCATCGTGCTCGACGCTCAAGAAGCGAATATTCATAAAGAAATCCACCGGATGAAGCCGTCTTCACGTGATTTTAATGATTTAATTTCTGTTTTCTTTTTTCTCTCGTCACGGTTATATTTCCACCGACAACCGCAGTCCCGATAATACGCTTGATCCATCACGACGGACCGTCGCCTGAGGATCTCGGCGAGAAGCTCGTGTCCCTCGATCAGAAGGTATCGGACATCGACAACAAGCTCGTCAATCTGAAGAATCAGTTGGACAACAATTTCCTACCGAGCGACGACATAAACGCGGAGGCGAGCGAGAAGAAGCCGGTCAGCATGAACGTGGTCGAGATCACCAAGGCAATGAGCAACGAAGTCATGAATCACGTGTCGATCGAGATCGACAATCTCCGTCAGCAGACCGGAAATATGGACAGGAAGCTGCAGTTTCACATGAATCTCGTGTCCGACACGCTCGGCGCTGTCTACACACTGACCAAAGACATTCACGACGCGATTGTCGACAAGAGTCTGGCGACCGCGATAAACGCGACGACAACGACCGCTCAGCCGCCGCCCAAGACGAGCAAGATCGATCGACTCGTCGAGAAGATGCATCCGATGCTCACCGTCTCGGAGAAGATGGACGAAGTTTGGAGCGTAGTCGTGAGTGATCCGTCAAAGTTTTTTTTTCGCATAATATGTCCCTCAATTCAAGGCAAATTCAAGTGTGTTTGCCTTCTTCGATCGGCTCTCGAGTATTGCGGGTACGTAGACCGTCGGGGGGAACGATCGATTACGCATGTGCAACGCGTTACGTCAGTTCGAAGGTTCGCCAGGAGATTGGAACGTTTACAATACGACAGGCAGAGCTCGTAGGTGTCTGAGTAATTGTGAAGTGTCCGATGGGAGTCTTGAAACCGGAGTAGAGCAGGGCAAAGCCACTACAGGTTCATACAAACTTGTCAGTGCATTACTGGTCCATCGAATATGGGGGTTTTATTATCACATCTAATATATTTTTCAATCTCTTGTTTCCCTGCCTGTTGCATATTTTTATCGATTTTGTAATAAGACGAGACAATTATTCTCGACAAGAACGTGTGAGGTTCAATTCAAACAAGGAAATAGACTGTTTCATTTTTTTCGAAAAGTCCTCGAGTTTACCGAGTTCATGAATCTCCCTGTAGAATTGTAGGTACGACACCCTACATTCCTTGATTATCGAGACGAGAGAACGTGGGTTGGCAACGCGCATTAGGCACTTCCTTTCATTAGAGTGGCGCGAGACCGAGAATTGTCCGACCTGCAGTCAGTTGTTTGTCGTAACGCGATATTAGAATGACTCTCGTGGCCCTGAAATCAATCCTCGCCATAGACAGTATAATACCTCACCGCAGACGACGTCCCTTCACCGTAAATTTCAAGCAAGCTTCCCTTGGATTCTTCGCAGGTCGGCACGAAGAGCTCGGTCGACAATCTGTTGCCGAAATCCGACGAGTTGCTGACGCAGACGCAGAGACAGGAACGAGCGATCAGCGAGGTTCACGCGGATCTCAGATCCAAGACCAACAAGATTATTCAGAATCTCGAGGGCGTCGAGAGCCGTCTGAAGAAACAGGAGGACGATGTGGCCACACTCGCGCAAAGACCTATCCCAGCTGAACTGCTTCTGGACCCAACGATCGACAGGCTTGTCGAATTCGACCCCAACAGGTACGATTTTGTATTATTCATTTATTTATTTGTCTACTACTAGGTTGTAGTGGATCCCGTGCTTCGCGCGCTCGCTATATGCTCGAATCAAAATTAGATCGCTAAGTAAATTAACGTAAAATGAACGTTCATACGATTTCGTAAAGTTTGAAGACCCTATCCGATGGGAAATTCTCCGCTGATTCTGAAAAGCACGGTTGTTGGCACGAAAAACATAAAATTCGATGAGAAAAATGCGAAAAATGTTTTTTCACTTTTTCAAAATTTCGTCACTTCGCTAAAATCGAGATTACTTTTTTTCGATCCGCCAAACCTGGGTTTTCTTCTTGCGTTCGAGAGAAAACTGTATATCGAAGAGAATGCCGCAAAGCGGCACGTGATATCTTGATTTCTGAATTTTTGACAGGATGTTAGAGTCAGACCCTCAAAAATCGCAAATTTTTAGAAGGGTCCTTTCGTTTTTTTGCGATTTTTGGGGGTCTGAATTTAAAATTCTGTAAAAAATTATTATAATTGTATCTCTTCGTTATAGAGTTTTCTCTGGAACGCAAGAAGAAAGAAAACCCAGATTTTGTCGATCGAAAAAAAGTAACCTCGAGTTTAGCGAAGTGACGAAATTTCGAAAAAAGTGAAAAATCATTTTTTGCGTTTTTCTTCTCGAATTTTATGGTTTTCGGGCAAACAACAATGTTTTTCGGAATCAGCGGGAAATTTCCCATCGGATAGGGTTTTCGAACTTTGCGAAATAAAAAAAAAACTTTCGCGAAAATAACAACTCAATTTCCGGCTTTAAAATTCTGTGAAAAATTCAGAAATCAAGATATTGCGTTCCGCCTTGCGGCATTCTCTTCGTTATAGAGTTTGATCTCGAACGAAGGAAGAAAGTCCAGGTTCGATCGAGCCAAAACAAAGTAACCTCGATTTTAGTGATGTGACAACTGGGTAAGCGTGCGAAGCGCTCGTATTTATTCACTTGTCTACTAAGTATGTGGATCTTATCAAGTTTTTGTTTTACTTTCCCCCTGGTCAGATATGTCGGCGTGCCTGAAGACTATGCAACCGAGACACCAGCGCCAGCTACGATTATGACGACGACAGCAGCGCCGCTGCCTACTTCGTCATCGGGCCAGCCCACGGGTTCACTAATGAACAATCCTCCGGCCACAAGTCCCATGAGCCCCTCGTCGTCGTCCTCGAGCCCTCAGAGATCCCACAACAAAAATCGCGGAGTCATATTCCCAAGCGTGAAGAATAAACCAAGCCCGGCTAATTCCACCTTCGCCACGGACGTTCTCGTCAATTACAAAGACATCAAAGTGAGTAGAATTAAACAAGGATTTAAAACAAAAACAGAGTTTAAAAAATCATAAAACTGAGGAATTCTTTTTAGCAAAGCAAAATACGTTCGTTTTGTGAAATCCAGTTGACAGGAAAAATTCCTGTGCAGCATTCGCACCATTATATTGCAGAAATCCGAAACCATCGAACAACGTTTAACCCGTCAATTTTACGGTGACTGGACAGCCAAATCGTATAAATCTGTCTCCCCGGAAAACTTTCGCGGAGTTTAAAGTCAAGTTTTACAAACATTTCAAACTCTGTGGACGCGGAGCGCATTAAGGACTGAAACATTGTCTCTCATTGCTTCGGTGTGTAACGAAATTTGCGGTTCTCCGCAAGTTCAGTCCCATTTCTCTTTCCCTCTCTCTCTCCCGAGGTACACGGGCTTCTGCGGTCATCGAGAGTTATCGCGCCTCGTAACGTCACGAAATACCTCGTGCGAAGACAAATCCCCGCCGCGTTTTTGCGGAATTTCATCGTGCGTAGAGTGGAAAACGATCGTTTTGCGGTGAAGTAATTTAATCTGGTCTGCGGTTGTACAAGCCAAGCGCGCTGGGCTTACACGGCGGATACGTTGGGTGTGCGTTGCGCAAAAGAGAAGGAAAGAAAGAGAAGAAAAAAAGGAAGGAAAAGAAAGCAGAGAGTCGTACACCCTTTCATTCGCCTCTCACCCTCTGGCGCGGCTCGTCTCAATTAACTGTGACACGTATGCGTGCGTGCGCGCCCACGTTTTCCCTCTCGTTCACCTTCGCCTCCTCCTCGTCCTACTCTTGCGCAGTATCAGAAATGACGAATTTATAACAGGGGGCGATCGAGCCGCGCGTTGTGTCGTGCGTACCCGAAGGAGGCGGCGACTCCCAACGGCAGCGGCATGATTTTCGATCGGCCCGGCAAATAACGAGAGAAAACAACATGAAAGGGACCCGCGCGCGTCCGCCTCGGCTTCCCCTTGTGGCCGTTGTCGTTTTTGGCACATAAATACACGGACACGGTGGATCCTCCCGGCCTTCCACTCGCGCGCGCTGGCCCTACGCGCGCGCGCTCCGCGGTACTCGCGAACCTCTACTCATCACGTCAGAGCATATTTTAAATCACACGCCTAAAAGGGACGATGCATCACTTTTCTTGTGTGATACGAATCTCGGGGGTTTTGACAACGTGTGTTTGAAAAATTGCCGTAAAAAATGTTTTTGCACAACGACGACCTAACGCGAGGGAATAAAAATGTTGAGAGGAAACCTTAATAATGATACGATGATGGGTAGCAATTTTTTAAATCGCGCGGCCAAAACGGGACGATGCATCACTTTTTGAAAAATTGCGGCTGAATACTCTTAACGCAACGCTGATTTACGTTTTGGAAGAAATATGTTAAAAATTATTTTTTTATTGTTTTAAATTACATTTTTTGCTTTCGCGCTATTTACTATTTTTATAATTGTATCATTTTTAAAAATAATTTATTTTGTGAAGTAAATAAATTAGGCAAAAATGCACGTTTGGCTCTCATTAGCGTCGGGTTGACGACGCAAAAAAAAGTTGATAAAAAGATTGATTGCGCTGCAGTTACTGCCAATAGCGGGCTGTTTTCATAAATTCCTCTCTTAACTCTCTAACTACAAAGTAAGCAGAATCACTGCGGAACGTAAAAGTGAAAATTAAAAGTCTTTAACGCGTAACAAATTACGAAACGTCGAAGCACCGTCGCTTCCGCCGCAAAACGCTCCGAATAACTCGTGTTTCCCACATATTTGTCTCGTGAAAATAACAGTTTTTCTTAATGCCGGACCGTTAAACCACCTATATAAAGTCCAATAAACCGAGAGCTCTAAAAACTCTCGAAAAACTCATATCTTTATGATTAATAAACGTTTTATAGATGGCAATTCTTCCGGTTTTTCGCCGCTGTGGTTTATTGGGTGAGAGCACATGCGCTTTACATATAAAAAGAGAATTATAATGCAAAAAGAAAAATAAAACCCGACGATGACCGAGACTCATACGAGCTACCCACAAATATATATCAGGCCCAACGAATATGCTCCATATAAAGCGCACTCGTCGTCGAAATCTGTGCGAACACTCATAAAAAAAAAAAAAAATTCGGGCGATGTTATAAATCATTTCTCGAGTGAAATCAAACTCGATATTAATATTGCTGGGCGGTATGTGTATCATCCGGGTGGTCCCCCCGGCAGGCAGAGAGTGCGGCAGGAGATTTCGAGCCGCCGCCGCACACACGAACGAAAAAAAAAACCCAAAAGGAGAACCGCGTATCGCAGGCTTGCGGGCGCGTATCGCGGTGCATCATCGGAGCTTCAATTAAAATTGTCGTTTGTCTGCGGCGAGGAAGCCGCGTGTGGAAAGCAGAACGCGTGGAGCGCGGAACGCGGAGTGATCGTCGAATCAAAATCGAAGATCAGGGACGCGAGAAAGACGCGTCGAGAGAGAAAGAAAGGGGGGTCGGTTGTCGAACCTTCGCCGTGAGTTATTTCGTTAGAGAAAGTAGTAAGTAGTATAAAGACGCAGCGTGAATCGGTATCGTTGTTTTCCGCACTCTCATTCGCCGTAGTCGTCAGTTGACTGTCCGGATCGCTTCAGACAGCGGGAGAGAATTGCCAAGCTCATAGAGTTGAGAACAGGCGGATATCACCTGGGGCATCCAATTACGGTAAAAACCCTCCTGCACTTCTGGGATGTAAATATTCGCTGCACTAGACGGGCGCAATAATCGTTGTCGCGTGGAAACTTTTCGTTTTTCCATTTTTTTCTCTTTCCTCCGATACGCCTTCCGCATTCGCGTATTTTCGCCGTGAGCGATAAGAATTATACGAGCGATGGTAATGACCGGGTTCAGCGGACTTTACATTATTGCACCAGCTACACAGTGAGGAGATGAGGGGGTGGTGATAACACCGCGAGAGAGCCGCTCGAGGCGGCTGGTTTACAAAGAAATATAATGAGCGTCTTATAAAGAAGTGTATTATGGTCGCCGGAGAAGCCGCTTCGGACCGCTAATTGGAGAGGGCGAACCGTGATTCTGGGAGCAAGAAAAGGTGTGCAACTCGTTGTACGCAGACATTGTCGAGCCTGTGGCCTGTGGCTCGTCGCGGGATTTGAAGCTGTTAATTGTTGGGTGAAAGAGAAATGCGAGAAAAGTGGAGGGAGAGGGGTAGAGGCTAATCGATAATTAATAATACCGGAGAAAGGCTGGAGCTGAGAGACAAAAAATACATCAAGATATTGAAAAAGAATACAATCAGATATAGCTCGGAGTTTCAAGTTTGTAAAATCAACTTCTTACTATTAACCCGTAACTTATCCAGCGAGAAATAGAAACTTCTCCAGCGAGAAAACAGAAATATTTAAGAGATGACGAATCTACAGTGACATTCGACGTAATAATCATTGATCACTGAAAAATGGATGTATTGTCAATATTTTTTCGTTCAAAGATACAATCGATAACTCGAAAAATGTCCGAGATATATTTCTACTGTTGCCACTTCAATGTGTAATTCTAAAGATCAGGTTTAGAGTTGAAGTGGCAAAACTTATTTTCAGGCAGCCCTCAAGCGAACTCGTTTCAAATTAATGATATTTTTATTCCGCGCATGAATGATCACGAATAATTTCCAAAAATTAGAAGAAACTTCTCTTAGAAATTTCGCCCGCGGTCAATCATGGTTTCGATAAAATGAATTTATTCCGAATCCCGAGTGGATGTGCGTCACGAGGACATAAGTCTGTTTCTTCGAATTTCTCATACCTCGCGTAATCCTCGCTGCGAGGAACCGTCGCGCGAGCTGCAAATTTGTATAATGTCCCATTAGGCATCTTCCTAGACACCGTTCGCCAATTTGGGCCGATGGTGACTTCTATATCTAATGTAGTACTCGTGTTATGTATGTCGCGAGCGATGCGCGAGTCGTCCCAGAGCAAACGGAACGAGGTACTCGATCTACGCCCCTCATGAATTAATTTTCTCCTCTCTCGCGCTGTCAGAGCACGCGGTACACACGACGCGCAGCAGCACCAGCAGCACCAGCAGCAGAAGCGTCAGAGCGCGGCGCTATATACGACCACTCGGTCTTACACTACTCTCCGTGCGCTTTAATTATCACCACGCCACTTTATATGGTAATGGATCACAATTACCGACCATAAAGGTGAATGATTATCGTGCCATCCCCTTTTTTTGTCGGCTCGTCGTCGGCCCTCATCCCTTTCATTCTTTCTCTCTCCTTCTCTCTCTCTCTTCCTATATCATTTGACGTCTCTCGCGCTCGTTCTCGCCCAACGTTCGATATTAATATTCGTCCATGTCCCGTTTTCACTTTATTTCATCTGACCGCTCGCGAGGGCATCAATCGCGTCTCTCTGTCATACGAATTTTATCACACTAATATATTAGATGACGATATATACATGTCAATTTTTTTATGTCGTTTACTTGTGTGCTTTTCATTTTTATTAATCAATTTTTATGTGTGTGTTTTCAGGGCTACTCATGCGTTGATCTACTTAACGCTGGAATGAGGGACAGCGGTGTGTACTACCTGCAAATTCGTGGCACGACTTATTGGTTCCTGAAGGTTTACTGCGAGCAAGAAATCGCAGATGGAGGCTGGACCGTAAGTTTTCCACTTCGGACCGAAGTTACTTCGCCTTAATGACTAATCGATGACTGGAACAATCGAACTATCGATTAGTAAGATCCATTGGATCTCATTTAATAATGAAAAGCTGTTGTTCCACGAGCGAAGAAAACCGATCGCCACGATGATAGAGCACAATATCTAGGACCCAAATTCCACGGACTTTCGATCGCGTAGCGTGTCCCATGCTCGTTGGAGCACGAAATTCCAGTGGAGAGTGTGAACGCGGACCGCAATCGCGTCGAGTGCGCGCTCCTGATTCATTTCGTTTTGGCGTTCGGTTTTTTTTTAACTCCATCCGGTAGAGATTTAGTCGTCGTGTAAGAGCGAAACCGAACTGCACGTTAAACACCGGCAGAAAATATTTTTCCTGAGCTCGCTCGGTGTAAAAACGAATGACAAATTTTGTAATTTCGCTTGTCCCTGTGGAACACAAAATCGCGAGTTTGCGACAGGTTTGTTAACGAAGAAGTGGATAAGCTTTGAGCGCGGTGCGACAATTCCGCGATACGACATTCGCTGCAATAGCTGTCGAGCGTCGTTTTGTCTATGGGGAATAGACAAAAAGTACGACCCGCGTGCACTTCGTGCAGTCACACCGAGAATGCCAATTATCGCGGATAATGGAGGGGAAAAAACTGTAGGTGTTCGACGCGCGCTTTACCGATATAGCGAGCCGCAGTCGCGTAAGTCGCGCCTTTTTCCCCCTCCACGCGATTTAATGCCGGTGCAAATACGGATTACTCGGGTTCTCGGTATCCGCCAACGAGTCAACGTTCTCCTTCTGGTCCCAAAACTCACAGTTCACGTGTAGCTATTGCCATTAAGCAATTATGCTGGGGGAGCGAGCGCTTTAGTTTACTTAAAGTCGTAAGAAAATGTTTAAAGAAAAACGAAATTAAAAGTTTCGCACTTATTATCCGAAACTGATATACTTCTCGAGTAGCAAGGATAATGATAGTTTCGTTTGCGCGTTCTCGACGCCTATAATTGTGGGAACCATTCACGGGAATAAGATTTTCAACACCGACTCTAATGACTTTCGTGTCAATAATTCCAGAGTGGTATTTGCGAGATGAAAGTTCAATGGAACTTTTCAATTGCTTACCTTTTGAAATATTCTTTTGTGTTCAAAGAATTTCATACCTGAATGATGAACAAATCAGGAACAAATCTCTCGGCTTTGATATGCTTTGTTTATTTAATTATTTCACCATTCTGTGTTCATTAAATTTGTATATTAATTAAGTTCCTTTTTCTGTAGGTAGTTTTTTAATTTTTGTAAAATTGTTTCATAATTTTTTAATTTATTTTTAATTAAATAAAAAAGAAAGAATCAATGCATTCAAGGCAGAAACGTGATAACTGAACCTCAGGCCGATCTAAGAACCCGAAGCTACAAGAACGCAAAAAAGTGGCGTCCAAGTACAGGAGCAACCTGGAAAGTATTATTGCCGCGCGCACAGTCCGAGATATATCGCCGTCGCTTTCACCCCATTTCGCGAGTGCGCTACTCGTATATTACATCCGCGATTGCATCCCGGCGTTATTAAGTTGACACGCCGGAAGTGTACCGAGCCGAGCGAGCGCGAAGGTGTCGCGCGAGCCAGAAATAATGATGAGTAGGGTGGACAAAGTGCAGCGGCGGTAGCAGCGTCAAACGGAGCATAACATCGACGAGGAGGCAGAAGAAGGAAGCTAAAAGTATTACGCGAGTTGGCGAGCGTTGATAAAACCCGGTGCGCTCCTACATCGCTCGTATATCCCGGCGAGCACTCAGAGTCGGTTGCGTCGTTCGCGCGCGCGCAATCTGGCCAGTCCAGATATCGTCGCGCAACTCGCCGCTCCGGATATCTTCGCGCAACCCGATCGCACCCGACGAGAGCCAGTGCCATCGCGCGACATAAATCACCTCTCATCTGCACGCGGAGAGAAAACGAGGGTCTAACACTGTAGCGATTACTGCCAAAATGTGTGCGCTCAGTGCTGGCCTGCATAGAAAATTATAGAAGCTATTTGGAGTTTTTTTCAAAGTTATTACAACGCGACATAGTAAAATCTATCATATCTTATGAATAATTGTCTTTATTTTTGTAATTATTCCAATGCGGCACAGAAAAATGTATCTATATTTTCAGTACTTATTCGCACATGCACAGCATTTTTTTTCTTTATTTCAATGTCTTTATTTCTTTCTATGTTAACAGCATATTTCAACATTATTTATTACTTATCACCCGTGTCCTGTTTTCTCAGTGGTACGCGCTCTGAGCGAGAATAGTCGTACCTGCTCTCCCTGCTCCTCCTGCTCCCGCGTACGCGCTGCATCTTTCAGCGCCTCGAGACACTCGTGGACTCCTCGCCTCGAGAGATCACCAGCGTTGCAACGGGGAATATACGCGCTCGTCGGCGAGCCCCACAGCGGCGGAAAAAGCAGTTATGACAGGGTGGCAACGACCACGGCCCCCAACGCTCACTCCAAACGTGCTCGCGCGGCTATATGAAGAAAAGGAAAAAGTGCTGCATAGTAGCAGGACCTGCTGCAGCGTCGATAAAAGCCGGGTCAACCCGATCACCCGAGTTGCGTCCAGTGCGTCGCGTGGGACATAAATCACCCGTGGATGACCACGCGCTATGAGCTGCTTCAGAGAGTCGTCGTACCTGCTCCTCCTGCTCCTGAATGCGCGCTGCACCTTTCAGCGCCGAGAGACTCTCGTGGACTTCTCGCCGCGCGAGATCACCGGCGTCGCAACCGGGAATATACAGCCGCGGAAAAAGCAGTTATGACGCGAGCGCATAGCCGTCGGGCGCGCGGATAACAGAACCCAGGGTGGCAACGACCACGGCCCCCCAACGCTCGCTCCGAACACGTACAAGCTGTATGAAAAAGAAAAAGCGCTACATCGTAGTAGACCCGGCTGCAGCCACTGAATAGCGCACAGGTCTGGAAAGTCTGGCTGCAACATTTTTCCATCTGTCGAATTGGCAGCCGCGGGAGGTGGTGCAGTTGTCGCAAGTAGCAGGGAGAAAAAAAACTCAATGCAGCGCCACTTTCGAGGTTGATCCTCGCGCGTTTCCTGTATTTTGCTGCTATCTAATTACCTCGTCGCCTCGTTAAACGGTCCGCATTGACACCGCGATTCCCCTTTTTGTTGCAATTTTGTTTGTTTGTATTGTTGTTATTCTCATTTATTTTTCTAATGTGGAGATCGACTGTCGAGCGATTCATCGTCGATGATGTCGATCGGGACGCGAGTTACGATTCCTCGCCACGAGCCATTAGGATTGACCTCGTATTTATTAATCTAGAACCTTATGTATATATTTTATATCTCTGTATGTGTGACTGTGTATCGCGCTATGAAACGAGATCGCGCTCGGTGAAAGGATATTGCATTCTATATATATGCCGGACGAGGACCCGAGGTCCTCGTCCAGTTTTGCATGGCAACCGCCACCCGTGGCGATTGCTACGCTTACACTTGGTTTATTAGCAGCGCTGTAAGGCTATTTGATTTATCGTTTTTTTTTCTAACGTCTCGTTTTTGACGCGCGTTACAGGTGATACAGAGGCGAGACGACTTTGGCGAGCCGCGGGAGAACTTCAACAGGGACTGGGCGGACTATAAGAACGGATTCGGCGATCCAGCCCGGGAATTCTGGCTCGGAAACGAGAATATTTACATGCTGACGAACAACGAGGACTACTCACTCCGAGTGGAGCTCGAGGACTTTGAGGGAAATAAAAGGTAATTGTGTTTCTTGCATTTTTGTTGCACCTTCCGCGCGCGAAATCCAACTTGCACAGAATCGTATCTTTTATTCAAAACTTGATTTTTCAATCCTTATTTTTTCGATAATGATTTAGATACCTGGATTATTTTCTTTCGACTTTGCTAAAATTATAGTTCGCAGTAATTCGGAAATTCTGTAGTTCCTAATGTTTAATATTACGATCTTATCAATCCGCACTTTCCCAGTTATTCGAATTGTTACGAGTTACAGTAATTTTGTAATATTCATCAATAACATTTGTCTGCGTAGAAAAAAAATTGACTTAATCGCAGAGTCGTGAATACTCAAATTACTCCCAGACCATTTGCCAACTAGCTCATAAGCTGCATCTTCATTATACCACAGATATATTCATGAGAACCGTCTCCAATCTAATCGATGGGATGCAGTAATAATCCGAGAATCGTGTCTACGTCTCTCTCTCTCTCTCTCTCCCTCCTTCGGCGCGACCGACACTTGTTACCTCTCGCGCGTTCTCGTTTGCGCCGTGCGCGCTCGCATTGACGCGATTTTTCTCCCGCGATCCTCCGGACAATCTTCCACAACCACCGCAGCTTCTTCTTCTTCCATCTCTCCGCGAGATATCAATTACGCGCGCGCGCGCGTGATCTAACATCAGACACCAGCAGGAGCAGCAGCAGCAGTCAAGTCGACCTGGAATGAAGTTGCGCCAGAGGATAAGGAGAGCGTGCAACTCTTAACCATGCGGCTATTATACACGGAACAGTTCCCGATATATACCGAGTAGGAAAAATGCCTCGCTGGTGTCTGTGACGTTTACGTGTGCAGAGCAAGTAAATGCGAGAATATACAGGTGTACGGGTGCCACCAACGGTGCTGCACGTTTATTCCCCCCTTTGTCCCCCTTTGCCTCCCCCCCCCCCCCGTCTCTTCCCTCCTTTCCAACGTATAGAAGAAATACGTACGAGCCCTTGTATCTTACCTTTCAGAACGATTCCAAGCATCGTCGCGCGTCTATACGTGCCTAACGTTGAGGCGCACGTCGCGCGTGTGTTGATTCGCAACCGTTCTGTACCTATACACGCGGTTAGCCGCGCACACTGGAACAACACTTGCCTATTGGAGCATCTTCCTTTCGTTCGTCGACTTCTTGTTGCGAAATACCCGAGACTATTACCTGCCACTCCGCCTCCAGACCGCGGAGTCAGTTCCCCAGAGTCTTATATTAGGAAAGAACACGCGCGTCATACCCTCAATCATCACATCGTTTTCTGAAAGCCTGGTGCAATAATGCATATTTCTTTCGACTGGCAACGCGCCGCGCCGAGCAAATAGATTCTCGCCCCGAGGTGTGTTAAGTAAATTGAAATTTTCGTCGAGGGTACGCCCGGTATTCTCGTTCTAGAATTCGCCAGGAGAACCGTCGGATTATTCGGCTCGAAGCCTGTGATATCTTCGTTCTTACCTTGTGGTTAAATATATAGATTTTCGTTTCACAGCATCTTGAGCAAATCGAATTTTCATTGTGGACACGCCCAGTATTTTTGTATAATCACGTTGTTTGGTCGAAGTCTGCGCAATAAGTCTGGTAGAAAATCGGTGGTGGTCCATCCGGCGCGAGTCGGGAACTCGTCAGGCCCTGATCTGGGCCACGTTAGCCTTGCTGCAATGAAAAAATAGTCACAGCGTTTTAAGCAAATTAAGTTTCGATTTCAGGCACGCCCGGTAGTATCATGTCAAGATTCGCTCATGAGTCGTACCCTAAAATAATCGCTACGTTTGGTCGAAATGTAGAATTTTCGTCAGGATGTGAAAAAATGGATTTTTGTTTAACAGCGTTTTTAAGCGAATCGAATTTTCCGTTGCAGATACGCCCAGTACTCGCATTTCAAGATTTACTCGGAGGGCGAGTATTACAAGCTCGAGATCGACGGCTACGAGGGAAACGCCGGGGACGCGCTCAACGATCCGTGGTACGGATCGAACAACAGCCCGTTCTCGACCTACAATCGGTGAGTTTCGCGGGGCCCGCGCATACACAATGCGGACTCAAGAATATACGTGCAAATTGTAATATACAAAAAGCATTTAATTGAGTGGTTCGCCTCGAGCGAGCACGAATATTCGATTAAAGAGCCGCGCGCGATCGAGGTGCATTATATACCTACCCGGAGCGCGCGTTACACCTGTATACACGTCGCATCGATGGACCCGAAAAACCGAACCGAGCCAGGCGGTCGCGCCGACCAGTCTGCATACCTGTCCCGGAAATGACGCGTCGACTTCCACGCTCGATATCTTGCGTAACAAAGAAAGTCGAGTGAAACGTGACGAATATAACGAAACTATAAAGGACAGGAAGGGATGGGGGCGGGGTGGGGGGGAGGCAAAAAAATTATGGAGCGGAAAAACTAGAACGACGCTTGATGACAAAAAATTGTTGCAGAGAATTCAACATCCGGTCTCGAGCTCTGTACAGTTGCCACAGTATATTTATTATAGGTCTCGAATAAATTCAGCGCCGGCGCTCCCACTGAGCCTCGGACCGAATTCATTCGCTGTAAGGCGAGAAAATAATTTTTATTCTTGTTGCAAAGTATTAACGTATTTTTGTTTCATCTGATTTCAGGGATAACGACAGGTCGTCCCTGAACTGCGCATCGATGCTGAAGGGCGGATGGTGGTGGAAGTCATGCGGACGCGGACTCAACGGTCTCTATCTGAACGACCCTCAGGATCTCACCGCTCGACAAGGTACGAGACGATTCCGCGACGCAAGATTCATTGCCGTACCCCGATAATATACGCCGAGCCTCTCGATATTACTTTCGCTGTGCTCTCGGTCGTGCTCGGCGCGCTCAACCGGAGGCCGCGTCTTCGAGCTCGAGCCAGGGGGAAAAAACGAGCCACTGCCCTTGCGCAATGCCCTCGCTATGCCACGGTCTCGCGGCTCCCTCATTTTTTGCTTCCTTATAGAGGAAACTGCAATCGTAAACTCTTTTTTCGTCGTATTCCCTCGTTTTGCGAGGTTGACGAGAACTCGAAACAACGATTTTTAGCGAATTTATGAACGAGACTGATAATTTAAGAAAAGAAGAAAATACACAGACTGGAATCACGGTAAATGGAGAAAGCGCGGGCGTTGGCTGGTTAACATTTTATGTCGACTCGGAATATCGGCAAAGCCATTCCTACATTGAGTTTCAACAAATTCATTATTGTGACAAATGTTTCTGATTTGATATCGCAGTTTTTTATTCGAAATTTTTTGAATTAAAGATTTTATTTATTTGAATGATTGAATATTCGAATTAAAATCTAAATTTAGTTTTTATTTTAATCGTTATTTTAATCGTATTCTTATGTATCTAATTTCTAGGAATCGTTTGGTTCCGTTGGAGAGGATGGGATTACACGCTGAAGAAGGCTACGATGATGATCCGACCGAAAGGGATAATGTCCGCAGTTTAACCGAGAACGACTGTATGCGTAAAATGACAACACTGCCCGAGCCGTGTGATCTTCTCCGATGGAGAAAATTGTGCCCTTATTATAACTTAAGAAGTAGAAATATCCATCGTGGGTAAAGCTCTCTAAGGCAGCCGTACATTTCGAGGACACGACGACGACGGCGGTAGCCGCACGTGACGAGAAGATCCTGCAATCGCAAACCCTACGACGTCAATCCCTCCATGAGGGTTCGAAAAAAAAAACGAAGAAAAAGAACAAAAAAATTGTAAATTTTCAGCCGAACAGTGCTAATTGCTATCGTACACCTTCCGGATGTATATTCGATTGATTTTTGTGTTTCATCGCGTTCGCCATTACACAGTATTGCATTGTAGCTTGAGAGACAAAACGAGGTTCTCGTCGCTCTCTTCGTCTATAGCTAAGTCGTCCTTCTCTCTAGAACGTAATTACGGGAGAGAATGACTATAAACTAATGATAAATATGGATATAGATAATATATAAATTTGTGGAAGGACGAACAAAAAATTGGAGCAAAGAAAAAGAGAAAAAAAAATGATATAATAGTTTATATAATTCGGCGAGCGATCGATCTGAGCTGGAATGAATGGAATGGGACATAGTAAGTTCTGCGTGTATTTTCGTATTTCCGGTGTCAATCGCACCTTCATTCGGCGAAGATGGAATATAAGTGATGGAAAAAAATAATCTATTATCGAATATAGTATTTAAGTAATCGAGGCTACCGGGACAACGCTGCAATGCCCACTACAACTCTGCGAACGTAAAAAAAAAAGAAAAAGATGCCCCGTGAGACGAATCATTTGAGCTACTTTTTTCGAGGGTTTATCAAAATTCTTTGTGTATATAAAAAACGACGAAAAAAATCAAGTAGTTAATCCATCGATAGTATCTTCTGGCAGATTTGAATTGTCGATACCATTTCAAATAGCCCCGACACGAAGAACACGGAAATCGATCAATGTGATCTATGTTTTAATTGGCAAACGTTTATTTAATTAAGTGAATAATTGTAAATAAAATACACGCATGTTAAGTATGATCGTTATAAGTTGTAAAAAGACCCTAAATAAATGTATCTTTTGTAAAATACGGAACAGTTTTTGTCGTTGGATATATCTGCTTATACAGTAGTAGAACCTCGATTATCCGAACCTCGCGTGCCTGAAAACCTTGCAAAAATCGACCTCAGGAATCTGTTCTTTTCAAAATATCGACTTTTAACCTATACCATCATACTAAAGTCGCATATTCTACCCCCGAAAACACTGGTTATTAACCTTTTTTAATCGATTTTGAAAAAAATATTTTTTTGACGACGAAAAAAACATTTTTTCTGTCAGAAATCGTCGATTCGCCTCCGGACCGAAAATCGCCAAAATCGACCTCGGAAATGCTTATTTCAAAATATCACCTATAATAGGTTAATCAATTTTGCGCTGCTGCGCTCTTATAAAGCTGTTATGAAATTTTTCAAATTTGACACCAAACTGATTTTGTTTATCACGGACTTTCCTGGCAACCAATCACAGCTCTAATAATTTGCTGACAATGCTTTCCGTTACTCATGAACTTTTTAAAAGAGGGATCCACTGTTTTTATGTAAAAAAAAGGATTGTTTACGATCCCGCCTAAAAAAAAATATATTTCGACTATCCGAACTTTTGATTATCCGAACTGGTCTCGGTCCCAATTGGTTTGGATAACCGAGGTTTTAGTGTACTATAGTCGGTTTCGAGGTTATCGATATTTTCGATACAGCATCATGATATTAATTTTTTGTTGAATTTTTCTTCAAAACATTAACTTCCTACTTACCCATATAATTGTTTTCAAAACCCCCGAGCCACGAGTCTCCTAAAAGACTCCGAGTTTCCACCGTACCTACACCGTAGCATCCGTGCTAGCGATAGACACACTCCCGTCATTTGAATTTTTAACCGTTCCCGCCGCAAAGCCACCCCTCCCGGGACTCTCGTAGTCCTTCCGGCGGAGCCGTGAAAGGTGCTCGCAGCGCCCTCCGTCGTCGTACGCCGGAACGTCGCGCGGATGCCCACGACTCGTTCCACGCGATGTCGCGTCTCTCACAATCACCAGACCTACTTCATGTTCGTATGATGCGGACGTGAAGCTTCTTATTGCTTGGTGCCGAGCGTTGTGGACTAAAGTAGACGCGTGTCCGACTGGCTACGGCAGACATCGCGTTTTAAGACACATTCAGTGGCGTTATTTTTCTGTGAAAAAGGTGCAGGCTGACAGTCCTACGATCTTGATGGAGATTTGTGATTCGCCGGAGCGTCGTTTTGCACACGAAACCGAGCGTCGTGAGTATTTTTTGCTATCATTACTACCGTGCACTCGCCGTGCGTGCTCCCGTCTCTCACGTATCCCCCTCCCCCCTCTCCACCGCCCCCTCCGTGTCACGATCCTTTTGGAATGGTTAGTATACACCCAAATTTTGTTTCTCTCATTATGTACACACGTATATATATATATATATATGTATGTATATATATGTATACCGTTAAACGCGATGCGAGGCCCACGAGACCAGATCCTTTCGTCATCGTTTGCGATGACTAACATATTGACCATTTTCTTTACCCGGTTATCCGAGATTCGTGAGTGTATAATAATAAAGCGAAAGGGGGGGAGGAAGGGCTCACTCATGGCATTGAACCTACACCCGCCCAACCACTTGTGGAATTCGGTCTAGCCCGCACTCGGCCGCAGTAGGCTACACGCTTATATATATATATATATATATATATATATATATATATATATATATATATACATATATCGTAGGGATGCACTCGAGAGTTTGAGCTTATTTTTGTGTACGTATTCGAGCGTCCATCGTACATCATGAACGTAAAGAGTCGTACTCCTTTTGACTGTGGATTTTTTTTATTCATAAAAATTACGCGTATCGTGTTATTTAAATATTTTTTTATTGTGATAACAGAAGTGACAGGGTTAATGCACCGAACGCGTCGGGGCGTGACCCTATAATTTTTGGGGTCACAAATGAAATATTTGGATTTTGATGATCCGTGGTGTGCATGAACTTTTTTGTGAATTTTTCCACTCCAATTGCGATTTCTTAAAATAATCAAACTAAGATAAATGTTTTTTTTTGTTTCAACAGGTATTACGCAGAGGAAGCATAGTTTTCCTTAATCCTTTCCATTTTTTTACAAGAATCCTTTCCCTATAAGATTTTTTTTTATTTTGTAATTATAGACTTACAAACACGCGGAGTTGTTGTTACTAGATTTTAAAAAATCGACAGAGAGCGGTCGCGATGTACAGCAGTCAGAGTTTTGACGAAAAAGTGACGGGGGGTAAGCGCAATGAGGACTACGATTTATGTAATACCGAGACGGGTCAGAAGTTCGTGATCAAGTGGAGTCCTCAGGACGGTGCGCGATATTTGTCGAAAAATCGTTACGCTTCGCCGCGATCGGTGAGCAAATCGGTACCGAGGAGAAAACGCGGTATCGTGCGTTACAACATAAATAGATCGTTGAACTTCGACGTCGGGACTCGCAGACCGGAGAACTTTAAGTCACCGAACTCGAGCTCCGACAGTAGCGTCTCCGTCGAGGGCGATCAGTATCTCTCGAGATCCGCAAAAATACTGCGGGCATTAAATATTAATTACAGCCCATTACAAGCGGCGAAGTTGAGCGGTCGTAAAATTAACAAATCATTAAATTTCGATTTGAGCCCGAGCCCGAAGCGTCTCACAAAATTTGGAAGAAGTCCGCGTAATAGCTCGCTACGAACTTATCCGTCGCCTATGTCGAAGATCAACAAGACACTAAATTTCGACACGAGCTCTAATGAGTCTAACATCAACAGCGTCCTCAATTCCTCGGTGGAGTCGATCGACGAAAATCAGAATCAGACACCGTCCCAGCGCCACAGATCCGCCAAAAAATCCCTGAATTACCTCACCCCGGGCTCCGAAAAGAGCTTCGGGTCTCCCGACTCCGAGGTCCGTTCGCCGTTGCTCCGAAGCGGACTGAAACAGAAAATTGACAACATCGTACTGACATCCATGACGCCCAACATGCAATCCGCGAAGAGAATCCAGGTGAAGAGCACATTCGATGACTTTGGCGCGAGCACACCCAGGAATCTGTTCAATGACTTCGGCGATGACGATAATGACGACGACGGCAGACCGCAGACACCCGAAAATGTCATAAGAATCGTTCCTGAAAGCATGAGCGCCATAAAGAAGAGTCACAAGAAGGTAATTGGCGGGGTCTAATCCTTTCTGACTTCATTACCGTAATTACGGTAAAAGTCGTTGTAATGTTTGAATCCTTCATAAATTATATTTTTCGGAGTTTAATGGTGTCTCTTAAACGTTTTCTAATCCATCAATGGTATGAGTCTTTTATAGCTCATACAAAAATACTCTTTATTGCATGGAATCACTGAAGCTGTCTACATACTTACATTGTCCTTCAATGACCGTTGTAATGAACCTAAATTTTGCAAAGAGGTCGTCGTCTACAGTCGGCCCTTGAAACATGATAATCACGCATTTCTTTCTTACGCAGGAGCGAGTACTCGGGAGGATCGGCAAGTCAGTCGCGTATCACGTGGAGCCTTGCTCGGGCAGCGAGAACTTCACCGATATAGCGATGAGCATACCGTGCGAGGACTCGCGGCCGACAACTCCGTCAATCATCATCGATCAATACCAGAGCCCGCAGTGCGCCGTAAATTCCATAAAGCAATCGCACAAAAAGGACAAGAGCAAGAGGAAATCATTCGCGTATCACTCGGAGGACGAGATGTCCGACACGGGATCTATATTCGATTACACCGAAGAGGCAAACGGGATTCCGGACACCGGCAGCCTATCTTCTACAGATAAGAGTGATCGAGATTTGGAATTCCCTCCAACACGATTTTCTCGCGCGTCCGACGAAGATAAAGGGTACGAGGGCGTGGAAAATTCTCCGGACAGCGATATAGCGAAGGGTGAAGCGAACGATAGTCCGAGCGAAGATGCGGTGTTCGAGAAGCGAGTTGAGAGCGAACGCGTCGTGCCCTCGTGTTCTTACAGCAGTCCCGAAGCCGTGAGAGAGGTCGATCAACCGTGCGCCCAACAAGGATCCAGCAAGGAAGACGCAGTCTCACCGAGCCCTCAACCAGCCGACAATGACGCGAGAACACCGCCCAGAAAATCGACGACCGCCAATTCTCTGCGTCCAGTTACGCCGGAAAATCGTATCAACTTTCTGCAGCGCATAATGACGGACTCCATAAAAAAGTCGCACAAGAAGATCAAGGACATAAACAAAAAATCGCTCTTCAAGCCGAGGATCATCCACGACGATATGGAAGACGCGAGGAAGCTGGAAGAGCACGCGGAGAGCGAAGACGTCGCGAGCACGGAAGACGCGGAACGCGCGGGGACCCCGGAAAACACGAATTCCAGTCGTCTTCTGCTCGCGCAGTTCAGTTCGGTGAAGAAATCCCACCGAAAGGACAAACATAAGAGAATGCTGACGGGCTCTATTCAGAGAAAGAAGTTCATGAGCCGCGTGGGCGACGCGGCATCGAATTCCGACGACGAGGCCCACAACTGCAGCGTTCTCTCGTCGAACACCGATCTGCGGGATCTCTCACCGCCGCCAGTTTCTCCCGGCAATTCGAAGAGGCGCAAGAACGAGACCAACGACTTTTCGTCCGACAACAGCAGCGACGCGCACTATCAAACCTTCGAGCGATCGCCGCTCGAAGACGCTGCCGCCTTCGAAACAGGCATCGGAGCGCTGCCGGGCTCGAAGCTTCCGAAATCCTCGCCCAACAAGCGCAAGAATTTGCTGGACGTCTCGTCGATAAGCGTCGTCTCGCAATCGTCGTCGAATCCGGGCTCGATATCCATGGAATACGAGAGCGCCGAGGAAGAGTTCAAGATCTTCACGCCCATCAAGAAGCGAAAATCTCTGGGCATCGTCGCGCCCACCGCTCGTCGAATCTGCGAGAACGATATGCCCGATGATCTGTCGCCGGAGAAGGCCAAGTCCATGGACGAGGCTTCCGCGGAAAACAGCGCCTCGAGATGCTCCACGCCAACGACCGCCCGAAGCAAAACTTTCAAATCAATCGACACCACGTTCAAGACACCGGAGAGAAACGCGAGTGGAGTCCTAGTGACGGTGTCGGATTATTCGACGCCGGTGCGCCAGGAGGTCGACAACCCGGACGATCCGAGCGGCCGATCGACACCGCAAAATTCGTCGACCGCCGCTCTCATGGCTGGTATCAATTCCATAAAAAAATCGCACAAGAAGGACAAGCGCGGGAGTATATCGAGGCGCTCGTTGATTTGCGCGCAGGAGGAAGAATACGAGTCCGAAGCGACGTCGAGTCTTGAGAAAGATCTGTCGAAATCTTCGTCGAACTCGCACGGCAGCCCGCAGCCCTCGACCAGCTACGGATCGGCGACGGAGCGCGCGATCAGCGAGCCCGAGAACGAAGCTGGATCGCAAACGAAGACTCCGCCCAACTGTTTGAAGGCGAAAACGTACTTGCGGCTGCTGCAGTCGGCTTCGATCAAGAGATCGCACAAGAAAGTGCGCGAGCGCAAGAAGTTTAAGTCGATCGTGGTGGATCCGGAATTGTCGGACGACGGCTCGCTGTTCGACGAGGCGGAGAAAAGTATCGCGATGGAGAACGAGAGTCTCAAGGAATCCGGGGATGGAAAGGAGAACGAGGAGCTGGAGCGCGTAAGTCCGACATCTGATGTCTGCCGGGATTCGCAGAAAAGAAAGGTAGACGTCGCGTACATGTTTTTGTCTTGCTTGAGTAAAATAACCGTGTTTTTTCCGCTTACTTGGATTAATCCCATCGTTTTAACGTTTGTATTTTCAGGGTCAGTACTATCGTCGGGACTCAGGTGGGACTTATTACAGCGGAAATGTGTCGGACGACGGTTCCATCTTCGATCCCGAGGAAAAGCTCGATAGTCTGCACACAAGTGGCAACAGCGTCGAGCAGGACAGCAGCCCGGTATAAATCAATTGAATAAAGATAAATTCAACGGGCCAATCGTACAGGCAGTGATGTACGTGCCGCCTACTCGTTTCATACTTTTATTATCTTTTTTTTTACTTTTGCAATTTTATTATATCATATATAGAACGTCGTTAAATTTTATCCTCACGCCAACATCTTTAGTCGACCGTGTATCCTGGATATTGTTGTTAAGTCTCGTTAAAAAAAAGTCTTATATTTCTACTTTATTACGTGTATCGAGCGAGTGGTATGTGATTAATGGGCCCTCGATGGCTCGAATCGAAAATTATAATCGACCATGTGAACTCTCGAGATGAATCTTAATTAATCAGAAATGTAATCCCCAGCGTTAGCGAAATTATCTTTCGTTTGCGAGACAATTGATGATTGTACTGTTTAGCCAATTGTCTCGCACTGCGATCACATACCACGGATCAATGCGTTCTGATTCCACTGAATTGCAATTAATTGTGTGAAGGCTCAAAGGTTCGATAGTACGACGAGGTAAATCGAGAGAGTTTGGTACCGAGCGATGGTGCGAAATGATTGAAGACGATATTGGCCAATTGTTTCAAACTTGACCGAGGAGAGTCGGACCCGTCTGCTTTCTTTCAAGTCGCGTTAGCAGCGTCCCGGGGGTTCAATTGCATTATCCATTTGCTGCCTCGGACACAATTAATTAATGTTGTAATATCGATTGAACGCAGTTCAACGTGCCTTAAAACAGCGTTGGTTTAAATTTAGCTGATAAAAAAGTATCTCCCATCTGTGAGGCCAGTCCTGGCTCATCCGCAGTCTCGACTTTAATCGTACGTCTGAGCACCGAATTCACCAGCCGACGGGTGTGTCGCGCGTATCCTCCGTACGCCTACATTGTCGAGATCTAGTATTATTGTGATATGTATATAGACGTATTTAGAAGTCTTAAGAGAAACAAAACGGAAAGATAAAAACAGACCGATACTTCATATTCTAAAGGATATTGTACCTCAGTGCTACGAATTTACGAGATTTTCTATATTGAGAGGAGAGATATGTATAAACCACTGCAAATGGTGTATCATATATATAATTTTTTTTTTTTTTTAATGTGGGTACTGGTTAATTGCTTAGGCAAATAATTATTGTTACGCGACGCAGTATCACTCAAACTACTTCTGCCAGCATAAACACGTTAATCCTATTTACTTGTTAATCCGTAAAAACCACGCTATACACGCTAAACCCAATTATTAAATTTCTCTCTGTGTTATACGTTAAGTGTTTAATCCAATTAAGTTTCCATTTTCTTTTGCAGTACAAAAGGGAAAATATTTTGTAGTTTCAAGCTCGATTAGTTCGTTCAGTATTCTAAGTTCTCAACAGTTATGTAGGCAATCACAACGTCCCACTGTCTTACATGTTTTTTGTACGGAAGCAGGAATTATATGATCAATAAACAAAATTTGATTTTTAAAAACCCTATCTTGAACGAGGTAAAAATAGATAGAGTAAGCTGGTAAGTGCGAACAGAGTTTCTCTGAATTTTATCGTCTTTCGGGAGATGATTTGGGCCAGTTCACAATTCGACACCTTTTCCCTCTTCCTGACAAAATGAGCTCAGTCGGACATTTTGTCGTTTTCATGAAAACTGACCTTGCGGAACGTACACTACATCGACACCACATGGTACAGTGTGAAAGCAGCGTTAAATAGGTTAGAAAACCACCAGCGTCGTTTTCTTCGAGAAAATTCAAGCTGTCGACGATTGCAATGCCGAGTTGTCTCTGAACAACGTTTCATTATCGCTACTGTAGATTTGTACTACGAAATATCGCACAATCATGGGGAAGCTAAACGTAACGATGCTTCGATACTTGACTCGCGAAGACTTCCGAGTTTTGACAGCGGTAATTATTGTTTTTTTTTATCTTCGTGTTGCTGATCGAATTGTGGCTTTTCAATTGGGATTACGATATTGCAGATTGAAATGGGTATGAAAAATCATGAGCTTGTTCCTGCTTCGCTCGCAGCACAAATAGCCAATCTGCGCCATGGTGGCGTCCACAAACTGCTGAAAGAGCTGTGCAAGCATCGACTGCTCAGCTACGAACGAGGAAAACATTGTAAGTAGTACATTGTAAAAACGAAGCAAGAATTAAATGGATTGATAAGATGAACATTGGGTTACTGTCTTAGATTAGAAACACTAAATCTCTTATTATTAATGTAATAATTACACAAAAAAAAAAAAAACAAATGAGAAAAGCAATTGATACTTTATTTGGTCAAATCATCCAGAGACAGTTACACCAAAAATTAAAATGTCACAATGATATGATTTTATAGCAGCTACTATAAATGCAAGACCACATAGATAAATACTATTTGATTAGAGAAACATAATTACAAACAAAACAAAAGATACTACAATGTTTTGCTGTTCCAGATGACGGATATCGCCTCACTAATTCAGGCTACGATTATTTGGCGCTGAAAGTTCTGGCTACCCGAGGGGTGGTCGCTTCATTTGGCAATCAAATTGGTGTTGGAAAGGAGTCCAACATTTACGTAGTGGCCGACGAGGATGGCAATCCTGTGTGCTTGAAGTTGCACAGACTCGGAAGGACGTGTTTCCGCAATATAAAGGAAAAGCGTGATTACCATCAGCGCCGAAAGTGCATGTCGTGGTTATATCTCTCACGGATATCGGCCACCCGAGAATTTGCTTACATGAAGGCGCTCGAGGAGCGAGGATTTCCCGTACCCAAGCCCATAGACTTTAACAGACACTGCATCATCATGGAGCTGGTTGAAGGTGGACCTCTTTGCGGAGTTTACGAAGTCGACAGCGTCGATACGCTGTACGACGAACTCATGAATCTCATCGTGAGACTCGGTAATCACGGTGTTATTCACGGTGATTTCAATGAGTTTAATATCATGATGACGAACGAGGGAAAGCCCATTATCATCGATTTTCCTCAAATGGTATCGACCGAGCACGCGAACGCCGAGTATTACTTCGAACGTGACGTTAACTGCATTCGTGATTTCTTCAAAAGACGCTTCGGCTACGAGAGCGAGTTGTATCCGAGCTTCAAAGACATTTCGTAAGTATTGATGCGGACAGAATTATCATAATAAACAAATCATCGGCGGTTATTTATTTGCTGACTAAGCATACGTAATTGTTTTCGTTTAGCTTCGATCGATTAATCACAAATCGTTTGATTGCCATTTTTCAGCCGCGAGGATTGCATCGACGTGGAAATAAAAGCCAGCGGTTTGACCAGACGTATGGAGAAGGATTTGCTTATAGAGATGGGAATGGATCAGGAGGAGGACGAGGAAGAGGAGGAGGAATTCGTTGAAGCTAGCGAGGCCATCGAGATCACCGAGGTAAACAGAGAAGCCGAGATAAACGAACTGCGCCAGGAAGTCGAGAAAGTTATGGAGGAAGATCTGAGCCCAGGCGTGACGAGACCGTCGAATACTCGTGAAACAGCGAAGGAAGCTGAATCTTCCCTGAACGAGAGACTCGACAAGCTGAAACTGAAAGAGGACAGTGTGACTCAAATCACTTTCTCGAATAACGACAGAAACGAGAGGTTGGAAAACAACGAAGGTCAATCCGAGACCGAAGACGAGATTCCCGATCTCGTGAATGCTTCGACGCTCGTCAACAAAGGTTCGGACAATTCCGATTGCGATTACGAGTTCAACGACTCCCGAAGCGTGAGAAGTACCTCGACGATGGCGTCGATCGCGCCCGAGGTGATAAAACGCCGCATGAAAGCCACCTTGGAGAGAAGACACAAGAAAGGCCTCTCGAAAAAAATCTTGGCCAAGGGCGAGGCGAGCGCGACGACCCGCGTTCGTCGCGAGAACCGCGATAACATTAAACAGTCTACAGGAGACGGAATTTGGGGAGATTGAGAAACGAGCGATGTAAAAAAAAGCCGTTAAAACCTACATTTATTTAATAAATTTGTATAGTGCAGAGCCACGGATTTTTATCATTTTATTTGCGTCTCCCGCTGTTAAGTAAATTTCAATGACGATCGGTCGAACAACGCGCTCGATTGACCGAAGATTCAAGTGGGTACGCCGATCAAGCATCCTGTTTGCGGAACAATACGTCGTTTTATCGATGTGCGAGTGGTTTAGCATTTTCCCGAGTCACAGGCACACGCACAGAATTCCCTTATGCTTACTCTAAGGTCACTCGTTGCTATCTCGGTACCGCTAAACCGTGGTTGCGCGATGATAATACACGAAGCTCGCGTGGCAGCCTCGAGTCTATAAAGCTCGACACCTCGCGGCTCTCGCGATTCAGTCACCGAGCGTACGCCAAGAACGACCGACCTACCCTTCGCGAGTGCCACCGACGAACACATCCCTCTCGCGTGCCGCTCGTAAATTGACGTAAAAGGCAAAGCCATGGCAAAGGATAATCTCACCGCTGTCCTTCATGGAATCAACGACCTACGACTGGTGAGTCCAATTCTTGCGCGGTAAAACGATTTGTTAAAACGAAAATCCTAGTGTGAAAAATGTTAATTGTGTAATTAGAAGCCAGATCAGTCATCAGTCACTGGTGGTATAAAATTCGTGACCCTGAGCACTAGCCGGTGCACTTGACACTGCTGCGGTGCAGTCGCTGCGTCGGATCGATTGCGAAATCCACGTGGCTGACACACGTGCTATATATTGTTTTCGCGAAATATATATGAATACATATTTACGTAACGCGTTATAACATTTGTTTCTTTACATCTTGTTACAGGAGCAAACGCCCATCGAGGAGCCGAACGACGACGGTGGGTTCAATTCGTGGATGACTTTTTTTTGCTTCGCGATATAAGTCGCGCTCATCTCGTAATTGCGGAACTCGGCACTGTTTGTATAACGCTCGTGGCTTAGCTGACCGTGCTATTATTACTGCAATCACCTATACGCGGAAGCGTGGAACTTGACGTACTTGGCGCGTACGCCGCGGACGGCAGAAAATTGAATTCATTGACGATTTAAGAAACTCGTGACTCGCCTCGTGCGAGCGGGATCAAATCGTACCGACCTCTTCGTACTATATTGGGGTAATCGATTGATCTGCGTTTCTAAAACGGGCTACAATGATCATTTATATCAATAAAATTCGCACGATGCTCTACGATCGTCATTCAATCGGGTCGACAATATAGACGTCGGCTTCGAGATTCCCGCCTTGATCGAGTCGAGCCCATGAAGGAAATCATCGCGAACCGCGTTGACCCTTCATAAACTGAAACTCTGGTCGCGTTGCCCTCGCGATTCCCATGCCACAATAATTTATCCGTCACTCGTAGTTATTCCAATTATGTTTTCTCTGCATAACAGAAGTCCTAATCCGCATGAATTGCGTCGGCATCTGCGGCTCGGATGTTCACTATTTGGTAAGCGGCAGAATTGGGGATTTCATCGTGAAGCAACCGATGATAGTGGGTCACGAGTCTGCGGGAACTGTTGCAAAACTTGGCAAGAACGTTAAGAATCTGAAGGTACATTTGTAAATTTAATTTAAAAAATTGTAATCAGTGAGCGAGCGTTGCGATAAATTTTTATGATGATTTATTTACATACACTGATATCCAAGGTCACATAATGAACCACAAGAAATGATAAAGTGAATTCACTTCTTCAATCAAGTTTACCAATGTTTTATCACATTGAAGGAAAAAATTAGTATGTAGCATTCTTTAATCACTAAGCAATCAGTGAACGCTTATTTATTTTTTATTTTTTATTACTTTGTTATTTATTATATAACAAAAATTAAAGTTATTTAATTTACGTTGAAAATTGTACAAGAACTGAAATTGGACTAAAAATACGTCCATCCAGTGGTTTTTCCCCGAAATTGCCGTGCTAATAATTGACGATCAACAGGAGGGCGACCGCGTGGCGATTGAGCCCGGAGTACCCTGCAGAACGTGCAACTTCTGCAAATCAGGACGTTACAATCTGTGCAAAGACATGGTTTTCTGCGCAACGCCGCCTGTCCACGGAAGCTTGCGACGTTGGTACAAACACGCGGCTGACTTCTGTTACAAGTAACGAAAAACTTTCCGTAAATTCTCAATTTGCCCGCGTTACAAGTTTTCATAAAATTGACATGAAACAAAATGTTAACTCAAAGCTCGTCTAGGTCACTTCCTTATCCTCGCACAAATTACTAGCGTCTTATAGGAGACACCGCGCGATAACGATAATCACCCAATGCCACGCGAAACCAATGCTTCGATGCAGTCGAGGCGTAGTAGTTTACTAAATGCGCAATTTAATTTTTCCCTATCCATTAACACAAATGTTTTATCCGATTTTCTAATGCAATTTTTTTCCCACTTGTAGATTGCCGGACCACGTGAGCCTCGAGGAGGGTGCGATGCTCGAGCCCCTGTCCGTCGCCGTCCACGCGTGCAAACGTGGCCACGTTGGAATAGGCGCGAAAGTCCTGATAACAGGATCCGGTCCCATAGGACTCGTTTCTCTCCTCGTGGCCAAGGCCATGGGAGCGAGTACCGTCGTCGTAACAGGTAGAGATCACGGTTATCTTCTTCGACTTCAAGCCAGCCACCGATAAGAATTTTTTTTATGGCGATCTCAATACTTCTTAACTTCGTCAGAGTTTCTCGACAACGCTGCTTATCGCAAAACGGAATGATACACAGACTAAATTCGCTCCGCTTCGCGCTATCGCGTCATACGAGAAGAACGAATTCAGAATTGTGCAACATCCGCCTATTTCCTATCGTATTAAATGTTATTTACGCAATTAGAGTGTCGTGATGGACGTATGTTCCAAGAGCTACGTCAACACGTCGTGCAGCGGCAGCGCTTTATCGTTATGATAAAAAAACGCAATTACGCCGATGCGATAGAAAATTGTGATTGTAAACGAAATATTTTTTTTTTTTCTATTTTCAGACATCGCGGAGTCGAAGCTGAAGGTGGCTGAGAAACTCGGCGCTGACAAGACTTTCCTGGCGACGAAGGACGTCACAGAGGAACAGACCGTCGCACGTGTTTGCGAACTTTTCGGCGGGCAACCCGACGTTACCATCGAAGCGTCTGGCGCTCCGCCGTCGATTCGTCTTGCCATTCTGGTGAGTTTTCGCTCGTTTCTTTGTTATTGATAATAGAAAAAAAAAACTAAAAATAATGATAATTCTTATGGTGATATTATACGGAATTTCACGAGAAGAATAATTTTCTGAAAGTTAGTTGAAAGTAGAAAACTATGCATAAAATAATATCGTTGCAGAGAATTTATGTAATTTCTTTTTATTAACGCGCTAACATTTCAACAGGCAACCAAAGCCGGCGGTTGCGCCGTTCTGGTCGGCTGTGGTCCTCCCGAAGTCCAGGTACCGCTGATCAACGCCCTCACCAGGGAGGTCGACATTCGGGGTATCTTCCGATATGCCAACGAGTGAGTGTGATCCAGACATAAGCCCCCCCCCCCCCCCCCCCCATTTCAGTGTTTATCAGCGATATAAGTTGTAAAACGATTATTTGGGATTACAGCTACGAGGATGCGCTCGAACTCGTGGCTTCTGGCAGAGTGAACGTGAAGCCTCTGATCACTCACAACTACAAGATCGAGGAGACGGTGGAGGCCTTTGAAACGACTAAACTGGGACGCGATGGAGCGATCAAGGTCATGATCCACTGCTGAAAGCGTTAGAGAGGACGCTAGCTGTGCACCTACCCACGATACAGCGAGATTCTTAAATTGCCAAATATTCTCACCTGTTCGAAAAATTCGGAACTTTTAAAATACTCGATAAACAATAATCACGCTTTGTAAAAAAAGAGAGAATCTGTAAATGAATACTTTAAATCTCTATAGGCGGTAGAGTAAGAATGAAAACGGTTATATTTTATGAGATATATGTATATATCTTTTTGTTGTTGTTGTAAATAAATACGTTTATCGATATATATACGATATTATTCATAACTCAAACGCTTGAAATAGCCTATTAACTATTTCGAACGCTCGACGCACGACGACCGCCCGAACGAGCAGTCGGTAATTCTCGGATCATTCTTCGCAGCGAGAGAGCGGCGCCAGCGGGAGACTCGCTACTGACTGCCGGTAAATACAATACCGCATTGTCGTGGTCGGTGCGCGCTGTCAAACAGCTGAGTGTGAATACGTCGAGCGGAATAATATTCGAGTTTCGCGCGAGACGCGAGAGAAACGTCATTTTCGCGAAACCGGTTCGCGAGGATCTTTGAAAATTCGTCTGTTCAACTGTTTCATGTCCTTCTGCGTCATCCGCTGCATAGCAACGACGGTACGTCATCTATGTGTAATGTGTTCTTTTCGCGCGATCGCGACGAGGTTACACATTGCGGGTTAATGCAGTCGACTGTTGCCAGGCTCTCGACGCCGATCGTCGACCGCCACGAGCAACTGAAATATCTCACAGTCGCTATTTGCTTTTCAGCAGATTGGCAAATTTTCCATGGCGGGAACGGCGGTCTTTCCGAGGAGGCTCAAGGAGTTTGGATACGACTTTGACAAAGGTACGATGGGTCCTTATCGCACGAACAATAAACAGCGGATACCACGTCTCGCGCAGTGTTTTGTCCCGTATCGTTGCACAGCCTGCGAACGCATTCGCGGTGTTGCCAACGCTGGCTAATGGAGAGATTCAAATGTTTCAGGCGGGAAATTACGAAAGATAGACCCGGCGAGTGGACTCACGACTGATCAGGGCTTCGAATTCAACGTTTCGGAGGATGCGCAGTACAATCAGAAGCGTTACGAGGCACTGGGCGAGGTAGTTAATTTATAATCAAGTAATTATTACCCGCAAATTCACGTATTGGCCCTGTAAATTGAAACAGTCATACATAATCAATTCGACACTGCACTGGCAGCTTCTAGTCAATAGAAAATAAGCTGGCCATTTATCTATAAATTATTCCGTAGAGGCTTGGTCGCTCTCGAACGTCCAATTCTTAAAAAAAGGTTGATTTTTTGTTACCGACAGCGGTATGAATCTACAATCGGACATTTCGTGTACCTCTGAACTCGGCCACCAGTGTCGCGTATTACATATATTATCGTATAATAAAGACATTTCCAAAAGCCGAAATCCCCCAAATAGATAATGTTCAAAGTACAAAGTTCGACAGATCGTCACGAATGAATACAGCGATATTTTGTAATTTCATTGCAGGTAATCAACGAGCACATCTACGAGTTGCTCGAGAGCGAAGGACTGAAGAGAATACCGGTCCCGAAAACCGGTGCTTCGCCACCGGAACTGCGATCTTTCGTTTTCGCGAGCGAGGACGCGTTCACAAACAAAAAGCTGATGATTCTCATACACGGCAGCGGCGTGGTGAGAGCCGGTCAGTGGGCTCGACGTCTGATAATAAACGACAGCCTCAATTCAGGAACGCAAATCCCTTACGTTCGCCGCGCCAAGGGTCTAGGTTATGGAGTTCTCGTGCTGAACACCAACGACAACCACAGAACCGTCGGTAAAGAGGCGACGAAAATTGAGGTACGCTCGCGCGGCAAGATCCGCGTCAACATTTTTATCGCCCAATATTCCGTCGCGAATGCGTAAACCTCAGTCGCGACTCGAATTTCAGGGCAGCGAGGATCCTCACGCGCACGTGAACACCGTCTGGTCGGACTACGTGAGGCCCTCGAGCGCCGAGCGGATCGCAATTGTCGCTCACAGTTACGGCGGCGTCTGCACCGTCAAGTTCGCCATCGAGCATCGGGAGGAGTTCAAAAAGCGGGTATTCGCGGTCGCTTTCACCGACAGCGTCCACGTTATGCCGACCAAAGGATGCGAGCACATAGTTCAGGTAAGAAAGATAAAAACAAAAGCGCAAAAAAAAGCCAGCAATCAGATGCCAAACGAAAGTATGTTCAAAAGAGGCGCCAAAAACGAGACACAAAAACCTCGTCCGAGATCCCGGCGAAACGAGTTCACCTGCCACGAGCGCGACGCGGCGAGCATTAGCAACGGCTTGGCCAACAACCCGCGCTCGACCGGCGAAATGTCAAAGATAATCGTTGAAATTCGCGCCGCTAGACCTTTTTCCGCAGCACCGGCGCGCCACACCGAGGCGACATACCCGAGAAGCAAATTAGGCGCGCGCTGATCTCGGCCGTTGGCGCGCGCTGATGCGAAAAAGGAGCGTTAGGGGGGTGGCGTGGGGGAGGCAAAGCACCGGTAATAATAACAGTAGTAATTCTAGTGGCTGGCAGTGAGATGCGACGCGCGTCGACACGGTGGACGCACGCACAGTGCAACCGCACGGTACGTATAGGACTCGTATGTGAGGGAATATATGTACATCGCGATAATTGCCGGAGCGCCGGGCGGCGCTCGTCGCTGGGATCATCGCCGTTTCAGGCGGGCGGGGTGGGGGGGTGAGGTTCGCTGAGTTTCGTCCATCTGGGGCATTGTTTCACGACAATGGCGCCACATGACTTCTCCCATTAGCCCTCTCGACGCTTGGTCTGTCATGTGTGTGCTCTCACTCGACGCTCTCGATGTCTCTCAATAGTCTGCTCATCTGCACTAAGTACTGTACAGTGAGTTATATCGGAGACCGTGGAGGGTGGGGGGCGAGATTGCTGTGCGCTTGGCTTCCTGTTACCGCGACCCGCGTATTGGTGAGCATACGACGTGTATACCAGAGTGGACGAGGGGACGCTGACCGGTGTACGTAGTGTAGGCAGTGTAGGTTGTTCAGTTTGGTATACCGAATTCCTCTATGGAGATTTTGCCCCGATGAGTCGCAGCGGTTGTGTTACGGGGTCTGATGTACCTTTGGCGTTTTGTAAACGCTGCCACGCTGGGCGTCTTCTCGAGTGTCCACGTTCTCGAAGATTCCAGGCATCTGGTAGAACGCCCTCTAGTGCATTGTTTCGTCGACAATGAAGCAGCGTGACATCGGGCTATATTAGCCTGATACGTTACCCGAGGGCCCGGTGATTCCCCACCGCGAACTCGATCGCAGTGCGGGCTGCGTTCACTTTCTCTGCACTTGCACTTGATTATTGTCATTACTATTATTAATGGCGGATTGTCCCATCGATCTAATTGCATGCAGCTGGGATTATTATCGTATTAGTTCTTTGGTTCTTATATCTTATACATTCTTGAAGCATTGGATGCGATTGGGATGTTATTTAATGAAACTCGAACTTATAAGTGCAATGACAATTTTTTTAGGGACTTTAAGGAGTTTTAAGTTAGGCAAAAAAAGTCGAAATTGCATTCGGTGATTTATCATCGAGATTTAGGAGAATTAATTCGTTTTGGGGAAAAAATGGATATTTTGCCGTTATTTTTTTCTGAATTTTCGTATAAAAAAATGCATCGTTGCAGGGAGCCTCGCAAAGAGTCCTCGTTTTTTCAGGCCACGGGCGTCTGGTTGCACCGCGGGCTTTCGCATTGTTGTCGGACAATAAAACTGCACGGATTCTTCTATATTAGCCGTCTACATTACCGAGTGCCCGCTGCGCAACGCGGCGTGATATTTGTTCGCGCGGTGTATACACACAACTTGGTACCACAAATATACAGTTTTGGGTCGTACTTCTGTCTTCGAGGGTACGAGAGCTAAAGAGCGTGGCTATCGAAATCGGCCGACCGTGACGAGAGCGCGAGGCGCACGGGGCTTGTGGCAACACAGGACAGCCTAATTATAGAATGTCGGGTGGTGGCTCCTCCTTTCGCGGCGTCACCGCCATCCACCGTCGAGTGGAGATGATGTATACCTTCAACCCCCAACTCGTTCAGGCGGATCCGCGCTGTCTCATTATTCTCCAGGGAAATTAAACGGACCGAAAATTAGCGCACGAAAAATTGTCGTACGTTACGAATTTCATTACTTCCGCAATTATTCACAACAATATACAATATTTGCTGGAATTCACTATGCACTTGGAAGAAATGTAGCCTTTTTATTCATAGTCTTTTTATGTATAAAAAAATGTTGCATTGTTACAACACGTGTTCAGAAATTTGCGTTCAAAACCAATATCAGAACAACTTGCGATCCAACATTTTATTTCGAGTCTGATCAAATCTTAAATCACGTCGACTTGTCCTTCTCAATTCTATCCGTTAAAAATGCGCCGGGAAACTACAATTCGTGACATTAATCTTACTTATTTTTCCTCCACAGCAGCGAGGAAGGAAGATTCGGACGATAATTAGACGGTCTATTCCGAGAGGCATTCAATTCCCGTATCGGACACACGTTAAATAATGCCGCGGGGGCCACGAGGCGCACGCGCGCGCGCGCGCGTACAAGCGCAAATGTCACGCTGGCGGCGATATTGTATTACCGGTCTTGCGGCCCGTGCACGCGAAAAGAATCGCGTAACGAGATCGCAGCCCAGGCGGGTTGCGGGGATGTTGTGTCGCGAGTGGGAGGTCTCGCTCATAGGGTACCTAAGCGGCGGAGGAGCCCTGGAGGGTGTAGGATACTCACGGGGGTGCGGCGAGCGGCGGTGGGCGAAGGGGAGTGACAGAGAGAAGAGTAAGAGAGAGAGAGAGAAACGAGAAGAGGAGGAGGAAGAGGCGAGAGGATCGAGAAAGAAGAGCCAGGGAATCTCGAGGCCAGAAATACACGGAGTGCGGTTCGCCGGGGGGATGAATGCCGTCCTCTGACAATGGCCGGTGTTCTCTCTGCACTCTCTCTTCACTCTGCTCTCGCGGAAAGTGCGCGACGAGGGAGTGAGAAAGATATATATATAGAGAGAGAGAGAGAGAGAGACTGAGGCAAAGAGCAGAGGGGAAGAAAGTCGAGTACTCAGCGAGGAGTTACAGCGGCGCAGTGTTATATAGCGCACAGAAGAACCGCATCGCATCGTCGAGTTGCGATGAGAGAAGTGGCTATCCTCCTGCTACCCCTCGCGGTATACACCGCCGGAGCACTATAGACCGAACTCGACCGCAACAGGAGCCGAGAGAACCTGTGTAGCTCGTCGTCGTGGTTGTCGCGCCCCTTCGTGTTCTCTCCGCGCCATCAAGCTATTGCTATCCTATTGCTATAGTGGCGACGCCGCTGCCACTGTGCTCTCTGGCACAGCCCCGGCCACTAATGTCTAATGGGATCCTTGGCTCTCGGCGAAAATTCACCACTACCGCCACCGCGCCTCGCCGACTCGTCCGCCACTTATATATCGCGACTCGGGCGAGCGATCCAGCCATCCAGCTCTCCACCCCGGGCCAAGAGAGCCTCTTGATTCGGGGCTTTCAATGACTCTACCGATCTCCGGAGTCGGGCGGCCGCGGCGCAACCTTTCGAGCATCGCGGACAAATGCCCTGGCAACCCGCGAGACTTCTTCCGAGCTGTTTCGCTGTTTTCGCTTTATCTTCTCGGGGGGCCGGCCTCGCCGATGTTCCTTTTCTTTTCTCGTGAAAACTCGCCCTGAGAAAATACTCTCTCTCTGTTCCTCTGGACTGACGAGGCGCGGCTTTTCATAACGGTCCGAGTATACATATATATGTATCACAGGCCTGTGGAGAGTCGCGATTGACGATTACGTCGATTGGACGATGATTAATTGTCTCTCTTGGACGTCCAGAGTGGTTGCAAATAAATTCCCGTCGAGTCGCACCGCGCGCGCGCGCGCGGTATATCTTTCTCTTTCGCGGCGACCGCATGACCGCCGAGTCGAGCGATTCCTATCTGCCTGCGTATTTGTCGGAGGGAAATTGTTGGCGATGTTTGCATGCCGCTCGTGGAAAGGTTCGGGCTGCGGAAAGAAGTCGCGATGGGTGTGCGTGGACGCAGAAGGAAAATTGAACGAGCCACGTCATGGGTTTACCGAGAGGTTCAGCCGTAGTTGCAGAGCCGCCGCGCTGTTGATCGACACCGACTAGCCAATCATTGCTTTATCGGCGCCGGCACCAGGTAATTAATTAAAGTGCCGGTGCAAATATGCAAACGAGAGCGAGCGCTCTCGGTACAGCCGAGTGAACTCGCTCATCGGGCGGCTCGCTACCGGGAGCCACCGGCTCCACGTTCTCTCTACCCACTTACTCGCGGAGCAGTGTGCTCGGAACTTTGGTACTTTGGGCAAATATAATCGGCGCACTTCCCCTCGAGGGAATTGCCGCTGATTCTGCGTACAACGGTTACGGAAACGCTGGCCGCCGTCTATACCAGGCTCTGGGTCTCCGTTGCCGGGAAGAAGCTTCGTGGTATCCCTCGATCCGGGCATTTTTTTGCGTTGATGGACGAGAAATTCTGAATCACGAATTGCAGAATTTGTCTTGCATTAGCTGATTTCTAGATCTGTCTTCCGGCTAATTCTTGGGCTGACCAAATGTATAACCGTTCAAACGCGATGGAAACTCTTTCTCAATCCCTATTTCAATAGTTATTTTCAAGTACAAAAAATATCTGGAAGTTCAGCCCTGCTACCGTCTGTTATTATTATTATTATTCTTTTTAAAAATATTTCATTGATGAGATGAATGGAAATTTGCGTGCTCTCAATAATTTGGATAACGAGGAAAGAACGCGGTAACGATGCTCGCCAGTAATGACCTCATTCGACGTTAATAACTCTTTCCTCTCTCGGGGCCTCTGCGGTTACGAGTTTGCGGTCGTCTCGCGTTATAGGGTAGTCGCGCTGCGTTGGTATAATATTATACTAGATATACCGGTCGCGGATGCGCGTGTGTTCCGTACGACCGGGTCCGGGGGGCTTCCTCTTCGGCAATAAAATCGCCTAGAGCTCCGGTCCGACGAAACGACGACGTCGACGAGGAAGAGACAGCTCGTTGGCGGTATCGGAAGTGCATAAGCGGGCCGCACGGAAGCGCGCGCGCCGCATCTTTCTCGTCTTGCGGTCTTGCGGTTGCAACTTAGCTGCCGGTCGCGCAGGTGGGACGTATGAAATCGTGTTTGACGTACGGAATAACTCGCAGCGAAGCCCCTCGTCTTGCACGCGCGCTCGCGCGCGCACCTCTTACCCGCACAACGCGATACCGGAATCTCTGCGTTTCAACCGCGATACGCGTATCGTCTCAAGTCTCGCGTTGTTGTTTCAGGTTGCCAGAAATTGGGTGTCCTCGGAGAAGCCACTGGACACGCCCGAGCACACGACGACCGGGGACGTCGAATGCGTTTCCGCAGGTATAAAAACGAAGCATAACGATTATGTGCATTTTTTAAATTATCCTCGAAAAATACTTCAGTTCGTTAACTTCTGACTTTATTTTCTATACCATGATATATTTCTATTAAAATTACCCACTTATATGATTTTTGTAAACATATAATTACAATAATGTAAAGATTACTTCGTGAGCAAAAAATGGTGCGTTCATTATATTAAGAATTAAATGAATCAATTTTTCATTGCTTCATTTCGGCGCGCGGTTTTTTTTTGTCAGGTTAATTGTAATTTTGTATTTTTGTTTGTTTTTCCTAGGCCATCCAGTTCACGAGATGACATCATGGTCTTGCATCGATTCGTTGTTCAAGTTCCTGGAGGATCGTTACAAGCGCGTGATGGACAGAAAAGAGTTGTGAGTCGTCGTAAAAAAATCCGTCGCACAATATTTTCGACCGTACCGTAAAATAAGTTATTGATATACAATATGTTCCACAGCTGCAAATGTCGATACTAAATAATTCGTTCAAAGATATCTCCGAATTTTCCGATTGATTATGGACCAATTTGTCTTTCCCTTTCACCGCCGAACACGAGAGAAAGCGAGTGGCTCGGGGTGTATTACTAATTATGTCGGTGCATTACGACGCCGACAAAAAACAGACCTCGGGAGCTTTGGCGGCGCACGAGCTACGTCCTAATAGCGTTACGGTAATCGTGTTACGAGAGGCGCCTCGTTCTATAGTATCCTCCCTCCCTACAATAACAGGCGAGCCCGGGTTAATAATGCTCCCTCCGAGTATACAGATACGATCGTTATTGCCCGTGAAAACCGGCGAGTTTATTAATCATCGTAATAACGGAACTTGCTGTATTCATTAGTCTGCTTTAGGCTTTGCCTCAAATGTCGGAATGCTTGCTCTATTTTTTTACTAGTGAAAGAAGGAAAAATACATTTCGGAGGAAAATCAAAGAGGAAACAAAGCTCATCGTACATTCTATTTTTTCCGTCCCTCTAGCCTCGCGAATACTTTATCAGAGGGTCCGAACGTAGGGCGATTGTCCAGTATAATATTGACTATCGAGCGCAAAAAAAGATCCACCCCTAAAATCCCTCCGCGCGGACGTTGATGCGTCGACCCCGACGAACAATCTTTTTTTTTCCTCTTATCACACTAGCCATAAAAATATCATCGGTCAACGAGCATAACTTTCGCCCAAATCGAGGGAGAAAATCAGCAACGAAAAAAAAAACCCTATTTTCAGGGCTCGTCCGACGAAGCGATTGGAATCTTAGTGTTTCATAAATGACGCGAAGGATAGCCGGGCAGATAAATGGGCCGATAAAAAAAAATTCTGATAAAGAGGGCAAGAGGCGGACAAAACCACAACAGCAGAGAAACGAGTGGCGCGCGATAAATAATAAAAAATAATGCAGCTGGCGAGTGAACTAGGGAAGAAGAAATATATGCGTTGCGGGCACAAGATGGAAAAATGTGTGCGCACGGTATTCGCGCGTTTCCGTTTCGTTACCCGCAGCTATTGAGCAACACAACGTACACCGTAGAATTCTCTAGCATCGCTAACGAGCTTGCTGTTCTATAACGAGAGGAGGGAGAGAGAAAGGGCGAGAGAAAAAAAGGACGTAATAAAAAAGTGGTTCCAGCGGAATTTACAGCGTTTGTAGCGTGTAATAGATTCGTGCTCGTCCTCGGTAAATCAAGAGTCAAGCCGGAAGCAGGATTTTTGTTGGTGGTTGGCGCGATGCGCGCTGTACGATCCACCAGGCAGCCCGTCGAGCATATTATAGTGTCGGAGCTCGCGCCCGCAACTCGCGCCCTCCGGGACCCCGGGGCTGACTCCTCGCCCTCTTCTCCGTCTCTCTCTCTCTCTCTCTCTCTCTCTCTCTCTCTCTCTCGCTCTTCTCTCCTTCCCCCCTGCCTCGTCTAATAATAAAACTCGTCGGGGCAAAAAAGCTCGCCACCTACAGGCGTAGGATACGCGTACACTGGAAAACGAACAAACACACAGGGAAAAAAAAAACGTTGGACCGACACGCGTGGTGGTGGTTGGTGGTGGTGACTCTACTGTGCAAGCCACAAAAGTTAATCGCCTCGGTTTGCTGGTTGTCACGGGCCTTGATGGATGAGCTCGTGACGTCACGGACCATTTTTGCTCCCAGCGCAGAGGGCACGGACTTTCGGGGGCGCAGGCCCAGCCACCCCTGATGCCCTCTGCCTGTTATATTGCGATGCTCCGGTTCCCGATGCTCCGGGGGTCGTTCCGCGGGGATTGTAATAGTCGGCGGGTGCGTGCGGACGGGGCTGTGTGTTTCAGCCGATTATCTTGGCCTAAGGATACAGCGTCTCATCTGCTACATCGCCAGGATTGGTGGCCACCGTTATCGCAAAAAAAAGCGATGAATGAGAATAATAAAAGTGCGTAGCCGCAGTAAATATGAATACAAAATATATTCTTCGTTTACGGGCGTATACGTATATTAACAATGTTCATAAACGTTTATTATATACATCATTTTATACGTAATATGTTCCAGAAAATTATGCAATGCAAAACACTTCAGCCATATGCATCAGAAAAAAACTCTTGAAATAATAACGCTTTGAATTACTAATGCAAACAATTATTATTTTTCTCAGGTGCTTAATTAAACAGACTTAAATATCTCATGAACTCAATTTCTTGGCGCGCGTCACCGTAACATCGATTTTTATTTTCCAGAACACACAAGTGACACCGAGGATTTCAAGTATCACGAGAAAATTCAGAGTATTACGTAGAGAGGCAGCCGCACGAGGAGGGAAAAGTGGAAGGGAGACACAGTGCCAATATAAGTCGCGCCACACGATGGGAGGTGCTGCTGACGGTTGGTTATAGGTATATCTCGCGGTGTTCGCGTGGGAGGTCGCGCGCCCCCGGGCTCAGGGGTAGGTGAGTCGCGACCCCTCGCGACCCACGACCAATCACGATCGAGCCCGGAGTCTTGGCTGCCAATGAGAGGCTCGTTCCGGGGTCAACCCGTGTGCGCGAAACCTCCTTGCACTTACTTAATCGACAACCGGATTTTCGAGCCCTCCCCCGTGGCACCGTTTCCACTCGACGTGTCCGGAGGATCATCTTTATCGTCGAATTACAGCGCGCACAGACACAGACAGACATCGCCCGCGATAGATGTTAAATCTGACGAGATAACTCGATGTTTCGTAATGGACTGTGCTTCTCGTGTTACCGGGGAGAAGCAGATTCGTTCGGTAGCGAGAGAGAGAGGGAGAGAAAAAGCGAGAGATTATTTACCCCTCAGCGACGAGTGTAAATCCTGGGGAACTATCGCTTCGCCGTTTCGAGGGGTGGGTGTTGCTCGTTCACGCTAAATAATTCGATCAGTTCTTCCGTACCGCGGCGCACACGAGATTTTCCTTTTTCATCCCCGACGTTAAATCGCACCGTCGCCGCGAGCGCCCGTGCGATACGGTGGAAGGAGTGAAAGTCGTGTATAGCGAACATGGCGAGTGCGCGAAGGGTGAGAGACGCGGCACACAACCCTCGCTCTCGTCGCACCCGTCGCTCTCTCGTCGATACAATCTATTCTAATGCGGGCGCGCGGTCGCTTCGCGGTAATACGTACTGGTGTAATACGCGCGCGGCGCATCAGCGGCTACGCTGTATGCCATACAGGCGTCGCGCGCGGAGTTGGGGTTCGCGCAAAACGCTTCGCGTAAATCTTCGCGTCGACAAATTTCAAATCCTCTCCTCGAGATTTCTTAACTCTCGGTCGCGTGTGTGGGAGATTCGATCAGGGGCGACGATGCTGGGTGATGAGAGGAAAAAGAAAAATGGGGAGCAAGAAGATACACTTCATCCGCAGTCGGGGAGACGATGTTTGATGTATCCTGTTACGGAAAATCGGTTTTACACAGCTTTAACATGATTCCTCACGTTCGAATGTACACACACGAAAAAATCCGTTCTTCGCTCGTTGTCAGGCGCTGCCGGATACGCGCAATTCGACACGTCGAGTGAGAATGCATTAAATTTAATTCATCGCTATGATCTTATTTCATCGAATTTTATCCTCTTATTACGAACCAGTCAAAATTGATATTATGAATCTTCATAATTAAAAAGGTAACACTTATGTCAGTTGGTCTAAAAAAAATAGATTTGTCTGCTAAAGATGAATAACTAAAAACGTGTAATCGCTTCTAATTTCCATCATAATAGATTCAAGCTTCAACGAGTCCTTCCGACTATTACTTAGCGTTTCACCGAACTCTAATGATCGATTTTTTTCTCGTTAGAAAATCCCATGTTTTTTCCCTCGTGTCCGCGCCTCGTCACGCAATTTTCAGTGCACTCTGCGCCGATAATTTCTCCTCGGTCTTCCTTTCCGCTCCTGCGTACATCGTATATGTACAGAGCGTACAGGTCGAAAAGGGTGCAATTTATGGGAGCATAATTGCCGCACGCTCTCCGTGGGCTCGAGGTCTACGCGAGAGGCGCAGGTACTACATACTCCGGGTGCGCTATATTAGGGTAGATACGTGCATTAAGAGTGAGCGAGCGAGAGAGGGAGAGAGAAAGAGAGAGCTGTGACGCATACAAAGCCCGAGCTAAGAGTGTACGTAATGTGTAATGTGACCGCGAGCGTATGTGAACGACGTCGAAGCCCCCCCATTTACGTATATTACCCGGCGAGTATATGCTACGCGCGGGAAAAGCTGCCCGTGGGGGTTGGCGAGTACAGAGCCAAGGAGAGAGAAGGTTGGGAGGGATCTGGAGGTTCCTATGCCGTGCGGAGTTACTACAGATATACCTACCAAAAGCGGAGCCACCCACCTCTGGATGGTATACGCAAAACTCTATATAGTCTATACCAGGGTAAAACGGGGTACCCTTTTTTGGAGCACCCATACAAATCCGGTGTAAAATGGAATATCTACCCAAATAATCATTTTTAATTTTTTAGTTTTTTTAAATCGACGAAAATCGGGTTTTTGGATGAAAAGCAGTTCATATACATTATGGGTATTGTGATGAAGCCTATTTTCGATTAGGTAGCCCATGTTGCCCCGCAATCCCCTACGTGGGTGGATGTAGTACCGAGGGACGTATAACTTGTGTATCCACGTGTGCTATATATTTTCAGATATATATATATATAAATGTGTGGGGGTGCGACAGTGTGCAAACCCCGTGCAGACGCCGTGGCATCGTCGTCGTCGCTCGGAGTGGGTGGCTGTGAAGCTATACACCAGCAGCAGCAGCAGCAGCAGCAGTAGCAGCACGCCATACGCGCGATAGCGTGCGCGTTATCGAGCGGGGGTGGTGGCCCGGTAATTACTTCCTCGGGGGTTGGAGGCGTGCGCGCGCCCCGCGAGGGTGGGGTCAGAGGTCACCGTGGTATCCCCGAGCGGAGCTCCAACAGCCAATCAACGGGCTACGCACTTCCTGTCTACGAATAACGCCGCGGATTGCCATCGCTACGACTTGCAAAGCACTCGGTGGCGCTCGTTGCGCCAAATTGATGCAAAAATTAATGTTCGGGCTGGGAGTCGATTTTGGAGAGGGCAATTGGGAAATTGATTGACTGTGTAATTGAAGTATTAGCAATGAATTAACACAGAGTGCGGAAGAAGTCGGATTTTCGACAGTTTTGTTGCTGAAGAATTAAATAAATTCGCACTGGAAACTATTAAAGGTGCGTTGTATTTTTTAATCGTTGGGTATTGACAATTAGGTGTGAATAGTTATTGTTTCTTAAAATACAATATGACCGAGCGTTGGGGGGAGTTTTGTGGAGGGCAAAAATGAACGAATAAATAGACGAATGGCAACGCGCGAGCCTGTCAAGGTTTAACGCAATTACTGCAAACGCACAGAGTGCGTGAAAAAAAAAGGTCGACAGCTCTCTCGATGCCCCGGTTATACGCTCTGTCTGGTATAATAACTCTCGTGATTGCTCCACTCTGCGGTGATAGATGATGCGCAATATCCGACTCCTTTCTCGCGCCTCATCGCTGATGCCTTTTCTCGCGCGCGCGCGCGTCTAATTAAAAATCTCGTCCGGCTCGCCGGGCCCATCGAGTGCGCCTCGTATAGGTCCCGGCATAAAATATAACGCGAGTTAATCGGAGTCGAGAGGAGACTTCACGTTCTCCCTCTTCTTTTTTCCGTCTATTTGTCTCGCGGATTCGTGGAGAAAGACGGGAGGGTAGGGTATAGGTGGAAATGGAGGAAGAGCGGGCTTCATTAGTGGCTCTAATGTGTCTTATGCTCCTCGAGGGAAGGTAAAATGTTGCGGAGATGAGCCACGGGCCTTATACAAGTCGCGGCGGCAGCCCGTGGCAGGATCGCTCTTGGGATTTACTCTCGCATCGAGCTGGAAGCACCGACTTCGCCTTCTACATGTTATACATACGGCCTTTTACGAGCCGTGTATACACGTTTATTATGGTACAAGCCCAGGAACCGCGCGCGTATTATACGCGAGGGGGATGGCCGAGTGACTGATGAAGCGGGCGCTAATTACCCTCCTTTGTGCTTCGTAATACGGGCGTATTAATAGCTCGCATTTACAATATGAGCTTGAAAAATGAATATCTATCCGCGGACCCTGACGAGCGGACGATCGAGCCCGACTTTTGCCTTCTGAGATATTCGTCCTCGTTTTCCGATTTTACCTTTGACTCTCCGCAAGCGACGGCGCAGTACGTTTGATAGCATAAATTATTCATAAAGAGTTTACAGCTCGAACAAAATATCTTTATTATTTTTTAGCTTATAGTTTGTCGAGATCTGTATTATTGCCTTCATTTTTTAAGATTCTTCAGCCTCGAATTTGGCTTCGCGTAGAAAAAGTTTTTCAAATTTTATTGCCAATTGTTTGCAAAATTCGTCTCACGATTTCTGGTTAAAAAAAAAAGAAATAAAGCGGTTTACGCGAGTTCGGGAGAGGAGTAAATTACTGGAAGAAATTGTGGGTTCTTTAAAATCAATTTGTGGCATTTTTTTCGCGATTGAAAAACCCCTCCCGCGGCGTTAACGACTTTTCTACAATAAGTAATTCCCCCGCAATTTTTTTCCACTACTAGTAATTTATTCCTGCTATAATTTCTATGATAGCTGTTATCGTTAGCGCGATAAATTGCCCCGAGTATGTGCCGAGCTTAAAAGATCGAAGAATAAGGGAAGACCAGATAGAACTATGGCTGCCTCTTGCGTGGCGATGCTCAGCGAGATTATAGCCGCAGCTATATAATCACCATTTGATCTCCCGCACCTCTGCGGGCTCCGGAGCGCGAGAGCTAACGAGCGCAAGCTTTTATTACATCCCGACGAAGAAGAAGCGTTTTCTACTCGCGAACGCATCGTCACTTTTTTTTTGCTTAATTTTTTTCAAGCAAGTAAACGCAACCTTAGTCCAAATTTCCATAAAGTCTGCGAGTCGTTGTCAGCCAAGACAATGTGCAATGTGATTGTTGACGGTGGGTCACGAAAAATCCATCGGGTGTCCATCTCCTATTATATTATTAGTGACACGAATGGCAACTCTTTCGCACGGTGCATTATGCAAATAGCGTATATAGCGATTGTGTCGCGCGGGGTGGGGGACAGACGCGTGCACGAGACTGCAATTAACTCGCCCACACTTCTCGTGGCTCTCGTCGGCCGCGCGCAATGTATCGCGCTCCCCTCTGCCCGCTGCTGCTGCTGCTGCTGCTCTCTGTTATCCGCTGCCCGATGGAAATTGCGTAACGCGAAAACGAAAGCGCGCACCTCTATAGCGAGCCCCGCCTGTTTGCCGTTCGATGCAATCGAACTCTGACATGTGGGTCATTAATATACCTATCGACGTGAGGCTCGCCTATGTAATGCGCTGACAAGAAAAAAAAAGTCCTGGCTCGAGCAGCAGCAACAGCGGGAGCCAGAGCAAGTATCTATTTATTTATCTCTTATATATGTATATCTATAAGTGAAAAGGAATTTCCGACGAGAATATTTCCTGGCAATGGTCTCGTATAAATGCTATGTACATTGTTACAGGCGAAACATATGTGTTTGCATCGTACCGTATAATTCTGTGTACGAGTGCCGTTTGACTTGTACCGTTATACGGTTTATACAGCTCTTGAGTAGGAAGCCGCTGAGGGATGACTTCTACGATTCGTATATAGCAATAAGGCGCAGTCGTATATATAGAGAGTGAGAAGTGAGAGTGTGAGAGAGGGGAAATATTGGTGTACATGCGGCCGGGCACTTGACGCGCTTTACAACGAATGGTTGGAGCTCCCAGTGGAACGATAATGTTCTCAACGCCGCTCGTCGTGTGCCTCGAGAATGCTGCGCGGCGCTGTCGGAAAAGGTCTCGACATTTTCGCTGCGCGGCCCTTGAGACCAGAACGAAACCCTTGCCGACATTATGGCTCGGGTTGTATTGTTGATGTACGTATATTTTGTCGTAACGTATATAATAATGCGAGACATAATCGTGGCCTATGCCTTCCGTGACATTATTCCCGTGACTCGGTCCGTTGCGGTGCAAAGTGGTTCTTCTTCGTTCTTGGATTTTGTCGTTCGTACAGTGCGATTGCGATTGTGTGAAGGCTGCCATTGGAAATACATTTTTAATAGTGCAACCGCGCCTTCACGGTGGAGGTGGAGGCACGTCTTAATAGATTTTGAGTATTGAATGCTAACTCAGGCAAATATATAATTAGTAATGAACGTTTTTTTTTAGAAATTTATTGGAAATCAGTAAACTTACAGTGGTTTTTATTAAATTAAGTTTGTACATTTTCAAACGTAGTGAATTGTTTTACATTTTTTCTACATTTCGACATTGGTAAATGTTGACTTAGATATTGACACTTATAATTGTTTAAATAACATTTTTCGGAACAATTGAACAAAGCTCATTATTCCCAGAAATGTAACTCCAAATGTTATTCGAGAAATGTAATTCTTTTTCGCTCTTTTCAGGCTGCGTCGCTCACACGGAAAACCGGAAGACCGAACGTAGGACTGCTCGTAATCCATTTGGAAGATACATCTTGCACGGATTGACGATGCACTGGCACGGGAGAATTACATCTCGGGAAGATCAAACGACGTCTCCACGGAAAAAAATGAAAATCAAACGCGTGAGCTTTTTTTCAATCGTTTGAAGCACGCTGGAAAAACTCGTGTGCATCGAAAAGAGAACGCGTAATCCTCGGCCATTGTCGACCGCATCGCCGCATCGTCTTCGCCGTGCGTCCGCGTAACGCATCCGGCCTGCTCGCTCGCGCGACAATGCAAAATTCATAATTCAGTCGCTGGGCGTAGAGGGGTGAGAGGGTTTTTGCTCGAGCACTTTGGCAATATTAAACGGGACGACCGCGGCAGGGTGGGCACCACGAGTATCACGAGACGGGAGGATGGGTGGGGGCGGGGTTGGACATCGACAAAGCCGGCCGGCGAGCTCAAAGCTGCACCAGGGGGTGGCTCGCCCCGTGCTGCCCCTCCCTCCCTCCCTCTTCCTCTCTCTCCATCCCTCAGTGCTTTTCCTCTGCTTCGCCTATGCCGTGCACCCCTTCGCCTCGTTCCGGACGCTGGAGCGATGGAAAAAGTGAAAAACCGCTGGTAATACCGCGAGAGCGAGCTGCGCGGCGAACGGAGTGAAACGCGCGGGGCACGGCTGCGGAGGGTATTAGGGAGGTATACACAAATCGCGTATATACACGTAGACCAGAAGCGAAAAAAATATGGCGACCACGAACATCGGCGTACGTGACGCTGGCAGACGGTAATTAAAGTGCTTAAACAAAGGACCTTCGAAACGAGAGCGAAGAAAAACGATGAAAAATGCATCTTGAAGTGCATTTTCATTTTTTTCCACCAAAATATTTGCTCGTTGAATTTTTTTTTCTAACTAGATAATTCTTTTTTTGGTATAACTCTTTAAGGAGATCTAAAATAAAAAAAAAACAGGGATTCAGAAATGATGCCTAAATTTATTAACCGCAGTGGACAAACAATGTGTTAGATTTTACTCTACATTTTATTTTTTCAAATTAACTCCTCCACTTTTCATCACAACCGCTTTTAATTTTCGCGATGCGAAGAGAATTCGCGGCAGAAAATAATAACCGAAGCAAAAAAGAAAATTGTAACAAGTATGCAACGAACGTCGGGACGACGTTGCACACCTTGCGCTCGGAAACTCCGTGATGCTGCAATAACGTCGACTCGTAATTCTCTCTCTCGCCGCTGGGATGGTTCTCGGTCTCTCGCGCACCGCGTGTGAATACCATAGAAAACGCCATAAATGTCCTTTCCGAGCGTTCGCCTAGTCGCGTAATGTTCACAACGCGCGGTATCATATAGACAGTGCGGTGCAGCGTTTATATATTGTAGCCGAAGCGCAGCTTCTTACGGCGCGTGAATAAATCCCCGGCGCAGAGGGAGAGAAAGCGAGAGACAGAGGCGGAGAGTAAAGAATAAAAATAAATCATGCACGGAGTGCATTTTTTTTTGCAAGCCGAGTTTCCGCGCAGCTACTCCTTGGACTTTTATTTTACCGGGCTTCTCTCTGTACCCCGAGCTTTGCCGCGCTCTTCCGGCGATGTATTTGTGCGCCGAGTGGATGTGCACTATGTGTACGTGTGGTCGTAAATGCGAGGACAGTTTACATAGTGGGCACGCGGTATTACACACAGTATGTAACTCTCGGTGCGCTCTCGGTGCACCTGGAGTTCGTAAAGTCTGGTGACTCCATCGCCCCGGCGAGATCCCCGCGCCCGGCCTCCGCCACCTTCGTGGTCGGAGGTTGAAATCAATACTCGCCACACAGTGCCTAGCGTCGTCGTGGCTCTTGCCACACCGTAACTACACACTCCACTCTGTTCTCCTCCTCTCTCACTCTCCCTTGTTCGCCGGGTTCATCCTTCCTTCCGCTTTCTCTTCCTTCGCGGTTCCCGCGCCGCGTTCGTCCACTTCCCGACGACCTCGGGATCCAAGCCGAAGTTTTGGATTTCTCGTCTTTTGCTTCGAAGAAATATGTTGCTGGTACACGAAATTTTGTTTTTGTGATGCGAATGAGTGACTTGCAATTTTTCTTTATTTTTTTAACTGACCGTTTATGATTGAATAATAATTACAAAACTTTTTTTTTATTTCTAAAGAAAATCAGAAAAAATTATTTGATTATTTTTATGCAATAATTATTGGTATAATCAATGTTAACATTTTGTTCTCTTAATCTCTCGTTCCACATTTATTCACTATTATAAGGCAAAATAATTATTCGAAATATCATTTCCGTAGAAATAAAAGCTACGTCAAATAATATTTCAACCAAACTTCATACATTTTTCATACAAAATATGTATATTTCCACGAGGCTACCTTTTACTATTCCCCATCCTCGTCTTCGCGGTGCTGCTGCCGCGGCGACCGAGGATTTCCCTGTAAACTCGCGTTCCCAGTCCTCCGCGTCCCGGACCAACGGTTACCAAAGTACCCAGCAGTTGCAGTGGCGCACCAGCGGCTCGGGGAGGATTACCGCACTAGCTGTCGATGCACCCTATGCGCCAGTGCACTTTTCCCTCTCGTGCGCCACCCAGCCATATCTATACATCTTCGCCGTAGCCTTCCTCGGCCGCGCGCGCTCTCCGAGCTGTAGCAGCTTTCAAAGCAAAAGTTTCACGTCGACGAAGATAGGAAGGGGTGAGCGGGGGGAGGGAGTAAAAAGAGAGAACCGCCCAAGCTGATCTCGAGTTTCGAGAGACTACGCAGCATAGTTTGCGAAAGTACCGCGAACTCTGCTTTTCCCTCTATCTCTTTCCGTCGCGGCCATGCGACGAACTTAAAGTCTCCTGTGCGAGGGCGTCAACCGAGAACTTCTGCCCGGTTTCTCGTTTTTTATTTCTTTCTCCCGCCGACGTTATAGCCTCTCAAGGTTTCGCTAACCCTTCAATTATTTTCATATTCAATCAAGTGACAGACTGCCACTTCACTTTTCTCCTTTAATAATAGTAATAATAATAATAACCCGTAGTGTGCACACCGGGGTCATTTTGATCCCAAATTTGCACGGAGTGTGCAGGTAGTGTCGACGGATGTGTAGGGGATAATAATAACAATTAATATCAATTTATTGACAGAAACATATGGTATCATAAACTGCATAATGTTCATCAAGTACAACCATTCAACAAGTTACGGTAACTGTATGATTTTGCCAAAGCCACAAAATAATTGCTACAACTACATAAAATAGGCGTACGGACTAAAAATTGATATTTGTCATTTTACAGTTACCAGGGCAACCACGACCTTTCGCACCGCGAGGACGATTCTTTCCCAATAACGCGGCGTCGAATTCCGAAGTTACGTTTATCAGGCTCGAAGCTCTTCGCCTCTGCGGTGCACGCCCTTCGCTCGAGAGGAGGAATGAGACACGAAGAAAGGGGAGCGAGAGGCTGCGCGCGGAGTGCGCACGCGTGCGAACGGCTAATAACTAATAAGTATCTAATAAGCTGCGGCGCGACGCCTCTCGAATAACGCGCGCTGGTAGCGTAGTCTGTATTACGAGCTTCATTAATCAGGGCCCAAGGAAATTGACAAGGCGCGGGGCGCGGGATGAGCGGGCCGGGGCGGGGGGGTTGAGGTTCACAGGAGGGAGATGGAGGCTCTGCACAGTCTACAAAGAGGGTAGAGACTTCAAAGGAAGGAGTGCTGCGCGGTCGATTAATCTCGGCTCGGTCTCTCGCTTATGCTAGCCACCACTCTTTCCACCTAGCTCGGCGCGCTATACGTTATATACCCCGACGCTCCTCTTCTCGTTCTCCTCGGCAGCTCGTTCACTCGGCCTCTCGTAATACGTTCTGGTGTACCTCGAGAGGAGATGATAGACTTTTAAAAAAGAAAAGCCCGGCGACGCACAGAGAGCTCAGGGTCACTAAATCACCGGCCGTGATCTTCGACTCGACAGCGGGAAGACGTGGGGCAGTGAAAAATAATAATCGTCAAATTCGCGCCGGCTGGCGTGTCGCGGGAGGCTGAAAATGAGAGTTCGAACATTTCTTCGGCGAAAAATGTCGGTGGACTTTTGATTAACCACTTCAGTTGTGCGTTTAGTATAAAATCAATTTTTGCCATTTTATCCCAAGAATTTGTCACACAGCTATTGAGTTAACAAAAAAAATTGTAATTTTTATTTTGCAACAAAAAATATTTCGGCAGCAGAAGTATACTGTCATATTTTTTCTCAATACTGAAGCTTTTAAATCCCCAGGGAGTAAAGATTTGATTTCTCCAGTTTTCCCACTATGACTTATTCAGGGTCCTCGATTAGCCGGGAGTAAGAAAAAATGTTCCCAATATCAATTTTTTTCGCGGTAACGTCGACGTTCTCATAGTCAGTCACGCACACGGTGCGCTAGTGATCTAATCGCGAAAACAATAGCGACGCAGCCAGATTTTTCGTTGTGTGCGGAACAAAGGAACGCAAAAAAGAGTCAACGAACGCAACACAAAAAAAAACAAAAAAAAATGTGGTCTCGCCACTCGACGAGAAAGGTGACAATGCGCGAGAGAGTCGCGCATAAGCCATCAGCCACCTGCAGCGAGTCGGAGCAGCGCAGCCAGCCATACCCCAACTGCACCAGCGGCAGCGGCAGCGGCACAGGGCGCGTTCGCCGCGCTCGCGTTACCAGATACGGGATCGTTCGTATAAAACAATGCGACGTCGGGAATCCGGCGAGCGTGCGTTTTATATCAGCGTGGGTATATCGCCCGGTCGCGCGAGCGCCCGTCGCGCTCGCGCGCACACGTGATACACACTAACCGCGCACGGAAAAACCGTCGCCGGATTTATCAATAGCACAAGCCGAATGCCTGCGCGAATGCACCGCGCGCGCCCTGAAACCGGGTGTACCAACGCCGTGACACATATACATATGTACATAGCACACGGACACAGAGCCGTGTACTGCGTCTGGGAATCATTACCACATTCGGCACAGCGAACTCGGTTTATTACGCCAGTGTGGCGATTTTTTCAACACATCGAGGAACACCAAGCACCGCAAATTTGCTTAAATTTGCCCTTGTTTTGAGCCACGATTAATGAACCTTTACTAGGGTAATCACACGCGCTGGCGCGCGCGTGCCTGAAAAACTTTTCGCCACAAACGGCCTTAGAATTTTTTCTTTTCAAAATATCGACTTAACCTATACCATCATTCTCAAGTCGCATATTCTACCCCCGAAAACACTGGTTATTAACCTTTTTTAATCGATTTTGATAAAAATATTTTTTTGGCGACGAAAGAAATATTTTTTCTGTCACAAATCGTAGATCCGGCGCCCGACCGAAAATCGCCAAAATCGACCCCAATTTTTTTTCTTTTCAAAATATCGACTTTTAACCTATACCATCATTCTCAAGTAGTAGTAGTATTTATTGAGTCCTGGGACAAAGTCCCCTAAGGACTAAAGTTACAGAGATATACAAAGCAAGGAATACATAGCAAGCGTGAATAGAGTACAGAGCCAAACTTAAGTCTAAATGAGGCGAAAACAGGCGAGAAACAAGAGCAATACGAAGTCGCATATTCTACCCCCGAAAACACTGGTTATTAACCTTTTTAAACCGGTTTTGAAAAAAATATTTTTTTGGCGACGAAAAAAATATTGTTTCTGTCAGAAATCGTAGATCCGGCTCCGGTCTGAAAATCGTCAAAATCGACCTCGGAAATGTTTATTTCAAAATATCACCTATAACAGGTTAATAAGTTTTGCGCTGCTGCGCTCTTATATAAAGCTTTAAAAGGTTACGGGTGCTGCCCGCCTGCCCTCTTATGAAATTTTTCAAATTTGACACCAAACTGATTTTGTTTATCACGGACTTTCCTGGCAACCAATCACAGCTTCAATAGATCGCTAACGATGCTTTCCGTTACTCATGAACTTTTTAAAAGAGGGATACTCGTACTAAACTGCATATAGATATTTGTTGCAATCATATAAGTGAATGAAATTAATATTTTGATCTAGACTCAAACGTATCGATGTTCGCGCCGATTTTAAGAGTAACATATACGTGGAACGTTACGTTTAAAAATGTTATTTAAAAATGTTGTTTAAACAGTGACATAGATGTCCTCTAAAAAGTTTGTTGCGAGATTTTATCAAACTTCGAGTTGGTCGACTGTCATCACGTGTTAAAAGAAATTAACTCAGCCTCCTCACGACGTTTCTGTCATGACTTGATCCTGTTACTTATTCGACCTATGACTGCTTCTCGCAGCCAGACCGGGACCAACTTCGTTCACGCTGTCCCGTGAACGTTTTGACAATCTGGCGATCGAGCGAGTGACGTAAGGTCGCAAACCCTGCGGTTATCCAAACGGATGTACTACATATTAAAAGTGTCAATGATTACGGGACATTCTATATGGGAGGACTGCAACGCCATCCGTGGTGTACTTTCTAGTGTGTTCAAAAATCGTCACAACGAAAGTATAAGCCGCGTTTACTGTACCAAATGTGGTAATCATTGCCAGATGCTTCCCGGGTAACATATATGCAATGCAGGCAAAGCGCGGGAGGTGAGTGAGGGGAGGGTGCGAGGGTGAGTGGATGAGAAGTGTGGAGGAGTTGCGCGAGAGTGCGCAGATTCACCTGGCTGTGAGGAATCCGACAATCCGGAATGCAGAATCGCGGAGAGAGACAGAGAAAGAGTGAGAGAGTCCGGCGCGCTGGAACAGCGGCGTTTCTGGTGGAAACAATGGATGAGAGGGTGGAGAGAACCGCGGGAGGTTTCCGACTGACCACCACCTGCCGGGACTCACATCGTGGGGATATACACCGCGCGGTAGTTAATAATATATATATATATATATATACATACACACCGAGCGCGTTAAGTACCTAAGCCGTGGCTGTATATACACACATGTGTAGGTATGTATTGTGCTTTCTCGTCTATCCGCACCCGTTCGCGTCCTGTACCCCCTGCGAGGCAGCGCGGCGATTCTACGCCATTCCGGATATTAAACTTGAATGAATGAACGAGCCAGGGGCCCGCCGGAAGTAATTAGATCGACGGCCTTTAAACCGCGAGTCGGCCGGAAGGGACGCCCGCTTCGTCTCCAAGGCCCACGGGGGCGCCCCCCTCGAGCCGAGGTGGCAGTTTAGGGACTGGACAGTCGTCGTTCCGCATTTGGATCCAGAGAAGTCTCACGCCTCGACACCCTCGCTCTGATTTTTTTCAGGTGTCGCTTGTACCGAGTGGTGGAGCAGTTTTTTTACACCTGGTGAAGTACTTAAAAATATTTACCTGGTGAGTTTAAGTATGAGATTGGGTACAAATGAGGCCTTGTCAGGGTATTTCGGCCAGGGCCTCTTTTGTACCTACAGATTAGTACTCAGGCTGGCGATAGGATTTGTTATTAAATATAAATAATATGAAAAATCTAACTAACGAGTTGTGGCGATTTACTAGTAAATCTGATTTCAATAATTGATCAGACTTCCGGTAGGTAAAAACACCCCCGTTCACCACTTCTCTGACTTGTACCCTCCGCTTACGCGACGGTGAAAATTTTCCGTAGTATCACAGGAGCGCAGAGGTAACGACTTTAGCGAGTCTATGCTCTCCCACAAGTGGAGGTGCTTGCAGTCTCTCAGAGTTTTCTCCGCCAGTCGCCGCGGAAGGTGCCGAGAGAACCCGGCGACGAGTCCTGCGCCTCGCGCTTTAGTCAGCCGCGTAATACAGTGAATACGGTATAGCACCGGAAAAATCTTCTACGCCAATAACTTTTTATCGCGTCCGTGCCCGGAGAGCTTCGGGAACGCCGACGTCGTAGTCGTTCCCTGGGACGACTTTTACGCAAGAAATATGAATTGTTAATAGAAGGTAAAAGCAATTTTATGTACTCTACATAAGGCGAGGCGCGACGAGCGCGCAGGGGGCTCGCCGATATATTCTTAGATGGCGAGTGGCGTCGTCCCCTGCCACCGCGGAGACCTCAACCGCTATAAGAGCACCGAGCCACGGAACCGAGAGCTGTATGCAAATCCCGAGTGCGAACGCGCGTGGTTTTTTTGCTCTCTATATATCTCTCCCTCTCTCTCGGTCGCATACATTAGTTGCTCTTTTATCTGTTTTACTTTTTTATTCGATGGTAATTTTCATAAAATCTTCGGATGTACCGCGATCCTCGAGGCTTCTTTGCTCAACGCCCTCTCGCCCCTCTCGCCGATGCTCCCTCGAGAGGCTCCACTCAACCCCCCGAAGAACGATACGACTTTTAACTCAAGTGCGACTTAAACGGGAATAAGCAGGGAAAGAAAGGAAAAAAAAGCGATTATCAGAGTCTTGAGATTAATTATACACGTCTCGGAATGGCCAGATGAGATACAGGCGAAATGCGATTCAGTAATTAATGTAATTATACATTCAGACAGTTAATGCAAAAAGGGAATGTTATAAAAATATGGTTGATAAATTACATGTTTTACATATTTACATCACATATTTGACATATTTTTGATAAAATGCATCTTTTTTATCCAACAGGAAATACGACGATTTTCCGGTAAATACACAACCAGATGAAGCACAAATTTGGTGATCCTTCGTGACATTTTAACTTTAGTGATGGTCATTCGATGCTGGTGAATTGAAGGGTCGGGCAGTTTTGGAACGTCGCTCGAGGACGTCAGCGCAACACGGTCGATCTGGCGTCTCCCATGCCTGCCGGATAACAGCGTACAACGTCTGCGGGCCAATGAAAATTTTAATAGAACCCGAGCGGATGATCGATGTAAGATAGTTGGCGAAGAATGGCGAAGATTACGAGAGGAGAGTCGAGGGCAACGATATAGCGAGGTATCGTACACTGTAAGCGTAACGTATATAGTGTCGTATAGAATTCTTTGTATATATACGGCGCGTTTCCACCTAGGACAGGAGAGATGAGCGATCGACCCCCGGAGACCACGAGTCCGATCGCAACGAGTCAACCCCCGTACACGCGTCACCGCATTCATGACGTATAAAATGTAACTCCACGCACACAAGAGGCGCAGAATACGCGTTGGCCCGTCACGAGAACTGGTGGAAAGAGAGAGAAAGAGAGAGAGAGAGAGAAAACGCGCTACAGCGGAATCGCGAAGCTTCACGATGCTGCGGCTCGTCGCCTCATCCCACAACCTAGGAAGTTTGATCCTCGGAGGCGTTGAATCGGGATGAGTGGGGTTGGAGTTTCCCTGCGCGCGCCCTGCAGAGAGGCTGCTCCTTCGCGCAGTGGGTGCACACCCCTTGTAAGGAGTCAGTGGCGTGTGCAGCAACAGGAGTAGTCGGAGGATCAAGTACGAGTACCCTATATTATAGTCAAGTTAACTTTCAACTGATTCAGACAGGCGCGGAATTCGGCGCTATTGTAGCGTCGGAGGAATCAGAGCGAGAATTGTACACATTAGGAGCAGGATCACGTATTTTGAAAAGAAAAATTTCGCGAGGTCGGTCGCGGTCCTTTTCGACCAGAAATCGGGTGTATGAATTCTGACGTAAAAAACATTCGAAATTTTTTTGTTTTTCGAGAATCGAGTGAAAAGGGGTTGAACGTGTTTTCGGGTGTAGAATATATACCTTGAAAATATTAGTATAGGTCAAAAGTCCATATTTCAACGAAAAACGAATTATTTTAGTACATTTCCCAAACACACTTAATTTTTTTTTTAACGAAGACACCGCAACAGAATGAAAGACTCAAGACAAAGAATCACAGTTGCACATTCGCCCTCATCGAATCTCCATCCTCGCGTTATTTCAACCGACGACTTCCGCGCCCTGCACACCGATCTGTAAAAAATGTAGTCGCGGTATAATGTCGCCAGAAATGAAACCGGAAGCTCAAGTCGTCCGCGTGATAATTAATTAATCCCAAGCTACGCAGGAGACACTGCTGTGTAATAGTATATCTCCCGGAACGCCGTCGAAATGTATCCCGCTCGGTCGCCCTTAACCCTTTGGGAAGGGCGTTCTCGAGGAGCCTCTCGCGAGGGTGACGCGTATATATCAGCGACGGTGCGGTGCGGTTGCTATCCTGTGACGAGCTGAGAGAATTATCCGCCCTCCTGCACTCCCTCATTTATACCTACACGTATCTATATTTTATAGATATACAATACATATATCCCTCTTTACGTCCTCTTCGCTGTATGTATCGAATACAAAAATCAGAGGAGCCCGGAGTTAAGTTTTTACGCGTGGTATACGCGGGCGTTAACACGATATCCCGACAGGATTGTCGACAGGGGCTGATCTCGATCTGCCAGACTCGCTCATCTCGTCGTGCGTCCGGATACACGAGAGCACAGAGTCGAGGGTAGACAAGGATCGGTCTCGTCGTCGGGGGATGTTGCGGGGGTGAAGACCGCACCGCACAGTATCACTGCCGTAGGGGAAGGGAGGGGGTGTACGGCGGGAGGGGTGAGATCTCTCACAGTAGGTATCAGAATGTTCGCGGCTGGTCACCCTCGAGGCTACGAATCGCGCGAAGCGTGAGCTATCCCGAGCGTATATATCCCCACCGCACGGTTGAAGCGTCGCCCGTGCAACCCCCGCGGCCCACCAGAGACTGAGGGAGAGTGAGGGATGAAAAGAGAGGCGAATTGTGCAACCCCCGTGCGCCCTGTGATTTCGATTATCGATAGCACTCGTTTTAAAACACCCCGTGTCGATTCGCTTGCCTGTGCGCGAATGCATCTCGCTGTCTCTTTCGCACCCTCCGAACCACCCTCACCGAACACCCCCGCGCTCCGCGGATTTTTCTCTTTCTCTCTTTCTCTCTCTCTCTTCCTTCCTTCGTTTTTTGTTATCCCTGACGCCCTCGTTGACGGACGCTCGCGACGATTGTCACGGCGGGAATTTGTGGTACTCGCAGATGCCATTGGAGATTCGTCAGATTGCTGCGGTCTGGCTTATCCATCTATCACTCGACCGCTGTAGTTTCGCGGGACCGTAACTTTGGGTTCAGAATGGTAATATAATTATCGCGGTTGGCCTATCTTTTTACGACGTAGTGGGAAGACATTTTTTTCTAGTGCTCCGCGAAATAGAAAATAACAAATGTTTAAAAAATGGGGATCCCCTTATACAATTAAATTTTAATGAGAAAAATCTAGAAATAACGTTTATTAAAAAGATTTTTTATGCTAGTATAAAATACTCACTGAATTTAATGTTCGTTAAAAATTCCATTTCTATCTCAAAGTCAGCAAACGAATCCGAAAATTGGTACAAATTTTAAATCGTACGTTGTAACATTGGGGTAGGTGCAACGATTATCGAGGAAACGAGCGTAACTCGAAATGACTCTCGAGAATTCTTTTTCCTGTCTGCTGTGCTTTTGACTCCTTAACCAGCGGTAACGAATTGCTCAATGCCGACCGCATAATTAGAAGCGCACGGTGCGTGAAGCCGCGACGGGCGGCGATTGACGTTCGCATGCAGGTGCGGTGGGTGCCGCATATGACGGAGCGCATACAGCCCGAAGGGATCATCGCAGCCAACAGTGAACGAGCGTGCGAGGGCGATTGCAGCCGAGACTTCTGGATAACGGGCGTGTGAAACCATCGTGATTTCGACCATCTGGCGCGGTTTATACCCTCCCGTTTACCTATTACGCGTACTACGTGTGTAGCTTGTGCATCGTGATTTTACACCTGCGACATTGTTCACCAGTCGCTAATCGCACGTGTATCGAGCCACCGCGTCAATCGCTCACGTATAATAAACTCAGGGGTAACGGTGGATCGTGTGCCCACTATTTTGGGGTGGTTGAGGTATATAACATTTCAGTTCCTGGCAACAGACTCTCATTGTTCTTCGGAGAGGAACAATAGAAATGCACGTCCGTCAGCTGACCGTCCAGCAGCAGATTTTTCGATTTTTTTTTCAACCGTGGGAAAGGGTGACATTATTACCGCTTGTATTGTTGGGCTCTATTCTGATCTGATTACAGTTTTATTGTTACGAATACAACAATAAAACTTGCCATGTGTGAATTAGCCTTACACGCACAAAAAATACGCAAGGGTTTTGAGTAATTAGTTTGCGTTGAAAAATGTAAGGCAGCTGGACCTGCTAATCTTGCATTCATTTCTTTTGTAAATCTTCTTTTTCATTTGCAAGTTTTTGGTAAATCTATTATCGTCAAATCTTTAAATTTTTTATTTTCTTTTCACAGAAAACCATACGTTTTTCGAGCCGGAAAGTGGGTTCGAGTAATTGACCGTTCACATTTATGTGTCACTGATGTCTCCCCCGCGTTACCTCGAGGACGATTCAACGTAGAAGAAATGAGAAGCTCGGTGACTGGAAACTTCGCCGCATTTCTCGACAGACAGAAAGACACCGTGCGGGAGCTATAAAGCGAAAAGCATCGGGAGAGTGAGGGAGAGAAAGTGAGTAGAGAGCGAAGGAAAATGATGCAGGTTAAATGTACCGAGGTCCGGATAATAAACAACGATAATACACGTCCGCGAGATAAATAACTGCCGCAGATATCGCGAGGGCGGACGGGTTCGCGCGCCCCGTTCCACGAGCGACGAGGAAATAAAACTTTTGTCCCCCCCTTCAACCCGCGTGTGTTACGCGTGCTTCGCGGCTCCTCCCGCGCACAAAAGTCATCCGTCATTCCGGCCACTCGTCGTCGCCCCGCCGCTGCCGAGAGAGTGAACCGCGCGACCCGAATCGATAAAGCGTTAAAGGGATATTTTTCCTATCTCCGGACATTTTTTCAATTTTTATTATTACATTACCACACTCTGTTTCCGTTTGGCAGGGCCTCTCGACTCAATTTCATGTTTTCAATTTGTTCCCTCTCACTTATTGCGCTTCATCTGCTCGCAGGTTTCACGCTGACTTCCACAATTAATGATGGACGAGCCCCGCGACCCCTCGACGCGGTTTCTCATCGCACTTTTGCTCCCGCCGTTGTTGAGCCTCGACGTGCCAAATGGAATACTGCACATCACGCAGGTGGGACGTCGAAACGCGCGAGGTGTTGCACTCACACGATACGTGGAGTAGGAGAAGGATTCACCGGGCAAACATTGCGGCCCACGAGACACAAGCAACGAGTCGCGGAGAAGGAAACACGAAGAGGAATACGATAAAAGATGACGAGAGTGGTGTACCTACTCGCGCACGTACGCAAAGGTACAAGAGTGTCGCTTGTACAAACATTGGCGGCTCGCGGGACGGCAGACGCTGAGGTTCTTCGAGGTCGGGACGTTTTGCTTTTTTCCATCTTTTTCTTGAGTTCTTTTTTTAGAAAAAAAAGGACATGTCGGCGGCACGTATATATATTCCTTACGGTGCATCGTGTAGCTGTACAGTTGTTTCTATGAGGCGTGTATGGATTGACGACCGCTAGAACCACTTGACGCGACCTCCTTCGTAGTGCGCACCATATATCCATCAATCTATCGCACGAATGAAAAATCGATGCATGAACGATGGAGGAAGGATCCTCGAGTGTGAGAGAGAGGGAGGGAGAGAGAAACAGAGTCCCGAGCCATTTCACCGTTACTGCGGCGATTTTCTTAGCTAATAGAATAGCCGCTATTGAGGACAGGTGTTATTGACGTAACGACGCACTGCCACCGTTTGTTTTTCTTGCTTCGAGAGTGGCGCGAAGCACTAGTTGTTTGTGGCATCATCGTTTGATTTTATCCGATACGTAGGCCAAGGTTATTATCGAACAAAATTACTGAAAACCACGTGTCGGGGAACCAAGTCAATATTTCCATCGCGAGTCAAACTCGCGATGGAAATATTGACTTAAATTCAAACATCGGATGTTTGAATTTAACTTACGAAGACGTCGGCTAATTGTCTTTCAAACTCCACGTAAACGTTGTACCAGACGTCGCCCGCTTCTATGCCTGTTTCAATTACTCTGCACGTCGAGCGACGAACGAGCTCGCCAAAAACAATGGACAACCAAGCGGCGAATTTAACTTGTGCATCCAAACTTGTGCGTAAAGTCAAAACCCGAGTCCACAAGTTGACTTTGCCGGTATCGCGGTGCCTTGCCGGTAAGGTCGAAGTAACTCGGATCCAGCATCTGGGAAATTCGAACGAGCGACTGTGCAAACGTGCCCAGCGCGCTTCAGTCACTTACACACAAAAATTCCGCGATGAATTGCGCGCGTGTGATGCTGCGGAGAGAGAGAGAGACGACGACGCGAAAACGAAGAGAGACAGGGTTGGTACCCGAGGCATGCGGGTTGGAAAGGTGGGACGGTGAGGAAGGGGGTGGGCAGGGGGTGTATTACTCAGCCGAGGGTGCAATTTGCCGAGGTGTAAGCAAATAACGACGTTCTCTCCGTCGGAGAGTTTGTTTGGCTAGAGCCAGCGATGCGACGTCCTTTAATTTAAAGTCCTCGCTCGCTACGATATCACCGCTCGCGTTGGCTTCGTTTCTCTCGCACCGTGGCTGGGAAGCCTCGGCGCGTCCCGCTCGCACGCGAGGCCTCGGCGTAGCCGGAGAAGCAACGAGCGAGAGCGTAGATCAGAGACCAGAAACCACCGCGAGTAGTGGTTATAGAGTCTCGAGCGAAGCTGCCTCGGTTGCTGCGGTTCGCCTCTCCCTTTCTCTCTCTCTCTCTCTGTGTCTCTCCACCTCCGAACCAGCGTACGGCACCAAAAGGATCCATCCAACCAACGAGCCAGCCAACCAACCAACCAGCCAGCCAGCCAGCCAGCCTGCCATCCATCCATCCGTCCTGCCTGCACCTCCGCGCTTCCGCGCAGCCTGCACAAACAGAAGGGGTGGCCTTAAGCAAATAGTTATTGTTTGCCACTCTCTGTGCGGGCTGTCGTGCACCGAGAACATCGGAGTCTCGCGCGTCGTACACGCCGTCGTCGTCGTGGTGCGCGGTGTGTATAACGTTGGCTGGCGGCGCGTACCGAGCACGTCCGGGAGATCTCAATTAGTGCGGCACTCACTTAACGCCCGCTATCAATGCCATCCAATACCCGTTTCCAGATGTTCCGCTCAGGACGTTTGCCACGCGAGAGGGACAAAGACGGCAAATGGGAAGCTGATGGCGAAGGCTGAACTGTGTCGCCTCTCGTCTTTCTTCAGCTTCGCGATAATTCCTCACACTTGAGCGTCCGAGTCGCACTAGAGACGAATTTTTGGTCGACGTGTCTCAACCCTTTGACCAACCCACGAATCAAGATATACGGATTATCTGGGGGTCTCAGGATTTCGTCGGAACGATAAAGGCCACGCGGCCGGGTGATCTTCGTTAATGTGGTGCCCACTTTAAGCCGCTATCAATGTCATCCAATATACCCGTTTCCAGATGTTCCGCGAGGGCGACGTCGCACATAGGGGGACAAAGATCGCGAATGGGAAACTGCGAGGGCCGAACTGTTGCCTTTCGTGTTTCCTTAGCCCCGTGATAATCCCTTAAGAGCCTGACAATGAGTCACCACCAGGATCGAATTTAAAGTCGATGTGTCTCACGAAATGTTCGAATAATCACGCGGCCTCGGGATTTCGCCGGGACGATAAAGGCCACACGTGCCGCGCACCGGCAGCGACGACTCGCGTTCTCCAAAACCCCGCGCGGATCCGAAGCATCAGCGGTCCGCGCAGAGGGAAATAAATAACGGAAAGAAAACTGCAGCCAAAGTCGGCAGTCGGGGGACACGAGGTTGGAGTTATAGTTGGGCTATAAGTTTATGCTGGAAACGAGGACGTTTCGCTCGGTCACCGCGACGATTTTAAATGGCCGAGTCGGCGTTCGCCCATCAGGACGCCGCTATCGCGCAGAGAGCGGAGAGCGACCCCCCGATGGCGAACCCCGTGAGCCGGAGAGGATAGCGGGGATATCGCCGGGCGCCGCGGAATCCAGCCTATAAACAAGAAGGCTTAAGCGGCGAATCCCCGGAATGACCGAAGGGCGAGTCGCGACGAGAGAATCTTACATTCAAAATGTCTGGGATAAGGTTGAGGCTTAAGCCGCCCCGAGAATACGAGAGAAAATCTAGTGCTCGTGGTGAATGTCGGTGCCGGTCGTCCCGGCGGTCGGGGTGGACGGTGGAGCGTGCGGTGCGCCGGAGTCACGGAAAATAAGGCCCGTCAGGACGACTGCGAGTCGTCGCTGCGCGGGGTTGGACGCGGGTGGAGCAGTCAACGAGGGAGGCGGCAGGTTGTAACATGCAAATTTGAACCTTAAGGATTTTATGTCGGGCGATATCGCCGAATCATCTCCCCCTTTTCTGTCGCTCGCGGACGACCGGAGAGCCACTCGCAGCCACCTCCCGGTAGCCCCGACCGGGAACTCTCCGTACGTGTCCCTCGGGACCTGGATTCCCACTGCCGATCTTATCCCCCGGATCAGGAGTGTCTCTTTCCTTCTTCTTTTCCCTTTCCTCAGCGCCTCAAACGGCCGCACTTTCTCCACCTTTTTTGTCTCATCCGCGAGGAGCAAAAGCGCGAGAGAGAGAGTGAGAGAGTAGAAGAAAAGTGGCCCTCGCTGTCTGACGGGTCGCAGCCACTTTGGTACCTTTTACCTACACTTACCGAGGATTCCGATGGTGTCTGTCGGATGGATCTTCGATCCTATCCGAGTCTCGATCGTTCGGTGCCTCTGACTCTTGAGCGTGAACCGGCAATCGAGTACACCCCTTGTGGGCCATTACCGCACCACCTTGCGATTCCGCCGCGATCTTTGCTGCGAAAAATGACACCGGTCGGATTTGCGGTTATTGGGAAACAAGGGTTGGTTGGGTCGATTGCTCAATGGGGGCGGATCGACGTCGTTTTGGATCGGACGTTTGTTCTCGTCGATCGGGGATGCAAACGAACAGAGTGCCATTTTTTCTGACGGGTCGCCTTACCGACCCTACAGTTCTGGCGATCTTTTCTACGAAAAATAGCACTGAACGGGTTCACCGCTGTTTATTAATGTCATATATTGGATAAAACATTTGGTGCTTCTCGTCGGTCGGGGATGCGAAGGAAACAGCGATACATCGTGAGGTCGTTTTGGTACTCGTAAATTTTCGTTAATACACATATAAAAATGTTATTGCCAATTATACCTTCGTGGTAGCAAAAATATCCGAACGTGCCCCCCAAACAACAGTTGATCGGTTGGTTCGATCAATTGGCTTCATTAAGCCCCCGCACGAATTCACCCCGCATTACCTTTTTTGGTTTCGTCGGATAGGAATCTGCATTTATTCCGCTGATACCATTAATTCCATCCCAAAAACTCGTTTAAAATAAACGCGACGCGAGCGGCGCGTACAGCGAAATCAGGCGGGAAATCGGCAACAATTTTAATGCTCACACATCCCCGTTCATCATAATTCACGTTGCAGTTCATGCGATGGCTATGCTGGTACGCGAAGAGGATCGGCGTATTTTTACTTCTCTGTCGCGAACGCACGAGAGAGAAAGGTCCACCCCGGTGGCTCAACCAGAGCGATCGGTAGATCGCAATCTAAATTGAATCGATATATACGCCGCGCGAGGCCGGACTCTCTGTCGTTTTCCGCAATTCTTTCGCACTCTCTTTCCCCCCTTTTCCCGCGTCACGTTCCGCTTTTGTAAACACCCGCGGACGCGAAGCCTGCAAACCTTCGAAAACCTCCACCTCGTCCGGTTACCCTGATCAAACCCCCCACCCCCTGGCCGCGGCCCTTCACCGATCCGCATGAGAGAGAGAGAGAGAGAGAGAGAGAGAGTGAGAGAGAGGAAAAAACCTCCCCCCCACTCACACGTAACGCCCGAAAAAATTCTCCCTGCCCGGCACGGTTTTTTACCCAAAGCTCACAGAGCTGATTTCATTGAATATCACTGGAGACCGGTGATATACGCATCGAGTATTCAGTACCCGGTCGATTCCCATCGACGTTTCATTCCCTCCTGATATTTTTATTCGAGTCTCCTCTGTGTAGTCACGCATGGCCACTGAGTAAACCACATACACCACGATATACCCACTCGACGCTCTGTCTCTTAATACGAATTCACCAGTCACCTCTTGGTCCGTGATCGCACGGCACGGTATGTGGAAAGCATCACAGAGACATCTTGTCAGATATCCCTGAGCACACGCGAACATTCGGGGTATAGAGGCGAATTGCTCTGGCGAGGCAGATCAATCATGCAGATTTTAATATCGCATAGAGCAGAGAAAGCGCTTCGAGTCTCTGTGGATCGTCGGTGAACGGGCGGACGGAACCTGTGCGGGCTCGTTCGGAGTGGTTTGGCACACTGGTGCGACACGCGGGGATTCGGTAGTCAGGGCGCACTCGGCCCATTCATCATATCCGCAGTCGCGCCGGTGCATAGTACACCGGGATAGTCGGCTATACGTGGCGTAGGGCGCTGTACAGTGCGACGAGGGCGTGTGATTAGAATCAGTTACCCTTTACTTGTGTATAGCGCGCGGCGGCGATGTCCCCAAGAGCCAACGGGGCCAACGTGCCGCCCGAGCGCGCGGATGGGCAACCCTTGATATCGCGCGGCCAAAAGGATATCCCCCCGGGTACCATCTGCCAAGGGCCGCTCGACGTTTTCCTCTTCTATATCTGCCGCGGGGGGGAGGCTTGAGCGTCGCCACCGCGACACAACCGCCGAGCCACCCAGCGACCGAGACAACCGCGCGCGCGGTGCGCACCCGAAACCACCGGCCGCAACTAACCGCCCACCGTAATGCGTTATATGGGCATTATACTCTCCCGACTCGTTCGGCCCTTCCAATTTCTTCATTGGGCTCTTTGTACACCGATGTCGGGTAGCAAAAATTAATAAGCCACTGGGATATGCTCGGAGCCGAGGGTGCTGGGCCGTTATTATTTTCGCGTCCTGCGGCGAGTAACCCGAGTGCCCGGAGATTCTGGAGGAGGGTGGAGGGCGTGAGAGGTGGATCTTAAAGTTGGCAGGATTTTGGGAAAAAATTGTGTAGATAATTAAGGCTGTGTAGTGTCTACAAAATTATCTTTGCGTTAATATTACCGACTACTACATTTTTTTTTAACTAATCACTAATCATTCGGTAGTGATGTTTACTGTTCTTTTTAAATTTGGAGTGGAAATTATGTTTCTGTAAATCGAATTTGGATATACTAATCGTTCGAATAGGCAGATGATTATGCTAAGATTGTTGTTAGTACAATTGTTACGAGCGTCAAGGGGTTTAAGCCTTTTGACATTTTGAGTCTTACAAGTGTCTTTTGAAGAACCTCGTGATACCCACAGGTCGGAAAGTCAGGCTCTCGCAGGATTTCCGACAAGAGCTTTGGGTTACACAGCAGAGATTCTTACCCGCCGCCCCTGCGCTCGATCCGCGTCAGTGGGGATCGCGAAACGCGTCTATAACTCAAAGTTGCGGTGAACGGCTGCCCCCGCAGCAGTCGGGAGAAAAAAAAATTGAAGGGAGCGGGGGTTGAAGATATCCGTTCCGGCGTCTCCAACCAGCCGATATATATCACGAGGGTCAGCTCTCTCGCTCGCTTTTCCCTCGTCGTTTCACCGGCCCCGGTGAAATTGCGTCGCGGCGGTAATTTAAATCGTGCACCGTGCGACTCTGCACTGGCTGCACTTTCGCTCGGTTACGGGCAATGACTTTTGCTGTTTTTTTTTTTTCATAAAAAAAAGTTCAGCGGGAGAAAAAAGTTGCAAAGGTCTCGCCAGTGAAAACCACGAAGTATGGACGACTCGATGCGTGAAAGAATGAGAAATATATGTAAGGGGTCGGTGGATATGGGTATATACGACGTATTATATGGCTTTATAGTATTATGCGAAAGTATAAAGTAATAGCGTTTGGAGTCTAAGCGAGAGAGTGAGAGAGAGAGAGGGAGAGGGATATCCGTCGTCCGTCCATAGTTCACCGCAACCCCCGCCCTCTTCGCCACTCTAAAGACTCCTTTGCTCTTATTTATTGCGACATGAATAAAACACGGGTCCGCGTCTACGGTAGCCGCGACGGCCCTCGCTCCGGGTCCCGGCGAATAACGCCGTATTAAATGCGGCATAATTTTCAAATTTTGGGAAATAAATAAGGGGGTAAACGATACGCGGACACGCGCGCCCGCTCGTTCTTCTTTCGATCGTCCCTTACGCCCCGCGGCCCGTCGTGCAGTGTACACATAAATCGTCGCTGCGTCTCGTGTGTGGAACGCCGTGCGTGGGGCGCTCGTCGACGCTACGGGGAGGACACGGGGAATGTACGAACATTTTCGGCAAAAGTGTGTTGTCGTGTTGTGTCACGGGAAAGTGATTTCTCCCGGAACCCAAGAAAAATTTTCTCACCGTGTTTTTATTTTCAGCTTTACCTTCTCTGTAGTTTCGTCTTTGGGGCGAAAAAATAATAATTATAACGTATTTTTGAAGCTTGTGACAGATTGAGAATGCAAATTTGCTTCGATGGTCATTTGTCATTTCACTAGAAAAAAATTCTCAATTTTTCAAGCTTGTCAGGTGTTATCTAGAAAAAAATAAGCCTCTTCAGCCTCTTAAAGGAATTCGAATGAAAAATGTGTGATCAGTGCCGCGCAGTATCTTTTTAACTTCAACCATTTGACTTCAATGCTTTGCGCCCCGAAGACACGAATCCTTGCCATGTACCTACTTCGCCTTGTCCCGGTTATAAGAACTTCACATTCGACTCTCGCAAGGCCGCAGAAATTCGCGTAGCACGTACGCGCAGGAGCCGCGGAAGGTCGTCTGCTTTTCGCCGCAGGTTTCTTTAATTGCTCGCATCAATCTCGGCTAATTACGGGTGCGGAGGAGCGAGCGAGCGTCTTGCAGTGTGTGCGCGGTGCCGTTCCGGAGGTTGTTCCGCGGTCGGGTCTCGGTCTCGGTCTCGACTATTATACATAACTTCGACTCCACGGTGTGTAACCCTTTGATGGTCGCAGAGGCGTAAGGTGGTCGCGGTTTGCCCGCGCACTCGGGCGAGACCCCCCGCGTTTCTACGTCACTACGGGTGTCCGTGCTCCGCGCCACTGGGGATTAAGCTCGAGGAGAGCGGTAACCGCCATCCGTGGCCGCAATTAGTACGACACTGCATGGAGTGGCTCGGTACCGAAGGGTCCACACCAAACCACAGGCGTTCACCGCCCCTCGCGCTCCTCCTCTCTCGCTCTTTCTCTCCGTCTCGCTCCCTCCGCACCCTCGAATCACCCCGGCCAGGACCATTACAGACAGTTTGATCACCGGACCTAACGAACGGTTAACTGCCCCCTAGACCAGTCCGGCATGGCACCCGGACCATCTCGGTTTCACTCAGCGCCAATTCTCCGGCACCCAATTCCGATATCGTCGAAGCAATAAATAGATGACAAATCTACGCGCTCTCGAAAAATTAATCAATCTTACGTGCAGCTTCATGTGTGCCAGGAATTACGGTTTTGGGAAGTAATTTTTGGATCAAATAATCAGGTCCTTTGGCTGTCGCGATATTAACGAAAATTCCTCAGATGCCTCCAAAGGGTTAATTGATAGCGACATTTTGTGGCAAAAATATATTTTTGTGGTGCATCATGAAAATATATTTCTTTGGGTTCAGATTCTCCGTCGTATCTGGAATGTTGCCGCACGAAGTCATCGGTAATTCACATATATTTCCGGATTTGGTATAATTGCGAGAGACAACAGTTTCGAGTGTAGTTAAATATTATCATTTCAACATTATGATACCGTCCAACCGACTGTATTAGCTCTAGCGGGGTAGAAGCTTCGAAGTGCGCAGTGGCACCTCTGGCTCGCGCGGGTCTTCCACCCCTGGCAAAGCAGAGGAGGCCGACCGGGGAAAAGCGTGCATTAGTTCGTCCCGTGAAATATTAAACATCGCCCTGAGTGTTTTACACTGGGCAGCCCGGCCATGTTGCTTATCGATTGCGCGTCTGCTCAGCTCCGCGCGATAATTCTTTTTTTTTCGTTCGTGCGTACTTTTTGTCAGAAAAATGAGTCAAAATATGCCAAATTTTCATTCGCGTTAATTCGTCTCTTGCATCGCTTGAATAATTTCTGTCCGACCCTGAATTGGTGCGAAATCTTTCAAACACCCAAAATGGAATAATAATCGCATGCTCTCCCCTTCCACCCTTGCACGTTAATCCCTTACACGGTAATTGAGAACATATAGTGGAATGGCAAAGAGCGCGCGAGAGAGGCGAGAGATTAAACATTAACGCGCTCTCCATTAGCACCGGGGGGCTTTATACTTATCCTACCGGTCAGAGTCAAAGGGTTGAGCGTGCAGTGTGTAGCGCGAGGGCTGCCGGTGTCGAAAAGATAGACATATACGGCAGAGAGGGCGGGAGGGAGAGAGGGCGATAGCTCTGACTCCGTTCACGTGGTTCACGAATTATTTCTCTCGTTATTATAGGTTTAAACGCTAATAGCGGAGCGCCAGGGCTGCAGTGAATCAGGACTCGTCATTCGCGTTGGGCATGGTGCAATTCGCGCTTCGATGCGGATGGTACATTATGGAAAATTGAATGACGTTCGCAGAGATAACGGCGATACATTTAACTACAACCTCGCAGACACACAGTAATCCAAGTTAATTTATTTAAAAAATGCTGGTCTAACCAGAGATTAGTTGTTGGATGATACACCAATTGTGTGTTTCAGCTAAAGTTGAGACAAATAAGATTTCAATGATCCAAATAAAAAATCAAATCATTTGGTAACAATTGCAAAATATAATTTTCCTCAATATAAATTTGATAATAACACATAAATATTGATCTCGCCATAATTAACAAAAGATTTCTAAACAGTCATCAAACTCTTTCCCAGTGGACGACACATTTTACTAGGACCACAGAGTCACCCAGTATTCCACTTGCCAATTTATTCTGCCTCAAAAAAAAAAAAACTCGACAAACCAGAGATTAGTTGTCGAGTGATACGACGATTTTGTGTTTCAGAGACTTCGCGGTGATTGTCGCTCGTTCGCCCAGGCGGAACATCGGGCGCCGCGTAAAATCCGCCGAGCACGCGCTCGCTGTCGAGCGAGAGGAGCGAGAGCAACACGCTGGAGATTGTGCGGCGTGTAATAGTTTAATTCATATGGAAATGGAGTGGCGAGAGCCCGGGCCGGGTGCGCGCACGAACGGGACGATCGCGGGGAGTGCGCGAGAGGACGTCGAAAGAACAGAGAAGGCTGTCACGGGCTGCGCCGCTTGGCGAGCGGGACGCACGCATACGGATCTGGAGCTCTGGAACACGAGGAGAAGGGTGAAAACGCGTCGCGCGCGCGCGCCTGTCGTATAATAACTACACAGCGTGTAGTTAGTCTCGTAGCAGCGAACGAAGAGCGATAGAGACACAGAGACAGAGAGAAAGAGAGAGAGAGAGGGAAAACTGTCGACCTCATAAATCTGCAATAGGATACTCTGCATAATTAGAATTATGCTTCAACGAGAGAGCCGCAGCCACCTGCATAAATCATTCTCCTTTCGCCTCCTCGCCATCTCCGTCTCGATATACACGACTGACTCGCCCGACGATCACCGCTGCGAATTCTTTCGCCAACTCCCCGTGGACGAGTCGCGCGAGTTGCGACCTCGACAATCCAGACGCGCGCGCCACTCGTGCCTGCTTTCGTCGATCGAGAAGGAAGAAAAAAAAAAAAGAAAAGAATCGTACTCGCAAAAGTAAAAGTGCAGTCCACTGGAACCCGGGAGTGCAACGACGTATGCGAGGAGGAGGCAAACGTGCGGAGTGTGATTTGGGAAAAAACGTGGCCGTGAATATATACACACAGAGAGGCGCGTGGACAATGGTAGCGGGTAATTCTGTGAATGGACGAGAGCGCGCTCGAGGCTTTAACTCGTTGCGGCAATCGCCGCGCGGTTGCAATGACTGTCGCGCGCATAGAGAGTGATTCTCACTCGAGCGCGCCGCGCCGCTCGGCTAGTGGCGAGTGTCGAGTTCCAAATAACTAATTTGCTGTCTCTCGCGCAGTCGGCCCGGCGGCTCGGCGCACTGTTCGCTCCGGGTCCCCGCGCTCGCTCTCATCGCTTTTAATTGAAACAAATAGAGTGATCAGGGCGACGACCGCCCTCGCGATCGCCCTCGCGGGCGCGACGAACGAGCGCGGGCGAACTCTCGGGGGTTGAGTTTGCGCGAGGTCGCCGCGCGTTATACACGCACGCACGATCGTTCCGATCGCTATGTACGAGGGGGACGCGGCACCCGGTGCACCCTTTCGTGGGATTATTCGTTCGGGTAATGTATGGCAAACATAAATCACCGAGTGTGGTGGCTCTGTCGCCTGTTCGGTGTGTATCTGCGGAATGGCACTGGAGTGGCGAGACTGTATACACGAGCGCGGGAGAACTCTGGCCCCCACCGAGTGATGATCCACTCCCGACTATCGTCCTCGTCGCACTGCCGCGGTGTGTCGCACTTCTGCTCGGCTGTGGCCTTCGCCGAGATCCACTGCCGCGGACTAATTGGCTCGAGGTACGCAGGTTTTTCTTCGCGTATCGACAATGTAATTGGGTTTTTCTTTAAGTCTCGGGAAAAATATCGTTCCTCGTGTCACAAAAGACACTTAATTTTTTTTAATGTTGCTTATTTTTTTACTTTTTAAACATAAAACCGTAGAACAAAAAATACACGAGCCGAAAGCAAGTGTTGTAATCACACGAGCTGAGAAAAAGATTTACCGACGAGTATTGTAAGAAAAATGTTACTTTACAAGGTGTGAAAATGGGGGTTTTACGCACGCGAAGCGTACGTAATACGTCTGTTACCACACCGAGTAGTACCTTAACGTAAAGTACGTTCTTTTCGTACAGATTGACGTGACTCACAAATGACAACAGTACCTGTCTCACATTAACCAAGAAACTCCCACCAAAGGGTGCTTACTACGGTGCGCACGCTTTGGTGGGCATCCATATTTTCCGCAAAGTTCTCCTAGCCCCATATCAAAGAGATTCGACGGACGGGGGCCGAGCTTCGCGCGTACATTCGAGTCGGAAGGACGAGGTGCCCATCGAATTGAGTCTCGCAGTTGTAACGGGTAGACAGTTGTGCTCCTCTCGCGCACGAGCAGCGAAAGCCTCGGAGTACTCGGAGGCCACTTTAGCAACTCGTTATACACGTTGGCTACCGTTGCCACTGTTGCTGATGTTACCTCTGCGAACTGGAGTGTGTAAGCCAACGTGTAATTGATAGCCTTGCGGCGTCGCGACGCTGCGGTCGAGGCGGTGGGTGAGGCGCGGAGCGCGTTGGCCCGGGCATCCTGCCCCAGGTCCAGAGGGATTTTGACAGCTCCCATAAATAACTTTGCCCCGAGCAACTAGCTTCTCTCTCTCCGTACGTTATATACATATATAACCAACCTCTCTGTGCAGGTGCCACGAATATCTCAGCTAAAGCCCGGCCCTATATTATCTCTTCAGCTGTACCCCTTGCCCTCTGCGACCTGCAAAATTCTCTCCCTGCCATATATAAAAAAAGAAGACGAAAAAAATGTCCCACCGGACAACCCACTAATTCCATAATTACACTGAATCACTTTGTCGTTTCTTGTGTCTCGTGTCAGAGAACGAGTTGTCTTCTCGTCGATCCGCCCCGCAGATTAACCACAAATGATTCCCAGCTATCTGGGAACTCCTTCTCGCTTTCGCGCCCTTTCATACATTCCAGAGATCAGAGCGAGAAAAAGAGAGAGAGAGAGAGAGTGAGAGAAAGAGGGCAACGCGTTTCTCGCCTCTCGAGTGCGAGTCGAAAGCGAGGCAGAGCGTAACGTGCCGTTAGAGCCCCTAAATGGCTTTGTGCTCGAAGGAAACAGTCATTTGCGATAAGGGCTCGTTCGCGTCTTTGCACGACGAGTCTCTCCTGTCCTCTCGGGCTATCTGCCGCAGAGTGGAGGACCGCGGGAGGCTTCGCGGAGCTGGGGAGGAGTGAGACCGGGCTAGGGGTGAATGCGAGCATAGATCGAGTGAGTGTGGTAATGTGTATTCGCGGCTGGGAGGGAGGAAGAGGCCAGGCGATAGCGGTTCGGTCTGAATAGCGGGTATTACAATCAAAGTAACGCGTTTTAAAGTGAGGCAGACGTTCCCCGTGCCAGCTACGTCTGCGGCCGCTAGGGCGAGCAGCAGCAGCAGCAGCAGCAGCCAGCATTTCGCCCTCGCGGTGGTTACGCTGGGGGAGTCGTATAACTTCGACCGTGGCAAACGACGCGTGACGAGTTTTACGCCTTTATCGAGTTGAAATAAATAAATAAAATCGCTGTTATACGTCGTTATGGCCGCGAGATATCCGCGCGGGCCGCCTCGTGATTTCGGATTTTTCGATCTTACTCCTGCAGGGCGAGAGTTATGGGACTGCTGGGTAACGAGAAGAGCCTTTGAGGCGATTGCGAGCTGGACTAGTCTGGCAGAAGTTTTGGTCTTAGCGTCGTGGATTATGGTTTGTTTCTACGGCCGAACGAACGATTGCGGTCGAGTTCAGTTTCGGGAAGGCGCAGTGGTTGGAGTTTTATTTCTGTCGGGGAAAGCTTGATCGATTTTCATTCAGATATTTGGCTGCAACAATTTTTTGTTCTCGAATTGTTAATCTTCAGAATGAGCCGCTGAAAGATATTTTTTTCTGTGAATATTTTTTTCGGTGAACCGATGCGAGTTTATAGTTTTTCGGGTATTTTTTATGCTCGCTTTTTCCACGCGGAGCACGAAGGTCTCGTTGCCATTCTCGCGTCATTCGGAAAAACTTCTCCGCCTGTTGAGACCCTGATTGTCACGACTTGGCGAATCCGCCGAGGCAGAGTGCCCTGCTGGACCGGCCTTGTTCTCTTATATCCAGCACAAGAGGCCCCTCGTCCTTGGCTCGCTCGCGGACTCTTCTTTCTGCTTTCTTTCTTTCGGCCCGCGATGCTCACCTCGAGTGCTGGAGCTACGGAACCAGTTGTACTGAGCCTGTGGTGCATTCGGAAAAAAAAAAAATTGTTATCACCTCCAAACGTCATCAACAAAAATACCCAACGATATAGTCAACTCCACTTCAATATCCGAAACTTCCACAAAAAAAAAAATCGATATTACATCATCCCGTCAGAAGTAAAAATTCCGCGAAAAATAAAATCGTCTGTGTGTAATCAATAAAAAAGTGGCCTACACGATTCCCGTTGCTTCTGTCAATAACCGTGACATGCACTTTACACATCCAGACCCACCGATCGGGGTGGTTGACGCCGCGCGCGGCACCGTCGCGCGGTGACGATATTTCCGCTTTGACAGCCACGCCGAGATTCCAGTGTGATTTCCGGGCTGGTATGATGCTCCACGTCACGTGTACCTCGCAGCGGCAGTCAAGGCCTATAGATACCCAGCACATATTGTGCTTTCTCGCTGTTGCTCCCACTCGGCTGGTCCCGCGTCTCCATTCGCACACCACGAGGGTTTGTCGGGCGACCAGTAAGGAGCGAGAGAAAGAAAGAAGAGAAAAAAAAAGAAAAAAACGAGAGAAAGATAGAAAGCGTGAAAGCTCAGTGGAGATCGACTGCGGTGCACTTTATCGAGGCCCATAAAGTCGACTAATATAATTCGTGGGTGGCTGGGCAGGGAAGCTGCGACGGTTTGCGGCGACGGAGCAGAAGGAAGACGCGCGCCCCGAGTGGCAATAGACTGAGTGGCGGGTCCTGTGGTCTCGCGCGATCCTCGTGTGTGTTGCCACCACTGGCTACACCCAACGCTGGTCTCGCGCGCCCTGTGCGCGAGACACACATGGAAACGCGCACGAGTGAACGTGGCCGAGGGTGTTTTTTAGACGGAGTGCTTTTTGCGGGCGACAGGGCATTTAAGGGAATTGCTCCCTTGCGCCCGGCCAGGGTCCCGCTTCGACTTCGCTTTTTATAGATACATATATATATATCTCTCTCTTTCCTTCGCTCTTTTTCGCACTTCACTTTCCCCTTTTTTCCCTCGCTCTTACTCTTATATACAGCGCATTGTCTCGCGATGTCCCCTCCTCCACGATATCGAGGCCTCGCTGTCTTTTCTCTCGCGTCGATGGAAACCGAAGAGAGAACCCGCGCCGAGTGTGCGGCCAGCGTTTATGTACTTTGTCGTATATCCCGACTGAGGTTTCCTCGACGTCGTTGCTTTCACCGCGATTACCCGAGGAGACACACTCGGCGCTAAGATGGACACGGAGGAATTTTAGATTAGAAGAAATGTGGACATTGCGGTCCGGAATCGAAGGGAAATATATGAGAAATGTGCGAGGTTACGCATAAAAAGTTTTGTCGATGAACCGGTGGAAAGTATTGGGAGGGCGATTTGTATTCACTTTGTAGCATGTCGATGTTTAGGCACGAAGCTATAAAATAATATTTATCTGTTTACCAATGATACAGTATTAATAAACGGGTAGAGATTTATGGAATGTTTTGCACCAGGGATATTTTTCAAGACTTTGTCACAGTTTCTTTTGGTTTACAATGACATTTTCAAAATTGGAGATATCTGAATCGGCAGAGGTGAAAGAAAAATAAAACATTTTCTTTAAAAATGAGGGCATAAAAATTCGTGATTGTTTTTTCTCGCCAGAAAAACATAGGCAAAAAGGAGTTCCGAATCGCCATAGAGGTGAAGTTGAAACGATAAATTTACTTCAGACACTGTGAAAACTGCGAGTATCTTTTTATTCGATAAACGAAAGTATTTGACACGGTATTCGAGCGTCGTGGCACGAGCGAGCGATAGGAACTCGTCCGACTCGTCGTCAGTCGCTGACTTGTAAAACCCCCTGGTATTACTGACTGACTGGTGTGGTGGTGATGGGCTCAACGCGCGCGATCCGATCTACCAGCAAATTGAACGCTCGCGTTCGCTCTCATCCCGATATATTTCCAATATTTGAAGCCCTCACCCGCGCGAACGCGGGCATCAAGCCACGACGGAAGTGTCCCAGTCGCGCGCCACCAGGAAATGAAACGTACGTGTCTAATTTCCAACGCGCGCGCCTGCAACGTGTGAAGCCTCCACTCTCATTGCACCGGGGCTCCCGGCGGTCTCGGTGTCCGCATCAACGGTTTCCCCCGTGCATCGCGCATTACACAGAGAGACCATTACACATACACCGGCCGACTAACAGAACGCATCAAGCCGAGCGATCGGCACGACGCGCGGTGCGAACATTCCCCTCGTCCAATTGACGCAGAAAAAGCGTTTAATCGAATCCGACTCTTCGCGCTTTGCTTCCGCGAACGTGGGGCGAACCTGCTTTTTTTGTCATGCAATTTATGGCCGCTTTAATTAATTTCTTGTTGCGAAAAAAAAAAAAAAAATTACCGGTCACGGATGAAATACGTTTTTTTTCGTAATTTCAAGATCTCTTGATGCACAGAAGAGAAAATTCCGTAAGTTTGAAATTGCTGTCCGGTAATTTTATAAGTTCATTTTAATATCGTAGTCTTTTGCTCGGCCACTATTGAATGTTGAATATCTACTATCAAGGGGGGCTCAGCTGATTTTAGCAAAACAAGCGCACTTTATCGTTTCTGACAGCAACTAAAGCATAAATAAAATCTCATGTAGGTACAAATCTCAAATAGATTGGTGCAATTCTAACGTGACAATAAAATCACTCATTATTTTGGTTATCTATAAGTTAACAATTTTCTACGAAAATGTATGTACAGATTTTACACAAATAACATTACTTAAAAAACATCACATCGTAATTCAAGTAGTAATTTCCTCTATCATTCGTCAATGTGGCTGCAATTTTTTCAATTCTTCCGATTTTTCTGTACCAACGTCGTCCACGTAGTTGCGTGAAAATTGAAAGAAAACCCGTGCAAAATACTCAGCCACGAGGCGCACCCCTTCCTCGTGTATACACAATAATACACAACGTTGACTCCCACACCGACATGGACAGACCCACAGGTTCCGTATTGATGTGTACGTTATTCAGTGGTATAATATGGTGTATAACGCTCGACTACCGATATAAAGCCTTTCCACCAGAAATGAAACGTGTATGAATGCTCCCTCGCCCTGAGCGTCTCGCCCCCGTCACTCTCGACTCGTTTCTGCCACGCGGTATTAGGTATGCGAAATGAATGTGCTCTCTTCTGTCGCGGCAGCGTCGAGCGTGATCACTGGCTCCCCGCGAGCCCATAGACACACCGACACACACACACCGCACGAAATCACACGCAGACACGACACACACTCGCGTCGCTCACGGCTCGTTCGTTCGTTCTTTCCGTCTCTCGGTGCCCGAGCGTATCGAAAAAATATGAATAAGCTTTCCAATTTCCGATATATTCCATGACATTTTTCTATGAGAGGGGCCGGTTTCAATGAGATGTGAAACATACAACGAAATGCCATCTGATATTCTGACGCGCTCGTACGTGCGAGCCAACGACGAGAGCTCTGTATTACCAGGAGGAGAGCGCGCGAGAGGCGGCGCAGCTCACTCGTTGCCTTCTCCACTGTGTGCGTTGTGCTCTTACTTCGTATTCGCGGAAGCTTCGCCCGATTCCGTGCATTATAATAATGCACGACGAGACCTCAGCCAACGGAAATTCTTGTCTTTTTTTTTCACTTCCTTCTTTGTTTTTTTTTTTCGTTTCAACCTTATCCCTTCTCGTTCTTTCTGTTGCAGGTTTTCGCCCTCGTCTCGCGCTTCCCGCCGCCGCGATCCTCTTTTTCTCCTGCGGTTCCGCCGCCGCGACACACGAGGGGGCGGAGGATCGAGCTACCCGGTTACATAGCGCACGACAGCCTCGCGGTTCAGCTTTGCAGTTACATCGGGGGAGGAAGAGGAGGACGTGCGCGTGGTCCTGTTGCGAAACTGATTGCACGCGGCAAACAGTGAGCTCTCGCCCCTTCCGCAGTCTCTTCGAGACATCGTTTTCCGCAGACGCAATTTTATGCCTGAATATAAATCCGTAGGTGACGTCTGTACGTGTGTATTATGCGTCGGCGAGTCCGTCGGATCAACGAGAGTTTTACGTGAAGGTTCGAGGCGCCGCGCGCCGGAGAGTGAGAAATCGAAGTAGAATGGGAGCGCGATGAACGGACGGACGGACGGACGGCTCGAGAACCCCCGATCCATCAAAGTGGGAGAGACGCCGCGTGAGGATATCGTCGCTTCCATCGCGCTTTGGGAACACCGGACGCAGACGCGGAGCTTGATGTATCTTGGGCCGGATTGACCTCTGCGCCTTCGATACTATAAAACCGCACCCCTTAACCATCGGCACCCCTAAAACGCCGCGAGATTGGTGGCTTCAAGAGGCGAGGAAGGTGAGTGGAATTTTCGTTTGTTCTCTTTTTACACTTTTCCTTTTTGGACGGTTATACTTTCACACCTGCTGTGACATCGATTTAACGAAGGTGATATGTCACGTGAAAACTTTAATCGGTGACGGAAATTGTAATCCAATTTGGGGCGGAGAGCTGGGTCGGAAAAGTAAATCGATTCCACTTTTATGTCGATCGTAAAAAAGAAGTGGCTTCCCTTGAAAATATATTGAGAAATGTTGTGGTGGTCGTTGTTGATAGATCGACGAAAGTCAGTTTTTAATTCACGCGACTTTTTTCGGTAATATTTTTGTAGCTATGTCGGTTTTCGTTAACAATATCAATTTTTTCTCTCGGTGCACGAATCCTCTCGGAGCAAAATCAGACGTACTTCAGAACTTCTGAAAATGGTATTTGGGTCGAAATGAGAAAAAGTATAAGACTGACAAGCGGAGATTTTAAAACAATTTTTTATTTTCAATTTGCCCAGCGAACTAATTTCAGTTAGCGCGTGAAAATTGTCGAGTTCGTCGAAGAACCTTGCAAAAAATCGTGTTCCACTTTCCCCGTACCATATTCCACACGGGTGAATATCCAAAATCGCAAAAGCTGTCTCGGCGTCTCGTGGCACGAAAGGCCAAGGGCTCGAGGGGGTACGGAGCAGCGTCGGGGGCAGCAAAGGGGAAAAAGTCGCGACTCCCGTCGCTCGAGCGGCGCGAGTGCCAGCAGCGGCAGCATCCACCTCCACTTCGAAACCACCCACCACCATCGCGGAGTGCCGAGCGGCGGAGTGGAGTAGTAGTGGCGGCTGCTGAAGAACGGGCCAGCAGTAGCAACAGTCTCTCGCAGTGTAGAAACCGCCGCCAGCACCGACTTCTTATACTACACACTTCAGAATTCCGTCGATACATCACGCGTACGCCTCTCCGGTAGCTACCGTCGCTCCTTCTCTCTCTCGCAAAGTCACAGGGTTTCGCTCCGCCTCCGCCGCCTCCACGCTCCGCCCAACGAGACTCCACATAATCCCGCATGAACGAGAACGAGAGAGAGAGAGAGAGCGAAAAGAGTAAGAGAGTAAGAGTAAGAGAGAAAAACCGAGAAAGAGAGAGAGAGAAAGAGCGAGAGAGGAAGACCTGCAATTCTCTCTTTTCATTCTCCTCTCGTTTTCCTGCTGCTACATTGCTGCATCAGACTGCACTCGAGCGTTGTCGAGTCGACACCCTCGCCTTGCGCGGTGCTTCGATGCGCCAGATGTGAACCCTGCAAGGAAAAAAATTGCCTGAAGATCGCCTGAGATTATCGCAAGCTTCGTTGGAGATTAAAAAAAATTTAAGACGAAATAAGCCTGTGCTCCGAAATAAGTATACATTGGGACCCGTGATTTTATTTTAGAAAAATGGGTATCAGAGAATTATTCTCCGCCTTGGTGTGGATTGTGCGAATTTATTGATGTTTGTTTAGAAAAATGGGTATCAGAGAATTATTCTCCGCCTCGGTGTAGATTGTGCGAATTTGTTGAAGGGAGCAGGGAGGAGGGAGTCGTAGGTATCTCGAGTTATCCCAAGGTCTGATTTGAGGTGCTTTCTTATCTTTCACGGCCTCTCGCCTTCGTCTTATCTTCCGGAGAAGCCCCCTGCGCGCTCTCGTGGCGCTGGCGTTTTATGCGAATACCATTGGAGGGCATGGGGTACGATGGCAGCCAGTCTTATCGATTAGAAAATCGCGGCTGGCTTAGGAGCTCGAGATTTTCTTTATTGCGCAGCAGATCGAACAATACCTGGACATTTTGTGACGCAATTGTGTCGTGGATCACGTGGACAGGCCGCAGCAATACAATTGCCACCGATTTTGAAAGTCATTTTTTTTTCTTTTTTCAATCCATCAAAACCAGATAATTTGGAATTTTCGGAATCTAGCATTTTTCACATTTCACTTTCAATTCCAATCGCGTATATCATCGAGTATTGTGGCTCAGTGTAAAATTCACAATGCAACAAGATTGAACTTTGCACACGGAGAGAAAAAGGCTCGCTTAGCAGCACTTTTTTCATCGCCCGGCAGTTTTCTTATGCAATTATCTTCCGAAGAGTCCAGTTTCTCCGGGATTCCATGTTGTCAGTAGCTGGGGTACGGCATCGTTGGTTCGCTCCAGTCGCTACAGAAAAAGACAGAGAGGCAGGAGAATTTCGCGTCGTCACTGAGGAGGTCGCGAACAATCGTATCTGGTTGCTTAATCGTTTTTTTTAGTATCAAAACCGAAATTCAATGTACAAGATTGAACTTTGAACCCCGGGAGAGAAAAATAAAAAAAGTCGCTAAGCAGTACTTTTTCTATCGCCCGAAAGTTTTTTTTTCTCATACTATTACCCTCTGGAGAGTCCAGTTTCTTCGGGATTCTATGTCACCGGTAGCCAGGATATGACATCGTAGTTTCGTTTGAGTCGCGCGCGAGAGTGAGAGAGACAGAGAGACAGTAGTCTTGCGTCGTCATTGAGGAGGCTGCGAACAATCGTATCTGGTTGCTGGCGGCCAAGCGGGCGAGAGTGTCTCCCAAGATGCGGAAAACTTTTGCGCTCACAGTGGGCGCGCGCGAGCAGCTCGTCGACTGTCGTCGACTCAAGATCTCGCACGGCGCGGAGAGACGAGAGAGGAGCGTATACTTTCTTGCGGCCCAGAGTTCTTAGACAATACCGACCGAGCGCGAACTTCTGTAATTAAAGTTACGCTGCTCTTGGCTCGGTCTCGCTCTTTGCGGCGAGGCTAAGTTACATAAAGTTGGCGAGACGTCTTCGCCGCGATGTTGTACGCGTGGCTACACTTCGCCCCCGTCCCCTTGCGATTTTACTCCTCTTTCGGCCTCTTTTGCCGCTTCCCTGCTCCACGCATTTCCAACGACGATGATGTTTTCAAAGAAATCACGATCGACGCGTTTTTGATATTTACAAATATGAACAACATTTTTGTGTTTATTGAACGATGCAATCGTTGCGATAAATGCAATAAATGCAATAACTGTTGCACACGCGATTCAACTGCCTTTTCATCAAGCCAACTTTTTCTCATTGTACCAATTTTCATAAATGCCATAAACATTCAAATTAAAGATATCGAGCGATAAATAACAAAATGTTTAAACAGACGTAACAACGCTCGAGGAATTAAAAATTGGCTTGAACATTTCACTCATAGCCGATTTTTTTGTTGGAATCCCGTACAAGAATTTTCTGTCATCCTAAAAAAGTCGCCACCGTCAGTGGTCGGTTACGATCTAGATCTATATATCTCACTAGCGCCAATCGCGTAGCGGTTAGCTACTTAAATAAACGCCGGTCGGTCGGTAATTTAAAGTCAAATTGGCAGACAAAGAGCTTAAGTCGACTGCTTGCTGACACGTATAGACGAAGGGGGTTCCGTCCAATTGAGGACCACCCAAATGGACGGCACTATTGGCGACACACAGCAGTCCCTGAATATATTCTCCGTCTCCTTCGGCGACTTCCTTCTCGATGCCCAGCTTCCTTCACGGCCGACAATTGGCGTGAACCCTCGTCGATATATGCCAAACGAGAGATTCGTCCTCCAAGATATACCTCGCGAGTTCTCGCTTCATGTCTCAGTCCTTCTGCGTCCTTCTGCCTGTCCGTCGTTCGGTTATATACGATCGACGCGAACACACGACAATTGTCAGACTGCTGTCCCGGTCCAATTATCTTCATATATTCCCTCGAGCCGCTTCGCTCGCCATGGAACCCGAGAGGAGACCGACAGACTCGTCTCTCGTTTGATGGTTTCATCGTGTCGCTTCGTGGCGCGTGGTACACGCACGAAATTAACGGGGCCCGACGGTCAAGCCGCGAGAGGCTGCGGCAAATCTTCTGACCTATAAAAATCCAGCGTCTTTGATGGGAATCCCGCATGCGGTGCAATTGAATCCCGAGACACGGGTAAGCCGCGGACACCCCGAAGGTCGGCGACCTCGTGAGAAGACTCGAAATTCGGTTAAATCAACACGGCAGCCATCGGTCTGTGTGACACCCGAGTGCATCGGGTGCAACCCGTATGACACGTGGGTCATAATTGCGTACGATGCGCTCAGAGTTACGCTCGAAATTATTCTGGGAAGCGGCAATTGTCGATGCTGCACGAATAGGACACGAGCACGACGCAATGGGTGACGAGGAAACCTGATCATTAGTAGACGTTGAAATAATGATTGAATCTGTTAACTTCTAAAAATCCGTTGAGCTCTTTAATTTTGATCAATATCGGCAATAAAAATTGTTAGTTACAGATATCAAAGCGATGAGAATAAATGTTTCAAAATCATCGTATGAATATGAGTAAATATTTGTGTTGTTATATTTTTTTAATCTAATATTTTTGCCTGCAGCTGAAGAAAACCCATGTGCATTAATGGCAAAAATAATGCACTATGAATAGCACGCAACTACGTATCACACCGCTGATACACAGCGTCGAAGTCGTCGGGCAGTGGGAAGAAAAAGAGGAGTAGCTTTGAGTCGCGGAACATAGATCTATCTGGCGTATCCTCGGTATACGCTTATTAAGCGTATGCAGCGTACGACTGTATCTATCAATCACGACTCTTTTCCCTTCGTCTATTTGTACAACACGAGCAGCGCAGGTTGTCGGGCGCTGCGCCTGCATGCTTTCTGCGCGCTGCTCAGCGCCGTTACTTACTGCCAAGTATCATTGCGGTGATATGTTTCTCGGGACTCTTCATTATACGTACCCGGTATTTATATGTACATTGCTCACAACAAAAAGGGATGAAGGGTATGAAACATTGGATAAAAATAAAAAATAGTAAAAACAGAAGTGGAGAGAAATGTAATATTCGTATAAGTACAGGTGAGCAAACACATGTTTACAAACTGTAATCGGGTACCAGAAACCGTAATCCAATTTTTACACCAAGTTGAGTAAAAAATGATAAATCGATTCCACTTTCTATTTTCACTGAAAAAAGTGGCTTTTATTCGAAATACTCTGAGAATTCGTGATCAAGTATCGTTACGGTGTTATGTTTCTCGGAACTGTATTATTCGTTGTACCTGGTATTTATACATTGCGCACAATAAAAAGGGATGAAGGGTGGAAAAAAAGCAGAAGTCGAGAGAAACCGCGTTATACGTATAAGTATAGGTGAATAAGTGTAGGTACCGAGACACATACACTGCGTTACGGGCAGCCCAGTACCACGGGACAGGCTGTATCGATTAGCTGTCAGTTCATTTGGAAAAAGTAAAAGAAAAGCGAGCTCTGGGGAATAATGTTCGGCGTGGAATACGCGCCGCCGGCGAAGTCGGCGTCGAGAGACCGCAGCAACCCTGCCTCCCGTAACACTGACTGGCTCCTCTGGCAGATACACGAGAAGACTCTCCTAATCCTGCGATTTCGAAGTCACCAGACGATGGGATATCGCTGATCTGATATTTGCCCGGGATTTGTCGTCACCCGGCGATGAACCAGCTGAAATCAACTGAGCAAAAATATTCTTGACGCATTGGTATTTAATTTAAAGATCGAGCCTTCAACGTTTTTTTCTGGTGTGAAGACAAAATATTGAAGTTTCGATCATTGATTGATGTGTTTAGTAAATTTGCGGTTGAATAATTTCATGACGCGATATCCTGCCGTCATTTCAACAGAATAAAAATCGGTTTTATGATTGAATGTCCGATTAATAAAATATATTTTGATCTAAAGCACTTAAACCGACGATCGCTCATTCCGTAACGATGGAAAGTCACATTCGCTGCATAATTTATACGCACTTCATTCCACTTTCGACAGTTCGTTCGATATGCGCCAATCGCGGCAGCTCATTAAAAACGCATGTTAGAATTTTGCGGTTTGAATATATAGGCACATCGAGCGTGTGGTGCACCTGCAGAAAATTTCACTGGGGCAACGGCGCAAAGTCCTTTGCCGGGCGCTCGCGCGCGATAATTAAAGCGCACAGTAGTGCGGACATAGAGGCGAAGGGGATCGAGGGTATAGATCTAACTGTCAGTCCGCTTTATGATCAATGATCCAGTCAAGAGAAAGACCGCGATCTCTAATTAATCCTCGCTCGATCAGCGCACAGTCCTATCGATCCATCTATAATCGTCGAGAATCCGTCGACCACGAGGACGCCTAGCAACGCATCGATGTAACGCATCGAAAAAAAATGAAATAAAAAACAAGAAATAGAGACGAGTGAAATCGTTTGCGGCCGGAACGCGTCGGTACGAATTGCCTCGAAAAAGTGCCGGAGGCGTGAAAAATGCGGGAGCTGATGAGGCCGAGGACGAGTGCGATGCTCAACAGTAGCTCGCAAAGACACGAAGAATAGTTTAAAAGTAAAGTAAAAAAAAACGAGAATGAGCGACTCGAAAATAAACGCGACAATCGTCGTCTCGTGCGGCTTCTGCTTTTCCCTCGTGCAGGACCAGCCGAGAGGGAGCGGCCGTATGTACTACAGCAAAGTGCACACGCGGTGTCTCTCGCATTCTCGTGCAGTTACGAGTTACACGAAAGAAACGTAGGATAGGAAGGAACGTGGGCCATGTCAGCGTGTACGACACACTGATCGCTAGTTAGGGCCTGGTGGTTTTTTCCCTCCGTCTCTCTTTCCGCCTCGCGCGAGTCCGGGGTTGAAAATAAAAATAAGCACACGGACGAGCAGCGCGAGAGGACGGCAGAGGCGGCGTTTAAAAAAGCGTTTGCCACTCGCGCTCGAGCCGGGAATAAACCGCTGGCCTATCGACCTCGTCTGCCGTTGAGATTCTCTCGTGATATATACGTATATATACGTGCACCTCACACTCGGTACGCACGGCTACGTGCGCGAGCGGAAAGAAACAATGATGTATTCGATTCGGCCCGAGAGAAACCCGAGCGCCGATCGAAAATAGATTTTTCCGTGCATCTCGTCGTCGGGTCGCTTGATTTACAAGTCTCACTCGCTCGTAGATTTAATCGCCCCTCTTCACGCCAACTTTCACGAGGCGCGATGGCAAAAAATATCGTCTTAATTAATGGATCGAGCTATCGCGGTTTTATCGTGTGGCGTTAATCTACCGACGAGATCTCGATGTGAGATACGAGATACAAAGTATCACGCGGGTATAATTCAAATCCTGAGCCACGCGTGAAAAAAGAGCGGAGAAAATTGGAGTCAACGCGAAACCGATGTGACAAAAGGTATAATACAAATTGACAACAATTTTATCAAGCACAGTAAATAAACATAGTAACTAATAGCAGCTTGATTTTTTTTCTAAAGGATTTAAAAAATGTAAAACGGGTCCAGGGAATGAATCCATTAAAAAAAAATGTTTGTCAATCCGCGCAGATCAATTTCTCGCAGCGATCCCGTTGCATATGAAACTGTATAACGCACGAAAAAATAAGCAGCCGCATAGAGATGCAACGCCTGAGTGCACACGGCATGAAGATGTCACCGGACAGATGCGATATTGGCCTCGCCGACTCTCACGGCCGCAGACTCGACTCGCTCGTGTCTGACACTTCCTGCTCTTAGGATTCAGCGAGGGGGGTAGAGCAAATGCCCTGGCGTTTCTTCTGTACGCAGCGTGCGCGACTGAACCGCCACCGCCCCGCGAATTCCCACAGGAATGACTCCCGAGCACGTGAATTCCTACGGCCGACTTCCGCGACATACGACGACGTCTACTGTACACAAGTGGCTGCTCGCGTATATAGGAGAGCTGGAAAGCCGTCGCCCCAACGACTCCGGTCGCACTCGGTGCTCACTTCGCTTACCAAAAAATATTATCATACTTTTGCTCCCCCCTCCCTCCCTCTTCTCACCCTGAAACCCTGAACAAGGCCAAATGTCTTCTTTTTTTTTCTCACCATCTTTTTTCCTTCCGCCTTAGCTGCCGGATATGCCGCAGGCCTCTTCAACCGCGACGCACCGAAATATTCCAAACTCCGTCCCGCTACGTACGAGGAAACCTCGGCTCGTCTCGTCCCTGGAGACACGAGACACACATCGACGATTAATTCGTGACGAGAGAAGCCAAAATAAGCAAAAAAAAAGGAAGATGTTCAACCACGAAGGAGCGGAAAAATTGAGGCAGCAGCTGGCAGCCGGTGATCATCGCGCCGGGTCGAGGTTTGGGGGGCGTGTAAAACACGCTGTGGAAATTGTGTGAAACTGCGTCGACGAGGAAGAAGAGAGAAAAAAAAGCTGTGATTCGAGAGTCCGGCTGGCACGCGCCTAACGTCCATGTAAGCAGAGTGAAACGACTTCCGAATGCGAGACTCGGACAATGCGGGGAAAAATACAATGGACAACGGTGGTAAAAAGGGTCGCGAATGGGCGTGAAAATTTCGGGCCCGCTAAACGCTGACGAGAAATGAGACGAAAAGTGGAGGCTCCGCGCGCGCGGCTGTGCCGCGTGTTTTTCGTGGGCGTAGCGCGCGGTATATCTCATTGTGTGAGCGAGGAAATGGGGAGGCTGCGGTCCAGCGAGACACCACGGTCGGTACGACCGGTGAACGTGGCGCGAAAGCGGGGGAGACTGACCGGAACGTTTCGACCCACGTTTTCGGCTAAACGTCTCATTTGGGAGAATCCTGGTGACCAGCGAGGCCGCCCGTCACGCCCCGAAAAACCGTGACGACGGCGATGATGCTGCTGCTGCCGCCGCCGCTGCTGCTGCTCGGTTCGCTCGCCGCACGATCCGCGTAATCGTCCGTTAAAGTGCCGGTTTTGTGTCTGTTACGCGTCCGAATAAAGAAGGAATCGAGGATAGAGGAGCCAGGAGGAGGAGGAAGAAGGGAAGAGGAGGAAGAAAAAAAATCTACGCGTGCCCCTGCGCAGCTGACTGCTGGAGATTTAACTGCGTCCGCCCGGTCGAGGCGGAGATTCTTTCGTTCGTGCGTTCCGCAAAAGTTTCTCCTCGCAGAGGCGAAGCAACCGAAGAGTGGAAGAAGGTCGCATTCGGCTTTCGCGGTATCTCTCTGAATTATTTTCAGCAGCATAGAGAGGAAAACGTACGGCGAAGTCGAAGAGCTCCTCGACGCCAAAAGGCGATGATTGCTATAGAGTTCTGATGTCTTATTTTCGTGCAGCCTTCAGACAGGGGAATTTCGGCGACGCTTTCTTTTTGCTTGATTGCGATGGGAGTGACATTTTTGCAAAAGTGGAAGAAGAAGACCACGCGGTTGTCTTGTTTGAAGTGAAGAGCTTGGCGCATACCTATTGGTGATTTTTTTACTGTTGTTGAATGATACCGGAAACTGGTACGAAACTGGCGGGTCTTCGAGGCCTCGCGTTCTATACTTGATTGCGATAAGAGGGAAGTTTTGGCACTAGTGGACCACAAAGTTGGCTTCCTTAAAATGAAGAGCTTCACGCATGTTGATGATTGAAAAAGGCTTTTTTTCGTGATTGTCAGATGACATCTGAAATGTATGCCTGATTTTGACTTTGCTGAATATTCCACCGTATCAACGAGGAGAATACAATCGTTCAGTTGTCGGTGCCTGATGCCTGGAAGTCGTCTCATGCCTGGAATTTATGTAACTGTAGCAAAAGTGGATAACGTTTGCTGGTTGCGACGTCGGGACGAGGTGGCGGTGAGAGATCAACGAGGAAATTTCACGCTGATTCGTGTACGGAGCCTAACAATGTGGGACGCAGGGTCGGCCGGCTAAAAGCCAAACGTCACAATTGCTCTGGCAATATCCTCGCTCTTCTCGGTTCGGGTCTTTCGGCGCGACGCGCGGAGCGAGGGTGCGTGCGAGGGTGGTCCAACGGTCCTATAAAGCGACTCGATGCCTATACAAGTACTTTCGGTCGGTCAGAATGTTTCCATTTGTCGGACACAATGGCGAATGCGCGCTCGTGTTACCTAACCCAAATGGAAAAAAATATATGCGAGAATGTCTATTCTGTACCTGGAGGCGAAATTCGGCGAAAAAGCTCGACTTCTACTTGTATTTTATGTACGTTTCAGACCTGCAAGATTTATTCCAAATATATATAATATATGGATTCCTGTACATCTTAATTTTCTTTTTCTCTAATGTTAATGTGTACCCAATTTCAAGTCGTGTTATACGTATATTCAGTGCACCTTTGTGATTTGTCATTTGCAAGACGTATTCCAAATATGTCGTAGGGGAGCGTTTTTTTCGGTTCCAACTACTTTTTGCGGGCAAAATGGAACAGACCCCCATTTTGTAAAAAATCGCATCTATACGACACAATTCAACGCATGTACGCGGAATATAAAGATTTTTAACAATGTTGTGTTTTAAGCATTCTGGATTTTGAAAAATCATTTTGATTATTTTTTTACCATTTTTTTTGCAAAATACCACTAAGGATGATGTTGAGTATCACCGAGTAAAAAAACACGAATTACCGAATTTGGTGGTCTGTCCCATTTTGCCCGCACTTAATTTTTTTGCCGACGCTCAAAATTGATGGTTGGAAACGAATTTTTGGATCAAAAGCAATCGAAGTACACTTCTGTTTTCGTCATAAAACCATTTTTCGCTTATGCGTCCCGTTTTGCTTGCACCTTCCCTATTTCGTACCATGATGTCTGCTCAATTTCCAGTTGTGTATAATACTTATTGAGAACTAACCAAAACTCTAAAACTATTATAAATAAACAAAACTCTGGTTTGTAATAGTTTTTGCTTTTTGCTTTGTAAATGAATTCAACTGAAACACCATCAGTGGTCATCAGAAATCGTCTTCTGTAATTCTTGTCCCCTAACTAAACAGCAAACTCAAATAATCTAACTTTATTTTTTTAATTGAAGGTTTATTCTCAACGGTTTAATGTCGACAATTCTCTTAGCACTCACGTCGAATGACATTTGACTTTGATCTCCGCATTACGCCACAAAATAGAGACGTCAGCGATCGAAGGACCGCAAGAGGCCAGCAAAAAATCGATCCCTCGAGAGGCCGAGAATGCCCGACGATCCCGGCATAGCAGGAACGGGTGATAGTTTGGTTGACAAGAGGAACAACAAATAATACACGCAGGAAGATGAGCGAGAGACAGCGGTCGCGTGTGCGTCCACTTGGTTATGCCGCGTGTGTCCCGAGTCGCCCCTGGCGGAAACCTCGTCCTCAGTCACGACGAGGAGCAGCGAGAAACGGGATGGCGCTGGAAAAAAATATACCGCGGTCTCTCGGCTCGTCGTCTTCTCGAACCTAGCGTCTTCGTCGTCGTGAGCCGCGCGTGTAACAACTCGATTCCATATTCCCCGCAGGGCGGTTTTCTCGCCCAGCGTCGAATTTCGATGAAAATAAAATAAAGCAGCCGTGTATTCCCGTTGTGCTTTGTATTTCGCTCCTCGCGCAACATGCGCGCACATATCGCTCGTACGAAAAATACACAAGTGCTGCGCGCTCCCAAAACTATGCGAATATTCCGGCGAAAGAAGATCCGGAAAAATTTCGTTAGGGATATCGAGTAGTTTGTTCGCTCGTGCGTGATAATCGTGATCCGGAGTGGGACGTTAGGCGCTCATCGGGATGAACTATGGGGACGTAAAAAGCGAATTGGAACGAGGAAACGAGACGACGAGGAGAGGGAGAGAGAGGAAGGAAAAAAGCGAGAGAGAGAGAGAGAGAGAAAAAAAAACCGCGAGATGTCGGTGGAAACGAAGGGCGGCAGTGTAGGAGGGAGGTAAAAAAGTGATGCCGTAAAGCACTCAGCGGGGTGCGTGATCCGCTTACCAAAGTCACGAGAGCCGGCCGCGCGGGCATCAAGAGCGCGTTATACCCGCGAGTTACTACGCTTTACTATGCCGCGCCGCTCGCTTGTACTATAATGCTCGGTACCTGCGATACGTATATTTCGCGTGTACGCTCGAGCGCGCGTCATCCACGTGCGTATATTGTGCGCGTATAGCCGGGTCGTCCTTCAGCGGCTTCCACGAGCTCGACGTCCACTTTTGCCTGTGGCCAGGCGCAGTCAACCACCGCCGGGTAACGCCGCACGCACGTTTTACTCACTTATTACTGCGGCGTTAGTCACCCTGCGATAAAATATACTCCGGACTGGTTGGTTACTCGGAATAATCGAAGATTCCAATGATTTTCAGTGACTTTATGCGCTTCATATTAGAAACAAATTTTGTTTTGTTTTATTTTTCTGATGAGTCGACGTTTCAGAATCACATTCTGTAACTCATTCTCAGTTACAAGTTTCGTGAATCTTGTCCTCGCCGCGAGAAACCGTCGAAAACAAGGATTATCGATGGAGTCATTTTTTTCGTGCTGAGAAAATCTCAACATCGGATTTTTAATCCAATGTTTTACAGCTGCGAGGAAAAAATCTCGGCGACCCTAGAAAAATTATTTTTCGCGTTACAACGAAAGTATTTTTTCCCCGTCTAAATAATCCATGCATTACCTCTAAATTGGTCGGATCACAAACTGCGAAAGTTTTCTTAAAAAATGTCAGGCTACAATTGTCGGTGCGATTGAATTTCACGCCATTTGAGCCACGTGCGCGTGATCGTCGCGCTCTCCACGACGGCGGAAAGTCGCGCGGAGGGACCCGAGTGGAGTTTGAGAGGCGGACAATAACGCTGACGATGAAACAATTAAATAATTATTATGTACTACGTGCTGGGGTGTGGAACGTCGAGCACGCGGCACGATCTTCCAGCCTGGGACTATCTGGGCTGGTGTCTCGCAAGAAAAGAAAAAAAAAATATATATATATATATATTTATTCTGACAATGTACGACAGGCGAGCGAGACAGAAAAACGAGAAGCGGAGTCTCAAGTACAGTGCACAACATCATCAGCTCTGAACGAGCTAATATCGCAGCTATATACCATGTTTTCGGTCGCTTCGTGTCATATGGCACGAGGGATCGAGCGAGCAAGAGAGAAGAGAGAGAGACGAAGAGGCGGCCATCTTGTTTAATAAGTTAAGTGACGAGACGCAGCTGCCCGTCTTAATGAAACATTAGTTTACGTTTGGTTGGGTGCGCGCGTTCATCTCCCGCTCGCTCGTTCTCTGGCTGCCGGCGCTGCTGCGATATTCTCGCGCAACGACGGCTATGTAACACCGGCGTCGCTAGCTGGCAGGGTCATTAGGGAGATGCTCGGTGGCTGTTGCTGCACGCTAAATCGCCCTTGCGACACTGAGCAGCGCCAGCAGCGGCAACGAGTAAACCACCACCCGAGAGCAATCAGCGAACGCGCTCTCGGCGACCGCGTGTGTATCGCCCGTCGACCAATGGATCTGTGAATTAGCTGCCACTCCGCACTATATGCAGGGGTTCAGTGGTAAACTGCTAATCACCGAGCTGGGACTATATATACGTAATTTATATAGTTTGTTATTGACCACCTGCAACTTTATGAAGGGACTTTATTTTTCTTGCCATGTTTTGGTCACGAAGTGATGCAATTAAAATGTAAACGTTTTGTGTAAGGCGAATTGGGTCACTAAAGAGGAAAATCTCCCGTCAAAAGTTTAACGAGTCACAAAATAATACATTCTTATTGATTTAGTAGCAGATTGTAGTGGCTCGCGCGCTTCGCACGCTCGCTGTATGCTCTAAATTAACGTGAAATTCAAACTTTAGGAAACCGAGAATTTTTTTTTCGTTTCCGTAAAGTTTGAAGGCCCTATGCGATGGAAAATTTCCCGCTGATTCCGAAAAGCACCGTTGCTTGCCCGAAAAACATAACATTCGAGGAGAAAAATGCAAAAAATGATTTTCCACTTTTTTCGAAATTTTGTCACTTCGACGATGACTATTAGATATTTCCGACAGCAACAAAATATTATTGCAACTATAAAAATAGATGCACAACGGAAAAATATAAATTTCATTCGCACAGAAAAAATTATTTATATACAAAAAATTGAAAAATCATCGAAGTCATCTATAATACATCTGCTGTGATTTCTTCAGTTGTTACCATTTCTTTTCGCCAATCATCGAGGCCGACTGATAAAGCGAAAGATTGTATATTACATGATTGTACATATTAACCAGCACGAGCCTGCATACGAGAAGACGGGTGCGAGAAATATGTCTAAATGCTCTCAATTGGCCTTCTAGGGCAATCCCGAGGGGCGAGGCACACGATACTCTGGTGCGTACGAACGTGTATGTGTCTTCAATCCCAGCAGCTTATTGTCGTGGCATCGCGATGACTCCGCCGACTTGATGAAATCGTGGCTCGAGGACAAAATACACGAGATCTTTCCAGCATCATCAACGATAGGAGCAACAAGAGGAAATAAATTGAAAACAGTAAAAAAAAATACGAAGAAAAGGACTATACGTTCGACACACGTAGTACGTGCTGCAACGAATTCAATCTCGTGACAACATCTGTCGCGAGATCTCGTCGGAAAGATCCGCGACCCATGTCTGTCGGTGCTATCGGTCTTTTCCGTCCCAAAAAGTTGGATGAAAATTCCATATAGTACAGGGTGGATCAAGACGCCGAGCGCACACGATCATAGATACGGGCGGCCCCGTTCGGGGATATCTCACATGCCACAAGTTTTACATATGCGTACGTGGGTGAAAGTCGGGTCGAAGAGGCAGTCAGGCAGGCAAGCAGAAAGGAAAGAAGGGTGGACTCGAAGAGCCGAATGAGAAGTCTGGGGTATACTATATATAGTATGCATGTAGAGGTTTGGCATATAGAGATAGATATGCCAAGTCGACGACTATCGATTGCCACCCTCCTGTGTGGTCTCCAAGTGTCGCCCCCTTTGCAGCAGACCTGAGGGATGAAAAAGACGTACGACCGGATAATTCGCGGCGTCACGTGGTAACACAGTAAAATACAAGTGTCGCGCGGGCCACTCGGAAAAATGTTTCCGAAGCAAAGAGCAGGGTGGACTTTTGTGTAAATAGATTATTTTACACGGATAATAAATCGTAGCTGATGATTTACTTTTTTACAAAATTTTGAAAACGAAGAAGATCTTAGAAGATCTTATTTTTTTAATTATACTTAAATATTTGTGACCCTTGGTTTTTTCTAAGACTAGGTACATAAGACTTGGGAACGATAGGCAAGAAATCGATGTTTCCGGGGAAAAAATTTGAAAGTTTTTTTTTTATTCATTCGAGCGCACCGCCAAAAATTGTTCATTACATTACAAAAGTCTCATAACTCGCCGACAATTGCGGTTCATCCGTCTGTCGAGACGCCGCTGCCCGCTGCTCTTATTTTTCAATTAATCGTCACGAAAGAATTTTCTCGCGTGATTCGAGAGATCACGGCAGCGACGACTCCGGCGGTAGAGCAGAGAGGTACAATGCTATTGTCGGAGTAATTAGAAAAAGTCGATTTATATTTATGAGCCCGGAGGGGTAGAACTGAGATTCGCGGAGCGAAGGTAGAAGACACGGCGAGGTGCGCGGTGGTTGTGGCAAAAATTATATTCACTCCGAGTGCTGTAGGCATGGAAGCCGAAGGAAAACAAGAAAAAGCAACAGCAAAAACAACTGCGACTACAAAGTGTAAAATCGATGTAACACAGCCAGGTATAGCGAATGACGTTACACGCAGTCGGGTAACTTGCGCGTTTGCCATGTGCCATGTGTCACTGTAAACGATGATGAATGAACGAATGACGAAAGGGGCAGAGACATCGTAATAGAAGAAGAAGAACCCGTGTTAACGCGTGTCACGGAGTCCTCGAAACCGCGACTCGAAGATCCGTGTGGAATTTCGTCTTTACCGCACTGATATGACGTTCCCTCAATGTGGCTGGTTACGCGGAGGGTTGCGCGACACCTTGAATGGGAAAGTTATGCCTTCCGCGTGTGCCGTACGTGCGGCATAAAGGCCAACCCCTGGAGGCCACATTTAGAGTTCGCCCAAAGTTTTGCAATTAGCTGTGGCGTGTCAAATAGGCTCGTTATGACATCGCGTACAACCGAATGCGCTAAGGGAAACTGAGTGCATTATATCATTGCACAGGATTCAAATTAAATGTTCATTTTTAAGCCGCATTATACTCCTGACTTTTTCTCACCATAATTAAATGCTTATGCATCGAAGAAAAATATAAAAAATTGATTTTTTTTATTAGCTCCAAATTGGTTGTACACCCTTAAACACCTCTTGATATGTTAATCTGGAATGACGAAGAAACAATAAAAAATATTGCACCTACTAGTCAGTTATTTTGGTCCAATGAAGCATTATTATTATTATTATTATTATTATTATTATTATTATTATTATTATTATTATTATTATTGTTGTTGTCTGTCAGTAGACTAGTATAATTAACTATGTTGTGTTGGTGCGTGGGGTGAGAGGTGAGAGCGATGCTTAGCTGTCACGTCAGGCATCAGAATTCACTCACGGGGTTGGATAATCGACCTCGGGAATGGAGGAAGCTACGGGAAGCGAGTAGCATATCGCTCTACACGGCCATACAACACAGGCAACTAACCGAGCACTCGGTGCGCCGCAGTGTTCCACACACTCTGTACATTTCCCCGCAGTCCCTCCCGGGCATCCACAACAGACCTGTTCTCGTAGTGGCAATAGGCGCAGCAGCAGCAGCAGCAGCAGCACCAGCAGCAGCAGCTTGCACGTACCATTTCGTGCGCCGAGCGCGTACGTTTACGTCATTCGCGCGCGCGAGAGAAGCAGCTGCTGATGGCCTGCGGCATCATCAGCATCAAACGTGGAATTTACACCGAGCGTTGAGTTACGTTGGCGACAACGAGGACAACGATAACACACAGCTTCCCCGCCACCGAAATCATCACTGTTATTATAATAATGATAATAATAATGATAATAATAATAATAATATTAATAATAATGTACTAATAATAATAATGGTATAGTAATAAAAATAATAATCCCGTGGCTGGATATGAGAGAAAGTTTGGATGCTGGCGAACGATTCAAGGTCGTCAAATTATTACGCCGATCGGGAACGGTATTTGGCGTTTTATTTACGCTCGTTCGAGATTCAACCCGGGTCATTGGACGTTTAATCTTCGACTCTCAACGGAAAATCCAGAGTCTTAGGTGGGTGACTTCGAATTCAAGTCGGCGATTCTGGCTATTTATATCCTCATTATGCTGTACGGTGAATTGGGAAAAATTTGCCAGTGGACGCTTGGCGACGAAATTGGAATTCGTGGCTGTAAAGTTGAGGTTGTCGATTTACAGACCGACAGGTTTATTTTCTTTTAATTGCCGCAAAAAATTGTCGGAACGTTAATTTAGTTGCTCGGGAAAATAATATTAGAGAAAAGAAGTTTTTCGACGGGCATCGAGAGGCTGTGAAAATGTAATTTTCATACACGATCGATAGCATCGCGAAGTCTTCGCAGTGTCGTCCTGTTGCATGGGATCGCGTCGAGCCATCGGTTGACGTTCAAACACGACCTCGGGTGGAGAGAGATTATCATTTATCGGGCGCGCGCATAACCGCGGCCGGTCTCGCTGTCCCGCACCTTGTACGAGAAATCCCGCGCGGGGCAAACGCCCCTAACGAGCATAATAAACTAGATAGTTATTGACTCGTCTGGGTAGTAAAGAGCGAGCGAGGAAGCGACCAGCGCGCGCGCGGTCCCAGATTCTCTCCCTCCGGATTCTTCTCAGCGCCGCCGGAGAATCTGCAGCAGGATCGAGTCTTGCGAAAAGACGAGGAGGGCACGATATATATATGGAGGTGAGATAGATGGACGACGCTGTGGATGGAAAAGCACGACGAAGAAAGAGAGCGAACGAGAGGGGGAGAATGAAGAAAAGAAGGCACGAGCGAGATAGGACGCGTTCGCCACAGTTCGTTAGCGACTCCAGGGAGTTAATTAGCGAAAAAGTTAATTTCTCGTGCTCGCGCTCATAAACGGACGAGCCGGAGCGGCGCGCTCGCGAACGGTTATGAAATACGAGCCTGATAAAGGCCGAGCGCCGCACAGGAAACCAAAGTTTTTGGGCGAGACGAGCGCGCGCGTGCCGCGCACTCTTGGAGCAAGGAGACTCGAGACAACGTCGGAAGTAAATAGATTAACATTGTTTCAGCACGATGGCTCCGTTATGACGACGCAGCTCGGGGGTTGGAGAAGAGCGAGCCGAGTGCAAAGGGTTACGGAAATTATGTAGCGATGCTTTCACGAAGGAGCTTTGGGTTTTTTCTTTCATGTCTTAAGGAGGTTCAATGAGGAACAGAATTAAGTAATCCGAGTTTCTCGAAAGTCAATCAGTAACTTTGATATGCAGTGTATATAGGACGAAGTTGTCGGTTATATCGAGAAATAATGTAATTTAAAGTGCTTTTTTCTAAGGTTGCCAGTTTGGTGAGTCACATGTAACAAATAATTTAGACTCTCCAGACTTCGACTTGGAAATATTTATTACGACGCATAAATCTGCGTCGGTGCGATTCGAGTGTATCGCAAATAAGGATAAGTGAAAATAAATTTGAAAAACCGTGTTTCGCCGTCACGCGGAATGATTGCGATGATGAATAATCGACGAAACGAGTGCAATTATCGATAATCAATCAGAGAAATCGCAGTCAATAATAATCGCGGATGATTGAGGTGGCGCGATCCATCGCGCGTTCGATATATGCGGCGGGGTTCGCGCAGCGTCGATGTACCGGAAGCTGCCCGGATGCCGAGTGCTTCCGATGAATCGATAGCTCTCACTCCCCCCCGTCCATCGGGCACTCGTCAAAGTATCATCTCCCATTCTCTTTCGAGGGCTTCGCTGCCGCGGCTCCCGCTTCCATCTCTTTTTGCCCGCAGTGTTTCCATCTCCTCGCCCTCCTGGTCTACTGTCGATGCTGTGGCTGCTACATGCTCAACTTTCCTGGCTTCGGTCTCTCGCTCTATCTATCTCACTTTCCGTCTCTCTCCCTCTTTCCCCTTCTCTCTGTCTATCGGTGGCTCTAGTCGACGAACCATTACCATAATGGTACTGCGCGCTGCAATTTGTGGCGCGTCGAGAGACTCGACCGACCGGCACGTAAATCATCCGCAAAGATGCTGATCCAGCAGACCACCAATGGAATATCGGAGTCGTACAGCGATTTGTCTAAACGTTGAATTGTATTATGCGCATATTCCACGTTCACGAGCAGCCACAAAAATATTTGTCGCTATTCGGAAAAATCGACCTTAATTTTGATAGAAATTATCGTAGGATTACTGTGAAAAAAATATAGAGTTGAAACATAATTCTTGGATTACGTATTTTCGCGATGAAAAGTTAAATCGAGACAATAATTACTATCAGTTTTTATCAGTCGCACCGAGAGAGGTTTTTATTTTGACATCGACGTATCTGATAATTTATGCGTAATTTTTTTTTGCAGGTTACCAACGTCTCGGTCCGCAGTTTTCACTTAAAATCGGAAGCCTGGAGGACCGACCGACGGAAAAGAGAACCGATGACGAGAGAAAAAAAAAGAAAAAAGAACGTACTCCGCTGTCCGATGCCTCTTTGCAGGCGGAGCGGAAATGCGTCGACGCGCCCGACGATTTAATTAGCGATTAGCATGAGCGTCGTCCCGTTAGGTATACGCGCGCGGCCAATCAAAAACCGACCGACCGCGAGAAACTTTCCCCTCGTTATGCAAATTTCTCGCCTCTTGATGCGCGCAACGAGCAGCCGAGGAGCAAAGTGTAGAGGCAGAAGAGAGAAGAGTCTCTTATATCTGGAAAGAAAAATATTTTTGTTTCTCGGTGACTCGGTGGGTGGGTTGAGTGGTCCCACTTCCGACAATTCACCGCGCTGTATATTACCGCGACACTCGAGAGTCCGTCTGTGTGTCTGTCTGTCCGTCCGTGTGTTTGTGTGTCGCAGCCGCGCGCCGATGGATGCGAGTTCGTTCGCGATTCGCGCCCGTGTGCCAACTTTCTGAATAATTACACCCGGGCTATGAGCTTGATTCATCACCCAAGTTCTCCGCTACCTAAGATGCTTTATCTGCGGTCCGCAGTCTCCGCAGAAATTAATATGCTAATACTGCCACGCGGTCGAGCTCGCCCAGAAGTCTCTCAACCCTCGTGCCGCGTGGCGAGCGGGGTCACCTGGCACGATTTTGCTTTAAACAGTCTTGACTCGTTAATTGTCGGTACGAAGATAAAAAAATTATCCGAATACGTGATATCTTGACACTTTTTCCATTTGAAGATTTTTTTATCAATGACATTTCGACTGTTGACTAAAATTAAGGGGGGAAACCGGTTTAGGAGGCCGAAATTTTGGTGTTTTTCGTGAATTTTTTAAATAGGGAAGGAATAATCTGAAATTGTTTAAACTTGGAGGGTATTTTATTTATGGTTTGTACACTTATGGTTAAAGTACACTTTAGAATTTTTTCAAGTAATTTCCCCCGGAAATAGTGGCGTTAGAACGTGCTGTCCATGGACGATTGCCACCCAAGTATTTTGCTGGCGGGAACTCCTGAAATCGCAATTTTTATCTGTAATCATCCAAATTTTTTTTTCTCGTTAACAACATATTTTCTAAGAATATGAACCTAAATCTGGTAAAAAAAAAATGCATGTTTTTGAAGAGTTTGAACACGATATCATTGTTTTACACCATATTTTTTCACCTTTTTTGCATAAAAATGTTTTTTTTAATAACAATATAATCTCAGATTTAGGTTCATATAGATTGGAATCGAATAAAGAATATTCACAAAAAATTTCAGAACGATTGGTCAATAACTTTTTTAGCTAGAACGCCCACCAGTTGAAAAAAAGTCGTTTCGAGAAAAACGCGTTTGAAATAAAATGAAGCGAAAACAAGACATTCATGGCAGTATTATTAATTATATAAAATGATCAGCGGTTAATCGGCTATGCCAGCACCATATAGCAGTCCCTCTTCTTGTTCGTACGCGTCATTAGGTTGAGATTTCAAGGAAATTTTATTGAATCAAGGAAACTTTTTCTCTCGGTGTACCGCGCGCTTCGGCGCCGAACCGACGGGCGGTCACTCAAGTGCTCATAACATCGGAAATAATGCGAATTTTGGTTTCAAATTTTTACCACATATTCTTGAGGAGTTATACTAACAATTTCTGCAATAAAAAAGTCGATTTTTTTATCGGTCTAAACTGGTTTCCCCCCTTAATTAGGCAAACTCAGCGAGAAGTATTACCGAAACATACTAAGAACAAGTATTTCACCAATTTTGCTTCGCTCTACGCGGAAATATAAAAATTTACAGCAAAAACAAAAAGTTCCTCTTGGAAATGGAATATTATGCAGATAGCATTATCGTATTACTGAGACACCGGATACGTAGGCGAATTTATACGAATGAAATCAGATCTCTGGCGTCTCCTGTTATCCAACGCTATGAACTCATAGACGCTGTACTGATTTTTCGGGTCTGTCAAAATCAAATATGTAGACAGTGCACATATTTCGTAAACCCTCTGTGTCATCCCACCCCGACCATCCCTGCTACTGAGAAGCCTCGCAGGGTGGGAGTTTCTCGATCCCTTTATAACGTGAACGGGACTGAGAAATATGCAACAGAGACGATCGGGTGCGATGATAAGACGAATATCGCTCGTTCGCCTTCCAAAAAGTTGTCGACAATCAGCTATGTTCATGCGAAGCCTTTTTATTCGCACCCTCATTGGTCGTAATCAGACATCGGGGCGAGGAAACGTTCTAAGAAAAAATAATCTCGCGCTTAGAAAAAAAGGTTGACAGCACTTTTTTCGAAAAAAAAAAAAAAAAAAAAAAAAAAAAAAATCATGAGATCGGTTTGGGGATTCTCGCCCAGAAACCGGATCTCGCAATTCTGACATAATAAAACGTAAAAAAATCAGTATTTTCGAGAGTAATATATGACTCGCAAACGATGGTACAGGCAGAATAAAAACATAAAGCAAAAAGAAAAACAATAAAGCGTTGCTGTATTGCAGGCTGGGAATCGATCCCTTTACAACATCGACAGGTCTGAGAAATATACAATACAGACGAAAGGGTAGGGGAGCCGTGTGAGACGAATATCTATGTAAAGAACTAAAAATAATAAAAACGAATAAAAAAGAGTAAATAAAAAATAAAAAATAAAGAGCTACGGCCTGGGCGTTATCGTTGCAGCAACTCTTCGTTGTACGGCGCGTATATTTAATACCGTTACAACGAAGCAATAAAAGATCGCGTAGTGGTAAATACGTCGTTAAGTATCAACGTCCGAAATAAAACTAGACAGATGAGAGAAGAGGCTCGTAAACGTCATCATCTCTTTCCTCCCTCCGCATGGCTGGCGAGGCCCGCCAGTTGGGCCTTATGGTCCTCGCGGTGAGCGGCGCGCATCGACCGTCTCGCTCCTCTCAGCATTCGCGACTAATGATTGGTCGAAGGCGTTCGTCAAAACGACGACGAAGCGCGCGCGCGCGCTTCGTCGTCGTTTCGTGGCCAAGAAAGAGAGGCGCGATCTTTCGTTGAACGTCGTTCCACAATAATATTTACGCGTTGCGCGCGCGCACGACTCGTACAACGTAAACGCGATGGACGCGGATACTTTCGAAAATCGTTTCTCATCATCCCGACGCAGAATCACAGACGAGACCGGAGGTATAAATCCCATCGGCTGTGTTGCCCGCGTCGGGAAGTCGAGGGAAACATGTGGCGAAAATTATTGTCTTCCCATCGACTCGTATAAAAAAAGGCGAAATAAAAAATCAAGACAAAAATGGCATCGCCGACACAGCGGAATTTGCGGGATCTCGTGGCACGTTCCGCAATAAGTGGCGCGTGTATCGCGTCGTTTGAAATAATTAGCTACAGCTGACCGCGACGACGTGTAACCCGGGCTCTCGCCGTATGAGCGTAACGCCACGCGTGCAATATCGATAAATAAAAATTCTAGGATCCTGCGGTGGCGGCGAAGCGCGAGCCCGGCAAAGGAGAAGACGATTACGGAAAATGTAAATTACACAATTAAAGTTATTTACACTCATTGTCCTGTCTCGGCGGTGAGGGACAAGCGGCTAAGCCGCAACGGCAGCAGCTTCTTCCGTTACAAGTACTTTGCTTGCCTTATATACCCGGTGCGTATCGCGCTCGAGCCACCGTGCACGCTTATTACTTATTAGTTACATGCGTATACGTGCCGCAGCATCAACTTCGCCGAGCGCGACGACGACCACGACGCATTCTTCGCTTTTTCATTCTCTCATCGATCTTCTCCCCACCCCCCACCTTCCTCTTTCCCCCCACCACTTGCCATGTCGTTTATTCTCGCCTCGACTATAATTATAAAATGCTCATTATCGTGCGACGATGACGATCCCGCGACTGATTCGCTGATCACCCAACAGTCAGTCGTTTCGATCCTCGTCACTCAACCGTGCGCGAATCCACTCGGGCAATTTGTAGTGAGAGGGAATGCGAGTAAAAAAAAAGTTCCGTATAATCGGGGAGATAATCGCGGTGAGAGCGACGGCGCTGGGATCGGGGGAAACGACGAGCTCGTCGCGGTCGCGTCGATCCGCGAGTCTCGTAATTTCGTAATGAAGTTCCATGCGTCAATGGGACCAGCGTCACTGAATCACTGCGTGGTCGCGTGGATTATTCACGTCGGTTGCAGATGCGACCCGGGATAATTCTCGCCAATTTGCCGCTCTTAGCAAATTAGCAAAGGTGTACACGATTTAGATCCGGCGTTTTACCTCCTGACGTCTCGATGTCGCGACGGTGAAAAACAAGCTTAGCTCACGTCAGTGCAATGTAAATGACACAATCAGGGAAAAAATTGCGGAAATTCAGAAACGGCATCAGAGTTCTTCGCGAAGAACTTCGATGGGCGGATCAGTCGCGAAATAAAAGTCACAGTCGTCCTGGTCCACGGCTAATTATACCAAGTTTCCAAATTGTCATTGCATCATTACACAAATAAAATCAACCGGTCAATCGATCCCTCTTTTAAGATGAGTAACGGAAAGTATTGTTATCATTTTATTGGAGCTGTGATTGGTTGCCGGAAAGTCCGTGATAAACAAATTCAGTTTGGTGTCAAATTTGACAGAAGAGAACAGGCGCGGCAGCGCCCGTAACCTTTTAAAGCTTTATAAGAGCGCAGCAGCGCAAAAAATATTTTTTTTTTACAATTTTTTTTTTATAAAAACAGAAATCGTAGATCCGGAGCCGGATCTACGATTTCTGACAGAAACAAATATTTTTTTCGTCGCCAAAAAAATATATTTTTTTAAATCGGTTAAAAAGATTAATAACCAGTGTTTTCGGGGGTAGAATATGCGACTTGAGAATGGTGGTATAGGTTAAAAGGCGACATTTTGAGAAGAAAAAAAATTAGGGTCGATTTTGGCGATTTTCGGTCCGGAGCCGGATCTACGATTTCTCACAGAAAAAATATTTTTTTCGCCGTCAAAAAAATATTTTTTTCAACATCGGTTAAAAAAGGTTAATAACCAGTGTTTTCGGGGGTAGAATATGCGACTTGAGAATGATGGTATAGGTTAAAAGTCGACATTGTGAAAAGAAAAAAATTAGGGTCGATTTTGGCGATTTTCGGTCCGGAGCCGGACCTACGATTTCTGACAGAAAAAATATTTTTTTCGTCGCCAAAAAAATATTTTTTTCAAAATCGGTTAAAAAAGGTTAATAACCAGTGTTTTCGGGGGAGAATATGCGACTTGAGAATGATGGTATAGGTTAAAAGTCGAAATTTTGAAAATAAAAACATTTGGGGAATTGATTCAAAGTCAATTAAAAAAGGTTAGTAACCAGTGTTTTCGGGGGTACGTTAAAAATCGATATTTCGAAGAAAAAAATTCTGAGGTCGATTTTGGCGAAAAGTTTTTCAGATACGCGCGCCAGCGCGCGATTACCCTGGTAATTCTAAAAGACACCGGAATTTCTCATGGCTCTCCTAAAATACTCTGCCGTCGCAAAGCGTAAACGTAAAAAAATGTTACCCCAAAAACAGCTGTTCCAGGCTGAAAAGTAATCATAATTCCGGCATCAAAGTTTTCGCTCTACCTCCCAATATTCCGGAATATAGTCCGGTCAACTGATTATTACCTAAGCCACACGATAAAAGATACGCGGATTCGAGCTAATCGCAGGATAAAAAACGAATAAAGGGACGAACGCGAAATCGGAAAGTCGAGCACGGGCGAGGGTGAAGTGACCGGAGAGAACGTGGGAGAGAGAGAGGCTGGACTCCCTATTGGTACCGGGCATACCGGTGGGATTCGATGCCGCACGCTCTCGCGCGCACAATGGAATTATGCCCTACGTATTGGAACGATTCTATGGAACGTCCATCCCCGCCCTGGCTCCCTCCGCCCGGCGCCTTTCTCGCTGCTTCGCGCACGGGATATATGCTCGCTCGTAGGCTATACATATATCCCATACACGCGTTCCTCGCTCTGTACAACCGGCGTGGTATGTTGGATATGCCCGCTATGCCGGGGCCATGTTCTGGTTTTGATCCGTCCGCGAGATAAGATCGCCCTTTGTTATACGAAGGCTCGTGCCTTCGGGATCTCTCGTGCCTTCTGGAGAGTCGAAGGAAGAGAGGGAGATGGGGAAAGAAAGAAAAAGAGAAAGGGAGAGAGAGAGAGAGAGGGGCCTGACTCGCGTAGGTATAGTTTACTACGTTGTATATACTGGCTCCGCGGTCCAGCGTGAGCTATACTGCAAGGGAGTCGTAGCTGTGCCGTGGGTGTGTAGGCTTTCTTGCCGACAGCAGCAGCAGCAGCAGCAGCTCGTATGTACCGGAGACTCCTGGGGCAGAAGGATCACAAGGCGAAGGATATCGCCGGGGGCTTTTGAGTAGCTCGATCGACTGCCCGGCACAGGCCGTCCACGGAAATTCACATTAGAACTATGCGTGTAATCGTGAACTTTTCTGGGCGGGTCGTATACTCGAAACTCCTGCTTTAAGGCTTTCAGCTATCCGACGCGATTAATCGCTCCTTCTGGGGACTGAGGGCATGAACAAATTTAATTACATTATACTCGGCTATGGAAATTAATACGCAGATACTGGAAGCTCGTGTCTACGACATGTGAAATTTGATACTGAAATATTATGTGAAATTATAGTAATTTTATACATACAATTTTTTACCAAGTTTTCACGATGCCGTAACTCAATTTTACATCGTGCTTGTATTTTAATCGAATATACCGGATCACGAGTAAAAAAATCCCGGGACGGTATTGCAATTTTCCATAACATTTTATTAACAGTCCCTGCGGTTATCGTTCGTGAATCCTTTTGTGCTGTAATGGATTCGTAGTGGGGTAGATTGTCTTGCCGAGGCAGAAGGTTCGCGGGGCTCAGGATACGCCCGAAGTCTGGCCACACGCGAAATCGCCCTGGGCCCTCGGGTGCGGCTGCATCAGCTGCGCAGCACGGATTCCACCTACCAGAAGTCGCATTAAAACCGCGTAATCGGAAACTTTTCCGATCTCGACGGCTCCAGGAAGAAAGTATAAAACAGCGATACGCATAAAGATAAATAAAGCCGTTTGTCCGGTGGAACAACAACACTCGCGAAGACGAGGTCCGTTAACCCGCGTTCCCAATTGATTCGCACCTCTCGCGCGCGCCATGTGGAGAGCGAGAAGATATCTCTTCCAGGTCTTCGAGGGCGCCTTCGTCACGACGTGCTTCGTCATCTCTCACCACAGCGGAACGTGCACGTCGAGAGACTAACGCCTGGCGATAATCACCACACGATCAGCACGGAAGATTCGCCTTCTTTTACCATCCTAGCGATTTTTCCAACACTAAGAACACACGACCGGGTGGCAGGTAAATTGCACAGATAGATGTTGGAAAAATTGCTAGAACGACAGAATCAACCGAGTGCACTGTACCGAATGTGGCAATAATTACCAGCTGCTTCACTCCATGCGGTTCACGTTCAACGCCGTAGCGTTGCCATGTTTGCCGTGCAACACTCGCTGCTTTTTTTTTGTTTTTTCCTTCTACGGAAGAACATTTTTCCGATCAACAATTCGTGGCTGTCGATCGCGTACGTCAGGAAAAATCGAGGCGGAGAGATTTTCAATGGAGTCTCGCCTGGACGCGCGAGCGGCGAAGGGACGAGCGCGCTCGGTATACGTGCGACAGGACGTTCCCGTTAGCCTCGGAAGCGGCGCTGTATGCGAGTTCTTCGCGCCACCAGGCAAAACGCGCCGGCGGTGCATATAATACGCGGCTCGAAAGACGCGCGCGCGCTCGCGCGAGAGACGAGAGGCGAGAGAGTAGAAGCAGCTCGCGCTCGCGCACTGTACGAACTCTCACGTATAGGCATCTCGTTTGCAAAATGGCTATCATCCTCCCATGAAATCGTCGTTTGCTTCCAACCACATCAACGAACGATCTACCGCACCGCCGAGCAAAGGCTACGAGCAGCAGCAGCAGCAGCTGCGGACGCGAACCTCGCCGAGAGTGAGAGACGGAGCCTCTCGAGACCTTCGGCTCAGTCCTCCTCGGAACCGAGCGGATCGGAGGCGAACGCTGCTGTGCTTGGTCCATTACCACGATGGAAATCGATTCGGGATGCGCGTCCCACACCGGCTGTGCATGGTCTTCGCGCTTTTTTTTCCCCCCGGCACAATTCACTCCTGCTTTTCGCCCGGTCCTCTTTACGCCTATTCGCGCTTTTTCGTCGAATCGCAGATGCAACTTTACACTTTTTTTTCTTCTTTTTTTCTCAAGAAAATTGATATTCTGCTGTTTCGCTATTTCGCTGCTTCAACTACGCTATTTTGCCTGTACGAAAAATCTTATCAGAAGAACTGGAATTGATTTTTTTATCTCTCGCGCAATTATTGAAGAAAATTAATTTTGGAGCTCGAATGGAATTGAATAAAAATTATCTAAACTCGCGGATCCTCGGTTTTTTGCTCTTCTTCAATGTCGTTGATGCTGCTTCCATCGTCCGTATCGAAAATCTCATCAGATGGAATTTTGATCAATGCCGATTTTTTTCGCGATTATCAAATAGAATTAATTTCGTCACGCGAATGAAATTCCCATCATCATTCGCGGAGAGTCGAAAATCTTGTGCGACAAAGTTTACATCAATGTCGCTTTTTTCGCGATTGTTGGATAAAACTAATGCTTGAATCAAATTGAATGAAGACAATAAAAACCAACAGACTCCCAGTTTTTCGCCCTTGTTCAAAATCGCCAACGTCGTTCCCATCATAGTTCGCAGCGAGCTGAGAAGAAGCCGCGCGCTAATACCCGAGGTCCGGCCGTAGTAGTAGTAGACGGGATGCGCGCCGCGCGCGAGAGGGACCAGCGTGCAGAAGTTCTCGTCGCTGCGAGAGTCGAGGCACAGCCGTGGCATGGCAGCAGGGCATCGCGGAGATGCCCTGCCCGCGGGTGCAATGACCCAGCTGACCTTTGTACGGGCAGCGCGCGCTCTGGCTTGGCCTCTGCGCGCTGCCTCGGCTCTTGGCTCACGGCTTCGCCCGGTCCTCTGCCTTATATACCGCTTATACACCGATGCAGCGGAGGTTACATATATATGTATATATTATATATATATATATAACATTATGTATACGTATGGAGGACCTCGGGTTCGTCCTTCGCTTTCTTTCGGCCATTTAATCCGCTTCGAAAATCAATGACCCCCTGCGCCAGGCGGAAGTCAGAAAGTTTTCTTAAAATTTGCCACACGGATATCAGAACGAGCCGAAATGTCTCGGTTTTGCATTCCAAAAAATCAATGTCCTCCTCGCCATGCGCAAGTCAGAAAGTTTTCGTAAAATATTTGAAACGCGAATCAGAAGGAACCGAAATGTCTCGGTTTGGCACTCTGAAAAATCAATGACCTCCTCGCTATGCGCAAGTCAGAAAGTTTTCTTAAAATATTTGCTACACGAATCAGAACGAACCGAAATGTTTCGGTTTCGCACTCCGAAAATCATTGACCTCGCGACGCGGAAGTCAGACGGTTTTTTTTTCATCTCCGGCACACGAATAACGAGCCGAGATGTCTCGGTTTCGGACTGCGAAAAATCAATGACCTCCCCGCCACGCGGAAGACGGACATTTAATTTTCTAAAATTCGCCACTCGGATATAACGAGTCGAAATGCCCTGGTGTTCTCGGACTCCGAAAACATTTGGAAATGTTTTCAAGCCCGAACGCGGCTATTGCGAGCTTCTCGGAAATCTTACGCCTTTTTGGGGAGCAATAAAACAAGAAAATTAAGAACAACCGTCTCGATGACAGTCGCGGTTTCGTTCCCACGTAAACCTGAAATACGGCAGATCCACGAGGTGACGGAACGTCGAGGCTGAGTATGACACTCCGGTGTGTATATAGCGCAGTATATATACGTAAACGCGTTTTGTGCTACGTGAGCTCGCCGAGTTGATGGGTACGCGCCCGCCACCAGCCACCTCTCGAAGCGAGGCGCTTTTAATGACGCTATAAAAATCTGGCGGTCGTTAGATAAAGCTAACCCTCGTTGCAGCGGCCGCGAGTCACACTTCTTTTATTTTTTTTTACCTTTTTTACTTTTTTCATTTTTTTTATTTCGGTGCGCTGACCGCTCGTCGTCGTCATGCGGGGCGAGAGAGCGCGGAGATTGTTATAGGATCACAGATTTGATTCCACACGCGGTAATTCTTTTTCTCGTTAACCGCGGGGCCCGGCGACCTCGTTCTCGGACTTTGCCGCGCGATCCTCTCGTAATCGCCGCGCATCAAGTCCTACTCAACGGCGTTTAATTAATCTCGAAAGCAGGACACGTCCTCGTGTGGCCGGGGATTTAATTGATGACGCGGTGTAATCGCAGTCGAAAGAATCGAGCTGCCTTCAAAATAATTTCTTTCAATTAATTTTTCACTAATTTTTTCGGACATTCGTGTACCTAATTATTCTAATTATCGGTTGGGTCATATAAATTCCCAAGCCGAGATTTAATTGACGACCGCATCATCCATTTTTGTATCAATAGTACATTAATTTTTTTAGACACGTATAGTTATTCATATAATTTATTAGTTTATTTAAATGTTAACTTTTTCTGCAAATTTATATCTTAAAACATTTTCATTTATTAAAGATGACGCGTCGTATCAACCATTTTGGTTATTTAAAGCATTCAACTCGCGAACTACCAGTTACTCAAATTTTTACGTAACAAACGACGACTGTGAAATTGGACACGTTCAGTTGCGCTGCTTCTGCATCATCAGGCTATCGTGTAGCTTCAATCTTGTCCGGTTTATCGAGACTTGCATAGCGAGCCGAATTTCTATGCAAGTCATCGTTCGGCTCGTTACTCGAAACTCCCGATGCCGATGCTTTGGGCTCGTCAACACGAAGTAATCGCCTCCTCTCGCGTGCCTCGCCTGTGCATGAACAACTGCTGTACTGAAATCCGTACATGCCGATGGAGTGGTGTACCACTGCACGTACAGCAGGATGTGTATTCACCGCGCGTTCCCATGGGTGAATCCTCGTCATCGTAAACGCGCAATGCAAACCTGTTGCGTCCGCTCATATCGCGCCCTGTCTGTCCGACTCCCTCATCGTTTCCAGCACATCGTATATACTGTATTAGCACGCTGCGAGAGATGAGCTGTGCGCTATGATCCAGCGCACGTAATATACGGCCGGTATTCTACACCCCACGTATGGTTCGTATTAGTCGCTCTTGCGGCAGTTTCGCGTAATGACGAAAACAAACACCAAAAATCGATTGCTCCGAGAGGAGGCCACGCTAAGTCGCTATTTTACGGGATGAATCTGTAATCAAGAATAACAGGTTGACGGTAATTAAAAAAAAATTAACTCAAGATTCGTGGACTGCGAAATTCCGGGACGGTCACTTCCATGTCACCTGTCGAGTTAAATTGGTGAAGAATAAATATGCTCTAGGTCTGCAACCTAGAGAGGCCCTGGCTTAAGTATTTTCATTTTCACGTGACGTCACCCAATACACGGGACATTTTACGATCAACGTAACTGTCGTCGTTCGCGCCGGATTCGTCTAAAAAAATAGTGGCCCCATTGGTGTCGCCTTTATTTCGTTCATCTGCAGAAAAACCATAAAAAGCCCCCGGGTTATGCCGATTATGGAGACACTTTTAACCTTTCGAATTGTGATAAATTGTCGCGTATTCGTCAATCCGTTACGATAGATTTAATCTCCGACAGTTTCTTCGGACAGTGTCGAAAATTACTCCCTCTTTGTCTGCTCCGCTCGACACGGGACTGTTATTAATTGGCGTCGTCACTTGCGAATCGATGAGAATTCCGATGCCTCGCGTTGCGAATTTTTATCTCAATGGATTCTTCTCTTGTCTCCTTTTCCTCGGCTGCCCGTCATTTTCTTGATTATAAAATAAAGGTACGTGCCAAGCGATGCGAGCGAGCCGCAACTCTCTTCCTGGCGTTCATTCGAGGCAACAGCCAGTGTACCAGAAGGCGTTAGCCCGCGCGTCGAGCTAACGGTGCGCGGATAAACCATTAGCGAGTTACGACCTGGGATGGGAGCTGCTGCTGCCGCTGCTGCTGTTTCTACAAGACGATGGTCCGAGACGAGCGATGGGCTCCTCGCGGAAGAGGTGAATGCCAGCCAACTCGAACCTCGCCTCTGGGACGTCTCATCATCTTCTCGTCGTCGACGTCGTCGTATTCTTCGATAAAGTCCCGCTCGTTTAATGATTCTGATGCAGCGGCAACTCCAATAAATTCAACGAAACCAAGCTCATTAATTTCCAGGCCACAGGGAGTAATGGATTTTTGCATTTCTCGACTCGATTTCTCGATTTTTGCGTTGTCGACTTTCGTTACGCAGAAAAAGTAATGAAAAAAAATTAAAACAGAATTGAAGATCACGAGCCATATTTACACCAAACCATAACAGACCGGTTCGTATTTTATGAGGAAGACAAACGCACTCCGAGGATTGTCGAGTAAAACGAAATTAAAAAATCAAAGATTTAAGTAGGCTAATCACACGCGCTGGTGCGCGTGCCTGAAAACTAGGCTTTGCGTCGCTGCGTTGTTATAAAGCTTCAAAAGGTTACGGGCGCTGCTGCGCCCGGCCACTTATGTCACATTTAACACCAAACTGAATTTGTCTACCTTTTCTGGAAACTGGACTTTTCTGGCGACCAATCACAGCTCGAATAGAACGATGACAATTCATACCTTTACTCATGAACCTTTTAAAAGAAGGACCATCGTTCTCAAGTCGCATATTCTGCCTCCGAAAACACTGGCCACAAATCCTTTTTACTTGGTATGAAAAAAATGGCGACGTTCTATTTGTCAGAAACACAGCTCCGGCAACGGACACAAAATTACCAAAATCAAACTCAGAAATATCTTTTTACATAATATCAACTTTTAACCTATACTAGGCTGATCATTGACGTATTGTTGAGTGACGGAAATATATAATTCTACAAATAAAACATTAAACTTTTTTGTTGATTCTGACCTAGAATAATGATCGACATTCAATCTGCCGCAGTTCTAAATGGTTTGTCTTTGCGTACTAACCAAACGAAACCAGGACTTTCGTCTGCTCGAGGCCTCTCGAAATATTTGGTGAACATACGCGGCCAGCGAGGAAGACAAACACACGCACCTCATACTCGACAATACCGGCTTTTTCTCGGTGCGCGAGCTCTCGCGGTCACGTCCAACCTCGAGAGATCTACGCGGGCAGATCCTACAGTAGGCCACCTCAGCACTGCACGCGCGATCGGGAGAGTAAAATTCATCGTCACGCTAGCTTGAGCACGAGATCCTGTTCCTGGATGCGTGCGTGCATAGGGGGATCTCGCTCGACGAGACTCGACGGGCTCTTTTCCACGATCTTGAGCTACGACTTTTGCGACTGCGGGTACAAACGGTTTGAACCACTTTACGAAATTCGTGTAGGCCCGAAAAAAACACCACTGGGTATAAATTGCATGACCTTAAACGCCGATTTTTCTGATTGCGGTACATCGACTTGAACCGCTGCACGAAATTCGGATAGGTCTATTAAAAAAAAAACTGGGTATGAATCTCAGAATCTTAAGCGCCGATTTTTGTGATCGCGGCACATGAACCACTTTACGAAATTCGGGCAGGTCTGTTGTGGAAAAAACTCCGGGTATAAATTAGCGAAAGATTAAAGGCGATCGCGTGGTCGTCGGCAAGACCGTCGTCTCACGGGTTACGCGGAAAGGATGGAACAAATCTTTTTTTTTCCCTCCAAATATCACTTTTTCAATCCGCATCCCCAAGTTGAAATTGGACTGAAGCCGTTTCGCGGGCTCTCGGCGCGATAGAGGAGAGTCCGGAGAGCTAATGGTCATTCGTTCGGTCGAGTCGAGTCCTCACGGAACTACGAGGAACACGTGAGACCGCACGGTGGCTACTTTGCGGTCACGTGAATTACAACAGACTTCATTTCGAGAGCCGGTGCGGTATCGCTGTGCTTTAGACATTGCCACACGTGTATATATATTTCCGCGGGCTCGAGGAGCCGCATAGCCAGGCCTTGAGACTGATGGGACAAGCACAGCATCCCAACCGTTCATTTTTTTTTCCTCCTCATTCTCTCTCCTATATATTTCTCCGTTTATCTAGCCGCCGTTGCTACTTATCCGGCCGGTCGTGCGGAGGCAAAGTAACAGGTGCTGAGCATCCGGATAGTCCATCTCCTCGTCGGCTCGGACACTCGGCGCGGCCGCGAGAGTAGGAAACGAGGAGGCGAGTCCCAACAACGAGGACGGCACGCGAGGAGGCCGCACGTACATAGATGGCACTCGCGGAACTGTGTGGAAGGAAGAAATGCGCATCGCGTATTCCGGGCAATGCGCAACTTCGTGAAAATTAGCGACGAGACACGGAGTCCGTGCGTTATTATGTATAGCATACGACCTGGGAGTGTCGGCCACGTCGTAACGGCGACTCGAAACCTCGCGGTCGACGTTTAACGACCCTCGGCCATTTGGGAAAAAGGTAAAAGGCGCCGGGAAAGAGGTGAAGCGCACGCGGATGCCAACTGCTTGCAGGCCAAGGCGCAACGGCTACTGGACGAGAGGCGAGAAAATTAGGTCCAGTGTGGAATCTCAGTCGTCACGGCGGTGTATAATTGACGCGGCCGCCGCAGACGTCCGGTGCAGAGGAGAAAGGATAAATGGTACATTCTTTCGCACTTTACAGCGAATTTGTACTTTTGTTAAATGTAAATGTCATCACGAATTTGAATTAATTCGTGGCTATTTTGAAATCGACGAAACGGCAAAATTAATTTGTCCAGTTTAAGCAAAGAGAAAGTTCAGGATTTTTTGCTCGTTTGTAATATTTTTTTCCCTGTTTTAACAACTGACAGTGAAAACGATAAAAATCAGTTCAAGAATTTCAAAGAAAAATTCACAATTGTCATTATTTTTAGCGTATGTAATTTTCTTAACCATCTCGTCGCTGTACCCGCAAAGTGCCCGATGCCAAGACCGGCAGCCTCGGCCTCCGAGCTCGACTCGTGTAGATCCCGGTAGAAAAGTAGTCGAGGGGGCCAGAGCCAGACGCGGTGGAAAATTATATCACACCGCATCTCCCGGGACCGGAGGACACGAAGGACAAACCGCACGGGTCCCTACGAATTGCGCATACCTAATGAGCACGAGTGAACGAGCCCCACCACGGAATATCTCGTGTGGTCGGGAATTGTGGCATTTTTGCTGCGTTCGGAAGACTTTTCTTCGTGTTCTTCCTCGTCTTCTTCGTCGTCATCCTCGACTATCCCACTTCTCGTTGCGCTTCGCTTTAACGAGCCTCGATTAATTAGCTCTCTTTCCGCTCGACTGAGCGTCAATCGAAGGACCTTGGACACGCGAGCGTTTCAACGTCGCCCTCGTCGGACCCGTCGCACTAACGCGCGCGCGCGCGATAAAGTTGTATGTGGTACACCACCCATAAGTTTGTATGCACATAAATATATTATATATGAATATATCGGCGAGCACGCGTGGCCGAGAGTATAAATTATGCAACCTGCCCGGTGCACGCGGTAGTCGGTAACTTGATTTACGGTTTTTAATAAGTTTTGCAATCGCCCCGATCGGCCGCTTCGTCGCCGAACGTCGTCGTCGTCGTCGTAGTCGTCGCTTCGGCACTTTTTCCCCTTCCCACCGCCGTCGTTATCCCGAGACCTGTCCGTTGCAATTCACATAGCGCAACCAAGTACCGGGTAATTTATTATCTACACGTAATTATCTTATTTTCGCTATAATTATTCGTGTTTACCCGAACCATTTCTTTTTTTTCACGCCGTAATTACACGCGAAAGGTTCGAGCCTCGAACGTAATATTATCGGCGACTTCGCGGACGTGATTTTTTTTTACGTTTTCCGGTTCCAGTGTCACGTACTTTCGCCGAGAAAATTGAGCATGCAATTTAGTCTCGATACACATATAGTTCTATTACATTTACTGTTACAGCAATTCGTGTATTAGAGGCGAACGGGAACAGGAGAATCCAGTGAAAATTACCGCATATATCACGGAGAAATTCCCGTAGGTTTTGGCGAAATTAAATGACAGTGATACAAACTCGCTACAGATTCTGGTGTCATAACGTCGTCTGTCAAAAACTGCCAGCTTAAACGACATTTTTTATCATAAATATAGAAACAAGTTTCATAAATCTGGCGCGAATTCAGGCTATTATATTTTCGAAATTAAGGTTAATGTCGCTCTCACTTTTTCACAGCTGACGACAAAATCCCGCCAGGTTTTACGGTAATCTTTGGTACATACGTTTGATAACTCGTGCCGTGTCTCTCGCGCGCTCGTGTAAAACGCGTCTGATGAAGCGCAAGCCACTGTGTTTGTCGAGCCACTCCTGCCCTCTCCACTCTCGTTTCGCGCGTTAATTAATTATCTCACAAGCGAGGCGCGATGACGCCACCGCGCGTCGTGACGTCTGCGTCGGCCGGTCGCGGAGCCCGACGATCGTTCGCTTCTTTTACCGTTCGCCGCGCCGAATGACAACCGGACTGCCACCAACCTATATATGTTGTACATATTCGTGCTCGAAAATGCCGGCACGAAATCTCACGCCAGACCTTCAGCCGCAGGAACCGAAACGCGTGGCGAAACTACACGACGACTGAACTTCCCGAAAGGCGAGGCGAGACTTCACAAAATTACTCGCCTCATCTTGCGTGCGATATCAGTGCTGCGTGCATCACACATTACGCTCTCGGTATAGCTCTTTCGTGCCGCTCGAAGCCTCGGCGCCGCGGCTCTCGGGTCTCTTTGCGGTGCCAAATAACGTATAACTCACCTTACGCTCCTCGGCCACAGGAATTGAAACGCATCGCGAAAAATGACGACCGGCCTTCTTGGAAGGTGAGGCGAGACTTCATACAAATTGTTAATTTCCTCTCGTTCGCAATATCAGAGTTGCGTACATGACATATTCTGCGGCGGCGTCACAGCCCTCCCCCCATGGAAAAAAAGTATACTTGAAAGTATAGTCCATTATATATCTCGGATATATAAAAATTCATATTATATATTGTTTATATATCTTATTATATATCCGAGATATAGAACTTTCTGCCGCATTATATATTACGTATTTATATGAAAAATATATACACAATATATACCGCATATATCTTTTTTGAATACCAAATATATAATAAAAATATGTTGAGCACATTTTTTATATATAAACATATACATGATTTATACTCAGCATAAATATGAGATACATATTAGGTACTTAATTCATGTCTAATTCATGTCGTGTGTGTTCATGTGTGTTCATGTGTGTTCATGTGTAATTCATGTCATGTGTGGATATATTCTCTATGTACTTCTTGTCTATAGAAATTGTATCTTTCATACATTTGTTATATACAGGGCTTCTTTGATTCATAGACGCGGAATATATCGATAATATATTCTTCACAAATTCGCTACATACATCAAATACATGTATGTTACATCCATTATATATCCGTCGGATATATCTCTCTATATAATAAAAATATCTCGCCGCCGCCGCCGCCGCCGCCGCCGCCGCCGCCGCCGCCGCCGTCAAGGGGCCCTTGGGCCTGAATTTTTCTAAGTCCTCCAAGGGGCCCTGGGGCCTGAATTTTTCTAAGTCCCTTAAGGCCCCCTATTCTGGGTATTATAAAATACCCAGATATATTATCTCTATATTGTAAAAAGATCTCGATATCTTTTATATTCGGACATAGGCCCGCCATGACTTGGCGGGCCTATGTTTTTGGAAAAGCGCTAAGAAAAATCTGGTATTTCGGAGTCTATGTTTTTGAAAAAGGCCATCGAAAGATCCGCGCTTGGGGGCCTATGTTTTTGGAAAAGGGCTTAGAAAAATCAGGCCTTGGGGGATTTATGGTTTTGGAAAATGAAAAACGGACATGTGAGCGCGCGAACGAGGGATAGGGGATCTGAGGAACGGAAGGGGGGTCCCGATGGATATGGATTCTGAGCGATGGGAGGGACGTCCGGAGGGATAGGGGTTCTGAGGGATGTGGGTCCCGTGATAGGTAGGATTAAATTATGTAGGGTTAAGTTAGGTAGGGTTAAGTTAGGTAGGTTTAAGTTAGGTGATTTTTCTAAGCTCCATGGGGGTTCCCGAGGGATAGGGTTTCCGATTGCAGGGGTTCCCGAGAGAAAGGAGTTCCGAGTACGAGAGTTATCGAGGCATAGGGGTTCGGAGTATGGGAGTTCCCGAGTATGGAGGTTCCCGAGAGATGGGAGATCCCGACGGATAAGGATTCCGAGTAACGGGGTTCCCGAGGGATAGGGGTTCCAAGTATGGGGGTCCCGAGGGATATGGATTTCAAGTATGGGAGTCCCGAGGGATAGGGGTTTTGAGAGATGGGGGGTCCCGAGGGATATGGATTCTGAGGGATGGGAGGGACGTCCCGAGGGATAGGGGTTCTGAGGGATGGGGGTCCCGAGTTAAGTAGAATTAAATTAAGTAGGGTTACGTTTGGTAGTGTTTAGTTAAGTAAGTAGTAGTTAGGTAAGTAGGGTTCTGTTAGATAGGGTTAAGTTAGGTAGGGTTCTGTTAGATAGGGTTAAGTTAGGTAGGGTTCTGTTAGATAGGGTTAAGTTAGGTAGGGTTAAGTTAATCAGGGTTAGGTTAGGTAGGTTTAAGACGCTGAGGGGGGGGGGGGGGGCGCGCGAAGCGCGCAGGGGGCGAAGCCCCCTAGTATCAGATATATAGAGGATATAGAACTTTTTGCCGCTATATATAGTGGCCAAAAATTATATATCCGTTATATATCTGAAGTATACTTAATTTCCATGGGGGTCGGGTCACTTTGGTTCCGAGCATATATAGTATACCCATACGGAAATAAAGTATATGCGAGATATATAAAATATGTATTCCAGATATAATAAGATCTATTTTTCCGAAAAATTGTATGTGTCGCATCTACTTTTGGATGTATACGAATTCTATGCAAGCAAAAAGTAGATCTACGATATGTTCAAAATGTATTTTTATTATATTTTCGTCCCGAAAGTTGTACACTCCCGATACATTTTCGTATATACTTCTTTTTCGTAGGAGCAACCCATATTACGTTCGATCCTCCGCCAAGTGAACTGAAGCGCATGGCGAAAAATGATGTCTGATGGACTTCCCGGAAGGTGAGGCGAGACCTCACAAATTACTCGTCTCCTCTCGCGCGCGGTATATCAGAGCTATACGTATACATCACACATTACGGTGTCTATGGCTCTTTCGTGCCACTCGAAGGTTTGAGCGCTGCGGCCCTTGGGTCACTTTGGTGCCAAATAAAGCATAAGCCACCTTACCCACCACCGAACCCTCCATACGTGTATCCCAAAGTCTCTCTTGGGCTGTGGAAGCCACAGCAGCAGCGGCAGCATCGGTGGCCGGGAATCGCGCCGGTCTCGTGTGTGCTCCGCTCGCACGTATGAGGGAAACGTCGCTAATGGGGGTAATGGCACGTTGTACACCCCGCGAGTATAATGCAAGTGCCGCGCGACGAGAGAAGCGTGGAGAGGGCGCGCGCTGCTTGGACCTCTCGATCTCGGGCTAATAGGATCGACGCGGGCAGAGAAAAGAAGGAGGTAATGACGGCATTAATATCGTGAAAGAGCGTAAGAGGGGCCCCTCAGTGTCGGCTCGACACGATATTGCGCGAATCTCGCTTTTTCCTTTTTTTCTTTTTTCTCTTCCTCGTCGGGAGGAAGCGAAGCGAAACCCTTCCGTCTCTCTCGCGTTCGGTGGAACGTGAATTCGCGAGGGCGCGAGAAGTGAGCCGTTATGGGCACCACGAACATATATATCCGTACGTTACCACGTTCTATACTCGAGGGGGGAAGAGGCACAAGTGGGGCTCTCAATAAACTCAAATTGCATGCCTTCTTAGGCGATCCACGATCGAGGCGAACTCGCTCGGGAGTGCACGACGCGAGCACGTCGACGCCGTGCTCGCTGGCATCACCTGGGGTCGCGCGAGGCCCCCGGTGCCTCCATCGGACGACCTGCGGAGGCTCCGACGCGGCCACGTGCGTGCTGCAGGTAATTTAATCGGATTTTTTAACATTTAAAAAATTCTCGCTCCTTTCCTCGCGGTCGACGCGCGGGCGGCTGGAGGAAATCTGGCTCTTCCGTCATTCGGATTGGTTATCGATTTATTATTTTCATCACGAGAATAGACGCGAGTTCACTCGACGAGGTCCCCGGTGCACAGTACGAGGTCTGGGATGCGGCCACGTGCGTGCTGCAAGCAATTTAATCGCATTTTTTCACATGCACAAAATTCTCACTCGTTTCCTCTTCCACCCTGGGGTGATTAAATAAAGGAAATCTGCGACGTTGCTCCTCCGTCATTCGCATTGACTATCGATTTATTCCGATGATCGTAACTGATCCGGAGAGCGGCGACCGTAAATTACTACAAGCCTTCGTTTTTGTCAATGCCAGCGTTGAGGATTTGTCTGATCGTGAATAGTACATTGTGTGACTAGTGCGCGAAGTAGGCGATTCACGACGAGTGCGAAGTTTGCCGCCCGAGCGAAGCGAGGGCGGCAATCACACGAGTCGTGAATCGCCTACGTGCACGTGTCACACATACTATTTTTTTAAATACGTGCGTGCGAAGTTCGTCTTCGAGTGCCTGCGTAGCGAGCGCGAAGTAGTCGATTTTCGCATGTTATTGGAGAGTTTATTCGCACACTCCGAACAGTGTGCGAATAAATTCTCCAATAACATGCGAAAATCGACTATTTCGCGCCCGCTACGCAGGCACGAGAAGACGAACTTCGCACGCACATATGTCAAAAAAATCATTTAATCAATGTGACACTTTTCGAAGTAATGAAGAGAATTTTTGTTTTTCTGCGCAGACTATCTGCCGGGATTTAAAGTGAGCAAAAAAATTATCGAATAAGTTGTGAAATGTCATAAAGAATCGCGCAATTGTGTAATGGCTAAAAAGCAATTAACAAAAAAAGACAAGTTGATTCGTCGGCGGAGTAAATCGGCATCAATCCAGGTGTCACACTTGACCAATTAACAAAACAATCAAAAGCCCCGAGCGAAATATAATTTCGCCTCTTTAGAGTACGCAGATTAATCCCGCTGATAAGGCCCGGCAATTTTTTGCAACGCGTACTTCAACCAGCAGTTTATCCCCAAAGAAACTAGCTTCTTGCTTCTTCATTAACGACTTCATTATTTTCTCTCCCCCCCCCCCCCCCACTCCCGAGTTAAAAAAAAAACAAAAGTAATCCACAGCGCTGCAGGAAGTTTTATTGTCGCGAAAAAAAAAAAAAATCTCGAGAGCGAAAATCTCGGCTCTGCAGCATTGTGGACCAGAAGTCGAGCACCAGCCGCAGTATGCATCTCGTGTTCTCGGTTGTCCTCTCATCGCGTCGAGCGTCTGCAACGCACAGTCGTCGTTGTCGTCGTCGGCAGCAGCAGCAGCAGCAGCAACAGCAACAGCAGCAGCAGCAATTGCCTCTCTACGTTACTGTTTCAGCCGTGGCGAGCGCTATATATCGTATATAGTAGTAGTCGGCCGGGCCGGTGTCCTTTTTACGTGAATTCTCTCACGATCCCGCGTGCTCTCGGGTTGCGCTCGCGCTCGCGCGCGTTTGTAACATTAACGTCGGGGCGTAGAGAGAGCCGAGATATCTCGGCTACTTCATCGCTCGCGCGTCGCTCGCGCTTTGTCCTCAAGAACACGGCCGTGTAAATCATGCGCGAGAACAGGTCTCTCGGTGTATATAAAAAAAACGCCATCCTCCTCGTTTCCGTCGCTGTCGAGCGAGATACACGGAAATTTCGTGGATTTCGAGGGGTCCGAGAGCCGCGCGTACGTCTCGACTCCGCGCGACTGCTTAATTAGCCGATAAAACGGCTAATTTTTTCACGCGTCGTTTTTTATTGCTCGCGAAATCGCAGCGACTGAAACGACGAGGCCTGGGGAAATTCACGTTCTCGCGACGCGCACGGCTAATTTTCGACCAGGCGCTTTCTGATCTCTCTCTCTCTGTCTCTCTCTCTCGCTCAGGTGGCGGCTCGCGGCTTACAATTACCACCGCGTGTATCGCGAGAGGTCCGACCGACGCACGGTAGCTCGGTCGCTCTCCTCCCGGAATCTCACCTGGCGAACTCGTCGGGCACACGAAACGCGAGAACACGCTAATGCGCGGGTATTACAGGAAAGTATTACTTATATATCTAGACGCGTTTCTTGCCGCGCGAAGGCTTACGATTCTCACAAAGGTCGTCGTCGGCCGCCCGCTCTCTCGGCGTTCGAGTGAATTATACAATTATCGACGATTTTGTACAGCGCCCGATAGCGACCGATTGTAATGACCCCTGTGCCACTTTCGCCACTTCCAGCGCGACCTGGCGCCTCTTTCGAGTCTTTTTTTTACCATTTCAAATCGTATACCCCAAGGACAATGAGTAGAAAAAAAAAATCGGTAATTTCCTCAGGCGTCATTAATAATGACGATAATATTAATAATTGCAGGCACCGCTTCGGGCCGCTGTATAAATTATTTCGAGACACGCGGTTCGTAAAATTTTCGAACGCTCCGTTGCGAGAAAAAAAAAGCTGTACATGCGTTACATTATGTCATTACGACTTGTAACGTAGCCCCGAGCGTATTGCACGACCAACAGCTATTCGGTGTTATTAGCGCCACCGTATTACACACACGACGAAGGCGACGCGGGAATCACTGGCGACCGAAGTCGTTGCGTGTGTGTTCAGAGGGTCATGCAGTGTGAGTTGCGGAGTGACCACCTGCTCCGGTCACCCCAGGCACCGTCGAAATCCCGGATGCCCCGCGGGATCAGCGCACCCGACGTCTCGGCCTCGCGGTGGCTTTTTCGCCCTGCGGACTATCGGGCGGCGCACATGCGAGCAACAGGGGTGGCCACGGCACCGGCGGGACTGGCTGCCTATGTAACTTCGTCCCCGGTGCACCCCGCGTGTATATATATATATAGCATCGACTCGCGCGGTCTCCGGAGGAAATCCTGACAGTCATGGGAAACGACGAAAAAGCCATGGCGAAGTGAGACTGCGAGGGGAGACCACGAACCGCTAAGTGGTCGGTCTCGATAGGCTCACGGCCTCTTGGCCGTATGGTACGCGAGAAACGGGAGACACGCGGGCACGTCGACCGAATTTGTCACGTTTCGAACTTCCGAGCGAAGTAGCCACGACACACACGGGGCGAGCGAGAGTTTACGTGGGTATTGCGACCCACGACTCTCTTCTGGAGAGAAAGAGAGAGAGAGAGAGAGAGAGGGAGAGCGTCGCGTCGTCCAGCCTTGACTAATTCTCGTGCGAACGCTGGAAATCTCCGCGAGCCCGAATTTCTTCGCGAGACACCGCGACCGCGATGAAAAAATTGCGATAACAATTTAATTCGGTGTCGGTCTGGAAAAAATGAATTTTCACGGTCTGTGAGTCAGTGACAATATATTTTGTGAAAATGCTATGCAGTAACTAATGTTTGTCTGTGCAATAATATTTGTTTATGAAACGCATGACCACATCGTGTTGATGCGAAATTAGTTGACAAATTATCGGGCTATCTCTGTTTCAATGTAAGATACGCAGTGAACCAATTTTGAAGAAAACACAATTTTCAATTGGAACCTTGGAAAATCGATTTTTCTTCCTAATCGCAAATTCCTAAAAAAAAACGGTCTTTCACTATGTCATCAATCAATTCCACAAATACCCACCCAAAGATTATAAGTATCTTCGTACCGAAAGTTTCAAGGCCTCGAAGACTCCACTCCCACACCGTCCCTCGGTATAGTTTCGTCCAAGCCTCTCGCGGTCTCGACAAAAATAACAAGAGGAATAATCCGAAGATCGGGGACAGAACTCTTTTGCATATCGGTCCGACTCCTCGTGCTCTCTCGCGCTCGCGATAGATAGATGCGATGCATCGATAACGCGCGGCGCCTGCACAGCGTCCTCCTCCCCCCCCCTTCCTCCCTCCGCCCTTCGTCCACCGCAGTCCGTGCAGTACCCGCGACATGGCTGGACCTCAAGGGAAGCAGTTGAACGCGACGACTGCGACGACGAGTCACAGAGAGCTCGAATTCTCCTCCTCGTCGCGCTATCCTCTCCTTCCCGCGGCTGGTGCAGAGCGAGAGCAAAGTCTGCGATACGCTATGTGCATATAGCCTCGATGGCCAGCAGCAACAGCAACAGCAGCAGCAGCAAACCAGCCGAGATGGCAGGGGCAGATGGCGCGAAGATCCGACCATTGTTTGCCTCCTGACAGCGATAAGTTCACAATAAAGTTACATTCGCTCCCAAGTAAGTTCCTCCCGTGTCGTCTCAACCGGCATCGTCTTCCCTCTCCATTATCCGCGGTGTCGTCGCGTCCTCCTTACTCCTCCTCGCTCGCGGTGCCGCGCGCTGCCTCGCAGCAGCAGCGGCGGCGGCGTCGCGTTATAGGGAGGCTCGCTCGTTCTCCACGTGCGGAAGGCGACGGCGAACCCCCTTGGCGAAGGAGCAGCGGCAGTATATACCCTCTATCACCCCCGCGCGATCCTCCAATGTGGTATACACACTGGCGATAACCATAACTCTCTTTGCACCCGGGCGCGCGCGTTCGCTTCTCGCTCGCATTCGCCGTCCTCGGCTCTCCTCCTACGAAGCCGAAGACGAAGAAGAAGAGGAGCAGGAGGAGAAGAAGAGAAAAAGAGAAATAAAAATTAAAGAAGGAGAATCTCTTTCCCTTCTTCCTCTTCTTTCCCGGCTTCTTCTTCTTCTTCTTCTTCTTCTTCTTCTTCTTCTTCTTCTTCTTCTTCAATTCCTCTCATCCTCCTTCTTTAAGCCTTTGGCTGCTTCTGCTGCTGCTGCTGTTGCTTCTTTCTTTTGGCAACCGGCTATTCGCCCGATTGTTTTCCGCGAGTCTCGTTGTTCCTGTTGTCTCTTATCCGCGGCCGCGCGGCGCGTCGGAGGCAGAGCGAGCCAGACTTTTGGCTGCGGCGGGGGCCGAAACGCGCCGCGTCCCGGGCAACGACGACAAGCGCGCATTTTCGTCGCTGAAATTGTATACCCGAGCCCTCCCTGTGTCTTGCAGGCCGTATAGCGTCCTGCAGCCGTTGTGACCGCCGCCGCCGCCGACGCCGCCCGAGAGTCTCCGGAATTCATGAGACAAAATTGATGATTACGATGTCCACCCGCACGCCCCGAGCACTTGGTATATATGCCCGTACTGCATACACAGCGACAGAGTGGACAAAGAGCCTGGCGATCGCACTCTTTGCGCTTCCTTCTTTCTCGGACTCTGTGTGCGTATATGTTGCATGTATATAGGTATAGATACTAACCGCTGGCTTCGTCTTCCTTGACAATATGGATTCGCCGGGGCTATACTCGGCTCTCGCACAAGCCAGAAAGTATTTCGACTCTTTTTGCTCCTCTTCTCGCTTCTCGTAAAGCACCGTGGAAGGAAACATTGGCTTTTACAAGTACCCGCGAGGTATGGTATTTCGTATGTATCATTGTATATCATGAAAATAAATTTTTCCTCAGGTGGCCGGAAGGTCCTGGTTTGATGGACAACGGAAAAAAGTTTAGTGGTAAATATTGTATATGGGTACCTTCGATAGGTCGGTGGGGGTATGTGGTACATTTTTCTTTCACACTGTGAAGTGAATAATTAGAGCGATAGAAGAGAGAGTTTTATTCGGAGAAATATGAAATGACAGCTTGTGTCGATAAATATATAAACATGTTTTAATTCTTAAATTGGGTTTGAAAATCATTGGCTGGATATTATTTAAGACACCAGACTACGGCAAATTTGTTCTCTTCATTTTTTCATTTTCTGAAAGATGCATGTGTTAAGAATGCTCTCACCAAATTTTGTAAAGAAATTCGTAAAATTGACGGAAATACAGCATTTTATGTGAAACCGTTCCAAACGCACGACCGCACCGAGCGGCAAACGTGCATCCGAAAAAAACACGCATGACGGTTGTTTGCATGCACAACACGGAAAAAATAAGGAATCTCCGGATGCCGAGGAACTGTTCTATGCCTGAAAAACTTTTGCACATACGTCAAATTTGACACCAAACCGAATTTGTTTACCACAGATTTTCCTGACAACCAATCTCACAGCTCGAACAGAACGTCGACAATGCTTCCCGTTACTCATGAACGTTTTAAAAGAAGTATATTTCGTCAGTACCGACTGTATCAATAATCTATCTCATCCCCAGTAACTGAAAAATCCATATCTCCCCGCAGTGTCGCTATAAAATTCAAATAACATCGCAATAACCGACACCCACGACCCGCGCCGCTTTCCCCCGAAATTTAGGAGCCGTTCCTCCGCTCCTAAATTCTTCCGCCCTCTTTCTCGTACTCCGAATAGCACCGCGGCGGCTGTGGCTACGGCGGAATATCACGTTGCCCGACACGCGGTTCGCGCGCAAGCTCGCGACCGCGTCCAGGAGGGTAACGCCTCCCCGTCGGGATAATGGTCTTTACTCTTTACTGCCTCTCGTTTGTCACGCTTTTGGCCCGGACGCTCGGCTACGCTCTCCGGAGTTCCGTTCCACGTTCCGAACTCGCGCGGCGCGAGCCAACACGACTGTCACGAGAATAAGGTGACCGTCTCTCCGCGTTGTCCCCGACCGCTCGTCCTCGCTGTCCTTACGCCCCCGCGCGCGCGCGCGCAATGAAACCGCACGTACAAGGAATGAAAAGTCTCACTTCCCACATCCACCCCACCCCCTCATCTTCCCCTCCCCACCCACCGTATATGTGTCCCTCCTGTTTTGGTGATCCAATAAAGGATATTCCCTGGCTCTCCTCGTTTTCTCTTCGTCGAAAACACGTGTTTCCTTCTTACGTTTCCTTGCATCATACACACATACAGACATATAACTAAAAACGCGCACGTGTGTAGCGCCCACTGTGCAGCTGTGTGGAACACGTAGAGAGAGAACCGCTGGAATATCGAGTCAAGATAGATATCTCGGAACGGCTCCTGATTGCGAATCTTGTTACCTCCCCCCTCCCTCCGTCCCAACACAGTTATCCCACGATATGCACACGTATGATCGTATATATACACACTGGGTAATATATTGCATATATACACGCGCGCGCACTGATTTATCCGTGAGTGTGCGCGTTGTACACCGAGAGATACGAGTACACACAGATAATAGCGAGAGGGCATCGGCGCGCTATCTCGCCGATCCGATCGGGAATATCATGCAGCCTCATTGCTGCATCATAGAAATTATGGATCGTCGAGCGCGGCGGAGCGCCTCGCGCAGGGCTCCTCCCGCGTTCGCCTCCGGACTCTTTGCCCCCCCGCGTCAACCCTTCGCAGCGCTCGCGCGCGCGCGCGCGCGGCACGATAAATTTCACGAGTGATCAAGCCGGCTCGCCTGAGAGTACACCATAAATAATCGTTATTAACGGTAGGTTTTATACTCTCCGAGCCCGGGATGAGCGAGCACGCGAGAGAGGGACGGAGATGGAGGCGAAGGAGGAAGAGGCTTGAGAAGCTCAGGGACTCCCGCGTTTTTTCGTCAGCGTCTCCCGTGCGCGCGCGCCCGGAACGTGTAAAGCAATGTAATACCTCGAACGACGATCGTGACGACGTTGAAACGTTTTCCGCGTACGAGATCGTAGCTCGCGCGCCGTCCCTTTGAAGGGCGGTGGGCCATTCGTCGCTCTCTCGCGACGCCTCTCCCGAGCGAGAGGCGCAAACGTCGGCGATGGCACATTTTTTGTTTCATTTCGTTTCGTTTCGTCACGCGTTGTCGCAACTCGAAGATGTGTAGCGCGCCGAGTTCGAGCGCGGCGTAAAAAGCGACGGCGAGTCTCTCCCCGTGTACGTTTGGCTCGCGCGCGAGGACTCGACGAGGACTCGACCAATGACTATGCGGCTCGTGCCACACGCGCGCGTGTCGCTGTATGCGCGTCTCGTCGTCGTGTGTTTGTGTGTACACGTAAGTCGAGGCGCAAGTGCCACCGTTCGCTTCGACGATATCTCGCAGCGAACGAGGCTGAAACGTCGTCGCCGCGGCTGCTACACCCAACGCGTAGCTTCTCTCGCACGAGTCTAATATCGGGCGATTAAGCTCAATTAAACGCGGACGGGGACCGTTGCGCATTCCAGGCATAGCGAGACGAGAGCGTCTCGTGTGTAACGCGCACGACGACGCGCGCGTTTTGCCGCGCTTACACTCACTCCGGGGGCTGCGTGGTACGCGGCACGTAATTGTCCGATCACTCTCCGTTTCACTTTACCAGTGACCTGGAAAGATTGCTCGTCGTCATCGGCGTAATGGAAAAGAAACATCATAGCGGACCCGAGCTCAAAAGTCCCGGGGATACGCGGCGGGGAGATCAGTGTATGAGCGCAACGCACCGAAGCCGTTAAGTGAGCGTGTAATACAGCCGTCTATTTTCGTCGTGGATTCTGTCATTCCGAGTGTCGCGATATTTTCGTACGTTGAGATCGCAGCTCCTTGTACTGCTGCATTTTTTTTGCTCGTGAAATTATAGGTACAGACGAGTTTTCAGTCATTTTTGTGCGGCACCATGCGTAGCCATCAATGAGCTGTTCATGAATCCTATCGAATTTTTTGTCATCCATTTCTAGCGTCGCTTTTTGTACATTGACATAGGTGCCACATAGGGTAGAAGTACCACTTGTGGCCAGTGTACCGTTTGTGGCCATTTTCACTGTACTTATTTTTAAATATCTGATTTTCTATGTTCGATTGCTGATACCTCGAAAGTATTCATACAAATTGATAAGATTGTCAAGGCCATTTTTGTTTTATTTAACAACATAAACATTTAAATCCTTTTAAAATTGGTGGCCACAATTGGACCAAAGGTGGCCAAAAACGGTACTTCTCCCCTATTAGTCGTTTCATTCGTTATAAGCATTCGGGGAAAAAATCTAATAGAAATTATCCGTCTACACCGCAATCATTCAATCGATAACTATCAACTTTTCTAGTAAACACGACTATTTTTAAAAGATCCCACGTAATAATCATAGCAATTGCAAAATAGCTCTCGTAACTGCAAAAAAAGTCGCGTCGCCGAACAAATCAACTGCCGGCACATCGGATTCACAAGAACCCCCACGCGAATTTCCCCGAGTCTCAGCGAAAAAAAAAAAAACATTTTCCCCGAACAGCCGGCGTCAAGAATCCAAAACCCGCAAATTAATTTCGCAAAACCTTCCCCAACACCAGACCGATACTTAGCCACTTCGGCGCGGTCATCTCCAGGAACCGGAGCTCCGTCGAATGCGCGCGAGGCGAGTCGGCTGTGCGCCCGAAACCCACGGAGCCATCGCCGCGGCCAGTAGTAAAAAAGTAGTAGACGAGGCATCAAAGCAGCGCGCGATATAATAGAGGAAGGAACCGCGCCGATCGGTTGAACCTGCTTAACCCGACCGCATTCTTCGCTTCCACGTTATACACGCCACGCTGCTCCAGTGAAACCCGGCATATAGGAACCCAGCCCGTGTGCTGCAGCAGCAACAGCAGCAGCGGCAGCAGCACAAGTCGCGGGTTCGCCAGGTGCAGGTCTCGCGGCGACGCGAGTTGGCCTGCCGTTTGCGATCCCGCGCTCTCGCCTGGCTAGCGCCCGACTGCTCTCCCGGCTCCCGATGATGACCGGGCGCGTTTGGTTGGGCCCGAGCGAGAGAGCGTGGGGCTCGCGCGCCCGCACCGGCAATTACAGAGAGCGAGGCGGGCGAACGGGCAACCCACCGCCGCCGCCGCCGCCGCCACAAACCGCCCCGGGCTCCTCTCGACGCCCGTTAATTATGTTTACAGTTTAGCGTTAGTCGGTTAGTGGGATTTATGTGCGAACCCTGGATGGCCAAGCCCACAGCACCCACCGCATCACGGGGTCTCCACTATATATATCGCAGCCCCGGCAGGTAAATATATGTATATACCTACATGCTGCACATACGCCTCGCGTATTAACCCAAGTACAGTGCATCACAGCGGGGCTCAAGTTCGGCGTGTAATTGCCGCACCGTCGGGGTGTTGCACTTTATATTTCACATTGCGTGTGGCGTGCGTGCGTGGTGCGTGCGTGCGTGCAACTCGCGCTCCTCGCGATTATCCACACCCCGTTTTGTTTGTCTCGTTTTAATCGTCGCGCGCATACGTCCCGGAAATCGTTGAATCGCCGTCTATATAAAACGGCGCGTATCGCATCCACAGGTGCAAATCCCGAGGGGCCGCCGCCGTGGCTCGCGATGACTTTTAACGAGGATCCTCGCTTCGGGCTCGTGTACAGCGTCGTAAAAGGAGGATATTCTCGGATGTGGAAGCAACCCCGGCGTAACGCTCGTGACGCCACCGAGCGGCGGACGGACGGACGGACTCGCGGTGATTTCATCGAGATAAATTGGTCGCTCTCCGTCTCGCCGGGACTTGGCGCTCGGTACTTATGAGCCTACTTATACGTGCATATCGATCCTCTCCTTTCCCGCTGCAATTCTCCGTCTACGGGAAAGTACCAGGAAGAATATTCCGAGCGCGGGCCGACCGCTCGGTTGGATGTATATGAAAAACAAATAGCGAAGGGGAATTGAAGAGGATTGAAACAAAACGATATTGAGAGATACGAGCTGTGCGCGCGTCTCTTCTGCTACCTTGAAACGAGCGCTCTTTGTCTTGTTACACCGTAATTTATTTTGTATCGAATATTTTGCAATAATCATCCGGAGTTATAATGACGTCACGTCACGAATAATGCGTGCCAATAGCACATTGCGACTCAATCGAAGTACAGTTAGGCTCGGGTTACACCATTAACGGTATAAATATTTGATGCAAATACCTGAGCATTTTTAACTGCTCAGGTGGAATAAAAGAGAGTAATCATTTTTGTTGTATCGAATATTCAGCGATAATTATTTGCAGTAATAACAACGTTACGTCACGAATATTGCACGCAAATTGTACATCACAACTCCGTCGAAGTACAGTTAAGCTCAAATTACACAATTAAAAAAAAACAGTACGAATATCTGTTACAAATACCCGATGAATGAATTCAAATTGTTCGATATCCTCGCTGTTTTTCACGACAATTATTTTTCGCATTTTTCTATTCGAATTGGTGAAAATGAGTAAAAAATGAAACGGTAAAAACTGGTATCGGTACGAAAGGCACTCTCGTTTCGCAGTAACGAGATTTAGCCACCACGAGACCGAATGACTAATTACAGGACAGTGAGACTTCGCAACATCGGCAACTTTTTCTCGGTAATAATATACGGTAAACACATATAAAGCTTTCGTGATACGCCGAGCTGGCATCTGCGCGCCAGAGTTATGACAACGAGTTGAGGGCATTAAGTGGTCGTGCGTTATTTTTAGAGGGAATGAGGGACGCCCGTGGAGCAAAGTGGAACTCCTAATTGTTCTCGTTAGCGCGGATCTCTCGCTCTACTCGCATCTGTCTGAACTTGGTGAACTTATGTGTACTCTGTTACTATGTGTACATATAGCGCGTACATGTATATAGGTAGACAAGTTAAGAGGACGATGAAGCGCGTGCGGCTCGCTGTGATGTCATCATACGCGACACTAGTTAATATAGCGCACGGAGCGGAGATATTTGTGAGCGAGTCGGGCAAGAAGACGAAGCTCACGAATAAGGAACACGCAGCCTGGTTCGCTGGACGCGGCTGGAAAGTTGTCGCGCGCGACGTTCGGCGTGCCCGAGCGCCGGACTCTCGGAACCGCGGGAAACAGATGCCCCGGAGATTTGCATAAACGAGGCTAAGCCCCAAAGTTAATGTGGCTCACCGCGCGCGCAACGATCCGCCCGACGCAGCACGGTGCTCTCTCTCTGGCGCGCACATTATTGTTATTCATCGGGATCCTGACCCAGGAGCAATGAAAATTAATTCTCGTCCGGTGGTACCAGCCGCGTTATATCCCGGGAGGACCAACTTTGAGTGATAAAAAAATCGTTATGTCGGAACCGCGATAATCGCTTGTTTGATGAAAAAAATTGACTCGACTTATAGCTAAGAATATATTGAAAAAGAAAAAAATCCGTCATTGAAAAAGTTCATGCGTAACGGAAAACATTGTTAGCAAACTATTCGAGTTGTGATTGGTTGCCACAAAAGTCCGTTTTAAAGAAAATCAGTTTGATGTCAAATTTGACATAAGACGACGGGTGCGGCAGTGCCCGGAACCTTTTAAAGCTTTATAAGAGCGCCGCAGCGCAAAATTGATTAGCCTATTATAGGTGAAATTTTGAAAGAAGATATTTCTGAGGCCGACTTTGGCGATTTTCGATCGGGAGCCGGATCTACGATTTCTGACAGAAAAAATATTTTTTTCGTCGCCAAAAAAATATTTTTTTCACAATCGACTAAAAAAGGTTAATAACCAGTGTTTTCGGGGGTAGAATATGCGACTTGAGAATGATGGTGTAGGTTAAAAGTCGATATTTTGAAAAGAAATAAATTCGGGTCGATTTTGGCGATTTTCGGTCTTGAGCCGGATCTACAATTTCTGACAGAAAAAATCTTTTTTTCGTCGCGCAAAAATATGTTTTTCAAAATCGACTAAAAACCGTTAATAACCAGCGTTTTCGGGGGTAGAATATGCGACTTGAGAATGATGGTATAGGTTAAAAGTCGATATTTTGAAAAGAAAAAAAATTTAGGTCGATTTTGGCGATTTTCGATCGGGAGCCGGATCTACGATTTCTGACAGAAAAAATATTTTTTTCGTCGCCGAAAACATTTTTTTCAAAATCGACTAAAAAAGGTTAATAACCAGTGTTTTCGGGGGTACAATATGCGATTTGAGAATGATGGTATAGGTTAAAAGTCGATATTTTGAAAAGAAAAAAAATTGGGGTCGATTTTGGCGATTTTCGGTCGGGAGCCGGATCTACGATTTCTGACAGAAAAAATATTTTTTTCGTCGCCAAAAAAATATTTTTTTCACAATCGACTAAAAAAGGTTAATAACCAGTGTTTTCGGGGGTAGAATATGCGACTTGAGAATGATGGTGTAGGTTAAAAGTCGATATTTTGAAAAGAAATAAATTCGGGTCGATTTTGGCGATTTTCGGTCTTGAGCCGGATCTACAATTTCTGACAGAAAAAATCTTTTTTTCGTCGCGCAAAAATATGTTTTTCAAAATCGACTAAAAACCGTTAATAACCAGCGTTTTCGGGGGTAGAATATGCGACTTGAGAATGATGGTATAGGTTAAAAGTCGATATTTTGAAAAGAAAAAAAATTTAGGTCGATTTTGGCGATTTTCGATCGGGAGCCGGATCTACGATTTCTGACAGAAAAAATATTTTTTTCGTCGCCGAAAACATTTTTTTCAAAATCGACTAAAAAAGGTTAATAACCAGTGTTTTCGGGGGTACAATATGCGATTTGAGAATGATGGTATAGGTTAAAAGTCGATATTTTGAAAAGAAAAAAAATTGGGGTCGATTTTGGCGATTTTCGGTCGGGAGCCGGATCTACGATTTCTGACAAAAAAAGATTTTTTTCGTCGCCAAAAAAATATTTTTTTCAAAATCGACTAAGAAAGGTTAATAACCAGTGTTTTCGGGGATAGAATATGCGACTTGAGAATGATGGGATAGAATGGTTATCTTATACAATAACGTATGAAAAAAATTAATAATCAAAAATCAATAATTTGTGGTTACATTTTTTTACATTGTTGTTGGCTTATTTATTGTTATTTTGTCGAAACAATTTATTTTATTACTTTTCGCGCGATTTGCCGGAGCCGCCGTGACATGACACACCGATTATTTCACCACGTGAAAAAGATCGGTTCCACGAGCTGAAATCTCATGCTCGCGAATTAAGTGCCCCAATTCGAAGCGTAGCGTGAAAAGACTCCTGTAACGTAAGGGAGAGGAAAAAAAACGGATTTTCTATTTACGATGACCATTTGGATTTTCGTGCATACTATACGCAGTCGTTTGAATCTATGGGGCGGGCAGGGAAATCGAGGGAGAGGGGTGATCGCGATTTTGCCGGCTTTATAGTGGATTTTGTCGCATAAAAGAACTCAGCGACACCCCTCAGGTTTATGCCTATTATTACGTATGCGGCCGCGACTCTGCTTGATCGCACAACCCCTCGCAAGCAGCACACACACCGTATACCTATATATATATGTGCCATAACGTATGGTAAAATATTCCGTTGTCCCATTGGTTTTTCGGGGCGTCGTGTCCTACGACCGGACACCACCGATCTCACCGTGGATATATATTCCTAGAGAGCCATAATATAACGCGTGTATACCTGCTGGTCAGCTTGATAGACGACCCCTAAAACTCTCTTTTTTCTACCCGGGCTTTCCCGCCGCACTAAACCCCCGAATTTTCTGCGCCCGCTGTCTGATTTATTCTTTCGCATCGAATTTCGATGCAACAGTGTCCTAGCTACCTTTTATCTCTGTTCCTCAGTATGGGAAAGTGCGGCAGAACAAAGGCACCTCGAGAAATTCATCCTCATTGATGCAACTGACCAACAGTTGCATCAATGAGGATGCATTTTTAATTTTTGTACTTTTAGTGCGTGAAAAATAGTTTAAAAACCTTCCCTGTATCATGAGAAATACGATAACTTCTGAATAAATTATAATCGCCTAGCTGAAAAATATTAATTTCTACGTTTTAATTTATAAACAAAAATGTCATAAATACTTGTGTAATCCGCGACGATTTTTCGACTCGTAGATCATCATGTGTCCCACTGCCATTTACCCATTACCATTTTTTAATAAATGATAATTGGGTCGTCACGCCCCAAAGGCTCGCGCTGCACATTGCGGAGAATCGCGACGACCTTCCTAATTTTCGTACGCCTCGCTGGATATTCCGCACGACCGGCGTCACTTTGTGCCCCTTGGTGGGTCCTGGACAGCCGTGGGGAGCACATGTATGTGCCCTAATAATAGCATTGCGTAACTGCGGCACTTGGCGTCGCCGTCACCCGTAGACCGCTGTCATTGTGTTTTGGGCGTGCACGTTGGCTCCGTGGCATCGGTGATCTGCACTGACACGTCCAGCCGAGCGTTTACCGAGTCTACGCGCTACCTATAATCGTCGATCGAGAGCGAGGGAAAATAAAACGTGTGGCGAGCTGACCGTTGGCCTGCTCAGCTGGACACGGTTATACCTCGTAATACACACAACGAATGGGAGCCGCCAGTATGCAGATCGCCCCGTGCGACGCGATGCACCGCATCCGGAGAGCTGAATCCACGTGCCCACGTGAACGTATACAACGAATTCCAATTTGACGACAGACATTAGCATTTTTCTCATATATAAAGCGCTCCAATCGGCTCGTTTGAAATCTCTTCGGACCCTCGTCAATACGATCGAGATCTCGAAAGTCGATTCTTATCCCTCGGCGCTTGCGGCGTGTCGAACGAATTCAGGAGCAGTGGTTTTGTCTGACGGTTGTTCCAGGCTTCAATCTAGCCGATCGGATCGCTGAAGGAAAACACAAGGACAGCCCTTGTTCTTCATAATTAATACCGCCGACAAGTCCACGGACATTCTAATAGAAGAATTAAGCTAAATAGCGGCGATAGGGATCGGCTATGTTAAATCCGAAAGTGAAGAAGACTCGAGCAAGACGGGAGATGAAAAGATATTTGTCTAGGCGGCGAAAAAAAGTCTTGGCCTGGATCAAGCACTACGGTTATATGTGGAGCAGACAATGCATCGTTTAGTCCAATTAGACCATTTTTGTTAGGCAGAAAAATTAGTTGGTCAACAAATTTGGGTAGTCTGAATTAATAAATTGGACAATTCAATCCAACGCTTATTACGTAACCCAAGATCATTATTGCACTGGTCAAGAAATTGCGGTGACCTGAAAAATAATGTGCTAGGTCTAACTTAATTAATCGGTTAACCCAGACCAGCACCCATTTCACAAAACGAACGTTCTTGTCGTACTGACCACGAAATTGGTGACCTAAATTATTATTTCTGTGGTCTAACTTAATTAATAGGTTAAGCCAGCCCAACACCCATTTCATACAACGAACGTTCTCGTCGTATTGACCATGAAATTGGTGACCTAAATAATTATTTGTTTCATCTAACTTAATTAACCGATTAGTCCAACCCAACACATTTCGCATCAAGGTCCTTGTGGTCCTGCCCAAGAAATCGGTAACCTTGCAAATTACTTGGTTGAACCAACCAGCCGAGTGAAGCACCACAGGACTTGGCAGTCCTAACGGAGCATATTTCCTCTCTGCATAACGTCACGATCATGCCCAGCGAATAAATCGACGGCGCATAACAGGTGGCCCGGCACCGGAGCATAGAGCTGTACGCCCAGCGGACGGCTCTACGCATACCTACGCACTTTTCAATTCCACGTCGAACAACGTCGATACATCAAGGAGCAGGGCATCTATCGGCGGAGAAAATGACGTTGCGGGTCCCGTGGCGTGGCCCCTGGCCACGTCGCGTTATTATAATCCCCCGTGTGTTTCGCGCGATAAAGATATAGCGCCGCGCGTATCGATTACGGCTCTCGATGAAATTGACACGTCCATCTATCACGCCGTCGCGGGCTCATTCGCGTATATATACATAGCGCGCGCTCGCGCGCGATCGGCCATACGAAGGTGCCGCCCGAACGGGGTATACGAACGGAGACGAAAGGATCGGGCATATATTACGCGCCGCATGCATGAACGATGGGAAAGAGGAGGAAGCCAAGAAGCACCGGACTGTGCGGTCTTTGTATAGGTGTAGCGTCGACTGACCATGCATAATTCACCGTATCTTGGCCGAACAGCCTGAAATTCTGAATAATAAGATTTAGCGTCCCTCTTTGTCGTTCACCCGGCTCGATGCGGTCATTCTTTTTTTTTCGTAGCCCGATGTCCATCCTGCACCTATGGACAGACAGGACGGGGCTTGGAGCGCGTGTGAGTGAACTAAAGCGTCTCGAATTTCGTCTTCGTCCCCCTCGTTTTCCGCTTCCTGGGCCCCGATTTCATCGAACGTTCTCGTCCTTTTCCCCGATCTTGCGTTGGAACTGATGTAATTTGTTTGAGGCTGTAGGTTTTGATGTCACTGCTGATGTCCCTGCGTTTTGAGTTGGCGACCTTTGTTAAGGGTGATTCTGCGATTTTCACTGCTGGAAGCGAAAAGTACAAAAATGCAAATTGAGGACTTTAGACAAGAAGTAATGAAAATGTATGAGGCTGTTTATCACCCAAAACGATTGCAAAATTGATGTGGAAAATCGTTTTCCAACGTTTTATGCCGATTAGCATTATTCAGTTCTAAAAAAAAATCCAAGTAATTTCATATAGTTTTATTACTGAACCATTGAAGTTTTACAACAACGATCGATCAAGAGTTAGCTTCATCGAACAACCAATCAGGAAATGACTAAAGTACACTTAAAAATCACTGCCATCAGTTTAACTAATTTTTCTACACCCTCTCCTCGTTGCTTTCTCACATCCGCAAATTCCTTGAAACCCCTTCAACGATCACGAAAATTCCGGATCGTTCGCTCCGCCTGCGTTGATCAGTTTCGAGGATACCATAATCATATCTTCCTCGGTAGACTATGTGCAGAGTGTCTGCCTGTATACTATATATATACACGGCGCAGCAATAGCCCTGGTGAAAGCCAAAGTATACTCCGGGCATCCAATATGCAATAAACATACGAACTTTGACGTATTTAATAGTAACGTGGTCGTATAACGTTTGACGTGGCGGTGCGCGCGGGCGCTTCGCGCGCGTCCATGCAAGATTTTATGGTGGAATCGTCGTTGCGTCGTCCTCCTCCTCGTCTTCTTATCGTCTTCTTCTTCCTCGTCGTCGTCGTCGTTCTCGTCGTCGTCGTCGTCGTCGGTGTTTCCACTCTCGAACTTCGCTCTCTCCACCCGATGCCCGATGCCCAGGCTGGCCCAGGGTCTCTCAACGCGAACCTCTCGCGAACTGGCCCGAGTCACGTGGCCCACGAACGGACGCGGGACCGGAGTTCGCGGGGCGAGCACGTGACTCGTGACTCCTCGAGAACCCCTGAACTTGGCAGTGCTGTAGGTATAGCCCGCGGTTAATTGCACGTCTGAGCCCGAGGCAGCCAGGATCCTTGGCCTGTCACGACTATCCGCTCGCTCGCTCAGCGCGCGCGAACAACGTCCAGTCGTCCACCAGCGAGCGCTGTCTATCCGTCTCCTTTTGCCCGGCTGCCTCGTTCGAGACTCCACGGCGCTCCGGACCACGCGGCTCGAATGGAGAGCTCGCCTCTCCGCCTCGGCGCAATTCTCTCTCGGCCCTTCTGCTCCGGCGAGTCCGGCGAGCGCGCGCAGGGCATGGATCTTCGCGGTACCGCTCGCGCTCGCGGGGGAAACCGGAGAAATGTGAGCGCGGATCGAGCGCGAAGATGACGAGTGACGTGAGACGGAATGAAATGTGGGATTCGCAACGATGTATCAAATGGAAAACATTGTAAGGCCTACAGTGAAGACTCGTGATAGTCTGCAACTCGAGTGCAGAAAATATAGGTGCCCTCCTCCCAGGTCCTGCTTCCCCCACGTTGAGACACTGTCTGGTCATTGAAACGAGGGAGAAAAGATGCTGCGAATGAAAAATTATAATTTCCTGTAAGAAAATTTCTTGCGATGAATCTTCGTGTCGAAGCTAATCATTTCTACACGAATTAATAAAATGATAAAAAATCAAAATTAATGTTTGTATCATCCTGCTTGATACAAAAACTAGTTTGATAAAATCGATTTCCTTTTCTTTTATTTTTAGAAAAAAGGCTTCGTTTCCGACTACCCGCAAAGAGCATAAGATCATGGAAGCTGAAGGTAAGAAGAGATTTATCATTGAAAAATTATCATTATTCCGAGGTCACACTGTACGAGACACGAGACAAGTATTGTGACTCACCTGTATATATCCCACACATTCTGCAATTACACCCAACTTCGCCGGTCACCCCGGGGAGGTTCAACGCGCGCAGCGTATTCATCTCTACTATCACCGCATTATATTATACACGGGGGTTTATACAACAGGTATAAGAAAATCCGCACGATTGAGCGGCGAGCGTGCAGAGCATCAAGAATCGAGATGCCCTCCCCGACAACCCCGCTCGCCGAACGCCACATAGTACATACAGTATATATATAGTACAGCCCGGCGATTTAATTACCTGTTGTATATAATTATGCCGCCTGTGCGGGAAGGATTTATCGCGGCATTCTTCGTCCTCTCCCGCTTCGATCTTCCGCGCTCGCTCGCTCGTTCGCTCCGTTCTCGTCGCGTTCAGCCCTCTCGCGCGCCCTCTCGCTGTGTGTATGTGTAGTACACCCGGCAATCTCTCGACTTCCGCGTCTCTACCTTGGGCAAATAACAAAATTACACCGTCGAGGGGACGGCCACTCTCGGTCACGTTACCCACGTTACGTTACCCCGACAACCGGCGTGTCTTCATCTTCTCTTCGTCCTCTCTCGCCCTCTCGCGAAGAGTCGTCAGCGCCCAGCCGAGCTCGCGTCCTCTTCCACGCTCGTTCGGCCGCGCGGCTCTTATTAACAGGTTTTATATCGAGACCAAGGAAAATCGCCGCTTCTTTCGCGTCTTTTTTTCGTATAATGCATCTTGCACTTACCTCATATTTGATTAGGAGGGCAGAAGAGATCATCGCATGCACCACGTGCTTGAAACGCGAGGAGCTTTTTATTTTTTGTCGTTCGCACGAGAGGTGTTAAATAACCGTGCGGCGTTTTTTTGCTTTCTTCACCTCGAATACGTATGCATTAAAGTAATTATATGTGTTTTTGCTCGGTCGGTAAAAGTAGACAGAAGATTCTCATCAAATACGAGGCGTGGGAAAATGGGGATGTTGGGTTATGATAAAGAAACACGCAAATACAAGCACAAATTGTTACTCCGGCAAGGAAGTGGCAGTTTATCCGAAAGGATGATATTAATCACGGAGCATCGATAGAAATACGTCCCATACCGATAACCAATAATTTTCAATTAATACCACATGAAATTGCCCTCGGAATACCGACCACACGAATACGAATTTGCATTATTGGCTGCTCTCTTACATGGGTAACCATATTTTTATATTTTTGTTGCCCGCACACATTATTATTATTCCTATAAAAAGATGGCAAATTTATTTAGACCATTTATTTAGACCGTGTTGGTGTGATCAGAATACTGATCACACCAACACGGCTTTGTATTATTCGCTGTTTCCAACCTTATCAAACATATTTCAAAATTTTTATTATCTGCACAACTTATTATTCCGCCAAGCGAAAGTGTCAGTTTATCCAGAAAAATAATAACAGTCACAACAAATCGATATAAATGCAACCCATACTGTATTTTTTTTTTAAGTTGTTTGTCTGTTTGTCTGTTCCAGCCCCCTTAAGTAATGTCTGTCCTAAATCTTAAAGCATTGCCCCCCTTAATTCAAGTCTGTTCCAAAATTAGACATTTTGTTTTATGTTAACCTGCCCATAGGCGCGCTTCGTACGATTACCCAGTTGTCACATCACCAAAATCGAGGTTACTTTTTTTTTTGCTCGATCGAACCTGGATTTTCTTCTTTCGTTCGAGATAAAACTTTATAACGAAGAGAATGTCGCACGGGTTAATTTCACGTTAATTTACTTAACGTTCTAATTTTGATTCAAGCATGTAGTGATCGCGCGAGCCACTACAACCAGCTAATATTTTTATATTTTCGTTATACCTGCACAGACGCTGCAGGACGTGCGACGAGTGCGGCACGACCGCGATAGGCTCGACGAACCGGCGAGCGAGCGCGAACGGTGCAACGAGAGGATGGAAAAAGAGAGCCAGAGAAACAAATGCGTGATGCCCGTGCGCGGTGTTTCAATCTCCATAATGACCGCTCTCACTCCATCTCTCTTTGTCCCTGTCCCTCCTCCTCCTCTCCTCGTCGCGTCCAGCGGCGCAAAATCGTCGGGTGCATCGCGCGCGGCTGTTGGACCCGCGAGACGACGACGACGACGACGACGACGACGACGACGAGCGAGACTGGAGCAGCGAGAGACACGACAGAGTGGATGCTAATAACAGAGAAAGTCGAGCCCCATAGTATGCGCTCTCGGCGTACACGTAGGCAGGGCGCCTCATTCACCGGGAGAGATACTTCTTTTGCATCGTATACACTCGCGGGTGCGCCGCGCGCGATTTGTTTGCCTCGCGAGCGAGAGGAAAGAGAGACGGGGGAGATGGAGGAGGGAGAGCGAGAAAAACGAGGGAATAACTATGCGAGCGAGAGCTCGGCGCGCCGCGGGACCGCAGCATCACGGCATCAGGACAAGAGGATCGCCCGCACGAGCCTCGCTTTTCAATGGTCCGTGTCATCGTCGTGCGACTACTCGCGAGACACGTCCCACCGCCGCGCGTGTGTAACTCGCCGTTTGTCTCTCTCTCTCTCTCTCTCTCTCTCTCTCTCTCTCTCTCTCTCTCTCTCTCTCTCTCTCTCTCTCTCTCACTCTCGCTCGCTCGCGCACCCCCGGCGAACACAAATGCCTGGTCGCGGATTATTGTCCTGGGCTTCCTCCCAATGGTCGAACAATACCCGGCGTTCGCGAGACCGAGCCACGTAGTCTCGTCGGATCTTCAGCTGTTGTGTTGGTAACCCTGCAGTAAATAGCCTATTCGCCGCGGGGACGGGAGAGAGACGAAGCTAGGCCAATAACTGTGCCAATTGTCCGGCTGTGCCGATCCTTAAAGGGCAAAGGATTGTATCGTTTGGGGTGTAAGAATAATGGAGATTATGCATCGTACGATTTGGTAAAACTTGTCGTCTGGTCACACTTTGGGTTTTATTTATTCTTGGTCCGTTTGTACTTTTGAGAAGAAAATGTGTACTGTGCTTTTACACGGAAATAATATATATCATTGATTCAATAAAACCTTTGCATGGGGACTGCCAAAAACAAGTGTAGTCTAATCAATGTCACTTCTGGTTCCTAGAATTCCGTACGATATTGGAACGATAATTCTAAAATAGGCAAAAGAATATTTTATTTTTTCAATGTTAAATCGGATTGCGACGACAGTAACTAGAGTTAATTTTAAAACATTGATTTTGGCAGCCCGCAAACGAAGGTTTTATTAAATCAATGATTTTTTTTGCCCCGTGTATGAATAATACACGGCATTAACATGCTAATAAGTACAACACAAATTTATGAATTTTTTAATCTTTCAATTCCGCCAACTTTTTTTCAACTTTCAATCGCCACGCGGTGGATTGGAGGTGGAACGTCCCATATCTATAAGTACTAGAATAATTGTAAATATACGATCTTACTTTTTGCTCTTCGTTTTTGGCTCCGCGCGTTCTCGTCGCTGCTGCTTCCGAGTGTGTGGGTTATATTTTAAGCGGCTGTGAAACTTCGTAATAAAGGGACAGTGGGACGGGGGTTGGTTTTCGGAGCCAGAGGGGTCCGGGCCACGGGGGCCGCGGCCACAATTACACAAAGTGCGCGGCTCTCGCCCGCACCAGAGCGACTCAACAGCTCCGCGCTGTGCTGCTGCTATACCGCGGAGCGCAGCGCACAGTTGGTCGCATACTCCACGACGAAAGCCTTTCACTCTCCGCCCGCTGAGAGATGATGGATTCGTCCTCGTTGTCTTCCGCCCTCAACCCTGTTCCGTATTGCGGGTTGTCGACTAGCCCCGGCTCTGTGTGTTACGGCACCATGCAGTCTGTTCTTTGGACCTCGCGTGTTGTTTGCAACTCGAAAGGGATACATGCATATTTTATCTTTATTTTAATACGCAAAAAATTACGCATAGCCTTGATGTATTTACTGTCTTATTTTTTTAAAAATGGTGACTGCAAACTGGCAAAATTACTCGTGATAAATCCCACTTTCGTGTGACACGTTTTTTTTTTTAATCGAAGATTTATGTCGTAACGAAATTAGTAAGAAGCGTCGGTGCCGTGAAAAAAAAATCAGTTTCCCGATCAATGCGCGGTAAATTTCGCAAATATAATTCCGCAAATTTGATGTATCTGACAGCAGTTAATTTGCCAGCGCTCGCACGCAGGGCGAAGGCATATCGCGCGTTGAGGCGAGGCTGCCGGGAATCGCCTTCTTCACGACGAAAAAACTGATTATCTCGCGCCCGGGGTTCGGCAACGCGCGCGCGCAACGCATTATGGAAGTCTCGGTATTCGGGTGAAAATATGCCGGGGGAATTTACGATACAAGCGCGATATTTTATTACGTTCGACAGAGTACCTACCGAGCGAAATTTATGTGGCTGGAGCGCGCGCGCGCGGGTCCGCGCCGAGTCAGGACGAGAGAAAGAAGGAGGCGAGCAAAAAAGAAGAAGCGAGAGGAAACCGAGACTGCGAGGAGGAGGGCGAGCGAGAAAAAGAGGCCGCTATGCGGGGGATGTGTTGGTGAAGCGACGTTGCAGCTACTCTGGACGGTGCAAAGTGATGCATATAAACACACATATGTATAAGTACGTTATATATAAGTAGGTATATATGCTGTTTCTACAGTTATATCGTTTTTGTATATATACATTATATACATCCCTATACCACCACACATAGGTATAATACATACATGGGTGTATGTATTATACCTATATACCAGCAGAAAGAGCTGAGGTGAAGACCGGGGATGGACGAGAGGAACCGTCCGATGCTCTCGACTTCGCCTCTCTAGCTTGAAAAAGTAGTAAAAAGGATTCGCGAGCGCGCGGGGTGCGAGGGCGAACATAGCGACGACGAAACGAGTCCAGCTCAGCGACTCGCTCGCTCTGCTCGGCGAACAAGTACCGTACATATAGCGTACACACACGTATTACCGTACGAAACTGTACGAATGCCCCCGCGATCTCCCCCCACCCCTCGTCGCCATCGGAGTTCTCGTCGCTGCTGTTATATCGCGAGCCGGAGTATCGTAAACTTTTTTAAAAAAATATCTCCCGTAAAGCGAGGCTGAGAAGCCTCTCATCTCTCTCGCAGAGCGCGACGCACGTAGCGGACGAGACGTTGTATTTCGGACCGCGGCGCGTGGCCGAGTGTTGGCCGCACGTGCGTTGCACTTCTCTCAGCGTTCGAGTCCATTATAGGGCTTTGCCAGAAAATAAAATAGCCCCTGAGTTCCCGGTTGCATTACTCATTTTTTTGCGGTACTGCACTCAATCTATAGGCGCGGCGTATTCGCCAAAGTAGGATAATACCTGCTGACGTGTTCTCTGGCCTCGAAAAGCCGGAGGAAAAAGACCTGGGCGGTGGCAGCGAATCGAATCGTTTGCGATTTCTATCAAATAGATTAACAATTTTTCAGTCTGGTTTCTTATACACAAAAATCAAATTTTCGTTTCTTTCTTAATCGTACGAATGTTACGAGGAGGCACGACAAACCTTCTCAAAGTGAGAGCCTTAGTTTTAAACCGAACCATTCCGATCAATTTGTAATAAATTATGAAACATTTTGATTCAATCAAAACTTCATTCATTTAATTCATAGAGTAATCACACACGCTGGCGCGCGTGCCTGAACAACTTTTCGCCAAACCTCAGACATATTTTCTCGTCCTCAGAATTTTTTTCTCAAAATATGAAGTTTTAACCTATACTATCGTTCTCAAGTCGCATATTCTAGGCCTGAAAATACTGATTAAGAACATTTTTTAATCGATTTTGAAAAACAATATTTGTGGGAACGTTCTTTTTGTCAGAAATCATAGATCCGACTCCGGACCGAAAATCGCCAAAATCCATCTCAGAAATATTTTCTTTCTTAATTTCACCTATAATAGGCTAATCAATGTTGCGCTGTTGCGCTCTTATAACGCTTTAAAAGGTTACGGGCACTGCACCTGTCCTCTTATGTAAAATTTGACACCAAACTGAATTTGTTTATCACGGACTGTCCTTGTAACCAATCACAGCTGGAATAGAATAACAACAATGCTTTCCGTTAGTCATGAACTTTTAAAAATTCTCATTTACTCTTAAAAACATTTGAAGATAAACGTACATGACACATCGTTTGTCAATTAATTATCAAGTAAACAAAGTTTCGCTTCAACAGATTGGGCCAATCAATGTCACAGACATATCTATCACTTTATCAATTCACTGGGCAGCTATTCCGTCTGTATCTCGTTCACCCTGTAATCTCTTTTTTTTTTCTTTTGCAGTCGATCTGTCCGCACGCAGCGTACACAAATTAACCTAACACCTGCTGTCACGCGACCTCAGAAATTCAGTCAACGTTGCATCCTCGAAAAAAAAGCTGTTTGGCCAGTGTTAACGAGTCGAGTCGAGTGTCTCCACCTACCGTTCCGCTGGTTGCAGGCGTTCACCGTGCAGCGTATATGTTATTAGTAGTAGAAGAAGAAAGAAACGCGGTGCGATCGCGTACGGGGTCGGCGGGGTCAGCCTCACGAGATACACCGGCTGCGGCTCTTCCGTAGAACGCGGCGAGGAGCGCGAGCTCGGGGGGCTTAGACCTCGATGCCCTGCAGAGGTCTGGGGGTCCCCGATTAAGAGGTTTCTTCCTTATAGTCATCGTCGTCGCGTCTCAGCCGCGTCTTTCGCTCCGACCGCACCCGCGAACGAGAAGTGGAAGAAAAGAGGAAGAAGAGGAAGAAGAAGCCGCAGAAGTGAAGAAGCGGAGATGTCGCGCGCGAGCCAGACAGCGTGGCTGCTCGACGAGTGTCTCGAGATACGAGTCGAGCTGGCGAGTCGAGAGAGCGAGAAAGAAAAAACGAGAGACAGATAGACGGAGAAAGAGAGAGAGAGAGAACGACAAGGCCAGAGAAGGCGGCTTTAACGTGGGTGCGAGGAGAGACAGCAGTGTCGGAGGGCTATCGTCTCGTGTGCTCCAGGGGTTGAGACCTCAACCCGGTGTCTGGACCCCGACACCCGAGCGAGGAGAGAAGAATCGCAGCCGCTGACCAAAACAAAGCTGATGGCTGGAGCTGCCGCTGCTGACGCCGTTGATGGTGCGTTTGCCGCTGCTTTCGCTGACTGTAATATTAGACTGGTAACCCTTGGCCAACCTGCCGGATAAAACAACAGCGGCGATTGCAACTCGCGCTTGCTATAAGAGTGGTTAACCAAAAGCATACCGATCTTTCGTCGATGAGCGGGCATTCCTGAGTGGCGAGGAAGGAGACGCCGCGATATGCCGAGGAGGAGCAACGAGGGGAGTGTAGCGATCGCGGTGAACCGGGGCGGGGGACCCAGGTCGGCAGGAACGAGGCGACGAGGGACGTTATAACGAAAACGGCGAGGAGAGGACGAGGAGGCAGGAGAGGAAGAAGAAGAAGTAGAAGGCACGCGGGGACCACGAGAGTTGGGCGGTTGTGGTGTGTTCGGGCGGCTGCGAAACGTACGTGGCAGATAGATGGCCAACTTTCGTTGGTGGGTGCCCCGCGCTCGGGTATTCGGCCCCGAGAGCTCCCACATAGCAGCAATGTAAGTCATGCTTCTTTATGGGGTGCCCCGTGACCCCGCTACTTGTAAACCGACTAAAGATTCAGAAATAGCCACGTCCGACATGGCCCTACCGTCTCTCATGCCGAAGGATGAACGAGAGACGCGAGGATGCGGCACAAAAGGGGCGCGCGCATGAGTCGCGTATGGCGAGCCGGACTTTCAGCGAAACTAATACCAATGTGCGCTGCGATGGTTCACGTGCGTACGGCGGCCGGATTCAAATACTCGCGCGGGGCCCGAGATGCTTATGACGTTACGACTCCTCGTGCACGCTTCGTAGGTTTTCGTCCGGCTTCGTGTGTTAAACCCTTTTTCTCTCGTGGCACATTCGCGGCGAGTGATGCGTCAGCGGCGCACAAGCGATCCACGGGGGCCGCTGATTGTGCGGGATGAACTTTGAACTGGTTCTGAAAATTGGATCCACCTGACAGGTTGACCTCGGTGAATATTTTGAGGGATACACGTAACTCAGGTGGCGATGCCGTGTTAGGGTTATTGGGATTCTGTTAGTGAGCTGAGCTGCTTTTAACCGTGGAGCCGGATCCATGGATTCTGACAACAAAAACGCCTATAAAACGATTTTTTTCGAAATGAAGTAAAAAAGGTCTGAAACCAGAGTTTCGGGGGTAGAATATACGACTTGCGAACAATTGTATAGGCGAAAGGTCGATATTTCAAACAACAAAAAAATCGTTAGTTCGATTCTGAATTTTGGATTTTTACGAATGTCTCGAAACGCAATATAACTATTAATCATTGCCGTTTTCTTCATGTCGCGATTGTCTGAAGAGCTGAGATCGAGACCGAGTTCGTTGGTGCCATCGATAATCAGTTCGGTTTACTGCGTCTAATCTAACATAGGAAGACGACACTACAAAAATAAATTTCCGCTATCGTGACCACCAGGGCTGCACCGCGAGACACAGATCGCCGCAGCCTCCTTCCGGTTACCCTCTTTCCGTTTATCGAGAACTCGTTACAATAGGCTTATTATCAAACCTATATATAATGCGTGCACGCATTATATGCAGATGCATCGGCCGGCATAATGCGCTATCTCTCCATGAGTGGTGCGCGCGATGTGCCGCTCGGAAGCCCGAGTAACATGGCATTCGAGGCGATTGAAAGCGTCTGTCGATACCGCGTTTCTCGTCCGCGATTTCGAATCTGCACCGGCGATGCAGAGCCGCCACTATTAATAATAATAATATGTGTACCAAGCCTCGCGTTATCGCTTCCGACGTACCACGAGAGCCTCTCCGACGCCTCCGATGCACTGATATCTTATGCCACATGCATAAACACCAGCCCGCATATATGCGAAACGTCCAATATACCATTCATACTTATTCACAATTAGCACAGAAATAGGCACATCGGCCCCCGGAGAAAGTTGAAAATTCTATCGAATCTCCGTAACACAACCGACGCACGCGAGCCTTTTGCAAACCGCATTGTCCGAATCGCGGCTCCCGGGGTCCGTCGTGATTCTCCCGGACGTGATATCCGATCGTACCGACTGAAGTCGAGTCGAGTATTATCAGCTCCGCGTGTGCGTTGTAGGTACATCGAACAAAACCGTCGCTGGCACCACAGCAAAGCATGCGGGATGTTACAAAAAAAAAAACAACACGACCCCACACTCCCCCGGCCTCGCACTCTTTTTTTGCGTAGCCAGGTGAGCATCGCCCATTGTCCTAATCCGCCCGATCAGCGCCGAGTTCGAGTGGCCCCTCTCACCGCCCCGCGCGCGCGAGCGACGAACGTGTCAACGCGAAATACCTGGCCCCAACCTTCGCCGAGTGGCGGAGACACGGAGAGCCTCGTCCCGCGTTTCCCACTCGAGCTCCGCTATCCGCGTTCATCCGTGCTGGAGCACCGATCGGTATCATCGATTCAACGAGCGATCCCGATAATCGCCCGGGTGACATCGGGGCACGCGCCACATCGCAGCCTCTCAATCTCGGGGGCGCGACAACGAATGGTGACGAGCATCGAAGACCCGCGCGCAATATCATAGCGGCCGCCGCAGTTGGCTCGCTCGTCTCGTTCTCGTGCGCACTCGAGTATGGACAATACGTAACTCGATACCCGCGGACGACATCCTATACGTCGACCCCTTCCGCACCGATCGCGTCAGGGCTTCGCACGTGTTTCACCAACGCAGGCGAACGATTCGTGCGCGCTGCGTGCACAGGTACGAAGAGTCGTATATATGCGGAGAGGGAACAACACCGATCGCGATCGTTGGCTCGCTCGCGGAGCGCGACAACGAGGCCGGTCTTTAGAGGGATAATGGAGCGAGGAGAGCGAGGTGGAGAAGCTCCGGTGGTTTATTCGAGGCAGAACCGAGGACGAGACCGAGCAGGACTCGTCATTAATGAACGGCTGGACGGTTGGCTGGCTCTCGATCGAGTGCGGCGACTCGGCGATCCGGCACCGTGCCGAAGAGCTGCGACACGTACGCTTCGCGGAGGGTAATCACGCGGCTCTTCGCCAGGGATGAGGATATCCCGGTGGAGCCGTAGGTTCATCTCGTCCTCTTCTTTCTCCTCGCGGTTGCGCTTTCTGCGTATCCTTCATTCCGCATTCCCACATCGAGCTCTCGGCGGGCGATGTGAAGACGGTTCTCGTCTCGCGAACGACGAGCCCGAAGGGAACGGAACGATGCGAATGAGACGCACCGCTTGGTCTCGCGATTCGTTCGGTTTGCACTAGAGACTCGAAGCGAACCCCCCGTCCTTCCCCTTCTGATCCGTGTATAATACGGATGCGATTCGCGCGGATGATCGGTCCGCGAGTTGTGCGCGTCGTCGCGGAGCGAACGCGATGGATCTCGAGAGACGAGAAGGTGGCAGTGGGAACGATAAAGCAGGGGGGACAGCCGCAACGGGATCGAACGTAGGCGTATGCATCGCGGTACGTGAGCACTGGAGGGGACTCCGATCTGTGGCTTCAACCACAGCGCTGCTGATGTGTATCGCGAGCCGCATTGCCGCACGCATCTCGGTTGGAATGCAACGCGAAGGGGTTTAAAAATGTGCACAATGGAATAAACACGGACCGTGCGTGGATGGCTCTTCGATGCGCGAGCGCGCCGAGCTTTGTTCCAGGTTCTACGAAGTTTTCTCGGTCTTCGATGACACACAATGACAATGCTTTTAGCTGCGGAGCGCTGTTACTTTTTTATTGTCGCGAGCCTTTTTCGTCTAAAATACAATTTGAATCTGGCTTGACTCGAAACCTGGAGAATTGAATTAATTTTTTTTTTCACAAATTTAAGAACGTGTAAGGGGATCAAGAATAAATTCGTAAGCAGAGCCTCGGTTAGAGGATAAATTGGATGAAAAGTTTCGTGTCAATAGAGTCGCACTTTTTATCTCTGAAAGCGGTAGGTTAGATGATCCAAATCTTTTGTACAATATGTTGGGTTAAAAAAAAAACAAACGACAAGCGCCGAGCAATTACAATGCAAAGGACTCAATGGATGCGAAAGTTCGAGTCACCTCCCTTAAAACGAGCCTTTCAGTGACTGTTCATTCGCTCTTAATCGCAGCACGCCTATCCAGGGATACTTATCGAGCTTATACTGGCAACGTCCACTTGCCACTTGCGTTTATGGAGTCGAACTGCGTCAGGCCATAAGCCTTTTACGAAGCCTCTAACACTGCGGCGCGACGAGAAACGAGCTCGGCGCAGCGACGAAGGGACGATAGTAAACCGCCGCTTCGAGCCTTCGTCGAGAGAACCTCGAACGGGTGTCGAGTGTCGTGAAGAGTCGATGAGAAACCGAAGTCTCCGAGCGGAAAAGTGTGCGACGATCTGCAGACGTAAAATCCGAGATGAAAATTATTTTACGGTCCTCACTACAATAAATAATGCGACCGGCAACGTAATTATGGTACCAAACGAATATTTGATAGATCCAAGAAATTTGCTTTTCATATTTCGATCCTTATCCTCCGACTGTGGAGAGCATCGATTTTATCGACATCCGGCCGCCGTCGGTCCCTAAAATTGAGGTCCGAGTGTACCGTATATAAAGCGAATCCGCAGAGAATAACAAAAATAAAAGTAGCAAACGAAACACCCGGCCGACAGAAATTGCTGCTGCGTCTCGTTCGCGTGGCTATTCTCCTCTCGGGCGTTCAGAGATCGCTCGACGAAACCCACAGCAGCCGTGGAACTGGCGTACTTGTTGTGGATGGTATAAAAGTGTGAAAGAAGGGAAGAATGAAAAAAAAAAAAAAAAAATCCGAAGAAGAAGAAGTAGGAGAAGGAAAGAGATTGGTGTATACCAGCAGCAGCAGCAGCAGCAGAAGCAGCAACAGCAGAAGCAGTGGGGTCGTCTCTCTCTCTCTTCTCTCTTCTCTTCTCTCTTCTCTTGGGTGCGGGGATGTACCGCTAAAGAGGCAATTACGGGACTCCCGCTCGAAGACGCTCGTAAAAGTTGGGGCGAATGAACGAATGAACGAAGAAACGAGCGATAGAGAGAGAGAGAGAGGGAAATTCGAGATAGCTGTGCAAGATGCATTCGGCTTACTACTGCGGGAAATATATGTCTGAGCTGGGGGCTAGAGGCGACTCCAGCTCGATCCTACGTTCTCTCCCCCTCTCTCGCTCTCTGCATCCTTGTTGATCGCGCGCGAGGCTGCAACGAAGATTCCTCCGGTCGTACCGAGGCCCCGGGCGGCGTGTCATCGGTTCGCTCTTCTTTCGCCTCTCGTGTGTGCCTCTCGCGAGCTCGAGCCGTGCCGAATTCGCGGATCATGCGGGCGAGGGTGGACGCGACCGAGACCAACGAGCGACCGAGCGGCCCTGACCGTCGCTCTCGCCAAGGCCCGAGTCACAATCGAGCTCGTGGCTCACGCTGTGTTTGATCTTGTCTCGGGGATCGAGATTCTTGATTGTTTTTTTATTGTTTTTATTTGTTTAATTATGTGTAGCATGGAGAACTCGACGTTGTTGAATCTCGATTATCGATAGCATTAGAAACGTTCTGAGAATCTGACAATTCATTATTCAATCCGTTGGAGCGACAAATAATTGTTTCGATGTCGATCATCTAATTATTGTATCTCCCTGTTCCACGAATTATTTTTATACAAAAATGTACGATCAACTTACATTTTTCTGAGGGCCCATCAATTGTTTTACGTCATCTTAGCTATTAATATGAAACTAGCTGAATTAATGCACGAAACTTTATTTATGTGTATGGCAGAAATCACATTTACATTCCGACCTATTTTTTCTGTTGCACCCCAAAGGAGCAGAAGGACAAGAAGATCGAGCCCAAGCCCGACGTCAACCATGCGGAGTCACCAAAAACAATCAGTAACCTAGTCTCAGCCGGAAAACAAAAAGCCCAAAATAAGCACAAGTTCCCCGATCAGATTCAATGAAATTCGAGCTACCAGCGCGAAAGAGTTCGCGTCGCCCGAATATACATCCGGGGCATCCCGCGTGGCCATCGCGGGTTCACTTGTGCTCGCACCGGGCAGTCGATAATCCTCCCGACGTGGCCGGCAGTGGATATACTCGAGGGAGATGTACGCACATCCACCTACATCGACACCGCACGGTCACAGACGCACCGAGCGAGCGTGGACGAAGCCAACGGGGTTGAAGAGGACCGCAGGAGGGTGGATCAAACTCTGACCAAGGGTGGACCCGCTGCGGATTGATCCGTGCTCATCGTATAGCTTACCGCAACCCCCTTCGCCGTCTCCCTCGCTCGTTGTCCACGCTCTTCCCGCTCTTCTGCTCCACACGCGTGCAACACGGACAATATAGAGTCAGCCACGACTATCCCGCTGCAGACTCCCTCGCGTTTCTCTATCTTTTTATTTCTCTTTCGCCCTCTCGTTCGCTCCCCGCGTCCATCCGTCCGTCCGTACGTCCGTCACTCGACGCTGTCTCTCTCTCTCTCTCTTCCTCTCTGCCTCATCTCCAGGGATATATTTTACTCTCGGCCGCACGCTCGCGATTCTACACAACTGTATACCTGTATATACGTGTATACGGTATATATCGTGCGCCGCCACCACCAGCGAGGAGAAACGTAGCAAGCAGTGTGGTCCACCCACTTCATTACAAGCTCGATGCGCGAAAGAAGGGACTCTGACTCTCTGACTATAGCCGCGGTCGAACCTATCGAGGAGGCGACCACCGTGGCCACAGCCGGGACTGACTATGCGGGACAGAGGGGCCGATGAGATATATAGATGAAACTGGGGTGTGCTTCTTGGCTTCTCTTCTTGTGGGTCTCGCTCTCTCTCTCTGCCTCTCCCACTCGATCTCTATACGCGCTCTCGCTTTCTCCCTCCAAGGGCGTCTCACCCTCTTTTAAGTGAAATCCACGCATCAATCTCGCTAACGACGCTGGATTAACGCTAATTTGTCGCCACCGCGATATTGCCGAATTACTGGAATATCTCCTGGGGTCCCTTCGGGCGGTGTAGTCTGCGGTTGCGTGTGGCATTGCTGTGGGTAGACGACTGTGGTACACACAACGCTGAAGGTGTGGAGTTGGGACCTGGCAACAACGTCGGTAGCCTCCGCGGGAGAAGATTGTAGGCGCGATCCCCTTGGGGCACTCGCGAGCCCCGCCAGGAAATAAACCGGACGCTCCTAATATCGTCTCTATCTCCTCTCTCGATGCCCACTCGCGGTCTTATTCGCAATCTATCTTCGAGATACCCGGGACGCGAAATATCTCGGCGGGGAGAATTAAGAGCGAAAGAAGCAACAGATCGACTTGGAGTGCCTGGATGTGAGAAATTGGGACGAGAAAAAACATGCTGAGGAATTTGTGAACATTTTTGATTTCGTATTGTTTTGAGATTTTTTTGCAAGTTTAAGAGGCGATGTGTCAATTTTGGTCCCACGATTGCAATACCGCTTTTTTCTCTTGAAATACGCCATTGACATTTACGAAATTTACGGTGAGTCGCATCGGCGTGGTAAAAAAATAGTAACGATTAAAAAAAAATCCTTACAAGGTTGTTCGCGTTAATTAAGTTGTTTTTCGTCAGATTGTGTTCTGTGTCTTACAAGCGAGACCGGTCCAAAAGTTATCGCACTTACCGCGTTGCTCCGCGTTTTAACGAGCGAACGCTCGTCACGTCGCACCCCCGCGCATCACGAGAATCTTCATTTGGCTTGGCCCCGTTACCGGGAACCGATATAACGCGGTGCGTGCCGCGAGGAAAGAGGGACACCGCCGCCTTTCTCACGTCTTTCTCGCCGCGAGATACCGAGAAGCGCACTATAAAGTCGTCATGAGACAGAGGACTTTGACCCTCATCTCTTTCTTCCTTTCTCTATGACCCCCTGCTGTGATGTTCCGTGACGCTAGAGCGTTTAAAGAGATCACAGATCTCTATAGGTGCGAGAGAATTTCCAGCGAGAATTTTCGACAAAACTGCAGAGCTCATGGTGCTTCACTTCATACGACAATGACCAAAGCCGCAGTAAGCATAAGGACTTATTACATATTATTACATATTATTATTACAGGATTATTAAGGATTATTACATATTACATATAATCTTTTTATTTTATTTTACTTCATAGTAATTTCATATTTTTATTTTATTTTATTGTAATTTCATATTTTTATTTTATTTTATTTTATTGTGATTTCATATTTTTATTTTATTTTATTTTATTGTAATTTCTTATTTTTATTTTATTTTATTTAATTTTTTTTATTTTACTGTGGTTAATTCTCTTTTGTTTCGTTGGAATACAGTTTCTGATTTACCGTTTCCGACGTATCATCTCTTCGCCAGATTTGCCGCTTCAAAACTTCCTCTCTTTCCACATCGTCGAAATCTCCAATCTCCGCACTTTAATTCCGAGACATCTCACTCGCGCCGTTAATGTCCGTATAATTCAGCGAAAACTCGGCAGAGGTCGCGTTTTCGTTCCTCGCGCACGCGCGACGAGCACATAAACCGTGCATTACCGCGGGTGCGCGGCCGACGAAGAAGCGGCGCGTCCTCGCGGCGCGCGCGGCGAGGACGAGCGCGCGAGTATCGTCGTTCGATCGGCGCGACGAGACATGAAAATTTATTCTCCACGATAATCCGACTCTGCGGGGTAAGCGATAGCGCGGCTACAATAGCCGCGCGCTCTCCCTTTTTCCCGCGGGCTTCTGTCCTGCACGGGATGTATGTATATTCGAGGTTTTGTGTGTCGGATAGAGCGGGTGAGGGGGGGGGGGGCAAGGAAGAGGAGGAGGCGACAACAGCAGCGGCAGAAACCTCGGCAGAGCGGGGTGACGTCGCGGTGCGCGATCGAGTCGAAGATATTCGAGGGCGAATATGCTAAGTGCCTTTTTCCGGGAGTTTCTCCTCGCCTCTCCTTCGTCCCGTCTGCTTCTCTTATTCCGCAGCAGCAGCAGCGGCGGCGGCGGCGGCAGCCGCGCTGTCCTCGAGACGACGATGGCATAAAGAGCCGAGAGGGCGCGGCGACCGCAGCGAGCGAGAGCGAGACGCGGGGTGGTGAAAATGCGACGAAACAACGATGACGCGAAGGGAGACGGAGCGAACGCGCGAAGCGGCGGAAGAGAAGAAGAGCGGCGCGAGTGGCAAGATTGCGGTACACTTGGAATCAGTTTACGAGGCTCGTTAAAATATTATTCGGGCACGGGAGAGCGTAACTTCTTGGTGACACGTGGCGCACTTGGCGAGAGAAGAGATGAGATGACGCGGAGTGAAAGAGGGAGAGAGAGAGCGGCTTATACAAGGCGCCAGCTCGCCAGCTCGCGCTATGCAAAATAATCGCTTCTTAATTGCGGAGTAATTGGAAATTCGGGTCCCCGCGACGTCGCAGCGAGCGCTCGCGTTTTCTCCCGCTCGCTCGGCTCGCGGTGATCGCGCGCACACCTCGCGCGCCCGGCACCGGTGCCAGCAGCCGCACACCGTCGCGCATCGTCGCCGTCTGTCGCTCGCATTATCCGCCCTCATCGTCAGCCGAACAGATAATTTAACCCTTAGTTCTCGCGCGCGCCCCGCGTTCGCATAAGCTGAACAAAAAAAAAACGGGTCATCAAACTTTGAGCGAACAGCCGTGGCGACGTGGGGGAAGGTTGTGGGGAATAATCACGCTGGGGTGTCACGGAATGCATTATTTTTTCAGCGCGATTTATTGGTTAAATAGATTAATATATAAGGTGAAATATTTTGGTTAACCAGAAAGCGTGGCTGTTGTACTTACCTCAAGTGTCACAATTATCACGATTTACGTAAATACATAAATAAATAATTATAAAAATAACAAAATAAATAAGCAAATAAGAAAACCAGGCACTTTATTATATCAAGTACTTGCCTATGCACGGAGTATCGGTTACCATAAACGTTGGTTACTATAAATAGCCATATCTAATAATTTTCTAGTTACATTAACACTTTTACAGTTCTCCCCAACTATTGAAATTCCATGGCGGGAGACACCTACGTAGTACGTGTTCCTCAAGCGAGTCTGCACCACTTTGGCTTCGCAACACACTGCGGGCCCCGCGGTGCAACGGCGCAGGAGCAGCAATAACGGATAACACACACGAGACGCAGTGCTTCATGCAGCGCGTCTCTGCGCTTCGAGCTTCTCTCTCGGCTCAGCACCGAGGAAACTCCGGGATGGGGCGGGGGGGTGCGAGCAACAAACGGGCCGCTGCCCAAGTGGCTGGGGCTCGCCTCGCATCCCTATCTCAAGACGCTTTAATGCGTTTAACCCGGCCGAGGAGATAGTGGACAATTTATTGCTCCCTATTTTGGGTTGGCCGCAGCCACCGAGCCGGCAACCGCGGCGAATCGGTGGTAAACACTCGACGCTGTGCTTCGTATACCCAGCGCTCAGCCGCTACGATTTCGCCGCGGAGTCTTCACAATTGTTTCCTGTTTTCCTTTTGTTGAAAATCGTTTTCGTCGCCTCGCAGCCTGAGGCGATGGTCGCAAAAGCGTCCGGCCTGCGAAAAATGAGGAAAATGTTGCGGAGATGTAATTTCACTTCCTCGTGGAAGAAGAATTTCCTGTTTCCACTTCGATTTCTATCGTTGCGTTTGATGCTACTATAATGCAGGATCGCGAGCGAGTGGGGAAAAATTGAGATGGGTCAGCCGATAACGGATTTTGATGCACGCCAGGCGCTCTCGTGGTCTCGAATGACCGTGCAACGAGCGCGCGCGCGCGCGCGACCGTCGAGACAGATGTTTCTCGCTTTCTTCGAGAGAAGCGCAGCGCACAACGACAGCGCACAGATTCTCTGAAGGAACGATGAGCCTGTATACCGTACAGTCGTAACGAGACCCTACTCTCTCTCGGCTCGCCCCTGCGACGATTTACGGGCTCGCGATGATAAGCCAACGGCAGAGAAGAACACGTGCAGAGCGTCGAGCCTTCGGGACCTCGAAACCAGAGACTCGGCGGAGTGCTCGAGTTCCTTCACGAAGTTGAAGAAAAATTCGTCGTAATTCTGGGTCTATTACAAATGAACGATCTACCGGGGTGGTCTTATTTATTATTTATTTATGATTTATTTATTACTAGCAGGTTGAAGTAGCTCGCGCGGTTCGCGCGCTCGCTGTATGCTAGAATAAAAATTAGATCGTTAACAAAATGAATGTGAAATTAACGTCCAAACTTTACGAAATCGAGAAAAAAAATTTCGATATCGTAAAATTTGAAGACCCTATCTGATGGGAAATTTCCCGCAAAAAAAAGTAACCTCGATTTTAGTGATGTGATGACAACTGGGTAAGCGGGCGAAACGCGCGTGTGACCATGGTCAGGTTAACATAAATACATATTTCTAATTTTGGGACAGACTTGAATTAAGGGGGCTGGGACAGACAAACAGACAAGCAGCCAAACAACAATCCAAAATATACATATATAAGTTTTTTTTTCTTCTTTTCTTCTTTTAAGGAAGACTTCTACCTTGGTAACTTTCAAACAACAACATTTTATTGCTGATTCTTTATCTAGATGTAAGTTATGGAGGAAGAGGAGGGTTGCCTTTATGGAGCAGGCATAGCAGATTGATGGTAATTATAAACCCTTTTGTGTACACCGATCGCAAAACTTTAAGAGCGTTTTTCTCGATAACACTTTTTTCACTTTTTTATCACTTTTCTGACGACTGTAATCATGATCAGCCTGAAATTGTGCATACATACTCGGGCGACATGTCTTCATGGAATGACGGAGGTTTTTTTCGATAAATTAATTTTTCGATTTTTTATGAATCTTTTTATACGAACAAATAGGGGAAAAACTGTTTTTTTATCGCCTCCATTTTCTTTGTTTTGAAAAAACCTCCGTCATTCCATGACCAAAGTGATACTGATTAATAATCTGCTCTGAATTTATTTTTCAGATCAACGGTGTGCCAGCAGGAGTGGTAGCTGTTTGCCCCTCCCATTTTGGATGACCGTGTTTGCTGACCTGACGCCGACAATCCTCTATTAAAAAGTGCATGGGCCACCATTGTTAGCGATATAACTCGACCTCTGATTGGTCGAGGGCCGTGATGAGCAGCAGTCGTTGTTTAATAGCGCGAAATTTGACAGTTTGTTGCAATTTGACATAAGCGCTGCAGCACGGCTAACCTGTCCGCGCGCGTGAGCGCGCGTTATTGTTCCCCTAGTTTTTAACAAAAAAAAAAGATGCCATTGTATACTTTAACACATAAATAGCAAATAGAAAATAACCGTAGTCATTTACATTTATTGGTCTCCGCACAAAAAAATAAAATCTGAGCACCTGAAAAATGATGCTCCAAGGTAGAAGTACCCCTTAAATCGATTATCCAACCGTACCCCAGTACGTTTAATTCAAAGAAAGCCCGTGCGTTATTGTAATGGAGACTACAGCCTGATAACCAATTCAGTAGCAGCCCGGCCAAATTGCCGATCGTCCCAGACGACAATCGTAAACAACTCTCGGCGGGGCGTCCGACGTCGTGTCCGCGCGCGTCTCGCTTCCTACATCATCTCTACATAAGCCGCGGCGTCGCGCGCGGAGCGAAGAGGTCAGCGGCGTTAATGAGGGAATAAATACGCAATGTCGAAGCCCGAGTGGATTCTATGCTAATTCGTCGCTCTCCGTCCAGCGAGAGAGCCCGGTGTTTAAAGCACGCGCGCTCGGTTCGAGCGAGCAACAATGAACCATCGTACATTATATATACCGCGCTCAGACGGTACAGACTGGCGCGGCTGGTGCTGCTGCGGCCGCTGTCGCGGCAGCAGGTACCGCGCGAGCTGATGAGGCGCCGATGAGCTCTGCCACACGCGCGAACTCTGACCCCGTCGTAAAAATCCCCGAGTTATACCGCGCCCGCTTCTGCAGCTGCGCGAATGCAAATTTCCCGAACGCGATCGACCAATCCCGAACGCATCGCGACGCGCTCGCTCCGCCGTCGTCAGGCCAGTCGCCGAGAGTCGCGCACAGCACGCTCTCCGTAATCTCAATACCAGGCCAAAAAATCGTCCACTATATCGAGAACGAGAATCGCTCGATGACCCCCGAGCGGCGAGCGAGGTCACCGAAAAAATTCGTGACCGCTATCTCGCTCCCTCCGCGCCTCGCGCACACTCGTAAAAGGCGTCCGTGTGCGCCTGATAATCGTTGCGCCGCGCAAGCATTATCGGGGCCTTCGGGAACGACGCGGTGCCGCATTAAAATACATGGAAACATTTTCGCAAATGCTGTTGCGAAATTATTTTTAGGTCGTTCATCGCCGCGTTCACCGGCCGCCCGGGGTGGAGTCGTCGCTGCCGCTGATCATTATCATCGAGATTCACCGACAAAACGCAGGGCACGTGACTCCCGGACTGATTAAAATGTTAATCAGCGTACGGGACGTCCGTCTCTGTGTGTGTGTGTGCATTTTTTTATTCATCCGATACCCTTTCAATAACTCGGAATGGAGTATTGTTGGGTTACGTGGGGTGGGGTGGGTAGCTTCAGGGACCAGCGAGACGGAGAGAGAGGGAGAAACAGAGTCGCGGAGCGAAAGTACAGGGAAGAGGGTGAAAGAGCGAAAGGCGTAGACACAGCAGCAGCCCCCATGGTCGCACGACCGCGATTCCCCGTGCGCGCATACGCGTCTCCGGTTACCTCGGTGGATTAATTATGGGGTAGATCAAAAGAGCATGCGACCACAAAGCGGCCAATGTAACGGGTGGAACGCATTGAAAGCGCCGCAACAGCTCGTCGCGGTGGCCGCGACGACAAGTCAATGATATATATATACACGCAGACACACACACACACACACACAGGGTGCACGCTGTGCACGTGCCTGATTGAACTGTTGAAAATATTTACAAAAAACTTGGTCGCACGAGAAAAAAAAAAAAAATTGTCAATGGCCGTGCAATTGCGGCGGAAATACTCTAAAAGTCGAGATACAACCCGGCAGCCGCGTGTGGAACGACTAGGTCGGCTGAAATTGAAATTTCACGAACCCGCGCCGCGCGGTCGACGGCGTTTCGCATTATGTGGCCGATGTCAATAGAAAAATTCGGTATGAAGTTACAGCATTCACGGTGCGAGCTTGAACAATATTTCTCGGAAACCCGATAATTAACCCATTCGCCCGGAGGCTTTTGTTAACAAACTGCACTCATCGAAACGTAGGTAAATCGCACGCGCATAGAGATTGTCAGTTATCGCGCGGATGGTGTGCACCAGATGAGGATGCGGATCCACGTTTTGCCAATTAGCTCGTCTGCGGTTCGTCATATCAGTGATGAAATGTTTTTCCCTCTTTGTTCGTTTTGTTTTCTACGTGGCATTTTTTGTTATGTTTTATTTCTTTCTTTTTTTTAACGTTCGTATACGTGTTGCAAGGAGCTTATATTCTCCTCTTGGCGATACACAGCCGAGTCTCGGGCGCCTCGGCCGCCGATCGAACGCACGAGACGAGCGCGGCTGCCGTCTTATCGCGCTTATCGCTCGGAGTCTTGAGACACGATCGAGGTGTCCTTGACTTTTGGGTTATCGCCGTGGGGTTAGCCCTCGCGTCGATCACTCTACCAGTGGGACGAAAAAATCTCTCGTTCTGCCGCGCGCGGTGCTCGACGAACAACATCCTCGTTACGAGACAGAAGCAACGCGGAGCCAATATGAAATTCCCAGGTCCGGGTAAAACCGCGACGTCTCTCGTCATCCCCGCGGTCTCCTCAGTTCGCGCGCCGACGAACATTGAACCAACATTTTTCGCCTCCCAACAACTTCGCCGTGATTTTTTTCTTTTTTTTTCTCTCCGCGACGGACTCGCCGCAGGATTTTCCTGCATCGCGCGTCAGTCTCGTCCAAAAACGTCTGTGCGCTATTTTCCCCGCGTGCACAAAGAGCGACTCGCCGAACTCCGACGCGGTGTAAAACGCGCGGTGCGGCAAAGCTGAGGAAAAATTTTGTTGTACGTATAGCGAGAAGCGCGAGACGTGCACAGAGAGCGGAAGCTGCCACGTGAAGCTCGCGGTGTCTCTCTCATCGGTGGCGAAAAGTTTGCGAACCACCGGGGCGATCTCTGTGCGCCACACGTGGATGGTCCAGGCTCACCGGGCGCGCAGTGTACTATATGCTCTCGACGAGAGCTGGATTACATGCGGTCGAGTAAAATACCGCGAGTACAGAGCGCGGGATATACTACGGATCTGTTTTTTTTTTCTTCCTTTTTTTGCCTTTCGCAGCCGCAAATTCGCAACAGTAAAAAAAAATGTCAAACGCGTATACCAAAGTCAGGAAGCTCGCGACGACCGTTTCCATATCCGCTCTGCATGTGTTCACGCTGTGTGTTATGTCGTTGGGCGAAAGGGATCGTGCGCGGGGGGCGTCGTGCGACGCGTCCCGACTATATCGCCTCGGGCCATATTTACAAATTCATACCGCAGATGCGCATAATACCGTCGCTGATTCATGATATTTGATTAGAGCATTGTCGGCTCGGTTCACCGTGATCGCGCGCACCCCCGTCTCGTTTCTTCTTCTCCATTGCTCTCTCGCCACGAGAGGGCACGAGTTAACCATCGCTCAGGGTGAGACCGACAATTTTCTCGGCTCGCAGCGGTCGTAACCCTTGTGCTGCACCCTCGTGTGCCGCACGGGTGTTCCTGTCGCAATTATATGTCCGCCATGGCGTATGATTATACGTCAAGGAAAATTAAATCTTTCGTCGAATTGAAAAATGTTTCTTTCGAAAACAATGTTGTCGACATTTCACAACATCGGCTAAACCTGACGCTGTTGGAAAGAGACCAATTTTTTCCAAAAATAAATGACCTTGTGCTGATTTTTCCGCACAGATAAAATTTAAAAAAATATTTACAAAAGTATTTAAAAAAATATTTATACTCATTGTTTCTGAATTCTGTCTAACCTTCGTTAAACAAAATGACGTAATAATTCAATAGTGTTTTGTTTCAATTAAACTTGCGAATGAATCATTCGCGAAAAAAACATGCTGTTGCATTCGCGCAAGATATCTAAGCAAGGGCAACGTCGTCGACTCGTCCGAATTATCGGCTCATTAAGCATTCGTCGGCCATTAGCTAAGCAGGTTTAATCGGACTTAATCGAGCCCTTGCGTGCCCGAAACGACGGAGTTCCCTCAACGAGACTTCTGCTCCGTCCGCCTCCTCGTCACCCTGTTTCTGCGCGGTAAGGAGTTAGGCACTCCTCAAGCGCCGCACGAAATAGCCGCCTGCCTCAGAGGCACCGGTGCCGTTAAAGTTTTCCCCGAGTTTCGCCGCAAGTAGAGTTTCCGCTTCGAGCCAAACTCGCCCTTTACCGCTCGCGCCCTTCCGCCCCCTCCGGTGGCGTCTTATACCGACCGCTTGAGTGCAAGAAGACGGGAACCGAAGGTGGTTATTATTAATTCAATGATATTCGGAGCCGCTCGAAGGTTGGCTGGATGGTCGTCAACGCACCGGGGCGATGAGAATCGGGCGAGGAAGAGGAACCGCGATCCGAACGACGTGGTGAGAGAGAGACGGGGAAACGAAGAATAAGGGACGAAGGTTCGGAGCAGGAAGGCGAATGACTATAGCGACCCTTGTTGCGTGGACGAAGCACGAGACTTACGTGAAAGCCTCCAGCCCTCATAGCTCAACTACACAATGCTACATCGCTTTCGTTGAAGCTGACCGACCTGCTGCAGTATTTTGAAGGGCGCTGGGATTTTATTCCTGAGGGGCACAGAGAACCTCGGGGGGTCATGACCCAAAAGTTTATGACCTCGTGTGGCATAAAGAGCAACCGGTTCCGACGAAATTAAAAAACCTATATGTTACAACTGGAGCAGATCTTTGCCCACTTTGTCAACTTAGTTATTTTTTTATCACATGGGTCCGGATGAAATTCGCGGTGCGTCAAAATGTGGTTTAAAAGTCCAGGATTGTCTGAAACATGATCATAAATCAAATTTCCCTTGTGGTGGCTTTTAAAAATGACGGCTAATGTTATTCACGACTAACGCATGTGTTCAAGTCTCCCCATTTTCTTCAACCCAAACCGAGGAGAAGCTATCGAACCAATTCTGCGTCAAGCTACTAACGAGACCTTCCATCGTCTTCGGTTGTGTTTCTCTCCTAACACATTCAACGTTACAGCAGAGCTCAGTACCAGACCCCATGTACAGTATGTCCATGTGGGTATTGTCGTAGCCCGCGCGGTTTCCTAACGAGGTTACGGACTCATCTCCCACTCGGGCGTCAACTTGCCAGGGCAACGCCAACCCGGTGAGTGCGCGGAGTCGGTTCATCAGGCCACAATATTACTAATCAACGGGAGCCCGGATTGGCCCGTACGTTCCTGAGTGCCCTCCGGATTGCCAATTCACAGTGGCACGCGGAACTCTCCCTGCTCCACCAAACCTCAGCGTTGGTCTTCTTCTTCTTCGTCTTCGTCGGGTGTTCGTCTCCGACGGTCTTTGTGTATAAATCGTCCGCCGCGCGGAATCCGTAGGGTCTGACGTTCGCCGACGGTTGAGAGTCGCTGAGAGGGCACGAAAACGAATCGAGAGTCATGTTGGGGTTGCGACTGTGCCGTCGATCTCTCTCCGGATAGTCGCACACAGGCTGTGTGTGTGTGTGCGTATTTTGCAATATACACACGATTAGTCAGTGCGATGGGTCATTCGATGCACTACTGTCCTATGTTCATCGCGAGCAACTTGGATCCCGGCCAGCAGCCGGCCAGGCATCGGCCAACGCGACGCGAGAAGGAAGACAGCCGAGAGAATCCGGAGGAGCCTCGTGAACGCCGTCGTCGTGGCCAACTCGCTCGACCTATCGACTCGTCGCGAACTCTGACATTAGCATCTTGGCATCGGGGATCCATTTGTGGGACGATTAAATCACGTCGACACCTCGGTTACGGCTTCGGGTCTTTCTTGCGGATCCCCCGTCTACGATCAATCGGACAAATGCATTTGCGGTCCTAGGCATTTGTAGTACGTCATCCGGAACGGAGGCTTTAATTTCAGGTCTTAAGAGTTTCAATAGGAGTGTCAAAGTAATGAAAAAAATGCAGCCCGTATATACAGTAAGACCTCGATTATCCGTCCTCGCATAGTACGGAAAACAAGATGCGGAGCGTACTCGGTATTATCCAACGTCGGATACTCGAGGTCTATGACGTATTTTTCGTGAGCGGAAGCGCTCACGAAAAATACATATAATTAATTAATATATTTTATTTGTTGTACTGTACTAACAAATAAATAAATAAATAAACAAATTAATGCATTTATCGTATGCCCAGTGACCATCGGTGTCCTAGATATTAGTACATATCAGACTGATCGCAGCTTTTAATTCCAGGTCAAGGGGGTATCGATAAAGGTATTCAACGTGACCACTGACTGTAGTACACACCACTTGCTTGCTATCCTAGACGCACATAAACCATCAACGCGGAGGTGGACATGGTGCGCCGCGCATCTCAGGGTAATAGCCCAGGAGCGTCGGGAGAGGCGCATCCAGCAGGCGACCCACGTGAAATACCTACGCGATAGTGGACACGGGGTGCATCCACCCTCTGATGAATTACCCGCACCGGGGGAATCATTAGCTCCAAGTAGATGGATATCCCTGGGCCGGTGGGCTCCACCGCTCGTCTCCCAACCAATCAGATTACGTGCATTCGGCCGCGACCGTGGCTAATTATATCGCATCGTGTGAGCCTCGCTAGGACCGCTTCGCTCTCGCCTTCTCTAATTAATGATCGACTTAGGAATTTGGCCCGCGCTACGAGGCCGGATCAGACCGAACGTCTTCTCTGTGTTCTTCACGTCGACTCGTACGCATTTTGGTCTCGTCACGTTTAGCGGCACTAAACTCCGGTAGCCGAGTGTGCATTCGACGTTTTTTTGTTGTTGCTGTTGTTGTTGTCGGACACCGTGAAGACAATATGGAAAATTTTCTATACCCTCCAGGCCCGGCACGTGGAACGGTGGCTCTCGACTTCGTCTAACGACTTCTGCGGAAAAGCTCTTGGCACACCAACTTCACACGTTCTTGCGGACTCGACGATGAATGTCCGTCTGACACCGGAAGATTTACAGCTCGGATACTTCGCACGCTTGGACTGCGTCGTAGACGTCGTCGTAGCTCGTCAGGACGACAGCTCCACGCCTACGCCCGTCGTGCGTTGCCCATCGAGAATCGACCGACAGATGAAAACGCACCGTAGTCTCGTCTCTAATGACCACTGATTAGTACCGGCAGCGGCCGGTACCCTTTTCTTCATGCGACTAATCCGCTTCGTTCACGTGTGAGGTCATTTTCCCGCTCGACCTGGCCTCAATGTGTCTGCGTCACGACAATTGATACTTAGAGCACTGAATTCATGATCCAGTAGAAATTCCTACATCAACATATTTGTTGGGTTGAAGAAACAGTTGTTTTTTTTTAATCGTTTTTGCCTGACATTTTTAATTCGGAAGGCTTCCCACATTTTTGCTTGGCGAAAGGAAAATGCAGGAAAATGGCGTAAGAATGCAAAGTGCCATTTCTTCGAATGAATATATTGTAACGAACGTCGCCGCTTAGTCTCGAGTTGGGGTTTTGGACCGAGCGCGGCTCACTTGACAACCGGCATGACAACGAACGAACGTTGACAACGACGAACAAACAGTCTCGGTTGACAGCTCACAGCGAATGGACGTGTCGACTGAATTACTAGACCGCGATGTCTGAATAAACCCTGCTGATTTTCTAATACGTCGTTTCATTGACGTAACATTGGGGTCAGAAGTGGGATTACCAGTGATAGTGCAACGATAATGAATACAAGGAGGCGGATTCGGACGCCTCCTTGTATTTTCGACGTTCGTTACAATGTGAAACAATTTTTGTTTCCCCCTCAAATGCGGTCAGGCCATTGACTGGTCCGAGAAGAGCGAATATTCCGCACTCTGCGGTGGCGAATTTATCGCCGTTTATCCGCGACGACTCCGATACTTGGAAACCAGTATTCGGCTTATTAGAAATTTCTCCAAAGCGGCCGATTGCCTCGTCGATAATCGTCGGTCGCATTAGCCGCACGTCGTCGATCTCGTTCTCGGGGGGGTTCGACGCGGGCAAACGGCGAGCGTCGAGGGTGGCGGCAACGGCGGCGGCGGCGGAACCAGCACCGGGCGCGCGGATCGTCATGCCTTCGCGCAGATCCGTGTAATCGGACTAAATTGGATAATGCATATTTAGAAGGATGGAAAGAAAGAGCGCGAGGCGAGGAAGTGGATGCTTATGCTGCACGGGGCATTGCTATACATATATACCACACACACACACACACATATATATACCCTGTGGAATAGCATAACGCTGCGGGCGTGTAGAGTACATTCGACGAGTCCGTAGGCTATGCGCCGCGAAGCGAGAGACCTGCACGCTCCGCAGGACCTTTTTGACCCGCAGGCCGTGCCGGAACGATCGGAGCCTCCAGGAGAGACCGAGTATATTATACTAGTACGTATTATATACTACAAGCTTTGGCCCCCGCTCGTGTGTGCCACAGCCGCGCGCCCCGCGGCGAGTCTTCTAAACTCTCCGCGCGGCGTCCGGAAAGCAGCCGCGAGAAATAATACTTTTATCGTGCCGACGGACAGCGCGCGGCGCTGGTACCGAGGAAAATCGATCGCGAGGTAACTGTATGACCGCCCCGGGGACCCGGTGTATGGGAGTCTCGATAATCAGCTATCGATTAATAGCGCGCCTCACCCATCCCGTGGCGGAGCCTCCGCGAACCCTCGGGCTATCGATCCTTGACCAATGAAGCCACTTTGGTTTCCGGTTACCGCAACGTTCTTCGTTTACCTCGCTTTTCAACATTATCGTCGACTCTCGATGCACTTTGATTTTTATTTATTTTTTTTTTTGTTCGCATGATTTGCAGAGTAGACATAGGTAGACTGATAGCGCGATAAATTGACAACGCCAGGGTGAAAATTCATAAATTTGACGATTAATTTTTTGGGTTGGGATATAAGAAACGAAAATATGTGTAGATAAGGTGGAAGTCATTATTCGATACAGCAGAGATTTTCCTACTCCTGTAAAAAGTTCATGGGGAAATCCTCGGCTTCGTCAAACACACCAGCATTGGGACCAAGTTCATGCATTGAAACTATTTTGTTTGTGCCAAATGTCAAAACACATATAAAGGCTGAGATCCTGCCTTAAAAAGTGTAATTGGAAGTTGGGTTTCGGCATCAAACGTTCCATGCCGAAACCCAACTTTAAATAAACAACAGCGGTCGAAATCAATTTCAACATTAAAAAGTGTAGAGTAAACAAATGTATAAGGCGAAAAAATATGAAGGAGTAGATTTCGACACGTAAACTTGAAGTTTTTTTAGTTATAATAATAATAATACCTACAGAATTTTATTCTTTCTGCGCCGTCACAGCACAGCGAATAGCTAAACATTATCTCAGTATTTTTCAATTTCTTCTAATTACGTCTAGACATCTGACAAATAGTTGAAAAATCGCTATTACCAAAACACATTACATTAACATGCTTTCAACCGTCTCCTCTCCGGTGCCTATTTTCTCCCGACCAAAAATGTGGCTTTTAGTAAGATATTTAGATCAAAGAGCATTCGTTAAGATAATTTAATTGGGCTCTAATGTCCCGTCGCTTTCCCATCATTATCTTCATATATATTCCCACCGGCTGCGCGCACAGATCCAACGTGTTTCTTCTCTCGGACGAAGCGACATCCAGTGAAGACACACGACGCACCAAAAGGACATCGGGATTACCATACCAAAGCCTTTGCATTTGTTTTCGCGAACAGGTACCCGCATTTTTTTCTACTATTTTCATTTTTTGCGCTCACGTTTCTTCTTCAAACCTCGCATAATCCAGAACGAAGCGCGATCCCGACGCACGCTGACCCGTCGCTTCTTCCTTGTACCCCGGAAGATAATTAATGTCCCGCACTGTCGCAGCGGGGCCTCTCGTTCAGGAAGCAAAGGGACGACGCGATATGTCGAAGCGGTAAAGGGAAAAGGACCCGATAGCCGAGCCAGTGGATTCGTTTTTCTCACAGTGCGGGCCTCATTCGCCTGCGCGCGGACGGTCAAGAGACGCGCCGGAGGTGCCCGCCGAGCGCCTCGTGTGTTCGTAGACCAGACATCTGCAGGACACGGGGCGAGGACCCTGGACACATAGGACAGCTGTGTACGCCGGGGTCCTCGCGCCAGTAGCCTCGTAGGATGCGCTTAGGGTCTTGAGACCCCAAGTTGACCGTAACGTTGCGTTACGCACTGGCTCGCTTAGGCCCCCCCTCCCCCCTCTTACTTCCCCCTCGTCCCTCTTCCTTTCTCGCTTCTCTTTATACATGCCAGATTTTTGGACCCCGTAAGCAAATCCAAACCACCGAAGATTTTACGCGTATTCCTGTATCATATTATTTGAAGCTTGACCATCGCGTATACCTGTATTTCCCGCCCGTGTGTTTCCCCTCTCGGCAAGGGAAAAACAGGCATGTGCATTGTCGCTAAGAGTATAAGTCGATATTTCACGATTTTCGATGTGTAGACGACGAATGGAAATAGGGAAAAATCGAAAATACCCGTGTGACCCAAGCGCGACTCCGTGACGTATGTGACGAACGGAGTTGGGAGTTCTCCTTTTCCCCGAGGCACTCGATAACTTATTGCGGCGTATCCGAGGTAGGAGGAACCCGGGGAAGACCGGGGGAACTGAAGATGGGATTATTACAGGGCTCTCTGGCTAATTGACACTCGTGAGTCCGGAGTTTCATGCCGGGTACGGCGATCCAGTCGGCTCGTCTTGAGTTTGTATATTAAGCGACTCGACTAACGGCGCGAGATTCCATAACCTGGCTGAGACACCGACGTCTCATTCGGTATTTCGATGTCTCATTTGAGCGCGTATCGAACGGTTGGGTGTAATTTGGAACACCGTACACTTTTTTTCGTAGTCAACCAATGAAATCGATTCGCCGCAATTTTTTGAACGCCGAAAAGGCTTCGTATATTCGTTAAATGATCCAAAAGCTATAACGGGCTGGCGTTGCGCTTGGAAATTACTAACAAATATTTTTTATATTTTTTAAACCGAGTCCGAGTATATTTCGGGTGAAACATCTTTTTCTTGCTGCTTTCCAATTTACAGCAATATTAATATTTATGTAAAAGATGGCAATAGCCATTTTTAATCAAATGTATTAATCAAGTATCCTGCGAATTTCAGGTGGATCTTGCGGATTTCCGAACTATGTTCCAAATTACCCCACCCACGTTTACAGACGCGTGTAACAAATGTATAAGGTCCACGCGCACGCGTGCCTTGTGAAATCATTATCGCAACTCGGTGGCGTCCTCGTCGTCATCATCGGCGAAGAGTTATTTACATCCTACGGAAACTTCCAGAGTATCGCATACTGAACGAGTATATATATGATAAAACACTCCATGTGTGATGAAAATTTGCATACTATTGGTCCTAAATCACGCAATAGTTAGTCGCAGAAGTGTCGGATACCTGATGTTTACGATTATATATTACAATTATGTATATGTATACGCGTTGAACATTCCGCTAAGTGTTACAGCGCGACGGTCGTTATGTAGCATAAAGTTTCAGTGGAAAAGATTTACGCGAAAATTACAGAGGTGTCTAAGGGATTCGTGAAAAAGCCAACGTTCGTTGCGGCTCGAGGCGTCTCGGCTGTACAGCAGTAGCGTTTAATACATAACAGGCGCCGCTATACAGGCAGCAATAACGCGGCATAAATTTCAATTCAACGGTCCCGAAGGTGGACAGTGTCCGGCAAGTCCATCGCGATATACCAGTTACCCAGTATCACGTGTGGGTCATGTTGTCAGTATAACCGAAACGGAGGCCGACGGAGAGCAGCGCGAAAAACTAGTTCTCGCAACGCGGGACGTCCCACGACGGAAACTTTGCCTCGTGGGATTCTTCGTCCTATGGTCAAACTTGATTTTCGAATTTTGATTATCAAACACACGGAGGAGAAAAAAGCCGAGGCCGGACACCCGTGGATCCTGCGGCGAGCGTCGGGGTGGAATACGGCGAAACTAGTTGCGCAACTCGTTTCCTCGTATGGGACCGCGCGAGAAAACGCGTGACATTTTTATTGTAGTGGCGCGGAGCAGATACACCAGACGCCAAGGTGTCCCGCAGAAAGTGTTCCGGTACCGGTGATCATCATCAGCGGGTCGCGCGGGGTCTCAAACGGCCAGTTTGTACGTTTGGCGAAAGCCGTTTGGGCGGTTTCGATTAATTTCAGTGGCTCGAGTAGCCCTTAAAATAAGATTAATCTTTTTTGTCTGACTCGGCACGGTTAATACTTTCGACACTTCTGATAATTCTTGAAATATGATTCGGTTATTAATGAGTTGTGCAAGTATATAACTCGCAAGACAATTGATCTTGTAAGACTCATTAATACTTCACGAAATATTATTCGGTATGTATTATTCCATTACGCCAGCCTGGAAATATTTTATCCAAGACTCTTTTAATATTTAAACAATACTAATTTACGACTCGAAACGACTCACTTTTGACCTTTTTGCGTGCAACTATGTAAAATTAATAGAAATAATTATTTTTCGATCACATTATGGCTTCATTATTTACTACAAAGATGATCATTATTTAATAGTGGTAAAAATTAATTTTATCAATTATTTTTCGATTCTGATTAAATATGTGATTAAGTATGTATAGTTTGAGTGGAAGGTCGAGAAAAATCATTTTGGATTTTTCTGTCTGCGAGAAACCAAACGCTTAGCGACCAGATGTTCTGCTGCCGACCACGCGATCGTCCCGTTCCTTATTTTTCCAACGCGCGGTCAGCCGACTTGTTTTGAAAAATTAGCGTGACACGATAAGTCGAAACACCCAGCTTTTTCCATTTGTACTTGCAGTCTCCGTCCCGCACTCCGTCTGTGCACCGCTATCTCCGTATTTTCCGACGGATAAACAACTTGACGAGCAAACGTGAGCTATATAGCGCCGAGCTCGGCGCGTGCGATAACGGAAAGACGATCCGAGGAACGAGACTGAAAAAGTCAGCTGCTAATCTCATCGATGAAGCAACAAAATCGTAATCCAATAAATGTTCAGTGTTTAATGTCTCACCAGACTCAACCCAACACTAAAAAAAAGACTTCGCCGTCACGTTTTGTCTCCGGAAAATGTTTCGTGCGACAAAAAAATCTTTGAAGAGCCAAAATAAAAATAGTCCAAGGTATTCCGCAGGAGGCTGCAATTAAATAATCACATCTCACCAGCTTATAATCCGGTCAAGAATATTTATCGGTAATTTCCTGTGCTGTTTGCCGGCGATGCGCTCGCACGCGGGGAAAAACACTGCATCATCGAGGGCGTCAGCGAAAGTTTTGCATCAAAGCGACCCGATATTTCACGGAGATATCAGAGTGCGAGTGTTCGGCGCGAAATAGCGAGAAAGGCGATATATACGGGGAGTCGCTGAAACGTACAACACTCGTGCCTGGCAATAATCAACATACCGAGCCGATAGACATAATTAACGCGACAAGAAGCTCGAGACAAGCGTCGCAGCCGTCGTCTTCATCATCATCCTCGTTGCCCGTTCGCAGAAATCACGAGCAAGCAAAAAGTGATCGATTACTGTGTTTTTACAATTTCACATATATAGATATATATTAGTCGCGAGTGTGAAACATGACATAATCACTCGATATCACGGGAGCCACTCTCGTCGTTCACGCACATGTGTGGAAACGTTCGGCGCTCTCCGTCGTCAGCGGTGGATTTATGTCATTGTCGTGTCTTTTATTTTCAAATCGATCGATGAAGTTCTAGGGTCCATCGTGGGAGTCAATCGCTTCCCACTTAAAATGCTACTAACTGACCGCGCGCCGTCTTTACGTCGTCCGGACAGTCAAAGAACGCCGCACACGGAATTGTGTGGATCGCGGTTGTGCACGACAGCGGAAACCACGTTGCAAGAGAAAAGACCCAGAAAAGATCTCGCTGTTTGTTTGTTCCCGTTTCAGTGTCACAACACGCCGCACCCACTACAAACCGCTGCGGGGTGCTAAGTGGCATTGTATTATATTGGATGCCTGGTGGTATGTTACTCTACAGAGTGGACTATTATTGCCCGGGACCCTGATGGTCAACGTCACCTGCGCACGGTAGCGTTCACGGCCGTTCCTACACCCCCTCTGGCTTTTTTCTCTCACCTTTGACGCCCTCGCCTTGGCTCCCCCGCGTAGTTGACCTTTTGGGATTCGGGCGGACGAGCCGAAAATTGGGACAGAGTAAACCCATCCTCGTGAATTACCAGGGAGGCCTCAGCCCCGTTTGGCACGCTCTTCAATTAGGGTAGAAGCACCGGTTGTGGCCACTGTACCAGTTGTGGCCATTTTCACTGTAATTTGTATCAAATTGTTGCTTTTCTGTATTTTCATGTTGATACTTCGAAAGAATGCATACAAATTAACAAGATTATCGATACAATTTTGTTTCGTTTTAACAATACAAATAATTCTGTCCCTTCGAACTCGGTGGCCACAACTGGACCAAAGGTGGCCACAACCGGTACTTCTACCCTATTGGATCTAACACGGAGAAAAATGTATTTTCTGGCGTAAAAAATAATTACAACAAAAGCGATTTATGCGTTTGGTTAACTATGAAATATTTCGGTTTAAAAAAACGTTTCGTTGGAATTGAAAATTATTTTGTTTGATAAAAAAGAAACGAATTCTTTATAATAATTTTCCTACATTTTTAAATATATTTTTGGTAGGCTTTGTTTTACTTCTGTAAAATTGCAAATTGTGCCAAAAAAGTGATGTAAATATCGCATCTTACGTTTTTTTTAATGCAGCGATCGTTTTTATTGGGGCTATTTTTAGTTAATATTTTTGGGTATTTCTTTTATTATCGCATTTTCAAACAGAGCCAACGGATACATCTGACTGGTATATACGACATTATATGGTACAACTGGTTTTGCGTAGCGCCTGCCACTGTCGAAATTGTTACTGGCTGTACCGGCTCGTGGAGTTTGATTTCCGTCCAGCGGAGGCAATTTATTTCCTCGTTCTTCTCTGTTCCGGCCGCTGGTCAGTGCATGGGAACACTTTGGTTGCGTGTCCGGCTGCGTAAACTATAGGGGTGCGGGTTTCGGTGTAGGCCAGCAACCCCGCGCCACCGGCTCACTGACCACACGAGAGACCCTTCTTCTTCCTGGCTCGGATCTTCCGCATGCCATGGGACCCCGGACGTGGAGGGGAGGGGTAAGAAAAGCAAAGCCGAGACTCACCCTCGGACACGGTTCATAAACGTTTTAAACAAAATACGGGAAAAATCTAAATTCGATACGTCTCGTAAGCCACCGGGGTGATAAAGGGAGTAGGAAATTCGTGGTTATAAATAATGCGCGTCGAGATTCAACGTGCGCCGTGTCCGAGTATCGCGAGATCCTGCGCCTCGTAATTCCCTCGAACTACACAACTCGCAGAGGCATTTCCTTCTTTTTTTCTCACAAGAATCGACCGCATGCGGTCATTCGGTGTGTGGCAACCCCTAACGAGAATTCCTAGTGGACCGTAAGAGCGGTGTATTATATCGACATTTGCACATGTGGGAAACGTCTTTCTCCCTCTGCCCCCCTTTTCCTCTCGACCTCGGGATTCGTCCTCGATTTTTCTAGCCTCTCCGACTGTCTGTGATCGTAACTGTAACATAAAATTTACTTGAACATAATTTTATTTTTGATATTTCACTGCTGTTAAATTTTGTTTTATGCTACCGCGTTTCTTAATGTATAAAGAATAAAAATCAATACCTATAAAAGATTCGAATTGATTAATGTCACGTTAGCTTTAATAATACAAAAAATACAAAAGATGATATAATGGTATTCATCGATGAATTTTTTTAACTTCCAAATTGGCGTGAAAACTGTGACGGAACACTTACTACAATTCGATATTTTCAACAACAACAAAATTTATGTCGATTTGGCGATTTTTAATCCGGAGCCGGATTTATGATTTCTGACAAAAAAATCGTCGGCAAAAAAATGCTTTTTTTCAAAATCGATTAAAAAAGGTTAGAAACCAGTGTTTTTAGGGGTAGCATATGCGACTTGAGAACAATGTTATAGGTTACAAGTCGATATTTTTAAAAGAAAAAAATTGGGGTCGATTTTGGCGATTTTCGGTCCGGGGCCGGTTCTACGATTTCTGACAGAAAAAAAAATGTTTCGTCGCCAAAAAAATATTTTTTTCAAAATCGATTAAAAAAGGTTAGCAACCAGTGTTTTTAGGGCTAGCATATGCGACTTCAGAACAATGGTATAGGTTACAAGTCGACATTTTTAAAAGAAAAAAAATTGGGGTCGATTTTAGCGATCTTCGGTCCGGGCCGGTTCTACGATTTCTGACAGAAAAAAAAAATTTCGTCGCCAAAAAAATATTTTTTTCAAAATCGATTAAAAAAGGTTAGTGACAAGTGTTTTTAGGGGTAGCATATGCGACTTCAGAACAATGGTATAGGTTACAAGTCGATATTTTTAAAAGAAAAAAAATTGGGGTCGATTTTGGCGATTTTCGGTCCGGGGCCGGTTCTACGATTTCTGACAGAAAAAAAAAATTTCGTCGCCAAAAACATATTTTTTTCAAAATCGATTAAAAAAGGTTAGTAACCAGTGTTTTTAGGGGTAGCATATGCGACTTGAGAACAATGGTATAGGTTACAAGTCGATATTTTTTAAAGAAAAAAAAAAATTGGGGTCGATTTTGGCAGTTTTCGGTCCGGGGCCGGTTCTACGATTTCTGACAGAAAAAAAAAAAATTTCGTCGCCAAAAAAATATTTTTTTCAAAATCGATTAAAAAAGGTTAGTAACCAGGGTTTTTAGGGGTAGCATATGCGACTTGAGAACAATGTTATAGGTTACAAGTCGATATTTTGAAAAGAAAATATCTTTTGATACAATTTTACATCGTTTTGGTTTTTCACTGCTTCCAAACATCAGAATACAAGTCACCGACTAGAGCATCCAAATTAATGACCGTCACGTTAATTTTATTTAAAAATATAAATAACGAAGTAATTATATTTATTATCGAAGCGCGAAGAAAGGTGAAAACTGTTACGAATAAAATCCCCGAAAATTCATTGTCCAGAGAGTTCAAAGATAATTTAATTAACAAAATTCCATAATTTTGGAATTAACCCCGAGCTTCGTGTATATCCATATCTCACGAACTGGTGATCGAGCGCAACGAGACGCGCGCTACTCGTGACACGATTAATCGTCGGAGAGCCGGATAACCGTCTTATCGCGCTGCGTGGAACGAGAAAGAGCGATTGGCGATTACGCTTACAGCTCGGCGAAGACGCTGGGAGTCCGCGGGCTCTGGCTGTCAGCTGCCTCTCGAGCGCCTCCGGGCCTGAAATACTTCCGAACGATATAATACGAGCCCGACACAACGATATTGTCGATACGTTTAGCGTCTTTAATTTTCCCCAGCGGAAGTTCTCATAACCAAATCTCGACGTCTCTAATTCTCAACATTCCCGTCCACGTATTTATGCATCACGAGCGCACGAAATATATTCTCGTGTATTGCCGCTCGCACCGTGAAACCGTTAAATCATTATAATCGCCGAGAGAGGGACCGAGCTAAAACGCTATCGATATCTGTAGCGTAGCCGCACGAAGCGCGGGGGGACGAGGAAACCCGAGATAAAATCGCGGGCGGGGGGAGAGGGATGAATGAGTTACGAGACATTCGTCGTCGAGGCCTAGAAGCCAGGAAAATTTCACGCTAGAAAACGCTCGCGGCCTCAAAGCGGAAGATTTTGTGTCAGAAAAAAAAGCTACAGCGTCGAGATGAGGGAGAAACAGCTCCAATATACAACGAGCTCCAGTGAGCTCGGTGACGTCGTGCTGGTGTATAATATACAGCTAACCATGCAGTTTCCAAACTGCGGGAACGAGCACGACGACGATGAGGAAGGAGCAGCTCGCTCGCGTCGTAGAGTCAGGTTTCCTCTTCTCGTTTCGTTCTTGTAATTCACGCGCAGGGATTCTCAAACGTGTGAGCGAGAGCGGAGCGCGCGAGGAGGGAGGCAGCGCGAAGGATGCTCGTAAAACTAAAGTCATATTATCGTCGTGTCGTGTTTGGTGGGCGGAGGGACGAAGCAAGCGAGAAGAGGAAGAAGAAGAAGAAGAAGAAATGGAAGAAACGCACGCGGCACGCATCGAACGTACACGAGGGGGACTATTTTTCTCTCTCTTTCCCACTCGCTGAGGCAGCTCGATCCGCACGAGGCGAAGAGTGCGAGCTCGATGGACCGGCCCGAGAAGAAACCGAGGATCGTTTGGCGACCGGACCCGGCGCGCACTCTCGCGTCCTGTTTCACATTTTTTTTCTTGTCCTTTTTTTTCTTCTCTTATTTTACCCTCTGCAACCCCCGTGCGCTCGCTCTTCGGAAACGCATTAAACCGACGAGGAGTCACGCTTCGTAGATTTCAAACGCATTTATGGGGGCATTCGGGAGAACGAGTTATTTATGCTGTCGAGGCTCGCTCGTCGAGAGTCCCGAGCGGCTACGACGAGGCAAGTGTCGCGGCTGAGAAAAGTCCTCGTGCTCGTTGGGGTGGAGATTTTTTTTTCTTGTTTATTTCATAATACGATATGAGGCCTGAAATATATAAAGTCATTTTGAAAAAAAGCAGGGCACTTCGGACGAGCGTAAATTCATTCTTTTGTGGGTTTGATATGGACTTGTAATGAGGTCTGTTGTAAGAATAGAAATATTAAAAATGACTATTTCATTCTTGAGCCTATCTTAAAAATAAAATATGTTAGAAAAAATGTCTGAGAATAAAACCATGCTTGTATCCGTCGTTTAAGATTTTTTAAATATTCGATTTACTATCCCAGGGAAACATTTCTAAATAAATTAAGTAAATAATAAAATATAATTAACTTCCTCAAAGAATGAAGAATAACGTAATTCTTATTGTACTAATGATTACAATGATTGTTGTACTGAACTGGCCCTACCGTGACCGGAATATCAATTACAATGGATTTTCGTTCGACTGACGTCCGTCACCGCGTGAAACGAAGTTGCGGATAAAATTTCAGGTATTCGTCTCGGGTCTGTCCGTCCTTCCTCGGCGCGCGCGCGCGGACTCGGTAAGGGCTGGAAAATAGAGCGAGAATAACAGGAGCGAAGGGAAAACGAGTACCTTTTCCTTTTCGCCGCTATCTAGCCAGTGTGGCATGAATACGTCTCGTGATTGCCATCGAGAATAAAGTATAATTTATTCGAGGGACACGGCCCGGACTTCGGGCCACCCTGACAGTGGATATTCCGCGCGATTTTCTCGGATTGATATTCCCGTCGTCGTCTTCGTCGTCGCTGTCGTGACTCGCGACGCAGCGACGACACAGTGGCCAATAAACGGCGTATTGTTTTATTAATTTTATCCAACGGTCTCGACGGAAAATACGTGCGACGCTTCCTCGTTGCCGGACGAATTTTCCCGCCCCTATTCTCCCACGTTGATAATAGAAAAACGTCGGTGGTTTACGCTTTCGTAAGTGGCATTTTGTCGCGCGTTTACCTGCGCTGGGACGAAAATTCAGAAAGCGTGTCGTGATCGAGTTTGCCGCGAGCGCGAGGCACGAAAAGCTCTCTCGACTGAAAATATATACACTGTGATATATATAAGTATAGCGGTAACGTGCGCGGGATTGGCCAGAGGCGGCGCAACGAGAGAGAAAGAGCGAGCGAGAAGGCGAGAGCAAAGCAAAGCCGAGAGTGCAGTCGAGCCGGGAATGCGTTAGAGAGCTCTTTGGACCCATAATGGTCAATAAAACGAAACTGTAATCGATTTCTCGGCAATCGAATGCGAGGAATAAAGAGAGCGAAGGAGAAGCCGGAGGACGCGAGAGGCGGACCACGGAGGGAGGGAGCTCGTTGCTATAGACAATTTGCCTCTGGTAAGTGGTTTACATCTGTGGCCAACACATAGTCGTAAAAGCGTTTACACGCCGGCTCTGCGTAGCGACAGAACGATTCGAGGCTCGAGGCTCGTGGTGTGCGTATAAAACTCGTCGAGATCAAACGCCGGATTTTATTATTTTCCACTTGGACCTCTCGTGCCGCCGACCGCAATGATTTCATTTCAAACGAAATTAAATCAGTCAATAATCATTTTTGACGTGGCGCTAAACCGATCAGTACCCGTCGAGCCGTTTGGCGGGAAACGTCGTTTCGGCACGTGCGTCACGTGTACAAATGTAAATCGCATATCAGTCGCCACGGGGGACCGATTTTTCAGATTTCTGCGGCGTCCGTTGGCTAAATCAAAATTCGCCTCCATAAAAATATAAAAATAAAAAAATGTAATAAACGTAAGAATTTTTATCGCCTTTTTTACACGGTTATCTGATGAGCCAAACTGGATGTCAGGCTGGCGAAATTGACGGGTTAATCATTTTACATCGAAGCGTTTGATTCATCATTAATAATTCGATGTACCGTTAAATTTTAGTATTATATCACCTTTATTTTCTTATTTTATATTTTTGTTCTTCCTCTCTCACTCTCTTTTTTTTCGATCTTTTATAACGAACAGTTCAGCCGGCCTACCGCGTAGATTCCGGGGTCCGGGAGCGAGTAAGTGAGTGAGAACCCGAGGTTTGATCGAGCAGCCACGCGCGAGCTGCGACCAACCGGTTGATTTACGCTCGAGGACTCATCGCGCGCGCGAGCGGTTGACCGTCGTTCGGAACGTACGGGCGAGGAGAAGGAAGAAGCAGCGGCGGCGCTTTCGATGTTGTTCACGCGGCGAGACCGGCGAGACCGGCGGCAGGCGTCGACGATTGTGCCGTCGAGCGTTCAACGACTTTTAATTAACGAGGAACGTCGGTTTCTGTTTACTCGTGGAGTAGCAATACTCGTAGGAGTAGCGGTAGCTCTGGTTGTCCGACCGAGGGAGAAAAAGATAGCCACGACGAATTTTTTCCCGCGTTCCACAGCGGAGAATCGAGTACTGCGATAGGCGTGGATCGAAGGGAATTGCGAGGGACTGTTAGAAAGAGTAGAGAGAAAAAGAGGAGAGAGAAGGGTGTAGCACCACGGGTCGTTGAATCCTCAATGTGTAATGAAATTGTGGATTGCGAAAAAGAAAACAAATCCTGCAGGAAGGTCCACGTCGTCGGTCTGTAGTTTTGCTAATATATATGTAGATATACCGAATCGCTTCCCACGTGGAAATATTTATATGTAAAAATATATGTCGCCGCAAAGTTCTATATGTCGTATATATGTTGCGCATATTTTTATATGTCGCATGTATGTTGCGCATATTTTTATATGCAATATATATGTTGTATATAGAATTTTTTGGCGACATATATGTTACTTCCCTGTGGGTTTGTCTCCTCGTGGGCCGAAAAACAAAAGAAGACCCACGACGATATTTTCCTCGCTTTGCGTTCCCTGGTGGAAACACTGGTGAGGCACTAGCGGGGCCACTATAGCCCTGGCCAGGGCCTAAGCAGCATCTGACTAGCGCCGAATGTAACACTGCACATTTTCCTTCTGGGTAGCAAGGATCGAGATGAAACCTGTGGTAATCGTATGATTGAAGGGAATTGCGAGGGGCTGCTAGAAATAATAGAGAAAAAAAGAGAGTCGAAGGTGCAGCAACACGAGGCGTTAAATCGTCGATGTATAATGAAGTTCCGAAATGTGACAAAAACGAATCGTGTAGGAAGGTCCAAGTCGTCGGTCTGTAGCTTTGTGAAAATGTATTGCATATAGTTATTCACTACAAGGCGACGGCGACGACGAAAGCCGTGAGAAGCCCTTGCGGCCAGCACATGTCGGCGAATTGATCCGCTCGATCGTAAAACAAATGACGCTGCCGCTAAATAAAAGAGGAATAAGAGGATTGATCGAGAGCGACGGTTAGGTGTTGGGTCGCGCTATTATTTCGCGAAATGAAATCATTAACATTCTATCCAGTGAAGCGGGTTATTGGTCCCTTATGCCATAATATGTGGACATTAACGAGCGTTCTCGGTAACACGAGGCTGATTCATAGCTCTGTAGGCGAAGGGCACGACGAGAACCTTTGATCGGTGTTGTTCCTGACGCGAATACAAATTCGTTTCGATACTTATTTATACGTTTATTTTTTTTTAGTGTGAACACACAGTTCATGAACAATTACCATTCGTCCTTCCTTTCTAATTATTTTCTTTTTTCGACTGCAACGATTATTGCATCACGTAAAACTTATTATTTCCAGTAAAATACGAGATTAGATTGACACCTGTTTATTGTCACCGACAGAATCGTCTTTTTTCGAATGAATTCTGTGTTCCATATGCTTCAGTGATAAAAACTTGGATCACCTGGTAACTTTGCGCCCTATCCGTTCATTAATTTACCCGAAACTTTGCCGAGGATTCTCAACGTGTAATTCGTCTTACATCAATAATCGGGATCCGCTCGTCTCTCGCTCGGAGCTTCGCTGCCGCGCGGAGAGTTAGCGGGGATCCTACGTGAATAAGGACGCGATGCAACTGCTGCGTGGCACAATAGTTTCGAAGTGGATTGGTCGGTTTTGTCGGGAGGCGACCGAGCGAGAGCCAGGCAAACTCACTCGCGCACTTCGGTTACTCTCCCTCTCTTTGGCTCTTTCTCTCTGTCTCTCCCCGTGGCACCTATAAACCATATGAAGTGTGGGGGTAGCAATACGAGCGCTTCCGCTGTCTCTGCGAGCGCAGCGAGACTGTTACACCGCGAATATATGGTACCTATATAGCGGTGCGGTTCGTGTACCCCCAAAGCGGCGGCAGCGGGGTGGAACGCGAAAGCAAGAAGGAGAAATTGTATGTAGGGCGGGGGTGGTTTGTCAGGGCAACGTCGAATCGAGGGGTGTGCACACCGCGCCCAACTCGCGCGCACTCGACGTCGGCATATTGAGGGAAAGCATCCAACCGAGTCGGATTAATTCTGGCAGATTAACGCCTTTGCCGCGGATACTGTGCCGCCCTCGTGGCACCCCCCCCCCTCCCCCCCCTCCCGCTGGGCGTACTACAGCCCCCCGCGCTCGCGCCCTCGAGACCAACCGCTAATGCGGGCTAATGAAAGTTGCCAAGATTTCCGAAGCTCGTGTACAGTCGGAGTGTATTATATACATATATATATATAACTTCCCCCTTGGAACTCTCTCGCTCCGTTCGTCTTCACCTTTATTCCGTCTCTCGCGCCACGGGGAACACGGGATATAACAATCCAATTTTCGCGGTGCCTGGAGAGAAAGAGAGAAGGAGGAGGAGGAGAAACTCGTGGCGAGGTAATAATCGCAGGATACAAAGATCGCCCGGAGTAATCTCGGAAATATTCACCGTCGTTTAAACCGCGAATTAACCGAATCTCCCGGGGTGCACAAATATTCGCGTGTTTCCTGCTACACACTTTCAGCGACTAATCGCTTGACCCTCGGAACTGGATCGCCGGATTTTTTTCGCGTACTTCTGTTTGCGTCTCTCGCGGGGGACAGAAATGGCTGCGAATGTTTTATTTTTATTTTCGCGCTTCGAATCTCGGAGATTACGAAATTAAGATTATTAAGTATTTGAAGATTGCGAATCGCAGATACTAAATCTTATATATATTTTGGAAAGTTATTTTTCCGTTTGTTTGTCCCATGTCCCTTAATTAAAGTCTGCCCTAAATAATAAAGCCTTGCCTCTTAATTCAAGTCAGTCCCAAAATTAGAAATTAAAAAAAAAAATGCTTGATTTCGTAAAGTTTGAACGTTAATTTCACGTTAATTTCCTTAAGGTAGTCCCCCTGCTTGCGTTCAATTTCGCATAAATTCGAGAAAATTGAGAGAGAATTGCAAGCACTTCTCGATGGTCTAAAAATCTGAAAAAATGCATGCACATTAAAGGTACTGAAAATATTAATTTGACATAATAATAATTCTAAAATGTTATTAACAAATTGATGAAAAAACAATTGTTTAACAAATATTTCGGTGACCCAAGTTTTTATTTCGATGAAATTGATTCTTTCGTTTTTCTGAATACGCACGAATTTTTTCAGATTTTTAAGTAATCTTTGAATTTTGGTGTTTTTTTATATGGAAAATTTTCCAAAATTCAAAGATTACTTAAAAATCGGAAAAAATTCACACGTATTCAGAAACATGAAAGAATCATTTTCATCGAAAAAAAACTTGGGTCACCGAAATATTTGTTAAACAATTTTTTTTTCATCAATTTGTTAATAACATTTTAGAATTATTATTATGCCAAATTAATCTTTTCAGTACCTTTAATGTGCATGAATTTTTTCAGATTTTTAGACCATCGAGAAGTGCTTGCAATTCTCTCTCAATTTTCTCGAATTTATGCGAAATTGAACGCAAGCAGGGCGACTACCTTAACGATCTAATTGTGATTCGAGCATGTAGTGAGCGCGCGGATCGCACGAGTCACTACAACCTACAAGATTTAAATAAAATTTGTTACGTTTCGTCTGGAAATATTGATGTCGCTCTCCGATGACATTTAAAGCGAAGAAATTTTACCGCCACACGCGCAACAGTAATACGAACAATTTCAGCCGCAAGTGCGCAACGTAATTGTCGGGTGGAAACGACGCGAGAACCGCGAGGGTTAAATCGGCGCGTTCACCCTGGCGAAGTGGTGCGAGGGGTACCAAAGCCGAGAGTCACGAGCGAGCTGTCTCCGGCTGAAATTTCCATTGATTCTTTCGCATTTCAAGAGCGTAATGTGCAGGCACGTTGCGCGCACTACATCACCGTGCAACACGCTGGGTACCGGCCGATACCTATAACGACTCGTGTATAGCCCGAACAAAGGCGCCTATTATTGTGGAGTGCGTTCCATTGTAAAATGCTCGCCAACGTATTCGTAATCTAATACATAGATACCGCGCGACGTGTAGATGCCAACGTAGCAGACGTACAGACGGACAGACGGAATGAATTGACGCGCGATGGTCTCGCGCTGGTCGTGGCCGCGCCACGTTCGTATCGTCGACGACAACGACGACGACGACGATCAAGACCAATCGAGACGTAGCGCGCGACGAGGAAACCGCGCTGACCCCAGGGGTGACACTACGCATTGCATATTTATACCAGGAAACGATCGCGGCTGTCGCACCGCTCTCGCGGTTCGATTTTACTACGATAAATAATAACACCGCGTATACCTATGGACGTATCGTGTATCTCGCAGCGCGAACACCCAGCGCAGTGTAGTTACCTCGGGCCCCGCCTCGCGACAGCCGTGCGCGATGTCTCTCGGTCTCGCCAGGATCACCGTCTGCGAGGATATAACGTCTCTATGCCGAACGTGTAATTATTGTCCACTTATAACCGTATCGAAGCCTCGAGACTATACGTGCTCTGAAAGCCCATTGAATTGTAGCGTCGCAACGAGGCTGCGCACGCACATTCTATATGTATCTCAAGCGTGCGCAATTCACATGACACCGCGTGTCACGCGTGACTCTCTTGTTTCACTTGAGTATGGTTCATGGGAGCGACAGGACGGTGGATACTTTCTTGCGAATTAATTTCAAATGGAAAGTCGTCTTACGTCGCGTTCGATCTCACGTTCGTTGTGCTTTTTCGAACGGTATAGCGGTTCTGGGGCGGAAATCATTTTTGTTTTATGAGATGTGTGAGAAATTTGGCCAATTCTTTTATGAACCATTTTGAATTTGTTTGCTGGTGAAAATAATCGTTGTCATTTGTTTTCGAGACTAATCATAAGATGACTGAAGTGATTTAATTGCTGGGCGAATTAAATTGACGAAGATGTTTAATACATTTTTTGATCGTTGGTGACAACGCTGGCTTTTTTGTATCGTTATAACATTTTTTTTTTTCGACTAACGGCTAAAATGTTAGTGCTTTAATTGCTATTTCAGTTAAATTTATAAAGAGCGCCGATTTTCAGTGGCGTCACGTAAATTCGTGTGCAACCGATGCGCACTGTACGCACCGCCTGCCGGTATTTTTGCACATCGCAAGTCTCCGCGTCTCTCGTTCGCTCCTCCTCCTATCGATGACGTTTCTCAAAGACGAAATGAACGGCGGATGTGGACACCATCAGCCGTGGAGCACGTGACTGCATACGTAAAACTCCTCGTGGCTGATGTATCAAACGGCTCGTGGCCGATGGATCACGTGTCGAGGAAAAAATGTCAAGTCGACCGTCAGCTTATCTGCCGAGATGACCACAATTTGATTCGTTGAAAATGCAACTTGTCTTCTTAGTACATAATCTACGGGTTTGCATAAATGCGCAACTAAAAATTCGTTCCTTGGCTATGGGTAATATTTTTCTCATTTTTTATTTTTTTATTTTATTATCATCAACAAATTAATATTTTCCCTTCAGTTATTTATTACGTTATAAAAATGTTATTCCCCTTATGTCTTCACTTTTTTGTGTGTATTACATATGAATTCCCAACTACGCGAAAAAAATGTGAAAAGCTTTAAGCGAAATTCCAACATGTGCTAAAAATACGCCGCATTTACTCACAGCTATTTTACACGGATTCTCCCGCAAATTGTATCGAAATTTCTTTCGGAAGCCGCGCCGCACCAAAAAGGATCTTCTCGTCGGCGCGTTGTCTCAAGTACCTATCCTCGCGGTGACAAATGCGTGCCGATTAATCCGCGTCTCAATTAATAATCGCGCGAATATCGCGAGGGCCGACCGCGAGCACGCGCTCACCGTTCGCTTTCAGGGCCAAAACGGCGAGAGCGAATAGGAGGCGAGCGAGCCGGGCAGTAATTGGGCCGAAAGCTCGTGCTACCGCGCGAGCGATAATAACCACACACAGAGCGAGCCCGGGGAGTCTGTCGAGCCGGTGTCGAAATCTTGCACCGCGCGACGACCGCGCGGCTCGCGTCGTTCGTTCGTTCGTTCGTTCGTTCGTTCGTTCGCTCCCGACACCGCGTGCGGGTTTCGCGGTGTCGGTATATATATAACGCGCGCCAATTTGCGAACGCGAAACCTTCGTGAAAACGAGGGCCACGCGTTTATAATGGTATAGAGTTTCACGTGGGGGTATAACGTAACCGCGAGGGTTTAGGACGAGCCGCAAGGACTCGCTCGGCCGGGCTTTCGCTTTCTCTCTATGCACAAAATTCCCCCCTCGCTCTTCACTCCTCTCCGCAGAAACTTCAACACCGCCGGTTCGGTTGTCACGTGACTACGGAGATCCGCGTTGCCTTTCCTGTTATACATAGCGAGCGTACGAACGAAACCACCGATGAAAATCACGCGACTCTCTCACTCTCTTCCTGTCTCCATCGCTCTCCACGTCTGATACGATACAATGGTATTAATCTCCCTTCCGGTGCACATACCTCGCACGTCGTCCCCGCTCGCGGACTAAGACAAAGTGTCGAAGATCCTCTGGGATCCTCCGGGTGCCACGTGAACGGAGCCTCGGACTTTGGCGTGAAAGAAAAATAATAACAACAGTAATGATAATAAAACATTTTGAAGAAGTAAAAAAAAAACGAAGCGAAAGAAAATAAAGGAAGGCGCTATTAATCGTGACAGGTTGATGTACGAGCCGTGAGCGAGCGGACCTCGGCGAATGAATTCGACCCTCGGTCGCTCGTCCGAGCTTCACCCGGTCGATTGCTGCGCGTCCGCCGGGTTCCGAGGGACCCGAACCGACTGTTGAGAAAGTAAGAGGGAAGAGAGAAGACGAGGCGCGGAAGGAGAGAGACAGAGAGAGAGAACCGAGAAGCAAAAAAAGCGTGAAAAGGCGAGAGAGTGCAGTAAGCACCGATATCTCTCGCTACTTGCATTTCGAGTATCTCCCAGGCATCTAGAATCTCGACTCGACTCTACCGTGTATTGCGCACGGTTCGATGCTCGGTATTATATAGCGTAATTCCGGGAAATATGGACCAGTGAAATGTTGCGGCCTGTGTCTTCTACTTGTAGAGATGTATCTTGCTACGATGGTTGGAATAGGTTTCCGGGAATGAACACTGTAAAAACCTGACATTGAAATATTTTTGAGATTCTTTTTCACGGCAATCGCGTTCTCGTCCACTAGATCCATTCATTTTTCGGAGGTTGGCAATATGGACCACACCATAAAGTCGTCTAATGTGGACCATACGTACATACAAATTGCTGGAGAACATTAAAAAAAATATTAGATATTTTGTTCGCTTCTTTTAATAGCGAAGTTTCCGACATGAAAATATTTATATGTAAAAATACATGTCGCCGAAAAGTTCTATATGTTGCATACAGAAGTTTTTGGCGACATATATGTTACTTTCATGTGAGTTTAACGCACGTTACAATTGAAAAACTGGGAAACTCGTGTACCGTCGTTATATTGTTCAATGAATATGGTTTGACACGTAAATTGCCTCACTGACATTAACACAAGTTACCGTATACGTAGTTGTAAATTTCTTCGTTTCCCCGTGTGGATCGATACGCACTGGTCCGTCGTACCACACCGGGCCGTATGGTCCCCGGGATTGCGCTATATTCGTATATCCTATACACATTAGCAGACTGCGCGAGTTCTCTTTCTCAGCTTTCACGTCTATCGCTCCCGGTGTCTCTCGTATTTACGCGGTAATCCGCAGTCGATCCGCGTTTTATCGACAATGGAGGAGAAGCGCCCCGCGGTACCGCAAGTATTAAAAGCCTTCTCTCAGTCAACCCTTTCTTCCTCGCACAGGGATGGACGGGGGTACGGGGGAAAGGCTGCTGCTGCTGCTGCTGCTGCTGCTGCTGCTGCATCGTCGACGTCGCCTTCGACGCCGCCGTCGTCATCGTCGCTGTTGTCCCGGGGGATGCACCCTATCATCGGCACATACACTCTCGTTCCTTCCCTTGGGAGACAATGACGGTGCCCCCGGACCACTATTCACAACCCTGTGTGCTACGTACATATATATATAGGTACATATATATTTTTTGTGTATGTGTTTTGGGTGTATATATGTACACCTCGATCTCACTCAGGATCTCAATCGCTCGCAAAAAATCTCATTTATCCATTGTGTACAGCGCGTTAGTTGGGCTCTGCGAGGATATACAGGTCTGTCGTATCCCTTCCTCATGTCTCGCCTTCTTTCCCTTTTTCTCTCTCTCTCTCATCTCTGGCGCACTTTTTACTCTCGCGGGCTCTCGAACACTCGTGATCGCGCGGTGTTCGACTGTACTATTCAAGCATTATTCAGGGTTCACGTGTGTGCGTGCGTGTACGACGGAGACACCGCACGGGCCTTTCGGACCCTTCATGTATCCTCCCGGTTCGTTCAGCACCTCTGTCGCGCTCCCTCTCCTTGCGTGCCTCGTTTTCTGCAGCCCGCGACGCGGATGCTGCGTGGCTCGTGCCTCGCTCTCCTCTCCCCCGTTGGCGCCCGTCGAGCATGTAAGACGTGTTTATTAAGAGCCTTTCCCGCTGCCGGGCTTCATTTTTTTGCGCCTTCCTCTCGTCACTTTTTTGTCGCTGATCCCGGAATGGGGAGAATCGACCCCTCCCCCCTGTATACACCGCAACGCGGATGGCGATGCTGGGTGCGTTTTGTACGGAGTACCACGTTCTACCTGTGCAGCGATCTGCACGTGGAAAATTCGTCATCGGGACGCGACGGAGACTTTGGAGCAGCGAGGGAACAACAGGCGCGCTCCTTTTCGTCTCGGTTCTGTGATCTCGAAGAATGAACCTTTGCTACTTGTTTTTTTTTTTTTTTTAGATCCGTGATTCTTGGTCTTCGGGGCCATGGGGCACGCTGAATGTGAACCTGTGAACATGCTGATTTGCCTTTTAGGCGGAAAAAAATGGAAAAGGTGGTGCGGTACCCTTGATCGGCCTATCACTCATGTGTCCAAACATAACAACATTCGTCGCCTCGCTGTCGCCCGGAAGATATGGGATGATTGAGCTTAACGTTTCGGCTGATTCTGTTTTTTGTCACCGGACGAGAAGGCAGGTAAATAATGTACGACGTAAAATGAAGTCGCAGAGACGAAAATTTTGACGAATGGAAAAGTGCCAGAAATCCGCTATTTGTTGTCACTCGCGTCATTAATTTCCACTGGACCATTTAAAAATTTACTCGTCGGTAAAACGAGAGAAACACATTCTTTACCGTTCGGAAAATAAGTATGACGATATAAACACGTATTTTTCCTCTATTGCAAATACCGTAAAATATTAACAAAAAGTGGCCAAAAAATACGTTTGTTTATTAGGTCAACAAACTTTCTAACGGAACGCAAATGTTTTGTCGCTGAATTTCCAAATCAGTTTCCTCATCTAACAAAAAATACTTTGCTAACCGAACCAACGAACGCGTTTGTCGTCACCTTTCTTTTTTTTTTTGCAAAAAAAAAAACATTTTTCTCCGTGCGTCGTGACTCGCGCGGGCGTTCGAGTGTTCGTGTGTCCCGTCGGGCGGCTCGCCGGCTGCTCGGAGGGGGGTGCGAACGGATTCGAGAGCACTCGTTCGTTCATTCGGCGCGGCGAGTGTACACCGCGCGTCTCTCTAATGCTGCGCCCCTCTCTCGCTCTTCCTCGTTCGCGCGCTGCGGCTCGGCGGGCGAACCGCCGCAGGGACGCGAATGAACGGATTAAGGGATGATCCTTTGCCGCGGGAGGGTGCCCTGTCGACAGCGCTAACAGGATTGACGATTAACGTGCGCTCGCGTTCTACACTCCGCGTACACGCGGAGAGGACACTGTGTTGTCTGCACTATGCGCGGGCGCCCGGAAACGGGGGATGAATTTTCGTGTCGCGCGAATTCGTTGCACGTACCGCGGCGGCGGCGGCGGCATCGTAATTCGCGTACCAACTCAACGTTTGGCGCGTCGATTGAGACGCAGTCGCGCGTGGCCTACCGCGTTTACAGCTTCGCTAATACTTCCTGATGTATTATACAGTGTGGCGTACGACACATTGGTTCGAGTGGCTTTCGCGCCCCCACCGATCTCGCTGATCGCGCGGGGACGATCGGATTGACGCCTGAAACCCACGGGTCTCTCTGGTCCCACTGATTATCAGCATTAGGCTGTCCGGAAGGACACTTCTATTCGTCCGTAATTCAACGCATATTAAATGCGGATCCAAAGAAGCATCTTTTATGTCGTGACGTAAAAAAGAGGGGTTTAGTCCAATTGCTGTAACTTGGCTTTGGGATTGAAACGTCGATTTCGAATTCAACGCCCATTTTTATTTGCCATCTTTCCAGCTTCTGCCATCAACAGCCAATCGAAGATCAGGCTGTGCCTGATCTGATTATATGAGTTTATTATAAAATTATAAAAAGTTATTATAAGATTATAAGAGATTTAATAAAATTATAAAACGTTATTATAAGATTATAAGAGTTATTATAAAATTATAAAAAGATTATATGAGTTATTTATTTGCGAATTTTTGTTTTCAAACTGAATATTAATTCTTCGCAAATAAAAAGAGATTTTCACTGAAAATAATATTGTTTATGAACAAAAATTTGACTTTCATGTTCCGCCGCATTAACACAAGTTACATTAACACAAGTTACCGTATACGTAGTTGTAAATTTCTTCGTTTCCCCGTGTGAATCGATACGCACTGGTCCGTCGTACCACACTGGGCCGTATGGTCCCCGGAATTGCGCTAAAAAGAGATTTTCACTGAAAATAATATTGTTTATGAACAAAAATTTGACTTTCATGTTCCGCCGCATGAACAATTTTTGAAATTATGTTTTCGTTAATCCAATGTTGGTGCACTAAACTGTGAATTAAACGCACGGACGAAAAGATATAGGCGGAATGACTGGCGGAGTGAGAAGCCAGGTTACAACGCTGCTTTAGACGTCCCTATGGCCGACAGCCAGGGCGCTCGGCATTGTCTTCGTTACGGGTGATTTTGGCCGGTCCTCATGGGGCGTCCCGCTGATTAATGCTCATGTAATTCATTGCGCAGGACGTTAAAGGTATAATCTTCGGGCCTAACTGCTTCCGCGCGTCGTTTGGCCGGTGCGCACACGCAGCATATAAAACCCGTGCGGTCCTTCTCGTCGTCCGTGCACGAGGTATCGGTTACTATACGCTCCGCGCGTTTGTGACGCCGCGCGGCAGGTATAAAAACCGAGCGCGTGTGTGGCGCTCACGACGTCCTCCTCCAGCCTGTTACGGTCGCGTAGTACGCTGGATGCGCATCGACTGACCGAAGAGGTTTTGTTTCTCACGAGGGTGCGTAAAAATCACCGGGGTACGCGACGTTGTACACCATTGTTTGCACATAGGACGAAGTAATTACCTTTCGGTCTGGCCGATCAACGGGGCTCGCGTTTTTTGTCTGCCTCGTCTTGGCCTCTCGTCACCCTGTGCCGCGTCTTTCGGCTTCGCCCTATATCAACGGCTTAGTCACTTTCGTCGCTGCTCACACGACGGGAAATATGTTTCACGGCGTCGCGGGTAGAAATTCGCTTCCTCAAAGCTTCCTAATTATATTCAACAGCGAGGTACACACAAACGATTTTTTTTTTACCGAAAAAAGGTTTTTGTTTTTTTTTCATTTCGGTGGATCAACTTTTTAATTATGCACCGAGAAAAATAATTAGCTGCCAGGAGAAATTCGGGTGACGGAGAATCAACACAACAAAACATTTAATTGGCTGACGACAAATAAATCAAAATTTCCGTCATCGAGTCAGCTCAGAAAATTAATTATTTTTCTCATCCCTCTACCAAAATTCGTGTCGGTACGACACAAAAATTACTTTAGCATCCGCGCATATAATTGGTGAAAATGAAACTGACCCTCACTGCCCGTGGTCTCGAATTGCCATATCGATCCGCCTTTGGCGCAGCGCGAAACCTCTCGTTTCCCGATACACACAGTCCGGAGTTTTCGATGTAAAGAGGTACCCGACGAATCCTGGTGGTCTGCTCTGCTCAAAGTTTCCGAAGATCATCTCGCCCGAGCGAGCAGGCAAAAGCCCAGCGAGTCCAGAGCTCCTGTCTCTGTGTCTCGCTCTCTTGCTCTTTCTCTCCCCGTAGGCGAGTGCGAGGGCATCGATGCTACGGTCATCGTGAACCACCTCACAGAACGGTGGACGCGCACGGGGCTTCTCTATTCACGTGTTCACGCTGCTGCGGGCCCGGCGAGCTCTCGGGGCTCTTTCACGGATATCGGGTTGCCCATTAGCGTGTGCAGAGAGAGGCTGTCCAGTAATTACGGCTTAATTAATCTTCCTGAGTTCATCTCGCTCGCGCCGCGCGAGCCGACTGATTACCGCGCCCGCTCATGCTCAAAGGAACTACGCGCGCGCAACCCGCGCTCGCGGCGCTCGTCCGCTCGCTCCTTCGTCCTGCGGCCGCAACCGTCAGCCGTCAAAACGCAACCGCCATGGCTGTCGATGACCTTCGTTTCGGCCTTTCCGCAATTCAAATTCACCCGCTGTCCGTCAACGGCACCGCGTTTGCGTTTCGGCCTTCGCAACTCGACTCGGCCTCAACCGACATCCCCACGCGTGTGGCCCATCATACGCGCCATAATAAGACGTACGTTTCACGTACACTCAATAGAGTCCATGGAGCTGACGTCACGCCGATAATGTGCTTCCTCGAAATTCCTGCTGTAATTACTTTGCGGCCGTCAGGCGTTGCGTTACCAGATGCGCAAACGCCGCGGCTGATGTATAGCACAATATATCTATTATGCATGGGATGAGGTCCCGTCGAATCATCGTCATCGTCGTGACGGGCGAAGATTCGCTCGGGGATGGCGAATTCGCGTTCTATGGGGATTCGTGATTGAAAGAATTGAAACACACTTGATTGTGCAGTTTTGAGATTTTCTTTCGTGACTCAAGATATTCCTTGTCCTTCGGTCCTGACTAGAAACACGTACACTGAGATGCATTGAGAAAAGAGTTTGTTAATTTTTAACGAAACTATTGCAGGATATTTATTTAATTACTCATTTACACAGCGAAATAAATATTAGTTTGTTATTGCCAAACACAAGTTGAGTCGGTGAGAGTTTATAATTGTAACTGGATGATTTAATATTACACATAAAATAAAATTAATAACACGGATTTAACACGACGAATGTCTATGAATTTTTTCATCCAACATATTTTCGTAAAAAAAATTGTCGCCGTCGGCATGCACTAAATTCCGAAGGGAGTCTGGCGCAGACTCCAAGAGTCCGCAGAATCACGACCTCCCGTATCCCACAGAGTACTGGATGCAGTCTGCCTCTTCCCCTTTGGCCACCGGGGGACCCCTTTCGGCACCAGCGAAAAAGCGACACAGGTGAACAGGTAGATGACAGACAACTGTATCCGCTTACCCGTGCGTATAACGGGGGTTGTTCGCGTTGATGCTGCTGCCGCTCCTGTTGCTCCAGCGCGAGGGGAAATAATAATATCCCTTCGTCTCGTTTCGTGACGCCATTCACGAATGCCGCGATTAAGGTGATACACAAACCGAGAAGGGGGTTAATAATACCGACAGATGCGTTTCGCCGCAGAGCGAAAAATCCGGGGTGAGAGCCACGTGCCAATGACGTAAGGTCAGTGCACATTCGCGTGTTACATTTACCTGTTCTCATATTATTTACATACGGATGCACGTATCATCCACTCGGTATCTCGACGATTCATATACAGTCACAGTTTTTCGAAGCGAAAACTCACCGAGCTGAATCTCGGACCTCATTTTTTTCGCTATATCTCAATCGTCATTTATTAACGGAAGAAGAATATCCAGGTTCTACTGATCCACAAAAACAAACCTCGATTTTAGTAAAGTAACGAAATATCGAAAAAAGTGCGAGTACACTTTCCATTGTTTAAGTTTTATTTTTTTTACACTGTATTTCAGTGTATTTTTGCCTCTACACACCGAATTCGCCAACGAATTTGCCTTTTCTAAACGCAATAGTTTTCACGAAAATGTTGAAATACTTGTTTATTTTCGATTTTTTACATTTTTTATTGCGTTAACTGAGAAAGCGCGCAAAGGGCCCGTATGGGCCAGTTTTTTTAATTGATCGTTTCACCCGGTGAACCACATTTATTTATTAGGTACCATTTCACATTCACACACAATACTCAGACACACATCGACCTCTCGGTATTTTGACAATCGATACAGTCGTAGCAGTCCAGACTAGAAAATCCCGCGAGCTGAATCTCGAAGTTCCGAGGCGATAAGCGTCTCGACGTCCGACGGCGATCATGTCGTGCAACCGGACACCCGTGCGGAGCATCGGGAGAATGCATCGCGTATACCGTCGCGCACACAGCAAAGTGCACAATACACAGCGGACGGCTGCATTCGCTGCATCCGTGTTGTGTGCAAGCACGTCGGCTCGGACCGCACACCGAGCGCCATTGTAACTCGCATACACAGTGGACATCAGGATCGGCTACCGTATCGCATGATGTGTGCCGTCAACATCCGCTATACTTCGAGTCTCTTGCCCGATGATATCGCGCTAATCACGATCGGGAAACACGTGAAAGAGAAAGAGAGTTAAAAAGATTACTGGAGCGTCTCGCTTACCAAGAATTTGCATCGGCGCGGAGAATTTAATACGCCGCGCGTACCACACTCGATATCGCACCTTTTGCCAGAAGAGCCGCAGCCTTTCTCGGCCTAATCGATATTCGCACGCGTAGGTAGAAACGCGTGTAACGCTCGTGCATATCCCGATTCCTTCGCGGCGTCTTTTTTAACGAGCTTCTTCGCGCGGTACTCGTAATCTTCATTCTCACAGTACCCCTCTTCCCCCCCCCCCCTTCCCCCTCGTGTATATCTCCCGTGTGTGCTTTCACGGTGGCTTAATGACCACTCGTTTCTCTCATTAACGACGGCAAAATACAGCAACGACCGCGGGCGCGCCAGGCACGAGGAAATTGATCACGATGCAAATTACAGGCGGCGAATAAGGATCTGTAATACAGTCGACGGTGAGCCGGGTTGTGTGTATTTATATGGTAGGCGCTCGAGGAGGTGAATAAGGAACTACCCCCTGTACTACGATCGACGGGGCTAACGATCGATGTGTCAATGAGTTACGATATTTATTCACCGCCCTGGTGACTGGCTTGAGGGATAGCAGACGGTAGCATTTCCGCTATATTTTTCACTTCACTACCAATTTTTTATTTTTCATTTTTATTTTTTTATTCGTTGAATATTTGTTTGACGTTCGCGTAATGACGATGAGAACTAGGATTGCGCAGATGAGCTCGAATAATCGCAAGCGCGCTCGGGAGAGAAAAAAAAACCACCCCAGTAATGCATAAGCGACGAGTCTAACGATCGACGCGCCGGTGAGTTACAATATTTACTCACCGCCTTGGCAATTCTTATTTTTCGCTTTTACTTACATTTTTTTAAATATTCTATCGATTTTTTTTCGTAAATTGTTATTCGTTGAATATCTGACGTATGTTTAATGTGACGTTGTCAAGTCTGACCATGACGATGAGAATGAAAATTGTGGAGATGAGATCGAACATGAATCCTGGGGATAAAAGGGGTGTCGACTGGTCTAACGATGCCCGTACATGGCGTAAACACATCGTGTGTGTGCCCGTTCGTTCGTTCGTTGGTTTCCTATATCTCCGTAGGCTCTCGCAGCTTCAGCTGCCATCAACAACGTTGACGCCCCGAGCGACGTTCGCTGACGCAAGAACTCGGCGACTATAACCCATCCACTTCTCTTTCTATCGCGCCCGCTACGTCTAATCATTCTCAATCATAATCACGCGCCGCCGTCGCAGCCGCCACAGAAGCACCAGCAGCGACTCTCTCGTCGTCGTCGCCGGCATCGTCGTTGCCGAGCGCGACACACGATCCGCGACAAATTGTTGTTTATCGTCGGATTCCACTCAAACGTCTGCTCGTCAATGCGGCGAGCTCGTTCGCGACATTAGCCGCGTGTTGAATGCGACATTAAATCAATTTCACGTTCTCCGCGTGAACTCAAAAATCAAATCACGGACATCGAAAGATATCGAACGTAAAAAAAATACGACATGACTGAAAAATTGTCTATCAATAAGTATAAACTTAATTTTACAGATTCGAAGGAACCTCTGCAGCGCTAAAAAAATTATTGAAGTCAACGACATATTTTTTACACGATAAATTATACCGTTATTGACACCTATATTTATTTTCCAATATTATATTTATTTTTGCAATTTTTATTTTTTATTGATTTTTTTAAATATTTATTTTTATTTGTTATCTCTGCTCCGTAACATTGTCAAATGAATTTTGAGCGAACCAATAGTTTTCTGTCAAATGTTTCCCATGCCACACACAGACAGTCGAAAAAAAAAACAAAAAAAATGCGTTGCTCTAATCCAACATTTATTTGACACTTCCTGAATTCAATTGAGCCAGCCAATCTCTTCTTTTCACCGCGTAATTTGGCTTAGCATCGGAATTATAACATTGCCGTGGCTCGTCAATCCGATAAAGACGTCGCGCCGCGTCTCACGCGTCATGTGGCTCCGCAACGCACGGGACATAACTACCTACGCGGAAAATTTCGCCGTCGAACGTACATCCAACGCGAGGAAGCGGAGTGGTTAAAGCGACCGGGGCCGAGTTGCGCGGGGAATGGGTTTTTAATCAGTGCATTCCGGACAATGGGTAGGCCCCGGGGGGCGCCCGCCGCGCGCCAACCCCGAACTCCCACCACGAATTCGAACCTCGCGTAAAGCCGCCCTGGCTGCGGTCCACCCTGTGCCGCAACGCCACCCCGGCGGCGCGAAAGAAAACCCACCACCTTCTTCAACCCTTGTGCGTGTATCCACATTCGTGCGTGAGCCTGTATTCCCCTTTCCATTTCCCCGCGCGTTGCCTTTCCCGTTTGCTCCGTGACTGTGTGAGCAGCTCGTCGCCCGAGCCCGCGCGCGCGGTAGTGGGTTACGTTTTATACCGGCGCCGTTGTGCTTCGCCGGGACGTGCACTAATTCGAACGGGGGAAAAGTACTCAGTGTCGCGCGGGGATTATTACGCGGTCGCGTGCGACGAAAGAGCGAGTGAGAGAGAGAGAGAGAGAAAGAGAGGGACAATCAAGTTGCCTCGGGGCATCGAGAGTGCGCGTTAGGCCTACACGTATACAACAAGCAGCACGCCACAAGGGTTGTATAGTTACACGTATTCCGTGTGCGCAATGTACGTCACCTACACGGAAAAAAATAATCAGTTGGCACAACCAAGAAATCAGTTGATACAACCAATCGATTATTCTGATTTTCTTACAACTCGGCTTCGTTGCGCCAGCCGACAGGAATGGTTGCACGAACCATCGTTTGTTGGTAAATAACCTCATAGTTGCAGCAACCAACCGAATGGTTGATACAACTATTCGAGTAGGCAGGAGCATAAGCATCCAATTGCTTGCCCCTACCAATCACGTCATTCATTTACGAAATAGAACTTCACTTTAGGTTACGTGCCGACATAATTCGCGCTTCGAACGGCTTCGAAAAATGTTTGATGTTATTACACACATTCACGTTTAATTACAATTTACATAATAACTATATACTATAGAAGGAGGAGAAGGAGAAGGAGAAGAAATAAATAGGTTATAATGGAATAACACAACAAATTTTCACGTAGTGTAAAAGTTTTATTAAAACGCGTCGACTTACAGAGAATGTTTTACAGTTACGAACCTTTGGCCACTGCCTATCATATAATCAGCGAACAGCTGCGAATAGCTCCAACGCAAGTTGCCCTTTGCAGTTTGCGTAGAAGGTATTCGCAGTTATTGACTCCTACGCTGCTGCGTAGGAGCTATTCGCAGCTATTGGCTCCTATGCTGCTGCGTAGGAGCTATTCGCAGCTATTGGCTTCTACGCTGCTGCGTAGGAGCATTTCCCAGCTATTGGCTCCCATGCTGCTGCGTAGGAGCTATTCGCAGATATTGAATAGCTCCTGAGAATAGCTCCTACGCAGCAGAATAGGAGCTATTCTCATGCAATTTCTAATACAGAATATATTCTTATACAAAAAAGCTCATACAAATAATTGGAAATTATTTCTTTCTATGTGATGACAGTTATAAAAAAAACTATTACATGATGACATAAATTCAAATAATTTATACCTTTGAATTGCGGCATCACTTCTTCAAATCCCCACTGGGTCAGCAAACTTCATCCATGCTTCATCTGTCAATATCAAAATACGTTTTAAGCAACTTTTCATCGTATTATAAATAAGTGTAAAAAAAACGATACGAATATTCAAATATACGACAACACTCGAGACTGCATTATCGGTTGGGGCGGTATAAAAATTAGGTTATACCGGCACGTTTACAATCATCTGTAAACAGGCGAGCAATATTGCGTGCAATATCTTTTACGGTGAAAATCCGCACCTTGTAATGTAAAATTGTTTACTTACCGACTGCTTTGTCACCACACTTTCACAAATTTTTCACGCCGGTCGAATATTTCGTACGACAGATTCGGACTGGCAACCAAGCCAATAGTGGTGCGTACCACTCGAAGCACTTGCCACAACAACTACGGGCATTTGTCGTACGAGCAGACGATTCGTTGTAATGCCAAAGATTCGAATAGTAGCCTCAACCATTCGGTTGCTTCTGCTTATTATTTCATCAAAACAAATCGCGAATAGTTACCACAACCATTCAACGTGGTTGTGGCAATGAACTTATTCGTTGCCGCAACTAATCAAGAAAAATTGAGATACAGCATTGTGCACGATTAGTTGGCACAACCAAACTTTTTTTTCCGTGTATGTGGAGAGAGGGTGGATCAACGAATTGGCGACGAAACCGCGTGCGCTTCTCTGGTTGTATTATGCGTGCCTGTGTGGGGGTTGAAAGTGAAACCGCGGTGCAATCGCGCGGCGGTACACACAGCGCGCCCAACCGGCCATATGTCACGGGGCCTAACATTATCGAGGCGGAGTGTCAATCGAGGGGAAAGTATAGCTCGGCGACGTACCCCACGTACGCGGAGTGCGGACATCTTCCCAGCACTTCTTTCTCTCGAGATTTGAGAATCGGGAGTTACTTCGATTATCACGAAAGGCTGGGAGAATTTTGATTTATGAATTGTTATTTGAAATTTGGTGGCTGAATCGTGGACAGTGTAGAGAACGGATTTTTAAATTTGACATACTCGCTGGCGCGCGTTCCTGAACAAGTTTTCGCCAAAATCGACCTTAGAAATATTTGTTTTCAAAATATCGACATTTAACCTATATCACTCTTCTCAAGTCCCATATTCTACCCCCAAAAATATTGGTTAAGGTAGTATGAGCGTACAGATGAACGTCGCGTAAATTCGAGGGAGTTTGAGAGAGAATTACGAAGAGTTCTCGATGAGATAAAAATCTGAAAAAAATCAAGCATATGAAAGGCGGTAAAGAGATTAATTTAGACAATAATAATTTAAAAAATGTTAAAAAACAAATTACTTAAATAAATAATTGTTCAACTAAATATCTGGCAATCTAACTCTTTTTTCTTATTAAAGTGATCTTCTTATTTTTCTACATACATATGAATTTTTTCCGAATTTCGTGTGACGTTTGAAAATTACGTTTTTTTATTATGTTAAAAGTAAAAATCAGAGAAAATTCGGAAAAAATTCATACGTATGTAGAAAAATAAGAAGATCACTTTAATAACAAAAAAAGTTAGGTTGCCGGATATTTAGTTGAACAATTATTTATTTAAGTAATTTGTTAATAACATTTTTTAAATTATTATTGTCTAAAACAATCTCTTTACCGCCTTGATTTTTTTCAGATTTTTATCTGATCGAGAACTCTTCGTAATTCTCTCTCAAACTCCCTCGAATTTACGCGACGTTCATCTGTACGCTCATACTACTTTAAAAAGCCTTTGTACTTGATTTTGAAAAAAAAAATGTTGCGACGTTCTGTTGTCAGAAATTATAGATCAGTCTCCGGACCGAAAAGCGCCAAAATCGACCTCAGACTTTTTTTTTTTTTTTTCAGACTACTGACTTTTAACCTAAAATAGAGGACGGGCGCGGCAGCTATAGGTAACAACTTTACAAGGACGCGGCAGTTATATAAAAAAAAGTGTTAAGACGAGTGTTTTCGGGAGTACAATGTACGACTTGAGAAGGATGGTAAGAAAAGAAAATCGCGAAATCGATCACGGCATTTTTCAACCGAAGGCCGGGTTTATAAACGATATTTTCCTGTTTGTTCGTAGTTACACACTGGAACCGGTACCTCTGCAACTCTTTATCTTACCTGTGCTATAGGGCTGTGGCCGTAAATGTTAATGGCGATGCAGCTTCGACAACGGATTCTTTATCTCACCTCACATCTCACAAAGAGAGAGAGTAAGCTTCGACAGTCGCCAAGCAAAATGTTAATACAAATTAAATTAATAATAATGTTTGTCCGTAGATTTGGTTCGGTAAGCTGTAATATGACGATTAAGGTCAATCGGTAGATATAACCTTATCTGACACTCGACTCTGTCGTTATGAGGAGCACTTGAGTGCGGCCACGATGCACGTGGATATATCTCTCGGGCTAAGAAGCGTGCCGCTTTATCGCACTCTTATCGGCTCGACGAGAGAAGGGTCCCTTTCTTCAAGGAGCCTCGAAGCACGTACCACGCTCTTGGCCCTGGCGCAATAATTCACTAATTATCCGAGTCCCGTGAGTACCTCTTTAGATAATATTATTACGGCACACAGCTGGGTTAGCAAAAGCAGTGTTGTGCCCGGTTAAACATTTTCGGACATCTGCGTCGGCAGACGCATCCACGAGCTCTCTTCTGATTATGCCGCCTGCAGATGGACGTGTAATTTTCAAACGGTCGATATTTCCGTCCAACATTCGTAAAAGTTTGTGCGATCGTTCGCCATGCGCGTCGTCAATAATGGATGTAAACAGTTTCGCTGTTTACACGCGCGAGAAAATTTCACGGAAGATCGATGAAAATCGGCGTTTTAAACGGTCAACCGGTGTTTGATGTAGAACCATTAGCGAGCTTATTCACAGTGTGGGATTTCGGGCGCCGCAGTTTTCATCCGGATACACGGAGATCGCCTTCCGCTTTCTCCGTCACCGCTCGTGCGACCATCCTTCGCGCAGCATCATTAGCAGCGGTCATCTTTCCTCGTGTGTACCACCGATTCATTGTGGCGGCGAAAACGCTAAACGTTTCTCAGGCGGGTCCTATTATTTGATTTCTCGCTCTTTTTTGTTGGAAAAATCTTGCGAAGAAAGCTGGACACGCTGTACAAGCAAAGGAAATAGCGGGCATCGCGTAACAGCCCTTGGAAAGTGGTAATCGTTTTGTAACCAGCAAATATTCCCAAACTTCGGCGATTTTTGATTTCAGCGTGTGCACATTCGAACCGTCCATGCAAAATGGTTAAACGATATAAGCCGTGACGCGCCAGCCGACAATCCTGCAAAAGTTAGAATTACAAATATCTATGCAGAATTCAAAGCATCCAAGCAAATGCTCTGGAAGAGAAATCGAATTTTCCGAAAATCTTATTTATTTTTCCAACATGTAGAAATGAATAAATAGAAAAACATCGCAACTTATTCACTGATCAAGTCTCCAAGACCAACAATGTCAAGCGAATACACCGACAAATTACACAACGGTAGCTTCGAGACTTCAAAGATTAACATTTTCTCGCACCATTCACCAAGACGTAAGAGTTCGAAGGTCCACGAGGAGGGGGTCAAGACCTCGCTTCCCAGTGTCCTCCGCATAGTCTATGGGTTCGATGGGTTAGCCTTAAGAGAGAAAGCGGACCCGGGTATAATGGACGGGGTTACCGAAAACCATTAATTAATCGTAAACAGCCAGGAGGACGGAAAAGGGGGGAACCTCTGGTTGTGCGTGGCCGCTGTCCTTCCGTGGGAGCAAATTCCCAGCGTATAGTGCACTACCGATCGCGCGTCCCGTGCGTGGAACTCCTGAAATCTTGACCCCGACTAATCGTGCAGGGGACAGGTGATCGGGTGACCGTCCATGCAACACCCCTCTGTGATCCCAACTGACCAGCGGTGTCTGCGCCCCCCAGTCTGCTATATATACGTAAATATATATACATACATATATATATGGATGCGTGTGTGTACCACACTCGAGTTCCCGAACTTGTATCTATACCTGCGTGCACGGATGGCCTAGCATAGGAAGGTCCGACTGGGTACAACACGATGCTGGTGCCGTTCGCTATAACACACCAAGCATTGTGTGTATAGGTATCAGAGTGGAGGGTCCGGTCGTCATCGGAGTCGGCTTTCCCCTATGCAAATCTTACGAATTTCCACCGGGAACCGTTGGGGTTCGCCTTGCTGAAACGCGTACACGCTAGGCCGTGTTACGTGTAAGTGAAATACACCGCTAGCCTGAGCACCCAACGCTGTTATTGCGGAAGATCTGATTTATAGTTCGATCCGCGCAGCCTGGTCAGTCGGGCTAACGATCCTTTCCTTTTGAGGAACGCCGTATGCCTTATGGGAAAGGAATATCGATTTTCTTTTCGATGTTGAATAATCTCAGCAAGGTAGGCGTTCTCACAAACGACTAAAATCATCCTCTTAAGATTTTTCTTTTCAAGATATATAGAATTGTCGTTGATTATTGCGACCGCTACCTCCCATAACATATAGTTCAAGATATAAAGTTTTGGGATAGACTATCATTCTCAAATCCTGTATTTCCTTAGGAAAAACACTGGTCAGTGGCTACACATATTTTTTTCAGAATATCGACTCTTGGTCCACGTCGCATCGTGTTCAGGTTCTATGTATATTTTATCATGAAAAATACTAGTTACGACTGTTTGAAACGTTTTTAGACCTTAAGTCAGAATCACAATACACCAAACCACTTAGAAGGCTGACGATAACCATCTCCATATTAGCTAACTACAAATCTCATATTAATTATTTCCATTTATCACGTGAATTGTTAACGTTCGCAAGATTTCTTGTCACAAAGACCGCTTGGAAAATCAGCATCGAGGTGGATGAGCTCATAAAAAACGCTTGAAGAGTTCCACGAAAAAGAATAAGAGATTAAATATAGTAAGGCCGAGGAGGAGTGAGCGGCTGTGACAGAGGGTGATGGCGGGAGGGAGAGGGGGGGGGGGGAGGGGGTTGGAAGATGGAAAAAGAAGAAGTATAGAAGGTAAGAAAAGAACTGAGGAGCAACAAGTTTAACGCGAAACGATATAAATGAGAGACGCAGACGACGGGACGAGTCTCTCGCGATCTCTTTGCTAATTATAAACCATTGAGTGGAGAGAGGGAGCGAGAAGAATTCCTTATGTACGGGGAAGGGATGGAGTATTCATTCTTCTGGAGTTATTACTCCAACCCTCCCCCGTCGTTGGCCGTGGTGGACACGGTCTCCGGAGTTTTTAGTCGCTACTCTCTGTCCCTCTCCGTCTCCTCGTCCTCGGCCTCATCCTTTTTCCTCTCTCCTCTCTCTCGCGACTATCGTCCGGATTGCGGAACTCCAGAGTCACCCTCGTCGCGGAAAACTTTCTTTCTACCAGCAGCAGCGGCACCGCCACCGCCACAACCACCAGCAGTAGCGATAACGAGAGATAATAAAGCGAAGAAAGTTATTAGGGTCGTCCTTTGGTGCTCCTGGTCTCTGTCCCTTCGTCCCATTCGGTGCATGGTATAACCCAAAGAGAAAAGGGTTGAAACGAGTTGTAAGAGGTGAATATCTCTCGAGGTTCTCTTGCTGCAAGGAGTTACAACAACGTAGATTCAAGAGGAAGGGGGAGGGCGGGGGGACGGAGAGCAGTTCATAAATAAATTAATTAGGAGGCACCCAGAACGACTGATAATGCTAAAATAATACTGCGGTGGGACAATTGCGGCTTGATGTTTGCCATCCTGGGCAAGTTCTAATACAGCTGCGAGGCGTAGAGCCTGAACTAGTTACTCACCCAGCAACAACGCTGCCACCGGGCAACGGCAACCGAGTTCTTAAACTCTGTTTCGGTCTCTCTCTCCCTCTCTTTCTTTCTCTCTCTCTCTCTCTCTCTCTCTCTCTCTCTCTCTCTCTTTCCTCGCCACAGTTAATTTCGCGGCATTAACGGTCGAAAGAGTGCGAACAAAAGAGGACTCTGGGGAGAGAGAGCCGACCGAGGACGCGTTCTGAGCGATAAGGGAAAAGAAGAGGAGCTAAGGCTCTCCAGGGCTACGCGAAATATGAAGGCACACTCGCTTCCCGGACCTGGTTTTCACCTCCTTCTCTGCCCCCCTCCCCCGCCCACAACGAAGCTGTGTTGAGGCAATTTTTGACTAGATGAAAGATACACAGTGCTGGGGGATCGCGAGACTCACACTAAAACCAGAACAATTGCCCAAGTTCTGACTACTGACACGTTTAATGACGCCTAGTTACGAATCGGGCTCAGAGAGGGCGCTGTTTTTGGAACGCAATTTGGGTAGCATGAATCCACCATTATTTTCTGGCACTGTGGTTTCAAAAATTCTAACAATTATTAAAAATGATCCTGGATGAGAATTCCTTAGGCCTCAATTTCAACTTTTCATTGATACTGCAAAAAAAAACGTTGCTCACATTTCACTGACATTGTACGATCGCGGAATCAATTTTTTTTCATGCATCCATCGAAAAAGACAAAAATACAATAAATTCGGTGAATCGTCCAGACTGACGGAAAATCACTTCAGGAACCTCGACTTCATATTTCGTTCCACGTCCCATCGCCGCGAGCGCCGCCGCGCGGTGCGTCGAGTTTCGAGGTACAAAAAGTAATTATGGGATGGTTTCCGGTAATCATATCTAGAGCGCATTGAATGAACGCATTGTTCGGCCACCCCTTCACCCATACACTTACTCGCTCGAGGCCTGGTACGGTTCACAGTACCCGCCGCACATGCACACGAACTGTGCGCGCTATATATACCTAATACGCATGTAGCGCCTACGAAAGTGAGTCGACCGAGTGGCCGCCCGCGACTCCTCTACACTCTAAACACCCCGGAATACGACGTGACTGTATACCTACCACGTATTACGAGCAACCCCTCGTCGAAACGGGAGCGCGGGTGAGGGAAAAAATTGAGAGAGAGAGAGAACGGGAGTTGCGGTTACGCGGGTGCGTTTTTCGGTGGCCCTTAAACTCGCTACGGGACGTCCGCCCCTGCGGTGAGACACGGGATCGTCTCTATACATACCCGGCAGTTACGAATCCCGACGATACGTACGTTTTTAACTTGCCCCCGCGGGCGATCCAGATTTTTTTCTCGACTCTCGACAGCACGCGCCCCGCGTCGCCCACCCTCAATCTGATTATGTATGTACGGGTTCTCCGACTCGCTACGCATTATTGGCAATTACTGACGGCGACCATGTGATTTAGGCTTTTTGTGGAAATTCAGCACGTGCAATTTCGTGACATTTTTAGGTTCTCCTTGGTACAGTGAGAAAGGAGTTTGTTAACCGTTAACAATTTTTTGATAGATTTGGCGAAATAAATATTTATTATTATTAGAGATAGGACAAAATGTGTACAATATATAGCGTTTGCTAGTTCGTTTGACCAAATGGGCCATCGTTCGAAGTCCTTCCATGCGAATTATTATTATTAAATTCAAGTTGAGTCAAGTATAAGATTTAGTAGACCCAAAAATTAAATATGAAATCATTTGGCAACAAAAGGAAAATTGTTAGGATCTTGCAAAATAGATATTTCGCAATACCTATAAAAATGATTTGTTTCCTCTTAAAAAAATCAGTGGGTAAAATATCTCGCATTTTCGATATAAGTATTATTATCGGGTTATTAGTTCTATGATTAGCTGTCTGGTTACTTGCAATTCCTTGCTAACGAAAGATCGCAGTTTCAGTCGTGTTATTGTATTTTGACCGTTCTCGGGCGTACGAGGTTCGCAGGTTTGTTATGGTTATCTCGGGAAGGGTGTTCGGGAGCGCATATCGGCTAATATTAATATATTTCCAGAGATTAAAAAAAACATTTTTTTCTATATTTCGGACAAACAACGGTGCTTTTCGGCACCAGTGGGAAATTTACCATCGGATAGAGTTTGAAAAACTTTAATGAATAAAAAAAAATCGTTTAAATCGCAAGGGAAAATGTTGCATAAAACTGCACACGACATTTTATATCATTTTTTACATTTTTTATTCAGCGAATAGTGTTTTTTTATTTCCGCAAAAATATTGTGTGTTTCAAAAGACGCAAAATCTGAGAAAATAGACATCAAGGGAATCTACAATTTTCGTCTCTATTCACGACAACGATTCCGACATCCGAGAGTTCTATATCGAGCGTAGACGTATTATAGATAGAAGCGAGAGCCAGGACGGAGAGTCGAGAAGAATTCCTGATCCGGAGCGGGGCGCTCGTAGCCTAAATCTGACCCTCGACGTCAACGCTGACTTTTAACGGGCGGTTCAGTCAAAGGCCGAATTATTGACTCTGGTTCAAGAGTCTCCGCCGTTAGAGAGAGAGACACAGCGGGACCGACGACGGTACGCCGGCGAAATTTTACGCTCACGTTCCACGACGCCGACGGCGCGAGGAGATCCCTGCTCTGCGTACGTAGAATCATTCGCGTGCCTGCTTTGCCACTCCGTCGGCCTCTTCCGCTCCTTCTTAACGCTGTTTTTCTCGCGAAGTTGCGCTATATCTGCCGCGAATTTCGTCTCCACGAAATGTCAAATGTTCGAAATCGCGTTTGTGTTAACAGCGCAACGGAAAAATTTATCAGTGGGAATTTCAGTAAAGTAAAGATGAAGAAAATAAAATAAAAATCAGTGGATCATGAGGCAGTTTTTAAATAAATATTTCATAACTTTTTTAAAGTTCAATTTTCTTAAATTCACATAAAATTTCTCGGATTCATAAACATTGCTGAAACTCCGGTTGAAAAATAATAATGAATTATTCCCCAACCCTTAAAACTGTTTCAAACCCCAAACATCGTTGACTGCGTTGAGTGTCAGATCCACAACGTTAATCTTACGCGAAAAAAAACCTTTTTGTAAAAATGTAAATCAACACTGAAATTAAGTTTAAAATATGCCTAACCTATCTATTTAATCCAATTTTCCGTTCATCCTCCAGAAGCGCGAAAGCTGAAGTGACCCCAAGTCAAATCAATCGACTCATCCATCCGCCCAAAATTCCGATTTATCTCCAGCGTCGACTCCGCAGAAGCAGTTAAAAAAAATGTCCGCCCGAATGTGCAGGTGAAAGAGCCAAGTGCAAAAGGCGGCAATAGCGGTGAAAAAAAGCTGTGCAGCTGAGGGAAGCATGAAAAAAGCATACAGAGAGCCCGCCGGTTTTATATCGGTTCAGAGATTCCATATGCCACGAGCTCAGCGGTTATATATAACGTTATATAGGGTGGCAAACGCGCGCGCGGGAAACGAGTGCAAAGAGCAGGGCGCACGAAGAGCGAGCGAGCGAGCGACGGGCGAGACCCCGAGAGACAGGGTGCAGGGGTGCAGGGCTGCGACCCGACTGACCCTGGCTCGGTGGCCGAGGCGCCTTCGGAGCCCTCGTAGCCCCTACTACGCCGCCGAGCGCGCACGAGCGCCGCGTACTTCCCCCCGCGGGTCGCTTGCTCCTGCCGTCTCCCTCGCTCTCTCGCGCGCGACCGCCCGGCCGACGAGCGGCGCTGCCGCAGCCACGCAGAGCAGGCCCGACGGCTCACCCCGCTCCGGTGCAACCCGCAAGCTCACCCTTAGCCCCCGCGCCGGTCCGCGTAACGCGGGGATGCCGAGGAAAAGGAAGGCGTGCCGTCCCATTTTTCGCGCCCCACTTGACTCGCCTACCCCATTGGCTGGCAGCGCGCTACTCGCGCTCTGACCTCTTCTTCCCTCTTCCACCTGCAGCCCACGCGCCAGGCGCCTCTCTTACCTCGCGCTCATCTGTACCCTCGAATTGTCTCTCCCACTCTCTCCCCGCGTCCGTCAAGTCTCGCCCGTCGACGCCACTCGTGCCCCGCACTCTCGGCTCGACATCCCAGATATTCTACGTTCGCCAATTTTTTTGTTTTATTTACATTAAACAACAACAACGAAATATATCCTATTTTCGGAAATACGTGCGAGAGCTCGAAATCGCGGGGAGGTCAGCCAAACGAAAAACGACCTCCACGCCCCGCGGAGAAACCGCCTGCAAAAAGCGGTGCTACCGCGACGACAGTGCGAAAAAGCCCGTGAGAGTCTGCGCCGGATATACGAGGAAATAAAAGTCGAGGGTGAGAAGGCCGCGCGCGCGCGGGGGGTAAGAAAAAAGGACTCAGGGGGTGGGGGGTTGCGAGGTAGCGCGAGGTCGAAGAGCGCCAAGTGCGGGTACACCGGCGGGCTATCTCGCGGTGCGCGAGAAAGAGAGAGAGCGAGGCCAAAAAAAAAGCGAGAGAAACGGAGAAAAAAAAGCGCGGAACGACGGAAAAGAAAAGCGTCGCGTGTGCGTTCGTCTTGGTTTCGCGAGCCGGGTGGGGTAGGGCAGACCCGTAGCCAATGAGAGTGGCACCGGGGCGCGCCCTGTGCTCGACCCCACCCTCGGTAGTCATGGTTACTGGGGAACCCGCGAGAGAGACTCGGCGAGGCCGTGCGGCGGCGGCGGCGGCGACAGTCGCGGGGAGGGGGGAGAGCCAGGTCGGTGTCAGGGGTCGCCTCAGTCGGCAGTCGGTCTCTGGTCGGCCCCAAGAATAGTCGTGCGGTCCGTCGAGGCGTCGGATCTATACTAAAATACCACTACTACTACTACCACCGCAACTACTACTCCCTACTACCACGATCACGACCACCGATACCCGCTCACTCCTCCTCACTCCCCCTCTGCATCTATCTACATATCCCATCGCTGTGACTACTCGAGGAAGCTCGCGCGGAACACCGGGACGAAGACGAAAACGAACACCGAGACAACGTCGAGCGTCATCAACATTTCCACGAGAAACTTGAACGAACATTTTCGCAGGAGCAAAGCACGTTTGACTCTCTCTCTCTCTCTCTCTCTCTCTCTCTCTCTCTCGCTCTCCCTCTTTCTCTCTTTTTCTCTCTGACTCTGACTACAATCCCAGTGTCATCCACAACCGACTCCGAATCTGACTCTCAATTCACGCGTGCCAAATTGTCATACGAAAATTTCATCGCGACACACGCCGAGTCGTCGCCGTCGTCCGAGCAGCCACTAAACCCGACACACGACACACGTACAGTGGGAGAGACACGGAGAGAGAAAAAAATCGTCCTCTTCGCTCGTCTCTCCTCCCTCCTTCCACTTCTTCTTCGCCGCTGTCTTCGGCCGCGTCTGCCAGTTTCTTCCACTTCGTCTTCCTCCTCCACTCTCCGCGGCCTACGTAGTCGCCTCCTTCTCCTCCTCCACCTCCTCCTACCTCCACCACCACCACCACCACCACCACCACCACCACCTTTTGCGCGCTTCCTACTCTTCGCGCCACTGACGGTGCTGCTGCTGCTGCTGCTCCTGCTGCTGCCGCTGCTGCTGCTGCTGCTGCCGCCGCTGCTGCTGCTGCTGCTGCCGCTGTCGCGCTCTCCACTCCTTCTACCTACGGTTTTCGGATTAGAGCGACCGCACGAGAGACACGAGGATCTCGCTCTCTCTTGTCTCGCGCGCGCGGGACTCAACCCGAGGCTCCGACGAACCGTGCAGTCCGAGCTCGGTCGGCATATACACAACACGCGCAGTTCCGTTTTACACACGCGGCCCGGCGGTCTCCACACGGGCGTGCACGAAATATTCGCGCCGATAACTCTCGCGTCGAGGTCTCGCGCTCTTCGGTTGACCTCTCGGTGCTCCGGTGACCCGGACGATCGTGGTGCAGTGCGTGGAGCGACGAACCGTGTGAATATTTAATAAAAAAAACATAAATAAAAAAATACATTGCAACTGCGGTCAATGTTAGAGATTTAAATAAAAAGAAATATACATACAGAAATTGTTCACGGAGATCGAAGGAATTTCGAAACGTAAAACTTTAATAATCGTGTGTGTGAATTTGCAGTGCTACGAGGATAAAACCGGTGAACAGAGGGATAACAAAATTCGCGACGAAACTATAATAATCGCGCGATGCTGAAGTCGCCGACCGGCTCGACCCCGTCCACGGGGCGGTCGAAGTTCCCGACGACTTCGCAGTCATCCGGCGCGAATCGTGTGCAACGCTGATCGAAAGAGGCGCGAACCGCCGAGGCGCCGGGTATTCGCGAAGTTTCTCGCGCCTACGTCGGACTGTGTTTCGCTCCGGCGAAAGAGAAAAGAAAAACAATTCTGGAAATTTCGTCGCGGTGTTATCGTCGATAACACGTCACACTTGCGTAACATCAGCGCACCGCGAGCGCGCTGTGTTCGCTCGAACCGACGTTTTCGGCCGCCAATCATCGTCGCAAAAAAAGAAAAACTACCTAAAGGACTCGGATCTCTGCAGACCCGAGCGAGAGTCAACCCCGTGGCGTCAGCTCGCACCGAGTGTTTAGGAATTTTCTTCGAGTGACTCTGCGCGGTTGGTGCAACGTGGTGACCAAGTGGATCGACGGATATAGTTCCAGCGAATTAAATTTAAAAAAAATAAAAAAAACTACTGAGATTTACAGTGCCGAAAGATCCTCGCCGTGGGAGTTCGTGATTTTATATTGAAAAAGTTTCAGCCGGATCAGTGCGGCGGAGTCGACGCACGTAGCGAAGGCGCGAAGGGCGATCGGCAGGCGAGGGATTTTTTCGGCCGAGTGCCCGTCAAGGTAGTCAGGGTGGTTCGAGGGGGGTCAGGAGGCGCGGACGCCCTGGCGACTGCCGGGGTCGTTTATCCGCCCGCGACGGCGAGCCTGTTTCCTGGTCGCGTACCAGCGGGACATCATCACCCCGAGCTCACCAGCACGTTGGAGCTGGGGTTCCCGGCCCGCGGCACCACCGCCTCGATGGCGCTGGTCGCCCCGCCGCCCTCGTGGGCCTCGCGGGACCCTGGTTCGACCCTCGGCGGCGGTGGCGGCGGCGGAGGCGGCGGACCCGGCGGCGGCGGCGGCGGCGGACCGCTCCAGGTCTGCCCGCCGCCGATGCCACCGACTCACCTGACGCCGTCCGCCACCCCCGAGGACATAACCTGCCTCGTGCCCGTCGGCGGTGTACTCACGCCCCGCGACCCGCTACCGCCGAGCACGACCCCCGGGAGCCAGGCCAACAGCTCGCAATCCGGCAGCTCGCAGACCGACAAATCCCCGAACATCGAGTGCGTCGTGTGCGGCGACAAGAGCAGCGGCAAGCACTACGGTCAATTTACCTGCGAAGGTGAGATACTTGAACCGATATATGTCCCGTTCACTTAGGCTTAAGGTGGGAGAGGGTTCGGGAAATTGATGAATTTTCAGCGTTGAGATTCACCGGATTTGTCGCTTGGTTATAAGTCAATTGAGGTGGTGGTTCGAGATTTACGGATGATTCTGGGCGAGAGACGATTTATGTGACTTTGGGAATCGAGTTTACGGATTTTTGGTAGAGATGAGTTGAATTTTTTGGCAGGCGCGGGTGACGTTTGATGACGGATGACTCTGGTTGGCGCGAAGAGACGATGACAAACTGGGCAGGGTTGGATTGTTTCGATTTATCGTCGCATCGTTCGTGCTAGTCGCGATGCTGCGACGAGAATTTCGCGTTGAATTAAGTAAAATTTTATTGGCCAATCGTTTCGATGATTCGTCCAATGATTTATTGATCTCAGCTTCGCGTCTGAATGTATACGAAGATACGGTTGTCGTGCGCGATCGACGAGACCCGACGCTCCGCTTCCGCGGAACCTCCGGAGTTACATATCCGCGTACACATCACGCGCTCCACGTTACGAGGAAGCGAATTTCGCGTCGCCTGTCCAGCGCGCCGTACGTAGGACACGCGGGGCGTCCTATCGCTAAATTATTTATACGAGTCCTGATGAGGGTCCGGTTCTCGCGCGGTCGTCCGACAAGCGCGCGTCTCCGGCCGCTCGCGAGAGCCCGAGGACCGCGCGCGGCGGCCCGAGTGAAACGAAGAGAAATCGTCGTTTATTCGTTAAGCACGTGCGACAGCCGCGGCCGCGCAGCAGGTGGACCGGGGCTGTAAGATGAACGAATGCGGAAACGCGAATCTCGAGTAATCGAAAAATACGAGGATCCCCCCGAGTTCAGGTCTCGACCGGACCTCAAACGAGAATTTACGTCCGCGTGTCTTGGCTCCAGGTATATCGGGTATATATCCTGGATTTCTCGTGAATTTTGTATACCTGGCTGCCACCCTTGAATTCAGTTATCACGGAGCTATTTTTATTTCCTTCTATTCTGAATCGACGATTGGATTTTTGTTTTTAAATGTTTCATTCGGCGCCCGCTCAACATAATTCTCAGGGCATCAGTCGACGCTTGATGCGTATATATAAATGAACGAAGAGTCCAATGGAATTCCACTGATTTCCATGAGTCATCCGAGCGACTCGTCGCGCATGCAGCGCGTTCGGCGAGGCCCCGTTTATTTGCCGACAATCTGGGCCACCCCCCAATCAAGCGCGACATCACCCGCGGGATAGAAGGAGAAGGATGCGCGTGTGTGCGCGCTTGACAAATTGACAATAATTCCCAGTCGTTTGACATCGCTTGACATCAAAATCAATCCGTCGACGTAATAAAGTGATCGCCGACAATCGTCGCAGGCCGCGATTATTACGCCAATGAAGGATCGATGCCGAGCGAAACGGGAGCCACCGACGCATCGTTTTCAATATAAAATAGGGACGCTCGGGTAGCCTGTCCACCCGCTGTGTATGCGTAACGACAACTGGTAATGCGGTTATTATTGCAAATATTTGACCGCGGCTCGATCCTCAAGGGTAGCGTGATCAGCGATAATCTCGACAAAATGAATATCGCAAAGTGCAGTCGGGATAACGAGAATCACCAACCAGGCAAATTGAAAATAATATTCCAAAGTAAAATAACCCAAAGCCGTGGAGTAAAGAAGAATAATCAAATAAAAATAATCCTATTCATCCTTAATTCGAAATAATTTTCACAAAACGCAACTTTCTCGTTTGTCCACAATTTTGCCTAAATATGAGTCTTAATCGTCCCTAAAAAAATGCAGAATTGCGAACGTTCTGGGCATCAAACACCTCGAACTATTCATCCTTAACTCGAAATAATTTTTACAAAACGCAACTTTCCATTTTATCCACAATTTTGCCTAAATATGAGTCTTAATCGTCCCTAAAAAAAAATGCAGAATTGCAAACGTTCCGGGCGTCAGACACCTCGAACAAAAATCTTTCGCCTCGAAGCCGTCCGCGCCTAATAAATCCCGAAAATAAATAACGGTCAGTCGAAACGATGTGAAAGCCCGCAAACGCGGGGATCTCGAGCGTGCGCGACCGCGCGGGACTCGGGAAAACTCGTCCCCGCGCGAGAGACGGGCCGGACTATATCGAATGCAGAAATATTTTGATTAATGGGCGGCGCAGTCGGGGTCTCGGGCGACGGGCAGCTTTTCCGGTCATCGCGCGCGCGAGCCTAGCGAACCGGGGAGGCCGAGCGCGGAACGCATAAGCATAAGCGAGCATAACAGCTCACGGCGTATATACGCACGTTGCCTCTTCAACGGGCAACGGCCCGATTCCCAAAACCGGACGCCCCTCTCTCTCTCTCCTCGCGGGCCCGCTCGCGGGGCCCCTCGTTCCGTCTCCCTCGCGCTCGGCTCCCTTTCCTTCTCGCTCGCGTGTACAAAACCGTTGCCGGCAGCGTTCCCGCTTCCTCGGCCGGTGCTGCGAACGGCACACGAGAGATCGGCCCAGTCCATTATGACAAAACACAGAGCGGCGAATTCCGCGCGGCGCGAGGAGAAACGCAGGTTCACTCCACGCAGGGGTCACTCAACACCGGTGATGACCCCTGGGAAAGAAATTTTCGGCCGTCCCGTCTCGGAAAACTGGTCCCCGCGTTGGTCAGCCGCGTCACGTTTCTTCACGCCTCGCGAGACTCGCTTTTACGGCGCGCACCGCGCGCTCTTTATACCTGTAGCCGCTGCGGAAGTGGATTCCGCGTGTCGCCTAATGTGCTTCGGTGCAATAAACGACGAGTGCGAAGTGTCCGCAGTGCCCGGTGCGTCGGGGTCCGAGCGGCGCGTTTAATTAAAAGTGAAATGCGGCGGTTGAGAAAGGCTTGTAAATAAATAGGAGACAAATTGGAAATCGCTGTTTTTTAATTTTTATTATTGTTCAACGGTAAAACTTCGGGATGAAAGTTTCTTGACGTATGACTGAAACACACAAAATATAAAAGATAAAAAATCTAAACGTATAGCAAGTACAAGAGTTACGTTTGTAATCCATCTGCGTAATTTCGCGAACCTCAACATTTTTTTTTGCCGGACCTGCCGATAAATTTCTCGCATCCAAACATTTCAGAAAGTCGCCCTAATTTTTTTAGCAAAACGATAAAGTAATAAATAATATAATTCGCAGATCTATTTCTTCATAAATCACCGGGAAAATCTACACAAGTTCTGAATCCACGATAAATATCTGCTCATCGTAAAAAAATTCCTTCAAAAAAATCTTGTCCCTCAATCTCGATCCTCGGCTGCGAAGACGCGTTGAAAAATCCTTCCGCGCTCGTAAAGACGTCAGCCGTAGTTACCCCCGAGGGGGCTGCTCGGGTCCTACTTCATAGATCGAGCGTCCTCCGCAACCCTCGCGCTGGGACTCCGAGGATCCCGTCGAGTCGCGCGACCGTGGCGAGAACGCATTAATCTGCCGATTACAGGAAGCCGGGCGCCTCCCATTCCAAGTACCGAGAAGTCCAACACGGTTTCTCGGTTTCGCCTTTGGGCCGCCGGCAAACGAGAATCTCTCGGTCATTGCGTAATAGTTGTTCGGCGCGACCGGCTCCCTCTGCCCTCGTAGTCGTCGACGACGTCGTCGTCGTCGTCGTCGCCGTCGTCTCGCTAGCTCCGGGCGACTCCGCCCTGGCCCCTTAACACGACAGCACCCAGCACCCTTTTGCCTTATATTCCACGCGGTGTATCTCCCCCTCCTCCTGCCCCCCTGAGCCCCCCGACCCCCTCACAAGGCCTCGACTGCTCACTGCATGCCAACATGTACGACTCGCGCTTATCTATCGCTCCTATCGTATTATCCGCGCTGTATATTTCAGCTCGTCGGCCATTCACTGCGCCGTCGGGGTGGTCACGGTCATTTAACATTTCGGATTATTTCGCATGTCCGTCGGGGTCGCCCAGGAGAGGAACGGGAGAACTCGCGGTGCGGGTTTTGCGCACCGTGAAATTTAATAATACACTTAAGGATCCTCCGCTCCGCTATACAAGCTAAGGTATACAGAGGGAGACCGGGAGGCGAGTGTGTTTTGCGCTCCGCGCGCATATGTGGGGTATTTATACGGACGGAAGGTGCTTACGGCAGGTACCGAGCGCGAGGGGATCCTCATTCAAAATCCTCGATTCGCACTGCACTCGCAGCCGTCCAAGGTGCAACTGGTGCAGTTGTGTGTAAACGTAATATGCATATACAGTGAGGGAATACATGTCCGACGTCGCGGGAGAGTTCCACAGCTCCATTATAGTAATTAGCCGTCGCGCGGTTGTGTGTTTGTTAACCGGTGCACCAAGACGAGATAGGGCGGCGGAATTGTTGTTCGGATGTGAATTATATCCTGAGCCGCGCGGAGATCTCGTGCAACATTCGTATTGCAGTTGTCCTCTGTCTGCTTGTAGCGTTACGCGTGGAATAATAATTTTCGTATTACCCCCGTCTCCACGAGTTCGTTTTCGCGACGAAGTCTCACTTGTACGCTCGGTCCGAGGCTAATAAAATTGCGCGACCATTCAGTATAAACAGTGAGATTGTAATGTTAGGCTAACAAAAATGTAACAAAAATGTGCAAAAATGTAAGGCTAGCAAACTTTACGAAATCGAAAAAAAAAAAAATCTCGATTTCGTAAAGTTTGGACGTTAATTTCACGTTAATTTCCTTAACGATCTAATTTTGATTCGAGCATATTGCGAGCGCGCGAGCCACTGCAACCTGCTAGTTCCCAATATTTGACTTAAAATCATTTTTATTGCCTGGCGAAAAATATTTGTTATCACTTTTTTAACCCAACAAAACTTGTTCGTTCGGTTCGAAGCTAATAAAATTGCGCGGCCGTTCAATATAAAAAGTGATTGTAACACACGGGTAATCAAATGTTAGGCTAACAAAAAATATAACCGATACTTTTGTAGTGTTTGGGTCAGCAAAATGTTTGCAAAAGTAACGAACTTTTTCTGTATTCTCAATATTTAACTTAAAATCATTTTGATTGCCTAGCAAATAATATCTGTTGTCACTTTTCTTAACCCAACAAATTTTTTTTCCGAGGACAGCTTTTATTCAAAAATATTTCCGTCATTTGCCTCACCGAGTATATTTTGTCGGGTATTAAGCTCGTCGGGTACGACGACTGTTTTGCATTTTCTCGTATTTTAGTATACCAGAAGGGTTTGTTATTATGGCCTCAGGGGGGATATAGAGTCGCTCTCCCCGCAATCGACTCATTCGCCTTCTTACTCGTTGTCTCTCGGTCTCTCTTTGCTTGGCGTGCTGGAAATTCAATTCTACTATTGCGGTCTCGAAGATGTTCGCGAGCGCGCGAAGCGCAAAGGGCTTCCCCGGGTTGTGGGGTTCTCCCTCCATCGCCATCCCCCTCTATCACTCTCTCTCTCTCTCTCACCCTTCGTCGAGAGTCTTACGCTTACTTACGGACTTACCGCTTGGTTCGCGACTCGCGCAGCGTCGCCTCTTTTACTCAGCAGCCCCAGAACAACGACGAGAAGAAGCCAGACATCCTGCCGTTGGAAAAGGAGAAGAAGACGAGGAATAAGCGGAGGCATCGGTGGAACCTGCTCGCGCGCCCACCCCGCAACGGCTAATCGCTCTAATGAGATCATATTATATTATTCCGTTCTGGCTAATCTTTATTAATCTCATTTCTACGGCTGTGTATACGTCGTCCTCTTTCCCTCCCGTCCGCCTCTTCCTCTCTCCTCGTCTCTACAAACATCATTTACTTCTTCTTCTTCTTCTTCGATAAAACGTTCGCATATAAATGCACTAATTTACCGTCGTGTCGAACAGTCCCTCGGCGTCATTCGACGATATTTATCATATGATATATTCAACCGCACTACTCCATATTTAAAAACAGAACCAGTCTTCGTATTAATTAAACGAAATTTTAACATACTCAATTAACAGATATATCGATATATTTATTCATTTCATTTCTTCATTCCTCTATTTCGTTACGAAATACCCAATTATAGATATCCGTTATTTCTCGATTAACTATTTATTTTTATTCGTCTTTCACCCGACCTCTATTTATCCCCCCCTTTAACTCATCAGCGGTTCCGGTTCTATTGTAGCCCGACGAATTTCTCGCGGCTCCCAAGATTTTTCATCCTCGTCGATCCGCCGATCAAACAATAATTCATGAGCAGCTGTACTCGGCGCACGCAGCCTCACGAATCTCGGTTGCTCGTCGAGCGGAGTGTCGACCCGGGCAGGAAGCTCACGAGACCGCGGACACTGACTCGCATGGAGCCGCGCTGCCCCCCTCGATCTCTCGTGCTACGCCGCACGCTCGACTGTCTTATCCATACCCACCACCTATAAAGCATCCGAGTGCTCGCCGGTTGCCGGTCTGCGCGCTACACCTGTGTACACAGCGAGCGGCAGCAGCGCCACGGCTAACCTATCTATACGTGTATAGCTACTTCTATGCAGTATTAAGCAGAAACAGAAGGAGCCGGGTGTACTTATGCGGCAGGCGTAGAATTACCCGGCGCGACTTACCCGAACGCATCCTCTGTGACCAATTATCCCGCTAACGAAGGCCGAGAACGAGCGCGCGCGCGCGAGCCGGCGTTACCGATGCTACCCGCGCGTTCGCCAGTAGCGCCGAGAGTCCTTCCTGCCCTCGAACCTTACGTGCGCCGAGCACCGCGTGCGCCGTACGTACGCGTTCTCGTGTGCTATGTGTGCTGTGTGTGGGAGCGCGAGCGCTAATTAATTATAACAATGTCGTTAATTTTACGCGGCCGAGTCGAAACGTTACTGACCGCTCGCTCCGATGCTCCCCGGCCGTCTGCGAGACTTCATCTAGCGTTCGCATAGTGTGTCTACCTATCCTATCCAGCCGCGCGCCCGCGCGATGTGTGTTATTATGCACCTTGACCAGAATCACCTTCCGGTCAAACCGGAAAAGCTAATTTTTCCTTTTAATTCATTAGACGATCAACGTTGCACCCCCCGAGTTCGAGTTCGTTGCCACGTGCCCGACTGAAATATTACCGCAGCTTTCTTTAAAAATAGTCATTAAAATGCGTCTCACTAAGTTATGTCAATTATTAAAATTGGAGTCGTCGTAATTACCGAGATTTTTTGATTAGCCTCTTTCAACGAAAATATATCGCACCGAAATCGTGGACTCGCAATTAGGGATCGCGGTGGGAGGTTTTGTGTAACATACCCGCGAATTAAATTGATTACGGTGATTTGCAATTTCGCGATATTACGTTTAATTGCCTCTTTATTATTACTTTTAATGAGAGTTTAATCAGAATTTGCAATTGTGGGAGATAAGCCAAGTGGAATTTGCCGTTTGTCATTCCCCGGAGTTGCCTGTGCGCTGCCGCGCGCACGTTGCGCATTTCCTTCCGGCGAAATTACAGAACCGTTAGAATGTGGACTAAATTGAGTTGCGTAGTCGTCGCGCGTGCGGTGCCTCCGATGAAAATTCAATGCCCAGAAAGTGGGAGCCACCGCGCGCGCGGCGGTCGCTTCTGCTGCGCGGCAATCTAAAAGTATAAACAGCGGCATTACCCGGCGTATAACGCGCTCTCTCGGAGTGGCCCGCGAGTCGTACACAGAGGCAGAGCGAGCGCTGGACCGGCAGCGCGGCCCGCACGGGACCATACGGTGCGCGCCCGATTAAGCGTCGCAGCTTCTCCCGTGGTCACCGCGCTCCGAACTGCTATACATACACACACCCGTCTCGTACGCCGTTCCGTATACACACGTAACGCGGGGAACGCGCGCGCGCTCGCGGTCGCAATCGCGTAATTTGCGTGTAACGATGCAATTTGTAGTTACGGGCGACGACGACTTCTCTCGCTGTTTCCTCTTTCCTCCTTCTGCCACTGAGAGCCCTCCGGGTTGTCCACTGTTTCGCCTCGAATTCCCCGAGCACAATGAACGCGATGAAAATGCAAAGCAAAGAGACGTGAGTGTTTTCGAAAATTCGCTATGTGCCGAATTTTTCGAAAAATATTTAGGCGCACTTCGTGTGTCTGGAATTTCTCGGCACGCTTGATGTAATCTTTGTGATTTTCGACGTTCCGCCGCTGAAACCCGGGTTAACCGTATTGCTCCACCGCGAATTCTGACACACGACAAGCGACGAGAGTGTAATTAAAAAATTGCGGGAGTTTTGATAAATGATTTTGATTACGACGCCACGAATTCCTCACAAAGACATTCAGGCATTTCAACGCCTGTAATTTCGCGGCATACGCGTGATAAAATCTTCGTGTAATACACGCGCGGTTATTTTACATGCGAATTTAACGACTCGCGGAGCGGAATTATTAGTTTTATTGCTCGTGCCACGTGTACGGAGCCGCGAAGTCTCTCGCTGGCTGTGTGTTTATTCAATTGAACGGTGGAACATATACACGGGGTACAAGCGGCGAGGGTCACCGGTACACGATTTTCCATCGACTCGGGCATTACCCACCGGCAATTAAAGCAACAAGAGGAACTCGATCGTTTGTCATGTACCGAGGGCCTCGAGGGAGATCAAACTCTACTCCGCGGGTTGGTGCATGCGCGCAGAGTGCGCATTACGTGTGCACACGAACCGGGCTATGCGTGTCCGACTATACATACCTAACTCTCAGCCTCCGGCTACTTTGTACTTTGTGATGCACTGCGAAGTCTCTGCTTCACTCCAGTAATGCCATCCCCGGTGTAGCGCGGTGTAATTTACAGAGTACAAAGTGACTACGGAGTCGGGAAGACCGAGGTACAGTGGAACCTCTCATAACTCGCACCCCGCGCTTTCGTGAGAAATACTCATTACCCATTGCAACTTGCATTCCTGCACTGAAAAAAATGTGTGGTGATGGCCAGTCATGGTTAGACGTATCGAAATATTGGTCGTATCGAAATTTTGACTGTAATCAATAAATAATAATAATTATCATAATCAGTAAATAATCATAATAATTATTATTTTTATTCCTTGCAAAGACAATTTTGTCCACGTAAAAACCAAAAAGTTAATACATTTGCGCCAACCAATCATGCTGGACTTGTGTTTATTTTTCTCCGCAAAAAAGCGTCACTCGGTAGCAAAAACCCAACAAAACAAATGCGAGTATCGCGAGGTTCTACTGTATCCGCCGCAACACAGAATTCCTAGACTCGGAGTCGCTGACTCCCCGAGCTCCGAGCAGAAATTATCAGTCTATAATTTTGACACTCTTTCTCCACAACTCAAGCCCCGAGTAAGTTCCCACAGGAAGGAAAACCGAGGAGGCAGTCGAGTTACAAGTCGCCGGGGCGTCCGTTTGAAATCTCGGGAATAAACGTCCGAGGGGTCAAACGGCACGGCGATTGGCCCCGGCAATCGGTTATCGGCGGTCCCATCCATCACTGTATCCACGGAATTCGACTCACAACTCCGTTGTCTCTATACGACGAGCGAAGCCCGCGAGAGCCCTCCGCGCACGCAGCGCGGCGGTTGCACTCGCGGAATTTGCGTAATCACGTATCATCCCCGCCGCGCGTCCCCCCGTCTCGAGGGTGCGGATATATACCTTCGCCTCGGTCTGCTCTGCTCCGCGCGAAGCCTGAAATTCTCGGTGGTGCCGGGTAAAATGCGAAAACGTGCGCGGCCTCGCGAGGTGCATGCACCGCGCATGCAGCGCACCGCGCGGCTCTCGGGATGCTCCGCGCCAGTCATTTCCACGGCGTGGGATTGAATTACGTGCGTGTAACGACCGCGAGCGCGCGATGCGGGGGCCCTAGCGAGTGCGGCGGAACCGAGCCGAGCGAAACCAGCAGGGTTGGCGGGGATTCTTAGGGGATATACAGCCGAGACTCGGAAACGAGTCTTCCCCTGCGCTGCCGCCGCCGCCGCCGCCGCCGCCGCCACCGCGTGTGTCCTTCTTCGACTCCTCTCGACTTATACTCGCGCGGCCCCCGACGAGTCTTTGGCCTCCGCGCGCTCCACGCTCGTTTCTCGCGCTGTGCGCAACGAGAGGAAAGAGAAAGAGAAGCCGTCGGTCGGGACTCCTCGCGCGCAGCGCGGTCTTCACGTGAGCAAAATGCGTGCGTGCAACGCATGCGTGCACCGAATGAAGCTATATTAGCGTGCGGAACGTTGCGGGCCTCGGCGAGATGGGGCACGAGTGAGGGGCGAGAGCATGCGGGCCGTGCCCTGACTCGCGATTATTTCGTTACCCACACTGTATATGTGCACGGGCCTCTTTTATCGTTGAGATATCATTTGTTGTGCGTCCTACGTTTATGACATCGTTTGTTGTGCCCGCGAGCGACCTACCAGCTCCAATTCCCCCGTGTTTACTTTACTTTAATTTTAATACGCTCGTGTTTTCTTTTCTTCTTCTCTCGGTTGCAGGATGCAAGAGCTTCTTCAAGAGGAGCGTCAGGCGAAACCTCACCTACTCGTGTCGGGGGAATCGCAATTGTCCCATCGACCAGCATCATAGGAACCAGTGCCAGTTCTGCCGACTGAAAAAGTGCCTCAAGATGGGCATGCGCCGGGAAGGTATGCATTGTACTGAAACTTTTATCAATTATCTAATAGCATTTTAAGGATATATATCGTACCCGCCTGCCGCGCGCATTGGATGCGATTGTTTTTGTTATCATAAGTCGTCGTGATGACAACACGATTTTTGTCACGATTTTTGTTTTTACTACCTCAAGATACGCATTTTGTGATTATGCTTATGATTTTATTTTTCGAGTTTCAACGTTTTTTTTTTTTTAATAAACCTAGAAGAAAATATTAGGATAATACATTCTGATAAGATTTATAATAAAACATATGTCAAATCCAAATTTACGGGCCGCAGAAGGCTTTATTTCTGCATTTTTTTTTATTTTAAAGAGTGGAGTGAAATGGCGGTGCCGATTTTTTCGCGATAATATCGAACGAACTGTCGAGTAAATCATTTTCCGTTTCGCGCACTCAGCGTTGCCGAGTCTCTGATTATAATAACTGCTATAACTGTTCGTGCGGAGAGTCGCGGGACTCAACGTACTCCGGAGCCGTGTTATCTGCGTACGGTATCATCGAGCTAATATATCTCGCCTTCGGCCGTACATTATAAGTCGAAGCGATCGAATGATTGATCGCTCAAATGTGACCGTCGGCGCGTCGATGCAGTTGAATACCTAATAACCTCTCGGTCGCTCGCATTGCCTTCGAATCCGACGCCGATGTCGATGCATAGGCATAGACACTCCGAGTGGCCGTGCGCGCGTTGTCAGACTCCGGTCCGGCTTTTCTCGTCGGAGAAAGTCCGAGCACCAACGCTCGGGGACCGAACCTACCGATCCGGTGTTCAACGCTATTACACCGCGGCGACTCAGCGAGAGGGTACGGCGCGGCGCATTGACTAGTTCAAAAACAAACGTTAACAGTCGGCACTTCTAATTCTCGACATGAGCGCAAATACAAAGAAGAGGGAGAGAGCTGCTGCATGGAATCGCGTAGAGTCATTAGTTCCTTCTTGTCTTGATAAATATGTAATTTGGGTTTTACAACAAAGTAAATACACAAAAAAAATTTTAATAAAATCCAGAAGAAATTGCGAGACAAATTGTAAAAAAAATTAAGTAACCAAATCTTTTTCATTAGACGATAAGACCTTGAGGAAAGATAAAAATTGGTGTACATTAAATATACATTTCTTCGGCCCAATTACATCCAGTTCACATTGTAACAAAAAGTAAAATGAGCGAATTTTTTGTAACGCTACAATTTTGTCACAAGAACAAATCTTGCACCAAACAAAAGTAAAAAAAAAACTGTAAAAAAATCTATCATCGCGGTAAACGTGAGTCATTTTCATTTGCAAAACAGTTCCCCGCGGGTGCGCGAGTGCTGCCGCCGCGGCGACCGTTGATTGGCCACCCCGGCAAACAGCCAATCATAGCGACCGTTTACGCGATCGGCTAAAAAGCAATAAAAGCACCCGCGCGAATAGCCGGTGATTTAGCAGTTCCAGTGCCAATAGCGCTGCCATTCACCGCGCGTTCCGCGGGGTGCTGCTACTATATATCTGCTCCTCGTTGAAAACGTGCGCGGGTGGCTATTCGAATTCCCATCTTCCCGATACTTACGGGGCCGCGTCGGTTTAGCCCGCGCCCGGGCAGTGCCACATGTAACCGACTGCGCCTCGCGGCCCAGAGCGAGCGACCGGTGCGCACGCGGGCTATATCTATACTAAAAGTGGGCATGCATATCCCGCGAGATCGTTTTGCCATTGCCACAGACACTTATTAGCTGCACACACGCACGGTGAGCTCGACCGAACGAACGAACGAGCGGGCTGAACCCGCGCGCAAGTGCTGTGCGCGCGAGAGAGGAGAGCGCAGCGGCGGCCGGCCGCGCGCGGGGCTAACGCGAGGTTTAGCGCTCGCGCGAGCGAGAGACTCTGGGGCTAGTTGGGTAAACATTTAATTGCGGCCCACTCGGCCGGGCCGCGCGCTCGCGGAATAGCCGCGGATACGTTCTCACGCCTCTCCGACTCGCGGGCTCTCTCTACACTCATGCACTCTTTCTCTGTATATGTATATATGTGTGTGTGTATGTATGCACCTTGTGTACTATATATCTGTGGCTCACTCTCCATATCCTTCGCATATAACATCGTGCTAAAGGTGCACCACCGCCTATCTTCTTCTTCTCTTCTTCGCCTCTGCCTTTTCTTCTTCTTCTTCCTCTTCTTCTTCTTCTTCTTCTTCTTCTTCGTCTTCGTCGTCGTCGTCGTCTTCTGCCTCTTCGTCGTCGTCTTCTGCCTCATCTTACTTCTTCGTCTTCTTCTTCATCGTCTTCTTATTCTTCGCCTTATTCTTCCTCTTCTTCCAAGTCTCCTTCGTCTTGTTCACCTTCTTCGTCTTCTTCGTCTTCTTCTTCTTCGCCTTCTTCTTCCTCTTCTTCTACGTCTTCTTCCTCTTCTTCTTTTTCGTCTCCTTCTGCCTCTTCTTCGTGTTGGTTCCTCTAAGAATCTGGCTCGCTCGCTTCTTCTTCGGCATCTTCTCGTTCGCTCGTGCGGTCCTCCAGCTGTACTATATGTTGCAACTATAAGAGGATGGGTGGCAAGAGACGAGAAGAGCGTAGGTAACTTGCTGGAGTAAGGAGAGGGCGGGAGGAGGGAGGGGGGGGGGGGGGGGTATCGGGACTGCGGGGGGATGTCCGTTGGTTGTGTGTATATATACGTATATTCTGGGCAGCAGCAGTAACAGCAGCAGCAGCGACGGCGGTCGCGAAAGGGTGGGGATCACTGGGAGCAGGAGCACACACACCGGCAGGAGCGAGAGCAGCAGCAGCAGCAGCAGCAGCGCAGGAGACTCGAGCCGCGAGTGGAGAGTCGGTGGTCCGAGGTCAGCGGGGTGCATGACCTTACCTGGAGGCCCCTTCCTTCCGTGGGCCCCCGGGGCACCCAGGCAGACAGGATGCGCTCAAGATTACCTCGCCCGATACTGTCCACGATGATTACAGAAATCTCGAGGTAGCCGGGCAGGCGCGTGTGCCCGCGCGCTCCGACTCTCCGACGACTCGGCCTGCTTTTCGTCCTCGCGATATTCTCGCGGCCGACCGCGCTCGCAAAATCGCGCTTTAATTGATCGTTCCGCTATACGAGGCTTAGGGGGCTATTATCGATTTATTGTCAAAATGTCGCTATTATCGTCGTATTACCTAACAGAAACTGAGAGAAGCTCAATTGACCCTCGTGCGCAGTGATCGCATACAGCATGGAGCGTGAAAAAATTAGGGAAGAATCGTTGCTCGAGTGGTCAAGTGGTTCAACAATTATTCACTGTCTGCAGCAGTAGCAAAAACAAAAAAATGTTGTCAAACACAATACGCAAAAACGTACACTGTAAAAATAATCTTTCTTAAAATTAATATACTTGTATTGGAAGTACCATATGCATAAACTGCGTATTAAGTTTGATAAACATTTATATTGAATTTTCATAACAACGGTTTAATTTCGTTTTCCTATACCGAGTTGTACAAATTTCACACACGATTGTGTAGGAAAAACGCAAACATTTTTTACAGTGTATAATTTCACGAAATTCCTCTTTCGCCACGCGCCGAAATCAATAAATCTTGTCCGTCACGAGAAAATTATGCAATTTATATTCACCAAACGCCCACTCGGTCTCACGTTATGGTTTTTTCGACAATAATAACATCCATTATCGCGGATGTAAAGACCACAAAAGCAACACCTTACCTGCGCCTTTCGCCCGGAGCAATCAATCAAAATCACCGCGAAAAAACGTTCATTGTCATAGAGTGTATCCTTGACCCGTCAGGATACCTTGAAATTGATCGCTACTTTTGCCAAAGATAATTGCCAAAACCGAATCCATACACTTCGTGTCCTTCCTGTTCTATTTCTCGTTTCCCCAGAGTCTCAGTCTCTCGTTATATCGCGGTAAATAATCCTTCCTATTATTATTATTATTATTATTATTATTATTATTATTATTATTATTATTATTATTATTATTATTATCACTGTTATAAACGACTGTGAACGTCGAATGCAGAAGCAGCGCAGCAACCAGGCGGGTGCATACTCTATGCACACGCTAGTGTTGCTCGCCGGCAACTTAATAACCACGTACGAGACGTGTGTGGTATAGTTGTGCAGTATACGTAAGAATGTGCAGCGCGCTGCAGCATCGCTATTATGCATGAAGCGCCGCGCGCGCGCGAGAGAGGAAGGAAGAGCGAGAGAGCGAGAGAGCGGAGCAAACGAAGCGAGTTTCCTCGCGAGCCCTATGGGAGCTCGCGAGGACTATATGGGAGGTAGTGAGACAGACACGCGAGCCGCGCTGCTCTCAGCTCGCGACAGAAGGACAGGACATTCCTCGACGATCGTCCTCGTCCCCGTCGTCGTCGTCGCCGACTCTCATTATACCCGTCGTTTTCGTCAAGCGCGCGCGGCGTGTAGCGTGTGTCGCGGATGAAAAGATCCGCCGCGGGGTCATCGCGGCGGCGCAGGAAAAGAGAGCAAAAGTGACTCGTCGATTCGACGGGCGAGCAGCGCGGCGGCCGAGCTCATTGCGCTCAACGCGAGGAATTCGTTAGCGCCCCAGACGCGAACAAAAGAGGTGGGAGGCACTGCGCCGAGTGTACCTTACATTTTACATACTCGCGTCAGCACGCGAGGCTGAGGAGAGAGAGAGAAAAAAAACTGAAATAATGAGAAACAATGTATAGGAAAGGAGGGAACGGATGGCTGTGGAGGATGAGAGGGCGAGAGGGGGGAGGAGGGAGGAAGAGAAGTAGAGGGTGGAATGGCAAATAACCCTAATTTCGTCCTCGCGGACGAGGCCTGCATTCAGAAAGTCATTATCAAACGAGCGTGTGTGTACGCCCGTTATTATAATTGCGCGGGCGTTGCGCGATCTTACGCGAAGGTACATAGCCTCTTTGTGTGCATGTACGCAAAGCCTGGGTGTACGTGTAGACGCTTTCCGCACATATTACATACCCGTGCAAAGGTGTATTGTCTGCTCACGATCGACCTTGCCGCCTCAATCGTGCAACATAGACAAACCCAGGCAAAAGTAACGTTGCCGAGTGAACAACCGACCGTCCACGGGATCTCGTGACCATGCGCGTCGATCCTGCGCATTCCGAGCGAACTCGTGGTGGATAGATTTATTTTTCGAAATAATTGTGACTCTGGTCTTGTCGATAAAGTTCGCACTTTTTTGGTCACTCGTTTGGTTGCGCTACAAAATATATTTTTTATTTTTATCTATATTTTTTGCAATCATCATTTCATGTTTTCATATTTTCTAATTAATGTCCAGACAAAAAAAGATGTGGTTTACGAGGGGCGATTAGTCGACTCACTTGACGAAATTACTTTTTTCGCGCTGATTGCAAATTTTCCGAGATTGTGTGAATTGGTGTGGTGGCCGGACTTTCGAGGCGCAGAGAATCAGACGAAAATCACGAGGCTAAAGAGCTCGATGAAATCTCCGTCGAAATTGGACATATAGGCGGTGTGTGTAGTGGAGGGTCGAAGCCGATCTCATGGACGAGGCGGTCGGCGAGGACGAGAGCGGCCGATCGACGAGGAGCTCAGGGCTCCGAAAGGGCTTATATATCCTCCTGCTCTCTTCCTCTGTTCAGTGGGGTTCGTTCTCCCTGGTGTAGTAGCTAAAGACGAGAGTAGAACGCCCGCGGGACGCTCGAGATTGCGACCGATATTACGGCGCTGGGGGGTCAGGATCGTGACTTTAATCAATTAGCGGGGTTTCTCGGCTCCGGGAAATCGACGACGACTGCGACGACGACGACGACGACGAGGACGATGATTAGTAATCCCTCGGTCCGGCCGGGAGACGCAGCGATTCGCCGCTCGGACCTTCGATGCTCTCGCCGTGCGCCCCGTTCCCTCGCTGATACCCCCTGAGTGTAGCATTGATTCCCAATTCTGATACCGCCCGCCGTATTGATAATTACACCGAACGTCCCATCGTTCCCTGTAAACAGAGATACTTCTTGCACACCAACCGCGCTCCACGTTTCTCTGCTGCACCGAGAAAGCAACTCGATAATCGTAAATTTATATCCACTAATTCTGTCAATGAAATTTTTCAAAAATATTTTTCCTAACATTCTCGTGTCAAAGTTACAATAAATATTACACCCTAAACAGAGCAAAAAAAAGTTTTAACGTAAATAAATAATAGTCATAACTGTTAAATTAAAAAACAGACTATAACAATAGTAATAACAATTATAGTTCTACCAAAAAAATTCGTACTGTTGGTACACAAACAATCATACCGAGAACAAATAAAGGAAAATAAAGTAATAACGGTTCTCGAGTACAAAAAATCAAAATACTGCTATTTCCCGCTGCTGCAATACCCGATTATTATTTACCGAACGCGTCGTTTTCTCCGTCGAGGCATCGCACCGAAGTAAACGGCGAATTTTCTGGTGAGTGTGCGCGGCATTAAAATACAAAGTGTGGCATTAGCATTATGTGCCGGGAATCGCATCGGGCGGGGTCAAGCAATCGGAGCCAAATCCACCGGCCGGGTATAGCGATCGCGTTGACCCCGCGCAATGCGCGCGATACATATTCAAATCCCGCAAGGTCTTCGTCGATGTGGAATATACCTGAGCTGAAACAAAAAAAAATCAGACTTTCGCGCGTTTAACTATGTGGTATACGTCGATAAGAGGGTCACGATTTTTTTTCTTCTTTTTTTCAGTTCAAGTCGAGTGGGTCTCAGGCTATCCGTAATATTACCGACCAGGCGCAGTGTTATTGCCGGTGATGAGCCATGCGCGTCGAATCTTACGACCTTTTCACGCAAAACTCGAGCTGGCCGCGCGAGATGCTCGTTTCGCTTCGGCGTCCGCGCCGCGCGCGGCTAACTACGAGTCTCTTTAACACTCGATCCCCTCTGGTCTTCCTCTTTCTCGTGCATCGCGTTTCACTCGGTCTACTCACCTATACCCACGAATATACGCGCGATGGCTACATCAAGTACCTTTTGCCTTCTGCACACACGTTCCTGTATCCTTCGTCTGTGTTGTACGCTTCAGACAGACTGGTTATGTGTGTAGTGTACGTACGGTATAAGCTACAATCAGAATGTGAAAGTTCAGCGGTAACGCGGCCATCTGCGAGACAGCTAGACTGCTGTTGCCGCTCGTGGCTCTCTCGCTCGATCGGGCACCTTCGTGCTCCTTGCACGCCTGGCTTTACTATTCCTCCGCAGCCCAGAATGCGCCACGCTGTATATACACGACGTGTATACCGCGTCCGCTCAGACATCTGTCCAGGATCTAAGCGAGTCTTCTTTTTCGCGTGGCTGCATCTCGCGAGCTAACGGGGGCTACAATTTATTTTCTCCAAAATTTAAAGCGCTGAATTTATAAATAAAGAATACGACATAATGGTTTTTTGTATCATTATACTTGCCAATGAGCCAATGCTAATTAGATATGAGTAATGATAACAATGACAATAGCTGAAGTAAAACAAAAATAAAAAATCGTCGCGTGTGGTTCAAATACAGTGGTCACTTCATGTACAATTCTCAGGAATGTCAAGGTTTCTCTGTGCAACAATTTTTCCGTCTGCTCGTTTGGACGTTCCACAAAAAATTATGCAACGTCATAATACAACCGCGGATTTTGTCACCAATGCGAAAAGCGACCCTTATAAAACAATCCTGCGTTGGTCTGTACATCCTCCGCGTCTGCACTCCGGACTCGGGTATAGCCGGGGCGAGCGAGTTCGAGATCTCGGCAGGCATCGCAAGGCAGGTGGGTTTAGCTCTAGACGTAGCTGTAACGGCTGTTGCTATTTGCATCGTCGCTCTTGCCGCGCGGTAATTACACTGCCCTCTCTCGAATCCATTCCAATCGCGACTGTGCTCCGTGTTGCTGGCTCCGAGCGCGCACGAGGCTGCGGGAAGAGAGAACACCTACTGCACTCCGCTATACACATACATATATAAATATACACACAGTGAGTCCTGTTGCGTGTTGCCGTTGCTGCCGCGGCGCGCTGGATGTACGTCCGAAGCTGGACGTTCACCGCGAGCGTTGAGCCTCGAGACTACGCGTTACACGCTTCAACAAAGTGACTCACTTCGCCCTCCTTCTCCCCCTCCTCCTCCTCCTTCACCGTCGTCGTGGCTTCTCATTCGACAATTTATGCCGTGTTTCCAGCATCTCTACTTTGTTAACACTCACTCGACGACAAGCGAACCGTGACGAGAGTGACTGGTGTTTGCATAATATCTAATGACGTCGTTCCAATGCAGAGTATATAGAGCGAGCGGCAGGCTACTTAACCGTTAAGAAGAAAAAGTGCCGCGCGTTTGGGACGATTGGCGTGAAAAGCGGTGCTCGAAAATTGTTACATCTACATCGGTAATTTCAGTAATCTGAATTTGCATGAAATTGCGCGGCACGACTTTCGTAAAAGCTGTGATAATCATTTGTAGCAGTGTCGAGCCGTTTGCTCTCGAAATTAACATGTCTCGCGGTGCGTCAAGCGCACGCGAGCTGTTAAAAAATATTCGCTCCCCACCTCAAAAAGTCGCAGCCCATTTATTCTCGTAACGAGTGACAAAAAGTCGACAAATCGGTGGCAATAAACTCGTCGCGATGGCACAAATCGACTCCTCGAATCCCCCCCGAATTTCCTCCAACCGGTTTCGCGTGAAACGAGTTTGAACACGTAAATTTGAGGTTACAATCCGAAACGGCGCCAACAATTGAACCATCAATTTCTCCCCCATCCGGACCGAGTCTTTTCGCTACGGAATTTACAATGTAACACCGACGATTGCCCGATGTCCCGATACTTATCGTCTGCCAATCGAGTACGTAGTACGTTACCTCAAAGCAAGAAAAAAAAGCAAGAAATAAAGGAGGATACCTCGAGAACGAGAGCAGATATTAATAACGCGGGGTTCCAACCGCTCGCGGTATACACAACGTGGTATAGCGTATGATTGTTGCGTGCTTCTCGCTCCCCTGGCTTTTGCCTTCCTCAATCTTAATGTTGCTCGCATGCTACGCTATGCGAGGCGAGCGAAGGCCCTCGCCTCGCTCGGTTCCTCGGCCGAGCGGCGGCGACGGCGGCCACGGCGGCGGCGGCGTGCCTCGCCTCGCCTCGAGCAGACACCGTGGGAATCTTGGGCGGACCCCGCGTCGGGCCCCGTTCTGGACGCGTGTAACCTTGTAACCTCCTCCGACCTCTCTACCCCCTCCCCGCTCGCCTCGCGCTCTCTCTCTCTCTCTCTCTCTCTCTCTCTCCTTCCTCCTCGTCCCTCTTCGTCTCCTCTCTGCCTCCGCTTCTTCCTCGCGCTCGTGTTTTATTCTCATTTCGCCGGTCATCTCTCTCCCCCCCTCTCTCTCTCTCTCTCTCTGTCTCTCTCTGCCTCTCTCGCGTTCCTTTACCCCTGTGCACATCTCTCGCACGGGTAGCACACGGCGTAGGAGGAGCCGAGGGGTTTCGAGCAGATTGCCGCGAATTCGGGGAGATACACACTTCCCGGGCCCCAGCGGTGAGGCCCGGCGCGAGAGGCCGCGTTTATACGACGATAGGTAACCGCGATATCGGGGGAAAAACGCGCGCGGCTGAACGTTAAACGGTATGAACTCTCCGGAGATTCCCGGAACGATCTAAAAAAAAAAATAAGAAGGTCGCGGTGGGGGAGGTGGGGGTACAAGGGCTCCGGAAATTTGGCCCGAACATAATCGCACGGTTCCGCGATTGTGCGGACGCGCATTATGTTTTCTACCGCGGCCAAACGCACGTGGGACAGGGCGAAAGTGGGGGTGAGAGGGGAGAGAGGAGGGCTAGATGCGTCGAGCGTGCCGGTAACCCCCTTTCCGGGCTAAATTATCATAATGACTCGCGGAACAGAAGCATAGCCCGCAGCGAACAACATCATCTCTCGCGCTTGGGCCCCGGCGCAGCGCATTCTCCGAGTCCTTTCTTCCTTCCTGCTCTTTTGCTGCTGCCGCTGCTGCTTCTTCTTCTTCTTCTTCTTCTTCTTCGTCTGCTTCTTCTGGCTCTTCGTCTTCGTCTTGGCGAGCGCTCGGTCGCCTCGATTCGGAGTCCGGTATCCTCCGCGAATGCTACGCGAGATACCCGGTGAAGCCGCGGGCTTCGCTCACCTGAGATCCTGTGGCGCAGCGAAAGTGCACAAATATTGATGCGGGCTTTACGACAAACACCGGGTGTGCAAAGTTCCGCGCGCCGGTTGCACAAAATACACGTGAGATTCGATTTATTCATCGCAACCTTTTTAATCGTTAAGAAAAAATTACGAAGATAAACAATTTCTTAACGAGAAGACAGAGAACAAAATTTGTCAACGATTTTTTCTTTTTACAATCGGGGCGTCGATATTGGATTTAAAGTTTTTTTTTACCACAAACGGTTGTTTGCACTGCAGAATTCAAGTTTCACAAAAATCGGTATCTGATCGCGCGACAACTTCGAGCATTGTAATTTACACTCGGTGCAATGAATTACACCGCGTTGGCGGCTACAACTTCTTGAGGCTGGCCGATATAATCTAGAAGGTCGACAATTAATTCCAATCAATCTTACTATTAAAAGCAATTAAGATTTAAATCAGAACAACAAATAACTCAGCAATTACGTCGCCACAGAGGAAAGAAATGAAAGAAATTTAGAACACGCGATTATATTTTAATTCTGACATAATGACCTTGCAATTATTATTATTTTTTAATCTCCCACGATAATTTTGTAATTGCGTCAACAAAAAATCCCCTCGAAGGAGACCCTAGCTCGCCAACTTCTCGGTACACGTGTGGCAATATTTCGTTGCACCGGCATCGCGTTCTTATTTTTTATCATTATAATTTTTTTTTCTTTTTTTCATCAGTGCTGCACGTGCCTTCCACGATTCCGCGTGTATTTATCACCGAACTCAGGCCCAACTAAAGATACAGGCTACATAGTATAGAGGATATAATGGGATACCCAGATCTCCGGCTCGCTTGGGTGGTAATTACGTGACGTATTAATACCAGTTATTCCCCAACGCTCTCGGTCCCCCCGACCAGTTGTCTCTTTTCAACTCGCGCGGTCTCCTCGGCTCCGCTGCTGCTGCGGCGACGGCGGTGGCGGCGGCGTCGGCCAACGCACAGTGAGATCTGGCGGATGCCGATCCGCAGGTGTATTCAGGTTCTCCCTGACGCCTTCGCTCGTCGTCTTCACCTCGACGACGCAGCGATGAAGCCAGCGGGCGCAGCTCGTCGTCGTCCTCGTCGTCGCTCGTATACACGTAGAGATCTTCTCGACAACGCTCGGCTCGCCAGGAATCCCGGCTATTTCTCCTCAATGTATTATCCCCAATGTACACGCGGACCGTAGATTGCAATCTACGCGGTGTTCATAGTACATTTGACACTTCCATATGTGCCGGGACTAGAATTCTCGGATTCGACGCGACCATTGCGACACGATATTACGATCCCGCGTTATAATACAGATATACGTGCACATATGTATGCATATATTCATATGTATATACAGAGTATTGTCAGGGCGTATTGTACGTATATCTACTGTCTATCACATTCACTGAGTCTGTCGAACGCTCGTCAAAACGGCGGAGGATGGAAGCGGCCGTGTATATAGTGGCGTAGACCGGTGACCACGCGTCACAGAGAGGAGACGAGATATAACGTTGACGACGAGGGACGCGATCCGGGTTGTATTATGGTAGGTACCACCGAGAGGCATTATGGTATATATACAGGTATCGTGGCGGCGGTGGCGTCACGAGTGAGAGAGAGAGAGAGAGAGAGATGCGAGAGATGAGAGATCCGGCATTGGCCCGAGCGGGCAGCGAGCCCGCGGGACCGTATTCTCTCTGCGCGCTCTCGGTCGGATTTGCTCTCATCCGTGCGGCGAGGCGAATGCGCGGATCACGCGCACCTCCGGTAACGGGACGCCCGAGCGTACAGCACACGAAATCTTGATGGCATCGCGCGCGGCTCTCTACGTCTGTCTCGCTTCCTCCCTCTCTCCGGAGAGAGAGTCGACGCGAGAGCGTCGCGTCCGCCTCGTCTTCCTATACAGTCGTAACGTATATCCGGACCTCTCACGTTTCGCGGCCGCCCCCGCTGCGCGCCGGTTCGCACCTTCGAATCGACCGAACTTATGGGCCCCGGAGTTTCGAGAGATATTAATTCGATGCGCGAGGAAAAATGTAACGCGATCGGTTTGGGTGGTAAATCGTTGCGTGGTTCATGGTTTAAGCCATTTTTTGTTTGTTTGTGGCAAATGTTAAAGCCGATGTTTAGAGCGCCAATTCTGGCTTAAGGAGGTCCTGTCGTATGGTGTTCATTTCGCATAAATTCGAGAAAAATGAGAGAGAATTGTAAACACTTCTCGATGGTATAAAAATCGGAAAAAGTTCATGCGCATGAAAGGTACTGAAAAGATTAATTTTGCATAATAATCATGCGATTTGCATAATAATATTGCGATTTTCGGTCCGGAGCCGGATCTACGATTTCTGACAGAAAAAAAATCGCGAAAAAATATTTTTTTCAATTCGATTAAAAAAGGTTAATAAACAGTGTTTTTAGGGGTAGAATATACGACTTGAGAATAATGGTATAGGTTACAAGTCGATATTTTGAAAAGAAAAAAATTGGTGTCGATTCTAGCGATTTTCGGTCCGGAGCCGGATTTAAGATTTCTGACAGAAAAAAAATCGCCAAAAAATATTTTTTTCAAAATCGATTAAAAAACATGAGAACGAGGCTATGGATTCGCTATCTTGAAGAAAAAAATATCAAACGATCACCGTTGTCGGTTGTACGCGATGGCTCCAGAGTTACAATACATTTTTTCCGAAAGATTCAACGACCGCGAAACGAACGACTTGTACTAAAATCAATTTAAAAATCCGAACTTTCCAGCGAATCCAACGACTCTAAACGTCACAAGGAAAAAAAAACTCGTAATCCCAACGCCGCACCGATTCCAAGTGTGAACACGCCGACCGTCTTCGGAGTCCCAACGACTCGAGGATTCGTTCTAAGCGCGCAGGTGCTCACGATTTGAGTTGTAGGTCGTGAGTCAGCCAGACGAAGAGAGGGAGAGGAAAAGCTGGTTTACCGGGAGCGAATACTCCGCCATGCGGAGTCTGCACCGCGGCAGTGGCTCATGAATCCGCGCGCGCGGCGTTTGCCTCGCCGCGCACCGATCAGCATCTTCTTACTCCGGCATTCGTGCCCGATTCTAACCCAATGACCCGGTGCGCTCATGTAGGTCGACCGATGCGATGCGCTCGTCTCCTCCGCGCTTCATCCGCGTCTCGCGGTGAAATCGTAGGTGGACGCCGGGCTGACTCGATTACTCAGGCCCTCGCACACGTCATATCTCCCAACTTAACCACGTCGCATCTCGACAGCTGTGCGAAATATAAGTGGACAAGAAGAGGAAGAGGGAGAACGAGATTCAATGTGATTTCTCGCGAGGCAATTCGTGCCCCGCAGAATGTTTGCATTGCTTTACAGCCTGCGGTGTCTCGCGCGGCTCGCACCTACATAACACACGTCCCGTCCGCGTCTTGCACATGTCGCGTGTATTATTATTACGTCGTCCCAGCGACGTCCAAGTTTATGGAAGCAAACGATACGGCGTCGCATGCGGTCGCGTCTTGTAGGAGCGGAGCGGCATAGAAACGGCAGCCTCGTCACGGCCTCGTACGTCACGACGTATTAATGAATTCCGTCTTAATAAAGGCGACTGTCGACGGGGGAGGGGGGCGGGGGCCCGACGAACGCTTCGCTGGATTAGCATTTCAAATGATCTAAACGCCACGGGCGAGCGTGCGCGGGGACGCTCGCTCGACATATCCATGCATCGATCGGGCAACGATTTTCTAGCTCGTCGCGATCGCGCGACGTGGTAACATCGGATAGTCATTATTTCGTCGATTGTGTGCACGCGGTTATATTAGAATGAGAACTCCGTGCGCGGATACGGAAAGATTTTGTGGGAAACAGAAATCGTGGTGGTGAACCTGCTAATTATTAAGTGACACCAATTTTTAATCCCGGCTATTTATTATTAGGGAAATATTTTTTTACAAAACGTTTTATTCTTCACGACCTTGTTTCAATTTTTTTTTTGTTCCTACGTATGCGTTCTTCAGGCTTTCATGTCTCTCCCCACTCCCTTTCATCTGAAACTCAGAAAAACTCAGAAAAGCCTTCCACTCAACAGTTCACGCGCAAATCAGTGCCTATGGCTTAGCGGTCACCCATCCATGTACCGACCGCGAGTTGAGGTGCTTAACGCATGCGAGGTCGCCAAAACCCTGCACCGACCGCACGCCCACTGCTGTCGGTAATTTTTGTAGAGTAATAACAATATACTATTTCCTATAGTTACCACAACCATAATTAAAAATAGTTCTATGGACTGCAAAACTGTAGCCGTCGATTAACAATCGCCAATACGATTTTCCGGCTGGGCTTTCTGTACGCAACGAAACACAAACATCAAGATCGAAACATCATTTATCCATCGATACCGATCGCTCTCGACCGAAAAATCTATGACTTGAGTTTCCGTGCAACCCAAAAGCGCGAGGAGCATCGAGTGCGACGCTCGGTTTTGTCGTAAGACGTGCGCCGTGGTGGCCCCCCGCGGTTTTGATGCGCGATTGGTCCGATTGTCGTCGGGTCCCCTCGTCGACCCCCGTTCATTGTGTCCGACGTTCCGAGGGCGCGTATTATTGTGGCATTGTCCCAGTAGTGCGTATACAGCCTCGCGTCGAGAGATAAGCGATAAGACGAGCCCGCGGTCCATAGAGCGGGAAGCCAGTCGGTGGCTACGCGTCTCTAGCTTATATTCTCTCGGTGTCTCGCACGGTTCTTTACTGCTGCGACGGTTCAAGATGCCACCGACGGTACCGACGAGGAGAAGGAGGAGGAAGAGGACCAGGAAGATCATCCATCTTCCTCCGGGAGCTCCCAAACGACAGTTCTCTCGTTTGCTCCTCGTTCTGTACGGTGGACGACGCGCTATGTGGTGTCTTGCCGCTCCCTTAACGCTTGTTCCGAGAGAGATCTACGAATCTCCGACAAACTTCTGTCTCCTGAACTCCGCGGGACCCTTCGAGATCTGTCCGGGCTCGCGCTGATGTCGAGTCCTCCCGTCGAGTCTCTCGTCCTCCGTCACTATATGCACGCGGCTATCGCCCGACTCTTTTGCCGTTGGATACCCGCAACACGATGCATATTCGATCGTCAACCTAGTGGCGAGCCGGTGTAAACATCGGTACATACTTGATGGACGTTAACAGCGTATAATCGCCACCGCAAGGCTTTTTTATGACGCTATTACCACGCGCGAAATTATCGAAAGAACCGTCATTGTTTTGACTGCAGCTGCGGTCGTTATGAATTCGCGAGTCTTTTTTTCCAGGCCACGTGTGACAATGAAAAAAAAAAGAAAAACAATACTCGTCGATCGAGGTCCATTATTCAGTCGTCAGCTTATTTTTAATTATTCAACAATTTTTTTCGCCACTCATTTTTTTCCCTCGCAATACAATCGATTGTAAAAAAATGGAATTACATCGATCGTAAAAAAGTTTACCATTTCCATTGTAATCGCAATTTTATTCGTCGCTCTTTTTGTTCTATTCTGTGAATATATATTGATGAATAATCTGGGAATTAATTGTTCGAAAAAAAATTATACTTTATTCCTCCGTGGTTTGTTGTAACGTGTAATATACGGAACATCGTCGTCTATCCCGAGACTATGCGCCGGACCGTTGTCGGGCATCTCCACGCGTCTCCTCGTCGCGTTGACCGAGCGCGCGCGTTCGCCAGGATATAACACAACCGCCGGCTGCGAGCGCACGCTGTAACGGTACCAAATCTGCATACTCCCGTACATCGTGAGCCGCGCTCTACGTAACTTCGATGCGCGGTGCATCTTGACTCCGGCTCGTGGGGTACAGTCTCGGCGTATATGCTGTGACGTGCATATGCCGGTATATGCATATACGTATTGTATATACATATACCCGCCGCTGTGTCGACCCGCCGGGACCACAGGAGCGCATTCGACGTATACTGCCCCGGGAGAGAGAGAGCTATCGCTAACTGCATCATGCTAATTTCCCTCACTCTCTCGGGCTATATCCTTACCTCGCTCATGCCCTCCCCCACCTTCGTTTCTGCGCTCCTCCTGCGGTTTCTCCGCAGTTCCCGCTGGATCCTCTTCGCGGTCATCCTCGCAAATTCCAGACTAAGGCCCTGCCCTCGTGTTCGCAGTATTCGTGATTACCATTATTTGAATGCTAAGAGAAAATACAATGTTGAAGAAAAAATTCCGAACGGAAATATCAAAATGTTGTTGAAAATTTGCTGTTTCATTGTATCTCTGTATCTTGGCCATTTTTAAAATAATTCTTTTTATTCATTTAACAATTCTTTTTTTCACACTTCCCTCATTGAATTAATTCCTCGACAATCATCTCTGTCACTCCCTGTTATCGTTATCATTAATTACTACATATTATTATATACTATTATTATTATTATTATTATTATTATTATTACTACTACTATTATTATACTTGCGATCATCGGAATGCCTCTGGTGGCTGATTTATCTCGTGTTATACAGCCCGCAGTCCTTACACGGGCGTTATTATTGCCATACGCAAAATGAATCTCGCATATAACACACGAGTCTCTGGTTGGTGAGCGCGAGCGAGCGCGCGGAGCGAGAGCCAGCTTCGCGTGCGCGCGCGCGCGCGCGCTCGAGCGGCCAGCGTGAAGGGTGATAATAATGTCGGGAGGGTTCTCCCCTCTCGCGCGCGCGCGCGCGCGATTCCGCGTATCGTTCAACCGCGCTGTATATAGATAACACACACAGCGTATATGTATATACGAAAGCTTCGTTAAAGTTGCGGAGAGACCTTTCCGAAGCGGAGTGGAAGCCGTCCATCCTTTCCCGCGCGCGCGCTCGCGTCTGTCCGTCCGTCTGTCCGTTCGTTCGTTCGTTCGTTAGGTACGGGCCGGAGGTTGGAATCCAGGCGTTTCACAGCGGGGCGCCCGCCGCGCGCTCTCGGTTTCTCGTCGAGAGAAAAGAGAACTCTCGAACCTCGTATACGCGGCGGCGGCGGCGGCGGCTCTCTACGTATGGGCCATACGTATGCGAGACGACGGACCCCGGGCCGACCTCGTGCGCGCTCGCTCGCTTCGGCCACGTTTTGTGCCTCCTCGCGACTATGTATCGCGTACGTATGGTATCGCGCAGCGCGATATGCGCTTTTATTTCGGTACCGCGGCTGCATTCTCTCTGGCTCTCTCTCTCTCTCTCTCTTTAGAACATCCATTTTGCCTCTGTCGATAATCGAAGTTTTGGCAAAAAGTGTTTCACAGGATTTCAGGTCTTTACGTGGTTTTTTATAGATAAAATATAACGGCATATTGTCGAGTGGAAAAAATAGACCAGGAATTTAGTATTCTAGTTTAATTTAATTTAAGCGCCTGAATATTAAAATTTAAATTTCTATGCAGGGGAAATTAACTAATTTCCAACTTTTTGTTGTTGTATCATTACTATTATTATTGTTATTATTATTATCATTATCATTATTATTATTATTATTATTATTATTATTATTATTATTATTATTATTATTAGGGTTAATATTATTATGGTAGTGTAAATTAAGGCTGACGATATGACCTCCAACGTCTGCGTTAAAGTATAAAATTGTCGAACGTTTAATTTGTGTTTCAGCGGTTCAGAGAGGCCGAGTGCCGCCGTCGCAGCCCTCGCTACCAGGACTACCGGGCCAGTTCACCCTGACGAACGGCGACGCGGTCGCGTGCGCCAGTCTCAACGGTCACTCGTATCTCTCGTCGTACATAAGCCTGTTGCTCAGGGCGGAGCCGTACCCGACCTCGCGTTACGGCCAGTGTATGCAGCCGAACAACATAATGGGGATCGACAATATTTGCGAGCTCGCGGCGAGATTGCTCTTCTCGGCGGTCGAGTGGGCGCGAAACATACCCTTCTTTCCGGACCTCCAAGTGACCGATCAGGTTGCCCTGCTCAGGCTAGTCTGGAGCGAGCTCTTCGTGTTAAACGCGAGTCAGTGCTCGATGCCGCTTCACGTTGCGCCCCTGCTCGCCGCCGCGGGACTCCACGCGTCGCCCATGGCGGCCGATCGGGTCGTCGCGTTCATGGATCACATTAGGATCTTTCAGGAACAGGTGGAAAAACTCAAGGCGCTGCACGTCGATTCCGCGGAATATAGCTGTCTCAAGGCCATCGTACTCTTCACGACAGGTAAGAATCTCGTCACGCAAAAAAAAAACAAAAAATTCGTCTCCAGCGAATTTATTACCATTAATCAAAACTATTAGAATGTTGCATTCAATGTTGGAACAGAGCAACAATAAATCACATTTATCTGACACCAAGAAAAAAGATACTCTGATCAACGACTTTTCCAATAGTCACAACAACACGTTTGCTTCGTTACGAAAAGATAATTGATTGAAATTAAAGTGAATATCGATTCGAGATGTTTTTCTTCTGATTTTCTGAATTCTATTTAATTAACATAAATTACATTTCCACACGAAACAAACATGTTATTGATAAAGAAAACCATCTCAGTATCTTTTCCGTGTCATTCGAGTGTCGACAATTCGCGTTAATCTCAACACCACACCGCATTAAAAAATAAACCAAAAATACGCTCTTAAATCTCATTATTACCGTTATCAAGATTACCACGACAACCGTGGCAATACATCCGCGTTAGGATTTCGTCGCCCGATTCGCATTATCGTTCTCGCGCCGGTGGAGACAATACGCCGCCTGATGCGATGCTCCAGAGAGCCGGGTTGTCCTCGTATATCTCTTTCTCTCGCGCGCGCTACACTCGACTCCGCAGCATCAGCCGCGCGTCCCGCGCGGCTATATCTATCTCGTCGCGAATGGTACATCCGATGACAAGCGCGTCCTGTCCGAGCGCGGGGAGCTCCGAGGCTATCTTTGGTGGCCCATCTGCCCCCCCGCCCTCCTCCTCTTACAGCCCCGTAGCTAGCAACCCCCGCTGGATACACAGAGCACAGAGCTCGGTGGCCACAGCAGCAGCAACACACGACGACGACGACTACGGCGCAGCAGCGCCGATTCTCTCCGCGAGCGAAGAGGAGGCAACCCTCACGGTTTCGCCACAGGACAAAGCGTGCGCGTTGCAGCGACACTCGCGCGTTCGCCCGGCAAGAACAGCGAGCGCGTTTCTATCTCTCTCTCTCTCTCCCTCTCCGTATCTTTCACTGCTGCTGCTGCTGCTGCTGCTGCTGCCGAGCCCGGACCTCGCTATCCGGAGAGAGAGGCTATTTATTTTCGTGCTATATGGCCGTTCGGTGCTCGCCAGGCGCTTTCTATGTGTCTTTCTCGCTCTCGAATTTTTTTCTTCGGGTCTGTCTCTATGTATATATGTATGTTTTTCTCTCTCTCTCTCCCTCTCTCGTTTCTCGCTCGGTTAGCGCGCATTCGCGATCGCTTAGCTCGCCTGCCTGGCTTATGCTAATGCCCCCGATTCTCGAGGATCTTTAGGCGCTCCTTTTTTTTCGTCTCTTTATCTCTCCGCAGTCTCCTCCTGTGGCTTCTGCCTTACAGTGTGTCTACTCTTCGATACGTTCCTCTTCCTTCCTCCGCTCCTTCGTCTCCTTCCTCCTCCTCCTCCTCCTCCTCTTCTTTCGTTACAGTCCCGTCCCGCGCGACTCCTCGAGACCTTCAGCCCCGGAGGGGACCGGGGAACACACGTTGCATTCTTCTTTTCTCCCATTCTTTATATTCCTCTTCCTCAATTTATTTATTTCGTTTTCTTCGGCGCTGTATCGTCGCCCCCGGTTTTACCTGAATCCCCGTCGATGCGACCCCCCCCCCCCCCCCCCCCTCTTTCGCCGTTCCGCGACTCAGCGATATTGCGCGCTGATGATGCGCTTACAGCGAAACTTAGCCTATCGAATGAGGGCACCGAGTTTAGGTTGCAGATATTGCCTGTGTAGTGGCTCAAATGTATATATATATATGCGTTTATCGCTCCTTCGATACTCGAGAGCCGGGACTAGCGCGCGCGCGGCTTTCTCCCAGGGCTCACGAGCGTGTTGTATGCACGCTCACCGTCGTCTCCCGCGAGATTCACGAGCTGCCGCGCGCTCGCGCGCGCACCCAGCGTCTCGAGAGATCCACCGCGCGCGCTGTGTTGCATACCCGGTGGAATCGCGGATATGAGACACTTAGCGAGCGCATCGAGAGATTTAAGACCTCGGCGGCGAGGAATAATGACCGAAACGACATAAACGTACAGTCGAGCGTCCCTAAAAGCGCTGATTAACGCGCCCTCGTGTTTGTCGATCCTCCGTTCCCGTTGTGACCTCCGACACTGCGTGATTTTTCATATTTCGCGCGTTTTACTTTGGGGCAAAAAACTGCGGTTGATCGATCGACGATAAATTCGGCGAAAGTCTTTCAGCTGACGTTATTATTATTTATATTTCTTTCTTTTTGTCGTCAATTCGGGGTTACGAAAATTTAAAAGAAAAATGGGTGATCTTTGTGAGCCCAATTTTTCATATCACACATCTTAGTTCATGCCAAAACTGCTGTTAATTCAGCGACGAGAAAATTCATTGCAACTTTTTCGGCTACCATTTTCTTCCCTTCTCCGAAGAAATCGCGGATATGCGACACAGCGAGCGCGTCGAGAGCCAAAAAGTGCGAGAGGTTCGCGCGCACAACGAGCCACAGTGACCACTTTAATTACTCATAGTACCACGAAAATTGCATCTGTCGAGATAAACCAACGCGATCGAGAGTGACTCATTACCCAGCCCAGAAGGCATCGAGAGATCGTCCGCGTCTGGCGTTTCGAGTTTCTGCGGTAGCTGATTGTAATTTAACCCGCGCGTTGTTATCCGCGCGAGGAAGCACGAGAGCGGGATACGAGGGAGCGAGAGCAAAGCGATACACGAGCGTCACCCCGTATATAGGTAAACGCGCGAAAGGCAACAGCATCACCGGCAGCAGCAGCAGCCGCGAGAGGTACAGAAGCACAGATATATTTATGCGCGAAGCCGGGGTATTACGCGGGCGGGCGAGAGCGGCCCGAGTGTCGGCGCGCGAGGGTTATACCTGTACCTACCAACCTACTACCACTGCAGACCCGGGCCGAACGCCTCCTGGTATATAGGATACGTGGTACAATATCTTGATGGGAAACACTCCCACGATTATATGGCATGCGATGCAATTCCCCCGCTGCCGTTGGCCGCTGTTTCGCCGCTCTATGCGCCGCGCTAGTAGCTGGTGGTTTGCCCAACCGCCGCGCAGTCGGTCTCGGGCTGTACCCAACTAACCCGTCGTCGTCGTGCCTTTTCTCGTGAGCGCGCGCGAGGCTCGAGCGCCGCAGGTACACCGCGGAGCTCCCGGTAAACCTACACTCCCATTTCCAGCTGAATATCCCGCGCGCACTCACACCACGCGAGAATTTATCACGATACGCGCGTTTCGGACAGGGATGCACAGACGGACGTGTAACGGCGGCGGACGAACGGCGCGCGCGGGAGCGCCACGAGACCCCGAGCGCGAGATCGAATTAACGATCTAATTAAAGGAGATACTTGACCACGATGCACTCGCGCGCGGCTTTCCTGGAAGTCGCCTTGCGAGTGGGTGACACACGTGGATACGAATCGCAATTAACTGGGTGACGAATCAAGAAAACAAAACAAAACATTAATTCGGGCTTGCAATTTTTATTCGTTTTGTTCGCTGATCGCTCGGAAACATGTGAAACATGATTTCGTAAAAAAAAAGATAAAAAAAAATTCGTTTACCCTTCTAACGGTGCAACATTTCGCGTGTCGTAATCGCAGGCCTCTTGTTTCATGAGTTTTCGCAGCGCGGATTATTCGAAGTCGCGTTAACAGTTAAAAACGATAAGACGTCACAAATGTATTATTCTATTGCCTCACCGCGCTCCTCGCGTTGGTAAACGTTGGACGATAAATCACGAAGCAGTTAACAACTGTTCGCCAGCGCCGGGACTAATGTCACAGTGCTCATGACACACGCCGCAGCGTTTCTGTTATTTATGCGACAAAAATTCGCAGTCGCGACCGCGCCGAACGCCATGAAAATGATTTTTATAACCCACAAAAATTTGTACCGAGCCAAATGTCACGACCCCCCCGGAAATTTCTCGCTCCTCCGCGACCAGAGTATATACATAACCGACGTTCGCCGCGACGGCTGAGAGTAACGTTCACGGGTGGAAAAAGAAGCGCGCGCGCGCGCGCGACGATGAAAGAAAGATTATATTCTCGTATTGAGCAGCGCGCGACCCATAGAAATTCCCGCTGGAGTCCAAAGAGATTCCGCATCGTCATAGAGTCGAGTCGCGCGGGCTGCCAATGGCCAATGGGGTGTCCCGTATCGTTAGACACCGTACACGGTCCGTTCGGCCGTTATGTACGTTTCCAAGTCGTTTCCTGAAGCGTCGTCTTGTCCGCCTCGAACGAACGAACGGTCGAGTGCGGCGCTCAGTGACTCTGTACATTATCGCGGTCCTTTGCCGCACGGGGACTCACATCGACTATATCGCCCGGTCTCGCGTACGCGACTCACCTTCGCGTAGAGCGCGCGGGACTCACACACTCGTCGCTCGATTCCTCCTCTATATTCCCGCGCCGCGAGATATTTCGACCACGGGGCTGTCAGCCTCGTCGCGTCCCCGCATCGATATACACGCGCGCGACCTGTCGATACTAATTAGCCGCTAATTTCGTCATCGAAACGCTCGAAACGTCCGCGTCACTTTTTTTGTATCAACGCTCTGAACCGCTGAACCTGTTAACCGCCTGGTAATCAATCGGGGTGGGGAGCGGGGGGTTGGAGGTTCGTACAGTACATTGGCTGCGTATGAGCTACGTGCGCTTCGTGGTCTCTCGACTGTTGCGAGGGCATAAAATGCCGACGCCTATGCCGAGCTGCGGGATACGCGGTCGCCGCTGGCTAAACGAGGGTGACGCTTCTGCTGTGGCTGATGCTGCGGCTGCTGCTGCTTCTGCTGGTTTCCTGTGTGTCACAGAGGGTGGCGAGGCCGCGATCTCTTCGCCATCGCCACCGCCGACGCCACCGACTATGAATTCTCCTCCTCCTCCTCCTCCTCCTCCTCCTCCTTTCTGGATGCTGTGTTCAACCCGGCACTCGGTTATCTGCCGCGAACCCGGCGACTCGGTCGAGCGCGACCCCTTCGCGAGCACCGAGAGCACCGAGACCTCTGCCTCCCACACACACCTCGCGTAGCCGGTGCACTATGTATTCTCGTTCTGTGCCCCGCGCACTATCGCTCGCATTGTTCTTCTATATCCGACGACACGAACCCTTTCCGCGCGTTCTCGCGCGGCCGCGCGCCAGACTTTTAGTCTCTAATAGCTCCGAGCCATCCGCGCGCCGCTATCCCTAGTTTCCTATCTCCCTACATTTTATACTTTTTCACTATTTCACGCGCGACCTGCGCCGGCTTCGCCCGGTTGTTGTTATTTTTGAAAAAATTACTCGGGGTGCGGGAAGATTAACGGCCGGGACGATTCGAGAGATCGTGAATTATGCGAAAAAAATACGATGTTTGTTTGAGAATAAAAATGACTCGTGGAACGCAGATATTGAAATTTATGTCGTTCGATGAAAATATTTGACTTCATTTCGTGAGGAAAAAAAATTGATTTTTACCGTATTTAATTCTCACAACGCGCTTTATGTGTTTAAAGACTATTAAACCCCAGTGACTCGTCGAGTCCTAAATTCTGAATTAGCTGCCAACGACGAAGAAAAAAAAAAAAAAACAATTCAGTACTCTCGAAATCCGACTCGCGATTCCCCGTCACATCGTCGGACTCTTTCGCGCCACTAAAACGCCCGAAATTCCATGGCCCCGGTGCTCCGCGGCGGTAGTTATGTCCCTTATCGTGGTATCGCAGGGCAAGGGTTGTGTGTTTCGGTTATACCGTCGAGTAAGCCGTTACGCGTTTGTGACCGAGCGTCGGCTCGTGGCCCTTTTGGCCACCGAGCTATGTAGGGTATTAACCCCCCCGAAAGTTTAATATAAACAGGGTTCGTTCGGGCATAGGGGGCGCCAAACCGAGGCGTTTAGCGCCGGCAGCGGCTGTGAGAGACGGAGATCGCTCGAGAGACGGATAAAAGCGATCGAGCGAGATGCCCGACGAGCATAGCGGAGTTTGTGTTGTCTCGTGACTCTCGATCTCTCGCGGGCTGGACACAATGCAAAGCCTTATCGAATGCTCTCGCGCGCTCTCGTGTTTCTAGCTTCAGAAGCGGCGCACAAACTCGTCGTAGATTCGAGAGTCCGTCCCTCCATCTCTCTCCCTCTCTTTCTCTCGCTCTCTCTCTCTCTCTCTCGTCTGCTTTCTAGCGTCGCTTTTACCGCACAGTGTCGAGTGCATAGTGCGCGGCGACCAGTCATCCGGTTGCCGCTCGCTCGCTTCTCATCCTCGACCACAAACACATCATATCCGAGCAGACCTCGAAAATCCCTCTGTGTGTCTCGTCCATAACCATCGCCCACCCCCCTCCATGTTCAACGCTGTGTATTACTCGGGCCTGTAACACGCGCACAATGCGACGAGCGCGTTACATCTGCGCGAGCCGCATGTCTATCTCGAATTTCGTCGGACTCTCGCGCGACGATAACGCCGCGCGTCCTCGATGTCGTCTCCCTTTCGCGTATTTTGGCGCGTGTTGAATAAACGACAAGTCGGTACATCGAGGATTTCCGGTATAGACGACTGCGAGGGTCTCGAGTGTCGTATTAATTTACACGAGAATCTCGCATTAGACGAAAGTAGCGCGAAAAGTGCGGCGGGGATCGCCGGGGGGGCTGAGAGGGGGGAGACAGTTGACTCCCGCGGGGGTTAAGTGACACGCGCGAATTTATTTGTCTCCGTCGGGCTACACTCGAATTTCTGCCGCCCCGCGAAAAAGTCGTAAATTCAGCAGCTCGCATTTGTTTCCAATTTAAGAGATTCCGCGCAGGCTGCTGTTTTGCCTCGAGCCTCGCGCACGGCGAATGCGCTTTAACCCTCGGGTATTCTCTCGCTTTATCTGTCTCTCTCACTCACTCTCTCCGTGCTTTACCCCTCTTACGTCTTCCTTTTTCAGCCTCTTCTTTTCGATCCTTTCGCGCGCACATCGCGCGTTCCTTAGGATTCCCCGAGCGCTCGCCCATTAGCGCCAGGCCAACGCCGAATATCTCACAGGCCTTTTTTGCGCCTGGAAATAGATTTTGTTTCTGCGGAGTTTTCGGTCGCGAGGGGAGATCGAGCGAGTGGACATTGTTTTCTCGGGCAGGCGAAACCGCGCGGATCGAGGTTTTCGTATATAGTTAACTTGTCGTTTCGATCTTGCGACCAATTCCGTCGATTAATTATTGACAAATTTATTTGTTTCTTCGCATGCACCATTTTCTTCCATCACTTCCTAAAACATGCAGCGAGAAATCACTTTTGTCATGTTGTGAGCCAAAGAAAACCATACAGAATTAGTTTATTTAATTTACGATCTTACGACAAATTATGATAAATTATTGGGAAATAATTTTTTTATTTCTTCCATATCAGTAACAAAAAAAAGATCGACCATCCCCCGTACTGCCCGAAGCATACGGGGAAGAATTGCCTTGTGCTACTCTAGCACAGTCGGCCCTTCTTCCCGCCGCCGATATATCTCTCATTCACAGATTGCGCCGTCAATCGTGGTTCCCCTCCCTCGACGTCCTTCTTTGTAATATAATATGCGACGTGGGGAGTGCAGGAACGCTCGCCGTGAAGAAGAGCGTGACCGAACGTCCACAGTGACGTGAATCGCGCGCGCGTTGCACTCGACCCGACGTTCCAATAGGACTCGACGTAGGCAGCGCGACAGAAGGAGCAGCGCGTGAGTCAGCATCCGTCGATGCCCACAGCGAAAAAAAAAACGCGGTAATAAGGGATCCCCACTCGGGCACAGCGAGTTTTCTCAGTCTCCAAAACACCCGGTAAATTCTTGGCTTTGCCGCATACGCTGTTTTCTCCGGGGCGGGGGAGGCGAGGAGGCCGAAATAAAAAATCGCAAACATCGATACACGGCGCGCGCTTTCGATGTCCTTAATTAATGCGATTTACACGCGGCCGGCTATTCGGTTATACCGAGTGAACGCGCGACGCTCGAAAACGACGCTCGAACGCTCGTTCTACCGATTTATACCGTTACCTCCTAATAGGGCTCTCATTAGTAAACGTAAATGGTTTGGATGTGTGTAACGAAATAAGAACGTAAAAAAAGAAGCCAATAGCAAATCTATAGGTACAGCGATCAGTGAGGAGGTAAGGAGCTCTTCCTGCTTGTCCTTTTTCGCTTTATTCTCACTTAAGGGTGTTCACGGGTCTTCGTCGACGCATCGGAAAGAGCAGATTTTAGTTTATCGCGCGTTTTCGATTTTTCGTGCAGCGACCATATTTTTTCGACGCGTATAAGCGGAATTATTATGGTGGTAAATATATTTATTATTACACATCGTGTGCAATTAACAGATTATTTATTAAAACACATAATCTGGTTACCATATGTGAGATAGTAAAAATATTACCATCCGCTTCTCCCCCGTTGCGATCTACGCCACTGGAACGACGCGTTGACGACTCCCGATGCGGGACTTTTAGCGCCGGGCGTAGTGTCAGGCCACTGATAAGCCGAGGGCATTAATTTCACAGCGCTGGCTCCCCCACAGCGCGAAGGGAAAGACCAAAGAACGTCGAGGTTACGCCGCCTAATACAATTATGTTATAACCCCTTGCCAATTCTCCGTCCCTCCCTCCGGGCGGATCGAGTGCGCCGAGAATTCTCTCCGCCTTCTCGCCGCTGTATAGTCATCAGGGATCGCGGCGCACCCTTCCCATCTTTCGCATCTGACTTCGAATCCGACTACGCTGGCCCTCGCGTGATATTGCCAAGGCTGGCTTTCGCAATGTCTTCGACCCCTTTTTCGCTGATGCCGTTATACCTTCGATTTCGAGCGAATTAGTTTACGAAATAATTTATTTATTTTTCTTCATATTTCGATACAGTATCTTCGTGCCAAAGAAATTTGTCACGATGACTTCTAACAGAAAACAAAAAGATTTCGTTGTTTTCAGTCATTTTTTTTTAGAACAATCGAAAAACTCACGTTTATAATCAGACGCGGAACACTCGCTGGCTTTTAGCGCTGAAGGTTTTCATCACCGTTGCCAATAACGTGACGTACAAAACGCGGCGCGTTCAAATATTGATAAGCGAAAAAATCAGCGAGCGAGAAGAATTTGTTTTTTTTTTTCTTTCCGGGTGAGTCACGAAATATTGATAAACATCAACAACGCAACAGTTTGGAACGGAAAAAAATGTAAATTGCATCCAACCTCGTGAATATTTTTCGCGCGAGGCGAACAAAAAAAAAGAGTAAAAATAAAAAAAAAACGCCCTCCGAGATTGCGCGAAAAAATGAATTCGATGAAAAACCCACAGCCAGCGCTCTCGGTGTGTCGTATAATTGAATGGCCACGTGCGCCGGTCTCGCTCGCGGTGCGAGCACATTGGCCGGGGATCCGTGACGCGTATAATATTTGATAAGTTGTGTCAACCGCTCGTTAGTTAATTGTCGCTGTTGCTCGTGTGAAATATATAACCGTATAACGCGCCGGGAGTAACGGAAGAGCGAGAGAGTGAAATACGCTCTGGTGGCTGACACCGTCGACCGTAACGCGTATGCAGCTCGAATATACTATAACAAACCGGCTGCTCGCGACTAACAACCCAACCCCCCCTACCCCTCACCCACCCCCATCACCCCCTGCCCACCCCTTGGCGGGTTCGTCCGTCCGACTCTCATTTCTGCACAGCGACGGCGTTCGACCGTTCTACCCGCTCGGAAAACCGCGCTGGCCGATGTCCACGACGAATGCCCTTCATTTCCATACTTCACCCGAGTTGGCTGTTGCAGGGGGAGGGTGGGTGGCGGGGGCAGAGAGGCGTCGGACGGAAGGACGCGGTGCGGTCGAATCGAGGGCTACCCGACAGCTAATCAGATTATTTAACCCTCGCGCTCCAACGCGTTTTCGCGTTTCCGGCTCGGCTTCGTGTCCACCCTCCGCCCCATCCCACCCCACCAGCGGTCTCTGGACGCTGGGCAGCCGGGCCAGGACTGGTCGTCTCTGCGTGGCCTTTGAAACCGAGAGCTTCGCAACGAGATTTCCTTCGGGCGGAAACGCCTCCTGGCTTCTTTTTCTTATTTCCGTTGCCTTCCGACGTGCGACCAGGCTGAAAGCGTCCGTGTATACAACGACGAAAGGGCGAGGTGCAAAAAAAAATGACAGAACGAAATCCGGTGTGTTCACCGTATTTTGTTTTTTCTTTGTTGTTTTTTTGTGGGTGTCAAGAAACTTTGTGAAAACGCGGAAATGTTATTGGGTGCTTCGATTCGCTCTATTAGCCTCACGCACCATTTGGTCAGCAATGTAAAAGATTTACATTGTTGCCAGAATTTTCGAAGCCTCGATCTTTCGATCGCTTTGGTATTCCTTGGTACTTGTACCTCCTTGCACTCTCACACTCGTCTGTCATTACCGCTGTTGAACGAATTTTCTACGATAAAAATTGACCGTCTCGTGCGAATTTTTTCACGAATATTCAGTGTGTTCGAAAGCTCGAAAAAAGCTCGATCTTTCAATCGCTTTGGTATCCCTTGGTACTCGGAGTTCCTCGCTCTCTCTCACTCGTCTCTCATTCCCGCGTCGATGGTTAAGCGGGCGCACGCGTTGCCGCGTCAACGCTTCTTCATTCCGTGTCAACGCGTTCCACTCACTCTCTTCCTCTCTCTCTCTCTTTCTCTCTCCATCTCCGTCGACAGCCGAGAGTGCGCTCGCTGTGTGTCAGTCCCCATACGGAACGCGCGCGATCTCGTTGATTGGTCTTGTGTGGTGTCGCGACGTCGTTACGTATAGTGTAACCTCCACTATACGTGCAGCCGTTTATACGGACGACCTGCGGTGTCTATATAAGATACATACACACACACACACCCACATATACAGTAGACCCCCGCGACGGCTGCAGTCACGTCGAACGACACGCGTCAAAGGATTACTCGAGTTAATCTCGTCGCGGGTCTCCGCGCAGCCTTTCTCGCTCTTTTCACGATGACGCGGTCGCCTCGCCTCTCCACACGATGAATCGTCGCGTTCCTCGCTTAAGGTACGGCGCTCCACGTGTGTACAAACTGCGCGCACAACGCACTTTTTTTTTCTTTCTGTACCCATACGGTTAGGTGCGAATTCTAAGCCGACCGTGCTGAAGAAGCTGATCCGGCCTTATTATACGTTCCCTTCCGTCTAACGACCGAAGCGACCGGCGCCGTTGAAACCCGCGCGAGGCTTAGAAGTTCCTCGCGTTGCGTGGATCTTCCTCCCGGCTGCGCCGGTTTCGTCGAGGCGAGCGAGATGAGAGGCCACGCGGCTCTCGAATACCGCGCGCGGCGCTCAAACGGCCGAGCGAACCCCGCGCGCCAGTGGATAATTATTAATCGTTATTTTCGCCAATCACGCTCGTTTATCTCGTGGCACGCAACGCCAATTATCTATCGGCCGGCGGAGCGCGCGCGCGTGGTTTTGCGCTCGGCCACGAGAAACTCGACGGAGACTCCGCTGCAGCAACGCGCGTTGCAGCAGCGGCAGAACCGCACAGGGAAATCGAAGACGGCTCCGGTCGCGACGCCGAGCGAATGGCTCAGTGGTTGGCCAGCGAAGACGTCGCCCCGTTTGTCTGGAAATTAAAGCTAATATCGTCTCGAATTGATTGCATAGTGGTAGCGAAAAATTTGTACCCGATCGTGTTGATTAAAAATAATAATGCGAACGCGAATCGCATCGTTTTCAAAAAGGAATTTTTCTCATTGTCTTTTTTTCCTTTTTCATTAAATTTCGTTGCATCAATTTTGATGACTTTTTGCCCATCGAAAATATTTCATTTCCATAATGTTAATTTTTTGTAATTATTTTTTAATACGTTTTTTTTTTACGTTTTTCCATTTTCAATGTTATCGTCATTGTAACGAACGAATTTTACCGTTTAACGCGAAAAACGTTTTAGCGAAGATGAATTTTCGCCGTGTGCATTATTTATCGCCAGTGGATGCCCAATGACTGTGCGAGAGTTTCCTTATTAGGAGTCTAATAAATGGGCTGAATGGAGGATCGCGAATACGCGGCGGGAGAGAGAGAGAGCGAGTCGGCGTGGACGGGAGTTCGCTATAGAAATGGCGATAGGAAGGCCTGCCAGTCGCGAGGGCTCCAAGCCGCGAGATGCGTCGAGGATCGTTAGTAATCCACCGCCGCCGCCGAGCGCGGAGGCCCGGGAAGAACTCGGCGCTTATACGTACCACGACGGCTCCTATTTCATATGGCCAATCCTCGCGATCCTTCCCGGCGGTGAAACGGTGTTTCCGCGTTTCTCGGTTTCGCCACGGGGGTATAATGTGCCCGCTGCACACACGGCATACAAGAGAGCCGAGCTTTAATCGATCGACAAACGAGCCTCGCGTACATATCTGCGGGACGCTCGCTCGGGCATCGCGTGCTCAATTAAGCGATTTCAGTAACAATCTTTTATTTCGTCCCGCGCGTCGTCATTATGAGAATCTATCGGCGCTGCGGTCGCACGGCGAGCGACGACGAAACGTTTGAAAAGGCTGCGACATTTGAACTGCATAAAAGTGCAAACATTTTTTTTATATGTATTCACTAAAAAAAAAGAATCTGAATTTCAAATTATGTTTTACTTGAATTTTTCAAATTTTATTCCAGACAGAAATATTTGAAGAATATTTTCATCTGAAAATTGAAAACTTTTCCCCGTGAAAAGTTTTCCATCGCACGAGCCGTATTATTTTTTGTTCCGTCACAGCCGCGATCAAAGCCCAACGGGCCTGACGTAAGGAAAGAAAAAGAAATCTGTTTGAGAGCAAATAACCGACGGTTCAGGTCGCGTCGATGCCGATTGATCGTCAAGAGACGTCATCCGCGGGAGATCCCGGAAAGACGCGAAAATCCGTGACAAAGGCAAAAGCCAGCGGGAGCAAAAAAGGCCAATCGAGGAATAAGCCGAGGCAAAGAGGAAGCTGGGAAAAGTCGGTCGCGTCGAAGTTTCCGAGGCGAAGAGACGCGCGTGAGGTGGGATCACAATGAGTGTCAGAATTTTGCGAGGGACGCGCGTGGCGCGCGGGTTCGTCCAGTCACTTGAATAAATATCAATCATAAAACGCGGCTCCGGGCGTCACCGGGTCCGTCAGGAGGGAAATATTATTTTCATATTCGCGACTAAAGAGACGGGACTCCGTTCTCGCACGATCCGTTCCGGGTCCTTCCCGGTCGCCGTCGCGCAAGATGCGACGAGCGCAGCTGGGACCTTTTTCGGGCCGAAAAACGCGCGTGGGCCCCGTGGGTTATGTATACACGCGGAGGACGCACAATGAGACGCACGGAGCCACAGCGACGTAATCCAATAACGCCGGCGTGTCCGCCCCGTGAAAGATCGGCGTGCAACTTCGGGCCTTTCACAGTCGAGTAGAATTTGATGACGACTCAAGAGGATTCGGGATAAAGAAACACGAGACTGCGATAGAGAATAAGAGGAAGCTCAGTCGATACGTCGCGCTTCGTTTTCGTCCTCTTATTATACGTGGACACCGGGCGAGGTTGATGCTATATACCTGCGAGACGAAAAGCGGAACCATCGGAGTTTCGTATAGCGCCCTCATCGCGACGAATACATACAGGATTTACGTACGGAACACACGGCAGGTATAGATATGTAGGCGAATATATATGACGCTACGATGAGACACGACGATTGGTATCCGCAATTGCTATGAATCAGCTGCGCGACAGTGCAACGCCGGACGAGCGAACCTCCTCCACCACTCGTTTCGCCGTTCGCTGGACGCGACGAGGATGACTCGTCGGTTTTCCAATTTGTCGTCGCATACGCGCGGGCCCGAGAGTTCGTCAAGCAGACAGTGGAAATATGCCGAACCGAGTGCCAGATTTGTGCACGTATATAACACGGCGCGACGTTGTGTTGGAGCGCGACGTCGAGCGAGTGGAAAACGCATGTTGCATACCATCGCTTCCTGTCGTATGTTGTTATTCACTTTTGCCGAGTGCTGGTATAACGTGCTCGTCTGGCGCATATCGAACACGTGTTCGTGCATCGTTGCTATGTACGAGCATCGGAGAACAGCAGAGATTGCGTTGATTGAAAGATAGTTGTTATTGCTCTAATTATCGTAGGATAATAATTACTGGAAAAATAAAAATAATAAAATAATTGTCAGGACTAAAAACTGGGCAATAATTTTGGCATTGGTTACCTTGAATTCCAGTGTCTTGATGACGAACGGCTACAATCATACGATTTCTTACGGCCATGGATAAATGATAACACGACTGATTATAAAAACACCGCGGAACGTTTATCAATCTTTCGGATCGCGAGACGTCAGAACGTCCAAACGTCTGCCTGGTTCGCGATGTCAACCGAGACTGTTTGTTTATTCTGTCAACGTCGTTACGTTGTTCCGTCGTCAGGTGCGTCGTCAAGTATCGCGCTCGGTCTAAAACCCCAATACATGAACACAGCAACCTCTTTTATATCGCGATATGCTTCATCAGTTACAATATTTTCGTTAAAGTCGGTGAATAAAAAAAGTTAAAAAAAAACCCTGTCAGAATTTGTCCCTGGCGGGCTTTCCAATATCGAGGCAAAGACGCGTGTAAAAAAATGTCTTACGTAGCCCGCGACCGCTTCCTGTCGTACGTAGTTATTTAGCCCCGCGTGTGCCAGTACCGAGGTTCACCTAGCGCATACGTGTATGCATCAGAGCTGTACCCGGAGCGCAGCCGAGACTGCAGCATCATAAGCGGCGGTAGCCGCGGCGGCATCGCAACCCAGGCATTCCACTAGCTGCGCGAGAGCGCCAAATCGGATAACCGGCCACGACAATGGCCCGGGAGGTTAAGCGTGTTTGCCCTTCTCTCGACGACCCATTCACGCCACAATGGGCCCGGCGAACGCTTTTCTGTTTTCTTCCCCTCCATCCTCGGGGCTCTTCGACCCCTCGATCCTCGTCTCCGTCTCCCTCTCGCTCGCGTGCGTTTTGCGCAGGTGTCTCTCGCTCGGCGTCGAGAGAACGTGAAGTGCGGAGTGCGGACTACGCGCGCCGAACGTATAGGCCACACGGGTCTACGTTCTCCTTACACCTTCTAGCGCGTCGACGCGGGGAAAAATCCTGCGGACGTTTCTGCAGCCTCCGAACGCCCGGACTTCTGGTCCACAGCCTGGCGAAGAGATGCAGGGGGGGAGGACGTTGGAAAAAGCGAGAAAGTTGACCAACGTCTTTCACGACGTCGTCGTTGTCGTCATTCATCGAGGACCACCGGGTGCTCCGGGGGCAAAGGAAAAACGGACCTCGCCCACTTTTGTATACACGACGAAGCGCGTGCCTCCTGTCTTGGCGTTGCGTCGGAGGCTGCTGCTGCGGACTCTCGCGTCATTCAGGTCCAGCCACCCCGCAAATGCTCGCAGCACGACTCGACGACACCACAATGAGCCTAATCAGCCGATACGCGTGTTTGCGACGATCGACAACAAACTACCCGGTCCGGCCCACTCCAAAGTGGTTCCCGGTGATTTTCACGTTTTGTATACCAACGATGGATCAGGCCCGAAAAAGATCGGCGATCGTTGGTTCGCCGCCGTCGCACAGCCGGTTGGCTCGCACTCGACGTCGATTCTTATCGACGGATTTTCCTCAAAATTCAACAACGCGGATCTGAGATTCTCGTCGAGAATTCTCAACATTGAAAAATCATTTGCTTTATGGATTTTTTACATCCGTTTTAACGTCTATATTTTTATTATTTCTTTTTCTCCGTGCCCCAAGCAATTAGCCAAGGCCGTGCGGATCGTTCCTACGCTTTTTCAGTTCAGACTTTTTACACATACAGAATTTCTTCGGAAGCCAAATTCGGGTATTGCCTCAGACTCCTCGCTTCCCGTGTGATACTCACGCGTCCGAATCGTCCGCGCATGATAAAGTGCCAACCGAGGCTTGAGAAAAAAATCTCAAGTGCGCTCTTGCGCAAAGGTAAAGGACTCGGGGGGTGAAGAGCCGAGTCGGAGGTGCGTGTTTCACCAGGAAGCAGCTGTGAAGTCCTCGAGGAGTCGCTCGCTGTGCCCCACGCCCACCCCCCGCGGCCCACACAATGATGTTTGCTGACCAAACAGCAGGCACCGCACATTCCGTTCGCTCCGTGCGCGCGCGCGACGAGGACGACGACGACGGTCATTATGTTTTCACAAGGCAGAAGTAGCGATGCGCCCAAAACACGCGGGGCCCACCATTCTTGTCTCGAGGATCCACCGACAGCCGTGTCCTGCACGGATGTCGTCGTCCCATCACGTTCGCATTCTCGAGAGTCCGCCGCGAGCTGACTGACCCGGAGGGGACTCAGTTGCCGCGCTCGCTCTGTGTGTTACTTCGACGTACAAATCACAGGCCATTTACTCCATTCAGCCCCAAAAACGTCGTTTAACGTTGCGCGCGACGCCCTCGAGCGATAAATCTCCACCTCGTCGACGCGGCACGACTCCTTCGAGGACCACGCGCCAGATCTGCCTCTGTGCGTAGCGGTATCTACGAATGACCCTCGATTTCGCGTGATGATGAATAAGAAGCTTCGTTCCTTCTGCTGTACGCCAAGAGGTGCGCGCGACTAGCTTGGCTGTAGGACAGAACATTTCTGAACGGTGAACAGCAATGTGACTTGAGAAAAATCTGATCTCCAACCGTTGAAATTCTGGTAGCTGCAAAGTAATTTTTGACAAGCTGCAAGGACATTTTTCGTCTTTTCCACTATTTCTGTACTGACAATAATAATTTTATAGCAACGACTGCCGGTTAGCTTATATTAGGTAATCAGCTGATAATTACCGCAACTATAAAAATGATGACTTCAAAGTTTCACACTTTCAGATTTTTGTAATTGTAAAAGTCTGATAAAAAATGTTATGTAAAGAAGAACAATTTCATTGAAAATATATAGTTCCACAAAAAATAATTTGTCGATCGGACTCTCGAATCGCTTTGGAGCGAAACGGCCCATAGACGAAGGAGTCATCAGCGAGCGTTCGGAAAACGTGAGGCACGTGACACGCAACCGGGATAGCACAATAGAACAACAGAACTGCGTCCGAGCGCGACTTCTTTGCCGGCGAAAAAAAAAAAATACTTACACGCCACCGCAACACACATAACGTGTCCTGCACAACGTAGGCAGACTGCCCGGCTGCCAGTTGGATTTATAAGTGCCTATCCGCCAACCTACGTAGCGACTAATCCATCGAGATAATAAAGTGCACCAACTGGCTTTCTTCGGCGCTCGCATGACGCATATATATTGCTTGCACTGCATTCAGCATTCCCTCGCGCTCGCTCGCGGTCCCGGGAGAGCCCGGCGCGCGCGAGTCTCTAAACTCGGCGCTGTATCTCGATTAATCTCTCGCGCGCGGGATCGAGTCGCGCATGTCATCTGAAAAATTTACACCGCATAGTTTCTGTACTCCATTGACTGCGACGGTAACGTATGGAGTCTCGGGAAATATGTACGGCGGGTGTCTCGATCGCGAACGATCGAGACTCAGGACGCGCGATTCTCCGCCACGTACAGGGCGATTCAGAGGTATTTTTCAACATCCCGGTGGACGATTTATCGGTCGTCCGCTCGACAAAGTTGCCTATTCGCATTGTTACGAATTTGCAATATTTATTTAATCACGAGCATCATATAAATTTTAACTGATAAATTGGAGCGGATCTGGGAGGACCTGACTTGATTGGTATTTACGATGCTCACAATTGAGCAACTATTGCGAATTAAAAAAGCTGCTAAATACTCAAAAGAATATTTTCTGAACATTGATTATAAGCATGTTTTAGCTTGTTTTCAAAATGGAAGAGCAAATGCATCGATGCATCGCTTTTTTCTCGATCGCAACTTTACTTTAAAAATTTAAAACTTATAATTTTTAAAGGTAAACCTAACTTTAAATTCTTTTTTAAAACCCCTCTGAGTCACCCTGTATAAATGCACAATGCAAGTTGTAGCTACAGAAAACGGTGTGGGTACCTTTTACCTCTACCACGTATAGTGGTAACCGTCGAGAGAGAAAAAGAGAACGAGAGAGAGAGAGAAAGAGGACACAGAGAGCTATCTCCCGATTCTTCGGCGCGAGGTCGTTATGCGGGTGTTTATGGTTCGCGCGCTCTTCGCAAGCACCGCACACGTTTAAGGTCGCGCTGTCTCGTTCTCGCTCGATCGAGTGGGGAGCCCTTTCCACCGGTTGCACATACACACGAACAACAGGGATGCACTTCGTGAGTGCAGGTAGTCGCCCGCGACTTCTATACGGTTGACTTCGAAGAGCCCCCTCCTCCCCCTCTCTCTGTCTCTCTCCTCCCTCGACAACACTTTCAGATTGTGTGATAAGTGCGCGCGGTCCTGCGAGTCGACGAGTCGGGTTCGGCCGCGCGGCGAACTCTCGCGGCGCGGCCGGAGAGTCCCGACCCCCCACCGTTCAATGAGAGACATTTCTCATCATTTTCCATTCAGGCCGTCTGAGTTATAAGCCCGGCTGTGCGCCTCTCACGCACAATCGTTCGATTTATTACGGCCGCGAACCTAATGAATTTAATTTCATATTTCACGGGCCTTAAGTAGACACACCGCGCGTCGCGTCGCGCGCAAGAAAATTTGCGGTCGTACACCGAGAGCGTCGAGTCGCGCGGCTGACACCACGCGAAAGCGCCCGACGCGTGTACGCGCCCTTTATTAACGCGCAGATTTAGATGATACGCGTACGCGGAATCTCCCCGGGGTCTTATTATCCGTTGACTCACGGTCAACGTGCGCTCCGCGCGCGACTTTTGTCGCGCGGTAAACATCCGTTTACCGAGGAATTATAAAAAAACGGGTTTCACTCATGAATCCGTTTGCTGACAGAATAATCTCTGCCCCGCGAGGCTGAAAGATTATTATTATTTTTTTTTTACAGAATTATCGATGTTATTTGTAGTCATTTTGGATTTACGCGGGTTATAATAATGTAAATAATATTAGTCCATGGAACATTTTTAAAATTTATTTTATTGTTACAATTAATGATCAAGTGGATGATTAGGCGCGTCAATTTTTTTCACGGTGCCAAGTCGGATTGTTATTTGTAATATTTTTTCAATTACGGAAATTGTGAAAATAAGAATATTATATCGGTTCATGGAATAATATTTTGATGTATTTCATTGTTAAAATTATTTTTCAGTCAATTTTTTTCTTCTCGCGGTTCCAAGTCGAATTTGTGGAACGATTTTATTTTCCGTGACACAGACGGAGACGCGAAAAAATGACAGTATATTAGATTCGACGCAACCCCGCGCGTGTCTCGAGAACCGCGAATCTTCACCCTACCCTCAATTGCGTTCACCCTCGGCCCGCGCGTTCCGACCTCGGGTTCTCGTTCCATCTCGGCCGTGAATCACGCTCTGTCGTATTTCATCGCCGCGAGGATATGCCAAAAGCACAGTCGCCTCTTCGAGCAAACGAAATTATCCGAAAAATATGATGTAGTTTTTTTTCTCTCTCACGAGTTTCGCGCGCATTTCACTCTGACCCTTCGTCCCGCTCTCCGACCTCTCTGTCGTCATTCTCGCAGCGACACGGTCGACGCACTCTTGAAAAAAAAAAAAAAAGAAAAAAAAAAAAAAAATTGCAATAACTACCTGAGACTCGTGCGCCGGGTCGTTTGCACCGCGATAATCACAAGAAGAGCCCGAGTTGCGTATAAAACTCGCGCGCAAATCGCGGAGAGAATAAAACTCGTGGACTTTATTAAATTTATCTCCGTCTCGCCCCCTCGACTTAAAACACTCGGTGATTTATTAATTCTTTTTTCTTCCCATCTCTCCCGTGTCTCGTCTTATGCTTAACGACGCGAGCGCGGAATATGGTCCGCCGCTCGCGCGCGAGCTTTTTTTGCCCCGGCGACCGCGGATGAATTATCGTAGAGCTTCGCGTCCGTCGGTCGAATTTCGCGAGAGAATTAGCTCGCAGTTCGGCGAAAAATCCGCACGGTCGATTCATTGATTCGCATAGCTGCGGTCGAGCGAAAAATTACGGCGCGGAATCCGCGCCGTCGATTAAACTATTTAAAATACTCGTTTCCCGCGTCGATGCCCATAGAATATAGAAAATAGAGCGACGATCTCTGCATCCTACGGCTTGGCGAAAAAATAAAAATAAAAATCAATATCCATGCGCGTGTGTATTATAGATACAGGAGGCTCTCGCGTATAGTGGTTGAATCGAGTGGCGGATAGCCCGGCGCGATACGGCCGCGCACGAACCTTGACGTTAATCGCATGCATTACCGCTAATAATAGTAAAAACCCCGCGAGATATATCGGGTGCGTGGCTCGTAAAGATCCGCTTATAATTACGTCCGCCAGTGCGGCCTGCACTATGTGGCTCTCTCTCTCTCTCTCTCTCTCCCTCTTTCTTCGTTACTCTCCACGGGAGTTGAGACGCTCGGACCTTCTCGAGTGTATATTATATTATCCTCGCCATTTTACATGTACGCGGGGATTATAATACCCTCTTACTATCATTATAATACCATTTTGATACGTTGCTAAGAGCGCAATATCGTAAGTGTCCGAAATGTTCGGTTGCATAATTATCGAGGGTCCCGTTTCCGTGACGTACTTCTTCCTTGCACATTGCCGAGACCACAAAATTACACCATTAATCGAATATTAATTTTTAAAAAAGGTCATCGAACCGTTGGGGTCATAGGCGATTATTGCGACAACATTGTTGAGCGCGAAATAAATAAATACGCTACATATGTCGGAATTAAGTGCGTTTCTGCCGTTTGATACGACCCTTTTTTTCAACGTTTCACTTCGACCGGTTTTTCCATTGACTAATTTATCGCATTGATTAAAAGTGAAAGCACACGCGATCGATACGCATGATCCAGATATATTTCCTGCCTGCAGCGAAAAAAAAAACGTGGTGAACGGTACAAAAAAAGAGTTAACGCGCATATATGTCACGTGCACGTTGTGTATATTTCGCGGGGAAAAAAATCGACGACACTCGAGCCGTCGCGTCGTAAATATATATATTTTTTTTCGCCTAATGTAAACACGACAAGCGTCTCCGTCGAGATCTGGAGGAAAAATATTGACGATCGCAAGAGTTTCCTGTACACGTCGGCGGGTATAAACGTCAGGACCGAAGGAAGAGCCGCGCGGACGCGGCGAGCGGTAATAGAGGCAAACGAGATCGCGTCGGCAACCGTGAATCAGGAAATAATAAAGAGCATTGGAGATATGAGGAGGGGGCAAAAAGTCCGGCAATAAGACGGATTGGCGAGGAAAAGAGACGAGTGAAAAGAGGAGTCGTCGAGCTCCTTTCGCTTTTCCGCGACGCCGCGAGGCAGTGCGTTTCGCATAGTGGATTTAATATAATGCTAATAACCGACAAGGCCGGTGCATGAGCGGGAATACCGCGAGGCGAGCGACGCGTACGACGAGTGCGGTCGCGGTGGAAAAACGAAAATAGGCGGTAATCGCGATGTATTCCAGATACAAGATTCCGCACCGGGACACACACACGGGATACCGAGCGAGTCGAGCGCCTGCTCTCTCTCGGTCGTTCTTCGAGATTCCTCGGGCGATCGTTTCAGTTCGATCTCTATCGTCGTTATACCTAGCCTCATAATCGCTCGGGCCGCACGGCCGCCGCACATCGCCGCGTCGTCGGTTCGCCGTCCCGAGATATCGCGTACACGATAATCGCCGCGACTCGCATATGCATGTAATCCGCGAGGGCAAAAAGTCGATCGCTCGTGCGGGCTTTTTGAAAATCCGCTTATTGCCACATCGAAGATTGCGCGAACGACTGACGAACGCGCGCGCGGGGCGACGATTTGTTTCGCGGCGCGAGACGCAGGAAGAGACGCAGGGGAAGGAAACACGAGCCATTGTGGTCTCGGACTATTTTTCGTCTGGTCGACGTCTTCACTCATTTCCTTCACTTGATCACCGTACCCCGTGATTGTTCACACTGAGGGAGATTGCGATGGTCCTAGTGACTATTAAAGTGGCAATTATCGTTTTTTCTGTGCTATTTTCATTACATTTTGTTCTACAGTCGCTGCACCTGATTTCACGTTGCAACGGAGACATAATAATGACTAATTATTCCATTTTTACCGCAAGTGGTATAAAAAATTACACAGAAAAAATATTGATTGCCGTCACTTCGGTGTTGTCAATGCCTTATATTTGTCTCCAAATATCTAACATTGACAATTAGAAGGAAAAGTTACCTGCAAAATATCCACACTGTTAGAAATACACGGTGTTAAAAGCTTCTAGTATCTGGACTTTTCCCTAGTGTTACTTATTATAGTGTTATTAGTAACCATTTTTAGGGTGTAAAATTAACATCAGCCGTTTCGTGCAATTAAATTTATTCCTGTGTAAAGTGACGACACATTGTAAGACTTTTCTCTCAACGCCGCTCCTTATAGCCGTGATTAGCGTGAACTTATATAGACACCGTTTCTTGGTGTACTTTTTAACACCACATTTTTAACAGCGCATTTTTGAAAATGTGCTCATTCGAAGTCACCGAAGACAGCGAGGAATGCGCGAGGCGAGAGATTTGTTCCTTGGTTAAAGCGCGAAGGGAGGGAAAACACGAGGCTGCTCGAATGAATGCGGTCCCCATAGTAGCGCTACTTTGTTCCGGCTGAGCTACCGCGTCCCGCGTCTCGCTTCTCTCTTCTCCTCAATCGCTCGGCTCGCACCGTATCCCGCAAAAGCCGCAGGTTTCCCCTCTCGCTCTCTCTCGCCGCAGCGCCACCACCATATTACCACCGTGCACAGCCGAGTATCCCGCTCGCGCTTCATAGTCCCGACTTCTTTATCGGCTATACACGAGGGGCGATACACACAGCTGCCCCCCCGCTCGGCCGCCTCGAACTGACTCGACTCCGCGACCCCTCGTGCTCTCCGTGGCCATCCAAAATAATTGTATTAGCTGTTCTGTGTCGCGGCGGAACGCTGGTTTATCTCCCGGCCCTTATTGCGGCGTCTGCATTTACGCCGCGGCCTGCTGGACAGAATCTCGTCACGACGGTGCGGAAGCGTCCCGAGGGTCGCGCGGATCTCGCGCGGACGCAGCAGTTGGCTCCGCCGTAACAGTCTTACGGCAATATCACATTATGGCGAGACACTACAGTCGAATTATTTGCCACATTATTCGCTGTATATATACACACGTTGCGGTGCCTCGCGAATTCGCCACGCGCGCGGTGCAACGTGGGTTTTCCACGGGGGTCGACCCGCACGTCATCTCCGCGGTGTCACATCGTTTTGACACCCGGCACGATATATAGTTCCTCCCATTTTTGCATCCCTCGTTTTGCTTTCTTGTATCTTCTTTTTTTTATCTCTTCATTCGGGTGTAGCTGTCACCGCAGCATTTGCAGACGCACGATAGTCCTGCTGTAATACGACCTTGCAGCGAAAAATTAAAGCCGAATTATTTGCAGTACCTCGCGAAATTCGCCACGCGCACAGTGCAACGCAACGCAGATTTTCCGGGGGTCGAGGTTCAGGCGTCATCTCGTTCTGACACCCGGCGCGATAATTCGTCCCGTTTTTTTGTTTCTTATTTTTTTTTTTTTTTCTCTATCTTTTTTTGACCCTATTCGTATTCTCGCACCCCACGTTCGTGCGTGCCAGCGAACGCACCGTCTCAGCAGAAATACAAGAGCGGAAATACATGTGAGAGGCCCTTCGCCTCTTTTCCCGCCGACTTCTGGTTTCTTCTGTTCGCCGCTCGAGGAATTCCCGCGTTTCGGGCTTCCCCATTCGGGTGGCCGTGTCTTCGCCGCATGTTCGGTTCCCCCCCGTTACCTATGCCTCGGTACTGCCGTCGAGGCGCGCATCGAGGGTACTCGGGACGCTCGCCGCGTGTGCGCGGTCGCGGCTGTATGGGGAGTGGGTGCTGCATTCGTCGCTATATCACCCCGCGTTTCCCCGATAAATCAGGGCCTGGGCGGTAACCGACATCGAGAGACAGGATAGAGGTTGGCGCGGATCCGCGGTATAACAGATACCGCACACCGGTTAGCCCGATCGGGGGCTGTTCCGCGACGTCGGCGCGGCTCTTTCGGGTTACAACCGGGACGCGGAGCTTTCTAAACACACAACGTGACGTTAGATTTATCGCGAGGAGGACGTCTTCGCCTTTTCGTGCCACACGAATTTACCTCTGTTCTATACGTCATCCGGATTTTCCGGTCTTGATAGCCGCTATTCGGCTCCCAAAATGCCTGGTCGGGCTTGGGTGTAAAGGGGCGGAATGTGGGTTGACGATAAATAAACCAAGACGAGCATTCGGAAAAATGGAAGGAGAAACAGCCTCGTTATGTCGTGTTTCTTAATTATAATTGAGGCTAATTATCTTCATCGTCGGTTGGACCAAAAGAAAACAAATTTATAGGTGGCTGCGGAGTGGCAACCATCGATTTTCAGTCCAGGCTATTTTTTGTAGAAATATATATTTCATACAAAAAGATGAACTATTATATAAAAATAGTCGTAGAGATAATTCGTAGTTTAATACGAAATATAAATTGACGATTTACCACTGCCACAGATTTACCGCGAGGGCCGAGAGAGAGAGAAGATTATTTTTCCAATTTATATTAAAAATATAAATAACATCTAACGGTCATTAAATATACCAGATTCCGGTTCGGAATCCACCTATACGCATCGGTCTGTCAAGAAACTACGTGACCTCGTGCGACGAGCTGACACGTGGATAAAATAATAACCCAAGGCACAGTCTTTTGTCATTTATATCCGACGGTCAGCAGAGCGAAATCGTCGCAGGCTTGCACCGCAATCTCGTGTCGACATTTCGTTGTCTCGCGACGGGCGCGTTGAGCGCCGTTGGAACCTGCGCGCCGCGCGATCGGCGCGCGTTATTCCCGAGAGTCTCCGCCGCGACGTGCATCGCGGATGCACGTCGCCGGCGAGCGAGGAATAAGGTGCACACGGCGCGCGGGTTGTGGAGCGAATAAGTGTGGACGAGCCGGGGCCGGCGCGCTACGAGTCGCCGCTTCGCAACGGTGCAATGGGGCCTCGGCTTCGCGAAGGCAGAAACTGGTTTTCCTAGCCATTACTCGCGCGCCACACGGCGCGTCACGTCTCATATAAATACTATGGTACGTAATATCGCGTTTATGGCCGAAGCTGCTGGTACAGACAAATTGTGAATTCTTCGTTGAGAAGGATCGAGAAATATACATAGATATACCGCGCGGCGACGACAGCGGCGAGCGCGGTAGTGACCTCAGCGGTGGCACTCGACACGGCGAGCCCTACGGTTCCCTCGGACGTTTTCAATTTATCGCGCCACGATGCCAATTGCAATTTTTCGGCTGTTAACGAGTTTCTCAACATCTAATTACTCGACAAACGCGACCCGGATCACGAGCAGCAACGCGAATGCGACGAACGATGATTTTCATCGTCGATTTCGTATATCCGTAACCGGGATAATTCGCGATAATTCACGGACCATTTTTTGGCACCAAATTTCCTTAAAAATATATTCATCAAATATTTTCACAAAGATGCCGAAAACGAGAACGAAAATAAATGAAAAATGCCACTAAATTGCCGCAACGTTTTAGCGCTGCGAAAATTCCCGTCTCAAAGCAGCGTTTTCTTTTCGTCAATCTCCCAGCCTCAATTTTCCTTCATCCAGCTGCGTCCTCGACGTCGGAACGAAGGGGTTAGGTGTCCCCTCGTAGTGATTCGACTTCCGCAAGCCGCGAAAATTGCGTTAGTCGTCCCGCGAGCCCTTGGGATCACAATCTCCTGTTCCGCGTCCCGCCGCGCAACGGGAGCTAGCTGCGAAGCTGTCGCTAGACGTCGTCCCGCGGTCCTCGCGAAAACGATCGTCTCTCGCATTCGAGCGCCGTAGCCTCTTTGATGGCAACCGGAAGACGACCGAGAGTGGCTGCACCGCAGTCGCGACGCTCTCCCAGTTCCTCTCTATCACCGTCGTCCGTGTACCCTCCGTATCTACATATATACATCAATATACACGCTCCACGAAAGAGCGAAGAAGAAAAAAAAAAAAAAAAAATCTCTAGCGTCCCGCGACGCCTGCGGTAAAGTACTCCGAACGCAAAAAGCACGCGTCTACGTCTTCATCCGTTGGAAAAAGAGCCCCGGAGAGTAATATAGACAGGAAGAGAGCGGGACGAGAGGCGGGAAGGGGGAAGGAGAGGTGGGGAGATTTTTCAATTTCTGCGCAAGCAGCAGCTCCTCTGACATTTGGGTGTATAGTTGGGGGGCAGAGCGAGAGGGCGAGTACGACAGAGAGAGGGTGATAGCCCAGCGGTGGCAGTGGCGCAGGGTGGGCCAGCCTGACATTTTCACCCCGGGGTTGACGCGGCCAACCCTTTGGCGTTAGCGCGTTCAATCACTCCATTGTCTCGGGGCGAGCGAGAGCCGCCAGAGCATCGCTGGGCTGCGGTCCGGCCCGCACGACGACGACGACGTGCTCGCTCGTTTTATGCTCGCGTCAACGCTTCGTTATGGGGGCGTCCCTCGGCGTTCCCCCATCGCCCCCCCCCGTCTTCCCTCCACCCTGCTTCCTCCTCCTCCTCCACCACCACCTCCTCCTCCTCCGCCGCCCCGCGGCTCCTCTCGCCGCGCGCGCTCGACTTGGCCGCCTCTATAGCTCGCGCCGCGCTATCCTCCGACTATACGTGTGCCCCACGTGCTCGCCACATTGTCTATTCCGAGAATATATTACGCGCGCCCACGCGCCCGGCACGCCAAGCACGCGCCCCCTTCTATGTATCCCACTTCTATGTACACCCACAATCGAGTTTGAGCTCGATAGCCGCCGCCGCCGCCGCCGCAGCCGCCGCCGCCGCCGCCGCGCGGTTACGGCGCGTCGTAACGGCGCGGATCTCGTCATTACTCGTTTGTACACCCGGTCTCGCTTTTTATGAGTTGCATATCGACGTAAGAGAATGTGGATTCGCAACTCGTCGCACCTGCATACCTGCGATTGGGGTACGATCGGGCTAGCACTGGACTAGCTCCGAACTGGGCCACTGATACTGGGCTAGTATCAGGGGCCAATTTTGTGAGGCAAGGACGCGGCTGGTCGGCTGAGACATTACTGGCCCGTCGCTGGGATGACAATATTGGCCTCGCTGTACGTGTAATTGGACCAGCCGTTGGTGAACATTGCTGGCTGGTAATGGACCAGGACAGCCCACGTGGAAAAATAGTATTTTTCAGATATACCGAAAAATATATTCAAAATATGTAAAGTATACTTTGCCCGAAAAATTCAAAATATCGGATACATTTTAGGATATACACGAAATGTACGCGAACGCAAAATATATCTAGGATAAAAAGAAATTCAATACATATTCAAAATGTTTTTTTTTTAAATTATTATCTCATCGTCCGAAAAGTTAAATACATTTTCGAATATACTTCTTTTCCATGGGAGTGTCTAGCCCAGTCATTGTAAACATTGCTGGCCATCAATGGCCCAGCCCAGTCATTCATAAAAATCGATGGCCACCGATGGCCCAGCCCAATAACACAGCCCAGGGATTATTCGCCACCAGAACTATGGTGAGCAACGATCGCCCACATGTCCCCGTCGTCACAGCTGACGGGCCCCGCAAACGGTGCACAAGCCTCGTGGTATTCACTCCGCGCGCGTCCCTTTTCACTCCAATCGCATCAATCTCGCCTCCCCACGTCCCCCCTTTTTCATTTTTATCTCACTCGCGAGTTCCGTCTCGGAGATCCAGGATCAGGAGGCGGCGCAACTCGCGCGGTCGCGCTCCGATTACCCGGCGACGCCGCCGAGCGCGCCGCGCGCCGCGCGCGCGAGGAAAGGAACGCACGCTGCGCGGCGCGATGACCGCGCGGAGTGCCGAGCGACTCCGGGCGGGCGAGTCGTATGAATTACGAGGGCAGCGAAAGCGCCGCGGTATGCGTTACACGTTACAATAGCCGCGATATACACGAACGAGATGTGCCGAACCCGAGTCGTTCGCAACGCGCGCGCACGAGCTGGTCAGCCTCACGACGCCGAAGAATTGTGAAACATACTTGATACTATGTTGCGGCAGTAAACGGCCGGGGTGGTGTAACCTCTGCCGCGGCCTCTATTAATTACGAGCGTGAGAGACCGATAGTTGAACCGCGCGGGGCCGCCCGCGCCGAGTGCCCGGAATAATCGACATTGTTGTCTCATTGTTGCTTCAACCCCCCCGTCCACTGAATTTATCAATACATCTAGCGATCTCCGGGCGAGCGAACGCGCGCATTCCTCGATCGACCAGGGATTCACCTCGTTTTCGCTGTCCCTTCCTACCCCCCACCCTCACCACCCTCTCTCACGCCACGCTGTACATATCTTCGCCGCTCTGTACGCGGGTTTTACCCCGCCGAAAACAGTGCTCGAGCGTGTTTGCCAACTGGGCAAATACCTCGTAACGCTTTTACAGCCGCATGCAACCGCCGTTTCCGTATTATAATGCGCGGCCCCGTGGGCGTTAAAGTGCGCCGCGCGTACAGAGAGAGAGAGAGAGAGAGAGATGAAACACGACGATAAATACGAAAGGCTAGAAACAATACGCGCACTTGTGGACAATTTAATTAATGTTGAATTATCATTTTCTCGACAGTCGCGGCTAAATAAACTATTTGTGAGTTGAAACGCGGCACGTAAAAATTATCATTAAGATAGTATGGAACAACAGTCAGTCAATTAATTGTTTGCCAGCTAATCGGTTTATCGATGATAATAATAATAATAATAATAATGATAATAATAATAATAACAACAGCATTAACGATATTGAAAAATGTTCGGGAACATTTTTCGGCACGTAACAGTCAATCAATGAATAGCTCGCCAGTTGAGGCAGCCAATCAGTTTATTAATAATGATAATAATAATAATAGTAATATACAAAAATGCCGGTGAAAATTCTACAGCACAAAACAACCCGCTTTATCCGCACTGCCTGCGTATGTCTCCCCGACTCCTTCGACTCTCACGCGTCGCGAGAGCGCGGATTATGACGCCCGAGGAAGCGAGCGGTAAAGTTCAGGACCTTTCGTCGCGCGCGCGCGCGCGCGGCTAAACCCTACCGAAGCGGCGTGTTCGCCCCGCGGGGCCGGGGGGCGTCGACGCGGTGCGCGTCGCACGGCCACCGCGGGCTTTTTGCTTCTGTTATAATCCTCTAACCGGAGCCGTTATGCGCCGTGTCCCGACGCTGTTGACATTTAGCCCCCGGCGGGCACACGAAAAGCGCGCGGGGTGCGCGCGGCGCCGCGCGGCCCCCGAAGAGGCGGACAGCCCGGGCTCGCGCGCGGGGCTGTCGTGATTGCAGGGCGCACGGAAATCGTGTTTAGCACACACCGGGCACACCGGAAACCGGTCTCGATACACACGGAGCGTCCTCCCTGCCACCGGGGCAGCTCTCGCGCTATATACGTATGTGTATATGCACTATAATACACACCTTTGATAAAATAAAAAGGTACCGCGCGCGATGTCCGGGATACGTGCGAGACGCCACAGGCACGAAGAGCAGGAAGAGCGGGATGAGAACGCGAGAGAGAGGGAGATGTGAAAGTCGTGTGTGTCGAAGCGAGAGAGGATGAAGAAGAAAAGGTGAGGAAAAAAAATTGACCTTACCTGCCGCGTGAACGAGGAGAGGCCCGGAATGGAAGACAGAAATATATACATTATATATACATATGTATAGGTGTAGATAGATATGTGTGTATATATATATATGTGGGTATATAAATATAGCAGAAAGATTTGGAAGAATAGATGTCCAGGGGACACACGTAACCCTACGCGATGCTAATGGGATTGGCATTGTACGCCATTAACATGACAATGTGCCCCTAAACGGGATGCTTGTACGTATAATGTGGACTACACAGAGAGCGCGCTACAGGCACCGCCGATGTGTACAGCACAGTTGAGTCGAGGCGCGCGCGCGCGCGCGCGACACCTCAGTAGACCGCGAGCGTTAATGTGCGTGTCGCTCAGTGCAAGAGATGCGTACCGACGATACGGCCGAGGACCGAGGAAGCCTCAAATATTCGCCTTGTTATGATAATTGTCGGCCCGCCTGACGCGCCAGCCACTGTTATGAACAGCCGCGGAGGCGCTTCCTCACAATATTGTGATATCCGATATACCCACTCTTTTCGGGCTCCCTGCTTCTCTCTCTCTCACTCTCTCGCGCTCTCTATGGTTCCGCGTGGCTGTATCTGTTGCGCGTATCCCCGGCATTGCTGCGGGGAAATATTTGATACCGAGAGTGGCAGATATTGGGCAAATAAACACCTAGCCATGTGACGGTTGATTAGATTGATTTGATGTTTGTAGGTTTGAATTGATTATTTGAAAAATAAAATAAGGTTTTTTTTATTGGGTATTAATAATCCATGATACAGTTTTTGTACTTTTGACCCGTATTTTTTGGTTCGTAAAATTATCGAGATTACAATTTTGTTTGATTTATCTTTCGTTTATTTAAAAATACATTTTTTGTGCCGTTGATTGATATTTCTCGATTCGCGCGAAAAGTGTAGCTGCGATTTTTTTCCATGAGCAGAATTGTTATGTTTAACCACTTTCCACCTCAATATTGCACTCTGCCCGGTATCCGGTGTGCGTTATATGTACGCAGCGCCGACAGCTCGTTTCGCGAACGAGCGGTGCAATATAATTTCCCTATCTGCTTCTGGCGGGTTTCCTCGTCATCAGGAAGGCGTCGCGGCTTCGCCCGTTACGACGTTTCAATCGCGACGAAAGCGCGGTGTCTCGTGTCATCGGGTGGAACGTCCCGCGCGGACCCTCGGGACGGCTTTTATTACGATTTCCCGGTTGCGACGAAGGGACCACGTCGTGTCGGACGTTAGTAGCAAAGTTCGAGGCGCCGGAGCTCGCATCAAAATGGATAATTACCTCAGCGACAACACTTTTATTAGCCTCATCGCTCGCGGGACTCTCGACTCGCTCGGCAGTCATCGGCCTCCCCCCCCCCCCCCCCACCCTCCGCCTTTTCGAACCCGCGCGCCCGTCATTGTGAACTCCCCGGGTTTATCCTCTTATCCTCCTCGACGACTACTCGCCGCAGTCAGCGCTCGCTTTACGGACCCGTCGCAGCTCGATATAAATTTCTCATATACGGGCATCCGTAATTATAAGCACGGAATGTCCCGCGCCGCGGTCAATCTTGATAGAAGTGCGTCAACACCGCGAGGTTTTTACCCTTATCTACGTTACAGAGGAAGCGAAACATAAACTTGATCATATTTTTATTTATAAAAATCAATGTCTTTTTTTTTCTCGGCCGCATAACTGCGAATATTTTCCTACAATATTACTATACGAACTTCCTAATGGCGGAGGAATCGATAATATAAAAAGATTACAAAAAAAATTGAGATCGACCTGATAACTACTGAGTGACTATTAATTTTTTAATCACTATATATTTCCAATGCCGATTACTCGTTAATTCCACAAAAGTTAAAATTAAATAGCCACTTGAAATGACAATAAATTAACTAAAAATGATAGTCATCCGCCGACATTTCTCCGAGTGCGTCTCCGTGACACCGAGAAAGAAAGAAAATGTTGAGAATAAAAAAAAGAAAATTGCAAACTTCATAGTCCCTTTTTGTCAATTTCTTTGACGCCTCGCCGAAGTGCCAGAATAACTCGGCGATCACTCTAGTCGTGTCTCACACCGAGCGCGGTGGTATATAAGCACCGTGGAAAGCGAGTAGTTCACGCGGAGAGAAAGAGTGTCGTCTCGTTGGCGTCGGGTGCGATATGCCCCGGCCGGGTTCTCTCGGCTCTGAGAAGCTGTCGCGAATCGGGGAGGCAATATTTCAACGCGTCACGCCGCAAGACGTGCGCCGGGGCTCGCGTAACTCCCTCTCGTTCAGTGTCGTCTCGCACCCCCCATCCCCACCCCCTCCCTCGTCCCCCCGCCGCGAGTCCTCCTCGAGCGGAGTTTTTACGGAGTCTCTCGATCTTTAATCACAGCTCGACCTTCCATTGTCAGTGACGTCACCTCAGCGCGCGCCCGCGCGCGAATCCGAAGGGTGCCCGGGTGCCTCTCGGTGGTGGTGCTGAGCATAGAGCGAGCGGCGCGAGTCGCGCGCGGGAGAAGGAGGGGAGGGGGGGGGCTGCTTTGTGTCTCGCGCGCCCCCGACTCGCTGATCCCTCTCCGCGTCATTTGTCTCCGACCCCCCGGCCACCCCGGGGTGCCCGGACGACTTATTTGTACGTCCTCGCTCTTCCCGCGCCTCGCGCGTTCTTTCGGTCTATACGCGTCGCGCGACTCTTCGCTCGTTGCGGACTCGCGCCAATCCGGCCGCGAATATTATATATATACCGCGAAACTACCCCCGCGTAGACTCGATATTCGAAAATTTATGTCGAATCGACAAATTGGTTTTTTTTTCCCCCGCGCGTCTTTCTTCCCGCAAATCCTCTCGGCAATCTTTGCCCTCGAAATATTATTGCAGTAGCGGGTATTTTTCGAGAGGTTACGGGTGTAACTGTGCGGCCGTGCAGACCCCGCGGTAGTTCGATTTTTACGTCGCGCACACGAAGGTGCGACGTGTGCTCGCCGATGTCGCGGCCTCGTCGTCGCACCTTCGCCGTGGGAAAGCAAATTACTGTAACGTGACCATTTTTTCCGTACATCGGATAACACATTTTCAATACATTCGATATCATATCGACGTACCAAACTTCTGTTTAACCCTTCGTGGTCACACTGGGTGAAATTTACCATAGTAATTTAACATGGCATTCTACGGTAGAGTGACCACGAAGGGTTAAACCAGGAATAACAAAATAATGAATTTCATACCCACAGATGCGAGTTCATGTCAACGAATCGAATTCCATTGCTATTAATTGAAACTTTACTCGAAAAAAAAATCATCCGGCGAAAAAACGGAATATCGAGATATTCCTGAAATTTCGAAAAAATTACAAACATTCAACGAAGTCTTTCACGTTTAGTCGGACATTTGCGGGACTCGTGTCAGCCACTCCAATTTCCTTCCGCGGTATCCTGGCGTATAATCTTCGGCCTCGAAATATCGTCGCGCGGGGAGGCGGATATTTTCCGTGTGGTCGTATACATATATATATATACGGGACGGTTCTCGAGTTCCACATTGCGCACGCGACGCGTCCGCCAATGTCACAGCCGCGTCCTCCGCTCGGCACCTCCACCCACGTGGCGGCGGGACTCTTCGTACGTATACGCATCGCGTCCGGCGCGTTTCACTCGCGCTTTGAAACCCTATATCTACCTCGCTCACCCCACCTGCGAGGCGCGCGGGCGCGTTGGCTGTGCCCCTCTCGTCGTCGCGTCGTCGCGGTTTCGTGACACGTATTACGCATCCACGTTATTCCACGTGTCGGTACACACAGCCCGTCGCAAGGGTGACTATGGCTGCGCTGCTTCGTGCACGGAGTATCGGATTATGGCGCGATACACGCGAGTTCATCCCCCTCCCTAACTATAAGGGGTGAGGGGGAGGGAAGGGGCTCCCCCTCACGCCTTCCACCAAGGCTATACGCACATTGTACTACACACGTGGAAATGAAATATTAGTGTGGGCAGGTAAAATACCGGTGATGTGTTGTACCACAATAGACACGACGTAAAAACTCATGGCGCGCGACGCGCGATCACTCGGCGATAGAGTTGGACCCGCGCGACTTTGCCGTTTTTAACGATCGAGGTCCCGACCTCGTTCTCCTATTCATCTATTTTTTCTCTCCCACCTCGAGCCCCCCGGACACCTCCCGCGCCTTCCGCGGCTCCTCGCTCGCGCTTGGCTTGCACATACAACGAACATGTGTATAGATATATAGATGCATAGATGATACGGCGACTGGTGTTGGGTGAATCCTTTGAACGCGCTGCCGTGGTTGACTATTATGATGTAGACAAGCGTAGCACACGTCATCGGCGGAGGAACATTGAGTTACATTGAAACGATGGAAAACCAGTGGCGACCGACTTCGTTCAGTTTTGACCGACGTACGTTGTTAGTCACGGTCAAATCGGATCTTGGAAGCGTTTTATGAATTACGATAAAGTAATTCATGTCTCGCGGAGGAAATATTTTCGAACGGCCTCAGTCTAAGTGGGAACGAATTTTCTTTTAGTTGTACGATCGACGTATAGTTTGCGTCTCATGGAGAGAAAAATATTCGGGAAATAATTAATTGCACTGTGTGACGGATAAATCATTTTTGAACGGTGGAAATCACGTCGCGTCGATTGCAAAAAATAGTGACGTCGAATTACAGGGAGCAAAATTCTGTCCGGCTCGTCCTATGCTTGCTAAATAATAAAAATTATTACGATTCAGGGTCATGAGAAACAAATTTATTTTGCGTGTCTCCGGTCGCCCTTCTAAGCTAGACGACACATAACGCGCGCGAAAGAAACCGAGAGGAGCGAAGTGGCATATAGCGGCATTAAGATTGGTCAATTTACGGTGGTGGCCAGTCGACGAGGCGCCGCGCCATTTAACGTTTAACGCGCATGCAGATAGCCGATGTAGATCTGCCGCGAGAACGCGAGACGCAGAGGAGAGAGGGGAGAAGGGGGGGGGCGCAGGGGGATACGGAGAGAAGAAGAATAAGAGACGCCACTCAACGCCCCGCAGTTATTCGAATTGATGCGTTGAATTGAAGCCGCCCCGGTTGCTGACGACATCGCAGGCGGCGAGCAGTCAATCCGCCGGTTTGTTTATTAGCCCCGAGCGCGCTCGCCAGGCGCCTCTCTCGTGTCTCATGTCGTATCGAGTGTTGCCGCTGAATTCCAGCCGGCGCAGCCTTCGCTTCGTTCGCACAAATTTACACACTCTTAATCTGATTTCTCACGCAACGTCTTCCTATTGTTTTTCGTAACTCGCGGAGTCGCGACAATCCCATCGCTCCAAAATTCGCTATGTCATCACCGTAAATTATTTTTCGTCACGAAGGTGAAACAAAAATAAACAAAATAAACAAACTTGCCCACAATAATTTCCGATTTGCTTGATCCAATCTTCGGCACTTTTTTTCTATTCGTTTTGGCGGAAAATATTTTCTGTTCGGCTCGACAATTTATTTTATTATATATTACCTTGTTACTCCAAACAATTGGCGATACGAGCAAACTAATGAAGAACTAAATTTGAAAAAGCAGTGACGGTGGGGGCAGGGGAGGTTGCATTTCTGATTGCACGTGGGGGACCTTTATTTTCGCCCACCACGAGAAAACTCGTGTGCATCGCGCTATAAGTTAAGCATTCCGGCATTGTAGTACACGGCTATGCAATGCTTGAATACACGAGGCGCGTATAGCGCCGAAGCGGCGCATAGATAATGGCGAGCCATTAGGAGCACGTGGGAGCCACAAAGCAGTGGCGTGTGCGTGTGGTACACGACGGTGCTCCAATACCAAACCCTGGCATAGCGGAGCTCGCTCGCTGTGTGTATAGATACAGCGATGTGCATAAATATATATATGACACACGTTGGATATATATATATGTGGTGCTCCATAGTCTCGTTTCACCCCTGCGTGCAGATGCACCTGCGGGGCGTACGCGCGAGCCAGCCAGCCAGATAAAGTACCTCACTACGCTCGTACCCCCCCCCCCCCCCCCTTCCACCATATTCCCCGACGAATGACGCGAGAGAGCGAAAAATCGCGAGTGGAACAATGCGGCTCGCGAGTCGCGTTTCTCGCCCCCGCAACGCCGGACCGCGTGCGGCGGTACCCGAGCGGCAGAATGAATGAGGGAAAACCGTGCGCGCGCGTCGCGAAGCTTTCGGCGAAAGCCTCGTTCCTGCGCTCTGTGCCCGAGAGCCGCGTGATTAGACCCGCGGCCTCGTGACACTTTCGCGCGGCCGCGTCGAAACTACGACAACGACAGACGACGGCCCCGAATTTAGCACGCATCTCGCGCATCAGCCGGAGGGAAATGTTCCTCTCCTCGATGGTGGCAGCGAGAATCTTTCAGGTGTTATCACTAAACGCTAATTCGTGATTTTGTCGCTGCTGACATTGTCAGTGATCGGTGGTGACTCTCGTTGACAATCATTTTTATGATATCGATCGTTTCTGTATAATAATAATTATAAACATTTTTTGTGTCATCGATTGATGTACATAATAATAATTATAAACATTTTTTATGTCATCGATTCATGTACATAATAATAATTATGAACATTTTTTATGACATCGATTATTTCTACATAATAATAATTATGAACATTTTTATGACCGATTATTTCCACATAATAATAATTACGAACATTTTTTTTTAGTTATTTTCGATGGAAAATATTTTATTTATTGCGCTAGACGTCTCGTTAATTCGTTTTTACTGAATAATCATTGCACTGGTCTTACGAATCGAATGACTAACCCGGTGATTTTGTTTTTCCTGTTACAGATGCCTGTGGCCTGTCGGACGTAGCTCACATTGAGTCCCTGCAGGAGAAGTCCCAGTGCGCGTTGGAGGAGTACTGCAGAACCCAGTATCCAAATCAACCGACGAGATTCGGCAAGCTGCTGCTGCGATTACCCTCGTTGCGAACGGTCTCGTCGCAGGTGATCGAGCAACTGTTCTTCGTTCGTCTGGTCGGCAAAACCCCAATAGAGACTCTAATAAGAGACATGTTACTCAGCGGGAGCAGCTTCAACTGGCCTTACATGTCCACGATGTGACACTCTGTCTGGCGGCAGCTAGCTTCCGCATAATAATAATAATTATCTGGTTTAACGCCTAACAGTGCTCTCTCTCTCTCTTTCTCTCTCTCAAAATCTCTGTCTCTCTCTCTCTCCTTTCATAAGTTAATAACTTGACGTCGAGCACGAGAAATAAAATAAAATAAAATCGAGGATAGACACGAAGTCAAGGATAACGAAAATCATCCTGCAGCACGAGCGGCGGCGTCAGCAACATCAACAGCGGCGGCGACTCGACTCGGCCCACATGGCAATGAACATTTCAAGCCATCTTCTCGGCCGTCGAGAAATTCTTCGGGACTTGTATTCGAGAGGCGAAAGAAACTCCCCGGCGATGAGGCACCAGCGGGAGCAACACCGTCACTAGCCCCCTGGGTGAAGCAACGAGGTGCGAACAAATCATAAATTAGCATTTATAATGGATGGAAGTGGCTTTCGAGGAAAAGAAGACGAAGAAGACGAGGAAGAAGAAAGAAAAGAGGGTGAGAGGACGATTGTGACCAGCACTAAAGTATACCAGTCGAACCATCAGCATCAGCATCATCATCATCGTCTTGCGGCTCACTCACTCACTCTCTTCCTCTTTCTACCTTCGCGGTGGGATCCACTGGCTCTCGCTCCACTGGAAACTCGCTAGATCTCACTCGAGCCTCTTTCTATATATTTCTTTCGCCTCGTATCCACGGGAGGCCGGAACCCGCATCTCATCTCTCGATCGATTCAGATCGTTATCGACGATCCCGTCGTTGTCGTCGTCGTCGTCGTCGTCTCTCGTTAGAGGCCCCGTTGCTCGGTCAACACGATCGTACGTTAACCCTCGGTGCCTCCTCGGCGTTTTTTGTACCCCGCTTCGATCGAGGAACTGGAACACGCCAGGGAAAACATGCGAAAATGCAAAAGTAGGCTCGCGACGTGTCCGCATCGACATCTACGCCGATTATATGTCTGCACTTTGCGCGCGTCGCGCACTCGGCTGTTATTCAATTTATTTTGCGATTTTGTCTTTTGTTTTATTATCTCTATGGTTACTTAATTAAACTCGACGTTTCGAGGGGGGAGGAGAAGGAGAAAAAGAAGAAGAAGAAGAAGATGATGAAGACGAAAAAGTTGGAGAGGGCGAAGGCGAGGATCAGCTCGATTTGTTATTATTTTACGGAGAAAAAAAAACACAATGTGATATTGTAATACTTTGTCGAGAAACGCGAGGAGAAAAACAAGAAGGAAAAAAAATTGTGAATCCGGGTTAACGAATTATAAATACAGTGAAGAAGGAGAAAAAGACGAGGATCTACGATGAGGAAAAAAAAAGAAAATAAAAAAACCCAAGCGGTGCTTCTTTTTTACGTTATAAATATTGTACGATATAGCTTTGCGTGTGTGTGCGTGAAAGAGCGAGAGTAAATGCGAGCGATTGCGAGGGCGAGGACTGAAAGGGGACGCGGAGTTGCCACGAGTCAAGCGAATTTTTGTCCAAGCGAATAAATAACGACGACTTAGCGAATTTTTAATGTCGAAAAGAAAACCCGAATAGTACATAAATGTGGCAATGTCGAGCTAGTTACTTACGATAATAGTGTGGAGCACTTAGGGGGTTTATGGGATATTCATTGAGAAACGTGAACGAAGAGAGAGAAAAAAGCGAAACAAAAATCTGTGTATATCAAAGAGGCCCGATTTTTTTGTGAGAAAAATCGCGGCCTCTCTTATTATGTACAGGTTTATCGCGTGTGTATGTGTGTGTGTGTGCGTGTGCGTGTGATGCATGAAGCGTTCATGCACCTCGGCTCCTCCTCATCTCTCGAAGGCTCCGCGAACTCTCCTCACAGAGGAACGAAAAAAAAAATTTGCGGATTCTACGGAAGTGAGAGAATCAAAAATAGAAAAGAAATGAAACGAAAGCCGCACTCACGAGGCGCAACTTGCTCACGAAAAAGAAAAAACTCAACAATGTATTATAATTATATTTAAAAAAAAAAAAGGTCGAAGAGAGAGAACGACGCTGTAATGTCAAAAAACGAAAAGCAAAAGAAGAAACGTTCTATCCCTTCTCTTCTCGAGATCCTCCATTCCGATCCCCTCGTCCCGCTACTCCTCGATCACAACCAACCCAGCACCGCCGACTCGGTGTGCACCGCGCGTAGGGCATGTTAACGAAAAGAAAAAATGGAAAAAAATACAAAACATACGTTAAGCTATACAATAACGTTATACATAGTTGTGTAAAAAGAAAACATGAACATTTTTGTATAAATCGTGTACATAATTAATATATAAATACATACATATATATTATATTATATTATATTATATAAATGAAAATATATGAATAGATGAATGGATCGTGTACGTCTCTGACTCAAATATTTTGTAATTCAATCCCGAGTAGATAAAACTAAACAAAAAAAGAAAAGTAACAAGTTAATTGTTATTCCCTTTCGGCGACGAAACTCGTACGTGGTCGCGGGGTCGCGATCGCAGACAACAGCAGCTACGTATGAATTGCGCTGCTCTCGGTTGGTGCACATTTCACGCACGCACGAAACTCAACAAATCACTCCATAAACGCGTCGGCTGTCGCGGGGAAATTCACTCGGTTGCAATCGTTTATACAGAAATTCCGCTCGTGAAGGAATTCGCTACTCGAGTTATCTGCTCCGCGACGAGACTTTTGTCCGGCTTGCGAATCCGCCGCAGAACTCTCTCTCTCTCTCTCTCTCTCTCTCTAACTCTCTTTCTCTCTCTCTCCGCCACCCCGCGCAGTATTTTTCCTCTGGCTGTGCTGCACTGTTGTGCTCTCGGCAATTGGAGCGAGCGATGGAGAAACGTGGTGATCGACGACGAAGTCGAACGAAGATACGACTGAGTCGCCGGTGAAAGCTCGACGAGACTTCGAGCTCCGCGTCGTCTACGGGGAATCGTGACCGATCTTCGACAGCTACGCCTGATCGTGTGGAGCAGATAAGTATTATATCGTATAGACGTACGTTTGCCATATTTGGCCAACCCCCGCCGATTTTAATGGCAATTTGGAAATAATCGGATTCGTGATACGGAAAATAATTTTCTCAGGTTGATCGTTGGATAGTAATAATTTGTTTTAAATAACTGCAATATACCTATATTTCAACACGACTGTCTGTTCAATTGAAACGCGAAAATCAGTTTAATATTCAACCAACGGTAACTTCAATTTCAATTAACGTATAAATGATGTCTTTTATTTCTATTTATTATCACAATTCTTCTGCCTACCGTTCGCAAACTGTGAAATAAATAATTCATCGATAATAATGATAATTTATTGCGTGGCCACGAAAATCACGTCAGCGCTAGACGAAGTTGTGTACTCGTGGCGGATGCAGATAAGTAAATTTCCGCGTAGTAGTACAGCTGTCGTGAAGAAACTCACGGTCGAACGATGCCCAATAAAGCGTCGGGGATAGCGTGAAATCTGCGCACCCCAGAAGTGATCCCTTCGTTCCCCCGCTCTTTATTCAATTACGTATCGCCAGCTCCTGCCCGATACATAGACACGAATACACGTATATCGTAACCCATGGATACACACAGAGCGAGAACCGCTGAGATCCGTGAATCTCGTTTGGACCATGGAAATTTCGGATAATTCAGTTCCGACGGTATGAGAGTTGCACCCTCGTCATACGACTGTGGTATATAATATGCATACTACGTATACCATGTACCACCGCGGCCAATGTGATTTGCCCACCCAGCCCCCGCGCAAGTTTTCGCTCCGTCGGAAACTTCCCTCGGAGTTCCGCGCCGCTCGGACTGGCGTAGCCCGCGAGGAGGAGATCGCGGGGCGCGCAGCACGTGCACCACAGTCGCGCGGCTTTCTCGCGTCTGAGAGGTTTCGTCGAAATGCACAAATCGCAGATAAATCACGTCGTACGTGAGCGACCATACACGTAGCGCGGCTCTCGTTCGTCGCCGCGCGCGACTCGCGCCGAAGTTTCGTTGTGCCATCGTGTACGGCGATATAGGTAAACAGCAGGTAATGCAGCGATTTACTGCAAACTCTCTTGTAACCCACAATCGGAGAAATCACGTTTAGTTTTTAACTGCGAAATGACGACGATAAATTGTTCGTTCCGTGCGACAATTTTATTGCAATAAAAAAATTCGAAAAATTTAATCTGGTGTAAAATCATAACTAACTTATAGTTATTATCAAAACTAATAGTTGCAGTAGCTTTTGACTAGGCACACGGTGACTATACCGATAATTTTATGCGACAATTTTATTGTAATAAAAAAATCCGAAAATGTGTTTCCACACCTACGAAATAATTATTGTAGCTGTCAAAATAGCCGAGTTGACGAAAGATGTAAATTGTTACCAAGACTAGTCACACGATTCCGACATTTACAGCTAAAAACCACGATTTTATCTGAGACGCACTAAACGAAAAATCTGTCATCGGCCTCTACATAAAATCACAACTAACTTAATTAAGTTATTGCAAATTAAGATTGCAAATTTGCAATCGAAACTATTTTCTAACTACGTCGTCTACAAGATACCAGAATCACAAAATAATCATCACAACCACAAAAAAAAGTCGCAAAAAATGTACAGTCGTCGCTTTACACATACACACCAAGCCAAACGCGATTTCTCCTAGCGCAGCCCGGTATACGCTTAACTCAACCGTGGTTATCCATCTTTCGGACCATCCCGAACGCGAGCGACACCGTAAAACAAACTCTCGAGTATCATCGCATCGCCGTTATACGCGGCCGCTTAGAATTTCAATAAATTCAACGGCGATGCCACGGCAAAAGGGGTGAGACGCGGAGACGCGGCGGGTGATGGGAGGGGTGAGGAGGGAAGATATAGAGGAAGGCGAAGAAAAAGCTGCTGCGGTGTACTGTGTTTTTCATGAGCGGCGTGCGCGAGCGGCCACAAGAGCTCGCGGGCTCCTCGCTCTCTTGGCTCGCCTCCAAAGCACGCTTTCGCGTTTCGTACCCGCCTCTTTCCCTCTTTTCCTCACTGCTGCTGCTGCTGCTGCTGCTGCGGTTGCTGCGCTTTGCGAAGCACGCGGTTTGCGAAACAAAGCGACGAGCACTCCACCGCTCTCTCGTCATCGTCGTGCATCTTTTTCTGGCACGGTAGCTAAAGCAGACCGCGCGGACATTGCATAGATTTAAGGTGACTCGCCGCGCGCTTTGTAATCTCTGCTTTCAGGCTAATCCATCTCGGGCGCCGGACGCGGCAGCCGACGCGACGGCATCGACGTCTTCGCGTTTCGTCAGACGAGACCCGCGATCGCCGCCTCCCGGAGAACAGAACGCGATTCATTCACGCGAAAGTATAAATGAGGAATGAGGACACGAGGGGAACGAGATAACGCCCGATCGCCTGTTTCGTATTCCCGAAGCCCCGGCCGTACTTATCGCAAGTGATTATCTTCTCGGGCGTTTTATCGCGGGGATGCGCAATTTTTTCGTTCGCGGTTCATACTTACGTAGGCTCGTCAATCACGTCTCTTGTGCTCCCGTTGGTGGTCCGACTGTTGCGAGCGTTAGGCATTGATTTATCGTCGCAATCTGTAATTCACGGCAGGCGGATGTCGAGGTTTTTGAAATTTCGACTTTTAGCCTACATCGTCGTTCTCAAGTTGCGTGTTCTATAATCCCGAAAACACTGGTTTCAACCCTTTTTAACTAGATTTGGAAATAAATAATTGATTGGACTTTTTTCGTCAAAATATCAGATTCGGTTTTTGGTCAAAAAGTGCAGAAACCGAACTTAGGAATATTTTCTTTTCGGAATATGATTTTTTTGCCTAATACACCATCGTCCTCAAGTCGCATATTCTACCCCCGAAAACACTGGTTTTGGCATATTTTTCATCAATTTTTGGAAACAATCATTTTTTCTTTACGTTTTTCACATCGGAATTTGCAGATCCGGCTTTTGCTCGAAGAGGGTCGGAACCGACCTCATTAATTTTTTTTCATTTCATTTTTATATCAACATTTTACAACATTGTTCTCAAGTTTCCACATAAAAAACACAGGTTGCATACATTATTACCCTGAAAAAGAAAGTATTTTGTCAATGATTTCCAGCTTCCAACACAAACGACTAATGAACAAATAAAGAAAATCCCACTGCTCCACAACTACAACAAATATTTCCATTCCCACTTTCAACAGATTCACTCGATCCAACTCCGTCCTTGCAGTCGGCCAAAAAAATTTCCCATTTCGACTCAAAGTCACCCACAAAAGAACGAGTGAACGAAAAATCCAAAAAGCCCCGGAGAAAAAAAACCGAGACAAATGGAAGGTTCAACGTATGACATTCAGGCTAAGTGCACATAGGAGAGTCCAACGTTGCGTGGAATATATATCCGAATAAGAGAGAGGCCGAGCGTGTGCGGGCATCGTTTGTCGTAGGTGTACAACGCGGTGGAAGGAGGGCGGGGGGTGGAGGGGGTCGGGGGGAGGGGGGGGGGGGTACGTGCCCCAGAGTGCAGCGAGACGACACAGAGCGGTTAGAGCGACGGTGGTAGGAGGGACGGAGGGGCGAGGGGGGGCTGTAGGGATATTTGGAGCACCTCCAACTCGTGCGGCACAGTCTCGTATATTCAGTGCTGCGGAGGGCTTCGAGGGGGAGTGCGGGGCGAGGGAGGGGGCTGGCTTTATCGTTTCCCTCGCGGAGAAAGAGATGGAGATAGGCGCACTCTCAACCCGCAGCGATAACCCCAACGTCTGACCTTATTATATCTCACTCGTGTGGCCTGAGCTCGAGCGAGGAATAGCCACGGCCCATCGCGGTGGCATAGCTCCCATATCTTCCTCTCTTACTCTCTCTCATTCTCTCTCTCTCTCCTTCTGCTCTGCTCTGCTCTCTTGCCACCCCTGTCCCTCCCGATAATTCTAACGCCGGCAAAAGCGCCATTTCGTATTTCGAGCGCAGCTCGCGCCACGCATATCGAGAGCGAGAGTGAGATGACGACGACGACGAGCGAGCGATATCTCCGGTTGCTCCAATGAGAAGATAAGAAGGCTTCTCGGAAACCTCGAGACGTCGTCTTCGCTGGCCTCGGTCGTATCCTCGATCGCGATGCACAAGCTCCCTTTATACACGCGGCCGATGACGACGCCGGGCAGCGAGAGCCGCGCAGCCTCAATGAATTTCCGCGTGCATCAATGGACCACTCGAAGGACAGAGGCTCGAGTGATGCGGGACATCTGACCGCGCGTCTCATACATGCACGACTCGCGATATTACGGAAGCCACGGGATTGAGATTAACAGCCCAATCGTCGACCGCGCGCGAGAGATCGTCATTTGGCTTTTTACCTCGCTTTTTCGTCCGACAAATCGTCGGACGCTAATTGTTTTATCGAATGTTAATTAATTTTATAATGGAAGTCGGACTTTTACGGTTCTGACTGTATTGATGTGTTCCACTTCGCGGATACGTAAAGCAGCATGTAAATTCAACGACTAATCGTAAAATGTTGAGAGATAAAAACATGTGGAACACCTGTTTTTATTGACGGGGGGGAACAAAAAAATTAACACGTGTAAGTACCGCGACTGACATTGAGGAGCGGTCAATAAAAGATAACGCTAATTATAGAATCATCGTCCGTCGCTCGGAGGACGCGCGGAAGACCAAACGGAGGTTTCGGACGAATCGCACTTAGAGACTGTAGACATTTCGAAAAAAAATCCAGTCGTTGTCGAAATCGAGAGCTCCAAGTTTGACATTTTTTCATCATTATTTTCACCATATACCGCGTGAACCCAGCCCTAACGCTTTTTGCAAATAAATCCGTAAATCTTTCCATCCAACTTTCCATTGAAACATTGCACAACATCGATAAACAATTCCTGTTTCAGTGCAATAACATGAGTATCCCATATGGAAATAAAGTATATGCAAGGTATATCAAATATGTATTCTAGATATACAAAATATATTCTTTCCGAAAACTTCTATATGCCTGATATATTTTAGGATATACACAAAATATATGCGAGCGAAAAATATATTTAAGATATATCCAGAATATATCCAAAATATATTTTTTTATTATATTATCGTCCGAAAACTTCTATATGTCAGATATTTTTTCGTGTACATTTATTTTCCATGGGGGTAAGTATACACTGTTTATCCGCAGCCGTGTCGAATTTTTCGCCCGAAAAAAATTGCCGAGATAAAGTAAAATAAGTCGCGAGCTAGACGACCGTTGTATACGTAAACCGATTCATCGGCGAGGGCGATGAAAACAGGAAGGTGAAGGGGGGAGGAACGGGGTGAGGGATCAAAAGGAACGACATAAACAGAGCGAACGCGCCGGTGGACCCTCGCCTTCCGCTCCGCTGATGGAGTAATGTGCGTTTGTTATGTTTCAATTGCTGTTTTTTCCACCCACGCATAATTTAACGAGAGCGGCGTCGTCGAGCGTGCCGCAATACATAGGGGAGACCGGGGTAAAACGGGCCTCCGGGGTAAAACGGGCCCCCCTTTTTTTTATCATCGAAAAATTAAAAAAATTGGATAAAATGGGCTCCCGTCTCCGTCGTAAGTTTTGAGGCTTCTTTCTTCGTAAAAACTTTTTTTCCCGCCGTCTTCCGTGATTTTTTTTTATTCACGGACTTCTTCGGCAACAGTTTTTTTCTCCATCAATTCTTGCCTGTACGGCGATCTGTCATGGCTAAAATATGCTTTTGTGTCACATTTTAGTAAGAGACCCAAATAATCAACACTCGTGCCGATCGGTAGCGTTTTGTGTCGTAATTCATATTTGTGCCGGATTCTGAGGGGGGCCCGTTTTAGCCCGGAATTTTTTTTTGTCGACGCTCAAAATTGATGATTGGTTTCGATTTTTTTAGTGAAAAGCAATAAAAAAAACACTTTGGGTTTTGTCATAGAGCCATTTTTTGCTTAGGGGGCTCGTTTTACCCCCGTCTTCCCTATATCTGTATATATGTATTTTGTATACATATATATATACATCTAGTATGTATATTACCCGGGGGTCTCGTGCAGCGGGACCTATCCGGAGTTTAGTACTATTATGTAGGTACAAGTAGTTACGGACAGTCGTGATCGGACGTCTTAGTAGCGTTCAGCGCTCGGCTAATTTCCCATCGTCCCTTCCGCGCGCCGCGATAGACGCGGCGATCTCCGAAACGTCGCGGAGCTCGAGCGGCGGCCACGGCGACTGTATGAATGCGCGAGGCTCGCGACTCGAAACGTGGGGGAATCCGCGGTGGAAGGAAAAGGAGGAGGTACGCGGTATATCGGTGCGTAAGTGAGAGGCGGGGCTCGGCTCGCGGGTCAGAGGGCACAGCCAATCACAGCCTGGTGATAACCACTCGTGCCTCGATATACAGCGAGCGAACGGACGAACGAGTCGGCACCGCTCGGACGTGCCTTACGCGTTACCTATATGCACTGCGCACCTCGTCCCCGAGTTTCTGCCTTGGGATCCGACAGACGCATTTTCTGCGTTGCACGTGCGGAACGTGACGGCCCTGTCAAGGGCAGTTTGCCACCCTTGTATGTATTTAAAATATGCTATATATCGGTGGAATAAAACACACGTGTGTGACCTTTTTTTGCTGACCTTATAGATGTTGCTTTATTCGGATTTAATTTTTGTTTTTGTTTTTGTCACCTAATTCTGATAACCCTTCGGCATAATCTTGGGACATACTGACCCATTTTACTTTCTCACAGGCGCATCAGCAGTTACCAAATATGAGGAGAGTCTTGATTTATACGATGTTCCGGAAAATTGATAACTCTTTTTTACTGTCGCTTAAAATGGGTATAGGAAATGCTTCGTTGAATGGTAGCATTTTTTTTTTTCGTCGGTCAACTTGGCGAGGAATGTCCCGTGTATTCTCAAGGCTTTGGGCGTGAAGTGTCAAAGTCGAGAAAATGGTCAGCTTTACAGTGTCACTTTTTTCCTCTTCTGCGTCCTCGACCCGAGAGAAAAGCCTGCAAGGGGGACGGCGGAGGGTGGGTTACAATATATTCGGACGTTTCGGGGGACCGACGATTTATCACCGGAATCAATCCAATCACATTTTCCACCAGAGTCCGCGGGAAAAAGAGCTCCACGACAGCACGTTACACTGTTACGGTATAGTGGCACAGGACTCGCCGGTGGCAATCGACTCTCGTCTCGCATAATCGTACGATTTATACGTGTCTCGCCTGCTCTACACTCGGCTGTACCTACTTCGCAACGTGAAAACCGCGCGCTTACCAAGCGTCGTGATGCATACAAATGTTTTGTTTTTATTTGCCGCAGCGGCGCAGAACCGTAAATTCGTTTGATGTACGGATTGCGTGTCACACATTTGTTCGTAATGAAGGGGAATAAATTTTGGTTGCTAAACGCTGGAAAACAAACGGTCGATAGGTGCCAAGTGAGGAGTAGACTCCTTATTCAGTTACTATGTCAAAATGTAACTTGGGCCGAAATACCACATTACTTTTCTACTTGGTATTTCAGTTGACGTCAATTTACGTTTTGTTTTCTGCACTACACATTTTTTTAACCATCTAAATTTGAATTATTGCCGCAATAAATTCAATTAATTATTTTTGATATAATTGTTAGAATTATTTGGCGGATATAATGGACTAAGAGAGAACTAAAAGACTAATTCAACAGTTTTATGACATCAATCAGCTTTTGATCTGGCTACATATAACAATTTCTAATTAAATATTTTACTTAACGACCACTTTAATTTCATTATACGCAACAATAATTTCATTATTTCGTGTAATGATTATATTGCGTAGCTTGAGTCAATTTAGTGTGATTGGCGATTTGTTTCCGTTTTATCTGTTGTTTATGTATTATTTTCATTTTCTATTATTTAGTTGTGCTGTGTTGTGCTGTGTTTTTCTATGTTTGAATGTTTCCTATTGCAGCTTCTCTTTTACGCCATCCGTTAAATGATTTCAAAGGGATTGTATAAAATACAAACCCTTCCCGTCCATTGTATAAAACAAATAAATAAATAAAATAATTAATAAAGCAAAAAATAGCTACACGCAGTCGATGAAATATATACTGGTTCATCATACCCTATTGGACTTTCTTCACAGTGCGCGTATAGATATTGCCCGTAAGCGCTCGAGAGTTGGTTGTGGCGCCATCGATGATTTCACAGCAAAAGCGAGTACCGTGTGGTCGAGCTGCAGCGCGCACAGCGGAGACGCGCGGCTCGGAACCGTCGGTGTTGCATAAGATATTATCATCGCGGAGCGAAACACAAGACGATATCGTCCGGGGCAACTTTACCGGCCCTCGACCGTTGCTAATTGTTATCAATTGATCGTGGAGCGAAAATTTCTCCAACGTCACCTTTCGCGATGCAGAGAATTTTCAATGCAACCGATTGTGCGCTTCTCTGTCTTGGGAGGAGCCAAGATAATCGCTTATCGATGCCCTGTAATTTCCCGTCGGTCTAATTCCAGAGAGAATATTTGCAAGAGCGCCTCGAATGCCTGATGCAATCGTCCGGGTTGAACTCGTCCATTCGATCACGAGGAGACCGCTTGATACGTGTTGGGTTATCGGCGATAGTCGGACAATCAGTAAACATCAACACGGGCCGCGCATGCAGATCGTATCACGCCACATCATCATTGTCGTCGTCGTCGTCGTCGTCGTCGTCGTCAGCGCCAAACGTTAACGCAGCGATTCCAGTAGAAATGATAATGCGCTCGCTTACTTAAACAAATAAATAAATGAATTCATTCGGGTCGATCGATTAAAATAAAAAACAATTTATTAACGACATAATTACAATAGTATATTCTGCATGTGGAAAGCAATGTTTTTTTGTTCTTTTTTTTCTTCTCTTTATACATCGTTTTCATTTAATCATTCGATAATAATTCTTTAATTTAATCACAAGCCTACTATAAAATATCTCGATCCACTCGTCGTCTTGTCTCGTTTATGCGATTCATTATCTCTACTGCTCATTTAACGACCGCGACGATTCATCTGTGTGTTTTGTTTTTCTTCTTTCCCGTATTTTTTACGCATTATTTCATTTTTTTTTTTTAATGTATTTATTACGTTTTCATTTTCATTCCTGTTCTGGTAATCTATGTGCAAAATAGTTTGAATTGATCCTGATCGTTTTTTTATTCGTGGCCTGTTTGTCGTCGGACGTGCGTCGCTTGTTTCTGCGACACGTTGCAGAAACTGCTGCCGCGTTTGCCTACCAAAATATGTATATCCTTACGCACTACCGCGATGAACGTGGAACACTTCTACTTAAAAACTATATATATCGATCTAAGCCGTCATCTCTCTCTGTAGTTTGAATTCAACTAAAGAAAAATCGCTGTACAGATAATTGAACGGACCGAGAGGAGACGAAACGATAATGAGTGTTTAATTGAAAAAAGCAGACACACGACAGTCTGCCTCTCTCTGTGTATTCGAAGATAAAGAGAGTGAGAGACGAATGAACAATCGGATTCACGTGGCGCGAATTACCGGAAGCGAATTTACGTCGCACAACGCGAATCCACTTGATTCAATCGTCGAATAAATACTTGAACGACTATTCTAAATAGAGAATGCCTCGTACCACACGCGTTTCGTTACTATCACATGTCCAAGATCATTGCGCCTCTCGCTCTCCTCGACTCGTCGAGCGACTTAATCCATTTGTTATTCACGCTTTTATTTTTTTTTCGTTCCGTACTTCCACCGAACACTCCTCACACGGTGGATGTACACTTATGGCGAGGGAAATGAAGACAGCATCTTGAAAGATAAACGATATACAGATGATCGGTTTGCACAGACGGACAGATGGACAGAGAGAGAAAGTGAGAGATAAAGAGAGAGAGATCAAGAGGTAGAGAGACGGAGAGACGCGCATGGGAAATGAAAGTGACGAAAAGATTGGCCAAAAGGTCCGAAAAAAGTTCGGTAAATCGCGGATTCGCAAAAAAGCGTGTTTTTTTCGCAGACAGTGCACTATTTTCTTCGAAAAAGACACCTATTCGTAGTACGTGGGTTTATTAATGTCTTCTTTTTTTTTTGTTTATTTTTCATTAAAATTCGACGTTGACGAGCAACAACAATGAACGTGAAATTTATTTTTTTATTCTTTTTTTTACTTTTTTTACTTGTATCGTAATTAGCACGAGGAGTACTAGTTTTAAACACGAACGAATGTTCAAGGCCGTACATGTTCGACACGCCCGTGCGAGAGGGTCAACGGAGGGAGGATAGAGGATAAATTCACGCGACACGATTATGATTACGACGACAGGCGAGATTTGGCAACGAAAGCGAGACGAAAAAAAATGAGATACATATATATAAACACAAAACGAAACGTCTCGATTCGACAATTTCATGCTCATCGAGTTTACGTGGAAACGTTCGCCGCCATCGATTCGTAATCCGTACGAAGAACTCATCTAATTCTAGAAACGAAGCTACATCGCTAAGTAGCTAATGATAAACATTTTTTTTTTGGTTTTTTTTTTGTTTTGTTTGTTTTCTTCATTTTTGTGTAACCCGAGTTTCCGGGGCAGGCGGGGTGTGTAGGCATACCGCAATAATTGTAGGTACACGTAAATAGATATTTTTCACGAGGTGTTGATTAACGTCACCTCACGATCAGCTAGTCGTTCGCTGCTCCAGGGCACCAAAAATTGCTGCGTCAAAGGCATCTCGTGGCTATTGTTGTATTATTATTATTATTTCTTTTTTTATTTAGACATTTCTTTTTTGAATAGATAAATAAATTTGCGATCGCACGATTTTTATTTGTTTCTGCTTCTTTACTTCTTCCTCATCTTTGTAACTCGATAGAATTGGACGTTGTTCGGAGAACCGCGCGTCTCGTTACACGAACGATTATAATACAGCGACGACGGGTGACTAAATTTTAGTAATATATCGACTCATCGTCACTCATCACGGCTCGCGTCATGCGTTAAAACCCTCGATCTATCGTCTCTCTAGTCTCTAAGTGAATGAAGAAAATAGTTGTTTCCATTATTAGTCCCGTGTCTCAAGACCGTTTGTTTTCTTCTTCGTTATTTTTTGTTCATTTTTTCTTTTATATCTTTAGTTTGCCTTAGTTTTGTATACGTAACGTACTAGAGTAATAACCGTAAACCTAATCTCTCCACTTTGTCGAAACTATATTGAAAGGTTTTTTTTTTTAGTGGGTACGGTCTTGGTGCTCTATATGTTATGATATTTCGTATTATTACTTTTTATGCTGGCAAAATCGTACGAAACTAATTTCTCGTCGAATATATAATATGTCTGTTATGGGACTGGGTTTATGCATATCGTGAATTCTGCGTTTTTCTTTTTCTTTACTTCGCCCGACTAAAACTCCCCGCGCGACGCGCACGAGGCGCCAAATTTAAAATAATTCGGGCACGCTCCGGGTGTCTGCGGAAATATTGCAAAGAATCACGCGCGGAGGGCAGAGTTTTTGTTCATTCTTCACTTAAGTCGTATCTATAATTAACGTTGTTACGTCTATAATTCATCGAGTGGTGCCCTGGTCGTAGATTTCTCGCGGTCGAGCGCATCGCCGATATAGTTCGTCGGAGTCCCGATGATTAAAAAAAAAATCGAAAATCGTTAAAATGATTGAACAGAGACGAGAGCGAGCGTCGAGAGCGAGACGATTCACCCGGAATCGTCGGGGTCGAGGGAAAGGGGGCGGGAAGTGAACGCAGGGAAAAGGAATCTCGGGGCTTTATCACACGAAACTTCAAAGTACATACATAGCGTTTTGCTCTTTCATTATCTTTCTTAAGCATATTTCAAGCGTAATGCGTGTATGCCAGAGTGCCGTATGTTATTCGTGTTAGGAACCTTGATCGGGCAACGAACAAGCGAGCCCGCCACACGAAAAGAAAAAAAAACGCGCGCGTATTCTCGCAAAATCGCTACGTTTCATTCGTCTCATTTTTCATCCTTTTTTTTCTTCTTTAATTCTTTCTTTATTATTCTCGCGTTCGCAATCCTCGAGGATCGAACGGTAACAAAGTACATTGTACGACCGATCACGAATAACAAGTTCTCCATGTAAATGATTAATTTTCATTGAGAATTATATCACAGCGCGCCTTGTCGATAATCGAACGAAAACGTATAAGAAAATGGAAATATAACAGGGGTGAATTAAAATATACGCGATTGACAGAGGAAGGATAGTAGATAAGATGGGCGTACAGAGAGAGTGTGAGAGAGGGAGAACAGACAGATGGAAAGTGAGAATAGAATTTTCGTAGAGAGGAAAGGTAGAGAGAGAGCTGGTAGCGCGGACCATGGTGCGCGCCTACTTGGATCGTGTCGCGAGACCGGTCATCGTCGTGGTTTGCCGCAGCCAGAGATGGGCAATTATTCGAAAGTATTGTAATTTCGTCAAATATAAATTACTGCACCGGCCGCGGGTAGATCAATCGCAATTTTAACGGCGGTCTCTCGACTCTCCTGAAACCCGTTTCGTGTCGACGTAATAAATAAACACCGTGCCTCTATGCACGAAAAAGAAAAATCGATCAGCGGTAAACACTTTTCTATAAAACTTGATTTCTTTCAGCGTTCACAATAGCGTTTTGCTATTCGAGATACATTATGCATCAAACATGAGCAAAAAAAACAATGTCATAACGATATCGCTGCGAGGTCGCAACACGAGCCTTCGAAGGACTAAATATACAGCGAAGAAAAGTTAATTGGACACGCTGCGAAAATTGTCGGTAAAGTATATAAATTCATCGGCAAAATCATTCGAATCTATCGAATTGTTGCGAACAAACGGTGTGTTTGCCCATCTCTGGGCCGTACTGCATATTCACCCATCGGCGCGTTTCTCGCGAGTCGCGCGCCGACGTTCGTCGCCAAGTCCATCCTCGACATCGAGATTGACACACACACGGGACAGACACGTTTAGTCGCAGTTTAGCGCAATCCCGGAACCTAGTCGCGCGCGGTTAAATCGCGCGTCGCGTAGGCCATCGAAGGCGCGTCGTCGTCGAGTTTGCGTGATAGATCTCGCGCGAACGACGGCACTTTAATGCGGATGATGGTGTACTTGGGCCGGAGTACCAATAGGATCGCTTTGCTGATTGCCGATTGCCGGACAAGCGTTCGAGAGTTGCTATTTTTTGGTAGGCGTGCCCCGTTGCGTAAGACCCTCGAACCGCTTGAACGTGTAGTTTATGAACACCCAGTCCTTGTATATCACTTCGCCATCCTGTGGCAACGGCGCCGACGCTGCAAACAGAGCAAAGCAAAAACGTAGTATGAACAGGCCGCGCGACCAACGTTTTTGCGCCTACCGCTCCTTCCCGCCCATGCAGCTTCGTTTCAAAGTAAAAGGGACAATGGAATAGCCGGCGTAGCTTACGTATTTCGAGCTTGACATCCGGGAACTCGTCGAAGTTGGACGTGTCGTCGATCGAACGGACCTCGACGGGAATCGCCGCGGGTCGTTCTCTTATGTGCTCCCAATCGACGCCGCGGAAGAACGGCGCGAGCTTCAGCTCTTCGATCCCCCTCTGCGAGCCTGAAACAACAGAAACGTCAGAAGTCCCGTTCGATCGTACGCGCTGAGCTATTATTCGTTGAGTTATTACTCGAATAATCATTTCGATAGGCGTGTTTATTCGCGCTGTTCGCGGCTCGTAATATTCATTATTCATTCGCCACAATGTTTATCACATTACAACATGATCTTACGAGACCCCGCGCTATGAACACCTCGGTAGTTTCTGTACTTTAAATACAGTACGGCGCTGCACGGCTTTTAACAAAATATACTCGACAAAAATCGTCTCAAAACTTCTGTCGCATCGTTTTTCTACCTCGCTGGTAACTGCGAGTGAAGATTGTTTCAATGGTTGCATCTTAGTGTTGAATAACGCGCAATTGAGACATAAAAGCTCACCCAATCTTCTCTCGGACTCGCAACAAAACCTCACGATCGTGTCCTTGGCCTCCTCGCTGATCGGCACTTCCGGTGGGAAGACCAGCGTCTCTCGCCAGTTCATGACCTTCCTGTAGGTCTCCTGTGGATTCTCACTGCAGAACGGTGGATAACCTGCACGCGCCAAACAGATTGAGCGGAATGTACACAACGAACGGTTATTCGACGATCCCATATATGTAGATTCGATTTGTTTTTAAACACTCACCTATGAGCATCTCATACATAATGACGCCGAGGGACCAACAATCGCATGCCGGCCCGTAGCCAGTCTGGAGGAAGACTTCGGGAGCTATGTAGTCGGGAGTGCCGACTGTACTGTAGGCCAGTGCCCTCCTGTTTCTCTTCCAGCTCTCTGCTCGCCTCTTGCTGTCCATCGCTCCGCCACTGCCGCTTCCGCACGATGTCACTAAAAATTTCACATCGCATTCGATCGATTAATATTTCGTTCCCCCACCGAGCCTCTCGAAAATTTATACAACGATATTTCTGGGAAATTGACCCGGAAAAATTATTCCCATGGCTGCCGACTCCCGTGAATTTACTGAGGGAAATTTCAGTGCCAGTAATTTGGGGATGTTGTGTATTGTCTTGGGACCGTGAAGTCCCAAAACATTACGAAGAGGGCGTGAAGTTTGGGTTCGCTCGGGGAAATACTGATAAATTGTTAATTCATAATAGTTATTCATGAGCCTTTCCAGACGATTTTCAGAGGACCAATTTTCCCGCCACGTTTATGAGCGTTAAATATTTGTAACGTGTTACTCACTGAAATCCGAGGGTTTTGCTTGACTCAAGTCTCTGTAAAAATCGGTTCTGTGCGATTTCTTGAGGCCCGTACACAGACCGAAATCCGAGAGTTTTATGTGGCCCCGTGCGTCAAGCAACAGGTTGTCCGGTTTGATATCCCTGCAATTTTGTTCGTATTCGTTGATTCAGTAAGATAACATTTATTCTCTACATATTGAATAGTAATTTGCTTCCCGAAAATATGAGATTATTTTTGCTTGTTATGGATTTACGTAATTTAATAGGAAAACGAACGACTCACCTATGAATAAAACCTAGTTTGTGTATCGAATCGATCGCGAGTGCCGTTTCCGAAATATAAAATTGCGTACACTCCTCGGACAGTGTGTCCTTTTTCATAAGAAGGGTCATCATGTCGCCTGCGAACGAAGAAACGAAAGATCCGTGTTATTTTACAAACCATCGCAGAACAGACAGCCCGAACGATAATCTCGATCGCGAGTGGAAAACCACGAGCGGTGCTTTACCTCCGGGCAGAAACTCCATGATGAGATATAAATTGATAGGGTCCTGAAAGCTGTAGTACATCTTGACGACCCACTGATGATCGGCCTCGACGAGAACGTCTCTCTCGGCTCTCACGTGTGCGACTTGTTCCTTCTCGAGCATATCGGCTTTCCGCAGAATCTTCATGGCGTAAACGTGACCGGTGTCCTTCTTCTGCACCAGTCTCACCTGCGCAAACGCGGAAAATCCAAGGTACAATAAAACTCCATCCGGAATTCCGTGTCGCGCGTATGCAGTCTCGCCTACTTAGCCACACGATCGTTAAAACGGATAAGGAAGAACACGAAGGCGAACAGTCGCGATCGTACGGGAAGCGATAAGGAAAATAAAGAAGCGGGGGGAGGGGGGAGGGGGGGGAGGGGAGATGAAAAAACAAGGAAGCGAGGAAAGAAGCGGAACACGAGTTTGACCTTCTTACCTCGCCAAAAGCGCCGCGTCCTATGACTTTCAGGGGCTCGAAGTCTTCAACGCCGAGCCTCGAGCGTTTCAGGCGCAGAAATTCCGTCTCTTTCTGGGCGTGCTGCTGACGTTTTTCCTGCTTTTGTTGCTCCGAAAGGCCCTCGTCCTTCAACGACTCCTCCAGCTTCGCTAGCCTCTGCTTGCGCTCTATGTGCTGAGCTATCAGGTTGCTGTAATAGTTCTCCAAGGTAACCTGCGAGCGGGTAAGACAAGAGGATCGTTATTCTCGGCTTTTATTTCTCTCTCTCTCTCTCTCTCTCTCTTTCAGTCCACAATCCTACGCACATTAGTCTCGAGATGTGCGATCTCGTTGTACGTACCTTGGCCTTGGTCGCCTTATCCAACGTGTGACCGCTGAATCGAATCGTGCTCTCGGTCGCGGCCATCTCCAGCACCCCTGAAACACAATGAAACACAGGCGGAATTTAGTTTTTACGGCTCGTTGCGTTTGCTCCCAAAACCTCCCTGACCGGTCAAGCCTATCATATATGTATTCTACGATCAACTACGCCTATTTCTTAGCATATCCTCAGACGTATTCAACGAGGTATTTGAATGTTCAACATTGAACATTATTTGAACAGTGTCTATCCAGGATTGCAAATATTTACGCCAATTAGTGGGTCACTGATAATTGGATCGCACTACGTCTCATAAATATACAAGTATCAAACGTCGTTTCTCCCACACAAATCAGCTATGCGTATGAAGCAATTCCAGATGTTATTTACGCACTCAAGGATACGTCGTCTCGTAATGTGGAATATCAGATGCATTTTCAGAATTTCATTCATCGGCCTCAGCTTCAATCGCTCTGCGATTCAGTCGTGAAAATTGCTCTGCTACAGAAACTACTGTGCCATCTAGCTCAACGTCCAGCGATAATTTAATTTCAGTCGCTCATAAATTCGCATGTTTCAACGTCAAGGCCTGTCTTTCATGTACAGCTATGCGGCGTGTAAAGAAAACCGTAATATTTACATCAAGGACGGCGTCGATTCGCAACGTCAAAGACCAGATAAATTTATCATCGCCTCAAGTGCCACGCTCGGCTTCCCATTTTATTATTAGCCCCGCGATTCCTCGATGCATCGATCGCGAGGAAAACTCGCTCGACGCTGAAACCCCGGCCGGGGCATCTGGCGCAACAAATGCCATCGACCAGTCCGCACATCTCGTTCCTCCCATTATCCCAAGACGCGTTCTCCCCTACCGGAAAAATCTCGCCTAGCCGTAAATTAATTAATGACTGCCGCAGGGTGTTCACAAAAGCCTCGACAATCACGTTGCGTGTGCCGTCACTAAAACGAATCAGCCTCGAAAGAGTCAGCACCTGTTGCGCTTCGCGTCAGCAAACTTTGCCTGTGCACCCCGACGCCTGTGTATTCCGTTCGCGTTGCAAACGTTCTATTCTATTCACGTTGTGAACGTAGAAACAGCGAGTTACATTTTTTCCTCCTTTCTTATATGAACTCTGGCATATAACATAACCCGGACTCTCCGTTCCGCACTCCCAGTGCGGAATGGAGATTGGGCACGAGGCATTATAATAATACCGTAAAACGGATTGAACCAGGCTGCTCAGTCGTCGGTGCCGTTAGTCGCTCTCCACACAGATAGACCCGGCGCACATCGCCGTCTGTTATTATTACACATCAATCCGAACCTGCTCCTACGTCCGCGATACCCGAGTACCCGACGGTCAAGTACTGGGCATAGACGTGTACATACGATTCGCGCACGTAGCGACGTAAGTGGTGCACACGGAGTGTAATAACAACGAGCAGAGCGATGGATGCTCGAGAGCTTCGCAGGCCGGCGTTACGGAGCCGGTGAGCGTCATCGTCGAGGCAAAATCAGCCCACTCGGTTGTCGCGTGGCGCGTACACAAAACAGCTTTTATACACGAGGCCGGGAGTGTCCCGTAGGGCTTCCCTCCTCGCAACGTCATTATACTTACACACGTCTGCCGTGTGCATATAGCGACGGCCGCACCGACGTTCGCCTAAGCAGCAGACCTTGCAACGAGTTAACGAAATTTACGCTTGTTGCGTAAGGTGTCCGTGTATATGTCGTGTCTCCGTGTGAGACTGTGTCTGTGGGGTCTTGGTGTCTGTGTGTGCCTATATTTCTGTGTCTATGTGAGGCTGTGTTTGTGTCTTTTTGTACCTGTGTGTCTGGATTTATGTGTTTTCAAGTCTGAGTGTGTCTGGATATGTGTTTTTCAAGTCTGAGTGTGACTGGATTGGTGTCTTTCAAGTCTATGTGTGACTGGATTTCTGTCTTTCAAGTCTGAGTGTGTCTGGATTTGTGTCTTTCAAGTCTGAGTGTGTCTGGATTTGTCTTTCAAGTCTGTGTGTGACTGTTTTTTTTTCGTTTTCATGTCTGTGTGTCTATTTTCTGTGTACGTGAGTTTATGGAGAGCTCACGCTGAGCGCAGAAATCGAGACGGGGGCTGTCACGAGAGTTAGATCGAGTTCAAGAGAGTGGGTAGCTCGCTGATCGAGTGGGTGTAGCGTTCAGTGATAAATACCGCGTGGTACTCTAGGCGCATTACCGAGACTGCATTATGTATCGGACACTGAGTGCGCATCTATCGCCCCAGAAGACTCATCTTCATGACTTCATCGCGGAATAGACGCGCGCGCGCGGTACAGCGAGTACGATGGGCCTCGAGGGGAACTCGCCGCTTATTTTCGGTCAAGCACGAGTCCGTCCGACGGCCTCGAGCGAGACCGCTAGAAATTTTAGATGAGAGTATTTTTCGGCGGCTGCGTTTTGTGGCGATTAACGGAGCACCAATTATTCGAACGGTTATTCCGGGATTTCCAATTAGTTATCAGACGTGAGTCAGCTCGAGCTATTGACTCTCGCAGTGGATCAGTGATCGATAGCTGTCAGAGGCGGAGCGCCGGACCGGATCTGGAGATTAAAAGACGTTTATCGTTTCTTTTATTTTATTTTTGTTCATTTTTTTCCCCGAAGCTTTAATGTATGCAGGTGCCAAAGGCTGATTGAATAGACAATTTATTTCAGATTAAATGTTAATGTAACTGTGACTTAACTTTGCGTGACTTCATTTTCTCGATGTAAATTGGCTCCCGATAGCCGTTAGATTTCCTACTGAAGTCGAACGGCCTTAAAACGCTGTCTTGGATTTTGACAATATTCATTTTTAATTACTTGTATTAATCTTTCATTTTTACGTTTTAATTACTTGTATTAATTTTTAATTATTGTAATACCGACTTTTATATATTTCCAAAATAACAGAAAACTGATTATTGTCTGCCCCATAGTAATTTTGCAACTAATACTGCAAATCCCCTCAAGGCTCTAATATTTTTTTTTACTTTCCCTAGCAAAAGCGGAAAAATTTCGGACATATCTCGAAGTTCAGGAATCCGTTGCGGCGATTTTTCGCGAGACTACCAAGAACCTTAAGCTTCTTCCCAGCCATTGAAAATCACGAGCCCCCAGCTCGATCAATAGCGCGCGCGTATCGATCGAGGTTGTCAACTCAATTTTTAACGCGAAAATACACCGTTGGAAAGTGAAACCCTGAGTCGTCAATCATTCTGCGTGCACACACTCGGCGCGCTCGGTGTGTGCGTGTGCGCGGTACGCGCGTGTGTATGCGTGTCGTGTGTAGGGCATATTGGCCGCGCGCAGCCTGCAAAGTCGTAAATGGGACGTGATTGCATCGGGCGACTGCGAGTTTGCGAGCATTGCTAAGACGAAAATACATCCGATCATGCGCCTCGGCGAGAGCGTAAACTCCCCGTCGTCATAGTCTCGTTGTCGTCGTTGTCGTCGTCGGGACGACGAAGACAACGAAGACCGCACGACGAGAGCGGCAAATGGATTCGAGACGCAAGAACGCGCTAATCCTCGCTGCTCTCTTGGCACCGCGATGTTAATGCACGATGACGACGGCGCAACGCGCCCCGCAGGTATATAAGACCTCAACGTGCCTCCTGGCTGTGCACAAAGAGCGCGCGCTGAGGAGCCACACGCGCTGAGCGCACAGGATGGGAAATCGTGTGAAAGTGAAAACTCCCGCGTGTTTCAGCAACGAGAGCGAGAGTTCGTCGCGTATTACAGGGTACGGCAAAGTAGGAATCATCCGGTCGCGAGTGACGGGGCTCATCGTGACAATAGCTGCGGTTCGCGGGTGATGTTTAGATGGAAAAAATGCACTAACCCGCAATAAAAAAAAACTTGATCGATCCACGCGTCGTTTTGCAGGGTATTATACCGCATGGGAGTCATCGGGCCGAGTGACGGGGCTCGTCACGGCAGTAGCAACAGTTGGCGGGTGATATTTAGACGTTGAAGAAAAAATTTCGCTAACCCGCAATAAAAAAAAACGGCTTGATCGATCCACGCGTCGCTTTGCAGGGTAATACACGGCATAGAAATCAACGGACCGCGTGATGGGGCTCGTCGCGACAATAGCTGTATGGTTGGCGGGTGATATTTAGATGTTGGAGAGAAAAGCTCACTCCCTCGCGATGAAAAAAAAAATGGAAAAGAAAAACTTGATCGATCCACGCGTCTGCGCCATCGAGCGGGAAGAGAGAAACTGGTTTATAAATACATCGGTAAGTGCTACGGAAAAAGAACCGAGACACGCGGGGAATTCACGAGCGACGTTGAGTGTGAAAAATGCGTTGTGTCAATTTGCTTAATTAGCTTCCAGATAATTTCGTAGGGGAGGAAAAATTGAAATGTTAATTTAAATATTGTTATTCACGAGTGTTTCATATTTCGACTAAAATGTGCAATTGCAATTCACGACATTTTCCACGTTAATCACGAACGATTTTGAGATTGTTTAATTCTTTTATATTAAATCTGTAACTCAGTGGAATAAAATTAATGGAAAAATGTTACGCGTTTAAAACGTACAGGCAACGTGATGTCGGCTCCATTAGGCGCTACTTTTTTCTCCCCTAAAAACAGTTCCACAAACTCCTCGAGTGCCAGTGGCTCTATATCCATAAAAGCAGGTGTCTCTTCCGCACTTTTATTCAATTCCCATATGCCGGAGGCGCGTTGTTGCCTTCTCGTTACGGCGACGGTGTACCGTCGTTCGAAAGTTTCTCGTTTTCCGATATAGCAGCGCCGGCAACGGCAGCGGCAGCGCGACGGGGACATCATAGACGGTAAATAGAGTTGCCTCTCGAGCACCTACTCAATGCCGCCCCGCATGTGTCGTTTATGCCACGGAGTGAGATATATGTACAATAATACGAAAGCTTTGTACACAAGCGCGGAGAGCGCTAGCTATAATACGCGCTCGAGCCGCTGCAATGCAGCAGCAGCAGCAGCAGCAGGGGCCAACGACTACTAAAACGGGATCTTTTCCTGCGCTCGCTGCCGTCTCGACGAGCGTCGACCAAACGAGCGGCAATGTCTCGACTGCTCTGCGCTCAACGTCTGCTGCTGCTGCTGCTGCTGCCGGTACCGTCAAAGAGCAGCTAAGCTACCGCTCGGCTTCGTCACTACTCATAATAACAATAACCCGTTTGTATGCCTCTCTCTCTCTTTTTATCCCGCTCACAACGATCATAGTATTACGCGTTACATATTGTGTTACACTGACAAGGGGCATGCATCGAGATATTCAAGAAAAAAAAAGAACCAAATGTAATGCGTCATTCACAAAGGATTTCGCGCGAAAGAAATCTTGAGAAAATGATTTATCGCGTTTACGAGAGCGGAATGACGGTTTATTTGCCGAGACTGAAAGCAGAGTGCCGCAGCCCAAGCCGGCTATTACTACCCGCGACTAACTATACAGACAGACGGACAGACAGACGGTCGTCTCTCGCCGAGGTGAGGGACTCACGGTGAGTCACTCACGCTCCCGGCGAGATCTTTGCCTTCTCGCGCGCGATCGCCGCCATATACCACTAGTTTTGCAACAACGCCACTAAAAATCAAGCCATACCCTATGCGTCATTGTCGCTTTTCGACAATTTCCACTACTGTTGCTGGCTCGCGTTTGTAGGCGGGAGAGGGGAAACGGAAGGGGAAAAAAAAAGTGAAAAAGTAGAGACGATGAAAACGCACGTTCGTGTTCTTTGAGCTCGATCGATCTTCTTCGCCAGATACTAGATGCACTAGTTCTGGCCATCTCTCAGTCCGCCTGGGGGCAGCCGCCTCCTTCAACGCTACTTGAATCTAAACGAATTTTTGGGAGAGAAACAGATCCGGTCAGTCGTCACGAAAAATTGAGTGGTCATCGATAAAATTGGCGAGTACAGTCAACGATAGTTTCGTAAATCTAAATTACGAATATCAGTACCACTGATTTTCTGACTTGCTGCCGTAAAACTGATTCGTCGATGTCAAATCTCGCGGTAAGAAAATTAGTACCAAAAAATTATGTCTACAGTAACAAAAAAGTGACGAAAGAATCTGTAATACAAAAATCAGTACCACTGATTTTCTGTCCCGCTACGCGAAACTCATTCGTCGATGTCCAATCCCGTGGTAAATAAATCAGCACCAAACAAGCTGTCCATGGTAACAAAATTGGCGAGAAAAGGGTCAACGAAAGTTTCACAAATCCGAATATATAAATATCGGTCCACTGATTTTCTGCCTCGCTACGCTAAAACTCATTCGTCAATGTCGAGTCACGTTAAATGAATTAGTGCCAAAACTGATGATGATAAAATACTCGAAAAGAAGGTCAACGAGAAAAATGCATAAATCTAAATTACAAATATCAGCGCATGATTTTCCGTCCCACTACGTTGCGACGTCTCGCGACCGTCGTCTAATCTCATGCGACACAAAAGATCGCCTGAATCTATCGAAGTCGACGAGCATATCGGCACCTCCAACATGTTTTTATCTCTCTCTTTCTCATCACATAACACTAAATCATCGTATAAACCGCACACTCGACAGTCTCAGTCAATCGCCAACAAATGTTTTTTCACGGTGCGTAACTGTCGAGTAAAATTCTGTGGATATTTTTGCGCGTCTCTCACCTAGAAACGTCGAACGTGGGAGAATAATAACGTGCGTGCGCGAGTCGGTGTTTTCCTCGCGAACCGCACGTTTCGACCTCTGCTACGACAGCGGAGCACGACCACCACCACCACCAGCACCAGCACCGTCGTCCAACAACACAGCGACCACCACCACCACCACCACCACCAGCGTCGCCGCCGCCACCGTCGTAGCCGCGACCGCCACCTCTTTCGCCGTTCCCGTCAGATTCGTCGTCTCCGTCGTTACCCTCGACTGGCACTGGCCGCCACGCCATTCGGGCGAACTCGACTCGTCGGCCCGAGAGTCGTCGGTGCCCTAAGAGACCGAGAGAGAGAGACCGTAGCGTGGCGTGGCGCGCGCGCGGTGAGTGGTGGATCGAGAAGCCAGCCGCGCGCTGCCCGCTAGCAGCGACAGCGGCGGCGGCGGCGGCGGCGGCTCGACCGCCGCCGAGAGGCTCAGCCATGCGCGCGCGAGCTATAGAAACGAGTTTCGAGAAGCGGGAACGACGGGCGAATGAGCGAACGAATCGCGCGTCGGAAGTCGGCGGAGGAGAGCGGGTCGTGCCCCTAGCAGCTCTTGGCTGCCCCACTGGCGATGTGCTTGTGTGTGTCTCTCACCGTCTCTCCCTCGCTCACTCTTTCTTTCTTTCTTTCTCTGTTTCTAAAACGACGCGAAGCGGCAGAGCAACATCGAGACAATGAACCGAGTCCTCGCGCCCCACCGGCCTCGGCATTATCAGAGAGCGACGTCTTGTGATCGGGGATCGCGCGACCGGGGGATCCTCGCACGCAAATGAATATTATACACATATATATATCGAAACTCGGGCTCTCTCGAAGCCGACCGCGATACTCGGTATATTACCCGATACTGTATGGCCGCGCGCGCGCGGCCCCCAGGTTAGTCGATATCTTCGACGAGTGTGGAATGCTACACGCGGCGTTACGGGAGATACTCGGCGAGGCGGCCGACGCGGCGTGTGTATCGCGTAGCTTGCAAAATCATCGGGCCAAAGAAAGAGAAAGAAGGAAGTCGCGGGAGTCGGATCTCTCACGTGTTGCGTGCATATCGCGTATTTTGACTCGTCACGTAACCTCGCGTTGCCTCACGCCGCGTAATGCGACTAACGCAATTTCTTTAGCCTAGAAAATCATCGCTATCGTGTCTCTCTTTCTTTCTCCGTCTGTGGCATTACGCTTGCGCTCGACGCACGCTGAAACGGGGACGACGTGCGGCGTTCGGCTTGTTTTCTTTGTGGTGCAATGTCAAGTGGCTGTGCCGCCAGTGCAATGGACAGTAATCTTTGAATTTTTTTCTTTCGTGGATGGTCTTTTTATTTGTAAAAACAGTAATAAAAAGTTGCGGAGTAGAACTTTGCACATTGCTTCCACATTAATTTCCCTTTTTCTCAAAGCCACCTCTGTGAAGAAGCTTATTTATTCACTTTGGCTCCCTGATAGAGGAAGCTTTGTGAAAAAGGAAAATTAATGAGGAAGCAATGCACAAAGTTGTACTTTGCAACTTAAAAAAAATGTCAACAAAAGAAAATTCCGTTACAAATACCTTTACATCTAATTTTGATTAAATACAAAGGTATGTTATTTTTCGACTGTACAATATTTGGGTTCATTTGTTGAGATTCGACGTGATTTAGAGAAATTTTTTTTTTTTTTTCGAAAAATTCCAAATTTACTAATTTTTTTTAACAAAATTAATCTTTTTTATATAATAACAATATATCATGATTGCGATAATAATAATAATAATAATAATAATAATAATAATAATAAATAATGCCAATAAAAATAATAACAATTCACATTGTTGAACGAATTTTATATAGTTATAGTTCGCTTTGTTTGTATCCATTTCGTCGATGCGTACGGTTAAAGCCGCTTCAAGATCTCGCTCGAGACCTTCTCCAGTTTCCCGGTAAACCGTACAATTAGACGTTCTTATTTCCAGTCTTGAGAACTGTGAATACCGGTCTAGACGTTTTAGAATCGCGCGTCGCGTGGCCCGTTAGAAGTCAAAAGACAATAAACCTCGTTTCCAAGTGGCCGACTACGCATCCTCGCGTTCCGTGGAATGCCACACACGTTCGCGGCAACACAACACAATGGGGCATCGGCTCGAAGAATCACGTGTTGCGCGCCGTCGGCTATTGGTATTTGGGCCCGACTCACGTAACCCGAATTCCGCGCTGTCAGTGTTCTACCCACGGAATATGTATCGGGCGGAGTTCTCTCTGGGAGGTTCCACGATTTCGGGGTATAAAGCATAAAGTGTTTCACGAAGTGGCCGAGAGACAATGAACCTTGTTCCCTGGGTCTGTGGAGTATTTTATCGCCGCTACGAAATCTCTTCGACCGACTGGCGTGGAATCCAACAAAACACAGAGCGAAGTGCAACGTGAGCGCTCTGTCTCCTCGTCTTCCACCTTGCGGGGATCATCGAGGCCGCAGTGTCATTGTTGTACACGTCGAAACGGCTTCTGACTGTTCGTCGCCTCGTCTCTGCGGATACTTAGAGGACAGAGGCTAAAGTGTATACTCCCTGCGCGAGGCAATGAACCTAGTTCACGCGTCGTTATATCGCTCGGCTAAGCGGTTCAAAGTCGTTGGGCAAAGTCGTTTTAGAAGGCGACTGCGAAGAACGTTGGATAGCAGGAGACAACGCGCTCAATCGGCAGTATTAAACAATGTATGACATAAAAAAAATTATTACACAAATTACTGTTCACGATTCAGCACTAGAAAAAATAATTTTACTTTGAATAAATGATTCTTAAGAACAATGCACGGAAAAATATGTATTTCAGTTATTACTGGAATACATATTTTTCCGTTCATTGTTCTTAAGAAAAATCAAAGGCCAGTGAAATGACAATTTAAATAACAGTTCTTGTAACATATTGATTAGAACTGTTATTTGAATTGTCATTTCACTGGTCTTCGATTTTTCTTTTTATCAATCACCAGCATTTTCGCTGCCGGATATCGGTTCGAGATCCAGCGTATGCAGTCGAGGGGGGAGAGGGCCAGTATCGAAGCGCACAGGCTGCACCTCTATTGAAACACCCGATGAGATATCGCGCAGTACCGAAAGACCCAAAGACTTTCAGCACCATCCGAAGCTCAGCCTACCAGCTTCGTCCCTCTTTCTCGCGCGAATCCCATTCCCATCGTCCTCTCTCTCTCTCCCTCTTTCTCTCATTCTCCCATCCTCCCGGCCCTCTCGAGGCCTCTCGAGTCCGCTCTCGCGTTCCGCGCTCGCGATTCGCGCGTTCTAACCCGTCGGCGCGACGACGAGCGCGCGCCTCTCCTGGCTTTCACCGCTTACGCCCGGTGCGCTGCGCCACGTACGCGCGCGTACACAACATATTCAATCCAATTTTAGAGCCGCGCGAGTCAGTGCAGTGTCAGCCGGAGTGGCGAAAATAACTCTGAAGCTTGCCACGCGTTTCGATTCCAATTGAAACGAGAACCGCGGTGTACGGAAATAGACTTATTATCGTAGATGCGAGAGAGCCGAAGATTGAAGAGAGAGAGAGAGAGAAAAAAGAAAAAAAATCATCGCTGTCGTCATCGGCCGAATCGCGTGTTGCAGCTGGCGCGACGCACGTTCGATTGTTAATATTTGAAATCAAACAGTCGTTTATGCGAATTTATATAATAGATCTGTTTCTCATCTTCTCTGCTTGTGACTCTCCTCCGCGCCTCTCTCGCCCCCTCCCTCTCTCATTCTCGTTCGCGTGCGGCGATGTCAACGACGCATCGAACGGTGATTCACTTGGAAAATTACAGAGACACGGCGAGAGAGAGAAAGAGAGACGACGAGAGAGGAAGAGAGAGAGAGAGAGAGAGAGAGAGAGAGAGAGAGAGAAACAAACGTTCCACAACTGCAATTGTCTATATCGCTCGATCATTTGGGAGTAGGGAGGGGGTGGAAGGGGCAGCCAATCTCGTTTCGTGTTGCCTGTCCTTCTTTTATCGAGCGCGTGGGGACAGATAGAGCAAAAGAGCGACGATGTCGAGGGAGTATAACACGCGGTGTGTAGGTAACTGCGTAACACGCGAAAGGGGAGACGAGGCGAACCGGAAGTGGCCGGCTATACGTTCTTTGTCTCTATTTTTCTCTCCTATCTCTCTCTCTACTAATTCTCGCCGCACGTGTATTTCGCTCGGACGATTAGCAGCCGCTGATTCGCTGCCAATTCGCGAGTAACGAGACGGACGTTTTATAAGGAGAAATAAAATTCCAACCGCCCGGAGATTTTCGCGAGAAGGTTTCGCGCGCGCTACGATTCGAGAGGATACGGCGAGCGCGCAGCCGAAATCGTGAAAGCGTGAATGCGACTTCAAAGTTTTCCGACTGGCGCGCTGAATTATAATGAATTCTACACTGTTTCTGCCACTGATTTGCTATCTTTCCTTTTCGCTATCTCCTCGCGAAATTTTTAACACCGCGTGCTTCGTATAATAGCTTCATTAATCGTAAAACAAAGCGATTGTATATAATTAATTTGACGATTAATTCTACTGTTACTTTTGTCTTGAACATTTTTACGACGCTATAAATTCACCAACTTTATTAACAATACACGGAAACAACCGAACCTTCTGTGATAAAAAATAATTCATTCCATCAAACCGCAAAATTCATCATAATTAAAAAAAAATGTTATTCAATGCTAGAAATATATTTGAGTACACCATTTTTTTTAATGACACACACCAACATTTTTTATTTTGCAAAAATCGCAAATTACATTTCTTCAAACTATGCGAAAAAAAAGTATAAACAGAATTGCGAATTATCACAAGTACCCTCCGTTACTCGTAGCATCCACACGTCGACGTTGTCCCAAAAGGCAAACACATAATTTATTTGAGAAGAAGAAAGAAAACCAACATCGTACTCTGGTTTCCTCGCGAGACTTACGGCCGTCACGACAAGTAGAATTCTAAATCGCGCGCGAGAGGATCAGTGCCGGACTGCTCGAATACACCTAATACCGGCGGTAAGTCCTCGTCTTCGGCGTTCGTCTTCGTCGTATTTTACGTAGTACGCGCGAGGAGCCGCCGCGGGCTGCCCGAGATCACTGCTGCGCCGGTGTGGACAGAGTATGTGTTTGGCTTCGGCCGGGGTGTGAGTCACGCAGCTGTGGACGTTAAGCCTCCGAGTTCTATAGGAGATTTAGAGTGTGTTATATGGCTCTTGGTATTCGGCGGGGGCTACTTATGCTTGCATAAAGTAGCGAGCGGGTCGCGCGCGCGCGAGCGTGCAACACACGTGGACATATTGATTCCCCGCGCGGGCGCGTTCGCCACCCGCTTATGCTGCTCCACTGCACTGCACCGCTGCAGACTGCATACGGTAAGCGCATATATAGCACAGAGTCACGGACAGCTGAGTGAAATTTACATGTGTGTGCGAATCGTTCGTACGGTTCGTACGGTGAGTCTTGACGAGAGCGCGCGACGTACATCGGGAGAGCAGGAGAGAAAGAGCCGCATAGCGCGAGCGGCACCGCGCGAACGACTAGACGCCAAGTATGTAGGAACAGGGAAGACGTGCGCGGGGGAGAAACAGAGAAAGCGAGACGGAGAGTGAGTGAGAGGAGGCTAAAGTCAAGCCACCCTTTCCGCGCGCACTATGACCTACATTCCCTTCGCCTATATCCGCGTTTCGTAGGCGTCGCACGTTCTCACCCGACGCCGCGCGCTCGTTTAAATCCTCTAGCCACGAGGCACAAGTCAGGCCACTGGCGCACAACGCGCGCCGCGGGGGGAAAGGCGCACAAGACCCCCTTCGCTTCGGCACACGTACTGGCGATACAGATAGACACACACACACGCGCGAGACATTAGTGTTTAGCGGCGATCAAGGTCTTCGGGTGAGCGAGGAAGGCACACCGGGCGCGCGCAGGTAACGCCGCAAAATGTTTCGCACTCTGACCTAGACTCGTCGGCGAGCGACATTGTATCGCGGTGGGTTTATTATTTAGACGGGGGAAAATCTCGTGCCCGGAGCCAAATTGTCTGAGCGATGAGGAATTGTCGGGTCGTGGAGTGGGATGGGGATTAAAATTGTGCTCCGCGAGTTTTCGATATTCGAAGCTCTGAGTTTTTAGATCGACGATTGGAATTACACTGGAAATTGGTAAAACTCTGATGGATTTTTTTTTTTTTTTCTTCAAAATTATATTCCACGAGCTCATTTTTTTTTGTCTTCCCGAGCTCCAAGTTTTTGCTAGTGAACTCGCCAGCAAATATTTACAAGCTGAGCGATAATTCTCGTATATTATTTCCATGCAGGATCAGCCAAAGCCTTGTACGAGCATGAATAGATATGGGATTTAAATTCACTCATAAATATGGATGATTTTAAATCCGCCAATCGCATCGAGAAAAACATTTTCCGCACGTTTTTGCTCACATCCGCTTGAATTGCTTTTTCCGGGACCCGTTGGCAATATTTTGCCACTATTATTCCGGCTCGCAGGGTCAGTCGATTTTTTTTTACAGAGATTGACCCAGGACCAGCAAAAACGTGACCAGTGATGATTTGGCGAAAATGTCACTCATGACTCACATTTTACACTAAGCAATCTCTCTCTCACAGTGCTCGGTGCACATCGCATAGATGTCGAAGTTTCGTAATTCCTCCGATAAAAAGTTCATGAGTCACAAAAACCATTGTTAACGATGTGTTATGATGCTGAAGTTTGCATCGTTGGAATGCAACGAAATTCAGAAAAAGAAATTAATTCTAATTAACCCAAATTATGAAATCAGGTACAAAAAGTTGCCACAGCGATTAGTTGCTATGATGATTTTTTATACCTAATTTCATCATTTGGGTTAATTAGAGTTAATTCTTTTTTCTGAATTTCGTTGCATTCCAACGATGCAAACTTCAGCGTCATGATGTGTTCGTGCTCTGATTGGTCGTCGATATTGGTGGACACTCTGTGATTGTGACCAAGTTCATGTACTGATCTTTTTTGAGTTCTGACATTAACAACCAGTTGAAACCAGTGTTTTCAGCGGTAGAATATGCGACTTCATATCGATGGTATAAATCCCTCTTTTAAAAAGTTCATGAGTAATGGAAAGCATTGTTAGCAAACTATTAGAGATGTGATTGGTTGCCAGGAAAGTCCGTGATAAACAAAATCAGTTTGGTGTCAAATTTGAGAAATGTCATAAGAGGACAGGCGGGGCAGCACCCGTAACCTTTTAAAGCTTTATAAGAGCGCAGCAGCGCAAAATTGATTAATCTATTATAGGTGATATTTCGAAAAAAGAATTTCCCAGGTCGATTTTGGCGATTTTCGGTCCGGAGCCGGATTTACGATTTCTGACAGAAAGATCGTCGCCAAAAAAATGTTTTTTTCAAACTCGATTAAAAAAGGTTAATAGCCAGTGTTTTCGGGAGTAGAATATGCGACTTGAGAATGATGGTATAGGTTAAAAGTCGATATTTTGAAAAGAAAAAAATTGGGGTCGATTTTGGCGATTCTCGGTCGGGAGCCGGACCTACGATTTCTGACAGAAAAAATATTTTTTTCGTCGCCAAAAAAATATTTTTTTCAAAATCGCTTAAAAAAAGGTTAGTAACCAGTGTTTTCGGGGGTAGAATATGCGACTTGAGCACGTTGGATACGTAAAAAGTCGCTACCTCAAAGAAAATATATCAAGAGATAAGTTCCACGAGTTGTTAGTTAGAATTAAATTTTCCCGAACCGATCGGGAATGCGTTCTGCCCCTCCGGGATTTTGCCTTTCCTGCTTACTAGATCACGACAATATGTTTACAGTGATTGAATCAGGACCAGCTGAAACGTGACCGGGGACGACCCGGCAAGAAATCTCACTCATGACTCACATATTTTATACTTAAGCACACGGACGCTCTAACAGCGTTCGATGCGGCTGAGCCCTCGAACGTCGTCGCCCCAAACCGGACAAGTCCAGCTACATCAGCCGCGCGCTCGGGCGCAGCGTCAGCAGCGGGGAAAACAGAATCGTCGAGGACGACGGTGACAACGACAACGCAGCAGCAGCAGCAGCAGCAACGCCGACGATGTCTCGACGATTGCGCAAGTTGGGTTATATAGTTCGAAGGGGATACATAGCCAGAGGCGGCGGGGAGGGTCGTTAGATTTCATCGAGGTCACGCTCGGCTGAAAGTTCGGTACTTCGGTCGGCTGACACCGTCGTAGCAGCAGCAGCGGCCGCTTTGTCGAGCAAAACGACGCCCGGCTCTCGAACGCTGAACCTTTGTCTTTTCACTTCTTTTTTCCTTCGCTCTTTCCGTCTCTCTCTCTCTCTCTCTCCCCTCTATCTCTTTCACTCTCCTTTGCTTTTAACGTAGTAAGAGGTCCGCGCGCACGTCCGTCTTTTTACTAGCCGAGTAAGCGAAAGCTTGAACGACAATCTTGCGCAATCTCAGCTGCTGCGCCCGAGACGAGAGCTCGACGCTCGCTGCCTCTAATCCGCGCTCTCTGCCGTCTTGTAGTGCGGATTTGCGGTGTCGCGGTCAAGTTACACCAGTAGGAAGTCATTTTTTTTGTCCCTCGGAAATAGACGAGAATCCACAGAGCCGATAAACTATCTTGTCAATCGACGCGGGGAGATAGCGTCCCGATCCTCGGAAATAATGCTACCTGCGGTGGAGACAATCGTTTTTCTTATAACCGATTAAATAGATAGCGACGAGAGCGATGCACAGTGGATAGCCGCTTTGTAGTAAAAAAAAGGCCACAAGCGCCTTTCGTACAATAGAAAACAGATGTCTTGGATGATTAATCTTGAGAGTTCAGTGTTTTCGGTGAAATACGACGATTTCTTTTTCTCTGATGGATATTAGGAACTGAATGTGTTTCGAAAGATATGTGTAAAGACTAGTAGAGAACACTGACACTGAAATGAAAGTTGGGTGAACTGTTTCGCAATTCTACCAATTGTATTTAAATATTCAAAAAGAATGACTTGTTATGATGATTATCTTATCAGATTACCGATTTGGAGGATTTTCGTCGGAATATCGGATGTTCGCTATCGGAATGAGTGAATAACACAGATCCCACGAGTGCAGATGACAGTAGGAATCAATTAAGAAAATCCCTCAAAAGACGGTGAAACTATTTTTTGTCGCTTCTCGAAAATACCGATATGAAAATAAAAATATGTATCGACATTTGTCTCGCTGATATGAATTACGTAAAAATATTTTTAAAAACATTAGTTGAGTTATTCGTAATTATTTCTAAAAAAATTACTAATTTCTCGAATTATAATTCGACTGGTGTGCTTCCGGTAGGAGTGATGAAATCACGAATTTCAGCGACCGCGGACGACAAGCGAGACCTTCAAGGGGGCTCAAAGGTTCTGCCTACCGTTTGGCCTATATACAACACCAGGAAGAGCAGACACCAGGCGAGCTGGCGAAGCGATATTAGATTTCGTCGGCGAGTATCGCGCGCGGCGGGGTGGGGAGGGTTATTGCTCGCTCGTGCACCCGCGTCGAGCATAATCGTTCTCGTTGTCCCGCGGGGTTCCTCTCCCCGTCGTCCCCACTTTTTCCGGTCCACGGAGCGGAAATCGTCTTGTACCGGCGACACGGGACGGCGAATCTCACGTCGTCATCATCATCACGGCATAGAAGCGCACAGACCGCACAGCAACCATAACAACAACAACATCCACTGTCGACGCGACAACGCGAGGAAAAACGCGGCAGTCATCGTCGCCTTCGATATATATTTTATGTATCGCCCCCCCCCCCCCCCCCCCACGGGCGACGTGTTCGAGCCACTCCTACCGCTTGACCGATCCGACGAGCTACTGTGCGTCGCACCAGACGCTGTTATTAATGGCCAACGGTCGTCTACGATATATAGAGATTTATCGGCCTCGTGTGAATTGACGAGTGGATATAGATCGATAATGAATATTGAAAACGGACGCGAAGCCAGACGACGCGCGACGGATCAGCTGACCGACTGACCAGATCGGCTGTTACTACTGGGCAGACGCGCGAGGTTTATCTTCACCTCTGTGCACCGCCACCCGCATCGCTCTGCGCTCTGTGACTGTTTTGCCTCGTCGCCCGCGCTATAGCATCGTCACATTTCTCGCGCCCGCGCGTCGACGATTTTCACGTCGTCATCGGCGCGGCCGACCGTCACGGACCGTTTCTACTTCCGGTTCGTGATTTTGGGTTGGAAAACTCGAATAAATAACATAAAATGGGATTTTCCAATCGCTTCTTCGGTCCCTCGAAATGGGACGACAAAACGGCGACAGAATCGACTGTTACTACTGGCTGAACGCGCGTTGTTTATCTTCGCCGCACACTGTGCGCACCTCGACTCGCATCGCTCCGCTCTGTGACTGTTTTGCCTCGCCGCCCCGCAGCTTCGTCACATTTCTCGCATCCGCGCGCGCGTCGACGATTTCCACGTCGTCACCGGCGCGGCCGACCGTCACGGCGCCCGTTTTCACTTCCGGTTTCGTGATTTTTCGAGTGAAATATAGAGATTAAAAAAATAAGACATTAAAAATAAATATGGGATTTTTCAATCACTTTTTCAGTCCCGCGAGATGCGACGATAAAGCGTTTACGGCGTCGTAAAAAAACCGGGCGGAGTGTACTTAAATTGAATGAAATGGGGTTATAGGGGGCTATAAATCTTTTGTTCCTGCCCGCAACGTCGCGCGTGCTATCTACCTCTCGCAGTGTCATCCCATTAATTCGCCTGTTTTCTTATCTCGCGCATACCGGGTATTCGAACCCGAGTCAGCGTGGCCTGTGTCTTGGCATTAAGTGGAATTTCGGTAAATTCCGGCGAACGTAATGTGCAGTACTGATTGTCTTTCGATAATGCGGAAAAATCGCCATAACCGAATGTCATGAACTATAATCATGAATTCCGGTCACGAATTGTAGGAGTTTTATTTATTAACATTTCTGTGTATACCTTGATTTTTTAATGATTGTACTGAAGTTTGTTATATCCGGATCTGCGGCTTAAAACATGAGACTTTTTGTACGATTTTTATACCGTTAGTGTCTTGCTTTTCGATTCTCAGGTTTTGCAAAGGTAAACTTTGAAAATCTTTGAAGAATTCGAAAATCGTGATATCGGGATGTTCCTAGCGTCATTGTGTTCGTTCCTCATTCAAGAACTCAAAAAATTTCAGAAAAACTCGATTTTCGAGCTTAACTTTACTTCCAACTCACCGAGTAAATTGACACTCGAGAACATTTTTCGATTTCTCCGAACACGAGGGTAGCCACCAGCACATAAATGCTGCAAGTTATATCGGCGGTCTTGCGTCATAAAAAACAAGACTTCAAACCGTAAAGTTCACAGCTAGATCGAAATTGGCGGCGCGATGTCTTTCATACGTCCACTTCAATGTCAATTCCAACGTTCCGCGCAGTCGGTTACGACTACGCTGTGCGTCTATAACGCCAGTCTCTCGCCGAGTTTGCTCGAATAACAAGTGCAGGATCGATTATTGGTCGGCTATCGCGTAGTCTCTTTCCCACGCGCTCTCCGCACTTTGTTCTGCTCCGGGTTTTTTTTTCTCTTCCTCGCTCACCCCCCTCCCCCTTCCGTCTCACTCGCGCTTTCGTCATCCATCTCGCACTGCGGCGTTCCAGGCTTTCGTTACACCGCTTATCCTTGCGTCGGTGGTTGCCTAGGTCGCCACGGCAACGGCCTAGATTCGGCACGGGGCCGAGCTCGTCGATCCTTCCGAAGGAAGGAAAAGTGGGAGAGAGAGAGAGAGAGAAAGAGACTGGAATGAGTCATAGGAATATAAGCCGAGCGAGGGAACGCTCGGAGGATCCGAGATGAATGGCAGGCGATGAGGCTGTAGCCGCATGACTCGAGAGAGGGAGAGAGAAAAAAGAAGAAAAAAAGAAGGATCGTTTCGTCCATCTCGTCTCATCCTTCCGACGCGCATCGTTGTCTCGTGTACCATTCGCCCTTGGACGCGACGCGCGTCTTTCTTTCCCTTTGTCCCCCTCGGTTTCCGCACTGAGGAGCCGGCCAAGGGTCGTGACGGGCTAACGGAAACGCGAAACCGAAACGCGTCTCGCGAGAAAAAACGTAAGCGGCAGCAGCAGCAGCGAGCGTGTTTGCTGGTAGTAAAAGCCAAGACCCCAAGTGTAAGCGTTTTCCCAAATCGTTTGGGTTATGTGTCACACGCCTTTTTCCCTTTCTCGTTGATTCGTGGGTTTTTGCGCTGGGGAAAGAAGCGCCTGGGCATGAGGGAAACGCGAAACCCAAACGTCTCGAGTGTGAGCATTTTCCCAAATCGTCCGGGTTATGTGTCATTTCGTTTTGTGGAAAAAAATATCACGCGGTGCCAATTTCAGGAATGACCCGACTCGCATCTGGCGTCATTTAAAAGCATTTAGCCACAACAACTAGCAGGTTGCAGTGACTCGCGCGCTCGCTATATGCTCGAATCAAAATTAGGATTTGCGGAAAGTTCGTCTAAATCAATTCGTCTAAATCAATTCGTCTAAATCAATTCGTCTAATAATCAATTCGTCTAATAATCAATTCGTCTAAAATCAATTCGTCTAAATCAATTCGTCTAAAATCAATTCGTCTAAAATCAATTCGTCTAAATCAATTCGTCTAAAATCAATTCGTCTAAAATCAATTCGTCTAAAATCAATTCGTCTAAATCAATTCGTCTAATATCAATTCGTCTAAAATCAATTCGTCTAAAATCAATTCGTCTAAAATCAATTCGTCTAATATCAATTCGTCTAAAATCAATTCGTCTAAAATCAATTCGTCTAAAATCAATTCGTCTAAAATCAATTCGTCTAAAATCAATTCGTCTAAAATCAATTCGTCTAAATCAATTCGTCTAAAATCAATTCGTCTAAAATCAATTCGTCTAAAATCAATTCGTCTAATATCAATTCGTCTAAAATCAATTCGTCTAAAATCAATTCGTCTAATATCAATTCGTCTAAAATCAATTCGTCTAAAATCAATTCGTCTAAAATACTATAGCGGAAATCATTCGTTACAATGCAACACTTCGTAAATAATTAATAAAAACAAAATAAAAAAATAAAAAAAAAAATTTTAAAGGAAAATTAACAACCAAATTCATCTAAAACAATCCGTGTAGAAGACATGACAAGTTGATTTTAGACGAATTGATTTTAGACGAATTGATTTAGACGAATTGATTTAGACGAATTGATTTTAGACGAATTGATTTAGACGAATTGATTTTAGACAAATTGATTTTAGACGAATTGATTTTAGACGAATTGATGTTAGACGAATTGATTTAGACGAATTGGTCTTAGACGAATTGATTTTAGACGAATTGATTTTAGACGAATTGATTTAGACGAATTGATTTAGACGAATTGATTTAGACGAATTGATTTTAGACGAATTGATTTTAGACGAATTGATTTTAGACGAATTGATTTTAGACGAATTGATGTTAGACGAATTGATTTTAGACGAATTGATTTAGACGAATTGATTTTAGACGAATTGATTTTAGACGAATTGATTTTAGACGAATTGATTTTAGACGAATTGATTTAGACGAATTGATTTTAGACGAATTGATTTTAGACGAATTGATTTTAGACGAATTGATGTTAGACGAATTGATTTAGACGAATTGATTTTAGACGAATTGATGTTAGACGAATTGATTTAGACGAATTGGTCTTAGACGAATTGATTTTAGACGAATTGATTTTTAGACGAATTGATTTAGACGAATTGATTTAGACGAATTGATTTAGACGAACTTTCCGCGAACGCAAAATTAGGTCGTTAAGTAAATCAATGTGAAATTAACGTCGAAACTTTACGAAATCGAGAAAAAGAAAAATTCGATTTCGTAAAGTTTGAAGACCTTATCCGATGGGAAATATCCCGCTGATTCCGAAAAGCATCGTTGTTTGCCTGAAAAACATAAAATTCTATGAGAAAAATGCAAAAAATGATTTTTCACTTTTTTCGAAATTTCGTCACTTCGCTAAAACCGAGGTTACTTTTTTTTCAATCGACCAAACCTGAGTTTTCTTTTTGCGTTCGAGAGAAAACTTTCTAACGACAGAATGCCGCAAAACGGAACGCGATATCTTGATTTCCGAATTTTTTACAGGATGTTAAATTCAGACCCCCAAAAATCATACATTTTTAGAAGGGGTACTTTCGTTTTTTTGCGATTTTTGGGGGTCTGACTTTAGCATTCTGTACAAAATTCAGAAATCAAGATATCGCGTTCCGCTTTGCGGCATTCTCTTCGTTATAGAGTTTTCTCTGGAACGCGAAACGAAAATCCAGGTTTGGTCGATCGAAAAAAAATGTAACCTCGATTTAAGCGAAGTGACGAAATTTCGAAAAAAGTGGAAAATCATTTTTTGCGTTTTTCTCGTCGAATTTTCTTTTTGTCGAATAACGGTGCTTTTCGGAATCAGCGGGAAATTTCCCATCGGGCAGGGTTTTCGAACTTTGCGAAATCCAACATTTTTATTTTTCGCGAAAAACGCAACTCAACTTCCGGCTTTAAAATTCTGTAAAAAATTCAGAACTAACACCGTCTCGAGTGACTGATCGATACATTTAACTGGCCGTCCGCCAAACCCGGAAGCTTCCTGGAATTCCGCTCATCGAGATAATGACAGCTCAAACAGACCTTGAATTTTCCCGTAGTTTTACCGCTAGAGCCCCGATACCTTATCGATGCGGTCAAATACGACGATTCCGTAAAAAAAAAGTTAATCACGAGCGAGAGCGATCGGAACCCGCGCTCTTGAAATCTTTCCGACGTCAGATATTTCCCGCACGTGCCGAGACGGACCGAGGAATTCTTGACTCACCTCGCGTCGATGTTGCACAGGTCACGACTGGCGTATAACGTTATACTGCAATATTAGAGAGCGGGGGACACGCGAGCCGGGCGACCGATGCGTCAGCTCCGGTGACTATCGCAGGTAATGTGCAGCATAAATATATGGACACGCGTGTGCCTGCATATAACATTGATATACGTATATGTGGTGTATAGATGTTAGTATCTGGCAATTAGCGAGTACGTGAATACGTGAATATGTGATGGGCCATTGCCGGTCTCTGGGCTCAAGGTTAAAACACCATAGGCTCTTATCGGCTGGCCATTCAGATTAGATTATTGCTACCTGATGTCGGACGTTTCCCATGATAACCGCTGAGTGAATCGTCGATGTGATGACACAACTGTCGGTCGTTCGATGCCATAATATCATTGGTTTATTTATAAATGTCCGTGACATTTTTTCCAGTTGAAATTCGAGTTAGACGTTTGAAAGTAGCCTAAAAAGGGCGTTCAGGAAAATTACGTGACGAGAATACTTACAGTGGATTTTAATAAACCTGACGATAATCAGGAAAAAGAAGACTAAAACGGGATACTTCGGACGAGATCAAATTTAGTTTTGTCGTAAGCATTTAACAGTGCTTCAAATCAGTGCTTTATTTATTTTTTTTTCAATATAGGATGTATCGTTGGTGCATCATTTTAGTAATAAAATGTAGTTATATTTAGAATGTTATAGTTGCATCGACATTTATAGCAGCGAAGTATATTTTGATGAAACTATGTCAATAATTCAATAAAACCATAAATATCGTCGCACGTACCACGAATTAATGGTCTTATCATAAAATCAATTGCGAAAACCGGTATTTCCCTCGATTGAGAAATAACGGTATCGATTTGTGGGGCTAAAAAAGGATTTTATGCGTATCATTTTTTTTAATGCTCGATAACTCTTAACTGCAGACTCTTCCGGTCGACAGCCACCGATACACGGCGATGTATCCGATATAGGTAGCCACCGCGCGCGCGCCAACCGACGCAAGTACATTTTATGAAGTGCAGCCGTCAATTGAGCCTCGATTCCCGGGGACTCGTCGTTTAGCCTCGAGGGCCAAGGATCGTCTAGCGCTGACGAGATGCCATGAAATAGTCGCGCGAGCAATTTTTCCGCAATATTAACTCTAATTGGTCGTGCGGCGAGACAGAGAGGGAGCGCGCGCGCGCTATTAGCTGTAACAGTGGCAACGAGCGTGCCACGAGAACGAGTCGTCAAGTCCCATCGACCCAGATCTTTAGCACAGCGGCGAGCGGCAGCGGCAAAGTGCGCCGAGATTATCGGCTGAATGGAAATAAACTGAATGCACACACGAGCGTAATTACCCACGTAGAGTCATCAAGGAAGTCGAGATCTCTCGCTGACGATCTTTCTTACGACTTTTACTAATTTTTTGTTATCGTTATTATTATTGTTTCGTTGTTATTATTATTAGTATCGTCGTATTACAAAAGCGCCATAGAAAACAGGTATTCGCTGTTACATGAACGGACTACCGCAAAGCAAACGTCTGTGGTGTTCAAGATCTCGCGATCACTCACCAAGACACGCGCGCGTATATTTTCATACACTTATGGAAATTAGTCGCGCCCATTTGTTAACACACGAGCGGAGCTAATAATAACGAATGGCGTGGTTACTCGCGATGATGACACCGAGACCACGTTCAGGACACTCCTGGCTTCGCGGCTCACGATATTCATGCATTAGGGGTGCGACTGCAAACTTGGCCATTTAGAGAAGAAAATGAGCGAGGCAAAGGTCCCGGTATAGACGGTCACGAACTAGAATACTCGGCCAACCTAAGCTCTACAGTGAGGACAAAGTTGGTTGAATCTACGGAATTAGCGGTGACCCAACACGAATTATACATTAGTCATTTAATATTCACGTAATTCATCCATTTTTTAACCACCAATTCAGTAGATTTATACCATTTTTCAACAGCAGCTGCATTATTTAGTGCATATGAAATGGTGAAAGTCCAGTAACAATTAAGTGACAACTATAAATTATAACAAATTCGTACGATTATTAGATCTTAATAGTTAATATTAATCATCATACTGTCACCCTATACCAAGCTTTAATTAGTAATCGTAGTGCAACTAATTGGAGTTTAATAGGAATAAAAACAGGAAAACTGTAAATACAAAAATCGAATTTTTCATCACGGAATCTGACGATTAACACTCAACTTTCAATGAATGTCGGTTGCCACATGGCTTACTCGACAATTACCATGATTTCCGCAAGCTCGGTGTATCCTCCATTACCGTCAATTAAACCACAATAAAATTAGCGCAACCGTTCGTCCCCAACTCCACCGTTGCCGCACCAAAGACCGGGAGAATCCGGCCCACGTTCGATTCCAAAAAAATCGCGTGAGCCGATCCCGCGGCCGATCTCGTGGCAAGGAAACAGTGGGACGATCCTGGTGCGCGCCGCGGGGTCGTCGACCTCACCTGCGGTGCACCTCGATGTGAGGAGATGGCACGAGCGGAAGATGCTCGATAATGCGCTACAGATATAATAAAGAAGGAAGCGGAAAAAAGAGAGAGAGAGAGAGACAAGGAAGAAAAAAAAAAGCGAGCACATAATGCTACACTGTCTGAGCAGAAGTTGCTACGTACACCGAACGTAACGAGGCGCGCGCGGAGAGCCATGCGGCACAGGTCGTCAAACTCGCCCGCGCCGCGCGCGCTGTACATCGTTTCGCGTTTGAGAAAATCGCGACACACCGGGGCTGCCGCGCGCGGCTGCTGGTGCTCTGTGTGTGCTGTCACCGGCAAATCACAGTACTCGTATACGGGCACGAGTCACGCATGGTCTCGTGACACGGCGCGCGGAGGGACGGAAAGCGACCGCGGGGGAACAACGAGAGACTTCTCGTCAGTGAGACGAGTTATAGTATTATATTGCGCCTGGAAGACGACGCGAGGCGTAGAATCCTCCTCGCTGTCCTTACCACACAATCCCGGCTATCTCCCGCGCGCGGTGTTTACGCCGCGGGGCGGACGCGTTGTGCACGCGGCCGCGAGCCGAGTCGTGACTCGCGACGCGACTCGGAAACGGAACGTGGGAGGTTCGCGAAGAAGAACAAGGGAGATCGAAGAGGTTCCTGCTCCAAGCTCGCTCCGGGTCACATTGTATTAGTGGTTATATGGTAAATGTATAGCAGTAGGTCCACTGAATATATACATATATATATATAGTACTCTATATATTAAAGTATGCGTATGTATTTTATATAGCGCCACCTAGTAGTACAGTCTGTATGTGGCGTATTAGTCGGTTCGTTTCTATGGGGGGAAAGCGAACTTGTGTGCTGCTGCTGGCGTCGCGAACGTTGCATATCGATCGACCGCGAAACAACAGTTACTTCGGCTCCGACTTTGTACTCGCGCGGTGAGCGCGCACGTGGGCGCGAGCACAAATCGCAAAGCTCGGAACACGATAACACACATACGAGGAAACCGGGGCCTGTTGGGTCATGAATTATTGCGGGGGTAGGAGGCGGGGGGAGGGGGTAAGAAAAATATTAAAGTGTTCGTACTTGATATTGTTTCAGTTAGGTTTGATAAATCGACTTTGTTCCTAAGTAAAAGCTCGTTCGTTATTTAGAACGTTTTTCCGAGTGACAAGGAAATGTTACTCTTTTTGAATTACCGATTAAAATTACGCATTACGAACCGACAGCAGTGGGCGTGCGGTCGGTGCATGGCTTCGGCGATCTTTCCATGTTAAGCAGCTCGACTCACGGTCGCTACTTGGATGGGTGACCGCTTAGCCGTGCACTGATTTGCACGTCAACTGTTGAGCGGGAGGCAGTTTTTCTGAGTTTCTGATGTAATCTCATGCAACAGACACTCAGAAAAATATAGCCGCCTGTATCGGCACAGGTTTTCCGCAGTTTCCCTGTGCCCTCGTGCAAATGCGATACAGTAGTGCATTAGGAAAGAGTGGCTGCGGGTAACACTCTGGGGGGGAACTCAATAAATGACACGGAGGGGAATACAAGGAATGAAAGGGGATCAAGGGGAGTGGGGAGAAAAAACGTAAAAACCTGAAGAAGGTATACGTAAGAATCAAATAAAAAAATTAAAAAAATTACGCATTACGAAATTACGCATTTGCTTCTTCCTTCGTTTATTTTTAAGGGGAAACCCAATTTTATTTAACTTGAAAAAAAAAAAAAAAAAAAAAAAAAAAAAAAAATTGCTACGTAGAATATCGATTTTTCTTATTGCCCCAAACATATTTGTTAATTGCAAACGTTTGTCGACTAAAAAATGTAATCAAATGTTAAAATTCGTTGTACCAAAAATGTCAGGAAACGAGCCGAAAAAAATGGCGTGTTCGAAGTCGATTCAACCAACCCCGGGCGCCGTTGTACGGAGAATTCGATACCTCCGGGACGGGGCTCGGGTTGGGATATCGACAACTTTTATTTGGCATTACCGCTACGCCATATAGCGAGTCCGTCGATGATGGTTTAATTCGCGGCACGCACGCGCGTCGTGCGACGTTAACGAACGAGACCCGATTTCACGGGCTCTTTTTGAGTCACGTCGAACATTCAGAGTGTCCGACCACCTTCCTAATGCCGTCTATCGAAAAGTACGCCCAAGCATTGCCCACACACGACACTCGAAACTTTCGGGCACTCGACTCGGATTCGCTCCTTAAAGAAGAAGAAAAAAAAAACGTCTCGAGAAATTCCCAGGTCACGGATGACGCGACTGCCTGGACGATGACGAGATGTATTTTTTTTTGTTTCTTCGTTTTGTTATGACAAACCTGACAGGTAGGACTTGGCGCACGTAATGTAACCGCACATCTGGCCGATCTTCGTCCACAGGTTCTTGAGAACTTCCGAGCTGTACATCTGGCTGCCACCAGTTGAGCTCGGGGCTTCCGGATTTTTCATGCGTGCGGCCAGCTTGGTATCCACATAAATCCAATCTGCACTTTACGTCCACTCCGAGCACGATCAACGCTTTGCACTATTTAGTCATTAATGTCTCTTCGTATTACGAAACACTTGTTTTTTTGTGCGCAGTGTCCGACATTTATGTGCGTATTCTGTACATAAATATTTTTTAACGGATTTTGTTATCAAATATGCATTCGAGTTAATTTCTCCTTCGTTGTATTCACATAAATCCAACTGCACTTTATTGAACCACTTCGCAGTACGTCGGCAATCTTGCCCTCAATTAATATTTTTTTATGTTCCAAAATACTTGAATTCTCGTTTTTTGAAATCAATATTTATTTGTGAATTTTACGCGAAATGTTTCTTTGTCGATGCTGAATTTTATCGCTACTTATTATTGAAAGGGAATTAATCATCATTCGCCTGAAAAATGACAAATTACAGTCGCGCTCTTCATGTTTTTTCACTGCAAAGTCTCATGGATAATTTATCCTTTGAACAATTGTTCTCGATTATTATCTAAAAAAATCGAAACCATTTTTTTTTTTTTTTTTTTTTTTTTTTCAATTCCAATATTTCCACGGTAATCGTCGAAACTTCGATGTTTTACTCTTTCAAGAGCCTGATTTACGTCGCGTTTAATTACGATAGCGTGAGCGCTCGCGATCGACACGCGGCCGCGATTGGAAGGCAGTAAAAATATAGTTGAAAAAAAAAAGAAAGTCGGTTGCGGAGACGCTCGGAGTTCGATGTCTGCTGGTGGTATCCTCTCTATCGAATCTTCTATCGTACGTTCACCGAGCGTATACGCGAGGCTCGTCGGCGTCTAGTTCACAGTCCAGAGGCAGCATATATACGCCGCGAGATTTATACACACGTACTCGGCTCGGTGTAGCCCAGAAGTGGGTATAGTATAACGCGGAGCCCGCGCGGATAGTAGAGTCAGACCACGGAACGGTGAATCTACTAGCGCGCAAAGTGGTGGATTCCCGGTTCTCGTCGTCTCGTCGGGCTCTATACGCCGCTCCGTGTCCTCGATGTGCGAGACGTTAAGAGCTCTCCTCCTTCGTTCCTTTCTTTCCGTCGCTCCTTATCCCACTGTGTCCGCGCCTCCGTGATTCTTTGTACTCGGCTGCTCGGTCTCGTAAACTTTTATGCTCGATATATCCGGCCGTATAAACGGGAATATCAGCGCGAAACATAATTCACGGCGCGCGTGCGTTCCAGCTGAGTCCTCAAATTCGACGAAAGACTCAGGCGAATAATTCATGCAAAGACAAAAACAACAACAACAAAAAAAACTTCCAGTGTATGTATCCTCGTTTTTTTTTTTTTATTTATTTTTTTTTTTTGTGAAAATGTAGATAAATCGACAGCACGGCAAAAATGTGAGGCCGTCGGCAATGGAATCGGAATCGGAATCGACTTCGGCTTTCACATGATACTCGTGTTCTTGAATTCCTCCTTTTTTCCCGGCGCGCACAATTTCCCACTGAATATCCACGTAACAACGCGCAAATCCGGTCCCGCCGGTTTTACGACATGCACGTTTTTTTTTTTTCTTTTCTTCTTTCTTCCTTTTGCGAATTGATAGCGCCGCAGGTGATAACGAATTCGCGGGTGTCGCGGTTCGCGCGAACGACGCGTTATCGGTGCGCTCGAAGCGTTTGCCGAGTGTAACGCACGGGGGTCCGCGTGTGTCCGAGCGTGACTGACTAACTCGCGACTGACAGGGCCAACCGGGCAGGCGACGGCCACTTCGACGACGACGACGACCACGACTACGAGGATACACGCTTACTGCGTGACGCAACTCGCCGCACTCTACACGCGACACACACAGCCGTCTATGCATTATGCTATATTATATATATATGTGTGTACACATATTTATACATGGGGGCCCCGCGAGTCAAACGTCTCTGTCTGCGGACCTCGGTGTAGGACAGGAGAGGACGGAATGATCGTGGCTCCGATGGTGGGGAATCCACACGACTCGCAAGAGAGACGGAGAGATGAGAGTGAAAAACAGGAGTCGTTGGGCAATGCGGGTCTTTTTTATTGCAGCCTGCATAATTGTGGATACCGTAAAAAACGACGTGATAATTATGCGCGCGCGTCGTCCTATTGTTTTTACCTGCGGGACCGGAGAAGAGAACGAGATGTATCAATAAATAAATTAGATTGATTATTAATTCAGTCTGCCGTGGCCTCGGCGTAGGACAGGAGAGGACGAAATGATCGTAGCTTCGATGTTGGGGAATCCACACGACTCGCAAGAGAGACGGAAAGATGAGAGTGAAAAACAGGAGTCGTTGGGCAATACGGGTCACTTTTATCGCAGCTTGCATAATTGTGGACACGGTTAAAAAAAACGGTGTGATAATTAATTGCCGGTTTATGTTTCTTCCTGCTGGACTGCAGGAGCGAGCAAGATATCGAAGTTTCGATGACTTGAGAAAAAATAAATGGATACTACTGATCGAGGGAAAGGCCAGTTATCGAATTGAGTGGACGCGACCTCGACATTTTCCGTTTTTTTTTTAAAATCTACGACGACGAATGACTTCGTCGGCGATTCTGCGAGGTAAGAAAATTTAATCGGTTGAGAATTCAATAAAAATGTCTTATACGTAACAAAATATAGGTTCAAATAGCTCCTTATTAATTAATTTTCAAACTTTTCAATCAGTTTTCAAACTTCACAACCATAATTTGTCAATTGTCCATTAATTATTTCAAAACAATACTTTTATTTGGTCTCTAGCAATAAGACAAATCCATCGATAACCATACAAAAGCTCCAACGGTATTGCCACACAATGCTAATAGTTCTTAATGGCCACGATAATTTACGATGATTACCCCGCAGGTGTTAAAGTGACCACACCGGCTTGTATCGTCCACCGAAAAACCTATTAGCCTCTAATTAGCCTCAAAACTATTATCCACCGTGTACAATAAAATATCCCAAGGCAGTTGATTACTAAAGCTTTATGTGTGTATAAAAAAGCGATCCTCTAGCTGACCCGCATTACCCCCATTCCGCGGGTTTCATCTTCGTTTCTGTGCAGAATCGTAGAATAGGAAACGTAGAAACGTTCTCCCAGCCTCCATGGGAACTCCGTCCGCCGTGCCACACACGGCATAATGCAACCAGTAGCATTCGCGCAGTCGTCATCGTCCTCGACGCGCGGCAAAGTCCCGTGTGGCGCGGGACGCCCGATGACGACGTTTCGCCTCGATTTCGCCGTGTTTGCTGCGTACTTATTGCCGTCCGCTTATAAAAGTCCGGTGCGCGCGTCGCCCACGCCCGAACGCAGCAATAACGAGCGGAGAGTCGAGCACGAGCGAACTCGTTTCTTTCCCTTTTTTTTCTCCTCGCCCTCTCTCTCTGTCTCCCTCGTCCCGATACTTTGTGCCCACACGCACGTATGCGGCCAGTCGCTAGACGCAACGCAGCTCGAATAACGTCGACGCCGCCACACCGAGTCTGCATTTGACCTCGGCCACGAGGAACGAGCGTTAGAGTCTCGAGCGTCGAAACCGTAACTATCGGGACCGCCGCTGCGTATACCTATATATACACCGCGTATATAATTGATATATCGAGGCGCCAGTGGCACTTTAGACGGGCCTTTTAGATCGCAGATATATCACGACGCTATTGTTAAGCAGATACGGATGATAATGACGACGATAAAAAGCGCAAACGTTCGCGGCTGAGTGTGTCGAGGTTACATTAATAATAATTGCGATGATCGTTCTAATTAAATTTCATTCCGGGCGCGTGGATATTCGGCCGCGGGAGTCTCTTGCGCTGTATCATTATATCTGTGGGAAATCGTTCAACAGAGATACGAAAAAAAAATACATAACGTGTATACATATAACCACACAGAGGGAAGTATCTGGCAATGAGTGCCACACCTAGTGCAGGAAACTTGGGTTTGTTCTACCTTTCCGACGATTTTTGTAAACCATATCTGTGTCATTATCCGCCACTCAGTGGAATGTTTCTTTGGAAAACCCTGAAATATTCGCCGGACTGGCAGAATACACCGAGGTGACTACACACCGATTGTGGTAATCACTACCAGAAATTGTCTCTGTGTATATAATAATAATAATAATAATAATAACATCAACAATGTAACGTGGTAATACCTACGAGTGTCCCCCATTCAGAAGCGTGGGAGAAAAAGATACGGTCTTTATGGTGTATGTATCTCTATATACATATATTCCATCTTTTCGTAGAGATGAAAAAAAATGTATATCTACACCTGTGACTCTACGGCTGTGTAGTAGCCACAGAGACAGAAACCTTTTGTAGCGAAACATTTCATATATAACGAGAGAATAATCGGGCGAGGGGCGGTGGTTTAGTTTGCCGTGGTATATGTACAGCGAATTTTTATGTATCTTCGCGTGTGTGTCCGTTTCACGTGTATATATACGACGTGGCGTCATATCGGCGTAAAGTTGCGCGCTCGACTCGTGTCGACTAACTGTAAAGCGCGCGAGTGAGCGAGCGAAAGAGACGGCCCGGCCGGAACAGCGCGACGAGGGATATTAAAGTGGGTACGCGATGTGCATGTGTACAGGTATATCGTGCGCGCGTGTGTGAGAGAGACGCGCGAACGTTCGTCCTCGCTCAGGTACCGCGCGGCTTTTAATACGCGCGCGCTTACACAGGTAGCCGGAGCGGTGTGTATATCATACACACCGCCTCGCGGCTTTTACATTTGGTGTGACATAGAAAAGAAACGACTCGCCGCGTCGACTCACGGCGGGTTGACGGCCTGATTAAGATTTGGCCTAGTAATCGACGCGATCGACGCGATCGACGCCGCAGCCGATACGCCAATTTTCCATTTCATTCCGCGATAACCTGCGATCACTCGTTTCTTTGTTGTGCAATCAAAATTAATAAGAAAACTGCGTTAGAATGTTTTTCCAAAATAACACGTTATTGTTATGTGAATTATTGTGTGCCACTATAGAAGTGTGATTGTTTGGAAAAAAGATGACAAATCGATTTAGTATTTGTTAATCAATTGCAGCGATCAATAATTCAGGAACGAAGCAATTAGTTTATTGAGCTATTTCGCCGGATTCCACGGTCGATGTATCAGACATTAATCTTCAAAGTAGCAGTGTTATTATTATTGTCATTATTATTGTTATCGGGAAAAAAAGGGGATCAATTCATAAAATATTTATGAGTCAATTACATTGATTGATAATTCAGGCATGAAGCAATTAATGCGCACCAAGTGCACCGCACACCTCTCTATTTGGTATTTTTCGGAATTAATTCGAGCAAAGCGCGTTGCAACGATAATTGCGTGTATTATTGAGTTGTTACACGATTGGGAAAAAAGAAGCATAAGGAATTTTCGAAAGTAGGGCGCAAAGAATTAAGTCATTCGCGATAGTCCCGGAGAGGCCCCGTGGGGGTATAGCGCGCGCGGGGCCACTGCCCGCAGGAAGTACTCGCGTCGTATCGCTCTGATATTCAATTCGCATTCGTGGAACACGGACAGAGGCGGCCGAGAGTGTCGTGACTATCCCAAGCGGAAATACCTCGAGGCGCACGCGAACCGACTGAAAGTTGGTCAGTCCTGCGTGAAACCTACGCGGGCGCGCGCGATGCTAAAATGAAGTACAGTTCCTTTCAGGAGATCCTGGTACGAGGATGAATAGAGACAAAGAGAGAGAAAGAATGAGAGATCGCCACGCGAGAAGTGGTGGGGTAAATCTGACTGGACCCGCGGGCGCGCACGCGCGATCTAATGTTTATTTATCGAGTTTACGGTTCATCCTCTTTCCGGCCCAGTTATCGCCCGGCCACCCGGCCCGCGCGCACTTCAACGTCACGACGATACAACGATAATCGAGCCTCCCGCGTCTGAGCCACCGCGCAAGAATTCATATCCTCTGTCTCTACTCGCGCGATACACACAACACCGGTAGTCACGTGACCCCCCCCCCCCCCCCCCGCCCCTCTCCTCACCTGCTCGATGAGATTCCCGATCGTTATCTCGATATGCAGTACAATTCAGTGAGCGCCCGTTCACCGTGTATATTCGTAGATCGAGATTACACGTATCAAGACACAAGCAGCTGACTTATAGAACGCAATACGAAATTCTTAGCTCGAAAAAAAGGCAGTCATCATTTTTTTTTTTTTTTCACGAAATTATGAATATGTAATCTTTGGTAATTAATAATTCATTGAACTCAATTGATGAGGCGCGGAGAGTCACGAGGCGAGCGTTGTTACTGCTTCGCATCGAGCGGAATTGCTGAGCGTGCGAAATCGCGTTGGCATGTACGCGAAATTAATAGTCGAGAGAATATGAAACGCGAGGGTCGTTACGGAGACCGAAGCTTCGAGTATTCGTTGCGGAATAAAAAATTATTTCGCGCTGATCTCGAACGGAGATCGTTAGCCGCGAGGCGGGAATCGCGCGTGACTTGGTTTTTTTTTATGTCATATATGAATACACCGAATGTTGCGGGTAAGATTTCTTCGTGTCATTCAAATAAACCAGGTTTTTTCGGAACATTCGATCGATATTCACTCGGTGGATTTTCAATTATAGACGGCATATCGATTTATCAGAATTTTATTCCCCCTATAAAGCGAACGACAAAAATATTGCAACAGCAAAAAAGCCTGATGTTGCGTTTTTGCAGCGTAAAAATTCCTAACAATTCAGAAAAATCTGGTATCGGTCTGGTATTGTTTGCCACAAATAACAGATAAAAAAAACTGTCAAATAATGTTTCACGGTTACAGCAACTAATCCGCGGCCTCAACTACATTTTAACGCCATCGCAGCAATGTTTGACGCCCAAAAACAATTAGTTATCACTCACAGTTGAAAACACGACGATTTCTCCCGCAGCGACTTTTCCCAACAATAATTCCTCGCGAAAACAATTCGCCGCATTCGTCGTAATTCACTGCGGTGAAGAAAAAAAAAATCAAGAAATCAAGAAATCCCACCTGACTTCTCCGTGGGTGGTTGACCGATGCGGCTGAACCACCTCAGAAATCTCCTCGCGGTTGTCGCGCTGGGCGGCCGACATCCGTCGAGTATGACGATCCCGCTGCCGTTGTTATTATTGTTGTTATTGTTGTTCTTGTTGTTGTGATTGATATTGTTGTGATGATGGTGCAGATTGTTGTGCTGATTGTTATGATGATTGTGATTGTTCATATGATGATTTATATTGTTCGCGGTATTTGGCGTTAGGTTCGTGGGACGATTGTGCAGCAACAGTCGACCGTCGCCAGCGACGGCCGAGGGGCTCGATGCAGGTACAACGTAGCCGCAGGCGGCGCGCTCGCTCGGCGTCTCGACGTTCCTGCTGTACGGCGACATCCAGGCGTTGCAAGTCGTCGACGCGTTCAGATTGATTTTCGCTGGCTCGGGCAGCCAGCTGTAATTCGTCGCCTGCACGGGCATCGTGCGCTGCTGCTGCTGTTGCTGCTGCTGATGCTGATGCGTCGCCTCCTGCTCGTCCGACGAGTCGAAGACGAAGCCGCAGAACAGAAAAGTCATTCGTGCGTGTTTCCCGTAGGCGCCGCAAACGCGTTCGCCGAATCGTCGCGATGTATCATCAATATCGCGATTATCGGGCGTCGTCAAAAATCGCCGAGGCCGCGTTACACCATATCACGCAACGGGAATCCCCTCGCACTCTGTTCACGTCACTGAATTTCCGGTGATCGCGAAATTTCTTTCGATATATATATATATATTTATCTTATTTGCAGATACAACGCGACCCGCGACGTCGTTCCCGATTCCAAGAAAATCCCAATATCCTTTGTGCCCGACCGACGTCACGATCTCCGTCGTCCTATTTCTCGCGACCGCAACGTACACAACGGTCGCCTGTTGTACCGCGAGACGCGCGCCAGTCGAATCCCCGTCAGCGTCTCCGTCGCCCGATGACGATCGACCGACTGACGACTCGGGAAATCGTCGGTGTACGCACAGCCGGACGATAAAGCTTTTTTTTCCGTGAGCGGAGAGCGTGCGAGATAATCGCTATAGCACGGAATCTTTCGGCGCAGACGGATCGGCAGATAACCAGTGACACTCACTTCGATAGACACACACACACAGAGCCGCACAAAGAGAGAGAGAGAGAGAGAAACGCGGAATCCTCTTCCCGTTGTTTACACCACACAGTCTTGCGTATTTTCCAATGACCAAGCTCGCCTCGTCTTTGCCTTCACTACAAGTTCCCGCTGCTGTATGCAGAGACCGGCTACACGTAAACACGTAACGTGTGTGTGTGTGTGCGCGAGTTTCATACAAGGCGCGACGAATCGACTCACTTCCCCTTGTGTATATAAAACACTGCGCTGTTGTGTGCTTCTTATCTGCAGCGAGAGCGAAGCAACAGTTTGCGCGTCTCGAGAGAGCAGCAACGGCAGCTATCGCTCGGCTCTTCGCGTCGTCCGCAGCGTTTGCGACGTCACGCGTTCTCAACGCGGGACCCCGTGGCTTACGTAACCTCGGTATAGCAACTATATACCGTACACGAGAATACGTGTACGTAAATGTATATACATGTATATGTATAACGCGCGAGAACAGCCCGACCGTCGTTTCCCTCGATCTCGATATATTATTTCGAGCCGGCGGTTTTCCACGGGCCGGGACGGGACGCCAGCGAGTCCGGCGGCTACTGCGGCCGTTAGCTACCCGGCCGCAGTAGGCCGAAATCTCTCCTCTCTCTCCTTCTCCCGCGCGCCGCGCGGACGGAACTTCTCGCTGGCTGCGGGCCACAGGCGGCGCGACACACTGGGCGCGCACTTCTCACTCGACTCGGCTCGGCCGTGTTGCGCGCCGCTTCGCGACCCACTCGACACGCTCGACCCGCGCCGCAGTCTCTCAGCCCCGCCGTCTTCGCGGGCCTCGCGCGAAGAGGCCCGAGGAGCCGTGCGAACCCGATTCCCGCGCGCCACGCGCGCGCAGCAACACAGAGAGCGGCGTCGTCTAACGCGGGGAGCGCTCGGCGTTCGACTAAACAAAAGTATTAGCGTCGTGGGTTGCGAGAGAACCTCGGGTGTTGCGAGGCTCGAGTGTTGCGTGACCTCGAGCCAGAATCCCCGATCGAATTTCCGCCTCTCCACCGCGCGCGAAGCGTAGCACAGAGAGTCGAGAGAGTCAGCTGCGCGCGCGAATATAAGTCCCCGTCCTGCGGTGACACGCGGCAACCTTGCGCGCCCGGCTTTGGCCCTGTCGTTCGCACTGACGACGACTCTTTTCCTCGTCAACGAGACGGCGAGCTGACGGGCAGCAGCGCGACCCGTGTATTTGCACAACGCCGCGCGGAGGAGTCGCGTATCTCCGCCACGTTGGCGGCTCGAGCGTGATAGTCCGTTCGGAACAAAGGAGAGACGTCAGACGGGAAGCAGCGCGCAAGGTGCGCGCGGCGCTCGACGGTTATACGCGAATTTCCTCGCTCGGATTCCAGAGCCGCAAGCAACCGGTGTATATTTTTCGCCGATCCTCGGCTGTCGCGATCTCGAAGGCCGGCCGGAACGTTTCCGCGACGATTTAACGAGAGTGAATACGTCAGTCCCTCGAATTTTATGAGTTTCGGTGAGTGTGATAATTTTTTTTTTCTCTTCTTTTTTCGTCCAAGTAGCCGAGACGTTCGACTCGTCGGTAAACAAGCGAAAGTGGGTGAGGCTGTTGGCCCAATCCACTTGTCTACTTAGCCGGCGGAGGCGCGATGACGTCTCGCGTCATTGGCTCGCGTTAAAAGTCCTCGGGGAGAGGGGGTGGGGGGCTATAAGCGGGGGCGCTTTCTTCTTTCTCGGCTGTTCGTTCGCGAAGGTCGATCGGGACATTCGGTCGCGGGCGAATTTATTATTTAACGCTGTCGAACGTGCGTCGCGCGGCGAATATTTTCGTGGTGACCGGTCGCCGTCGAGGCTCGAGACAAAAAAACAACACGTCGTAATAGACCGCCGCGGTTGTATATTTATTTAATGCGGTGTGTAGAGGTAAAGAGCGAGGTGACTGTCGCGCGGTGGTTGCATCGCGGACGTAGACGCGGCGCGCGCGAGAAACACCGGCAGGAAAACTCGCACACAATCTTATCTCTCCTGTCGTCCCGCGTGTGTGTACAACGAGCCACGCCAAAACCCGTTCGTTCCTTGTCTCGCGCTGCTGCTGCTGCTGCTGCTGCTGCCGCCGCCGCTGCTGGTGGTGCAGGCTGTGTGAGACTCTCTCGTGAAAAGACTCTTCACCTCGAGTAGGTAGGCAGAGGGAAGCGAGAAGCCACGATCGCGAGTCGCGAGCGAACGAGTGAGACACCGGTTAGTCGGTTCGTCCGTGCCTTGTGGCACCTTCGTGTGGGCTATACACACAGCCACAACGACAAATATATACACACACACCGGGGGGGCCTGGCAGCCGCTGCACCACGAGTTCTTCTGCTACGTTGGCCTCGCCGTCCTCGTCCTCCTCCCGACGAAACTTATGATTCTCACGTCCACACCTCCCGTCCCTTTAGCATCCGTATCTCTTGTCCAGGTGAATCACCCTTGGCATACGCGACAAAGATCATTCGGGATTCTCGATCCAGGGATTCTGAAACAAAAATGGGTTAAAACCCATTTTTGTTTCGACAAAAGTAACGCGGATCTCCTAGTTCTCGTCGACATTTACGATTCTTTCGCGAAATGTCTGGTGAACCATGTGTACACTTTTTTATCGGCGATTGTTCGTTTGCTTTTTATTTTGTATATATATGTATATATGTCTTCTTTTTTTCTTGCGGTCGAGTCCGTTCACTGAGAGGATAAACGGGAGTTATTCGACGAAACGACGGTGCGGACAAGCGACTCGACGGCTCGCTCGCTGTGCACTGGCGTCACCGAGCCACTATTGTCTCTCCGCCTCGGAGAGTTATGCACGCGTGTGGAAACAACAGTATAAAGACGTGCGGTTTGCGCTATGCGCGTATAGCAGCCGACCGACGACCGGGGCGGACGGCGAGTGTTGCTGCTGCCGCTGCTGCTGCACCAACCTCGAGCACGAGCGTCGACGCGAGACTACGGGCCAGCCGGTCGCGGCGAGCCAGGCTAGCGGCAGGCTCGGGTTTTGCTGCTTGCGCCGAGCATCGTACTACCACCTCACTCTCGCCCGAGCAACAGCCGCAACCAGCAACAGCAGCAGCACCACGTTTCCCAGTTCTCCTACGCTATGCTTACATGCCGGCCGGGGGATACTCCTTCCCTCTCTATCCTCCTGCGTGTCTGCTTCGCGGTAGGTGTGCTGCTGCTGCTGCTGCTGCTGTTACCTTCTCCGTCTCGGCTCTCGGCCGCTGCCTCGGACAATCTATCGCTCTATTTCTCCGTCCTTCTCTCGGTCCCTCGCGGGGTGCATCGCGTCGTCTCCGAACGGTCTGCATTGCGGATAACGTCCGCTCATTGTGCTTTGCTTGATTTGCAGATGCGGCCTAAGCTGCCTCGCTCACGCCGGTGGCTCTACATGCGGGGACGATGATTGAAAAATTGCAGTTGTGTTTGTCACGAGACGTAACCGGAGTTGTCATCATTCACTTATTTTTCGACCGACCATTTGGGTGTTTTAATTTCGAAAAAAATGATGTTGGTTATTTTTTAAAAGCACTTTGAACCTTGTTGGTAAAAAATATTGAAACATTTCATTTAAAAAAAGAGGATTTTGCCAAATTTATCACAAAATACCTCGAAATATAAAGAAATGCAGATCATAATGGGCTATTATTTTCTCTCATGACTTGTAACTTTCTGAGTCATCTATTATTGTTTTTAATGCTATTTAAAAATAAATCTGTTTTACACTTTTCTTTCGTTTTCTTTTAAATACCATCTTAACAATAAGATGAAACATTTGCAAGGAATAATAGATATTAAATTGTTTAGCGGGCATATAAAAATTAATTGCTTTGGAAAGTGACAGGATAGTTACGACCATAAAAATAACTGTCTCCGTAAAATCATATTTAACTCTTCATAAAATGTAGCAATTTCAGCTGCTGAAGGTTTCTGTTAACTTTATATATTTTCATTACATTCATTAAATTCTTGTAAATTAATTCATCAATGACAAAATCCTTTTGCTGGTAACCCAAATTATTCTAGTCTCACACTAAATTAGCATTCAAAGCCATTAACGCTCAACCGCTAAATAATCCCCCCTCACTTCGCCACCGCTCGCACAATCAATTCTCCACATTTTAATCGCCTCGTCAGCTAAGTGTCAACGACTTTGGACTAAAATTTCGCAAAAGCCACGACACCCGACCGCAGTCAACTCAGCAGATACAGCGGCGGCGCTCGTGGCCGTAATAGGTCGTTTGCACGTTTAATATTCCCCATGTGTAAGTCCCGTCTCTCCAGCAATGCCAAAACTCTCGACACAGCGACAGTCGCCGATCGTCATCCTCCGCGTATATCCCGCGTACTGCACAATAGGGTTACAGGTATAGCGTAATGCAATCGCAGCACGAACGCGGCACGCATGAAACCACGAATTGCTGATGATGCCTCGCGCCATACGTGAGCGCACGGTTCCCGTGAGTGAGTAGCGTGACAGCAAAATCGGCGGCACCTCGAGCGCGCCGATAGATTCACCGGACAAATGCGGTACATGTAGGTATATTACAGGGCGGGTACATGGTTACTGTACCTTGTACTATGGCGTGTTATACCCTAGTCCACCTTTTTCCTTTTCTTTTTTTCGTTATCAAAGCCCCAGTGTTTAGTGGGCGTCGCTCGGGCCTCACATGTGTTCGCCTACCTAGGGCGCACGTGTGTTACAATCTCGGTGTACAGATACCCAACGTACGTGTTGCGACACGTGTACATATACACACTAATTCCTATTCGTTTCGTGGCGCGCGAGCACTCGACCTTTCGCCTCGGCACGCTCGCTCGCTCCAATTCGCCGCCCCGAGAGCGGTCAAAGTTTATTCTCGATCTCGAGCTCGACCCTCGAACGCGCGCGCGCGCGCCACATGATGTAGATACACCCACACACGCTGTTAGACATATTTGGACATTTTTGCGCAAAAACTGGTAAATCTTATTTAATTTTCAATTGCGTGAAATTGACGTACTATTACAGTAAAATTAAAGGATTTTTTTTTTTTTACTTTGATGTTTAAATTTACATTAAAATCAATTAATTTTGGCGTTCAATTTTACATCGCACTTGTACATTAAATTTAGCACGCAAATTTATGTACGCAAAAACTTCCAGCGCTTGTACGTTAAATTTCAAGTGGATGTTTTCTTTACTGTCCACGGAATCCTCACGACCGTTGTTGACCGGGGCGACATGTGTCACGCACGGATGTTGTGGTCTCCGCGCATCCGGACCCTCGGAATCTCCGGCTATCTCGCTCTCGTGAATTTTTTTCGCTTTTCTTTTTCGTTCCTCATGACTCGTGATTGCTGTACATCAACCGTTTTGCCGCGGAGCACGCGGGATACCCGAGCAGAGTAGTGTACGTCGTGTCTAACGGGGCCGCGCTGCTTCTCCGCCGCTATAACGGAAGGTGGACCCGAGGATTATGTACTACAAGCGAATGAGGCTCTTGTGGCCGAGGCGACGCGACGATAAAGTCCGCATGTGAGAATCGTGTCCAGGAGTAACGCGGACCACTGCTTTCCGTGATTACGTTAATTTAATCCCGCTGTTATTATTATTACGCGGTGAATTATTATTATTCGTGCGGCCCGTTCGACGTCGGTAATTTATGAGAATTCGCGACGCGCACAGCTGCAGCCATTCTTTGATTACTGTACATTCAGATTGGCAGGAACACGAGAAATCTGAGACACGGAACGCGGTCTCGAATATTCCGCACTGCGGAAGAATAATCGCGCACCGGTGATGTCCGAAGTAATTGATTAATTAGTTATCGCATTTGCATCAGTGCCCCACTTCCCGAGTTCCTGTGCCGGTTTGGGCTTCAGGTGGCCGGACTTCTGGTCGGAAATGCAGCACCGGGCGCGTCTCGTTTAATTGCATTTTTATGCCAGTTTCGGTAAATCGTAAAAATTCGTAAACTTCATAAACAAATTTAATTCTGATTAACTGAAATATAATTCAACATTTCCGAACGAAAATTTCGTAAAAGAGACAAAAATACTTTTGGCCTTCGCCGTCGTTCTCGAGTCTCATAATTTCTCGCGAAAAACTCCGGTTTAAAATGTTTCCCTCGTGATAGAAAAAATAAACCTAAAAATGCACACTTCGTTTCGCTCTTCCTTCGCCCCGGAGGTTATTTAAAAAATCCGTCGTAAAAACGAGCCGCGTCCCAATCGAGCCTACCGCTCGTTCGCGTCGCCCGCCCGCTGATCCAGCGCTTATATGCCGGTGGAGCGATTGAATTTCGACCGAACGAGCTGGAAAGTACCTCGATCTTTGTTTCGCAACGGCGCAGCCAGCGAGCGCGCGCGCTTAAAACACACCCGCGCTCGGGCGGTTAACGGCTCGACGACCCGCGAGCGCGGTGGAAAAAATAGAAAGCGTTACGACGGTTCGGCGCGGATCGAGAGCTCGCGGGCGTGCGCGCTCGCCGCACGGTAGCGCGGCTCCTCCTCATTTTCCACTCTCTCGCCCTTCCCGACCGATTCTCATCCGCCCGCTCCCGGCAATTATCATCATATACGGCGACAACTCGGAACCATCGCGTCGCATACTCGCCCTAATATACACTCGACGCGTTGTTATATCCCAAGGCCGCACGCATTCCACTTCCGAATCGTCTCGTGACTCTCTCCCTCCGTCGATGTAGCGTAAACCACCAGCGGGCACCGTCGTCGCTATACAAACACGCGGCACGACACAATATACAAAAAACTTATCACGAAATTTCCACACAACGAATTTCCGTGCACGGAATCGAGCGCTGCGATTGTGGCCTTCGCGTGTTTTTCCACGCTCATTTAATTTAATAACACCGACGAAGAATAACAATAACAATAATCATAATAATAATAATAATCAGAATCAGATGAGCGGCTGACTTCCGTATACGGAAATTGGTCGTGCGAGGTTCGACCGAGCCGGGGGGAAGGGGGTGTAACGCTCGAGGTGATTCGCTCGAAGAAAAACGCAGCCGGGTATATCTGCGAATGAGATCCCATCGCGGATGTTAATCGAGTCGTTGATGAGGAAGGCGACGAGCGCGCAGCGAGTCCGACTTTAAAAAACGCTAAGCAGCGCGAGCGTTTTCTTGGGTTTGTCATTTAGCGCAAGGCAGATTTGTGGAAGCAGCGAGCGTCGCTGCTGCCTGCACGCGGGCGGCTACGGGTACACGCGACGCTGCACACGGCATGCGTGGCACGTAACGTAATCGCTTACCCGCCCGTGCGGGGCAGCCAGGCGTCCGAGTCCGCAGCGATTAGCAAGGTTACTAGGGCGTCCCGCACAATGCTGGCATTCAGCGTTCTGTACGGTGCGTATTATGTGCTGTGGAATCGACTAAATATGTGCAGCCGATATCTATGTATATTGTATGTATATGAGGCATTCCGCATGAAATTCGCCACCCAAAAAGAAAAATTCTCTAAATTTTTCTAAAAATCATGTTCAGTGGTATTATCAATACAGATGCACCAAATTACAAAATTAAAAAAATTGTTCGCCGGAATATGCTGTTTTTTTAGCCACATTTTTAAACGTTACTGCAGCAGTTTGTAATGTTTAGAAATTAAAAAATATATTAAAAAAAAAGTAATACGTAAAGTATTATTTTATGCCAATGAAAAGAGTGGTCCATATTCCCCGATGTCGAACCACATGTAACCAATATCTGTTGTACATTTTATATACACACGTTGGTTATATGTACAACCAATATCTGTGCGTATACTATATTTTATGTGAATTTCATGTGTAGCTATTCGAGTGACCTGCACGCCCGGCGACTGCCGACCAGCCACGATGGTTTGCTCATCGTCTCGACGTCGTTGTCGTGGTCTTCGTCGGCTCCGCGCTTATCCCTATCCTATTTACGCGAACGCCCAACGACGGACGAAAGAGAACAGTGCACCCGAGTGTCTTGGCGAGTCGCACGCGTCCGACCAGCAACGCGGATGGCGTCGGGAATACACTAGACGGCGCGGCTTACCGTCGCCTCTCGCCTAATAACATCGCTATCGGAGTCCGCGCACGCTGACCACGTCGGTTTAGAAATAATTAGCTGGATAGAATCTTAAATGTAGTATCCTGAATATATTAGAAAAATCGGTAATGTATTCTTTGATTATTTATGAAAAACATAGAAGTCTGTTCTTTATTGATCATCCTTCTTTTAAATAGTTCATGAGTAATGGAAAGCATTGTCTTCCTTGTATTGGAGCTGTGATTGGTTGCCAGGAATGTCTGTGATAAACAAATTCAGTTTGGCGTCAAACTTGACATAAGAGGACAGACGCGACAGCGCTCGTAACCTTTTTAAAGCTTTATAAGAGTGCAGCAGTGCAAAATTAATAAGCCTATTACAGGAGATATTTTGAAAAAAAAAAAAAAAAAAAAAAAAAAAATTCTGAGTTCGATTTTCGCGATTTTCGGTCCGGAGCCGAATCTACGATTTCTGACAGAAAAAAATCGCCAAAAAATATTTTTTTCTCCCGACTCCGCTAAAATAACCCCATTTCGTGTCCGCAACGCGGGCGGAAAATCCCTCATTTTTGACGCGTGACTTACGCATGCGCAGTCCGCTTTCATTACCTCCCTAGGGAGGTAATCAGCTCATTCCTGCCCGCGCGGGAGTAATGGGAACCGAACTACGCATGCGTGTCGTCACTTGTCAAAAATGAGGTTATTTTCCGTCCGCGTTGCACACACGAAATGTGGTTATTTTTTAGCGAAATCGGGAGAAAAGTATAGTACGTTACATGGGAGGAGTGCAACTTTTCACCTCGTGTGAATTTCTGCCCTCGCTTCGCTCGGGCATCAAACTTCACACTCGGTGAAAAGTTGCACTTTCCTCCCTTGTAACGTAATGTACTATTTCAAAATCAATTAAAAAAGGTTAATAACCAGTGTTTTTAGGGGTAGAATATACGACTTGAGAACGATGGTATAGGTTACAAGTCGATATTTTGAAATGAAAAAAAATTGGGGTCGTTTTTGGCGATTTTCGGTTCGGAGCCGAATCTACGATTTCTGACAGAAAAAAAATCGCCAAAAAATATTTTTTTCAAAATCAATTAAAAAAGGTCGATAAACAGTGTTTTTAGGGGTAGAATATACGACTTGAGAGTAATGGTACAGTTTACAAGTCGATATTTTGAAAAGAAAAAAAAATTGGGGTCGTTTTTGGCGATTGTCGGTTCGGAGCCGAACCTACGATTTCTGACAGAAAAAAATCGCCAAAAAATATTTTTTTCAAAAGCAATTAAAAAAGGTCGATAAACAGTGTTTTTAGGGGTAGAATATACGACTTGAAAACGATGGTATAGGTTACAAGTCGATATTTTGAAATGAAAAAAAAATTGGGGTCGTTTGTGGCGATTTTCGGTTCGGAGCCGAACCTACGATTTCTGACAGAAAAAAATCGCCAAAAAATATTTTTTTCAAAATCAATTAAAAAAGGTCGATAAACAGTGTTTTTAGGGGTAGAATATACGACTTGAAAACGATGGTATAGGTTACAAGTCGATATTTTGAAATGAAAAAAATTGGGGTCGTTTTTGGCGATTTTCGGTTCGGAGCCGAATCTACGATTTCTGACAGAAAAAAAATCGCCAAAAAATATTTTTTTCAAAATCAATTAAAAAAGGTCGATAAACAGTGTTTTTAGGGGTGAATATACGACTTGAGAGTAATGGTACAGTTTACAAGTCGATATTTTGAAAAGAAAAAAAAAATTGGGTTCGATTTTGGCGATTTTCGGTCCGGAGACGAATCTACGATTTCTGACAGAAAAAAAATCGCCAAAAAATATTTTTTTCAAAATCAATTAAAAAAGGTCGATAAACAGTGTTTTTAGGGGTAGAATATACGACTTGAGAGTAATGGTACAGTTTACAAGTCGATATTTTGAAAAGAAAAAAAAATTGGGGTCGTTTTTGGCGATTTTCGGTTCGGAGCCGAACCTACGATTTCTGACAGAAAAAAATCGCCAAAAAATATTTTTTCAAAATCAATTAAAAAAGGTCAATAACCAGTGTTTTTAGGGGTAGAATATACGACTTGAAAACGATGGTATAGGTTACAAGTCGATATTTTGAAATGAAAAAAAATTGGGGTCGTTTTTGGCGATTTTCGGTTCGGAGCCGAATCTACGATTTCTGACAGAAAAAAATCGCCAAAAAATATTTTTTTCAAAATCAATTAAAAAAGGTCGATAAACAGTGTTTTTAGGGGTGAATATACGACTTGAGAGTAATGGTACAGTTTACAAGTCGATATTTTGAAAAGAAAAAAAAAATTGGGTTCGATTTTGGCGATTTTCGGTCCGGAGACGAATCTACGATTTCTGACAGAAAAAAAATCGCCAGAAAAATATTTTTTTCAAAATCAATTAAAATAGGTTAATAACCAGTGTTTTTAGGGGTAAAATATACGACTTGAGAATAATGGTACAGGTTACAAGTCGATATTTTGAAAAGGAAAAAAAAATTCTGAGGTCGATTTTGGCGAAAAGTTGTTCAGGCACGCGCGCCAGCGCAAGTGATTATCCTAGTTTATTGAAAAGTTTAAGTGGTTTCATTATCTACTTTTTTAATGTGATGTGTTCTTTCGTTCTTTTCAGAAACTGTATATGGTCTCCCTCGGACTCGATGTTTCTCGCATACAGGGCAACCAACAGTCGTTCCCCTCTCTTATAACAGACCCAAATATCCTCAACGTACCAAGACCATTCGTCGTTCAAAATATCGCCAGTGTTTAAAATTGTTTTGTCGCCGCGTAGCGCCGTCAAAACCCCGTCAATAGTCGACTAACGAAAAGCCTTAACGATCTCCTCGGGCCCAGCTTTACGACCCGTTTGTATATATTTCCGTCATTAACCCTTTCACTTCTGCGCGCGGCGAACGTGAAAATACAAATACCGTCCGGCAAAGTGGCTAACCCTCTCCGGCGCGGTCGCTATTGGTAAACCTCGAGGAAAGCACGAAAGGGGGATCGCGGAGCGAGCGAGATTGTATCAGTGCCGCGACGAGGGCGTTCAATCTCGGTGCTGCAGCGGTGGAAGCAGGTCGCCCGGATCGTTTGCCAGCGGAGGATAGCGAACAGTGTAGGTCAACGCTGTACACGTATATCTGCTCGTGTATACAGATATTTATATGTACATATAAATACGTACACACTTACCTATAACACACCCTTGCACCTGCACCTATATATATGCGTATTATAAAACACATACTATACGAATGACACGACATCACCATTGCGGAACCTTCGAGCCTCTTGGGAAACATCGATTGTCATCGAGATGCACACTTGACCCAGACAAAACCCACGTGCATCGCTCGCGCTCTCCTCGGCTCAGTGGCCCTGCCTGCAGACTCGCGGGGAACACACGCACTACAGATATATATATGTATATGTATATATACTTTTATATATATATATATATATATATATATATATATATATATATATATATGTATCGCCGTAGAGCGCAGATAAAAAAGCAATGGCAAGACACACGTACGTGGACGCGACTCGAGGCTCGTCGAGGGCACATACGCCGGGCACTCTGCCAGAGCCCGAACTGTATATAAGGTATAAGGACGAGGAGAGTGGGAAACGCGCGAGCAGACAGGATTCGCGAAAGCGAGAAAGCAAGAAGAAAGAGAGAGAAAAAGAGAGAAAGAGAGAGAGGGGGAGAGAGAGGCGCTGAGCGCGCACGGCTTCTCCTCTGCCCGATACTTATATACTCCATACCTTCTCATGCGCCTCTAGGAGTTTCGCAGTACACAGAGAAGTTGGCAGACTTTCAAGAATTGACCAGGGCCCCCAACTCTCCGCCCCTCCTTCTCTCTCTCTCTCTCTCTCTCTCTCTCTCTCTCTCTCTCTCTCTCTCTCTCTGTCGCGCAGAGCGAGAGAGAAATACCGCTGCGGTAATCTCCATCTATCTTCTGTGCCTTGTAAACGTTTGGACGTTTCCACCAATGCCCGTTTATTTTTACGTTCCCTTGTTCCTGCGTCTACGCGCGGCTCGCGCTCTCTACGTGTCTGTGTAACCTCAACGCTCGTTCGCTCGCTTTGAGCGCTCGCGTATTTGTGCAAAATCGAAATAAAAAAATAAAAAAACTTTTCCCTCCGCATCGCCGTACTGCAGATCTGGGTTACAATTTGCGATGAGCTACGTGTATTTGCAAACACCGACGCCGCGTGTATCTTCAGCCATTTCTTTTTTCACGGCCGAGAGCGCGAAATTCCGATGTTTATTTGATCGAAGATCAAAGTTTTCGACCCGAGATGTTTTTTTAACGTCACCATTTTTTTATGGTTAGTTGCGTGGAAATCGGTGGTCTTTGACTGACGTTGGGAGAGCAGCCATATTTTTGTTCTGTGTACATTCGCTGTGTCAGCTGAGAAAACGATAATTCGAAAACTCTTAAATTGAAGAAAAAAAAAAAAAAAAAAAAAAAAAAATTGTGACATCAAAAATGTGTCGTTTAAAAATAAAATATTAATGTATAAAATTGTGGATGTGACGACTCACCTTCCTGATTGGGGTTGTTTGGATTGGCGTTGGGATGCGAAGTGAGCGAGGACGGTGTCTCGTCCTCCGCGACGCCCATCGTCGTTGTTCCTGTTTGCCGGTGATGCGTTTCCACCTCCGTAGCCTCTTCGCACCTGCGCGGTCACGGGAAACATATATGCATTAGCGTTGCGTATTAACGTCGGTGTCCGCGTGCGCTACGCGCGCGCCCGTTGGCGAGCAGCAGGTGCGCGCGGGGGTCGTCGACGGGCGAGCGGAGCCGTCCGTGTGGGACCCGCGAGCGGTGGAAATCCCGAGGAACACGCACGGGGCGCTAATTCGCTTTCCGCGCGAGAGACAAAGAAGAATCGGTCGTTAAAACGCGTTGCTGCGCGATTTATAATTCCCCGGCGTTCGGTTCCTGGCAAAACGTGTCCGTCGACGAGATCAGCGACCGCGGCGCGTCGGACCGCCAACGCGGAATACCTGATGTAACAAGGGGAGGGTGAGAGCGGGGCGCCACCGAGTCCGCCGGATCTACGGGAATTCCATCGACATACGCGACATTTGCATCTCTCGCCGGTAGCGCGCGTTACCGTGAGGACGTTGATCCGCACGCGCGACGCTCGTACTGCTGCACACGCTATAGTTATACGTCTGCTGACTATCGGCCGCTTAAACTTGCATGGATACACGTATATAATGACTGTGTACGTGTGTATGTGTGTGTGTGTGTGTGTATGTACGCGGGCAGCAAGTTGTCGCCATGCGTCGAGGGAGCTGATCGTTCAGCTGATCCACGGTGAGTCACGTTAGATCGCCTTTTTTTCGCTATGACGAGGGCTGTGGGCGACGAGAAAGGGAAACAGGTGACACGCATTTGCCTACCCCGAGTCTTGCGCCCCGGAAGGGTCGCAAAATTCCAATCATTGACCTATTGAACGTAAAAACGAAAAAAAAGAACAACAAAAAATTACACAGCTTAATTAAAAAAAATCCACTATTATTGCGAGAAATTGAACAGACCGAAATTTTAACCCAAGTTTGTAATTAAAAGAAGCGATGCCACCAACGTATTCGGTTCGCAGAATCAGGTTTGGTCCGCAGCCATTGTCGGAATGAGAGGAAAATAATTTACGACATCCCGTGACGCAAAAACAAATGTGGTCTCTGCCGTATCAATCGCCGGTACGCGGTCAACGACGGGGACCGAGTCGCGCTTTATTGGCAATCGCGATGTGTTTGGTGCGCGGGTATGTAAACAACATCTGCGTCGCCGCATCGTCGTGCCTGTCGGTCGATGTCCGTTTTGTTTTGTTCCTCCTTTTTTTCGGGTTCGACGGGTGACGTCACGGTCTTGGGTTTTTTTTTCGACAGGGGCGCTTTAATCATCAACGTCGATTTCGCGTGTGTTTTATTCGTCGCAAACCGTCGTTCGTGCAGTTTCCTCGCTGTCACCTGACGTTACTCGCTGCTCTATTCTTTATCGTCAACTCGCGATGCACCGAGCTGTGTATTTCTGGCTCGCTCGATAGAACCGCACGTAATATACACCCAACACCGCGAGACTCGCGAGGGGGGCCGCGCGTTCTTTCGGCGATTCACGCTGGACCGTGTCGGCTCGGCCAGTCTCGCGTATCTCTTTCTTTCTCTATCTCTCCCACTCGTTCTCTCTCTCTCTCTCTCTCTCTCTCTCTCTCTCTCTCTCTCTCTCTCTCTCTCTCTCTCTCTCTCTCTCTCTCTCTCTCTCTCTCGGTCTCCCTTTCTCTCTATTCGCGCACGTATGCGAACGTCCTTATAACGGGTTTTGGAATGAAAAGAACAACACAAAAAAGCTGTCGACGGCCCCATCGAGAGAGCCTTTATACTCACATCTTAAAACATGGAGAAGGCGCGAAACTGCATCCGAGTGCCGTTGCTTCCCGAGAGGACGAGAACCGTGCGCGAGATCCGCTCCTCGCCGAGTGAAAAACACCGAAAAAGCCCCCGCGAGTCCCGCGGTCGCAGGCAGGCACGCACACTCACTCGCCCGACGGAGACGGAATTCACGCGGACGCGAGATTATCGCACCGAACGAGAAAGCCGCGCACGACTGCGCCGAGAGGATATCGCGGTTGACCCGTTTGCCAGGGATCCAACAAAAAAAAATCCAGGCGACCCCAAACTGCGCACGGGACGCGAGAGATCGAAAGTATGTTTAAAAAAGAAAAGAAAAAAAAAATTATAAAGACGTTTCTATCGAACTGCACACACACGTCCGGCGCTCTCCGGGTGTCAGGGTGAGGGATTCGTGGCTCAGGAGCTTCGCCCCCTCGTCCTCGACCCGTTCTTCACCTCGTCACACTGCGATTATTGCACCCTCAGAGACGCGAGACACTCCGACTATCGCGCGTTCCCCAGGTCCGCGGGATTCCCGTGTCGTGAATTTCGCTCCCGATTATCCGAGGATATTGATAATCCAGCCTCCTCGCGGATGTAAATTCGTCGAACTCGAGGGTATTGACAAATACGGAGGCGTCTCGCGAGACACCATCGGACAACATTCCCGATCGCGCACGCAGCGCCACTGCTACTGGCCTCGGGCTTCTCGCGAAATTCGCCGGGCACCGAGCCACCGTCTCGACCAATCGGGAGGCGCGGCCGTCTGGCACACCAGACGCCAGCGAATGGGGCGCCGCGTATGCGCTGCTCGAGCTGCACACCCGTCTGTCGCTTGTCTCGTGGATCCAGACGACAGCAGCAGCAGCAGTACGCACGCTGGGCTCTCGCAGCGAGTCCGGCACGATACCTTCGCTCCGGTCTTCGCTTCGATAGCCCCCTTTGTCGTATTCAGTCTTCCTTTATCGTCATCTCGTTTCGTCTCCCCCACCGTCACCGCAACACACAAATGGATAACGCACAGGTCAACCGTTATTTTCGGGAAATAATAAACACTCTCGCGACGTCCGGATTCGATGGTACGTGCGAAACGCGCCTCTCGCTCCTTTGTTTTGACAGATATAACAGCGCTGTTAGGTGTTTCGTTGCCCCTATCTCTCTCTCTCTCTCTCGCTACTTGTTTTCCACTCGCTTATCGTACGTGTTCGCATCGATAGATTATGCCTCCAGATGCTTCAGCGACATCTCGTACTGCTCGGTTCTCTCGCGAACCACCGACGACGGTGTACCGGTCCGGAAATTGTTCATCGGCAATCTCGCCGAACGCGTGAGTAATTTCGTGTATATTATTGGAATTGGACGCGTTCCAAGTTTACCGCGAGACTTCGCCCGGATGACCCCAAACAATCGAACGCGGCTCACCGTGTTTTTCTTGCAGACGACCAACAAGGATCTGGAGAAACTGTTTTCCACCTATGGAAAAGTCGAGAGTTGCTATCTCAAGAGAAACAACGGCAAAAGCAACTTTGCCTTTGTTACCTTTGCCAATTCCGACGATGCGCTCGAGTAGGTTTTTTTTGGGAACTATAAATCGGTCATGGACTGTTTTGCAACAAGGCAAAGACTGTTTTGGTTCGAGGCAAGTGGAACCGGAAATTTGGGGAGATTCATTTTCTGCTTTTGCAGGGCTCGCGAAGCTGCTTGCAGAATGGCGATACAACTACACTGCCGTGTCTTGAGAGTTTCCCCGGCAGACTCTTGGCACCAACCTGATAGCATAGAGAATCAAAGGAAATACTGTGCCGTCAAAGACAGCAGTGGAGACAGAGCAGAGGAGAAGCCCCAGGAAGAAGGCTCTAACGACGACGCCCCGATTCATATGCTAAACGACGACTGTCTCATGGAAGTATTCTTGTGTTTGCCAATCGCGGACAGAATACGAATGGAGAGAGGTATTTTCACAGCAGCTGGCAACTCTTATTGCATTGAACAGACATTTACCCAACTATTTATGTAAATTTCTTAGTCAAAGAAACCTGTGGTATTTGTGATCATGATAGATGATTCAATCACTTTTTTATTAATCAAAAATTCATTTGTCATTGTGACAATTATACAAATAATCATAGAATATTAAGAAAAGAAAACAATAGAATTTACATTAAATAATATGTGCTTGAGTCTTGGTCAATTTTTGATATAACCACTACTTTCTCTTGACAAAAAGCATACAAATTACGGAACAATTATGGTTTATTGCTAATTTATTCACTAGAGTCAGTAATTATTAATGACTGATGCGTTTTGCAGTGTGTAAACGATGGCAAGCGGTGAGCCAAGAATCCTGGAGGGCAGTGAAACGATTAGATCTGGCTACAGTGAGTTGGGGTCTCAGTTCCAAGATCCGACAACAGTCGGTGGACACCGCGGCACTCCGTAAAGTACTGTTGAGATGCGGCGGTTTTCTAAATCACATAGACTTCTCCCATCCCCATCTCCTAGGCTCCAGCGCGCTCACAATAGTCGGTAAATTCTGTCCGAACCTACGAGTGGTCGATATATCAAATATAAACCTTTCGCAATCGGGCTTGACATCGCTGATGGAAAATTGCCAAAACATCACGAGATTCTCGATGAAATCATTGACGGGACCTTGCGAGAAGGACTTGTCGCTACTGTTTGCTGTAAACAAAAAGCTCAAATATCTGAAGATCAGCGAGGGATATCACATCAGCGGCAAATGCCTGGCGCACCTGCCGTGCGAGACGATCGAGGAGATCGATCTGCGTAACGGCGTCGTCATTTTATCTTGTCACATCGATGCGGTAAGAATTCGCGCTCCGCTGAGCTCAATTAATTTCTTTATCTCGATTTTTCACTCCGTACACCTGACGAAAAACATTACGTTTGAATTCAGGCTATCCAAAAATGTCAAATGTTGCGCACGCTTTCCCTGAGCTCTTGCGTGTGCCTTGGCGACAGCACGCTGCACGCCATCGCCACCAGGCAGACACTCACTACGCTCAGACTTCTGGATGACTTTCCCACAGTATCAGCGTCCGCGATGCAACAAGTCGCTCTGCTCGTTAATCTAGAAAGTCTGACCGTCAGGAAAAACTACTTGGTTACGGATACTTTCTTGCAGCGCGTAGCTGCCGGCTGCAAACGTCTTACGCACCTGGATATTTACGGTGAGAGATGCGACAATTTTCGTTGTTCGCACAGTTTCAAAGGTCGAAAAACTATGCATTTTTCCAATTAAGATGCAATTCGCGAATGAGAAATACGTTTTTTAAAGTGATTTTAAGAAATATTTTGTAAATCATATTAAATTAGTGGTCTTTATTAATATTCACATTTTACAATTATTGCTATGAATACTTTCGCAACGATTACTAACTGTGCAATGAATAAAGGTTCGGACAGATTTTTCGTGATTGTAATGAATTATAATTGATGAATTGTGTTACAGGTTGCACGTCGATAACGAACGAAGGCATGGCAAGCGTCGCGACATTACCGAATCTTCAACATTTGGTGATTAGTTACATAATGAGTGTTACGGACGAGGCACTTGCCGGCATGCACAACTTGAGGACGTTGGAGTGTCGTCGCTGCGCTGAGCTCAACGACCCGGGAATCTCAACGCTTATTGAAATGGCACCGAATCTCGAGCTCCTCGATCTGTCCGGATGTTTGATTACAAACAGCACACTCGAAGTCGCGCTGAGAGCCACGAAGCGCCGTAGCAATAACACAATTCTCAAGATAATCGTCGGTGACACGCTGACCAATCTAGCTGAAATCACCGATGTATCGCCGTTACTTCAGATCGTAAACGTATGTTTGGATCACGAAACGTGCGTGCGATGTATTCGATACGAAGAAGTCTTCGATAATTCTTAGTCGAGTTACGACCAATCGGAGACGGACGAAACCTGCCCATTTTCATTGTTTCTCTCTATTATCTCTAGTATAGTTTTGTCGTCTTTTGTGTTCGTAAAATATTTCGAACCCGCACTGTGATATAGTCTTTCTTACTGTCAACAATACTGTAAGCCGCGGTATAGCAAGACACCTTTTTTCCTAATTATTTTTCGAGTACAGAATCAAAGAAACAGATTTTCCGGTTTCGTAATTTTTATACGCCCGTACTAAAAATTTCGTGAATGATCAGTGTAAGTTGGAATATTTATATATTTAAGAGAGTTCCAAGTGCCCGTACATTGTATGTATTTCGTGGGTAAAGTATTAAAAGGAAACGAAAAATCAGTAAGTAGAGCGCGATGGCTCGACCAGTTTTTTTTATATGCGTTCTGTGTACTAATGTGTGTGTAGTCATATTTGAATAAAAAGAAACCAATTCTACAGCTGAAAAGAGCCCAATCGGCGTTTGTGATTATGAAGAAGACGATCCTTGCGACGGTTCACAATAAGTTCGCTTACCAAGGTTTCGTAGGGTCCGACCATCACGCGCGGCTTCGAATCAAAACGACTAAAACCGCCCTAACATTATTTTCTTCGAGATACCGACTTTTGGCCAATACCGTCATTCTCAAGTCGCGTATTGTTTCCCGGACAACGGGGTTTAACCCTTTTTAGTTTATTCAGGGTTTACTTGGTTTCTAATGTCGCATAAAAGAAATGATTCAAAGCATGAATTTGTCTCGAGCCTCGGCGATTGATCACGGCCGTTAAGAACGGCAGATCAGATCCGAATAAAGCGGCGACAGTGGATTTTTTAAGGATAGCATTTTATTCATATAGTGTCATACGTACGATATTTCGGTACAGCTGCTATAATAGTGACACACACTTTTTGCACAATTTTAATTAGTACACACTTAAAAAAAAGCGAGTTTCGAAGCCAAGTAGATCTTCTTCTTCTTCTTATTTAGGGCTGGCTCCGGTAACCGCGCTATTGCGGATATAACCATGCGGCCATGTAAATGCCAAGTAGATGAGTACCGATTATCCCGAACTACCGGTAATCGTGCATTTTTGCGCACGCATCGGACAAAAATCTGTATTGCGCGCGCAACACGCTGCTTCAGGGATTTCCCGAAATTTATCGGACACCGAGCTACCGACTCGACCAATCAGTACAACCGGACGCTCAGGACGTAAGCCAGTGGGGGGAGCACAACAAGCATACGTGCTACGTTCGGCCTATCAAGCAAGTTCACAATCCGAGAGGTTGGTACTACTACATCCTCTATTATAAAAGGGGTCCGGCTGTATTGGAAAAGAAGACAAAGAAGTTGACGGTTCGCACTTGTATCTTCGGTTTAAGCTTTGTCTCCGGCACGAAAGTTCGCACCGATCTTCCCGTTATGGACATCTCGGACCGTTTCGCAAAGCTCGCAATGTCTCCCGCAGCACCACAGACGGATGATGAATCACCGGTCGTCCGTTTCATGCGGCGATCCATGGAATCTCTAATAGCATCTAGTCCCCCTGGACGTCCAAGTATGTGAAACGCAATTTACTGCATATATTTGCTTAGACATCTCAGTGCTACCGAAGTTTCTCGCCTCCCGCTGCTGCCCTTTTCCACTCACTAATTGTATCATCGCATCGACAGGTAATATTAATGACACTCTCATTATTACTCTCATTATTAGATCCTATACCCAATATGGTCTTGGAAAATCTGAAGAAACCTGATTTCGCGCAAGCGCTGACTGCTTTTTCTACAACCACCCAAGAGTGGTTGCCGGCCGGAAATTGTTCATCGGCGGTATCGCCGCATGCGTGAGTAGTTTCGTATTATCATCAATAGCCAAATTGTTTGAAATTTCTAAGACTTTCGGTTGACCGTAAATAATCGTCAATAGCCAAATTGTTTGAAATTTCTAAGACTTTCGGTTGACCGTAAATAATCGTCAATAGCCAAATTGTTTGAAATTTCTAAGACTTTCGGTTGACCATAAATAACGCATTCGCGTATTTTTTTGCAGACCACTGAGAATGATTTGGTGAAATTCTTCTCTGTCTTCGGCACAGTCGAGAGTTGCCATCTGAAGAACGACAGTGGGAAGCCGCATGCATTTGTCACCTTTGCTACTGTTTTTGGTGCATATTTGTATGTTTTTTCCAAATTAATTTTTTCTTACAATCAATCACTGTACAGTGATTGACAAGAGGTATTTATAAAATTGTGTTCTGTGTTTACAGCGTGAGAGTTGCTCCGCCAGGACGAATGTACTTACATGGCAGAAACTTGAAAGTTTCCATGGCGCACAGCAAGCACCAGCCTGATCAAACTGTGGTTCCAATAGATCTTGAAAGATTTCCTTTTTTTGGATGGTAATCTGGTCCATTGAGATCCATTAAAAAGCGGTAACCTGGTACACTGAAATTCAGACAAAGGCTGTCCAACTGACCAATCTTTATATTTGTAACAGTATTTTATTGATATACCATATAGACGATATTTTAATACAGCTGTAATAATTGTAATATGCACAACAATTCAAGTGCATAAATTTTCAATATAAATGAAAATGAACATACAAGGCTATTTGAAGTCCCTGTGGTCATTGATATATATAACAAAAGTAATTTGTATGTTCTTTTCTCACGGTTCGAACAGATATTCAAATAATCCGTTAGCACTGTTGTAATAAACCTCTCAGCACTTGCTGCTCTGAGTATCGAGCCGACAATTAGCCTTGAGCTTGCGACAAAAAAATACAAATAATCAGTTCTTGGGCGTTTCACGCTTAGGCACGTCAGTGAGTTTCACCTCAACATCTGTGTCTCTTAAACATCACATTGCACTTGTAGTACATTCCGATAATTTTAAAGCCAAGTCGGAAGAGGCTAATCCTAACTACAGTTGCAGGTTAATACGATAGAAAGACTCCACTTTTGTTTAATTAGGCGCGCTATCGACCGGTAGCAATGAAAATAATAGATATAACTCTGCTTCGAGCGACAATATCAATTACAATACTTCCCATGCTCAAAAGTAGGGACCCAGTGTACTTATGTGGAATAAAAGTAATCTTCATCGATCACATTGATTTTCATCATTGCTATTAAAGTACAGTGGTCTTTTTGTCGGCTGCGTAAAGCGTTTATCGCTCCTGCCAATGACAATAATACGGAGGTATTTAATAAATTCTTGTACGAGCCACCATTGAAAAAAAGATCCAATTTACGTTACGATGTTTCCTTTTTTATTCAGGACTTGTTAACACATTTTATAGGGAAACAGAAAACGTAAAGCTGACACCTGCACTTAACGATTTAATTAACATTTACTTTTTATATATATTTGCTATGAATTGTTTGTTTCAAGACTCGGGAGAAAGAAAATATAATGGATGGCATAGAAAGCGCAAACGATACTTTATTGTTCCGAAAAAATATATAAAACTTAAAGAATAATATCGTACTAGTGAAGACCCGGACGGACCCCGCCTTTTGGGCATGAGAAGGATCTATTTGTCTATCTACCGGAGACGGTCGACAAATCTCTATTATACTTGAGAGCCGTAGCATCGAATGTCTGCGTATATCATTATCGACTACGCCGAGATACTAAAAATCTTACGGAGTGAAGAGCTCCCATTCCACCGTCTCTCGTGTCCCTGCGATTAAACTCCATTGACGAATAGAATAGATCGAGACGTTTGTCGATCTTCCTTTTTTAACTGGACTTTGTTATCTTGCAGCTGAGCTCGCGTTCTCAAAATCACAGGGAACTCTATAAGATCTTGTCACCCCAAAAACTTTAATCGAGTAAGAAACGATGAAAAAGGATCTCCGAATTCTCTTAATTATATCTTGCGTTTCAATATACTTATGAATGCTATCGAATAACAAACTTTTATGCTCTTTTTTTCTCGTCATATACTTTGTTTGCTTCGAACAAGGAACTAGTATGAAACATGAGATACATGTACAATGGGCTAATACAAGAATGAATATTTATTCGGCGGTGTGCTAAGTGTTGGCCGCCGCGATGCATTGTGAACTAGTGCGCGAAGTGCATGGAATAGTTTACACATAGTATATTTACATCGCGCACTTATCGGGGGATTAACTCTGGTAAACAAAGGTGTGTAATATATCTATTAGCGTCTGAAATAAATGTAAATGTAGCGGGGATAGTACCGTAGGATGGCTGAACGGTTGAAAGAAAACTAGCTCTGTCAGGTACAAATCCCACATGAATAACATGTCTATAGTCAATGAGTTTCAAATTATGCCTATTGAAATCTTATGCCCATGTTTTTTTTTTCGTATCCTATTCTTATCACAGGAAACATACATCATGCTCGCGATTTTTGTTCTTTCGTTATCGTCGTGTTTTTCTTCATTCTTTAACGAGTACTAAACCTATACTATAACTTTTTTCATCTTACATACTTTTAAAAGGAAAATAAAGGAACCGAATGTAAATGGTAATGTTTGTCAAATAAATCGGATCGCCAGTGGCGTATGGCGCGCGCGCGCAAACCGTGCGTACGATATGCTCGCGACAAATTTCGTCGTCCACACGGTTCATTGATCTCCATTGAACACACTTTAGTTACTCGTAATACTTGTCGCGTTTAGCGATTTCTTTTTTGTTTTTTTTTGTAATCGATACGGTTCACATACCAGTATAACATTTAATTTCACGACCGGGTTTGATAACGAACTCAAAGCGAAAATCTCGCCACTGTCGAAGAATCGATTGAAAATCAAGAAAAAATAAGGAGTAACCAAATGTGACTTAGGAGTTCTTAACGCGTATGTACGTGGTCAAGTATGTAAGAGTAACATTTATTCAGGACTGTACGTTCTCCAGACGGGTCGGGGTAGTGGGTTGCAGATCCATCGTTCGGCACACCCATCCGGCGATGTCGACGGTTTCCGTCTCGGCTTTCTTGATCCATTCGTGATTCTACGATAAGAGGTAAATACGTTGATTTATTAAAGAAACAATTTATTATTTTTATTTAAGACGCCTAGTTTTTGTTACTGCGAAATAAATATAAAGGTAATAAAATCTAGTTACCATAACTTTGTTTTGTGTTCGCCAAATAGCAGAAATTAAATGAATGGAATAAGTCCGAGCTTACCATTAGGGTTTTTAAATCAGCTCGCTCAGCAGGATTCTTCTTCAGGCATCGATCGACGAAATCCATGAAAGCATCAGTGAAAATTCCTGACGGCAGTCTGGGGGGTGGCTCATTTACGATGTAATCCAGTAGCTCAAATATGGCCATTGGTCTTGGACTACTGGCGTCTGAAAAATAAACGTTATTGTATTTACGAAATGTACCCCAAAGCAAAAGCAATTGATGTAACGCAAAACGAAGGCTTGTACTGACTGTGTGCGGGCGATTGCGATGTTGGCGTAGATACGTTGTTCGGGGCGTTCTCCGCCGGAGCTTGCGCAGCTTGGGGCCCGAAGATCGAGACCAACGTTCGCGTATCCGGCGGTGGTATAGGATACATGCCGATAGCCATTTCCACGAGAGAAAGTCCCAAGGACCAGATATCGCTCTGAACCGAATAATGAGTTCCCTGCAGTCTTTCCGGCTGTAAATAGATTCAATTAGTCGCACGTACAACGAATTTTCCCAATCATGTCAATCAGGGATGGGGGCAAAATTTAACAGGCTATTAACACGTTGGCACAATCAATTATCGATTTTACGAGAGAACAAATATTACGCGCATTTATAATGTTAAAATTGTTGCTAGGACTCTATTGAAACTAGTTGCATTGAATTTCGTATTCAAATGTTCTCTTTTAGTTCAGTTTAAATAACACCGTATCCTTGACTCACCGACATGTAACTTCTGGTTCCAACGAATGAATTGGCCATTGAGTCGATCAACTGGCCAGAAACACCGAAGTCGCAAATTTTGATTTCACCCGCGCTGTTGACCAGAATGTTGCTGGGTTTAACGTCACGATGCATGATCGAGTGTTTGTCTCGCAGATAACTTAATCCTTTAAGTACCTGTATCGCATGACAGAAAAGAAAAAATGAGTACCCTATAAATTAATTTCCTTCCTCGATTGTCTTTTTCTTTTCAACGGGATAATATGTCAGACACGTTCAAAACGTTGATATTCATCAAGCGGCAATTCACAGACTGTGATTAGCAATTATAGAATTAAAATGCGGTCCTCGAAGAGCTCGCAGTTGACCGCTAGAAAGCAATCGTCGATGCACATGCACAAGAAGAAGTTGACCGAGGATGAGATAGAGGATTTACATCACGAGCTCACAACCGAGGATCACATTATTTCGCTCAACAGACTCTGCGAGAAGTTACACACAAACGCGACGCTGGGAATGACTGAGAAACAGGCCGAGAAGGTATTTCTGAAAAACGGACCAAACGCCCTGACACCGCCGAAGGTAACACCCGAGTACATAAAACTCCTGAAGTGCATGTACGGAGGTTTCGCGATGTTGCTGTGGATATGCGCCGCGCTCTGTTTCACGTTGTACGGTGTGAGCATTCTAATGGACGACCACGACGAAGAGGGAATCGAGTGGTTCGGAGTGATAATCGTCGTGATTTGCCTAATCTCCGGGGTGTTTGCGTACACGCAAGAGAGCAAAAATACCAAACTCATGGAATCCTTCACGAAAATGGTGCCGACTCTTGCGATAGCGATTCGCGAGGGACAGCGAAAAACGGTGTCGACCGAGGAACTCGCGGTCGGCGATTTGGTGGAGATAAGACTCGGCGACAAAATACCAGCCGACATACGGATAATAAAGAACGTCGGGCTGAGAGTGGAAAATTCGAGTATAACCGGCGAGAGTGAGCCGGTGCCGCGCACCGATTACCCGACAGATCCGAACCCTCTGGAGTCCCAGAACGTCGCCTTCTTCTCGTCCTTCGCGGTCGCGGGCGAGGGCAAAGGCATCGTGATCGCCACGGGCGACAGAACGATGATAGGACGTCTCGCCGGATTGACGACGAATCTCGAGAAGACGGAGACACCGATAGCCAAGGAGATACATCATTTCGTTCAGATTATAACTTGCGTCGCCATTATTTGCGGCATTATTTTCTTCGGTCTCTCGCTGATCGTCGAGCCGAGCATAGTGAAGGCGTTCACCTATCTTCTCGGAATAATAATAGCGAATGTGCCGGAAGTGTTGCTCGTCACGGTGACGACGAGTTTGACCCTCACGGCGAAGGAGATGGCGAGCAAAAATTGCCTCGTGAGGAATCTCGAGGCCGTGGAGACTCTGGGCTCGACCTCGACGATATGCTCCGACAAAACGGGCACCCTGACGCAGAACAGGATGACCGTGTCGAATCTGTGGTTCGGCAGCACGAGGCACCACTTTCCACCGGACGAGTGGTCGCTCGGCGTCGAGCGAGATCTCCTGTTGGAGAAGCCGGCGTTCAATGTCTTCATGAAGGCCGCGACTCTCTGCCTCCGGGCGGAATTCAAAACCGAATCGGCGGCGCTTCTTCGAGCGGAGGATCGCGAGGTGATCGGCGACGCGTCGGAGACGGGGATCCTCAAGTTCTGCGAGCACATCCATCCGACGCGGAGGTACCGAGCGAATCACCCGAAGGTGGCGGAAATTCCGTTCAACTCGGCGACCAAGTATCAGTTGTCGATACACGTGGATCCCGCGGGTTACATGATGTATCTGAAAGGAGCGCCCGAAGTGATATTAGAGTTTTGCACGTCGATGCTGGCCATGGACGGCAATACGAAGGAAATGACCCCGGCGGAGTTGACTCTCTCGCGAAGAGCCTGCACGGAGCTTGGATATCTGGGCGAGAGAGTGTTGGCTTACTGCGATTTGCTGCTCCCGAGCGCCACGTACGGTCCGAATTACGTGTTCAACACGGACCACCCGGGGAAATACAATTTTCCCGCGAAGGGCTACAGATTTTTGGGTTTCATAAGCCTGATAGATCCGCCGAGGCCGTCGGTGCCCGAGGCCGTGCACCGATGTCGCACAGCCGGGATAAAAGTGATAATGGTGACGGGAGATCATCCGGTGACCGCGATGGCGATCGCGAAGAAGGTCGGGATAATCGGCGAGGGCCACGAGACCAAGTACGAGCGGGCGATTGTTCTGAACAAGTCGTTCAGTCAGATACCCGACGGCGACACCCCGGCGGTGATCGTCACCGGAGCGGAATTGCGCAACATGGATGCTTCGGAATTGGATGAAGTCATTCGATCCTACGAGGAGATCGTTTTCGCTCGAACCTCGCCGCAGCAGAAGCTCCTGATTGTCGAGAGTTGCCAGCGTCTCGGTGAGATCGTCGCGGTGACCGGAGACGGAGTGAACGACTCGCCGGCCCTGAGAAAAGCGGATATCGGCGTGGCGATGGGAATCGCCGGTTCCGACGTGGCGAAGAATGCCGCGGATATGATACTGATGGACGACAATTTTGCCTCCATCGTCACGGGTATCGAGGAGGGTCGCTTGATATTCGATAATCTGAAGAAATCCATCGCGTACACGTTGACCTCGAGCGTGCCCGAGATGCTCCCGCTTCTGTCGTGCATCGTCTTCTCCATTCCGTTGCCCTTCGTCATTGAACTCGTTCTCTGCGTCGACATCGGCACGGATTTACTGCCCGCTATCGCTCTCGCTTACGAGAAACCCGAGAGCGACATAATGCACAGAGCGCCGCGAAATCCCATGTGGGACAAACTCGTGAACAAACGCCTGATATCCATGACCTACGGACAGATCGGCATGACTCAGTCGCTCGCTGGATTCTACACGTACTTCATGGTGTTGGCCTTTCACGGTTTTCTGCCGAAGGATCTTTTCGGCATGCGTCAGGCGTGGGAGAACCGCGCGATCAGCGATCTCGAGGATTCTTACGGGCAAACGTGGAACTATCAGAATCGAATGGATCTGCTGAACGAGGCGCGCACCGGCTACTTCATCTCGATCGTCATGACTCAGATGATCGATTTGGTCATGTGCAAGACACGACGTAATTCCATATTTCAGCAAGGAATGGGCAATTGGTTTGTCAACTGCTCGTTCGTCTTCGAAATCGTTCTCACTGGTTTGCTTCTGTATGTACCGGGGACCGAGAAAGTGCTAAAAACCATGCCTCTCGATGCCTACTGGTACTGGCCGTGCCTGCCGCTCGGTCTGTTCCTCTGGGTTTACGACGAATTGCGGAGGCTCTGCCTGAGACGCTTTCCGGGAGGCATCATCGAGCGCGAAACGTATTATTAGATAGCTTTATAAAAAGATATGAGGAATTTCGACTCACGGCGGAGGTGATGGTTCCCAATATCGGCTCCGGTATCCTACCCGCTTTTTTGAGTATGAGGTCGAGCGATCCGCCGTCCATGTACTCCATGCATATACTGATTTCTCCGTCGCTGTGAATTCGACGATTATTCGATAATTTAATTATTCCATATTCATAGGGCCCTAATATTATTGTAATTACCGTATTAATATATCTGTATCTTCCAAATGTTCAGTACAAATAAACAACAACAAGGAAACACACACCTGTGAAATGCTCCATAAAAGCCAACAATGTGCGCAAAGTTGCACTCGTGAAGTACTTTAAGTTCCCTTATGATCTGCTTCTTGATGGCTGGCTTGACTTCCAGATGAATTAACTGAAAGAAAGTGCGCACTGATGACTCATAGCATTCCAATGGCACGACTAACAGCGGCGGAAAGTCACTGCGGTAAAAGTGTCTGATTCTGAATTAGAAATAGCGATCAACTTCTGGTACACAATTTTTAGCTACTTCAGAAAATAATAAGAGATATTTAATATATCCAAGAGTAATTACCTTCCTTGCCATGATCAACCCATACTTTTTGTGTCTGACTTTCATGACAACTCCACCGTTTCCTGCACCGAGTTCACCCAATTTTTCAAAATCTTCGTCGCTCAGTTCGCCAACCTTTTCCTTCTGACCCAAGAAACTCTCCAGCCTCTTGCGCTGCTCCTCGTCCATCTCCAGCTCTTCGAGTCTCTCCTGAAGGGCGTCTATGCTCATCTTGCCCATGACCCTACTTCAAGCAAAATTACTGATTAATACAGAGAGGGGAAGACTGAGGTGGATAGAAGAATCCAAGAATTCACTCACTCTGGTATCACAGGTGGTTCCGCGTAAGTGGGAATCGGTGGAACCGGCGGAGATGGCGAAACCGCTGGCACTGGCTCTATTGAGCCGGGTGGCAGTGTCAGATTTAATTTGTTTTTCGACATTGTACAGTTGATTTTTTTTTTTTTTTTTTTTTTTTTTTTTTCTCTAAAACAATGGAGTTGCAACAAGTAGATTGAACACTATTTTTTTTCTCACTGTGATATAGACTGAACGTTAAACTGGATGATTTTTTTTTTTTTTTTTTTTTCTCTTGCGTTCAGCCGCGATTACGAGTTTTTCGCACGACTAGTCTTTAATGGCATAACGTCTTCGGACAGCCGCAACGCCCGAAATAATCTGCGACGGTTCGGTTAGGATGAGCTGTCAGATCAGGTGTCAAGCGCAACCACTCGTAGGATCGACCTGTACGACTTCCGGTTCGCGGAAAAAGTGTTCAATTTACGCCGTAGGATCTCAACGAGGACGTGAAGAAGCGACGTTGGTTCACTGATCGCGAAAAACACTATTGGAATTTTTTTTTACTTTTTATATTCACTGACAGTGGAGTTCGGAAGCTCGGAAGGTTACTCGGAAAAATTTGTTAACGAAATACCTCGTAAATTGCAACTAAGAACTTGGGGAGCACCGAGTCACGGACAATCGAAGCATTTCGGATGCTCGATTGTCGTTCTTTTGCCGGAGAGTCACGACGATTGTTGGTGCAAAATTGTCCAGCGAGAAAGATCTCTTTATTCGCCAAGAGCCACTTGTATGATATACGGGGTGGAGGTGCAAGAAGTGCACCTAGTGACAAAGCGCGGGACTAAAGATGGGCGATGTGTTTAGTCAATGCAGCGTAAGGAGACGATTTTCGAAGCATTTTTCTGGTTTAATTTGTTCTGCAAAATTACAAGGACACTGAGCGACAAATGCTAGGTGAACAAATTATTCGAAACTGCCCGAGGTTGTTTCTGTATTCGTAAGCAATACTTTTGGTTTCTTGTTAAATCCATTACATATAGATACCAGGGCGCAATTATTAAATAAAAATAATGTTAATGAAGCCACTAGCAAACTACTTCACCTCTTCATGGCAATTATGATTCAGCTTTCATTTACAATACAATATTAAATACATTATTAAAAATGCTATAGCTGATCGGTACCATCGGTCGGTAATACAGAATTCTCTTCCATCATAAGATTTTTCGTTAAACATACCGTATTACTATACATCGACGACGATGTTGTTTTTAAAAATTAGTTAGAGGTGCAGATACTTTTTCTCCCGTTGCAATATACGTGAAGCGTCATGATTAATTAAAGATTCCTCTGATTACGTTTCAGCATTTAAAGAATTTTGAAAGAATCATATCGTCGTACTTGAATCGCCGGGCCATAATGAAGTTTCGACGAGGCGAGCGTACATACGTTCGTTGCGCCCTCTAACAGGAAGTGGAGGTCGGCTTGCGCATGGATCTTTGACGTCTTTTCCTATAATATCGCTTTGTGAAGAGGTATGGTTCTTGCAGCACTGTTTTACGAATCTATTCGCATCTCCGTAACAACTATTATTTCATCGATATCAGTGTGACAGCGTTAAAGACGATATCTCAATACGCAATAATCTCTGACAATATGTTGTCCGCGATCGGGAAAAATAAGAAATATGGTGAACGAAAGATGCATGGCGGTTGGGGCTCTCTCTGCCCGCAGCCGCCGCACTCGCGCTCCACGCTCGCGGGACACGCAGTCTTCGATAAATAAAAAGTGGTGAATTTTCTGTGATTCCAGAGCGCAATGGGTCGTTACTCTCACGAACCGGCCAACGCGACCAAGTCGTGCAAGGCACGCGGATCGAACCTTCGCGTTCACTTCAAGGTAAACAAAACTTACTGAAAATTACAATCTAACCTAAGATTATTATGGATCGGTCTGACCCGAGTGTTCATATTTTTTACTCACTGTCTTTCGTGCAATTATTTTTTAAATGTTTTTAAGTCATGATCGTCGTAAGAATATTACTTAAACGTTGGCGAGCTAAAATTTGTGCATAAATTGCTATTTGCGTTTAGAAGATGCTGGTTCTTACTCCAATTTTTGCAAATAGCGTTACATCCTCATTTATCTTTAGCGATAGGCAAGATTGTCATTAGTTGTAGGGTTTTCTGTGTAATGTCATATGTTCGTGATGTGGGTAAAGTTAGGCCAGACGCAAGTCTAGTCTTTAGTACAAGTTGTCGCTAATGGAAGTTTTGATGCTAATGCTGCGTACTTGTTACCTGGTACGTTAAAAAATCCTTGAGCAACGAGACAGTCCTTGAGACACCCATGGAACAGTGTTAGTAATTGATCATGACAAGGATCATTATTCTCAATAGCTAATACCAATTTTATTTTATAAACCAGTGATCATGATTTATAGGTGATGAAATTAACTTCATAGTTCAGCATATATTTTTACAAATACTAATATAATTTTAGCTTATTCTATTAAGATAGTATAATGATAAATTGTTCCGTTAATGTTGCTATTTTAAGCAGTACATTTTTTATATTTTCTATGAAACTACAAAATTCAGTATGACCAAAGAATATACACATATATAGAAGCACAGGTCCTATGCTTGCCGTGAAGCTGCGCAGAAACTGGGGGTACCCATCTAAAATGACGCAAACATGTTGGTACCCCAGTTTCTGTGCAGCTTCACGGCAAGGATAGGACCTGTGCTTCTATGTACGTCTATATTCTTTGGTAGGACATTGCTATCATTCTCCCATTACTCTAAGTTCAGCAAATAATTTAAAGCAAATGTTTTTATTTTACTCCAGAGAGATTTCATCATCTCGTAAAATAAATGATAGTCTCTGAAAGGTCTTAGATTATCAAGCTGAACATATTATAAGAGTAAATAATTGCCGTATAATTGGGAATTGCTTTGCTATGAAATACGCGTTAATTAAATGTAATAACCCGTGATTGTAATTTCTGCTTTCCATTTTCCAGAACACCCATGAAACGGCACGCGCCATCAAGAGCATGGCTCTCCGCAGGGCACAAAAGTACCTGAAGAGCGTCATCGAGCACAAAGAGTGCGTTCCCTTCCGCAGATTCAACGGCGGAGTGGGCAGGTGTGCACAGGCCAAGCAGTTCGGCACGACCCAGGGTCGCTGGCCCAAGAAATCCGCGGAATTCTTGATGCAGCTTCTCAGAAACGCCGAGAGCAACGCCGATTACAAGGGACTCGACGTCGATCGTCTTGTGATCGATCACATTCAAGTCAACCACGCTCCCTGCCTCCGCAGAAGGACGTACAGAGCTCACGGTCGCATCAACCGTAAGTTTCGCGCGTCTCTCGCAAACATATTACATATTTGCCTGTATTCGATGGAGAATAATTTCACAAAATAAATTTGTACGTACTTACAGCGTACATGAGCTCACCTTGCCACATCGAGGTAGTATTGACCGAGAAGGAGGAGGTCGTCGCCAAGGCAGCGGAGGAGGAGCCCTCGAGAAAGAAGCTCAGTAAGAAGAAGCTCGCTCGTCAGAGGGAGAAGATGATGAGAGAGTAAATAAGTTGAACACCCCGCGAATTATATAAGACCGTATGTACCTAACAAAAATAAAGGCTACATTCTTCTCTCAATCCTGTTTCACATGGAATTCGATGTATTATCTCCGTTTATCTCCGTTCGAGAATATTTTCCAAAACATCTGTTGCGTAACGTCGAGAAAGCAGTTAATTTATTATATCGCGATTAACACAGTTTCCAATGTTCTATTGATAATACGTTTTTTTCATCTCTCATTGATATTTTTTATTGCATCGTCGACTCGAAAAATATCGGGGGTGTAAATTAATTTGCAAAAAGTGGAAAATAATAGGGACGACAAGTATGGAGACACTTCTATTTATCACTCATTTATAACATCGGTATCAATATCTTACGTTAATTAAAAGTTTGAAACGATAACAGTAAATACTATTACGAATCCGTCCGTAGACACCGGACGTTGAGATTAATAATTTATCAAAAGATTGGTTCTTAGGGATGGAAAGTACCGCAGTTCACAATCACGTGAGGTGCTTCACTTGAAGTAATTTTTTTTAGACATTTTTTTTCTCCAATTATAAATTTTCTCGTTTTTGTGGAATGGAAGTACTATCAATGTTGCGATTAAAATAGCACTTAAAACAACGTAGTATGGCTGTGAGAGGGTTCGAATTAATACAAGAAAAAAACAAAATACAAAACAACGGAGATATAGCTAGCTGATATCACTAGGAAACTTGAGCACTTAGGCATATACTGTTATCAATCTGTGCGGCCCGTCGAATTCGTGACTCGCTGCACAGATTTCATTCATATTTTTCTACTCTCATCCATTATCCTGCGCCTGGTTAAAAGACAACCAGTTATTCACTTGTTTTGGAACACATTGCACTATTGTCGGACGGATATACCGTCCACTCTCCGTACTAGCACGTTATCTCTTCGTTAATTCCACAACAACACGCGTTTCGTGTCTCAAGCCTTCGTTAATTCAGGAAAGTGGACTTAATACCTCAACAAATTCACACGCAGCTACGGCAACGATTCTGTCGATGTGTGTGTGTTTACTTGGTCAAACGGAATATTCCAGCTACCTCTATACAATATTTACTTAAACAATTATCTCGTTCCTTTCTCTTTCTATTGTACGTGTGATCGTGAGCTTTACGCACTCCGTCGCGTTTATGTTTGGAAATGCTTAATATTTGATACAAAAAAATGCATTATGACTATACATGGATTATCAGGTAGAGCTGTTGTTTTGCCGGTGTCAAGAAAGTGGTTCGCGCGTTGTGTTTGGTAAGAATAAGCACAGCAAACCTCCTCCTGCGAACAAAAAGTAAGTATTTGCGGGCATTAGTAATAATCACGCGGGACAAAATATAAGAATTTTTTTTCTCTTTTTTTAACACGACTTACCTATGAGAAGTGCGGCGACAATGAAAGTTGGCGCCGGACAGTACAAGTCCAGCAACTGAGCTATGACGAGATTACCGATAATACCACCCAAACGAGCGGCGACCATCGATATCGCGATACCGGTAGCGCGTAGATTCGTCGGGAAAACTTCGGTTATGAGACAGTCGAGAGCGGCGTTGCCGCAGCTTATGACACCGCTGAAGGTCGCGGACACGATCAGGTTTTGGGTCTTGTTGAACACGAAGTACAAGCCTACGGCACAGGCACCCGAGGACAGGGTACTGAAGACTGTAAAAGAAGAAAATCACAGACGTTCAACATTGAAGAATTTAAGACATCACTTCATTGATAATTAATCAGATGTGTAATTAATTGAAACAAAATGTTTGACTGATCAACAGGTACGTCGATACTCACCGAGGAAGAACTTGCGCCCAAGGCGATCCATGCCGAGAACAGCAACGATGTTAGCCGGAATAGCAGCGGCCACGGTGATAAGGGAATCCATGAAGACGTTGGGTCCAATTTCACTTACGCACACGCTAGCGACACTGTGAGATCCGTTGTTGACGACGTAGTCGGTGACCTGGCATATAGAGGCCTCTTGGCCAGGAAAATCGGTGTTGTACTCGTCGAAACGATTGAACAACTCCGGGAACCACATCATGAGACCGTAGTAACCGATGTGGAACGTGAAGTTAATGATTATAGATATGATCGTGAAACGAAGAATCGGCGAGACGAATAGCTGTTTACTATTGTCCATTATGTCGCCGAGCATCATCTTGTACTTGTTTTTTTCCGGAGCACCGGGTTTCACGGGTTCCGGTTCACGGTACAAGTCGTCTAGGATTAATTCCTTTACCTGGAATCGTTGAAAATGATTTTTTTTTTTTTACGATTGTGACAGAAATGTTTTTTTTATTACTAGCGTTTGTCGAATTGTCAGTTCAGAACGTGCAAAAAAAAAATCAAGCTTAAAATCGTGAAATTCTCACCGTGTAGGAGTCACGTGGTTTGCCAGTATTAATGGCATAAATGCCGCGGAAGATATTGAGGGCTTCCTCATATCTGCCGCGAGACAATAGATATTTGGGGGATTCAGGGAGCAGCATAAGCAGCCCCGCGACGATGAATGAGGGTACAGCGCAGATCAGCAGGAAAATTCGCCAAGAGTTGTACGTGAATGCTGCACTCGTAATACCGATGTGGTGAGGGATGATCAACCATGCCAATCCTGAAATATTTATTGAACGTATGAATAAACGAAAATAAATTAAACTTTGAGAAAATAATATTGCCTTTGAAGTCAGGTGCTCACCAGCGACGAAGAGGTTTCCAAGCGTCCAGAACGCCGCCATGAATGACAGCATAGAGCCACGCTTGGACTTTGGCTGGAATTCCGCAAAGTACGACCAGATCACCGGTCCACTGCCACCAAGGCTGGAAACGAGAATTATTTCGTGAATTTTGCAGAAAGTCATTGACATTTTTTTTCAATAGCTCTGATAAAATATGTCTGTACTAAAGAAATATGTTATTGGAAAAAAAAAACGTATAAGTGATTAAAATCAACTTTCTTTTTGTAAAACAGGTGACGAGTTCGAAGAATAACTTACGCAGCTCCGTTGAGGAAACGGAAGAACATGAAGAGTTCGTAGGACTGGCTAAAACTGGAGGCGACGATGCAGACGGCGTTCATGAAGGAGATGGCAATGAGTACCTTGCGTCGGCCCAGGGCATCCGCCACTGAGCCCCACGCATAGGCACCAGCCATCATCCCTATGAAGATGATCGAGTTGAGCCATCCCTTCGCCTGGGTATCGAGTTTCAGGTCACATTGTGCACTCGGCAGGATGAAGGACATAGAAATTACGTCCATCTCCTCGCTCGTGCTGACGAACCCGCACACCGCGAGCAGGAAGTAATGAAACTTGCCATACTCTGCAAGAAAATTATTGCAAATTAGAGTTAAGTACATAAGTAATTAAGAAACACAGTTGCAATCTCTGTCACTATCTGCGCTCTGCCAGGAACGAATGTTGGGAAGCAAACGAAAAAACGAACTGAAAACAAGTATACTTCAAAGTATCTTTTCGATCGAGTTGTTAATTTTTTAATGTGTCGTATCGATCCTTGAAATTGATTTCAAAATAATATTTCTAATCAACGACATTCATCGTCAGACTAAATATTTACTTCAAATATTATTTTCGTTGAAAAGTGTAATTTAAATAATGTCTTAGTGTAATTTCATTTAAATTTCGCTCAGTACCGGTTCTCACACGAGCAGCGAGAAGAAATCTTTCGAGCGTTTGATTTACGACCGTGTTAATCGATGATATTGTCGCTAATCGACTATCAGAGGGAGTCCTCGGCTGCCCTCTAAATCATTCGCTCAATATAGTCAATAGGCGCACAACGGGGGGAAGACCCAATACATTGAAAACGAAGATGTCAGTGACGTGTGAATTCGTTTGGGATTTCCTGAGCGTTCAAATGCTGTTAACAAACTCGGAACCGCCGAGTGTATACATCGTGGATGAGTCCATGTGATAAGTGAAAAATACACAAATGAGAAGCATGAATGTCTGCTCATGAATTTGGCAAAAACATTCCGCTACTATCTACGCCTCTTTGGGATATTTTTATCCTCATCTCGTGCCACGTGGTGCTGATCACTCATCCACGATGTTTGTCTGGCACGTTTTTGCTCGCTGGGACGCCGAGTTTCATGAAAACACGAGAATAAAGCGGGGAGGTGGGCATAAGTCAACTCACCGGTAAGTTCGATGGCCTTCTCGAAGTCAGCTTTAACGTAGGATCCTTTCTCGGGGTCTAGGGTTTTGCCCTTTGACCCAATACCTACATTAAGTGGTATGAATTTTTATATTCAATAATTCCAGTTTCACAGATTTAAATTAATTTTTTTTTCTTTAAATAACAATTTTGCTTACCGGCAAGTTCTAGGTCCTTTGAACCGCAGCCGTTTAGGCGATCGTCTTTTACATCACACTCTGAAAAAGAAAAAAAAAACAAATGACTTATTATCTCTATCTCAACTCGCAGTGTAAACTCCTAAGTGAAAACACAAATATATTTCTGAAGTCGTGCTTTGCTTCAAGAAAAAAACAACATTTGTCATTCTAATCTCTTTGAGGCAGGGCAGTTCTACTGTTACTAATAATCATAATAAATAAAACAAACGGGTGGAATAAATGCCATCTCAATTTTCAGCATAATAACTGAATGCATAATATATAAAAATTAACGTGATAAATATACGGCTAGATATTTATATTGTGACAACATAATTTTTTTTCGAATTTATTATTCCGCGGTCGTTTTAAATTCAAATTGTACCGCAAGAAACCTAACACGTTAACTAATTTGTATTTTTTATTTTTTTTATTTCAGATACTCACTATGATTGTGCTTTGAGTCGGGATGACCTTCTACCATTCTACGATGTCGGCGCGGTTGGGAGAATCTGGCTATCGAAAGTAGTCAGAGGACGTTTGTGCGGGGACGTACGATCTTAACGTTCAGGTACTTCGAGACGGTGCGAGGGCTTTGGCGAAATTTTCCTGCTGATTCTGCGCTGCTCTGCTGCTTATCGTCGACGGGGCTAGGTTTTGCGCTCACACGCGAGCTGAAACGAAGGAAAAATCGAAGAAGAAAAATTAGAAACATCACTCTGATATAATCACGACTGGTTGCAACCGTCCATGAGCGATAATGATGACGCATTGCTCCAGAGTCTCGACGGCCGCGTTGACGGCGTAACAAATGCATTTCTTATTGGACGCTGAGTGGACCAAAGTTTGTGTATTGCATTCCCGCCCGAAACGCTGTTTTGACGTTTACACAATTTAAACAACGAGCGCGCAATGAATCGCTGTCCCATGTGGGGGGATTATTTCAATACGCACTGGGTTAAGTAGGGTCAATTCGTTGTAAACTGTGATAACGGGCGTGGGCTGTGCCTCGTACCGCGAACTGAAAGGCAACGTTTTGCATCTTCTTCGAGCACGAAGATTGACAATAGAGCAGCGAGGTCTCGCCGTCCGAGTCAGCCACGTAGCTATATAAACGCTATATAAACTATTAGTTATGCTGCACGCAAGTTCTCAATTCGTAACGACCAATATTACAATTATAATTTCCGCGAGGAAATAACACGACGAAAGCCTGGGAAGAGCGTCTTATATATATGCAAATATAAAAGAAGCTAAGAGCGAGATATCTGATGAGATCTTTCGCGCGAGCGAAGAAGCCGATCGGGTTACCTTCGCGCCGTAAGACGATCTCGCCTCGTGTGTTGCCTCACGTTCCCACAATTCTATTATGCTCCGCTCTCCAACACAACCGGCCAGCTTTACGCCATAAGACGTTTTTGCACCGCATTTACTTAATACGCGAAGCAATTATGTACAGCGTTTGCTCGAGCGGAGCCAGAAACCTCATGGTTGAAATTGCGTTCACGGACGCGTGAGGACTTGGAGCTCGAAAGTGAGACTTTATTTCGGTGCAACCCCAGATGTTAAATTACCCTGTCATTTTACGATTGCTTTTCCGTGTTGGAAAAAATTAAATAAAAGTTTGTTGTTCTTGGTTCTAAAAGTAACCTTGAATATTCCATATTACTGTACAAGACAAATAATTAATATATTACGACTTGCTCCCCATGATTTTGGATGTCGGTCTCTCAATGGTTCTTATACAGTTAAAAATGAAACGGTTTATTTATATCAGAAACGTCATTAATTATTTCACATCTTCCGGTTGTTAAATAATTTACAGACATTACGAAAGCAAAAGAATAAAATTTCATGAGAAAAATACTCGGAAAATAATGGAGTTGTATCGTGATTCTCATACACCACCCCTAACCGGCTGTTCCCACGACTCCGAGTGCAATCAAATATTCTTGTTTACACTGCAAATCGCATCCGCCGCAACACTCAATCAGCGTGAAATTACCATGTAAAGTTGCGAAGGCTAAAAAAAAAAAATTAATTTTTCGACCGTGACAGGACTCGAACCTGCAATCTTCGGATCCGAAGTCCGACGCCTTATCCGTTAGGCCACACGGTCGCTTGGGGGATGATCGTGGGTACGGGAACATCAGTCCGAAGCAGAGGGCGTCATTATTGATTTACGCGCCGCTGTCCTATTAAACCTCAGGTATGATAACGGACGACAGGTAAATACTCATACACGTTGTAACGATGGAATCGACTCGATATTTTCGGTTTTCTGATTATTATTCATAATTCATGGCCAATAGGTGCCAGACATAAAATGTCATAAATCCTATTCACATGTACGTTAATAAAATGGTCGTAAGCCGTTCGGCTCTATTGCCACATAATAACAGACCCTGAAAAGCTCAACGACATAATAGTAGGAAGGCGTGTCACGTGTTTTAAGGTTGTTCCAGAAAACGGTGATACACATTATCCAGCCTCGTGAGTATATAACGTACATCCTGTACTAAATACTTGATAACTGGTAACCATCACGCGCGCCACTTTATCTCGCTCTAGCGCTGGCAACGCGGCGAGCGCGGGGGTGGGGCCCATTAATATTACAGAAACCGAGCCTCTGCGACGAACAATCCAATAAAGAAATTGTCAGCTCGGGACAATCAATCAATTGTCCGAAACACGTGTGAATCGTCCATCAACGTTTCCTCGGTATCGCGAATTGTGTATTGCCAAAGGTCAACAACCCGCGCGCTAATCCGATGTCAATAATCTGTCAATAGCAATCGCGAATGGACAAGCGGAGAGCAGTGAAAACTTCTATTTTCCGCGGGAAGATAGAATTGTTGGTTCAACAAAATCGAGTCAATTGGAGGCAATTTTCAGCCGATCGATTTTTTAGTAAAAGAATATATCAAAATGGTTCATCTGTGTATTTGATTAAAAAAGTGTGTAATTATTTGACCGTAAAAATATTCAGTTTTAACTCATTAATTAATTCTTAATAATTACGCTTAATTAATTCTTCGTTGCTAAGTGAAGAATCTATCGGGTTGATTCTGTGAACTAATGTAAAAATATTCTCCCTTCAAATTTCACGAGTTACAAAATTCATTGATGTCTATCTACTCGTTCCCTGATTGATCGTCGATATCGTCAGCGAAAATAAAAAAAAAACTGCTAAAAATTTGCGATTTTTGAGGGTCTGACTTTAACATCCTGTCAAAAATTCAAAAATCACGATATTGCATTCCGCTTTGCGGCATTCTCTTCGTTATAGAGTTTTCTCTCGAACGCAAAAAGAAAACCCAGGTTTGGTTTATCGAAAAAAAGTAACCTCGAGTTTAGTGATGTGACAATTGGGTAAGCGTGCGAAACGCCCGTAGGGGCAGGTTAACATAAATACAAATTTCTAATTTTGGGCAGACTTGAATTGAGTGGAAGCAAGGCTTTGTTATTTAGGGCAGACTTTAATTAAGGGGGCTCGAACAAACAGACAAACAACTTCCCAAAAAAATATATAAGATTAATCTAAACAATATTCATCCATCTCTCTATTAATATTCATCTCATCTAGATGAACACAAAATATTTATCGACATAAACATCGAACAATTCGATCGCTCCTGCGTTCATTACAATGGAAAACGAATATCGAGCATATCGCTTGCATTCGTCCTTGGTGAACGCGTTAATTACACGAGCCACAAGCGACGGGTACGAAGTAGGGATGATAGAGCGTATGAACTACGGGTGTAATTATCACTCTTCCGTTATTTGCCCCGACGCAGTGTGAGACGTGTCTTTATTTTTTTCCGTGCCAATAATTTTCATTAAACTCCATTGGAAAAAGTCAGCGAATCAATTGAGTTCACTTGGTAGCCCGAGGGGGTTTTCCTCGCGAGCGACAACATAACTGCGCCGCGCTCGCGTTGCCTCTCAGACGAATCCGCGAGCCTCGCGCGGTATTCGAACGCGACGCGCATCGCTCAAAACGGGATTTCGCAACTCGCGTGCAGCCGACGCTTCCGGCTTAGGCCGGTGCAATAAATATATGGAAAAATCGAAAAATGTCCGGTCCGTTGTTCGCACTGACTCACTCGTCACACACTACTAGCCAAACAACGTGTACTCGTTGCATGATGCAGCCTTATCAGGCATCACTCTGTCTTCGCATGACAATAATTGGCCGCGAAATTCTTCGGTACTCGATACGAATACCGCGGGGCAAATTATTTGCAACGCTACACTGAGCTACGACGAAGCTCGCGTGTTCTGTATAGCAGTCGAGACAGTGACCGTAGAAAACGACTCGTGCAAATCGTACGTTTCCATTGACTAAAACCTTAATCCATTGACAGCATCGCGTTCCATTGCGTACGAAGCTAATTACATTTAAATAGTCCCCATTGTATAACAGCAAAGAACTTTTTTGCGTAGTCAAATTGCTTCACTCGAACAAAAATACATCGTTGAAGTTAACGTTTATCGCAATACGTACGTTTTTTTTAAGTAGCTCGTATCGATGAATAGATCGTCGGGATCTGCAGGCGGACTTGTGACGATCGTCCGACGGTCTCGGCAGAAGCGCGAATTTCGGTTTCATCGAAGCTCCGGAAATGATCGCGCGTTAAATGCAACTGACAATGTATCGTGTTTTTTTTTCACCTCCGCAGTTCAATACTACAATTACAATTTGGCCAGTTTCAGCTAAATGTGTCCGGTGTGCTAATCGCGAAACCCCCACTAGTCAATATTGCGCGAAAAAAGGCAGAAACGGCTGGTGTCCGAATGCAGTTTGCGTACAATTAATGCTCGTTTCGTTAGGTGTGCAGGTGAAATGGCCGCGTTAGAGCGATAGAACATTATCGCTCGACACATAGGACAAAAAAGTGTAAAAACGTTAGGTGAAAAAAGCCTCGCGTCGCAGAGAAAATAACCTTGGCAATGGCCTTTCGAGTCGAACTCCGTACGAGCTCGGGTCGGCTAATTGCAACAAGAAAAATCATTAACTATCGCGTTCAAACGCAAGAAATTCATATCCACTTTGTTAAATAAGACCTTTGAGCGGAAAGAGTGAGACAGGGAGTAAAACATAGTTGCATAGTAGAACGCTGTAAGTGTTTCGTGAATTATCAACGAGCCATGGCCGTTTTTCTCTTGCTGAAGCAAACACAAAAAATTGAGCTCGCGTTTAATCAATAACGGCACGAGAGAAAGACGAGGTGGAGCGCCGTTTTTTTTTATCTCGTATGCTCCCAGGCTGTAATTGGGTGCGCTTCTGACGCTGAACTATAATTCGTCTGGCAAACGGCCGTTCAGCAGGAGGTGACACGGGATGAGCCCTTTTGTTTTCAGTCACGTGTTTGGAAGACACGTGCTTGTGTATAGCGTATTGCGCAATTTTTCGGCCCATATAGATACAAATATATTCAGTCAACTGTATCCAAAACACGTGATTTTGGAAATTTATTTATTTTAATTATTTTAGAGCGATAAGAAACTCGTGCATCACACTAAAAATGTGTTGTCGCGATTAAACGTATATTTATCAACATTTTGACAGGCCTAGACAATGATTGTGAATTACACTTACTCATTTTTATAAGTGCATCATATTCGCAATTACGCGATATGTTATTGACTATCGAAAACCGCGATTCCGCGAAAAGCGTTAAGCATTGATGTGAACACAACTGCGGAAACATTTTGCGACGTTGATGCCGGAAACCGGAAGGTCGTTACTGCCGGAAATGGAGGATTCCGCGCACGTAGCGCGCGACCGAATGCGTTCTTGATGTATCTGCAATTGCCGAGAAAAATTGGGTCCGAGCCCTTGAGAGAGCGAGGCTGCCGCCTGCGTCTCGTTACGGGCAACAGCTGCGCCGGACGATCTTGACACTCTGAGCGCTTCGCGCGAGACGAACCTTTATTGCCCCGTTAAACCTTCGCACAATGAATACACAGACTCTCGGGACCTCCCGTCAACCTTTGACAGTCTAAAGTACGAGCGAAAGAATACGGCGACAACGCGCAATGACGACACCACTAGGGAACGGCGATTTGTCGAATAACAAATAAGACAACGCGCGGCTATCGCTTTCATGTGAATACCCGGTGTTTCATTAGCCCCCAGGAAAGTACAACGCGATGTTTTACAACATCTTTTTGCAATCTGTTATTTATTTGACGGGAAAAAAAAAGAATTGTAATTAGAGGAATCACTTAGTGGAGCAACTAGACATGTGGGGTTAGTGTTGATAATAATAACACTGATGATGAACAGTTGTTTGTAAAAAAATTAAAAGCTAGTTAAAAGAGAAATGTTGTGCGAATAGAAAGACAGGTCGACTACAATTTACAAACTAAACAAAATTATCAGATTGATTTAAATACGCGTCCAGTCATCTATTTGCGGTCTGTTGTTTTTGTAACAAGTGAGAATTCGAAATAATTCCAGCAGTCGCTCACCCGCCCTGAGGGTCAAACGCAGATTGTAGTAATGATTCTCCTTGTTATGGACAAATATAAATTATCGTCTGACCCTAAGCATGCCCAAACGTGCGCGAAAACGGCAACGAAAATCAGAATTGAAAAAAATGGTCAAAGGGTAGTCGCAATTCTTGAAAAAAAGAAAAATAAGAAAAAGCATTCGCAAAGTTATTTTAAAAAATTACTGAATTGGAAATAGTTTGTAATAAGGTCAATAAAGAGTCTGTTAATAAATGTCTTCATTACGCTAATAAGAATATTAGCACGCGCTCAGTGTTTCTCATGAAAATTGAAACCATGAAACTATCGTATAAGCGCCAATGAAGTAGCAACGATCATACGTGCGCGTCATGTCGTGCAGCGGGAGAAACAAGGAACGAAGGTCGAAGGATGTTCAAAGACCGAGGTAGCGTAGATTAAACCTTGACCCGTTTACAACATATTAGATTATCTCAAAGGTCATTAATTAGCAGGTGCACGTGGATTTAACACATCTATATATATATATATATATTAGTCTTGAAGTCTCCTGCAGAAATACAAATGGAGCGATAAGATCGCGATTGCCTCTTGAAACGTGACGATAATCAATCACTGATGCAGTTAGGTAACTCTACAATTATTATGGATTAAACGTAACTACAAATCCCGTTAATTAATTTGTGAAATTGAACGGGACGTCGGTCAACTTTTTCTTTTTTTTTTCAGTCAAATTTTCCCACCATCTCAACATCATTTTTGAATATCGATGAACTGAAGAATAAGATGATTGTATGAATTTCATTATTCGATAATTGTAAATCAATCTTTCGTTCGGCGACGTGCGAACCGACGACTTACGGATGGCTGGATAAATAAAATTGCCCGTTGCAGCGTTCCCTGTCGGCTGTTTTCGCGAGTCGCTTTGGCCGTCCCGAGGATCTACGAATTGTTCCACAAATTTTCGCAGTCACTCGTCGCCTTATCAGCTCGCTCAACGAGTCCGTCTGATGGCATGGAAATTTCGAACATGTGAATTACCGTTGCGGTCGCTCTCTTGAGTCGCGATTTACGAGTCCAATTAGCGACTACGGCCCGGAGGGTACAAACTTGAGCCGTGCAGTGTGTTATTCCCGCGGCCGGTGCTGTCGATGCGCGCGGCGAGCTCGGCAAAAAGTTTCGAAACGCGCGGCGTCGCTCGTCCCAGCAGACAGTGAAAAACTCGTCGACGATCAAAGTCGAGCTTTCTGCTGATCTTGAAGAGCGCGAGTCTTTCGAGAGTCTCAATTTTCCAGCCGAGATTTTTCATTCACGAACTATTCGAGGCACAACACACAATCGTGACGAAAACTCCGATGCAACAATGCATTAAAACAAAACAAAACAAAAACGTATCATCAATTTGTCAACAGTATAAAAAATCATTCATGATTTAAATCGCACAAATCATCGAACCGAGTACAAAACTGTCGTCACTGTCACCCAGGATTTTTTCTACGAAAAAATAAAATAACAGCAAGTTATCGTTTTCGAGAGTCACGCGTTTCTGTGTTGTTACAAAAATCCCGAACTAGAATTGTACCGCTTCAGTCCATTCACAATAGTCACACAAATTGTTGTTCGATGAAAAAAAAAACAACATTGATATCAACAACAACCGATCGCCGTTACGTTTTCGAGGGTTACGCGCTTCCGTGTTATTGCAGAAATCCAACCGAAAATCGTGCCGGTCCAGTCGATTCACAATTGTGTAGCACTCAAATTTTTGTCAACGAAAAAAAAAAAAAATAATAACAGCAACCGTTTTATACAAACGCGTTTTAAAGCAACGCGTCGCGCCGCCAGCCGCGCGTCGTTAAAAAAAAATCCGAACGAGAGTAGAGTATAAGTGCTGCTCCACGAGAGTCGATCGACAATAGTGCGGCGGGCAACGGGAGGTGCAACGTTTTATTCCGCGTACGTCATTTAGAGTTTGACCCGTGAGAGACGGTGCGTTGAGATGAAGTGAGTGTCGGGGATCGTTGAAGCAACTAAAAGCTACCTGCCACCTCCCACTAACTAACTAGTGTGTGCACTCGCGTGTCTGTTCCGTTCGAGCTTGTCCACCACTCGTTTGTCCGAGCGCTCTCAGCCGCGATATTACCACGATACACTATAGCGTATATACACGTACACGTCTATATATGTATATATATAACATGTATACACTCGAAAGGTTGTCCGGTATTGCCCGAGCTGTGCGAGTCGTCTCGTCCCAGTCACGAAATGTTGACCGTGTAACTGCAAATTGAAGAGCAAGCGACCGGAACACTCGACGCTCGGTATACGAATACTGCGATGGATTCACCGTCAAGTCGGATTTAAATGCTGCGCGGTGAAAAAGGTGGTGGTGGCAGCGCCGATTTCATTGTGTACATTTCGATACCCGTGGGAGCTTCGATCGGCTCGGTCTCGCCCTGTCGAGATCGCGTCAATGCCTAACGACAAAGTAACGCGCGCCGCATGTACAGGCGCGCGTATAGGCCGTACGAGATAAATGCTATCAATGGGAGAGTTTCGTTACGGACACCGTAGCCGAGGCGGCTAATCGAAACTTCCGGTCAAGCAGAGGAGCTCGGAGATGGCAGTGAGATTACGGGCCATGGGCCGTCTACGACGACGACGACGTCGACGACGGCGACGACGACGACGTCGACTTCGTAATTCGAAACCGCGGCCTAATCGTCGGCTCGAATTGTTGACGAATTACGATGTCGTCGTCACGAATATCGTACGTGCCGTGACGAGTAATTTATACGGGTTTCGCGGTAAACGTTTGCTCGCCGAAATTGTTGGAAAAGTTTTCAGTCGTTAATTTCGCCGTGAATGGGATTCTTTGTGCCTAGGGTCGAACGAACCGCTGGACAGTCAATGGCACTGGGGTTGGGCATCGCTCGGATGGAGATTCGTTTACTCGATAACATTTTTCGTATCCTTCTAACTATTTACATTGTCGCAGATCGATGGTATTTATTTTTCTCCACTATATGGTTTAGGCTTATTTATTTGGTTCAAGAACTCACGGCAATTGTATTACGTAAAGACATCTTGAACTGGTAAACTATATTTCAGTTGAGTTTTGAGAAAAAAAAAGATTTCACGTGAATGTCAAGAAATTCAAGGTTATTGGAAATAACCGAGAATCGCGGAGCCTGATGCGAAATGTACAGATGAGAAATTGATAACGTACAATTATCCCGTCGAGTCAGCGTGGCATTCGCATTCGCGTCTTTTGGTAAACAGTGGAACTCCGAAAAAGTGCCAGGACCGACTGGAATTTTTTTTTTCGCGGCATACTTGAGCAGTCAAGGCAAACTTTTGTGGAATTTTTTTTGTCTTGATCCCTTATTTGTAGATGCATAAAAAGCCAAGGAAATTCGTGGCACTGTTTGAATTATAATTGAGCCGATAAAACATTTAACAAACAAATGTTTACTAACGATTATATATTTTCCAAAAATAACGTGTTTTAATTGCCACTTGTTTCGTGTGGATTCCTGAATTGTTTGCGTTTTTTACACGTCAACATTTCGACATTTTACGACGCAATTTCCATACAAACGTTGGGATTCTTTCGCAAATAACTTGCAAATACCGCGGTCGAAAACCATAAAAATCTCCAACGTCTACCGGACGTTCCACGTTATTCAAATCTCGGTATCATTAATTCCCTTCCCCTCCGAATTCCTACTACGTTCCACTATGTTTACCAGAGATAATCACAGGGTCACAATCGCAAGAACGCAGAAAACCTAAAGTGCTGAAGTTCACGAAATCCCCGAAGGTCACCGAGTCGACAGTGTCACGCGTAAACGAAAATAGAGTTTGTTCGGCTTTTGTCTGAGGCAGCAAACAAAGCCAATTGACGAATAATCGAGTGTCCGCCGGATGCGCATCTGCCGGACGACAAATCCTTCGCCGTATCAGTACCGAAATCGGTGAAATTGGCTTCGACGAAAGATCGTAAGCAGAAAATAAGTCAGGACGTGGGCGGGCTTGCACGCGCTTGTATAACGTCGGTCGCTCTGACCGATGGAAAAAACGCGTGAAAAATGTGGTGCGCTCGGCCGGCGAGAAAGGTGCAAGCCACAGCCGAGCCGATACACGCCCGAGTTTGTTGTGCGGACGGAGATAGCGCGCTGGCCACATAGAGTCCGACGTGCAACCCTCGAGTCAGGATAAAAATACGAAGTATCGACCTTGACGAAAGTGGCGCGAGGATCGGTACGCAAAAATCATCGCGCGATATACGCGCCACACCGACCGGGTTAAAAAAAAAGCGAAGAAAACAGATTCCCTGGTCGGGCGGGGGGGGGGGGGGGGGGGGGAAGAAAAATCAAAGAGTCGCCGTGACGCGTAAACACCAGAAGCGAGTCTGACGCATGGAAAAACGTGCTGCATTCGCGCGAAATTTTGTTGACCCATTGGGCGACCACGACGAGCACGACCGAAGGTCGGGCTGGCGCCGAAACTGCGTTCTCGCCGGCTGGACAAGTCGTGTTTTCACTGAGCCGACCAAGGATTCGCGACCTTCGGCGACGATGAATTTCACGGTCGAAAGAGAATTATCCTTGCCGCTCGCGCTGAGCTTTCGAAGGTACTGGCGAGATCGCGGGGACAGCGCGAATTTATGGTTATTATTGTGATGGGAATGCAGCAGCCACGAAGGCTGCGTTGAAAGTGCGGCTAGCTGGGCGCCGGAGCAGCGCTCGCGGTAACGAGATATGTCGCTCGTTACACGTGATTAATCAGAACGATTACGGCTGCCGGCCGCAAATTATTCCGCATTAAGATTGTTTTCCATTCGCCGGAGATATTTTTTAGTGCTCGCGAATGTCGAGTGATAACTGTCAATTTGTGATACAGGAAACAACTTTTTATACCCTCATTGTATTCAAAATATGACGCGATTTAGCATAACTCCTTCCAGTGTAAATTATAATTTAACGAGGGGACGCACCCAGCAGGAAATTTTTGTTTATGCTTTGCAAGGGGCAAAAAACAGTGTTTTGTAGCGACACTTTTCATTTTTGATGCAGTAATAAACTAATAAAATTAATTTAAAAAGTAATGATTTAATATCAACATTTTTGCTAGGTTGAAATAATTGAATTCAGTTCTAAAACAAAGTTATATTCACGCACAGCAACATTGTACTTATTATTCATAAATTCATTCATCTTCCCGCGAACGTTTATAAATTCTCTTGCCCCCGTGACGAGCAAAACTTTTCTTGCAGCTGCGTCCAATCAGTCAATCTACTTTGCATTTACTGCATGAAGCGTGTTTACGATACGTGAAAAAAAAAACACCGTGTTATTCACGCCGGCGCGTTCGATCACCTATTTCCATTTTCCACAGCAGTTAAACAATATTTATCGTCGTCGCCGACGTAAAAAAAACTTCTGCTTCAGGCGCAACGTTTTTACAGTGAAAAATGCTCTGGATCGGATTTTTTTTTTTTTTTTTTTTTTTTTCAGAGGCGCAAGAAATGATCTCGTTCGAGCGCCTCGAGTCGTGCACATTCTCCTCAATTGTTGGATGCAAAGCGCGAATCGTTGGGCGATGCGCGCGGAGGAGGAAAAATACGGTACGATCGGAGAACGCGATGCGCGGTAATATTACCGCATGTTGGGACGATACTACTACACTCGACTGGTAAGCAGCACGTGATCGATGATCAAACGAATTGTTGTCGGAGCTCATTCAACCCCGTTCGCGTACGGGATCAAGATATTTAACGTCGGTTCAAACCGGATCCATCCCGAGGCTAAGAATAAAGGCGCGCGCACGCGCTCGTCTCTTTCTCGCTCACTCGACTCGTGCAAGGGAAATTATATTTACGCGAGGCAAATTCGCGGCGTCGCGCCTTTTTCTCGCGCGGAGAGAAAAATATATACGTGTAAAAGACGTTAATATATCTTCACGGAATCGGCGAGCGGGCAGAAAGAGCTGGCAGGGTTTTGTGACTGATGACTCAAGGAATATCCCCAATTGCAGTGACGCGCACGAATCGTTGGTGATAATTCGTCTAGTGTAACGTATATAATATTCCCATCAGCACGAAATCAGCTCGTACTCCCCCAATTAATTACGTATTCGAGCATCTGTTCAGCGATTACCCGAGTTGAACTACGTTTGACGAGGGGAAATATCTACAGTTACAGCTGGTGTTATTAAAAATTGCCAAACGACAAAGTCACATTTACTCTGTGATAACGGGAAATAGAAACGCGCGAGCTCATCGTTCGAGGTGAATTCGAGGCGAACGAAAGTCTGTTGGTTTTCTTTTTCGGTAGAGAAATAAATAGTAGAGTTACAAATGGAGCCGACTCAACGGTAACTTTATTATCCTTGGTCAAGGATAACGTGGCGCGAGAATCGAGATCGTCGAAGGCTGACTGGTTGGACGGTGCGACTGTTGCGGCCCAGATATTAATTTTTCTGCTTGAATTTTCGTTACCCAGGAACTTTTTTGACAATTTTTTAATTCGCTCCAGTGAAAGATAAAAATACTCGATTTCAACAGTGACGAAAATCGAAGCGAGAATTATTGATTTTTGTAAATTCTTATCAAAGTACATAACACCCTTCAAATCTTGCGCGAAATTGTGCAATAGTGACGAACATTTAAATAACCGCTAAAGTTGCAGTCGATATCAACAAATTAAATATCAACGACAAAGTGCCAAGTATTTTTTGCTAAAGAATTATCGTAAAAAGTATGTATAAAAAAAAAAAAGAATTGCAAGGTATAAAAAATTGACCTACAAATTGTTCTCTTACGTAATCCCTGGATTTTTCACAAAGGTTCCGCACTGAACATTCGACCGGTCGTTTTTTCTCCTGTCGATCTTTTTAATGCTTTTCATTTTTTGTATCCTTCTCTCGCGAGTACACTGAATGGGACGTTGATCTCGATGCCCGAGGCGTAATTTTCGCGATACCGTTCGGCCACTCGTCCGAGTCTCTTCGCGTGCGTCACTGTTGGCTCTATCAGTTTGTCGCGCAACAGTTACAACTGTCTCGCGAGTCCTGCCGATGACTCAAAAAAACAACAACAAAAAAACCTCCCCGCTTCTTCAACAACAGCACACAGTTTCGCACTTGTCGGCTTCACCTGTGCCTCGAGAGGGAACAAACAAAAAAAAAAGTCAACCGCACCAACGAGAACCACCGCGCGCACTTTCTCCAATTGCCATCTCCGAGCGTTCGCCGCGCGCGCCCGAGTCTCGTGACCGCAGTAGCCACCCCGCTGCACCACGGGACGTCGGCTCGCTCGTCGACGTCGCGACTTCCTTCTCGCCCTCTTCTGTTTCCCTCGTAAGTGAAAAAAAATATATACAAAACCAACAAAAAAAAACCAAAATATTCTCCGCAACTTAATTCTATGTTACGTGCTATTTAATATCTAGTGCGCGAACGTTTCCGTCCGCATTTATTTTATTTTTTTTCGCGTCTCTACAAAAAATAAAAACGATACATGATTTGTGTGCTAAACTTACGTTGTGCCGTTTGCCAAGTCTTGGTGAAAAGTTGCCCGAGCGGGAACAACCAAAGTGGCGGGTACAAAGCAGAAAGCTTATATACGAGGAGATCCGAGCGGCGGAGGAGACGCGCTCCCCACTCCGCGCGCCGCGTCTCTCTCTGCATGCGCTACGCGCGCGCTCTGTGTTCGCGCGTTATACACGGGGAGGTGTGCACGCAACGCTCACGCGGCGGCGGCGGCGGCGACGGCGGTGGCGGCGGCGACGGCGACGTCGAAGCGCGTCGCACGTTCAACGCGCGCCGGGGAGCCCAAAACGCGGCTGGATGTATCCGCGGATATGCCGGGAGAGTGCAGACTCGGCCCAAACGGCGATAAACACGATCGCTGGGACGTCATCGGCGCGGGCGAAGCCTCGGAAACGGCGACGGATCCAGCGGCAGACGGCGCGTGGGGCAACAAATCAATTCGGCGGATCCGAGCCGGCATCGTACAACAAGCGGACGACGGATTCCATTGTCAAACCCCCCGTCTCCCCTCTTTCCCCTGACATCTCAGGCTCAGAGTCGCTTCTCGCACTTGTTCTCCTCGGATCTCACTCGACTCGCCTGACTTTGTCTCACTGTAGAGACATACACACAGGAGACTTCAGGTGGCTCCAGCATTTTTCCGGGGTGTCATCTGCTATTTTGTTCGTTCGCGCCAAAACTTTTAGGGCACGGCTTAGGAGCTCCGGACTCTTGTTAATTAAGTCCTCAACCGACGAGAGTCTGAGTAGCGCCATTCGGTTTAGTTATATTTCATTCTTTGGTTTTACGCACAATTCTATTTTGCAAACATTTTTTTGCACGGAATAAACGTAATATACAACAACAACAACAAAAGTCGCAAACAGGAGATTTTCTATGTGTAATTGTTATCGAATAAGGATAAACGTGGTCCACGGGACTTTGGTACTTGATCGCATTGACGACATCGAATCCCCGGGATCGTCCCCGGGATCGCACGGGAATACACGAGACAGTTGCGCAATACGTGCAACGCGACTTTCGGCTCGTGCGTCATGTAGACGAGGAAACATCGTAACGTCGATGGGTTCATAGCGGGATTTTAGGAATTCTGCGTCACGCAGACAAAATAATAATAGTTGGAGAAAATTCGAAAAATTGGCAGGAGGGTCTTATGAAAACAATTGCAAGACGATCTCTGGACTGAAATAATAAAAATAACAATTAACTTTGATAGGGTGACTCCGGATTACACTTAGGATGTTGACAGCGTCCAAAATGTCAATGTTTTCTTTTATGAATAGCCTCCTCACGACACTTGGACGTTGCAGGTTATAGACGCGCATAAAGTGAAATTTTACGACGCAGTCATCCATCATTCAAGGCCCCCAAGGCTTACTATTGTTGTAACAGATGGCACGAGATAATCGCTTGACTCTAGTGATAGTTTATTATTTAGTTTGGCAGTTCCGTTGACGTTTCACGCACGTTAATGACTTTCTTCGTTTGCAGCGATGACACCAGACACTTCTCATTACTCTCAAGGCCATATTATCAGTGCACCAGTTCATTCACCTGAGGAACTGCGTGACTGCTATTTTTTACAGTTTTATTTTTACACCGCAGACGTTTCTGTTTATCAACGAATTCAACTCATACTTCTCGTACACTTCGCACGCTCGGCTTATCCTTAAATCTCATTTCTTCGAGTGCATATCACCTACGGTGGGTAAAGTGAACAAACTGATTTTCGGCAATTGGCCTGTGCGACCCACGGGATGTATTTCATTTTTTTTTTAATATGACTGTAACCAAGAAAATTATAGTCAATTTTCGGAAAGCCAGTATTCAAGGCTTGGAATATATATTTCCAATCTTCAAACTAACATTGGAGAACCAGTAACATTGCAGTGTTCAATGAAAAAAATTCAAATTTTAGTTTGGACCAAGTATCTTACATAGCTGAATGGGCTTCCAATCAGTCTACCAATTAATTGGTTGATTCAACTAAGTTGGTCGACCGCAATCTGAATAAAAATTTGGTTTTTTTCGCATTGCTAAAAATCTCGAACGAAATGAAATCATTGTAGAACCAGATTTTCAATATCTCACATTTTCGTTGTTTTAATTAATAACTAATTGTAGCGTCTATGTGTTGAAGAGGTCAGAAACTGGGACGGAGAATCACCATCATCTAACGTGCTGGTTGATTCTGCGCCCGGATTGCGCAACTGTGTCTACGCAAAGCATGTAGTACCCGAGCACATGTGTCTTCGGGCAAATATTGGCTATGTTTACCGATCGGCGTGAGTCTCTAACTGAGATCTCACTGTCGAGAATATTCAAACGAGAAACTCTGACGGTTTCTTTTTCATACCGCGCCGGAAAAAATATCTGGAATTCCCAATCGAATTCCACTAATTCGGCTGTTTGTCGAGTTTTCTCGCTGCCGAGTCGTACTCATCAATGAGAGCGATATTCTCGTCGAACACTCGAATGACCTAAAATCCATATTGCGAGTGAGTGTGACTGACTTGTATTCGTTAGGCAGGTTTAAATACGCCGTACACGAGAAAACGTGGATTGAGCGCGAGACCATCGCTCGCTAATTACGAAACATTATTTGCTATTTAGTTTAACACCCGTCTGTTCCCAGAAACATGTAATAAGCCGATGCTAATCCATCGGTTTATGGGTTAACGTTTGGAGAAACCATGGCACGTGATAGGATAAGTGATCGTTTAAAGTGGGCTCGCAAATTGGCGCTCGTAAAGTAATGAGATCTGTAGGGAAAAAAATCTGAATGATTGTTTTGTATGATTGGGTCCAATGTGGTAAAAAATGATCCAGTATCGATTTATAAATTAATCTATTTTTAATCGCTCAATTTTTAACAGCTGCGTAATAATGAGGCTTTCAAGTGATTTTATCATATAAATTTATAATTATTTATGCTGCAAAGTTTGTGATTTTTGTGCTTCAATGGTTCACCCAGCACTATACGAGACTTCGACTGCGCAGGAGACGGACTCTCCACTCATTCGCAGTGGCCCAGACAATTTGCTCGAATCGCGTCTGTCCTGACGAGGAAGGGAGCGAAAGAAACCGAATGGAGAGCTCCGAGGCCTCGGCGGGTGCGCTCAACATCGCTGAGAGGCGATGGCCTAAATTAATAGACGCGTTTGCCGTCCTAATTGCCGCTCCAATTAGTTATGAAAGGAGAGCGTCGGTCACTTATACTGCGCATCATCTGCGGACGGATCTTGGGACACAGCAAATAGCGTCATGTTTGCAGACAAATTGCATTTTACAATATACTAAACAAAAAAGTATCCTCATCACTGCAATATTTATAATGCAGCATGAAAATTCCTGGCACTGATAGCAAATTCAAATATGTAATTGGAAAATGGTTTTCCTCGATCAATTAAATGGCTTTTGCTTTCTCATAATGGAAGCTATTTTCCTGAACAATTTTGTAAAAGATTTTCATGCCTGTACACCTTGAATGGTCTAAAATATTGTGAAAAGTGGTTTGAAAAAATGTTTATTTAGATTTATGTTTTTAATTTAAGTTTAGTTAATATATGGACAACTCTGCAACAAGTTTGGAATACAAAATTGATGCAAATCGGTCGAGCGGACCAAATTTCATTTCACTTTGAATTATAAAAAAAAACATTTTTCGAGTATAAACACGCCTGTAAAGTATAACCTTGCAAATTGTTTCCTCATTATTTTATACCTTTGGCGAGCGTCCTCGTAGAGAAAGCTTCGCTAAATTGATAAATATACTTCCTCATAAGAGATAGCTTCGTCAAAGGTGTAAAATAATGAGGAAGCAATTTGCAACGTTCTACTTTGCAAGCCTTTAATTTTATTTTCATCATGAATGTGACAAAGGTCAGCAACACAAATACGATAGTAATTGATTCGACACATCAATTTTTCAACGTTTTTCGTTGAGAAATGGATCTTGATAATCAAAACAGTATCCTCACTACGTCGCTGGACCGTTTATAAAATCTCATTAACATTCCTCGCATTGGTGATAGCTTAAAAAAAATTTAATGAAAAATGGGTCCCATGTTTAATTAAATGGTGTTTTTTTGTCTATCATTAAAAAGTCATTGCTACCGCAATGTTTAATGCTCGTGAATATGACGAAGGTAGACATTAAAAGTACTCGATTGCATTTAGTTCCAAACGTTCGTGTCTGTTTAAGTAGTGAAGAGGGTTAAAAGTTTTCCATCCACCGAATGATCTTTGGCGTCGCTTGTAATTGTCTCGCTCCAACGTGAAGCTTGACGAGTGACAATGTATGCATTCCCATTAGTCTCGCTGACTTTTGCACACTCACAAACGCGAGGCTCTTAGTGGTCTCCCTGATTAACTCAATAGAACCACAAATGTGCAGCCCGAGAGGGGGAGGATCGCAGAAACTATGTGATAGTGACTGACTTTGATGGAGTTTTTCCCCTAACACAAGTGTTTTCTTGCTAACACGTCGAGATAAGGAAGACAGATAGATGACGGAGAAAAAAAAATCTGGCGACGAGGAGCCTCCTGTTTTCGAGTGCAGCAGGAGGGATAAAGTCTCGAATGTCACACAGCGCGCAGAACTTGTGTGTTCTGTATGTATATAAACGAGCAACAAGTGCACGCAACAGCGGCTCGACACGCGTATAAACTATAACCATGATTTTATGACGCATGAAAGTCATCGAGTACGTGTAACCCATATTCCTGTAAGCAAGGTCGCGCAATCGTGCACGACGCGGAGACGACGAGTGCCCGATGCGACGTTGTACGTTATCCTTCTACACTTCCACTCTTATCAGGCGAATGCTCTGTCATGGTTATAGCAAGATGCTGCGGACCCACGTAATTCCTGATCGTGGCGGAATTCCTTCCTCCTCGTTCGTTCGACCAACGGTTCAACATACACGAGGGGCTCGAAAAAAAAAAAACAATAAATCTGTTTCAACACAATTATTTTTAATTAACGGTAAGGAAGGAATCAACATTTCGGCTTTGCTATAAAAAAAATGGTCAGACAAAAAAAGTGATAGAAAAAATGGTTGGATGCAAATGACTCAAGTGTGAAACAAAAAAGTATTAAAAATGAATTTAATGATTTTATGAAATGAATTTATATGAAAATGAAAATTAAATCTGCTAACCTTTTCGTAAAGTGTTTCATCAGAGCTATTTTTGAACCAGCAGTTTTTGCGAAAATTCGCCGAACAAACGTCTTTTACGATCGTCTTAATAGGTCGAAAATAAACCATGTTAACAATCGTGTTAATCTCCGCTATGAAACCGGTAACGTGCCTACGACAATACAGAAAGACTCGGTGTCGTAACAGTGACTCAAAACGTCGTTTCTCGTATCTCGTCCGTAATTGCTTTAGAACATAAAAAGAGATCCCGATAACCCGGTAGGCAGATTGATTTCCACAAAACGCGTCGACGGATCGTCTGGGGGAGGAGAAATGCGATACAAATCGTATTTCCACTACACGCTTGAATTAAAAACCTCTGCCAAAGATTCCGACGAACCTCAGTGACCTCGGCAGAGACTTCTAAGCATCTTCAAGATTTTTGTTGAACTAATGAAATTGATGATTACGCATTTATACCTACTATGAAATAATTCACACATGTATATAGAAAGCGTGATTCATCGACTTTGACATCACGTGTGACGAACGAGGGGCAATCGACCGGCAACCGGAGCGAGTGTGTCGCGCATTTAGTGCGTAGATAATAAAGGTGGGCACTTGGCACGAGGACAGCTTAGACGATCATTGAGCCAGCATCAATACGAAGGGTGATGCGAATAAAAAATGATGAAAGGACTTTAGTTGATGTTGGAAAGTTTCAGCAAAGGAACGAAACCTTCCGACATCAATAGAAGGGGGGGGGGGGGGGAGGTCGTTCCTTTGCCGAAACTTTCCAACGTCCATAAACAATAGCGGTCAACAACCATATTCAACAATTCGAAAGGACTTTAGGGCATTGTCCGAATTTATCGATCGACAATCCTTCGAATTGATTTTTCGTTCGTCGTCGGCGTTGTGCAAACGACGACGCGAGGAAATTTATATCGTGTGCACGAAGCAGCCACGATGTTTCGAGAAGAACGTAAATAGAAAGAAGAGATGGTGATACGATATTTAATCGACGGTGATTATTTAAATTGGTAAGCGAGATTGCGCTCGTTCCCGATCGGAGACTGCGGGAGAGTGAGAGAATAACCGACGGAGTGACTCGAGCAAAGACGATGGTCGGGTGCTCTGCGTTGTAATTTACGACAGAAATCGTTCTGTCGACGCGAAGCCTCGAAGATCGCATTTTTTCACATTGGTGTAACTCAGCAGGAGCCATTGAGTATTAAGAAATCGTGATTAGAAACGGGGGGAAAAGATTTTTGTCTCGATATTTATAGCCTTTGTGTATACAGGAGCTATTTTATCTCGAACATTTGGTGTGTCTAAATGACATCACGAGACATTTAACGTGTTTTCATAATTTTGCGAATTCTATTATTAGAATCTTAGAATTAATTCGAATGAAATGTTATCTCGGTCGCGGCGCCAGGTTTTTTCCCGGTTGGAGTTACGTTTCAGTAAGTAACCAAATTATAATGCTGCTTTAGCCATGGCTTTGCAGTAATACACGACAAGACTTTATTCATTTAATAATTGCATAACGGATTAAACATTTCTCAAAAGTTATAAACGTTCCAAAAACGTATTGATAAGATTCTTTTCGGCAAATATAGTGAACCCCCAAAGTTTCCTCTTTCTTCTCCGGGGAAAGAAAATTATTCTAATGTTGGGTTTTAAAAATATCTGCAAATTAAATTATTCAAACTCTTTTAAAAATATATATTTAGAGCTTCATCTACCGAGCTTTATCCACTTCGCAGCGTTTTTCAGATATTGCTTTGCGGGCTTACACAAATTGCGTTTAAAAATTAGAAAATCTCGTTTGGTAAGATTTTCGTAAATAACATTACGATCGTTAGCCACGATCGGTATCACCCACTTCCGATTAACCTCGCGATTGCGACAGAACAAAGACGCGACAGATTCATAAATCTGCCGGCTCGCGGCAAACAAAACGAGTCCCCGTCGATTATAAATCACAGATATATGTTTGAGACTACGCGTCATCCCCCTCGTCTTCATTTCTGCGCGCGTCTCTGGTCCCACTGCGCGCTATTAATGTGTGCGAGCGTTCGCAAATATGTAATTTTATTTTCAATATTGTACGGACCAGAACCAACTGTGAAGTACTCTGTTCATTCAGCTGGATACCTGTCCGCAAATGAAGACACAACAAACAAAAAACCGGTCCTCAAGAAATCTTTCCGCTCTCGGAGCTTCAAAGAAAAATTGTTTAACGAGCGTCGCACCTGTCGCGTGATAAAATAAATTCCCCGCGAGTTGGAATCTCTTATATCTAGGAACTCACACGTTTTGCAAATATCTTTCTTTTCCGCTCCGCAAAAAAATACACGACACATTTATTTTCATGTTTGAAATGTCGTTTGTCGTTTCCGCCAGAAAGTTATTAAACGTGTAAATGCAATTACGCCAAATTATATTTCGTCTCGAGACCCGAGACGAAAAATGTGTTTCGCAACTTGGCGCGATTAAAACTACTCGACTGGAAAAGAAAATCGGCGCGAGCGCTTTATCGAAAGAAAACTCGGTTGCCCAATACAACGTGAAATTTGCGATACAAGACCAACAATATAACCGGTTATATCACGTTTGCGCAACGTCATCGTTGAGTCGTGTTGCTGCTGTCGTTGTACTTGTCTGTGTTTACTCATTTCAGCAAATAAAGCCGGTGCCACCACCTCGCAAGAGCTGCTGAGTTAAAATAAAAACGGTGGAGCAAAGGAAGAAGAAAAATGTGCGAAGAGAACTCGCTGTCTCTCGCTCGATTCGTACACGACGCGAGGACTTCTCATTCGTCAATTTAATCGAATAATGGAACGAACACGAATTCATGACACACGCGGCGCGGTCCCTCGCGCATAAGTCGCATATATACCAAGCATTTTCAATGGTTTCGTTCGCGCGGACACGCGGGGTTATTCAATTCCTTTCTGTAATTCGTAATTGGCCTCTCGTCACTTCATACGCTACGTCAAGTATTTAACGCTCTCTTCCTGGTGCGCGAGTGGCGCGTGTGCATAATATCGACTTCCTGTTACATCTGTATAATGCACGCTTATTTTGCGCGTTGTTTTAAACAATAAATATTACATTAATATACGATAAATCGCGAGCGTAAATGCGCGGAGCTGCATTCCTGCGGCTCCGCGGCTGCGTAGAACCCGACGGTTTGTAAAAATCTCGCCAACGATTTACTACACACGAGATAGACGTCTATTTATCGAAACGTAATATGCGAGCACGCGTAATATGGTCGCATTCCACGAGCTCGCCACAGCTTCCACACCAAAGCGACGACTTCAATAGTCGATATCACGATCATTCACCGTTCAGCAACTATTCACACGGCGTAAATCAATGGAAAATATAGAAATAAATCAACATTTTCCTTTTTTTTCTCCCTTCCCGCGCGCCCTTTGATCCCTGAGGTATTTCAATATTAGTCACGTGCGGCATTGATATAAATTCACGTTTCAATATATTTTTGACAATCTTGTAGAATTTCATTTGCAACTGTCAATCGTTTCACTGTTTTTCGTTACAGCCGGGAGTTCAGCTTTTTCGTATATTCGTAGCACGAATATTTTTAAAAGTAATTCCCAGTTGGATCCGACGAATTTTACAATGGGTAAAATCATTGAATTTTTGCAATTGCTGGAGCGAACAATCCGAATCACAATATGAGATATCTCATAGGGCGAGTGCGTCGAGGTTTTTCGTGTATGAGCAGGTTTCATTTTTTAAGTAATTGATATTTGGATCTCGCGAATTGTGGGATGTGGAGAATTATTGAATTTTTACAGTTGGTGGATCAAACTCACCTAATCATAATACCTAGCCTTGAAGGGATAATACTGCAGCAAGAGCTCACTCATAGAGTACACGCGGAATCTTTTTCGTTTGTTTTTTTTTTTGTCGTTTTATAATTCACGAATTTTAGACACTTTTTTATTGATTCGTTTCGAGGTTTTTGTTTCGTGCGATTGCGCGTGACCCGCGTGACCGTACGTGTTGGCCGATAGAACGTTAACTAAATCACTCGGGAAGAGGTCACTTCGCGGCGAGTACGTCTGTCAATCTGTCGGTGGAGCAGATACCGCGACCACCTCGCCAACAGGGACGTCGCCGACAGGGCCGCGAACTCGGGCTCCTCTCACGCTTTCGCTCTCTCGGGTCGCAACGCTCTGAGAGACGAAGACGATTTACAGCGAGGTATTCGCGCGCTGTAAAATCGTCACGACGTATCGAACGAATTGAAAATACATCGTAGTGGAATCTTCACGATTTTCATTCTAAAAAATCGCTCTTCGACTGCAACAATGGTTCAATGCTTGAAGTGTATTCCGTATAATTGAGAATGATTAATAGGGATTATTACAAGAAAATACAATAAAAACCTTCTTCTATCAATTACATTTACCGTGAATTGTGAGAAATAAAGTGGGAATTATAAACTTAGTTTTTAAGTAGTTATTATGAACATGAGAGCTTTTTGTGTTGCAGTAAAAATCCATAAGAAACATACATTTTGTGTTAAGGGCATGTGAAACACTCGGTCGCGCACCTCAAAATTTCGGGAGTAGATTCTGACGCGAATTATGAACGGATCGACGTGAAAATTGAAATACAGACGCCAGTAATGTGCACCGAGGGAATGAATTTGTCAGAATTTTAATTTTCGAAAAAACAATCGAATGGCGTTGTTTCTAAAATTGCAGCTATCTCTCTCGCACTCACGTGTCACGTGGTACATGTTTCACATTCCCTTAAACGGAAGACACACGTGCGCGAAGTTTTATTGGTACCGAAAATTCGGTGTTTGCCGTGAAAAATATCGATTTGAAGATCAGCCTGTTGGTTTTCACGTGGCATTCAGAAACTGTTTTTTCAAGGCATGTCACTTACAGCTCCAGCCCATTTGAAATCCCTCCTGGGATTCAGTTTGCAGCTAGTAGCTTTTGCAAATTAGGACACTTAAAGTGTGGAAATGAGCTATTATTTGTACGTTTGTCTCGCCGAGGAAAAAACTGTAAGCGCTTTGTCTCACTTCTATTCCACCCTGGAAGTTCGGCACACAAAATTGCACGGAATGACAATTGAACCATCGCGTAGTCTTAGAAAAAAAGCTTTTGTCTCGAAATGGCAACCGTTAAATGAATGTATACATCGAAAAAATGGTTTTCCTAAACATAAAAAGTGAAACTTTTGTTGTTTACAAGAAATGTATGAAATTGTTGGGAATCTGGCCACTGGACAATCAGAAACTTGTATCAGAAATAATTTTCTGGGTCACCACATTTATGCAGGTAATTCGGCTACATTTACTAATATTAATCCATTGATATCTATGTCAATGGATTTTACAATATTTTAACCGATTTTCTTGCAACAGGTCGTGGTTCTAATAGTACGTCTGATAAACCCACTCGGAAAATGCCCCACGCACGAATTCGGGAGCTCCGATCTTAGGGTCACCGGATATCAGATTTTGGCAGTTACAATGAAATTGTGTTATCGAGTAAACGGCAAGCTGATGATATGTTTGATCAAATCGACAATCGGCGACTGGTCATCAATCACAGATCCAGCTGAACGCGAGATAATGGAACGACACGAGAAATGTGGATCTGTCTTCTTCGGTTTTCGAGTAGTCTTAGCTGTCATTTACAGTGTTCGAAAGTTAATGTCTTTAATTTTCGCCAACGTAATGTCTCCACAGAACATACAATTGACATGTACGTTTGACGACGGTTCCACGTGGGCAATAGTTACCTCACTTTTAGATATGATCGTATTTTCTACTGATGGTTTAATAAATTGTGGCACGTTCGCACTTCTTTGGACCTTGGCTATGCATCTTTCCGCTCAGTATAACATTCTGAAAAATCGGTTTCGGGATATGCTGCTGATTGTGGATAAAAAGGAGAGTCGCAAAGTCCTTCGTCGGCTCGTTGACAGACATAATGAACTTTTCGTTCTAAGCCGAGAGTACGAGAATTCGTTCAACGTCTATGTATGCATTTACGTCTTATACGATCTGGCATACGGCTGCATGTACAGTAAGTGGGGAGAACTTATTTATTCTTTAATCCTTTAGGGTTACATTTTAGTAAATCTGGTAACTGCAAAATGCGACCATTTTTATAGTTTTATTAGTTCTTACAGTTACACTCATTATTTTATTGCTATATTGCAACTATCTTGAAAAATAACGATTATTCGTGAACTTCTATGCTGGTGGAAGTTCACGAGGTTAAATAATAAAATCGCTATTTATTGAATTCTTACACGGAGCTGTTGGAAAAATATTTTGATTTTTTCAGCTGTCTTACTGATTGCCGATATTAAAACACACGGTTTCATTGACGAGTTTATTAACGTTTACGCGCTGGCAGCTGTATTGGGACGACTTGCCATGCTCCACTACAATGGCCAATACCTGAGTGATTGTTGTGAAGAAGTCGGCGAAGTGTTCCATCAATGTAGATGGTATAATTTGTCCAAGGAATTCAGAACTAATTATAATATCGTACTTTCACGATGTCAGATGCCTACGCAATTGACAGCCATGAAAATCTACAAGCTGAATTTTGACAACTTCAAGTATTGTCTTCAAGCTCTCTACTCGTACATCTCCTTGGCGATAACCATCATGAAGAACGTAAAATAATTTCTTAACCTCATCTGGAATTGTAAGAATTCTGTACGGAGTTGTATGTTTTTAATAAACAAATAGTTGTAAACTAAAGTTGCGCTTACAGCACATATCACCCAGTGTGTTCAGACGTATATAGTAAAAAGAAAACAGGAAGAATAAAACTTTTTGTTTACTACGACTAATTCGTTATTCAATAGACACATCTGTTAAGTGATACCAGAATAATTTATTCTGTTTGTTTATAACAGATTGTACATTTATGACCTTCAAAATATCTGCATCTGCAGAAATGAACTTTGGCAAAGCGTAGCGCCGTAACTTATGGTCGGAGCGGAAAATGTCTGAGGACTTTTTTCTTCCTTTTCGAATTCCTCGATGGCGCCTGTTTAAAATAAAAATTGTTTGTCTAAAATGAAGATGGTTTTTGCAAATTGAAAACTTTGGCACGCTGTACCTTTTTAGTTGTGGCTCGGAAAGAAAAACGTATAAAATATGTTCTTTTTTCACTCATTTTGAGGTGGCGCCTATTTTTTGTTTTAAATTTTATCACGCGCTAGTGGTAGTTTTTGAGCATTTATCTTTGGCAGCTTGTCGTGTCCAGAATATTGAACGAATGCAAAAGTGCCGAAGGACTTTTTTGTAGTACTCTTGATTCTCTAGTGGCGCCTTCTCCCCGATTTTCAAAAAAACCCAAGGAAATATCTTTTTTTGCCGTTTTAAAACTTTGGCCAGCAATATCTTTGCGGGATGACTTCCCAAGAAAAAACTGTATTACACTTTTTTGTTCCGTTTTCGATTATCTAGTGGCGCCTTCTCCCCGATTTTTTTAAAATGCGTGGAAATATTTTTTTTCGCCGTTTTAAGACTTTGTCCAGCGATATTTTTGCCGGATCAACTCCCAAGATAAAACGGTATTAGACTTTTTTGCTCCTTTTTCGATTATCTAGTGGCGCCTCTTCCCCGATTTTTTTTTAAATGCGTGGAAATATCTTTTTTCGCCGTTTTAAGCTTTGTCCAGCGATATCATTGCCGGATGACTTCCCAAGAAAAAACTGTATTACACTTTTTTGTTCCTTTTTCGATTATCTAGTGGCGCCTTCACCCCGATTTAAAAAAACATCAGAATCAGAACGTTTGATCTGCGATTCAATTTGGCACAGAAATCGCTGGACAAAGGCATTAAAACCACGATCAAAATTTTCCACGCATTTTTTTTATCGGGGAGAAGGCGCCACTAGATAATCGAAAAAGGAACAAAAAAGTGTAATACAGTTTTTTCTTGGGAAGTCATCCGGCAAAGATATCGCTGGCCAAAGTTTTAAAACGGCAAAAAAAGATATTTCCTTGGGTTTTTTTGAAAATCGGGGAGAAGACGCCACTAGAGAATCAAGAGTACTACAAAAAAGTCCTTCCGCACTTTTGCATTCGATCAATATTCTGGACACGACAAGCTGCCAAAGATAAGTGCTCAAAAACTACCACTAGCGCGTGATAAAATTTGAAACAAAAAATAGGCGCCACCTCAAAATGAGTGAAAAAATAACATATTTTATACGTTTTTCTTTCCGAGCCACAATTAAAAAGATACAGCGTGCCAAAGTTTTCAATTTGCAAAAACCATCTTCATTTTACACAAACAATTTTTTCTAAAAATAGGGGCCATCGGGGAATTCAAAAAGGAAGAAAAAAGTCCTCAGACATTTTCCGCTCCGACCATAAGTTACGGCGCTACGCTTTGCCAAAGTTAATTTCTGCAGATGCAGATATTTTGAAGGTCATTGTACATTTAATAATACGACTAATAAATCCTCTCGAAATGTGTCCCTCTTACAAATTTGGAAACACTGATTTCCGAACTACCGAATGGCGCATTTTCTCACTTACACTACAATTGAGTTGTCATGTATGCAGCGGCCTGACAATTCCTTTGATCGATCCATAATTCACGATTGGTCGTCAGTCACAGATCCGAGAGAACGCGAGATCACGATACGGCACGACAAACGTGGATCTTTGATTTTCGTTTTTGCAGCTGTTGTGTCTGCGATCGAAATCGTCCATCAGTTTATAAGAATGCCATATATCAGCGAAGTAAAATTAAAAAAATGCGCGAGCTACATGTGCATTCCCTGACAACTCCTCATTGGTAACGGTTAACGTGACTCTGGGATTTCTCCTGAACACAATGTCTTACATAATAGCTTTAAGTACCAAGGCACTCTTATGGAACCTCTATGTGCACCTCTCAGCGCAGTATACGATATTGAAGGCGAGATGTTATAACTTACAACTAATTGAGGATCACAAGGAGAGGTGCAGAGTCTTCCGTAAACTTCAAAGCCACAATGAACTTTTCGTTCTAAGCGAAGATCTTGAGATGTCGTTCAACAACGTCTCTACGATTTTCGTATTCTATTCGCAATAATACTCTTGCGTATACGGCAAGTCTGAAGAATTGTTATCACCATGTAGTTATCAACGATTATCAAGGACATTTAATTTGTTAACTCATTTTTTCAGCCGTCGCATTGATCGGCAATATTAAAGAACTCCGTTTCCCTGCCGGGGTTATAAATCTCTTGTTATTGTTAATTCAATTGATTGGCCTTTCTGTATCTTACTACGCTTGTGATTATCTTACTTTCTGTTGTGAAGACGTTGGCGAAATATTCGCGAAATGTAACTGGTACGATTTGTCCAAGGAATTCATAATTAATTGCAGTGTTGTAATTTCGCGATGTCAGAGACCCACGCAATTCACATTCATGACAATCTACAAAATGAATCCAAGCCCTTTCAAACATGTACTTCAAACTCTGTACTCGCGCATGTACTTGATGGCAACTATCACGACGGGCGCAGGATAGTGAGAATTAGAAGTGACGGTGAATGCTGAATAAAAATCCCTCTTTTAAAAAGTTCATGAGTAACGGAAAGCATTGTTAGCAAACTATTAGAGCTGTGATTGGTTGCCAGGAAAGTTCGTGATAAACAAAATCAGTTTGGTGTCAAATTTGAAAAATTTCATAAGAGGACAGGCGGGCAGCACTCGTAACTTTTTAAAGCTTTATAAGAGCGCAGCAGCGCAAAATTGATTAACCTATTATGGGTAATATTTTGATATAAAAATTTGGCGTCGATTTTGGCGATTGTCGGTCCGGAACCGGATCTACGATTTCTGACAGAAAAAAAAGGTTTATAACCAGTGTTTTCAGGGGTAGAATATGCGACTTGAGAATGATAGTATAGTTTAAAAGTCGATATTTTGAAAAGAAAAAAAATTGGGGTCGATTTTGGCGATTTTCGGTCCGAAGCCGGATCTACGATTTCTAACACAAAGATAGTACATTCCGTTACAAGGGAGGAAAGTGCAACTTTTCACCGAGTGTGAAGTTTGATGCCCGAGCGAAGCGAGGGCAGAAATTCACACGAGGTGAAAAGTTGCACTCCTCCCATGTAACGTACTATACTTTTCTCCCGATTTCGCTAAAAAATAACCACATTTCGTGTGTGCAACGAGGACGGAAAATAAGGTCATTTTTGACAAATGACGACACGCATGCGTAGTACGGTTTCCATTACTCCCGCGCGGGCAGAAATGAGCTGATTTCCTCCCTAGGGAGGTAATGAAACCGGACTGCGCATGCGTGAGTCAGTTGTCAAAAAATGAGCGATTTTCCGCCCGCGTTGCGGACACGAAATGGGGTTATTTTAGCGGAGTCGGGAGAAAACAAATTTTCGTCGCCAAATAATATTTTTTTCAAAATCGATTAAAAACGGTTAATAACCAGTTTTTTCAGGGGTAGAATATGCGACTTGAGAATGATGGTATAGGTTAAAAGTCGATATTTTGAAAAAAACAAATTTCTGAGGTCGATTTTGGCAAGGTTTTCAGGCACGCGCGCCAGCACGTGTGATTAGCCTAGTAATGTTATAAATTAAATTTGTACTTAAAGCACATATTACTAAGCGAACTTAGTTATACAATAAAAAATCAGGCCCTGGCATAGCGCTTGCATAGCGTGTTTAATTCTAATCATGAAACACGCATCCATTCTAACAAATATCGATTGTGGAACATATCGGTTTTTAAGGGAGTACCTAAAAATCCATTTTGTTAATTTATGTAAGGCTGCTTCGACCATGCGATAATTAGCGACTGACCTACGAAGAGAATTTCATTCATGCATGATAATTGTAGCCATTACATGTGTAATATATGCATTGCATTTTCCAACCGCAACAAAAAATGAAACAATAAAGTTAAAAAATAAGGCGTAACCTAAATTGAATCTATCCAATTTCAAGTATGTGCTTCAAGCTCTCTACTCATACATCTCTTTGATGGCAGCCATAAACCAATAGAATGCGAATTATGAAATCGGATATGACGAAAACACTATTATATCACATAAAATATGTTTGTAACCAGTGTTTTTCGCGAAAAAATGTACGACTTGAAGTTGAGAGTTCGCGCCAAACGACGATTGTCTTGAGAAACACAATAAAGCTTTAAAGGTTCACATCGATCACCTGGTACGCTTCTACAGAGCATAAGGTGTTTGTTTTAGAAGATATCGATTTGTGAAATCGATATCTACTAAAAGGAAAGAGTTTCTTCAACGTTCAACATTTGCAATTGTGGTATGTTTAATATCTCCTCTGGGATGCGTTTCACACTTGACGGCACAAAAGGCAGAACATAAAATATAATAGGTAGGGTAGGTCGAGTATTCTTGTCGCGTTCGCCGCACGCCGCAATGGAAAACTGCGGCATACATCATTCACTTTCTTCCCATGCTGAATGATCAACACAAAACTGTGCTTTGTGAAGACTGAAAAATTCCATCGTCAAAGAAAAAAAACTTCGTCTTGAAATGTGGATCCACAAATGGATGTGTTGGTGAATAAAATGGTGTGTCTTAACATAAAAAGTGAAATATTTTATCTCCATAAAATATGTATGAAAATGTTGGGAATCTGGCCACTGGATAGATATAAACATGGATCTGAAATTATTTTCTGGGCCACGACATCTTTCCAGGTAATTCTGCTTCATTAACCGCTCCTAATGCGATCAACATATTATTAAAAATCACATATTGGCATTAATTGCCTTTGTAATATTCAAACCGATTTTTGTTAAACAGATTCAGGTTTTCGTAATACGTCTGATTGAACCCCTCGGAAAGTGTCCTGCTTTCGAATTCAAAACCCGCGACTCGTTAAACACTTTATGGAACAGCTTATCAATTATAATCAAACTCAGTTTTCGACTATTGAGACATCGGATGGTGTCCTTGATCGAATCGACGATTGGCGATTTTTCGTCAATCACGGATCCAGAAGAACGCAAGCTTATGATACAAGACGATAAACGTGGAACTTCGATCGTAGTCTTTGACGCAGTAACGTTTTTATATTTCATTGTTTGGCGTTTTATGCACTTGCCGTTTGTCAACCTGACAAACTCGCCAAGTAAACAAGATACATGCGCATTCCCTGCCGATTCTACGTGGAAGATGGTTAATGCGAGCCTGGGGGAAATTGTGATGTGCATGAATGCTTTAACAATTTGGAACATCAGAGCATTTTATTGGAGCATCGCTATGCATCTCTCAGCCCAGTACAAAATCCTGAAGGTGCGATTCCATGATTTACAATTAATTGAGGAGAAAAAGGTGAGAAGTACAGTCTTTCGTCGACTCGTTGAAAGGCACAATGAACTCATTGTTCTAAGTGAAAATCATGAAAGATCAGCCAGTGTCTACATTGCGATTTTCGTCTTCGGCGAACAGATCACGATTTGCATTAACGGTAAAATGTTAAGGGATTGTTGTAACCCTTCAACGCATGGAGGTTACGCCCCGTCCCAAGCTAAAATTGAATTGAAGTTCTTCTAACGCGTTGAAGGGTTCAAGATAAATGTAGGCGTCATCTTAATTGTACTCTGACTTATTTTTCAGCTGTCCTACTCACTACCGATATTAAATCCCTGGACTTTGTTGAAGGGATTCATGTCATGTTGACGACGATAATGGTACTGTTAGGAGTTTTTACAACATATTACGCTAACGATTATCTGAGTACCTGCTGTGAAGAAGTCGGTGATGAACTTACGCAATGCAACTGGTACGATTTGTCGAAGGAGGTCAAAACTAATTATAGTATCGTAATTTCGCGATGCCAGATGCCGATGCAGTTTACAGCTGTAAAAATCTTCAAATTGAATATTTCCAATTTCAAGTACGTGCTCCAAGCTCTCTACTCGTATGTCTCATTGATGGTAGCGATCACGAAGGACGTAGAATAATTACCTCATCGAAGTAACAATCAGTATTGACTTCTACTCGACACTTTTAATAATAAATAGCAGCCTTCGTTTTCAGCTGCACGAATTTTGTGCATGCCTATGTCATCGATTTTAGAAGTTATCGATTCGTCGCTCAGGATATCGATTTTAACTCACCACATCGCAATAAAATGTCTTTATTGCACGACAATTGCATCTGCATTTTTTTACATCTCCTTTGGGATCACATGTCAACTAACCGCTTTTCCAGAATCCAATATCCCAAAACGAAAAGCGGGATTTTATTTCCACGTTCCCCTCGTGGCTATGAAACACTGCAGTATCCGCTTGTCAACTCCCACCTCGGAAATACAGGTACGGAATAGCTTTCGAAAAGTGGCAGCATTGCATTATCTATAGAAAAGTCCTCTGAAAATGAAAACCAAAAATAATGTTATGAATATTAGGGCAACGTTCACACGACTGACTCGCGTTACCCATGTTAACAACCACAAACGAGTGACTTGACGACGCTGACAAACAAACAGTCACGATCAGGACTTGACTGCTAACAGGCGCGCTCAGATTGTATATCGTTTAGAACCAAATAAACCATTGCCTTCGTGCTTTTGTATTTCTTTGTGATTGTTACGGATACACCAATACTGTGAATATAATGGTTTTTTTCAACATGAAAAGTGAAACATTTGTTTTGTACAAAAACTGTATGAACGTGGTGGGTATCTGGCCATTGGACAGACACAAATATAGAACAGAAATAGTATTCTGGGTCATGACGTTTCTCCAGGTAATTCGACTGTATTTTTACCATAGCTGGTTTGCAGTTAGTTGTCTATGAAACATTCATGTCTGTAAAGTTTACAGATTGTTGACTTCGTTATACTTGATTCCATTTTTTATGTAAAAGGTGGCGACTATAATAAACCGTCTAAGGGACCATTTTGGAAAATGTCTCTCGAACGAAATTACAAGCGCTGACTTTTACAACACAACATGGCAGATTCTCTCACTTGCAACTGAATTAAATTTTCGCGTATCCGCTAGACGGATGGTTTCCGTGATTGAAGCGACAATAGACGATTGGTTGACGATCACAGATTCAAGCGAACGCGAGATCATGATACGACACAATAAACGTGGATCCTTTATCTTTTTCTTTCTCGCTGCCTTGATTACATCTTCGAATGTTCTGCGGTTCAAAGTTATGCTGACTATCATCATAAAATCACGCAACGGGCAGGATTCATGTGGGGTCGATGACAACTTTACATTGGAAACGATTAAATCAGTCGTGGGATTTATCGTGCAGTGCAGTTATAGTTTACTTGCCTGGAGTATCTTAGCACTTTTTTGGAGCATCGCCATGCATCTCTCGGCGCAGTACAAAATTCTGAAGATGCGATTTCACGACTTATTACTGATTAAAGACAAGATGGAGAGCCACAAAGTGTTTCGTCAGCTCGTTGAGAGACACAATCGACTTTTCGCTCTATGCAGAGATTATGAGAATTCACTCAGTTCCGTCATCACGATTTCTATCCTCATTCGTGAGATTTACTGTTGTGAAAGCGGTAAACCTAGAGGATTTTTGTTTTCAATACCACTTTGCTGTAAACCTAGAGGATTATTTTTTCAATACCACTTTGCAGTATACTTAAAGGATTTTTTTTCAATACCACTTTGCGGAAAACTTAGAAGATTTTTTTTAAATACCACGTTGCGGTAAACCTATGATTTTTTGTCAATACCACTTTGTTGCATTGTCTGTCACACCTGCACGCATAAAAGGGTTTAATTCGTCTGTTAACTAATTATTATTTTCAGCTGTTCACGTGGTTACCGACATTAAAGCTCTCAACTTTCTTGGAGCGCATAGCCTTCTCGCCTTGGGTGTCGGGTTATCGGGAATTTTCGTAACTTACTACGCTGGCGACTATTTGACCGACTGTTGTCAAGATGTGGGTGAGGAATTTAGACAATGCAACTGGTACGACCTGCCCAAGGAATTCAGAACTCATTATAGTATCGTAATTCTGCGATGCCAGATGCCGACGGAACTAACGGCCGTAAAAATCAGCGTACTGAATCTTTCGAATTTCAAGTTTGTGCTTCAAACTCTGTACTCGTACATCACCTTGATGCTAGCGGCTACAACGTAGTGCCGTGTGTTTCTATATGATGAAGGAGATTTAAGTTCCGTGTTTAAAAGAAAAGATTCATATGTTAACATCTACGCCCTGTGTTTGTCCTGTCCACGAGGTGTCGGATTTTATACATTATCGAGTTATAGACCAGAGTACCAATTTTAAAGCTGCACCTCGTAAGAATATATTTGCATTAAGGTAGTTATATCGGTACGCCGGAGTCGTAGGCATCAGAAAAAAAAGAATTATGTTATTTTAACCTCATTTTACCCTCAGTAGTAATTAGGCCAAAATTATTTGGCCTAATTAATTGGGTCATATTTTAACCTCAGTAGTAATTAGGCCAAAAATATTCCGGGAATTTATTTTCTAAAATCGCATTATATATTGTGACGACTTTTTAAGAATAGAATTATTTTTTGTACGGATTTGACTTCAAGTCGGGATTTTGTGAGATTAGGTAATGTCATGTTTGGATCATGTTACTCCGGATAACCCACCAAATTTTCTCCATAAAAAAATATTTACGCATAAATTGGATTACAAGGACAATTGATTCATCCGACAAATAAAAAATAAATTCAATAAATAAAAATAAAAAATAATGTTTCAAATTAAAAATAAATTTAATAAATTAAAATGAAAAATAATGTTTCAAATTTAAAAAATAGGTATATACATATTTCATCCTCCTCGGTTTTACCCAGCACGAATGTGCGTTAAATCCAACCTTCGAGCAGGTCGGAGCGGAGCGGTACTGCTCCCGTGTACGAAATGGCAGGCTCTCTCCACGCGCAACTGGATACAGGCGGTATACACGTACTCCGGTGTACAGTACATAGCGACGGCTCGCAGTCTCTCCGCAGGCTCCGCGCGTACATCGTGTACTCGGACATCACTCAGCATCAGCACCAGTACCGAGAGTATCAACGGCAACGAGTGTTGGTACCCTTATATTCTCTCGAGTTAAACCAGCATCGATTTGCATAACGAAGACAATGGCACTTGGGCTCTTTGCCGTTGGCGCGGAAAGCCCCCCGTTAGACTCACGCACAAATATATGTCTATGTATGTATCCATATCTGTACACACGTTGCAACGTTGCTCGCGAAATATTGTAGCTCGGTAATATATAACACGTGTGCCTCATTTTCTTCGCGTCATTGAATCAATCAAATCATGCCATTACTGTTTTTATAGCTAAAGGGTGGAGCACGTGAAAAAAAGCTGCTGCGTAAATACATCGATTGATCTACGTCGAATAACAAGATTCAAACGCACTTGTTGCGTTGTTTACGGTTTACTTGTGTTCAGGATTTTTATTTTTTTTTATTTTTAGTACTGAAGATTTGTGTTCCGTAACTGGTATATTAAGTTGAAATACATGGTCGATGTAACATTAACGTATGTTAAAATAAAAAAAACTTTGCGAGATTTGGAAATTTGGGAAAACATTTGATTTAATATAAAACAATTATTGTAAAAGTATTTAATATAAAAGTTGAATTTGACATATTTTCCATACAAAAAACACAAATTTCAAAGATTAGATAAACATCTGAAAAGATTCATACATATACAGAAAAATAAAGGAATCATTTTCATGCAAAAAAAAACTTGGGTCAACGAAATATTTATTAAATTTTTTTTTTATCAATTTGTTTGTTTGTAACATTTTGGAATAATTATTATGCAAAATTAATATTTTCAGTACCTTTAGTGTGCATGTATTTTTTCAGATTTTCAGACCATCAAGATGTGTTTGCAATTCTTTCGCTCTTTTCTCGAATTTATGCGAATTGAACACATCGCTCTCCCACATCCTTAAGTAATAAATAATGTTGAATATTGGCACAACAAATTTCCGAACAATTTTCAACAATGCAGTTTTGAAAATAGTGAAATATCGAATGGGCACGATAGCTACATGTTGAACAAAGTATCGCCGTTGGTAATGGATTGGAACGTGATTGCTGTCGAGCTGTTTGGTGAAGTGGAAGAGGCAGAGAGCGAGAGAGAGGGAGAGGGAGAGGGAGGGAGAGACAGAGAGAGAAAAAACGTCGAAGGGCCCACAGACCGTGCCACCCTGCACCCTCCGGCGAGTTAAATTACTATAAAAGACTTTAACCACTTTAGTCACCGGCGGTCAGGCAATCATCCTATTGCTGTACCCATAGTATCATGAATGACGTTAAGAAAAGCCACCCGCACCCGGTGTCGCCAAGTTCCCCTCAAATATATTGAACGTCGCACCGCGATACTCGTATCTATTTTTTTTTCCTTATTCTATTCCCACGCTCGCGCTCACCTTGACTAAACAAAAATATATATCGGTATTAGTCACATTACAATTCCGTCTGTTGGAATATTTCGTGTCACAGACTCCAGTCGCCAGTCTACTCGCGGCCTCGCGCACGAAAATAATTTCAATGTTGATTTCGATTTCGCGGCAACTCTTAAAATAATACTCGTTATCAGCGAAACGTATTCGAAATTCTGAAGTGTTCCTGCGACGTTACGATATATCGTACAAACAGAAGAGTTAATTTCAGTTGTTTCGAAAATTCAAGGTTTCGTGTGTATCGCCCACACGTCACAATTCACTCGGTGTACTTAACGATTCGGTCATTAAATATTTAAACCAGTTCGAAGCAGAAATAAACCCGATTGTTTATCAGTCGTCACGAGCGACGCGTTATATGCGCGCCTTTTTATCGTAGGTTAGACCTTGCGAAGGTCACTTCGGTTACAATAATCATTTTGTAAAGTGGCTTCGACAGTACGACATGAGAAAAATCAAACTTAGGGGCGACGTTTGAAAAATATGCTTTTAAAAAAAATTCTGTCCACGTGGAAAAATAGTATACTTCAGATATACAGAAAATATTTTCAATTATATAAAATATATTTTTTCCGAAACATGTATATGTCGGATATATCTTAGGATACATGCGAAATATACGCGAGTGGAAAACATACCTTAATATATCGATGTATCGATGTATCTTAATATATCGAAATATCGATGTATCTTAACATATCGATATATCGATGTATCTTAACATATCGATATATCGATGTATCTTATATATCGAAAACATATTCAAAATATATTCAAAATGTATTTTTATGATGTTATCGTCCGAAAAGTTGTATACGTCAGATATATTTTCGTATATATTTCCTTTCCATGCGGGTGTGTTCGCTCTTAAAGTTATTCAACGCCATTGAATAATCGAACAGGCAATGAAGTGGTTGAATTCGATGGCTCGATTGGTAATTTGCACTCGAGTGTAACAGTTTCACGGAAAGCACGATGCAATGTGCGCCGACTAATGTTTAATTAACGCACGTAAATTTCCAGTTGGAAGCGACGAACACTCGACCTCAAGCGTAGCTCTAGCCAAATTTTTCAAGCACGAAATTCGCTGATACAAAGCGCGCGCGGTCCTCCTTATCGTGACGCGGCTCTCTAACTTCAAGAATCAACGCCTAACAGCGGGATAATGACCCAATTAGATGTCATTTACACGTGAGTCATGTAGTCAATTTGTCCATGTCCGGCGAGGCGTTCTAATAACCGCGTATAGTATACACACTGTGTGCGGGCTTTGGCCACTATCCGTATTCGATGCACAGAGTCGAAAGGCGCCTCGAGGTGCTCACGGCGACTGGTCTAACTGCGCGGCTGCACCTGCAACCTCTGCTATCGGTGCTGCTGCCATTCATTCTCTCGTTGTAATCATTGACTCGATTTTTTTTTCTCCAAAATTAAATAGATAGATAGATAGATAGATAGATAGATGTTTATTGGGCCCTGGGATAAATCCCCTAAGGACCGAGCACACAATGAGGAAGATACAACCAGGTTAAACCTAATCATACTAAAACTTAAACTAAAACTAAACTAAAACTAAAAAAAAAAGTTTAGGCAAAAAAGGATCGAGACCAGTGTTTTCGGAGGTAAAAAATACGACTGGAGAATGATGGTATAGAAGGTTAGAAGTCGATGTTTAGAAGAAAAAAGAGCGGGAGGCCGATTTTCGCACATTTCGGCCGGAGGTCGAATTTGAGAATTACGATAAACTACATAGTTCAATTTTTTGTGACGTAGAAAAGGTTTGAAATGCACGTTTTCAAGGGTACAGTGTTTGGCTTAAGAACGATGGAATAGGCCAAAAGTTGGTATTTTAATGAAAAAAAACTCGAGAGGCACACACAATCATTCATACGGACATTTTCTCCAGACGACATTTCGCGACCGTTTGAACAATCCCGAATACGCTGATATAAAAACATCCAGAAAAAAAAAAATTCACGAAAGCAACGATTCCTCTATAAGGAATCAAAATAGTTTGTTGAGATTATGACACGAAAAAACTACATTTTATTATTATTATTTTATTGTTGTCGTTGTTGTTGTTGTTGTTGTTACAGAAAGTAAGTTTGATACTCGTAATATCCGCATCTTTATTTAAATTTTTTTTTTTCCGAGAACTCTTGTTTTCTCTTATGTCAAATTGAAAATTGTCCTCCGGAACGACATTTTTCTCGTTATAAATCGCTACTTTCTTTATTTATTACTTATTCAGTATCCACGATGACTTTATAAACCGGCAAACACAGCTCATTACACGTTTCGCAGAATTTGCAGAAATATTTCTTCCCGAGAAGAGACACCGACACGACTCTCGCCTAATCCGACGATTACAAACAGAAACACAGGCAGCCAGAAGCGCAAACGAATTCGCGAAGGCAAATATCGTCTGAGAATATGCGAGATAATGAGCAATTCGAGGGCGAAGCGCGCGCCAATCGTGAGACTCGAGCTGCCGCAACCGCTGCAGCCCGGTCTCTATAGGTATCCGCTAGTACGGCTGATAAACGTTGCTTAAGGTAGTCCTTGCGACCGATATTCATTTCGCATAAATTCGAGGAATACGAGAGAGAATTGCAAACACTTCTCGATGGTATAAAAATCTGAAAAAATGCATGCACATGAAGGTACTGAAAAGATTAAGTTTGCATAATAATAATTCGAAAATGTTTACATATTTTCCCTATAAAATGCGCAGCAAATTCAATGTGAACTCTAAAATCTGAAAAAATTCATACGTATCCGGAAAAACGAAGGAATCATTTTCATGAAAAAAAACTTGGGTCATCGAAATATTCGTTAAACAAATTTTTTTCGCCAATTTGTTAATAACATTTTCGAATTATTATTATGCAACATAATCTTTTCAGTACCTTTAATGTGCATGAATTTTTTCAGATTTTTATACCATCGAGAAATGTTTACAATTCTCTCTCATATTTCTCGAATTTATGCGAAATGAATATTGGTCGCAAGGACTACCTTAACAAGGAATTATGTGTAACGCCATCGCGAAAATTACCGAACGCGCTCAGTCGGTTACAGCGCCGCGCGGAATGCCGAACGCCGGGTTGCTGAATGAACGGCCGCCGCCGCCGCCGCAGCGGTTTATTATAGAAAAAGAAAGTAAACGGTCTAGCGCCTTTCCTTTCTCTGTCAAGGGAATGCGCTCCGCTCGCGCGTGAACGCGCCACCGCCTCGCCGAGCTGCGCTCCGCAACGAGCCTATGGTCGCGTATATACCGTACGGCCAACTGTAAAAACCGTCCAGGAGACTCACGGTTATGCAATTCCCGGAATAGGGATGCTGACGATTACCCACGCTTCTTTTTCCTTCTCGTTTAGCTATTAGCGGACCGTCTGGCTGGCATCAGGGGCTCGTCTCGCATCGCGACGGCCGCAGAGAAAGGGGATCGAGTATTTAGCGTCTGACGCGCGGCTTGCGAAATTATATTTAACCACGGGCGATACTCATCTCTGAAGAAAAAAACAACACTGTGCATTGAAATATTCTCTTTGATACTCGGCTCTACGAGAGCGACTAACTCGACTTTCAGTGCATTGGCGGGTCGTGCATTTTATTTGCAGAATATGTAAATGTCAATAAGAGACTATAAAAGTGAGGTTATACCTCACGGGGCTGCAAAAGTTTGCATCAGACGACATTCTTTTTATATTATCTAGCAACAACGTGCTCGCTTCGCCCGCACTCTTTGCTTTTCATTTATCTTTTCTTGCGGCCAATACAGCAATTCAAAACGCGCGCGTGACTGCAGCGGCCATGCCAGTCTGATCGATTTCAGATCGAATATCGAACCGCCGTGACCAATCGGAACGCTCGAACGGCGACTTCAGATTTCGACTTTGATGTGTCATGTTCTTTCTAAGAGAGGATTCTAAGAGAGGGTGCGCGTACTTTTATGTGGCTCATTTTTGTAAAAGACGTTTTTCCGTATGAAAAATTGTTCACTGTCATTCGCGAGCTCGATTCTCAAAAGCCCCGCGTATTCTCGGGTAATTCGGATAATTGGTCAATCAACTAATAGTCTCGCTCGGCGAAAGAAAAATGACGACTGTCGCGATCATGCGCGAACGTCGTTTCGTCGCGGTGCGGCGTGTAATGCAGCGAAAAGTTGCTCGGTATAACAAACTAGAACGGATAGCGTGGAGATCGCGAAAGTACAGAACGGCGGCGACGGCCGGAGACTGTGTTTCAGCACAAGAATTACGTATACATATATAATTTGCGCATATATATATATACATAGATTTTCTTGGCCGCCTAGTACACATCCGGTCGCTAACTCCATGAACGCTCGCACACAGACTTTCCTACTTCATTCATCGAAGCATTCTGCGGCCTTTGAAGGTTGCTTGCGCGATGAAAAACGAACGGTACGCCAGAGACCAACAGCGGCGGTGGCAGGGAGCGAGCGAGCGAAAGAGACACAGAGAGATAGAGCGCTACTGGCTGTAACAGCAGCGCGCTCGCTCCGCGCCACCAGCGCTCCACTCGACGTCGACCAGTCGCGGTGTAAATTCCTTCTCGGAAATACGCCGTACCCAATCTTCGACAATCTTTGCCTCTAGGAACGCGTTCGCGCTGTGCGTTCGGCTGGTAAGCTCGCGCGGGATTGCACCGACTACGACAGTACAACGACAGACCATGCGCTTCGAAAGCATTCGACCCGTTTGTCGCGTTAATTGCACGAGAGACGCGTACGCTTCGTTGCCGGTAATTCGGACGAAATATAATGTAATAGATCGCGAGAGGAAGAGGGCTCTGCTTTACCACAAATGAAAATGGCTTGCATACGTTAGTCTCGTCGAATACAATGGGAGATCGCACGGGGTTTCTCATCCCATGGAGATGTCAGTGACCGCGCGCGCGCGCGCGACTGTGCAACTTTTATGCACGATGATCGGTAGCCTCGTTGCAATGCCGTCGCTGCGGCAGCCATACACACGCGTGTACTTTCACTTCGCCGCATTGACGGCATTCGTGATTCATACGTGGAACGTGATACAGAGCGTTAACCCGGAGATTCCAGAGTGCTTGTATAATAGCGATTCGACAGCGTTTAACACTTGCGATTATAATAAAATTGTGCATTCTTTGTTCGCCTAATCCTGAGGGCTTAATCTTTTCGAGACTCGCAAGGTCAACTGGCCAGTCCAGTGTCTCAGATAAATATAGGCTGCACACCACGGAAAAGGGATATTTTTGCAGTTTTATGATTTACACACGAATTATACGTCCTATACACTTGATTGGCACAGACTGAAACGGACACATTGTAGCTAATACTTCAACTGCCGATATCTCGAGATCCAAGTGATGAACCCTGTTTCCATCTACTGATATCTTCATGTTCATAACACGTGAAAATCACTGCAAATCCTTTGTCCGAATTGTTATTGCATATCCATAAGTGAGCCTACGATTGAAACGACCTACGTAGATCAATTGCATAATAACAATATTAATGAGATAATTAGTAAATTACGTGTCACAATTACCGGGTGTCAGAGGTAGATATTCCACGCAGCTGCGATATACCTATAGAAGTTTCTCAATCCCGAGTCATGAATGCAGCGCTGCGCTAGCATCCGGCTCGGTCATCGCAAAGCGCGTTCCTTGAATGAAACCCCGAGAGAGAGAGCCTCGGAAACTCGTCGCGCGAGGTATACGCGCGGGGCTCCGGTCATCTCGCTCTCGAAAAAAATCGCGACGTTCCCCTCTCGCGGTTACGGCGTGGAGGGCGAAGGAGAGGCGGCTCACCTCTGGGGCCGCAACGGAGGTGCATTCTTACACATCGCCGGTAAAGATGCTGCATGGCTGGGTGCGAGGGAGGGGGCAGGGGGGCGGCGAGGGAGATGAAGCGGGAGGGGAGGGCTGCATCCTCATGCAGGCGAGTGCACGAGGCGCTTCGTGACTCTCACGTTCGCGAGCACTCGCGTAGTGGTTGCGCGCCACACAGGATATTCTCGGTATGGAGGCCCCGGCAGTGTAGTGGGGATGAAACCTGAATGATCCATAGAGCCCGCGAGATCAGCGGCGCTGCCGGGTCTGGCAGGGCGAGCGGGGTGGGGTGAAGGAGACTCGGCAAAGAGAGAGACGGAGTCCCTCGGTGGCGTCGAGGCGATGCTCGTGAACTGCGCGCCACCGACAGCAGCAGCAGCAGCGGCAGCGATCGCCGTCGCGGCGTGCGGTGCGGGAAACGTCGAAGAGCAGTGGGGGCCGTCGGTCTCGGAAATGGCCGCGGGAAAGTAGAGAGCGGCGAGCGCGGCTATCGGGAGAGCGACTTTGTGTTGTCTTTTTTTTTTCCTCTCCTTCTCATGCTCTCCCTCTCTCTCCCTCTCTCTCTCTCGCTCTCTCGCTCTCTCGCTCGCCCGTCCATTGGCGTTTTCGCGTTTAGCGTGTGCACCGCGCGCGCGCACACCGTGACCCGAGTTACCTCGTGAGCAGCGGGTGGCGTTCGAACCGCGCTCGCGCCGTGTTGCCGGGATGCTGTGCTGCGAGCGTAACGCGTCGTAACCACCGGGGTTGTGTGTGTCTCTCGCGCTCTCTTCTCTCTCTCTCTCTCTCTCTCGTGCCGAGGAAGTCGCCGCGGCGATCGGCGCGAAACGACACGACACCGGGGGTTGAGAGAGCGCGCGTTGCGGCAGCCCACTTCGCGGCTGCTCGGCGGATGCAGCAGAGGCCAACGCGCGGATCCTCCGTGTCTCTCCGTGTGTGCGAGTGTGTGGCGCGTGACAGTGGTGCGTGGAGCTCGGGTGGTGAGTTGGCGCGCGCCCGAAACGCACGGTGCACGGTGCGGAGAGTAGGATGGCCGGCGATGGTGCCACGAACAATGAGATCGGGGAGGGGAAGAGCGCCGCGAGCGGCGGCGACGGCGGAGGAGCCGATCAGGGTGCGTCAGCGCGGGGGGAACCGCATTCCAGAGTGGGCGGCATTCTGGAATGCGATCCCCCCGGTAACAGGAATTCGCCGAGCAGCGAACAGCAGCAGCAGCAGCAGCAGCAGCAGCAACTGACGACGACCGAGATCAACGACGGTCTGTGCCGCTATGGTGCGGTATCCAACAGCGGCGCGATGTCTTTCGTCGAAGTCTGTCAGGTAATCTATCGGTCGTTCTACTTATCTCACTGTTGTTCTTTCGCCCGTGGTATTTGCGATTGTAATCCGCGATTTCGTGGCTCGCGCCGCCGCCGCCGCTTCGAACGTCAGCCGCGGGTGACTGCGTTCCCACGGTCCAATGTTGACGATGCTTCGCGCGACTTTTGTGTAATAAGAACTTTTGCCCATTTGTATACCGAGGAATTGTGGTCATCTCGAGATATATAGGGGAGTGACAAACAATTTTTTGAGGATTACTACGTTTCGGGAATTTTCCGGCGCTACGTATTTTGCGAGTTTTGGCGCCATTGCAAATTGCCGCTTTGGACAGATGTTTGGATACGATGACAAGGCGACGTCCAAAGTCCCAAGAAAATTCCGATTCTCTGTTTATCGACGTTTTATTGATGACTAATGGCCGTAAAAAGATGACTGAGAATATCGTTCTATTGGTTAATGAGGTGTAAAGAAAAATCTTCTTGCAGTTGCCTTTTTTTCTCTTTCTTTTGTAAATCGAGTGTCTTGTCAACTCTGTAAATTATTTATGTTTCGTTGCTTTCAGATTCGACTGCAAAATCTGTTTCCACAACTCGCTCCACCTCCTCGATACAGCATCTGCGACGATTCGGTCGAGCTGACTGCCGAATGCCTTGCCAATGATGTCATCAGGTATCTGCTGAAGGAGGATATGTACCTCATATCAAGAGATCCCATATCTCGCAGCATGCGACACAATGTCTATCAGATGCTCAACAAGCACAGTATACTGTTCACGAGCATGGTCAATCGATTGAACGTTGTGCCGGACACTGCCTACGAAGCTTTCATGGGAGTAGCGGATGAACTTTTTCTGCACGGTGGTGTTACATGGGCCAGAATAGTCTGTCTGTATGCATTCATGGGACGCCTCGCGTTGTGGGCTAGAGACGGAAGGATGCACGCTCTCAGGAAGAAACTGCCTCTATATGTTTCACGTTACATCGGCGAAGAGATTGCGCATTTTATCAAAGGCTACGGAGGATGGGTAAGTCACCCAAGACTCTTATCAATTTGTAAACTCTCAGTTGCTGGATTTTGATCGGATTCATTAGCCAAGCAATTTTTTTGTAGTTGATTCAATTGGGCTTCTAGGCGATGAAAGAATAAATGGTATATTGTTTTAATTTGCAGGAACAACTGTGCATAGAATATCCAGTAGCTGAAGAAGTCAGTGGCGCAGTGTGGCGAAGTCTTCTAATGACTGGAGCCACCCTCGGTCTGGTCGCAACAATTCTCACAGTGACTTCTTGAAGAACATAGAATATGTAAGAAGGGTTTACATACAATACATTTTAAATGGAGAATTTATCGCGTACTTATATCCTGTGATCGTATTCTTAAAACGAAAGAAAAAATAATAATAATGAAAATGGAAATGATTAAATCAGATCTCAGAGTATCGGTAAACTAGGTAATGTTTTTAACAGAATTATATGGAATCACGGAAAGTCTCGATCAGGTGAATATGACCTTTAAATCTGTGTATCTACGAGCCCTATGAGTATACCTGTTTATCTCGATCTCCGAGGAAAGGACAACAATGCAAGTTCCCTACTAATGTAATATTTTCATACGCAAGCGACTCTTCTTTTTAAATACACCGCACTAGTTCAATTAGAAGACAAAAATACAAATTACAATCTTATTTAATTCTAACGTAGATGACTTTGATAAGAGGCGGCGAAAAGAAAGACGATACTTCACGAACGATGATACTCAAAATCAAGATTTTTAGATTTTCAGCGCCAAATAAGAATCTCAAAATTATATTGAATTTAGGTAGAAGCAAACTATTTGTATTTATTTATAATTTATTCTAGGTAGAAAATATATTAAATAATCAATTCTACGAACTACGTTTGACTATGCATATGGTCGATGTAACGTTTTCCTCTTTCTGCATTTAATTGAAGTAACTATCGGTCACTATTATACACTCTAATCATTATACGCCATTGTAAAAGTCTCGTAAACTTTGGTAGCTTTTAGTACCTTTGTAAAATGTTTTGTACGAATATGTGGCGATAATAAAAATACAACGATGTATTTGGATGTTTTATTAGTATTTCTGCGTGCACAGGGTGTATTCAATGGAATGTGTTTTTTTTTTACTAAATGTTTATTATCCATATTAGAAATTCAGACAATAAGATCTATCAAATCTAGGTAATTTAATACATTTTATAAGCAATATTTTTTTCCATAGGAAATAGTGAAAACAATGTGGTATTCCTTTTCTGTATTTTCTTTTCCTTATTGGGTGCGCGGCTACTAGTTTATCATATTATCTTTATTACACGAAGAACTTATCCCGCAAGCATATCGGGAAATCCTCGTTTGCGTGGGATTTTGTTGCTCACGGAGAAACAGTGACCTAAATATTTGAATTAAACAAACAGTCAATTATCTGCGTGTGGAGATTATCTAGCGGTCAATAAATTCGCGATTAATGTTTTCAAGCTAGAGAATTAAAAAAAAACAAAAGAAATTAATCGTAAATAATATTAAACGTATCTAACAATGGATTGTGAATTTTCTGCAAGTACTCGGCCAAGCATATGTAATCGTACCTTAATTTACAAACGAACGCCGTTTGAAGTCTGAAGTGTACCAACCACTTCTGGATACATACTCACACCCATTAATTGAAGCACGTGCGCGAGAAACGTACGACTTGCAACTTGACACCGGAAACAGCTGAGCATACAAATATATTGAACAAATTGCTACGTTGAGAATTACTTGACAAGCGAAGATCTTACGCATGACCGTGGTAAAAACACTTCGAGACAAATTATTAGCCTAAAGAAATAACCTGTGAATTATTAATATACAAATTGGGCTAAATAATAATAGTGTCAAGGACTCAAATTATTTAATCAATTAATGATAATTCAGTGTTTAATAATTTGTCAATAGTTGAGGACAAAGATTATAACGACGCGCGAATTGACTGCTTTCTCAATTATTGTGAGCTCGATTGCACACAGAACAAATCAATGCTTGCCGATTCTCGAGAGTACCTTGGCTTGTGTTAATCGCACCGATAAACAAATGTTCAAACAGGAGCCAAGAGAGATGAAACACGTAGGTACTTAATTAACGGCAGGTATTCGCCCAACTTTGTCCTAACATTAATCGACGATCGATCAAAATATCTATACGTATAATGAATCACATTCACGTTTCACATCTTGAAGATACACATCGAGACACAAAAAAACAGAGTTCGTGTACCATCATCGTCGTCGTTTACGGTGTACACTTTTGCTAATTTAACATCTCGGGTGTATTTTAATATAAAAACTCAAGCTATCGCCTAATGTCCTGCGAGTATATTTATGTAACAATTCCCTTATTCCTAATCGAATTTGGACTGTACAACAAACGATTGGAATTTAATCATTCGTTTTATGTTTTTGCCTCGTCTTTCCCCTTCCATTTTACTTTAGCAACGTGCATGATAGTAAGAATCAACAGTTTTCTTGTTTTGTTTTAATTAGATCAATCTTCGAAAGATCCTACTTATTAATTTTATTTATCTATTTATCGACATCACTACTATATATATATAATATTTATATATGTATATATATATAATATTAAATAAATGTATGTATGGATGTATGTGTATAGTTATAACTGTACAAACGGAACTCATTCGCAAGCCCCTCCACGCTGACAGTGTTGTAAACTGATCATCGTATCCCCGCTGGCGCCGATCGACTCCACACTGATTTGCATTCGTTAGTCACGCCTTCCGAACAGAACTGATTGTTTGCGATACCCAAACAGGCAACTAGTCTAACTGATCTCGATCTGAACGTTGAGCAATAAATCTTAGTGCGCTCCGTCTCAGCCACTACAGGCCCTCGATGCAGATAATCTCGCCACGTTTTACGGTGCCTTTGTCGTTGCACTATTCAGTAAATAATTATCTATCGTACCGAATAAAGAAAAAATAAAGATGTTAATGATTGAGACGCCGATCTTTTCCACGTTCTCGAATGATAGTCTGACAAAGGTGGGCTAACTACGTTCCTACGCTATTAGAATGAGATGATAATGAAACTCAACAATCGAAAGTCCAACCGTGCTGAATATTTAACACTGTTTTATTCCTCGTGATAAATTTCCGGATACTTTAGATATTTTCATAGATTTCTTTTTCTTTCGGTGGGTCGAGGAAAATAAGGGTTTGACATGGAAACGAACATCGTCGACGCTATTACGCTAATTATTAACTGTTCTTAATCTTTTTTCTCCTTTCTTTTAAAATTCGCTATGCCCATTCGCCCCATTGTCAATTCGTGTTACGAGACTGGTATTTAAGCCCATTTTTAAAAATACAGTCACCCGAATGGTGCGTCGTGATACGATATATACCCATTTGTCGCGAGATTTATCTCAAAGAATACGTCCGACCGTTACATCCGAAAGAACAGTTACATCTCTGCACGAACGCGTATTTGGTCCTCACGACTAACACGACTATTTATAATTTAGTAATCTTTTACATTTGTGGCAGTTGTAGCCTGGACGTATCGTTGACCGAAACAGTTCACGGATGTTGGGGGTATTTTACTTGATTATCTTTTATTTCAATTTTTCTTCTTCTTTTTTTCTCAATATTACGATGAGCTCGTTACCTCGTCAATTTCCGTGCGGCGAGCGAAGAGTCTCACACGGATTCGCGATTCGCTGGCGGAGTTTATTACACTTTAAAAGAGAAGAGAGCGCGTGGGAAAATCGGACAAGAAGCTGACGCTAAACTGTTGCCGCTACTGATAGCGCGAGCACCTCTCGAATATCCGTGTATTCGAAGCGACGCGCCCCAAAATATAGGAAACTACAGTTACACCAAATACACAACAAATAATTCACCGACGTAAAAAAGAACAGCGACACGATTGCGTCGCTCATTGATAAACGTCATGTTCTTGCGTTCAACGGTGAATAATTGAAAAATGATTATTTCAACGAATATCAATCTCCGACGCGCGCCCTCGTACACGAAAAAGACGAACGAACTGTATGCTTAGAGTAGTTGATCGTCGATTAAAGACCAAAATAATGAGATCCATAATAATATACGCGGGGAGAACTAGCAGCGGCCCCACGTGGTTGTGACGTGGAAAATGCACTTTCACGATTTTCTTCGCGAGTTACAAACGAACCGGCCGTCATAGGCTCGATCGAGAAATGTCACTGATCGCGGAACGTTTTGGCAAAACTTGAACGCTCTTCGAGACTCGCAGCGATGTCCTCGCGCCGAGCGCTGCGTACGGTACACACAAGCACAGATCAATAGTACTTAGCTTGCTGGTGAAATAGGGGGATGATGAAATTTTATAGTTTAATGTAAAGGAGGTCCACAAGAAAAGTGTTATATGCATTGCCACAGACCGCGTTGTGTGTGTTTAACGTTATTTCGGGAAATGGGTATCACTCGGCGACCTTCTTTGTTCGTTTCTGTCTCTTCTGTCAGCTTTCTCGGGTTATCACAGCTGGGGCGGCGGCGAAAGTGGGGAGGAGGGTTACCATTGCACCCAGGTGGCGACGATGGGAATCCGCATCTTATTCCATGTAGTCCCACCACTCTTTCTCGTAACCCTCGTGAACGTGTTCGAGCAACACCTTCCTTCGGCTATCGCAGTATCTGGAATCGTGAAATGATCGTTTATTTATCCCGTATTTATCGATTCCACGATCGTTTAAACTCGCTCGGAGAAGCGTCGGAATGATATGAATAAACTCCCGCGCGGACTCACCTATACTTGTCTTGAACCTTTTGCTTGATGTCAGCGAGATTCTCGCTGGTGATCTTTCTCTCGAGATATTCCGAGAGACGCTCGGTGGTGCTCTCGAGGTCCTTCTGGTTTTCCTCAAAAATCACAGACTGGTTGTTCTTACGCAGATAATAAGCAAACACGTAAGTATACGTGAGAGTCTGCCGGCAGAGACACAGGATGTCGACGGCTTTCTTCAAGAATTGCACCTGCAATTGTGTGATGTGAGAGCGACGAGATAATAAAAACGCGTTATTCACCAACAGAGAAAACTTATCGGCGGTATCTCGAGCGTCGAGCAACGGTCGAGTCTATTTTTAAGCGCGATGCTTACCTCGATCCACGACATGTTGTGCTGTTGCATCTCCTCCATCTTCTCCTTGACGCTGGCGTACAATTTGCTCTCGAATTTCAACGACTGCAGGTGATTCATGTATCTGTTGCAGTAAAAGAGATATCTCTGAAGGGCGGAGCGCGACTTCTGTTGGGCGTCCCTCGCGACCTTGGCCTCCTCCTCGTCGTAACGGTTGCAATTGTACCAGCTCGTTCCGTGGGGCTCCCACGGTCCCAGGCAGACCCAGCAGAATTCGGTCTTGCAGTTTTGATTCTTGCAGACCATGTGATTGCAACCGCCGTCTTTCTCGATGGTGACGTTGCACTTGGGACACTCTTTGGTGTTAGCCGCGATCCAATTGGACGTCTCGCTGTCGTCGTCGCATTTTCTAATCCACTTGCGCAGCAAGTGACACTTGACCGGATCATGCCAATTTTCGCCGCAGTGAAAGCAGAATGTGTGATTGCACTTGCAAGTCACCGGCTTCGGCTCGACGTGCTGAACCTTTATCGCGCTGTTGCAGTCGGGCGACGGGCACCACCTCAACAACCTGTTACACTGTTTTTCAGAATAAAAGTCGAAAAAACAATTAATTGGTCTTTGAATAGGAATTGTTGTTTTTTGTGCCAGAAAAATTCCAGAAAATGGATTCTTACCTCGACGAAGCTGTTTGTGATGAGATGCTGATACTTCAATTTTACCTTCGAGTCCTTCACTAAACGCATGACGCTCGCGTCGTCGACCAGAATATCGCAAGCATGTGCAGCGCAAGCGATCGTCTGGCCGACACCCTCCTCCATTATTTTTGTTGTTAGATACTCTCCCCAACATCCGGTGCAAAAACGATGTCCGCACTCCAGACCGGTCATCATCTGCGCGTATTAACAAGTTTCGGGTCATTCTTAGTAATGTTATTTGGATGAAAAAATGTACAGTTCTTTCTTCGTACAGTTCTACTTGAAGAACTTACGGAGGTCGGTAGAATCGTGAAACAAACACCGCATTCCTCGGTCCCGTTGGTTGAAGTTCGTCGAGCCTTTAGAATCATGAAAGAATTTTATCATTGACGAAGTCATTTTCAAGGTTCTTTCTCATTAATTAATATCGAACAAAAATATGATCTTTGTTTCTAGTCATAGCATCTTTCGATTACAAAAATGCGTTGATACGCGTTAAGAGCGGGCGATAATAGTAAATCCTTGAAGAAAACAATGGGAAAAAGAGCCTACACGGACATCGGGCATAAGTTAGCAAACATTTTGCAAGCTCATCAATGAATATTTTTCTATGCTAACAATCCAGACTGAAAGTCTGACTATTCATAACGCTTGCAGGCCAATGTATGCGGAACGGAAAAAACTGATTTTAAAATTCTCTTTAGATAGCCTTGATTTTACAATTACCAGGGAGCTCTGGGATGACCGAGATCTGCTTATAACCGGGCCTTTTCTGAATGGATTGATCACACGAGCCTCTGCGAATAATTTTTCCTGATCTCCGTCATAGAAACGCTCCATTAGCTTCTCCTTGTCCCACTTGAAGTGATTCAGAAGAATACGCGTGGTTGTTGCAGGTATCTGTAAGATAACACGTGACTCATGAGTCAATTATACAAAAGAAAGTTGGAAATTCCAATTTTTCTAGGTATTACTGTTCTGTTTTGGTACCTCGACTACAGTGTTGACTTCCTTGATACAATCCACCATGTGCTGAACTATTTCCTCCGTTGAAAGCACCTCAAAGGGATATTCGTCACTGTCCCCTCCTGCACGTTCCCGCGGGTTTCCAGCCTCAATCTCCATTGCAAAGTCCACATCATCACCGCTGGATTCGTTGCCGGAATCCACCTCGTCGTACAGAGTTTCCTCCTCGGAGTCCATCGTTCGGCCTTCTTCTCACGAGACGTCCGAACACCAGCAAACCCTGATTAATCAGAGCCACCTGCGTTCCGCGCTTATCTTTCTGTTCACAAAACCCAAAAACGTATAATTTAAAGTGCTTTTGCTGACACAAATCTCGTAAGAAAGAAAAAAAAAAGTCTGTATTGATAAACAAGACGCGCGAGCTGTCAGTGAAAAAATCGTCGACTTTCTAGTGTTTGTTTAATGGCCAAACAAGTGAAACCGCATTATCGCCGATGCACACGCCGCGTTACAAAACGAAAGAGAAAACGAGACACGCCGCAGCTAGAATCGGGTTTGACTTCGTGCGTCCGTGACCGACCCAGATATCTCGGGGGAGAGACAACGAGCGAACGCACTCGCAGCGACGTTTAACGAGCTCAACGGCGACGTAGCGCCATTCGCCAGTTATCCGAAGATCGATCAATTCGGCAGTTTCGAGACACTCTATACTGCAATATTGACGCACCCGTCGCGCTCGTCGTTCACCCTCGCTCGTAAACGAAACACCAACAAAAAAAAAACAGCCTGATTCAGCGCGTGACGTCACGCAGAAGACCAGCGATCTGCTCCGAGTGTAATTGACGAAAAAAGATCGCGGCCGGAGCCTCGAATACCCTGCGAGCCTCGCTGTTCGCGAATCAACCAACACGAATTCACGAACCTGCTGGGGGAAAAGTCTTTCGTGACGCGACGAACGACGAGAACGATGCGTAAAAAAAACTAAGTGACCGAGGTACGCGTTTCTTTCGGGAAACAAGCAGCACAGTAATCAGCTGCTATAATACAACCCAAGCCCATCGCCGTCAACTTTTCGACGGAGCGACTGGTGTCACGGCGAAAGTGGTGAATGTCGTGCACTGCATGAACGCTCGACCAATCGGAAGCCCCGCTCCGCGGGATCCGGCCAATCACCGTGGCGAATCGCACACATGACATTTCTCATTGTTCGCTCTGTGTGGCAACAGTCGGGCGGAGGGGAGGATGAAGAAACAAGGGGAGGGGGGACTGACTATACACCAAAAGACTTAACCTCGCATCGAGCGAGAGCTCGTTATTATTTTGTCACCTATTTATTCGGCCCGAAATGCGATCAATGACAAGAGAATAAAACGGTCAACTCACTGATTAACGGGAGATTATTTCGGTCGGTCGTAATATTTGTTAGGCAGACGCAAAATACACTGCAACTGCAGAGTTCAGGGACGTACACAAAGATTGTTGATAAAAACTTAAAGTTGCTGGAAACAAAGATAACGAAGGCACTTGGCAGCGATAACGGAAATCGAGCACCACGTTTGCTGGATGCTTTGTATTGAGGTGAAAGTTCGGGAGCAACTGGCGTTTGGGGAGACCTTGAAAAAAAAAAGGTGCGCTGGGGAAACTGAGATTCCAAAGTGGAATATATATCGCGGAGGGCACAACACAACGAACGTGTATCCGCGCAGAACTGACTGAAATCAGCTGTTGAGCACAAAGGCACGATTCTCCGTGCGGGACGCAAGGCCGTCTAATATCCCGGCGTAAGTGCGCAAAATTAATATATTCCCGTGTGTGATCATTCGCAACCCGAGTCCGAGGGCTTTTTCCGGGCGACCAATCGGGCTTTTATCGCCGAGTCAATGTCAACGTTGTGGTCGGGTTGTGGTTATGTTTAGATGCGCCAAGGAAAAAAAAAAAACACGTCGAAAATAATACGCGCGTCTCGTCCGAGGGTCGGTGAAGTGAAAATTACAGTTTGGTCGATAGCCGCGCTGTTTGTGGGTCAGGTAAAGCTCGTTTACTTACGTGAAAAGCTCGTGGATGCGGGGAAAGTTTCGCGATTAAAATCGTCTGGTCGATGCACGACACGCTCGATGCACAACACGTCTGCGATGACGTCCCTAACGCGAAGTGAACGTAGCAACGAGAAGGAAAGAGGGAGGGAGTGGTATCTGATACATCGGAGGCTTGCACACAATGCGAGAAATTGGAAATGCTGTTTAGTTTGTTTCAACTGTTATTAATATCGGCCATTTTTTTCGTATCTCTTGAGCACGAAAACACGAGAGCACTAAAAGAAAACGGCAGTATATAATGTGTTTTGAACGATGCACAGAAATTGCATGGTGGACGGTAGGGCCTCTCGAGTCGAGAACTGGTATCAGATTCTCGGACTGCCGTGCACACCGTTCGCGAAGCTGTACAAGAGCCGCGTGAATCTGTACCGAGGCCGAATTAAGTCCTCATTACGAGAATTTGGGGCAGTTTCATTAAATAGCCATTAAATCATCAGACGTCAATAGCAAATGTGAAAGCTTTGTCAACCAGTAAACACAACCCTTCCGTATGCAGAAACCAGTTTCAACCTCCAAACGCTTTCACAGGTTTCACGCCTTGCCCCACTTCGCGTTGTAAACACTTATTTAATGCGAGGAGATTTAACGCTCTAGTAGTCAGATTTCTTTCGCACGTTTCAGGTATTTGCAGTGAAAATATAACGATTACATCCGTTCATCTCGCGCGAATGGATTTTTTAACGACGAAGTTTTAACGACGAAGTTTTTTTAAATTCAAGACGGATAAACGCGAGCACAGAACTGACTTTAATTCGAGCGACGGTTAAGGGGTTAATTACGAATTTAACGGAATAATATACGATTAAGTACACACACCATTAGCCATGAGAATGAGAACGAGCTTTTCAGCGCTCGAACCGTCTTGACGCGTTAATCCTTCTCTTTCGCCGAATGAAACATTTAATCGGAGGCCTCGGAGGTTCTGATCGCGCTTAACGAGAATCGAAAGTAAACTGGGGATACGCGGCCGCGAGTGTTAACGCGGGCCGCCGGGCTCTCTCACGCTGATAATTTCGCGACGGTACTGCCCGTAGAGTGGGGCGAAAATGCAGGACCTGAAACGTCACCGTAGCGAGATAATTTCGCGGTGACCAAGTTCACGCGCTCTGTCGTCACTAACTTCGCGATTAATCGTTTGAAGTAGACGCCAAACCGAATTATTGGATGTGCTGCTTTTTTGTGTATTGTATTCCCTCTTTTAAAAAGTTCGTGATTAACGGAAAGCATTGTTGTCATTCTGTTTGAGCTGTGATTGGTTGCCCAAAAGTCTGTGGTAAACAAATTCAGTTTCGTGTAAAATTTGACATAAGAGGACAAACGCAGCAGCGCCCGTAATCTTTTAAAGCTTTAAGCGCAGCAGCGCAAAACTGATTAGAATATTATACGTGAAATTATGGAAAAAATATTTCTGAGGTCGATTTCGGCGATTTTCGGTCCAGAGACGGATCTATGATTTCTGACAAAAGAAAATCTCGCCTTTTTTTTTTTTTTTTTTTTTTTTTTTTTTTTTTTTTTTTTTTTTTTTTCAAAATCGATTAAAAAAAGTTGTTAACTACTTAGTGTTTTCGGGGGTAGAATATACGACTTGAGAACGATGGTATAGGTTACAAGTCGATATTTTGAAAAGAAAAAAAATTGGGATCGATTTTGGCGATTTTCGGTCCGGAGCCGGATCTACGATTTCTGACAGAAAAAAAATCGCCAAAATGTTTTTTTTTTTTTTCAAAATTAATTTAAAAAGATTCGTAACCAGTGTTTATAGGGGTACAATATACGACTTGAGAACGATGGTATAGGTTACAAGACGATATTTTGAAAAGAAAAAAAATTGGGGTCGATTTTGGCGATTTTCGGTCCGGAGCCGGATCTACGGTTTCTGACAGAAAAAAAAATCGCCAAAAAATATTTTTTTCAAAATCGATTAAAAAAGGTTGTTAACCAGTGTTTTTAGGGGTAGAATATACGACTTGAGAACGATGGTATAGGTTACAAGATGATATTTTGAAAAGAAAAAAAATTGGGGTCGATTTTGGCGCTTTTCGGTCCGGAGCCGGATCTACGGTTTCTGACAGAAAAAAAATCGCCAAAAAATATTTTTTTCAAAATCGATTAAAAAAGGTTGTTAACCAGTGTTTTTAGGGGTAGAATATACGACTTGAGAACGATGGTATAGGTTACAAGTCGATATTTTGAAAAGAAAACAAATTGGGGTCGATTTTGGCGATTTTCGGTCCGGAGCCGGATCTACGGTTTCTGACAGAAAAAAAATCGCCAATAAAATCTTTTTTTCAAAATTAATTAAAAAAGGTTGTTAACCAGTGTTTTTAGGGGTAGAATATACGACTTGAGAACGATGGTATAGGTTACAAGTCGATATTTTGAAGAAAAAAATTTCCGAGGTCGATTTTGGCGAAAAGTTTTTCAGGCACGCGCGCCAGCGCGTGTGATTACCCTAGTATTTGTATATTTTCGGTGCTTTCAATCTCGAATTCGAGATCGGTCGTATTGAACTCCTTATGAACTTTAGAAAAACAACGTATATAACGTACATATAACGCTGGCGACCTTCAAAGAAATAATGGACTGAAACGACTGTACAGTTTAAAAATCAATGCGGCCCTTTATTTGCTATTTGTAGAGTTATTGACGGCAACCATTACAATTTTCTAACATAGCAGATTTGCGAAGTATGCATTTCAAGAATACTAGACGATGAATAGACTATGGACTTTTGTTCGTCGATAAGTATGATAAGACCATTTATTGATTTAACTAAGGTAAAACTAGATGTTATGAAAGTAGTTAACGTTTCATAATAACAATTAGAATCAGTTTCCCGAATGAAAATGGTAGTGTTGACTATACTTTGCGCTTAACAGTATCTCGCGGTGCTGACATTTTTCCTCTACAATCCTCAATGCAAAAACGTTAAGTACTTTTTAATGACGCCCTAATTGACTTCTAAAAATGTTCGTATGTGTCGATGATCGATTGGTTATCAACTGGGTCGTCTTGAATGCTTTAATCGTTGTAGACTTTAAAGAAATCGCTGAAGAGTGTGTTTGCCCTGAAAATATATATAAAATTGCATGAACTTGACGTGGTTTTTTTTTCTTCAAATTCTAGTAATCGTCGATGCGTTTGGTGCAGGGTGTATCACCGATGCGAGGGTCTAGTCGTATCGAACACCCAGCATATTACAGCCCCGCCATGAATATTGAAGCAACGTTCTATACGCAGGAAATGATTTAAACTTCGTCGATTTAATCGTAAATTCAGATTACACCGTTCGAAATGTCGAACAATATTCCTAGCGTTAACGACTACGCGTTTCTCGAGAAAATCGGCGCCGGAAGTTATTCCACCGTGTACAAAGCATTCAAAAAGGTATATCGACCAATGCGCTCTTTTTGACTCTCGGCTGTCCTTTTGGGCCAAAAAAAGCGGGAGGTATTAGAACCGTGGATAAAACAATTTTGTCAGGACATTGACGTTTATTTCTTCAGGATGGCTCCCGCGAGGTCGTCGCCATTAAATGCGTCGACAGTTCCACCCTATCCAAATCGGCTGTCGATAATCTCATCTCCGAGATCAATTTACTGAAAGTTCTGAAGCACGAGCACGTGGTAGAGATGAAGGACTTTTTCTGGGCCGAAGGGTTGGTGGATATACAACAATATTAATTTATTTCTAAACCGCGAATAATACAGGGTGTCCCATTTTAATCTTACACCCGATTTATCTCGAAAAATACGGCCCCGATCGAAAAATGAGTTATATGAAAGTTGTAGGGTTCAAAGGGGGACGTTTTTCTAAAAAAAGAAATATGGTCCAACATTCAAAATGGCGGAGATACGACGGCCGACATGATTTTTTTTAAATGGAACCATGACTTTTCTTTTCGACCAAAATGTTCGGCATGTTAAAACTAACAACTTTTGTTGGAAGCTTTTTTCGATAAAATCCATAATTCATTTTTTGAAGACCATTTTAACGTTATCCAGGATGTACCACGAGGAGGTAGTCTTCAACATCCCATTTGCGTCTGCGTGTGCGTGTGCGTGTGCGTGTGCGAGCGTATGCATGCGTGTGCGCGCGTGCGTGTGTGCGTGCGTACAACTCTCACAAGGGTTGGGTCTCTGCGGCTCGTCACTTCCGCAGTATTTTTTTACTCCACTTGTAATTTCAAAAATACCTTGCTTTCGACGAATTTTGTAGACATTGGATGCTAAAATTTTTAACACGATGAATGGTGGAATCTTTGAACATGTTTGAGAAGAGTTCAAAGTACACTTACCAGGAGGGTTTGGAGTAAAAAAATACTGCGGAAGTGACGAGCCGCAGAGACCTAACCCTTGTGAGTGTTGTAACCACGCACACGCGCACGCGGGCACACACGCATGCACACGCCCGCACACGCACACGCACACACAAAGACTTTACCTCGTGGTACATCCTGGATAACGTTAAAATGGTCTTCAAAAAATAAATTATGGACTTTATCGAAAAAAGTTTTCTACAAAAGTTGTTAGATTTGACTTGCCGAACATTTTGGTCGAAAAGAAAAGTCATGGTTCCATTTAAAAAAAAGATGTCGGCCGTCGTATCTCTGCCATTTTTAATGTTGAACCATATTTCTTTTTTTAGAAAAATGTCCCCCTTCGAACCCTACAACTTTCATATAACTCATTTTTCGATCGGAGCCCTATTTTTCGAGATAAATCGGGTGTAAGATTAAAATGGGACACCCTGTATAATTAGTGATACAAAAATAATTGCACGAAATAAATAAGTAAAATGCATGATTTTTCGAAACAATAATTATAATATTCAATACAACCTATTTTAATAATTGAAACAAAATCGTGGACCAAGTAAATTTTAGATGTGTTTCTTAATTTTCTTTAAATTGGTCAATTTACCAAATTACTTTGCACCCGATAAAATTCACTGACTGATGCCTATAAAATTTCAATAATTTCTGCTCGTTCAGGCACATATATATCGTAATGGAATACTGCGACGGTGGCGATCTGTCGAGTTTCATCAAGAGGAGGCACAAACTTCCGGAAAACGTGTGTCGAAAGTTTCTCCAGCAATTGGCCCTCGCGCTCAGGTATTTGCGAGGTCACAACGTCTGTCACATGGATCTCAAGCCTCAGAATCTTTTGCTCGTTAAGAGGCCCATACTGACTCTCAAGGTTGGAGGTGCGTCTGACAATGAGTGCATACGCGCAAAAGCTATAAATATTTATCGCAGCCGTAAAGATAATAACAACAACAACAACAACAACAATAATAATAATAATAATAATAATTGAGGAAATAACCTCGGAAAAAACAGGTCGATAACAAATTCTTTGCAGATTTCGGTTTCGCCCAGTACCTGTCGTGCGACGAGCAAAAATTCGCGATACGCGGCTCGCCCCTTTACATGGCACCCGAGATATTGCTGCGCCACGAATACGACGCTCGCGTCGACCTCTGGAGTGTGGGTGTAATAATGTACGAGTGTTTGTTCGGCAAGGCGCCCTATTCCAGCAGCAGCTTTCAGGAGCTCGCGGAGAAGATTAAAGACTGTCGTACAATCGAGGTAGTTCACTGCTTAATTATTCCAGAGCAAAATAAATAAAAAAAATGAAAAAATTAAATTAAGAAATATAATTAAAATCATTATTATTGGGATATTTGGTTCTAAGTGAAATTTCATATCCGAGTGTAGCTGCCGAAAGGTTCTCACGTGTCCCCGGAGTGCAAGGATTTGCTGCTCTCGTTGCTGAAACACGAGCCCTCGAAACGCATAACGTTCGAGCAATTTTTCGCTCACGATTTCCTGGATCTCGAGCACGCACCGACCAAAGACAATTACGAGAAGGCCGTGAGCCTCGTGCAGCGAGCGGTGAAGATGGACGCGGAGAAAAATATCCACGAGGCGTTCCATCTGTACTGCGAGGCACTCAGATATTTCATACCTTTGCTCACGAGTACGTGGATCAATAGAGTTTTGTCGAAAGCTCACCCCCCCCCCCCTTCGTCGATATTTACGGTTTTGTATCCCCCCCGCGCCGTTATTTACGATTTTGTATTCCTCCCACACCCCCCACCGGGTCGTCGCAACACTAAAATATTCTTATCCGTTGACGCTCAGATGAATCCGACCAGCAGCGAAAAAAATTACTGCGGTTGCGGGTAAACGATTACATAAACAGAGCAGAAAAGCTCAAGCAGTTGTACGTATTGGACGACGGCGACGTCCGAGCGGATGCAAAACCGCATGGTACACAGGATAAGGGCAATCACGTCCCAACGCTGCAAGCTGGCGCGCAAATCGAGGGAATTTCCGCGTTCCCCTACCACGAATTGCGTTTGTATACATTTTCTACGGCACGCCGAAACGACTTTTTGATATGCATCCGTAAAACTCCCCGGGGTAACAATAACATCGATCGTGTTTAACAGGCGCGCTTAGCAGAACGACGAGCGACATGAAGGCGGGTCTGGAGATGGGCGAAGCCGGCGAGCAGTATCTGGCCGAGGGAAATTACGCTCTGGCCCTGGAGAAGTTCAAGTCCTGCCTGGGGATTTTGGTCCGCGTGCTCGGCAAGGAGCCGCCGGGGCGACGACGAGACTTGCTTCATCAGCAGGTGACTCCCGACGCCCTCGTCGAGGCTTCCCGGCTCGCGAAGACTGCGTCGGCCCTGGTAAAATATACATGCACTTTTTCGTTCCTCAGGTACAAACGTGGATGAAAGAGGCGGAGAGTACGAAGGGTCTGCTGGCCTCGAAGGGGATCGACGATACCTCGAACCGTCCGGTCACCGAGTCCCAGGACCAATGTGCCATACAATAGGCTTAAGGTTTAGTACGAATAAAACTTGCGATCACCGTCCTGCTACCTGGACCTTTTATTACCTCGAATATTCCGACGCTAATTACTGAAAAATCTCGCACAACCCAATCGACACTTTTATCGCGCCGTGAAGTGTGCTTCGCAGTTATATATGCAAAGTTGTATTGCCTTGAAAAAAAAAAGCTCAGTGATTAATTACGCGCAGCGACGACAGTTTGCTTGGGGAATGTGAGGAAATCGAGTGCCTATTTGCGTGTATTTTTTACAACTCTTGACTTTCTAACTCGCTAAAAATAATTAACCGTTTAATAAATATTTGTCGCACACGCCTTTTGTGAGTAACTTATTTCACATCTTATTACCAATATCTAACGAATAAACTCCTAACCCTTGGTCCTTAGACGGCTACTGACAATTTCTCGTGTACAATCCGGCCGCCAGGTGGTGCTGGAGTAGCCGAAGCTTCAGAGTTCCCTCGTCCGACCGCAGCGCCAGGCGCAACGAATAACCTGCAGGAGACAAGATGGCCGAAAGTAGGATGCGCGTTAATCGCCGCTAACTGCTAAAATGGCAACCTCAATTCCGCCGCGCGACTCCACGCCGTTAATGTATTCTCGCGACTTAATTGATATACGCTTCCAATAATCGGCGCCGCGCTCGGTTCGTCGCGGAGCTCCGCGAGAGGTCGCTGCGGCAGCGACAGCCGACGTACTTGCAGTCTCGGACTTCCTGTTGATTTCGTCCCGTTTCCCCGCGTGGCTCTCCATCCGACGTCTCTCGCTCTCCGGCGTTTTAACGGTCGTTCGTCGCTCGTACGCGTCATGGAAAATTCCTATTCCCGACGAGCGAAGCTCCCGCGCGCCACCCCGCGCCTTCCCGCGCTCTCCCCCCGCCACGACGACACTTCCTATGTATACATAAGCCCCCACCATCGGCACGGAATTCTCTCTCTCCCCCCACCCGGCGGGCCGCCAATGGCGGCGCACCGGATGTGCGGCAACGTCGCAACCGTTAAGTATATAAGGGCAAACCGCCCGCGGTGGTGGGGATAACGCGACGTATATACCATAGCGAAGAGGCCTTTTCCACGTAAAGAACGTGGCAACGTTTCACATTCAAATATCTAGCAGAAACCGGACTCCCAGTGTGTCTCTCTTTCTAGTCTCTCGACTAACGTACGGCCGTATAGTTCCGCGGAGCTTTTGTTTTCTTGCCTTCCTCCATCGGTCGCTCCTCCGCGTAGGAACAACAACAACAACAAAAATATATCGGGAGATCCAAGTGTCGCGCGGCGCAACGAGATCGCTTCGTACTGAGTGCGTAAGGATCGCGCGCCCGTCGGCTCTCCGCGCAACTTGCTCGAACATATATATTTCTCTTCCGCTCGATCCCTTTCCTCTCCCGCCCTCTCCCCTCCACGACACAATCATTACCGCCCCCACTTTTTTCCCCTCGAGCGTCTCTCGCTCTGTGCCCACCTCTCTCTCTTTCTCTCTCTCTCTCTCTCTTTCTCTCTTTTTCCTATCATACCGAGTCGAGTGTCGCGCGTTGCCGGTGTGCGTGCTTTCGTCTCGAGTGCACGCTCCAGTGTGAGTCGCGCGAGCGTGCGCGAGCTTAGAGAGGAGACCGTGGCGAAGGAAGGGCGCGCGCGCACGAATGTATGCACGCGATTCCCGTGAGCGAATAACACACGAGAGCCCGCGGTGTTAGTAACACGCGAGATACGTGAGAGAGTGTACTCTACCCGGTATATACAGTGTGTTCGCGACCCACGAGGGGGAACTCCGGTGTTACAGTGTGTTTATTGTTACACGAGCGACAACACCCTCGTGTTTCGCTACGTTGTCCTGGAGACGTGTTTCTTGTGTCCTTTTTTTTTTTTTATTCGAAAAAAGATAGAAAAACAAAGAAACATCGAAAATTCTTCGCGGCCGAGTCGTGCAGTGTGCGATACAACATTGTATACAACGAGTGTATCGGAGATAAACGTCCCGGTGTTGGGGCCAACGTGGTCGAGATAAATGTCGTGTACCGGGTGCATAGGCAACGGTGCTTTACCGTGCAGTGCGTGCGCCTCGTGCCGCTCGTGTTATAGAGCAAATTATGTGCATGGACGTCCAGTCTAGCGAGATGGGGGACAGGAGTTGCCCCGACGAAGACGTGCAGATTGTCAGGGTGAACTTGGACAAAAAAGGTGAGACTCCGTTGTGTTGTTGATGTTGTGACTCGATGGAAGGTCGATTTGACGTTGGACGGAGCTGGTCTTGAGGTTATGCGCCGGGCGGTTATGTTATAAACAGTGGAAGATCGCGCTAACTCAGCCGCTGCCGCTGTCGCTGCTACGACTCGACCGTGATCTGAGCCGGCTCTGTGTTTCCCGCTCTTTCCACGCGCCTACTGCAAACTTCGCGCATCCCACTAAAACGTTCCTACTCCCGAACTTATATCTCCCCCCCCCCTTCCCTCCTCCCCACCCTTCCGTTTCTGTACGCAATAATCAGCACGCCGCACGAGCCAATGCAACAGCCCTGGAGACGCGAATTGCCTCTTTGTGTACGTTCGTCCCTTCGCCGTGTGCGCCGACGTCCCTCTCCCTCCCGCCTAAAACCGGCGCCGCGCGAGATAACCGCGTGCGTACCGGCATAATGTGGACTCGCCGCCTGGTATCTCCGCCAAGCGTCTGACTTCGTCGTGATTATCCGTGTAGTGCGCAACCTTATTTCATTCTTCGACACTTGACCATCGAAGAAAAGCGTGATATATATTTTCGATGCAGATTTCGTCGACGCAGCAGGTTTATTGGCAGTATCGGAATAGCTGTAAATGCATTTATGCTTTCGGAACTGTTGCGATCACGATTGCGAATTACGAGCGGTTGTGTCGCAGCAAGCCGAGTTTTAGTCGCATAATGTATTCAAATGCGATTGAACTTCGGTCATTTGCCAACTATTTTCTCGCAGCTCGGTGGTACTATTATTATGTTTGTATAGTGCCAAAACGGTACGTCAATTGTACCGACAAACGTGTCGCCACGACAGTTTGTCATTCAAATGCCGTTCGGAAATTCCTGGAATTGGGAGTTCACCCTAGAGTATATTGATTTTCTTATTACTAAAAAAAATTAATTGCATAAATTAATACGCTATTTGAGTGAATAAATACCGGTCGGCCTCGCCATAATTCAGGTACCCCATCGACTTAAAACGATACGACACGTGTGGGTGCGACTGAGACAGGTATATCGCTGCGAAAAGAGTGACAGAGACGCACTGTGAGTTTTGCTTCGCCCGAAGGTGAAGAAAAATACTGACCGAGTCTACGACCCCTGCGAAAAAGGACTCGATGGAATAAGCCAGGGTTTTTCCTTTATAACGATCTTTTATTCGAAACGAAATTTATTTAACGAATAATTGATAAATGCTGGTCAAGTTATTGTTGACATTTACTTGTCAAAATATTATTTTGGATCCAGAAAAATTTCATCTAAGCTTTACTGGGACATTACACGTAGCTCAACTCCGCCATTTTATCTGGATCGAGCTATCTTGGAAAGAACATTTTCACGAAACCTCAACTTTTCGTTTGCTCTCGCAAGCCTAGAAGGGATCTCTTGTCCCACTTTGGGGTTTGGCGCTGCGGTCGCTGTTCCCAAGACGTAGGTAAATAAATATAGCACTTCCACAGTACGGACACAAAACCACTTTGTTTCTTTCACTTCAAATGCCTCAAGACTTACAGTCATGATATGAAAAAATCGGGCCCCTACTGTACGACCTTCTCGAAAGATCGTGACATTTCAACTTGCTATTGTTTTGTTATGAAGTCTGATGTTTGTTTTTTTTTCTCGAATGATTGTTTATCGTTTGTCCCGTATATTATCCCGTTTATCCCGTATTGCGATATTGTACTGTTTCCAACAGTGCAATATCGCAAGTATGAAGTTGTTTTCTAACAAAGCTGATAAACAAGACATTGAAGGTAAGCCATACATTTTGTGTTTTATGGTTATTGTATACCAGAATAAATTAACACTACACGAAGCTACTCTGTATTTAAGGTAGTACGAGCGGTACAGTCCCGCCAAACGTCAGTTTCCAAGAATATTTCCAACACTTCTCGATGGGATAAAAATCGGAAAAAAATCAATCACGTCGAAGGTGCTTAAAAGATTTATTTTGCCTAATAATAATTTGAAAATGTTATTAAAAAATTAATGAAAAAATGAATTGTTCAACAATTTACCCGGCAACCCAACTTTTTTTCGGATGAAAATTATTCATCAATTTTTCTGAATACGTATGAATTTTTTCAGAATTTTGTCTAAATTTTCTTAAATGCGGTTTTCGCCCCTCATTTTTCTTGAAAAAACGCAATTTTGTAAAATTAGACAAAATTCTGAAAAAATTCGTACGTATTCAGAAAAATGAATGAAACATTTTCATCAGAAAAAAAAGTTGGGTTACCGGGTAAATTGTTGAACAATCCATTTTTACATTTATTTGTTAATAACATTTTGGAATTATTATTATGCGAAATCAATCTTTTCGGTACCTTCAACGTGCTTGATTTTTTCAGATTTTGATTACATTGAGAAGTGTTCGAAATATTCTCTGAAACTCACGTTCGGCGGGACTGTACCGCTCGTACTACCTTAAAAAAAGTACTTAGTATGGAATATTTCGACCACGACCATTTTTTTCGCGTACATATGAAAAATTACCTTGAGATTTTCGTGCATTCATTGAACGGCACCGAAAGCACACAATTATTTTCGATAAATCCATACTCGACACTGCCAAACTGACGTCTATCGGTATCATTGTATAAGAAACCCTCAATTACGTTGGAAACTGTAATTGCAACTGGTTGAGTTACAAACTAAGAGCCTCGAAATCACTTAATAACCGTAGGGCGCGCAGAAATATAAGCGAGAAAGTTGTCTCCCTAGGCATAAAGACGGTAATTACGAAAACGTTTAGCGCGTTTCGCCAATACGTCAGACGACTCGTGCAACATTGTTGCGCGTACGTACAAACATTGCGTGCGAGTGTAACTCACGCGGGGTTGGCCCGCGTGAATTAAAAATTCCGACAAATTGCACCTTTCGTATACGCAAGATACAAAGGGCTAATATGTCCGTGCGTTGTAAATAATGAACATCCGGAACGGGGGTGCGGACGCGGGACGAGGGTTCTCATGTCGTGCGTCGCGACTGTCGCGCGCGAGCGACTGCAGCGCGAGCGCTCGCAGCATCGTGTGACGGGGACTCGTTGCCGCCTCGGTAAGGTACATGGACAGGGGCTGCACATATGCGCCGGTTGTACCGCCGTCTGTACATATATATATATATATATGTATGTATATATGTATATACATAGCTTATATGCACATGGCAGGGCGAGAGAGAGCGGGGACGCTCGATTCGTGCGCAGCCGGGGGAAATATGTGCGGCCCCAACCGACAGTACATAATGTAAAGCGCGGCGGCTATGTACAAAATGGTATGTGTACATAGGGGATAGCACTAGAGTGATGTAACAAAGCGGCGATTCACGAAGATTGCCGAGGTCGCCCGAGCGGTAGCGGTGTTTTCTTCGGCAAGTTCGGAGATGCGTGTACCGTGCTCGGGTTATATGGCTCTCGTCAACTGTGCCGTGGTGGCCGCAGCAGCAGCAGCAGCAGCGGCAGCGGCAACGGCAGCGGCAGCGCGCGCTCGAGAGCCGCCATTTGCAATTTTATGGAAAGCGCTTCTTAGAGAAGAGAATTCTTCCACGAAGCCGCCGGGACTCCGGGTTGTCTGCATGCGGGCGAGAGAAAGGGGCATAAGAAAACTCTTAGCCGCCTTCGCGGAGGGTCAGACAGAGAAGAGAAAAAAATGTTAATTCGAACGTTGCGCGCGACCATAGGGGAAAGAAGCTTCGAAGCTTCGTTTTTTTTTGCTCATCATGTTTTTTTTACAATTCATCGGTTAGTAAACACAATGCGAGAGCTTGACCTTCAATCCCCTTCGCCTCCACTACCGGCCTTATTTACCTTTCATGTCCGCGTGGGAGAAAGCGAGCCGATCGTCATTATGATTATTTTGAGTTCTCAATAGCTCTCGCTATGTAGGCTTTCGCGTAACACCTGACTGTCGTCGCCTGCTGACTGCCCCCCCCCCCCCCCCTCCCCCTCTCGCTCTGTCTCTTTGCGCAATTCCTTTTGTTTCCGTATTAGACGTTCTGTCTGATTTTTTTTTCTTGTTGTAATTATGGAGACGCGACTATGGCGCTAAAATGCCAAAGTGCACGTCGGATCGTTAGCGTTGTTGAGGGCGCGCGCGGGGCTAACCAGACAACGCCGCGTTGCCAGAACCAGAGCCCACATCCGGTTGGGCCGCCATGTTGTTCTTTCAGTAATCCTCTTCCCCCTCTCCGTGTGTCTCTTACTGGACACCCCCTCACTCTCTCCTCCTCCTCCTCCTCCTCCTCCTCCTGCAAAGTAACTACGCTTCGGTGCGGCATAGCAACAGCGGTAATAGAGGGCTTCTATAAATAGATCGCGCTGGCCTTCCGACGTTGCCAAAACAACTGGCCCAAGCGCCCCGGGGGAACGTGAAAGCCCCCAAGGACGTCTCGGGCTCGTCGCGATCCGGCAACGCCGCACTCGGGAGCGGAAACTGCCATTCCCGAGTATTGCGCAAATACGCAGCGCGCGGTACTTTTTTTTTATCTACTTATCGGATCGCACTGCGCGACACCTTCCCAGATTTGAAAAATAGGGGTAAAAAAGATGTAAAAAAAATATGCAATTAAAATCGCGAACTTCCATGTCCGGAGAGAAACGCGGTGGGGGCGCTGCTGCCGCTGCTGCTGAATCGAGCACAACAAACTTGGCCCGGAACGCCGCAAAAAGTAAATGATTGTTCTTTCGTTTTTTGCATTCATTCGTTATCGATCTACGGTTATTTTTCCTTTCCGTGTGTTCGTGGGTTAACACACCCACACACACACACACACTCTTTCTCTCTCTCGTGTGCAGATGTGTACGCGCGATGTGCGAGCAACGTTGCGAAAGAGAGGTGAGTGGGCGTGCCCCCCGAGCGTCGAGCGCGCCCGATGTGGCAACACCGCGGCCGTAAATCATGATTAAAATAATAAGTATAATACATATGTAGTACATAAGCTCTCGGCTCCGGGTACATAAGGTGGCTGCGCTAAAGCACGAAACCACGCCGTTGTGCGGCCGGGTTTCGCGCAGCTTCGTCCCCCCCACCCGCCCCCCACCGTTTGGATTTCAGCCCCCCACCAGCCTGAAAATCCAGCGGGTTCCAGGCGATCGCGGTAGGGGGGGAGGATCACCTGAAACCGCGCTATATACCTTCCCATGCGTTTGCCAATCTTGGCACTTTGCCTGAAAGAGCATATCGACCGAGCAACGTTGTCACATCAGGCGGGATCTTGCGCCCCGGTTCTCGCCGCTACTCTTTGAGCTGTATGTACTCTCGCCGCCGAGTCCACGTTACACGATGCTCCCACGGGTGGCCTCTCGATCCCTGATATTGATCACTGCTTCTCCGAAAACTCGTATTATCCTATGGTGCAGGGCTATAGGTTGCGGATCATCACACTGGCGTTTTGCATCGAATTCACGTCGAGCGATCAATCATAACGCGTTTCCTCTAATCTTCCGATATTTCACGGCTCTATATTTAACGTCCAGTCATTTTTTGAGCTGCAGCCGACGCAAGTGCATCGGCGCGATTATCAGTTTCTGACCCCTGAATGGTATTCCCACTGCGAGCGCGGATACGCGGACTTTTATGTCAGGGGGTCGGACACTGGTGCGCGGTCAACGTATGGCACGTCGGCTTGGGGGAAAAATTATGGCGGGGACAGTGGGACTTGGCTTTTTAGACGTGCGAGTGCATGACACTTGAGTGCAACAGGAACAAAAACCGCTTCTGGCCCTAAGCTCTTATGGAACGTGCAAATGAGGGTTTGTAGTTTGTCTCATTCTGTCTTCGAGAAGTTGCATGGGTTCTCAAATTCCGGTGTGTGCGCGAAATTAGCCGTGCGTGCGCGGTTTTTGGAAGGTCTCGTACCGACCGAGCGGAGTTTAATGGCGCAGGCTTTCGGCTGGTGCGCGTCGATGGTTCGCGCGTACGAATTACACACGATTATCGTAAGCGCAATTATGCTCGGGAAGCGGTGGAATCCCGAGTAGGTCATTGCACACGAGGCGCATACTTCCGTTCGCGTTTGCCTTTTATCGAGTGTACTCTCTCGGTCGTCGGATTCGGTGCTCCGCATTGTAGGTTAGGTTAGCGGTTTAAACAATAGGCTGGCGCGTGGAGGTTATGTGCGACCGTCCGATGTTTCGTTGCATCTCAAACGCATCGGAATTAATTTGAAAAATAAACTGTCGCGATTGACAGCGACAACGGTAGGACGATAGTCGAGTGTGCGTTATTTCGCCGACTGTAATGTAGTCGGCGCGTCGAAATGCCGCGTCGAGGTCCGCGCAGTTGGATCGGCGCTAGAAAGAAAAGGAGAACAGAGCGCGGGCTGAAGAGGGTGAGGGAAGCTGCCGTCCACAGATCGAAGGAACTAACTAGAGTCAAAACCATGCAGCAATATGTAGATAGCGCGGACGGCAATGCTGTTATCGGTGGTACTGTCGAGGACTCGGGGAAGCGGGAAAATATCGAGGCGGTGCCAGACGTAGAATCTATGAATCTACAAGAGGAGTTCTCGAATCAAGACTGCTCCGCAGGTAATGGATGGTAATACGAAGTCATGTGCAGTTTTTTTTCTTCTTTTTTTCTTTTTTTCTTCAACGTACGCTTTTATTGGGTGTACAAAAATGCCCTGCATTCAGTTTGCTTCTTACCTTTTCAATTCTTAATATAATAATAAGTGAATATGAAAGCACCACATGTATTTTTTTTGTAGAAGTTAAAAATGATTTAAAGAATCGCCAACAGAGTAATAGATTAGCCGTACTGCACAATTTCCGTACAAAAATAATGTACTTGCATGGACAATTTTCGCGCAGGAATCGCGTGCATTCAGTCGTTTAATATACAAGTCCTGTAATACTTTTCCGTATATAAAAAGTCCGAATGCTTCAACAGCGTTAACCATGCACGTTAAAGCTATTATTTTTAGCCCGAGAATTCGCGTTAAAGATACGTATATTCAGCGCGAAATACATTCAGCCGGTGAAGCATCGCTTCTTTGAAGTTCGTAGTGCAGTACAGTCTGGCGAATTCCAAATCCCCGAACGTTGATGGCCCACCTAGCCGGCAATGACCCGTGAAGCACACTTGCCCTAAACAAATTTTTCCTGGCCACACCACTCCCGCCAGCTGTTCGCGCTGCGACTCGTTACCAAAGATCTCGACCACTTAATAAATTCGGATGTCCCTCGCTCTCCCGTTACGTCAGTGCCCAGGATGGAGTATGTATAATTACATACAGCGAACCTGTAACACACTCCCGTCGCACTTTTTGCCCCGACTCTACGTCTGCCCTACCTACACAAACCGCGCGTCTGCGTTTGTGCGGCAAGGCAAACTTTATCGGGTCACTGTACCCCCCGCGCACACGAGGCTGTGGCCACGCAGCAGCAGCAGCAGCAGCAGCGACAGCAGCGGCAGCCTCGCGTGTAGTAGTAGTCCAGTAGTATAAGAAAGATACACGACGCTCAGCCCCCCACGAGGACTGTTGTAAACTCGGACGGGAGCGTCTCTCGCGCAGCGGACACGTCGGCGAAACGTCGAAGAGAGAGCACACACAGAGCCCGTCTGTGACGAATGTCTCACGGGCGTTTGTCGGGGGGCCCTGCGAGCCGGGCATTTTCCCCGAGCGGCGGCGGCAGCAGCATCGCATCGGCGGCCGCGGCAGCAGCAGCAGCAGCGGCGGCGGCAGCAGCAGCGTCGGCAACTCCGGCAGCGGCGGAGCAGCAGCGCGCACAGCGTTGCTGTAGCTTTGAGATCGACTCGCGGGCCGAGTGTAAAATGTGATGACGGTCGCCGCAATGGTGCGTGTGGCGCGCGCGTCTCTCTTCTCCCTGCCGACTGCTGTGCTGCTGTTGTATGCCGACGACGACAACGACGACAGCGAGACGTCGGTCCTAGCACTCCTCGCAGCGTGACGCGGAGGACGACGAGGGTCCTCGTCGAGTGGTCCTCGTGTCCTCGAGGCATCCGTGTAATTCCTTTGCAACTCACTGAGAACTTACCGAAAAAAACGACAAGGAAAAAAACGAAAAGCTGTGTTGTCTATGCGCGTGTGTTGTGTCGGGTGCCTGTGGGTGTGCGTGCGTGTGTGTGTGTGTGCCGTGTGTGTGCGCGCGCTGCGTATATGTGTGCGTTCGGGTGTATGACGTAGGTCCAGTGATGTGAACGCCGATTCGCGCCCGAGCTCGCATTCTCCGTCTGAGCGAAAATGTGATCGTCCTGCGAGCGGCGAAATCGAGGCGAGTAAGCAGGCGTCGCACCGCCTCGCGGGGCCTCGCGGCCAACGTCTCTCTCGTCTCTCCTCGGCCCCCTCCGCGCGCGTTACCGGGGCCAAAGAGAATACATACCTACACACCTCGGCTGGTGTGTACAGCCTTAAACCCGAAGAGAGCCCGATACCACCGGGAACTTTGCCCGGCTTCGCGGGCCGCACGCCAGAGGCTCCGGACAGTATTTACCGCGAGGCGGACCGCTGCTGTGCGATGTCAATGCAGGAGCAATCGCCACAGCAGCTACAGCAGGAGTTCACGGGTTCGTAGAAAAAAAAAAGAAAAATGAAAATTTAGAGAACGAAAAATCGCATTTAATTTACACGTGAAACGTGGGTTTGTAACGAATGTCGTGATGAGTGGGTTACGGCCCGAAGTGCAACGGGACACGTGTATGCCCTGTAGATACGGTCACTCCCAGTCCCTTCCCCCCCGAGCCCCATCCAACTACGAGACTGCCAAAGAAATGTGCGTCTATCGCATGATAGAGAGAACGACAGAGATAGAGAGAAAGAGACAGAGGCAGTCGAAGCCACCGATCCCCGAGTCAGAATGCCACGGACACGTGTCCCCCGCGCTAACGTGTGGCCACTCTGTTTACGCGTTATAGCAAAATCCTTCTGGCGTGTACTCAACGTTTTCGCGTATCCGCCGTATCGCCGTTTTCGTTACTAATCTTTCGGCTGTCATACGTCGAGAGTCTAGGCGCCATCTCTCGCTTCCGATATTGTCCGGTCCGTGTCGATAGATTATTGATTGGTTACTGCCCTGCACTTTTCTGTGTACGTGTCTACGATGTCAGTGGGCGGAAATGGAACGTCTTTTCCCATTATTAAACAACAATGCGGTGTGCGTGTGTGTGTGTGAGTGCATCTCTCTTTCTCTCTCGCTGTTTGTGCCGTCGTTTCTGCCGAGCGGCGAGGACGGCCGTGTGCGATTGGGTTTTCAGTGACGACTCGTGGCGCCCGCGCGAAGTGTCGCTCATCTGCATCCATCGTCCGTCGGCGCTCGGGAGCTACTAAAGTGTCGCTCTAGCCTCTTCGTGTGTTACGCTAACGCACTTACGTACACATATAGGGCGAACGACGCAGCATTGATAATTCGCGTGGCCCTATCGGTGTATACATATCGCGGAGTGTGTAGCGTGCTGCCGCCAACTGGCGTGGAGTCGCGGCGAGTTCGTTCGTGGACGGTCTGTGTACCCACTGGTGCCTTCCCCCCCTCCCTCCCTCCCTCCCTCCCCTTTCCTCTCCCTCTCCCCCTCTCGCTCGCTCTCCCTCCATCTTCGACTGACCCTCCATCTCTCTTCATCTCGCGTGCGCGCACATGTATTTTCACCTGTCAGAAAATAGATTTTCTCTCCGACCTGTCGGGAAGCCGAAAAGATCTCGCGAAGTGCGGAAACCGGAGATCAAGTAAACCCCGCTCGGGTTTGGAAATCGCGAGGCGGAGAGGAAAAAAGCGAAAGAGAGACGGAAGACGCAGATGCGACCGAGGCGTTCGAGAACAACAGCTGCACACCCCTCGCTCGTCGAGGGGTCCCGAGAGAAAATCGCAATTTCGCCGGAAAACCCGAGTTCGCGCGGTGCCCGAGGTCCTCGCGGTTGATGTCCGCCGGGCACGGAGTCCTCGCTCGAGGCGCTCGCTCGTGCCATTATCCTTGGAACGAAGAAGCCTCGCATTGGCTTTGCCGTCCGTGACAGGGTCCTTGGCCTCTCTCCGCGCTGGTTTTCTTCCTATCTTGCTCGCTCGCTCGCCCGCGTCTGACGTCACAGTCGGGCCGCGCGCTTCGTGCAAGATGCAACAGTACTCGGGGCATTGTGGCGTTGCTTTTCATTCATCCGTCAGTGGTGCCGAGTGCGTGCGCGAAATTTCGCTCGGTAATGTGCGCGACGATGTAGCAGCGGCGACGACGGCGGCGTCGGCGGCGGTCAGTGTTCGTTGAGAGTGCTTTCGTGGGTGATTAACGCGGGGATACGACGAAGATGCGTGTGCAGACGCGTTGCGCGAGCCGCCACGGGGATCGGCCGAGAGGTTATATCACGCGCCGTTGAGGAATAAGGCCCGAAACCGAGCGCCGAGGCAGACGACGTGCGGCAGCAGTCGCGCGGAGGCCGGGGGCCCTGCGGTTAGCCACATGCGGCACTGGGCAGTCGTGCGAGCGAGCGAGCAGCGTATCTACTAGGCCGTTACAACCCGCCCCAAAAGTCTCTCTCTCTCGGTCTCCGTCTGTCGTCCGCGATGTACGGCTAGACTGCAGAATGCCTGGTGCCCCGTGCAGCTGCGGGAAAAACTCGGTGTCACTGCACGACGGACCCTGCTGTCGTGGCCGCGGCCGTCTCTGGACGGCTTGAATTAAAATAAAAAAAGCTCTCGGGGAAATAATAATATATATAAAATATATACACCTCGCGCGGGTCTCTCGTTTTTTTCCGCCTGTGGCTCGTACGCGCCGCCCTCACACCACCCCTCCCCTACCCCACCTCCCCCCGTCGCGTTTACGGGTTGATTATAATGGCGTTGCCCTCGATAGGTAGCACCGTGCTCTTGGCAAAAACCTCGCCGGGGATCGGAGATACGCCCGTCAACGGAGCAGCATGTACGTAGACGGCAGCGACACAGCGCCACTATTGTTATTATACACGGACCGCAGCGCTAACGAAGCTCTCGTCGGTCCGTAACGGTCGGTCGTGATTGTCCAATCCGCGAGGCCGATCGACCGACGCGCGGATTACCGCGGACGCCGCGATAGATCAATCGGGCATTTGTGTAAACACACGCGCGAGATTCTGAGCGTGATCGACGATTTTGCGTGTCGCGTCTGCTGCACTGCGTGAGGCGTTCGACGAGCGATCGTTCGCGCGCGCTTGAAACAATCGGCGATTGGGGGATTTGAACGTTGTAGCGGGATAACGGGACGTTGGGCGAGAGCGCGTTTTTGAATTTTGTGGCGGTTAGTTTGAGGGTCAGGTGGGTGGGAGAAAAATGGACGGGGTAGACCGATTTTTTTTTTTTTACTTTCGTGTAAACATTTTTTTCAAAGGGTAGTCTGTTCCTTTCTGTTGTGATTTCATTAATACCGCGTGGCTGCGATAACATCAGAACCGCGACAACGTTTTTTTTATCGTGTTTTTCAGACTCCGACATTTTTATTTCCCACGGTTAAAAAGAAATGTATCGTCTTCGATCGATCGCCTTCGTCAACGTCGCATGTCAGTCCCATTGGTTGAACGTGGAAATATGTGCACCAGTGGGGAGACGTTAAATTGAATTACAAATCAATGTAAATCTCATTAAATCGCGAAACGTTGAAGCTAATTAACTCTGTAATGACCTTCAGATTTCCTGGTCCGCCTTTTCCCTTTGGGTCGCATTTTTTTCTGATTAAATAGCAGTAAAAAGGAATTTCAATCGAATTTAATGAAAAATTAAATGCAATGACTTTCCGAAGAAGTCGAACGTCGATATTGATATTTTCTTGAACTAACTTTGATCCTCGCCAAAAAAAGCATATTAATGCATTTTATTTTTCAATATTTAACATCGAGTATCTACCGCGTCTCTCGATCGTCATTAACTTGCAGTTGCACACGTTGCACATTTTCGAGAAAATATTGAAATCGACTAATATCACTATAGACCTGCGTGAACGTTGCGATTTTGTTTCACGCAAGCCAAACGTCTCAATATTCAAATATCTTCGTAGATATTTGCATATCGTAGCCTGCGTTATTTCTAACAGTTGTTCATTTATTTTTTCAGGGGCATTCGACAAGGTAGCCGTAAAGCAAGAGCGTCCAGATGAAGCGGAGATCCGGGAGCTGGCTGCCAAAATGGTGGAAGCGAACAAGGCGAAAATTGCGGCGACGCCGAGCCCGTCGCAACGACCGGCGGCCGTCATCCCCGGTCAGCCGAATCTGCCCGGAATACTGGGCTACCTGACGAAGCGACCGAACGACAACGTGACACCAAAGCCACCGAGCACCGAGGGAAAGGTCCCGCTGGACGACGACAGTCAACGCGGCCGTTTCGGCTGGATAACCTTCGACAAGTGTCACATACCTTACATCTACAGAGCCGGTGAAAAGTATTGTTCCGTGCGAATACTCGAATCGAAGCTGTTGAACAAGTACCTGAGCTACCTGCACTCGGACATCTACAGTTGCACGTGCATCAAGAGTTACTACATAACCGAGGCGGAGAGCAAGCTCTTCAACGAGATCAACGTGAGGCACTGCGAGAGTCAATTCGGCCGTGAACAATTCACCGTCAAGGACCTCGTCGTCCGGGTCGCCGATGCCAAGGAGTTCTACACGTTTCTCGACGTGTGTTACACAAAATTAACGGCCGGGCCGAACGTCACGTCCTCGTCGTCGGGCAGCAAGGTCGAGAAGTGCGGCTTCATACGTATCAACAAGGAATCCGTGGTTCCTTACACGATCAAGGATAATCTTAAGTACGTGCCGCTGTTTTACTTCGAGGGCGAGACGGACAATCTCAAGCTCAAAGCCGAGAAACTCGAGGGTTGGGACTTGTCGTACTTGAAATTTTGCTGCAAAGTACAGGGTATACGTAACGAATTGTTCGCGAGTGAAACGTGTTCGGTCATAAGTCTGAGTGACATCAAGAGTTATTTTCCACCGGGCACGGGTTTCGAGGACTACTGGCCGAGCAAAGTCATGGATTCCCAGCTGTTTGTCAACAGCAAAGGCGGCAGCGGCAGCGGCGGATGGACCAAAGCGCCGCCCACGCCACCGGCCACCAAACCCGTCGCTCAGGTGCAAAACAATTCTAGCAAAAATTCGTTGACCTCGCGGGTTACGTCGCTGCAGAACATGGTGCCGCGGAGTAACAGCGGAAGCACGACGCTGCAGCAGGTTAATCAGCAGAGGCAGACGATCACCACGCATCCGGCGCATCTCTCGCCGAACACTGTGTCGTCGGTGCGGTCGAACAGCAACTCTCAGGCGATGCTGAGCGCCGTGCCGACCGCGGTCAACGGGTGGTCCGGGCTCGTCGGTGGACAGCCCACCTTCCAAACGTCGCCACTCGTCCCGCAGCCGACACCAATCATACGAATGCAGAACTCGACACTTAGCATGCACAATGTTAGTATACAACGCTCGATTTTATTTTCCTCCTATAATATGCGGTATTTCTGGCGTACGAACGCGCGTTCATCAATTTCTGCACAGTTCCGTACATAATATCAATTTAAGCTCATTATGCATTCACCAAATTTACCATTATGATGATTATAACTCTAGTATGAGGGACGAAAATATTGACAAAGGCAATTTCATTCCTTTTGACTATGCGTGAGATTGAAAAATTGGCGAATTAGAGTTTTGCGCTTTTTGAGTGTTCGAAATTCAAAATGAGTTTCGAAGCACTCCACGAGTATGATCGACGAAGGGACTCAACAAGCATTTTGACGTTACAGCAAATAGCATCGTCGAATAAGAGCTACCAGCAGCAACAACAGCAGCAGCAACAACAGCAACAGCAGCAGCAGCAACAACAACAGCAGTCGCGCAGTAGACCAGGGAGCAGTGGCGCCGCGCCGGCCCAATATGCATCTGTTTATCCGACGACGACGATTCAAGCGGTACCTCAGGCTCAGCCACCACCACTCGTACGAGCAACGGTTCACACGAGTCAGCCAAGCCTTGGGTGAGTCATCGCGTCGCGTACTGCTTAAAAGCGAACATACAGAACTTTCGAGATTCCGCGACAAAAAAGAAAGATAATGCTCGGCGGATTTCACATTCACAGACGAGTACTTGACAGGCACCCGGTAGACATGTTCTCGGTTACGTTGTGCCGATTCTTTTGCATAGAAAGAAATACGTCTGCAAAGAATTAAAAAACAAACCTTCGTTTTATCCTGAATATATTCCTTCTGATTTTTATTTACGCTCAAGGACAGCACGGATTGCGTCGAGCCAAGTTGCTTTTCACAAACATGCCGAGTTTAGTTCGTTTAACGCTTCTAAGACTGGGAAGTCCGCCTTATTCGTATAGAGAGATAGAGAAAGGAGTACCGACGAGGCTAAAGCTGGCGATTGATGGACGGCCAAGTAGTTACAATAACATTGTTTCTAAGCTCGAATAGAATCCGAAGCACTGTGCTAAATACAATTAAAACACGACGGGGGAGTTTGTTAACTGATCGCCGAAGCCCGCTCAGGCTTAACAACAATATTGTCCGTTGTCGCGAGCTTTAGTCTCGCGAAGTACCTGTGGAACGAGTGTCTTATCTCTGTGCATACAACGTATGATTTCTGTTGTATAGTTATCCAACCTATGGGAAGGATGACTGGTGAGTTATAAATCCTAATGCAATATCGGCTTGTACACGTCACTCTTCCTCGATGTAGCTGTGCATGCGAGCGTCGTTCATTACGAAAAAAAGAAAAACGCATACATATTCGGTGAGAGGACTCGGGGCCTATACACGGCTCGATAGTCCTGCGATGAAGTCGCAGGAGTTTTTGGCTTGGAATCGTGTAGGTTCGGAGTCTCCCACAAACCGGCTCTGTAACACCGCCAGATATCATCTATCTTCTCGCTTTGACTCACTCAACAGTATCATCGCTGCTGATCACGCCTCGAAACACTCATTGCTCAATGGCGCATCACATCACGAAAAAAAAACAACAACCCAGAATTAAAAATCAAAGAAAACTGTGCTTACTCTCCTAACGGAAGAATAACCCATTGACTACGAAGTCAATTGGATCTCTCTTTCCTTTGCAGGGTGGCCTCAACGTATACGACTCCCAGTATGGCAGCGCCGAACGCTGTTAGCGGGAGCACCTACCCTCAAATGTACAATTTGAGCACGGAGCACGTGCAGGCTCTGCTGCATCCTCCGAACTCGTCGTCGAACATCATGGCCCACTCGCAGAGGCACACACCGCCCGCGCCCAACTCGTCGCATCCAAAGTTCCCACCGGCGTTGATACCGGTCAATGGAAGTTCGAATAGCTCAAGGTAACTATCACGACTGAAGTCGGCTGTCGTTGATTTCGAATGCGCGATGACAGAAGAGTGTGATTAAACAATTGCTCGCAATTGCAGGGATTCCAGGGCCCGAAAGCAATTGATACCCATCGCGGAAACCCTGCCGACGAATTGTCAGGTGCCGCCTTACGGAATCAAGAAGGCGCTGGTGGAGGGCAAAATGGTACCTTGCATCAACTACAAACCGTACAACTTCAACGAAATGTTGTTGATGACACTACCCGATTTTGTATCTCAGTATTTTCCCGCCTGCGACATAACCAGTTGCAGGCACGTCTTCACGGACGTACTTGGCGTCGAATTGTACCAAGGAAATAGGTAAGAATTTCCTTCTTTACTGTTCTTTCTTCCTCATGGAGGAAGCTTTGTTTTTATGATTTTTTTGCTTCGAGATTTTCGTGTCAAGATACTCAGAATGGTCCAAGACACAGAGAAAAATGTTCTAGACATTTTTAAATGTATTTGACGCGGAATGCAATTCTGTATGATAGCCCTAAGATCCGATTTTCAACCTGTTTGTCGATTTTTAGCCTATTTGGCCCCTTAAATTTGTTTTTTAATCAAGTCGACACAAAGGCATGTAAACAATTTCCGATCGTATTAGTATTGAAAGAAATGAATTGTCTGTTTGCTAACTGTCATTGATTTATTAACGTGTATTTCGTTTTTTCTTTCGTTTTACAGGTCGCAAATGAAAATGTTGATGGACGCGGGCAAGTGTTCATCGTTGAACGAAGAGTTGCCCTTAATTCAAGTCAGTAGTATAATGAAGTACATGCCTCAGATGAAGTACATGTTCAACCGAAACATGGGAATGCCGGCGCCGGCTCATCTGTCCGAAGAGCATCCGGCAAAGAAGCGGCAACGCACCAGCTAGGATTGGCTCCAGCCTTACTGGCCCACCTACGATTATTATCACTCGGCATTTTAAAAGTGACGAATGACGAAGAGTCGAGAGTGTCGCGCGTGCAAAAGAAAAGATTTATTAAAGTGACGCGTCTTATCAGTTGCTCACGTTAAGAAACGAAAAAAAAAGAAGAAAAGAAATAAACAAAAAAGAAAAACGACACAACGCCGCGGTAATCTTCGATTTATCGAAAGGTGACACAGTGAACACGAGACACAAGTTCGGACATTTTGTGCGCATGTAAGGCTTACAGCTCTCCGTGACAACGAGCATCGCGGTATGGATTATTGTAATACTGCTGTTCTTCGAGAAGTACGATTGGTTTAAGAGAACGAAAGTAATCACCGGAAAACAAAACAAAACAAAACAACAACAAAAACGTTACATGGTTGTGTGGAATTTAGGAGATTAACGTGCTTAGCGATGCACACTCGATGTAACAGCCCAGAACTTCGAGAAGCAGACTCACGATGTGTCGTTCCCCAAAAGTGGCTGGACTATATGCACGGACCATTATCATCCTCACCATCGACGTTGTTATACGGCTTTTTTTTTTTTTTTTTTTTTTTCATTTCCGAGAATTAGATACGATCCTATCAAGTTCGCCAAACTCTTTATGTTCATTTCTTTACGATGAAAACCCCGGTTATCCGACACGACTGACCACGCCGCCGACACACGTGATCACCTATCGGTTCTCGATCGTATAATTTGTGCTAATCGCAAGAGACTGAATCGACGCGCAACACCCGGAAACACGTTCGTGTCGAACGGCCGGTCACGTGGCTGCATACACAAAATGCTAAATGCAAAAACGATATCCAGTGAAAGTCCGAAGAGTTCACGCGTTCATTATTTAGATTGGAATTAGGACAATTAGATGTTTCAGGGTCTCGCGCGATATCGATGATTGCATATCTTCACGCCGGATGAATTGTTTTTTTTTCTCATTCATTGGAAGTAAATACATCCTAAAGTTCCTAGTTATTACGAGTGGTGTAAGTATGTGACAAAAATACGACGGAGTATCTGCGGGACAGTGAACACTCGGCGGACTATGTACGGATTACGATCTTCATTTTCTTTCCCTTTTTTTCTCTTTTTTTATGCATTCTGTCATTGGGATGATCGGAAGACGACGGGGAGTGTACGTGCGCTTTATTTATCATTCCAACGGGAGCGATCCAGCGTGGATCTGTCGATTTTACTGTGTAAAAGTGAAAAACAAAAAAAAATCTTTGGGAAGCCGTTAGAAAAGTATCGAAGATTTTTATTTCTTTACCCGCGACAGTCCGTACTGTTCGCTATCTTCCTCAGTTCGCTGTGATCGTCAAACGCATTGAGAATGAGTGTCAGGGCAAATCCAATGTTTTTGAACAGTTGAGGCGACGGAAGATTGCCAAAACAAGATTATTTAATTCCTACATGATTGGCACTAATTGTCGCGACTTCGTTTGATAAAGATTCGACGCGCCTACCGATGATTATTAAGCGTCGAGTCGGGCAAACGTTTTCGAAGGAGCACCTCACCGAACGATAAAAGTATTTCGCAAGCAGCTCAAGGTGCGGTCTTCCTAATCAACCCCAAAGTGTGTTTTGAGTACAAACAAGCGAACTTTGACGTATATTAAAAAGTGTTTCCTGGCGAGAGTGTAACACGTTATCACACGTACGCAAAACAAAACAGAAGACTTTCCGCGCTAGTGTCGATGCAGCGATAAATTTAGACAAATGAGAGTGAAGGGACCGCTCGAGTGTGTATACTGACTGAAGATATGTCACAACCGTCAATGACATTGTAAAAAAGGAATATATAATGACTCTAAGTGTGTACATGCCGAGGACGTGTATATAAAGAGTAAAGAGAATATAAGATTAGACATTTAAGACTTGTAACAGGAAAAAAAAGCATCAATTAATGTGTGTGCAATAAGCTGCACTAATCAAATTTGCATTTGGAGGTCATGTGTTGATTGCGCACTGTAAAAATCATTTCTTTTACTCCTGTTCACTCAGAATTTTTTTTTTTCCCCAAACGCAGAACTTTCGCCCCATTTTGCATCGGTGTTGTCTTCAGATGTAACTGCAGATGTGTCGCGACGTTGAAGGCACCGAAATACCCGAAAGTTCTGTCGTACATTGCACACTATATCGTTTATATTCGAAAACACAATTTGCCGCGTACCGCTCTTCTTCGCCGCCAACCCAACCCCATCACAATTACGTTGTGTATGACACGCTTACATCCGCACTCCATCGTGAATGTTTTTTTTTACAATCGCCAATAGCAAAATCAAGTTGAAGGAAGAGGAGGAAAGCCTGCTTAGATAGTCTGTTACGATGGAAAATGGTATATTTTATTATTTATATAAACTGTATTTAGTGATCCTGCAACTCGAAAGAATCTATTGCCATTGAAAAGACTATGATGGACTGGAGTCTGTGGCTTTGTTAGATATTTATCATTAAACATCATCGCGTCTTTTTTACTATGAACAACAGTCACATCATCAATGGATCGAAGTTAGAGTACCAAGGGCGCTATGGAAATAATACAAGAAATTTGTGAAGTGGGTGCTAACGTTTATTCACGAGATATTCTCTCATGCGTGTATAGACATTTCGTCTATTGTGAGAACTGTCTATAACTTGAGGGAGATATATAAAACGAGCCTGTGACGGTGGAACTTAGTCGCTAAGTCTTAATTTTATATTTTGTAGATTTCACGAGTGAAGTTTCCCAATGTACAGTTGAAGAAAGCAAAAATTTCTATGGATATATTCGATATTTTTGTAACGTGGATTATGTGAATTGCAGGACGTCAACGTTTTGCAATTATATTAATAATCGTTATGATTTTAATCTACAATTCACGGAAGTTCCGAAGCAGTGCATTGCACCCTGTCTGATAGTATTAAAGAGATATAAATTTCTCGAATTATTTCTGTGGAGGACTCGACGACGACATTGATAAACTGTTAGTCCTGCATTCGACCGTCGGTTTATTCGGTTCTGTTATATAAGTGATAAATGTAATAAAATGAAAAGAAAAAAAAAGAAAAGAGGATGAAATGATTATTAAACGTATGAAAACACTCACAAGGTGTTGCGTACGCGCTGAATCTCAAGAGTGAAGTTCTGCGAGGCACCAGTCCAAAACCTAGAGCCGAATTTTAAGTACACTAGAGACTAGAGACATTCATTTGTTAAAACACTTGTTATGATAATACGTGTATTATAATTTATCATACTGTCATCTGTAAATATAGTCTGTAAGGATTAATTAGAAATAATAGATATTTCAAATAAATTCATGATATAACTAAATTAATTTACGTCTATTTAATTTTTTCCCTATTCCAACTTCCTAATCGGTTTACGAAAATCAATTTAAAAAAACCCTGAGTATAAAAGTAACGATAATGAGAAAAGGACTCTACAAAAAATGCCGTGTTAACTGCAATTTTGTCGTCGATATTGATTGCAGTGAAACGAGGGTTGCGAAGATTTTTTTAAAAACGCGTAAATTGCCTCCGAAAAAAGTCCAAGGGAAGCGAGACAAACCTGGGACGAACGATTGGCGGCGAATTTGATGTTTTCCTCCGAGGAAGTCACCAATGACGTTAGAGCCTGGTATCCCCTTCAGGTTCGTCGGCTGAAGAGTGGCGCCACCACGGACGATGTGTCACGAGCAGTAGCGATATAAGCCGAAGTGGTCAGTCGTAGGGTCGCCATTTTCTCGGGGAGTCATCGGTACATCGTGTTTTCTTGGGCCGCAGTGTGTTTTTCGGTCGCAGTACCGCCGAAAATTCGGGTTTGAATAACGCGTGGCTGTACCTCAAATGGCTTGCTTGAACACCCTCAAGCAGGAGATCAAAACTCTCGAGTCCGTCTTCCCGAAGAGCCATGAGAGGTTTCAGATAATGTCCGCGAGTGTCGACGAGCTCAGTTGCAGGTTCGTCGGTAAAAATGGGAAGAAGTACGAAATTCACGCCAATATCACAGTAAGTCAGAGAGAAAAAAAAAATTGGCATTATTATCGCGCCGTCTGTTCGTTCCATTCGCGAGCGCGAGTGACCGACGCGACCGAGGCGATTATCGCGAGGAACCCGACGTACCCACGTACCGAGCGTACGAGACAAAGAAACAATAACATTTGTGTTGTTATTTGGAATTTGACAAGGTTCACGGAGTTCCGGGACTCTCGGATCTCTCGTGTTGCCACTTTTGACCTCTCGGCCGCGTTATTCACGCGAGTCCCACGCGATTAACGCCCCGCGAGCCACGAACCTCCGGGCCCCGACGACAAATTATGAGTTTTTGACGTGAATCGATGTTTAGGGGGTAGAGGTCAATGCGTGCCATAGAGGGTAAGGCCCTCACAATACCCTCCTCTATCCACCTACGAGCCGATTGAAAAGACCCCGGACAAAGGTCCAGCCTCTCTCCTCGTTGTTTTTCTTCCGTCTCGTTTTTTTTTTTTTTTTTTTTTTTTCGTTCTTTTCTCCTCTTTTTTTTTCGACTCAAGTACCAACCGTTTGAAATACACCTCGCGTTCCCGATAAATTCTCGTAAATTCGCGAAATTTGGTCTTCAGTTTTGCATCAGTTGTACCTGACTGCTGCTGCTCGTTGTGCCATACTCAAATGGCATATGTTATTGAAATTGGCATTGTTCGCAACATGTATACATTTCTTTTATTCAGGTTACCTTATCGGCACAGACATTTGCACCGAACAGTTTCCATGTCAATATCAGGCCTTTGCATTCCGCAAAATTGTGAATGACGATTCTTTTGTTGATAAAAATGCAGCAAGTTTATCTTGTTGCGTACACGTCGAACAAAAGATAATTTGTCGCCATTGAACATTGATTAACTAATTTTTGCTATCACAGCCAGGGCAAATGACTTTGTTGGCAATGCAGATTGCTTCGACCACCTGACTTGATCGTTTTCCAAACAGGCAGGCATTGTTCCAATTTAATTGACAAACAAATCATTTGCGTACCTCTGACTCACCTATGTAAAGCAAAGAAGTTTGTTCGCCAAAGACAATTGAGACGCGTTGTATCGCCAATCGCAGTATAATTGGTTCTCTGGTGCAGGTTTTAACGGTGTTGCACATGACAAGGGGAATTTGTATTCCAACTTTTCTTGCCTCATTTCATCTTCCTATTTCTTATCGCACATGGATCTAAGACTGGGATGGAGGAATTTGAGGAATCTTTTGGTAGAAAAATATTGTGTTATTTCTAGGAAACTTATCCTTCCACACCGCCAGTCTGGTTTGCCGAATCGGAGGAAACCAGTGTCACAAATGCTGTACAAATTCTGAGCAACACAACAGGACGGGACAACCACGTCATAAACCAGGTGGGAATTCTATTGAAAGAATTATGTCGACTTCACTCCTTACCCGAGCCTCCCGACGTTGAGAGGTTGAGGACAGCGCTGGATCCTCTGCGTCTGGGAGATGCAGCGTCAACGGTAGCACAGAGAATGGAGGCGGAGGACACAGAAGACTTTGACGACGACGAGGAGAGTGAGACTGAGGATGATCTCCATTTAGATATGGATGAGGGTGAAGCCAATGCCAAGAGTAAGGTAAGAAAGGGAGCAACATTGTCATAGTATCTGTATTTGTAGGCAACTCTGTTGATACAGCAGAAGTATATTCATTTTTTGAACTTTGTTGCAAAATGTCTAATCGTCTCAATCTATTCCTTAATGTAAAATTTTGTTGAAATAAAAAATGTCCAATTTTTTTTTCTGGGGACCCAAACAGTCTCAAGATTTGATTATTAACGATGTAGTGTACTTAACGATGTAGTGTAGACTCATCGTTCGCGATAATCGTGCCGTTCCCAACAATATCATTTTTTATGCACAAGGCTGATGAAATGGATCTGGAGCACCTAGCGACGTTAGAAAGGCTGAGACAAAATCAGAGACAGGATTATCTGCGGGGTTCTGTCTCGGGAAGCGTGCAAGCTACGGACAGGCTCATGAAAGAGCTACGCGACATCTACAGAAGCGATAGCTTTAAGAAAGGTGCGTGTCAAGACTGCAAAGCCATCTCGCACCGGGGCAACGGAAAACAAAGGAAAAACTGAAGATTAATCACTGATATTATATCAACAGGAATGTACAGCATAGAGCTAGTGAACGACAGTTTGTACGAGTGGAACATAAGGTTGATGTGCGTCGATCCGGATTCGCCCCTTCACAAAGACCTGGTTCTACTCAAAGAAAAAGAAGGCAAAGACAGTATTCTTCTCAACATGATGTTTAAGGTGCATTACTCGATATCTCTCGATGAACTACTTTTTTCCTGTAATTGATTTTTATTTGTCAAACGCGTTAATACGATGTTTGCGTAATTTAGGAGACGTATCCATACGAGCCACCGTTCGTCCGAGTAGTTCATCCGATAATATCCGGTGGTTACGTCCTGGTCGGCGGAGCGATTTGCATGGAGTTGCTGACAAAACAGGGTTGGAGCTCGGCATACACCGTCGAGGCGGTGATAATGCAGATATCGGCGACGCTCGTTAAGGGAAAGGCGCGCATACAGTTTCAGGGCACGGCCGGCGGTGGAAAAGTTTGCGGTGGCCAAGGCCAGTACAGCCTCGCGCGTGCACAACAGTCCTTCAAATCTCTAGTTCAAATACACGAGAAGAATGGTACGTATTGCAATGTTCCTTCGGTATTTTATTCAACCCTGATTGTCCTGTTAACAACTGCAAATTTGTCTCTATTCATATATTTTTGTTGTTAGTGTCGGCAATATGTTTGCGTATTTGATCCTTTGTTTGTCATTAATTACAAGCGTATTAAAATATGTTAGCTCAAAAACATTTACAAATTTCATTCGAAACATTTTTTCGGTTTACCGTTTTCCTTTTTTTCGATTGTCCAGGAAGAGAGTACAGTACTGCCGACTTACAGTTATTGCGGACCCTTTCTCAAACCTCCCGCCTCGATACCTGCTTATGTGTTCCTAAGTTCTTTTGTTGGGTTTCCTGCGGGTGCTGGGTCTTATTGACGGGAGGCAGTAGAACTTTCGTGCGTTAATTTCCAAACAACAATGAGACAATACGCACCGTTGTGTCTCGTTTCGTCGCTTCGGATGTCATCTATGTTTCATTTAGGCAACGGTGTTCGCCGCCTAAATGAAACATTAGCGCAATAAAATTTTACTGCGCTCCGCGAGCGGGACCCCTGCTAGGGTCACGGCGACACGTTTCGCAGTGACTGCTGTTGCGGCGGTCCGAGCGACGCAGCAACCGTGGCGTGTCGATCACGGCAAAGCAGCCTGTACATGGGGCGTAACGGTCCCACGCGAGATCTAACAATAAAACGTTCGTCTACGGGCCATTGAGGCAAAAAAATATTCCCAGTCTCAGAGAAAGTTAAACATCTAGCAACTCAGCGTATACGGACCTTTTAGATACCCAACTATGCAGAAATTATATTGCATCGCTGCATTAAAATTCCTGAAGTATTTTGAGAAAAAAAAACAAAATAATTATTTAACGTTAATCTTTTTACCGAGAATCTAATGAACATTTAATTCATTTGTTAATTAAATGGCGTTCTTCCCTGTACCACGTTACAATATTCGGTGTAGCACAAAATTGATGTTTGATTTAATGATGTATTTAATAATGTATTTAGTTATAATCATAGTGAGTTTGCATATTTATATGCGGCAAATTATTTCGAGACTTTTATAGTTTTACGTTAATGGTTTCATATTGTTCGACTTGCAGGATGGTTCACACCCCCGAAGGAGGATGGCTAATGAACAGCGAGTGAAGAAGACCGAAAAAAATATGACCCGTGCTTACAGCTGAGACTTTAATACGGTGTGTGCCCAACAAATAATTGTTACGATAATGATTTGATACACGAAACACAACATTAACTAGGTAATTTAAGGATAGTGAATTTAATCTTACGCATAATTCCTTTGATCGCTAAAAGGCTGCCGCGCGAAAAAAAGAAAAAGAAAAAGAAAAAAAATAACAAAATGAAATAAAAAAACAGTGAAGTGTTTGGTCTGTAAACGTGTAGAGTTGACGAGTGATCGAACGATTTAGATCGCGAATATCGAAGAAAGCGGCAGGGGAAAGAAGATCGGGGTCGGGAGGGGAGGGGGCTGCGAATCGTGCGATGGTCTCGGGAGTTGGGAATAGGCTTTTCCTTTTTTGTTCGGAAGTTACCCAAGTATTGCCTGTATTCCAATTGACGTACCAAAGTCCCGCGTGCGTCGAAAACTTATCTCACGTGTATATACGTACAAGAACGTGTCTGTTACAGCAGTAGGTTGTATTTACTATCGTTTTACTCTTTTTTGTTATCTATTTTTTTTCTTTGTTCCTCCATTAAATCGCGATCAGGTCAATCGTGCTTCCCTTCATTATATCGGGACGACAATGCGCAGCGATCAGCGATATGGTTCACGAAGTCCAGTTAATTTCCTTCGAAAAATTAGCTTGCAAACGTTCTTCTGTTTTATTACCTTAAGCGTTCGGTTGTTTGGTTAACTTGCCGGTCAATTTTTGACGTTGATTTTCACAAAGTTATCTAAAAACCGTGGCCAATCTTAGAGACAGAAATAATTATGAGAGTCCTCGACGGACTGTCGCGGAAACTCAATGTATTTCCTTCTGGCCGGTTGACCGCGGATTTTCGAATAAACGTCGAGAAGTCGTCGTTTTTGACTTGCTGCAATCTTCATAGATTCTTCATAGTTTTTAGCGAGTGACTGAGAGATGAATGGATGAATGAGTGTGAAAGTCGAGAGCTTGCGGGTCGGGATTTGAAGCTCCTCGTCGCGTTGACGCGAGTCGCAAGCGGCGCAATTTACGAGCCAAACGCCTCCGTTAACGCGTTGTACCCGATGACAAGTAAATTCGCGTAAGTGCAAACGAACGCAACGTATCGAGAGTCGAAATCTCGCGTAGAAGTCGAATGCGCGAACGACATGGGGGTCGTCAGACGACTAACATTTGCGGCACATCGAGATGAAATTCGATTGTTCAAGTCATGAAAAAAAACTTCAGATAATTTTCCACAAACAAAATTGCGATAGTTATCTCCGAGCGATTGCGTTTATTGATTGCGGCGTCGGTTCGTCGTGTACCGTGATACAACGTCCTAAAGAATTGCTCTTAAACGACAACTGCTACAGATATGATTATTTCAATTTTCTTTCCGGGTGATTCAAAAGTAGAATTTTACCGTAAATGGAAAATTGTACATTTTTTTTTAGACAAGAGAAAAGAGAGCGATAGGGACGAATGTCGCAAGTTATCGGAGCAGTAGATTTTTTATAGTAGTAAGCAATATTTTTTTACGTCTGTCGATGGGAAGGTACTTTTTCCTCTGGGGAATAGAGCGATTCGGTGTCGACGGAAGGTATAACGTAGCGGTTGGGTGCGGTGGGGAAGAAATTTCGTCTATAGTTGTCGTTACTGTATACGAGATAGTGCAATTAGATATCGATAATTTGTGTTTCGATAGTGTGCGTAAGATATGATGAATTGTAAAACGGACAACGTCCCGAACCCGTTCTCTTTTTAAAATTATGAAAGGAAAATATGAAAAAGAAAAGAAATCACGAAAATTGAAAGACAAAGAATAACAAAGCCTTGCCAAAGCTCATCGTTGTTCGCATCATTACTCGAGTTATCTGTAACTTCAATGTATCGCGTGCATTCCTCTTAATTTAATACGGATGGAAGCATTAAACTGTTATAGATGTACATATAAATATATATCTTCGTACTCCGTCTTTATTCGTTTCGGTATTTATGTACCGAGGACACGCCCGATCGATATACACCGCGTTCGTTCGAACGCGCGGATGTATCACGAGGTGGATCCGAGAAATACGCACTTTCATTCGTACACCCGACGTCATTCCCGCTTTTGCGATCCCGTGCTCGTAAATCCTCGTTAATTTTTTTTTTCTTTTTTTTTCATTTGAACTCACGTAGGAGAAATAGAAACGATGAATAAATTGTCATCGAATAATTTATTTGCCGCCGATGACGTTAAACAGATCGTCGATCTGTGTTTGCGTGAAATTTGCACAGTGTCTTGAAGATTCGCTTGAACAATTATCAGCGATAAATAATGACACGAATAATGAAATCTACGAAAAACATTAGTCGCGAGTACACGATGATTGTCAATAAATGCGTATCCACTGCTCCACTGCGCGCAATGTTTCGCGATGGACATGAAAAACATGCTATTATTTTGTTGTTATTGCACGGGATCCAGAAATTAATCAGTTCTCTCTTTGCGCATTTGCAGGTACTCACGTGAGCGAACTCTTCTCGTTTTCGATTCGATGGATAAAAAAAGATACACGCAAAATCGCTTGTGTAACGGCATGACGCGAATCCCCGCATAGGTAATTACGTCGCATAACTTATACAAACGAAAAAAAACTCCCCGCTACTTCATAGGATATTTTGTTTTCTCGTCATCGTCTCGTTCCGATGACGGCCGATAACTTCGTCTTCACTCTCGGGAACGCAACGAGCCCCGCGTAAACGTTGAGCGCATCGATGTCGACTATTGTAAATGTTTTTGTTCCGTTATCGAAACCGATGATACAAGTCGAGATGTCTCGACGACTGCTGCGAAACGGAACGAAGAGGATTGGAGCGCGTTTGGGAAAAGCGAAGAAAAACGACGCACACGACTTTACGATTTTGGCAATTGTACAAATAGAATAGAGAGACATGTGACATGTTCGTTGTTGCGTCGCTCGGAAGTCCCGTGGATCGATAGATTTTTTTTTAAGCTCAGCATCATATCGATCCATCGTCCATCCCCGTTTCGCACTTGATCATCGTACCCTAAACTGTAACTGTAGTATCTCCTTCCCCACCTCTTTGTAAACCTTTAGATGTAAGCCATATAGGGCATAACGGTACGATCCCGCTTGGCCTCCACGGTATCTCAATTTATCGACTGAAAAATGATGAAATACCCAACCCGGGTGTCCGGGTGTCCGGTGAATCGCGTGAAAAAAGTTAACGAGTGTCTCCGAAGAGGATTCGGTGAGGTCAGAAGTTTGAATTTTTTTTTCACTTCCGTCGCATCACTTCCTCGAATTCTCTAGTTCAAGTCCGGTTCAACAAACCATCGAAGCATCCACCGATCATTTATCCCCTTACAATTATCACGTAATCGGGCGGTCCATACGATCAGTGAACGAATATCGACATCGCTGACAATCCGTAGGCATAGGGTAATTATCAATTTCTCAACGATTATTCGTAATGTATACTACAACTGTTGATTTGACGTTAATGCGAATAAGTATCCATAGGCATATAGCACATTATTATTCTTAATTCTTGTTTTCCGTTCTTCCTCGTCGTCACTGTCATTCGATTTTTCCGCACGCCACGGTTTTTCGCATTAAGTTATGTTAATTATTATTTTGAAGAACGCTATGACAAGCAAGAATAAAGATTTTAATAACAAAAATAAAGGACGGATTTGCTATTTCTCGACGATCCCAACTCTGGGAGAGAGAGGAGCGGAATCCGCTGATATCCAACGACGAAGCTTCTCGCGCGCCACTAAGTTTGACGAAGGATCGTTTCGCAGCGCTTCCCAAGTGCACGCGTGGTGGGTGGGAATGGTGCATCTAATATCGCGTCCGTATCGTATATCGTTGGCACACATTGCATGCATTCTGATTCCCACATAGGATAGCCCGGCTCGGGCATACGTATATATGCATAATGTACAGAGCTAGAGTGTGATGCTGATGTACCTGCGTGCGATATGAGCCGAGACATCGCTGTGAAATAACCGCAATATTGCCGAGCTGGGGGGTTCCGCGATACTTTGAAATTCAAAACAGCAGACCGCCCGGAAGACACTTTACAGATGTCTGCAATTACGTGTAATATTATTGTTAACAGTGAATTATTTGCATTTATTGCCAGTTGTTTTGCCCATTGGGGAACTTTCGACACTTGGAATTTATAAAAATAGGTTGTAGTGGCTCACGTGCTCGCTATAGGCTCGAATCAAAATTCGATCGTTAAGAAAATTAACGTAAAATTAACGTCCAAATTTTACGAAATCAAGAATCTTTTTTCTTTCGATTTCGTGAAAAAAAAATAGTTTTTTTTTTCGATGGGACATTTTTAGAAGGGGGGTACTCTTTCGTTTTTTTGCGATTTCTGGGGGTCTGTCTTTAAAATTCTGTAAAAAATTTAAAAATCTAGTTACCGCATTCTGCCTTGCGGCATTCTCTTCGTTATAGTTTTCTCTGGAACGCAGAAAGAAAATCCAGGTTTGGTCGATCGAAAAAAAAGTAACCCCGATTTTAGCGAAGTGACGAAATTTCGAAAAAAGTGAAAAATCATTTTTTGCGTTTTTCTCGTCGAATTTTCTCTTTTTCGGGCAAACAACGGCATTTTTCGGAATCAGCAGGAAATTTCCCATCGGATAGGGGTTTCCAACTTTGTGAAATAAAAAAAAAATTTCGCGAAAAACGCAACTCTACTTCCGGCTCTAAAATGCTGTGAAAAATTCGGAAACAAAGATATTGCGTTCCGCCTTGCGGTATTCTTTTCGTTATAGAGTCTTATGTCGAACGAAGGAAGAAAATCTAGGTTCGATCGAATCTGGGTAAGCGTGCGAAGCGCGCGTATGGGTAGGTTAACATAAATACAAATTTCTAATTTTGGGCAGACTTGAATTAAGGGGGGGGGGGGGGGGGCTAAGGCTTTATTATTTAGGGTAGACTTTAATTAAAGGGGCTGGGACAGACAAACAGACGAACAGACAAACAGACCAAAACTTCCCAAAATATATACAAGATAACTTTGGTGATGAAACAATTTAACAACGACGGTATAATTTCATAAACGCGAACGAAAACAGAAATGTAAATAACCGAATCTATAAATCTGACGGAAGTTTCTAACTGAAACGAAATAGAGTCTAACTATGAATAAGGTTTTACGATGAATCTTGGGAACTAAACAGGTCGCCGAGTGTCCAGGACACCAGGATGTATACACACACGTGCGATCTTATGGAAGCAATAGGAATTCCCAAAGCTCCAAGAATATTGCGCCATTTGTCGAGGGTCCATAAAGTTTCTTCTATTTATGTCCTACGGCTGTCCCTCTTCCAGGCCCTGCAAACAATTTACGACACGCGGTGTCCAGTGTCCGTTTATACGAGTCGAGTATTGAACAACTTTTTGCGCGGTCAGTGCGACGATAAATCAGTGCGATGATGGAATTTAAATTTGTTTTCGACGGACGAAGCTGCGAGATCCACCGAGCGAGCTGGCCGGCAGTAGTAAAGCTGGTGCGTGGCAGGACGGCGGAACGCCACGGGCGAGATCGAACGGCCGAGTAGTTACATCTGTGCGTGGTCGGCCAGCGGTGCAATCGAGTTTAGTCGGCCAAGTGGCGCGATTCAATCTTGGCCAGCCAGTAGTAATGATCAACCACAGGCTGTATCCGGCTGTCAGCCGCGTACCTTGCGGCTACTGGCGAAGATACACGGCCTGTAGTTACGGCAATCGACGTCCGCATTGTACGCACGCGATCCTCGCATTTAGCTCATCAAACTATTAAATAAAAAGCAACAAACACCGTTCGGGTCTTTGGGAGATTTTTTTTACAGGGTAAAACCCAAAATGACATATTAATGACAAAGTAATAACGGGTTGCTGTTTAATGAACCTTTCAAAGAAGTCATTACTTTTTCGATCCTACAGAGGAAAACGTGTTTTACATTAATTTTTAAAAGTGTTGAGTACTATAAAAATATCCTTTTTCAGCTGACATTTTAGTGTGAATAACAAAAACAGTGAGCTTTGGGAAATCAAACTTTTGCGCGTGCTTGCAAAATTGAATGATATCAGTTTTTGTATTCCGACTTATTCAATTTTTGCAGTTATAGATACTTATTTCTTACATAGCTCACTATGTGATACTTCGTGAATTCGGTCAAAAAATAGCGAAGACATTTTTTGCACATCGGAAAAACATACAGTGGACGTTTTTCTCGACTCGATGTACAAGAATTAAAGGGAGGCTCTTACTACCCTTAAAGCTCACCCCATGTCATAATTGAAATCACGTAGGTGTGATGTCTAGTGTGATAGAGATCACACTAGACATCAAGCAAATCCTACATTTTCTCGTGTCCCGTTAACGGCTGTCAATCTCGTTTTAAAAATCGTCCGTCTCTTCCAGCCGTTGCTGTTCTCTTTTTACAACGATCCACCGACGATGCGTTCCACGAAAACGCGGGTCGGGTTTTAATTGGCGGCAGGTCGTCCCAGTACATTAGTCCGTCCTCAAAGGCTAGCATTGCGTTGTGTCATCAGTGCTCAGCGAATCGCTCGTGGCAAAGCTTTGATATCGCATACAATAGTCGATAGGTACCTGATGGACACGTGGACGCCATATCGTAGTCGCCTCGTTACGAGAGCTTTTGATCAAAATCAAAGTTCACGCTGCCCCCAAGCTAGTCTCCGCTGTCGGACTCTGTGCTCGTGCGTCCCGGTCCGTAGGTACAGTAGGTGTATACGTGGTCGATCGCGCAGGTAGAGGAACTTTGCAAATTATCGGTCGCTATATAGAGCTCAGCGGGAAGCCCGAGCTCCTAGCTTTCAGCCTCGACTTCTCGCTGTGAAACAAGATCCCAACGTTAGCTGTTGCTCGTTGATGCTTCCTGGAAGCATTACCTGCCTCATACGGGAATTTTCGCGCCTACGTTGCTGTCAATATTGACGATACGCATTCAACGCGTTCAAGAGCCACGTATTCTTTTGTCATCGATCGGTCCTTATTTTACCAGTTCTGCCTGATTCTGAGGTGTCGTTAGTCACGCGTGTTATCGGATTGAAGACACGACGAGCTGCGCTAAAGTGGGAGATTATTCTACCCTTCCTCGTCGCATTGACGGAACGAATTTCATGCTACGGAATTTTCAAATAAAAGACGTTCTCAGAAATCAAGGACTACGGAGCGTCGTGTCAGGTGACGAACCTACGCCAGAGGAGGCAAATGCCAAAGATGAATGGTTGAAACGTGATGGAAAGGTAGCGGCTGTCCTTGGTGCGTCTCTTGAGAGTGATAAAACGATGCTGATTCGATTGTGCAAAACTGCGAAGGATATTTTCGACGCTGTCGACTCTATTCATGAAGAGACGAGTGAAGTGAGTTTAATGCAGTTATGCGAAGAATATCTCCAGTTGAAAATTCTCGAGAAGGATTCAGTCGCTTCTCACGTTGGACGCGTGACAAGCATGTATGCTAGAGTTTATTTTGATTTCGCATATACAAAATAATAAATTGTGCATCTCACGTGGCCAAATTAAGAACAAAAAATACAACCCTTGAAAACTGTGTATTTTTTCGCTCGAAGTAAATCAAATTCAGGGCCCAGTTTGTTTTATTCTTGCATTAACATTTCGATCTTATGGCCTAAACGAAAAATTAATGTTGCAATTTAATTAAGAATACAAAATACAACGCTTGAAAATTGTATTTTTTTCGCTCGAAGTAAATAAAATTCAGGGCCCAGTTTGTTTTATTCTTGCATTAACATTTTGATCTTATGGCCTAAACGAAAAATTAATTTTGCAATTTAAAAAGAAATTGAGGTCTGTCAGACGATTTTCTTGAAAGGCGTCTCGTGAGTGAAAGGATAACGGCTAACTAGGATCACTAGTCATCACGGTGTCTTCGCTGAGCAGTGCAACGTCGGGTCCATACGTATCCTTCGTTGCACACACGTGCGGCAGGTGCTTAACAGGTATGGATAGGCGGGGTGGGGGGTTATTTGGCTCACGACCGTTCACGTCATGTACACGCCGGTGGCTAGCGAACCATCAACAGGTGCTGTCAGTCGGTTGTTTCGCTTAATCGGTACCCATTCTACACAGGACTTCTAAGCTCCGCCCAGCAATTCGCAATCTCCGAGGATTTATCGCCCCCCACATGTATAGTCATAGCGCACGTGTGTCAACACCCGTGCCCAGGCAAACGGCCATGCACATTTTGATGGCCTTGCGACACGGGTCACCATTTTATAGCATATATCTCCGTGGGTTTAAATCCAGACGAGGGTATGACCCATTATTATTCGCAGCGGATACACCTTTATGGCAGCTATTGATTTCTATCATCCACAAATTCTCTTTTTCGCCCTTAAAAACGTGTCCAACCATGCCGGGAAAAAGAAAACGTTTTTTATTTGTTTTTTACCAGCGAAAAAATGGCACAAGAAATGTCACGCTACGCAATATACCGGGCAGTGATATTTTTCGTGTGAAATATGTTCAGATCGAACGATCAGAGTTGCAGGAGACCGAATTTTTTAAACAAAAAATTACATAGAAAGAAATAAATAAAACTTACTCTACTATTAGTTGTGTTTTCATCGAAAAATATTTTTTTACGAAATGTTTTGACTGACGCAAAAATACGTTTATTTTTCTCCAAATTCGATTGAGCTTTGCCCCCCCCCCATTTAAATACTTGAATCCGTCCTTGGTCTGAGTTTCGTCGATCTCGAGATCGAGCGAACATGCACAGGCTGTGTAGACATTAAGTCGGGCTCGAGAGGTCCGGAGACTTCTACGGCAGTTCTTCTATCAGAATCAGCATAGCTGTCGAGGAACCGAGATAGGCGAGACGGCAGTACCAGGAAGGCGAGAGACGCGACGGAGTTTCTTGCACAGTAATGAAGCGTCCTTAATGGAACGGTTCCGCCGGTAGCCACGAAGTTGGTCGGCGGTTTCTGGACGCTACCGGGGCGTCCGTGAGAGGCGAGAGCCGCGGACCAAGGGGCGGACGAGGCCGGGAACGTCGAAACGCGAAGGAAACCCTGGAAGCACGGCACCGCGGCGTTCGAAGGAGTTTCTTGGAATACAAATACCGGGTCGACCATGGAGCACCGAAGTCTCGGGGATGGTCTAAGCTCCCTCGGATGGTGGCCGGTTCGTTGCTCCTCGAGTGGCGGATGAGTGAGAGATGCATGGTACGAGCTGTGGGTTAAGAGAAATCCAATATACCTGATAGAGCAAAGAGACAAGAGAGCCATATCAGGGTAAGGATCCATAGAATTGTTGATGGACGTTGAATCGCTCGGTTACCATTAGCTGATTGCCGCTAGTTGCGGTGTGATTAAGTCCAAACGGGTTTTGCAGGGAAATTAAAATTTCGGGTCCTTGACACGCGGCGGAAGCGCAGTCGAGACGTTTTACGTTATGTCGGTGCCTCTGACTTCACTTGCCAATAACCTGCGTATAAAAAAATGTATAATAGTAGACGTTCTTAGTTTCGAAAAACCTTAACTTCAAATTATCTTAATTTTAATAGTTTAACATCGAACGACGAATATTGCTCAATTACCAATGTACTACATCAGATATCTCGGAAATTTGCGCCTTGACGTCTCGCCGATACTCATTACGCTATTCTTTGTTTTACGCTTTTTCATACTTTTTTCGATTTCGTAAAGTTTGCAAACATCATCCGATACAACATTTTTCGCTGATTCCGAAAAGCATTGTCGGGCAAAGAACAAAACCAGTTGATGTTACATTATTTTATAATATTTGTTTGCACCTGAATATTTTCCTCTCAGACGAATTACAATAACACGATTGAAACTGCTCGTTGGTTAGCAACGAGTTTGCAGGCAATCCGACAGCCAGTCAGACAACGAATACCCCGCCAACAATAATTATATCGAAAATGCAAGATATTTTAGCCACTGATTTTTTCGAAGAGGGACTTGTTCGGGCAATGTTCCGAGTATTATTTGCTGGAGCAGCCCGCACAGGAAGAGTCGGCTTTCTTCGCTCCGGCTTTTATTCTACTCGACTCAGTCTCTTTACCATCGTAAGCAGTTCCCTGGCGAGAGTTTCCGCGAGCTTCGGCAGTCCTTGCCCCGAAAGCTCGGGTTGCGAGGTTTCTCCGCCGTCGCAGTTGGGTACATAGCGTGAAAGTAACCGACGTCACACAGTGGATCAAGGGGGTTGAAGATACTCCGGAAGAGGTTGGGCTTTTTACGCTGGGCTTGTGGCGACGCCAAACCATTTGGAGATTGAAACCGGCAAAACTGGCGGTATCGAGCGTCGGTAAGGCGCGACCGCACGGAGACATTATAATTAATTTCGAATACTCTTAATTGCGAGACTGAGTGTACGTACGAGAGGCGGACGAGAGGAGAGAGAGAGAAATGCGGGAGCGTGAATCGTGGCCAAACATAATTTGTTCACTAATTAGTCCGAAGGCCCGGAGCTATTTGGGCAGCGACCAAAGATCTCTCGTTGCCATTTAACAGCCAACGAGGACGCACTGCGCGAGCTATGCGGTGCGGTAGTTTTCGGCGAGGCGCGCGCTTCGCCAGCGTCGCCGCTTTGCTCGGCTTCCCTTAACCACTGGCACGATATCCCCGGTCGAGAGTTATACGGATCTTTGGTTGTTTTGGGCGCTGTGGAAATTGGCCGTGAGGTTGCAACCGGACCACCTTTTGCGCACACCGTAAATTGGTCGGACCGTTATTAGGCTACTGACGCACTTCTTCATCCTGTCTTACTCCCTCACACGCAGTTTATTCTGAGTTTTATTCTCAAATTATGCAAGTGATTTTTTCCAAACAGGGCCATTTATTTAGAGTCAACAAAAAGGTTGAAACCAGTCTTTTCGGGGGTACAATGTGCAACTTGAGAACGACGGTATCCCTCTTTTAAAAAGTTCATGAGTAACGGAAAGCATTGTTAGCAAATTATTCGAGCTGTCATTGGTTGCCAGGAATGTCCGTTGTAAACAAAATCAGTTGGACGTCAAATTTCATATATAACGACCTACCGCAACCTTTTAAAGCTTTATAAGAGCTCTGCAAGCGCAAAATTGATTAGCCTATTACAGGTCAAATTTTGAAAAAAAAGTCTGAGGTCGATTTTGGCGATTTTCGGTCGGGAGATGGATCTGTGATATTGGACAAAAAGATGGTCGCAAACATGTTTTTTTTTTTCAAAATCAAGTAAAAAGGTTTGGTAACCAGAATTTTCGGGGGTAGAATATAGGACTTGAGAACAATGCTATATAGGTTACAAGTCGATATTTTGAAAAGAAAAAAATGTGGGATCGATTTTGGCGATTTTAGTTTTATGCTTCATCTCTGTACTCTTTTCTTTACTTGCTTTTATTTTCTTGCGCTGTATTTGTGTGGCTGAGGTCCTTAGGGGACTTGTCCCAGGATCTAATAAAGATACTGATACTGATACTGATACTGATACTGATTTTCGGTCCGGAGCCGGATCTACGATTTCTCACAGAAAAAATATTTTTTTCGTCGCCAAAAAAATATTTTTTCGGCGCCAAAAAAATATTTTTTTCAAATTCGATTAAAAAAGTTTAATAACCAGTGTTTTCGGGGGTAGAATATGCGACTTAAGAATGATGGTATAGGTTAAAAGTCGATATTTTGAAAAGAAAAAAAATTGGGGTCGATTTTGGCGATTTTCGGTCCGGAGACGGATCTACGACTTCTGACAAAAAAATCGTTGCCAAAAAATATTTTTTTCAAAATCGATTAAAAAAGGTTAGTAACCAGTGTTTTTAGGGGTAGAATATACGACTTACGTAGGGGAGAGCGGGGCGATACGGGCCCCCGGGGCGAGACGGGCCCCCGGGGCGAGACGGGCCCCCCAATTCTGAGGTAGCAACGGGGCGTGATGGGCTACCCAAATTTTTGATGAAAATTTAATTTTTTAAAACGAGCTCGGATAGTGAAAAGAAGGAAGTGGAACCTTCAACACCCAAATTTCAGAATGCAACATTCAGGCAACAAATGAAAAATGTACGCTCTTAGAAACATTAAATTCGGCGTTGATTGCTTATTTCAGCAAGAAACGTGATTGCCAGCACAAAACACTGCCGCGATTTGAATTGACTCCACGAATTGAGCTGTCCGCTTCAGAGTGAAGTAAGAAATACCTAACAAATGTAAAGGATACGGTATTGGGCAGTTGCAAAGAAAAAAAAAAAAGTGAAATTTTTGGGGGGCCCATCTCGCCCCACAAATTTTTTTTTCGCGGACGCACTCTAAAAACCGTTGGAACATTATTTTTGGGTTACAAATAGTTAATTTACGCTATTTTTAATTCCCTATCACCGTTTTTTCCTTAAGGGGCCCATATCGCCCGTTCTCCCCTACGTACGTATTACGTACGTATTTTACGGGGTAGAAAATACGGCTATGTATTCGTTGCTTTGTATTTGTATGTTACTTTAGTCCTTAGGGGACTTTGTCCCAGCACTCAATAAATACTACTACTACTACTACTACTACTACTACTACTACTACTACTACTACTACTACTACTACTACTACTACTACTACTACTACTACTACTACTACTACTACTACTACTACTACTACTACTACTACTACTACTACTACTACTACTACTACTACTACTACTACTACTACTACTACTACTACTACTACTTGAGAACAATGGTATAGGTTACAAGTCGATATTTTGAAAAAAACTATATATTTCTGAGGTCTGGCGAAAAATGTTTCTGTCACGCGCGCCAACGCGTGTGATTACCCGAGTACCCTTTATTTTTACTTCATTGTCGGCAATAATCCTGCAGAAAAAATGTATCACCAAAATTACAACAACGAAACACGTGTCATCCACTAATGCCAGAGAGAGGTTGAGTTGTAACAACAGACGATGTTCACGGCACCGAGGTGGAAAAACGCCATCGTGCATATAATGGGTCTATCGAAAGCTCTCTTTGCCCCTGTCATTACCCAGGTAGGAATTTACGATTGGCGGAGCGCTGGGCCAGTCTTGGGCGCTGTGCTTCGAGTACTGGTCCGATGCTCTCTCCCAGAGTCGGCCCGTCGCTCTGCCGGCATTGGCATGTAACCTCGGCACGTAATCAGATGCCGACGCTGTGCCATTACTGGATCAGGATCGTGAGCCAGTACTGCGTTTTCTGTAGACCAGTACTGGCCCGCGACTCTCGCCAACCCTGAACGAGTACTGGCCCGCAACTCACGCCAACCCTAAACCAATTCTGACCCCCGACACACGCCAACTCTGGAAACGAGGTTTCGCACCTTAAAACCGCGTTTTACACACTGAGTGAAATAAACATTAAACTAAACTAAATCGAATCTTTAACTAAATTCTAAAAAGAAATAAATTGTTTTGTTTTCGACCATTTTTTTTATTTTGTATTTTTTACATAAACTTATGTTCAATTTATCCGTCGTTTGCGGTCCTCTGCGATCTTCCGTGGTCTCGGTCGCCTGCACCCGATATAGCCATCGGCTCGTGCTCGACAATATTGGTTTCTCAGTCTCCCATAAGCCTCAGCTGTAAAACCTCTGAATTACGTACGTTTTCGAACCTCACTTCGTCGTCGCTAACTGATAGAATCATCTATAATTCTGATTCGTCGTCCGAGTTGCGAATTTCGAGGTTAAGATGGTCGAGAGGACCACTGGCCGACGAATCCGAAATATCATCATCCCTTCTCGTCTTCTTCGTGGTCGGTTCTTCTCGCGACTCTTCATCGCTTGTATCACTCGTGTTTTTTTTTTAAACCGATGCTTTTGCACTCGCAACCGACTTGTAGGCACAGTCGAAATTCTTACGTTGTCACTTCGTCGCGTTACTTGAGGATATGTTTACATCGATAAACATAACCTCAATTGTGTATATCGGCATCAGGACTGGCGCAGCACTGGGCGAACACCGGGAAAATGCTTTGGCCCGATGCTTGTTTTAAGCCTTCGCCCGACGCTGGCGCGATACATCGGCCAGATTCATGCATCAGGACTGGCGCAGCAATGGTCCAACATCGGCAACATACTTTGGCCCGATGCTGATTTTAAACCTTCGCCCAACGCTGGCGCGATCCATCGGCCAGATCCGGCCCGAGGTTACAAGCCGAGCGTTGGCACCCAGCATTGGGCCAGTGCTGTGCCGTATGTCGAGCGTCGGCAAACCCTACCTGGGTACATCGTCGGCACCGCCATCGCATCTCAAGGCACCTTTTTTCCAATGTAGGCAATTATTTGCTCTGCAAGCGAAATAGATGGACCAGCCTTTTGTACTTGAATGTCGAATGACACCTAGATCGAATAAGACGAATACTTACAGAGTTTTCAAGAGCTCGCGTCGTTGAGCCTTGACAAACAAAACATGAAAAGCCATTAGCGTCAAAATGTTGGCACGTTGGGTGAAACTAAATCTCGATGCTTTTGTCCCTTTGCCTTCCTCTCTGTCTCCGTGAAAAACTCAAGTGCATTCGATGACGGCACCGGGATCAATTTCACCAAAATTACAAGAAAAAAGCGCGTGACTAATTCGCCAATGTTAGGCAGTCGCTGAGCTGTAAGCAGGTGAAGTTCACTGCACCGAAGTGGAAAAACGCCATCGACAATGTAATGGGTCCATCAAAAGCTCTTCGTGTCCTCGTCACTACATCGTCCCAGCCATCACATCTCGAGGCACCTTTTTCCCAATGTATTTATCCGCTCTGCAAGCGAAGTAGATGGACTAGCCTTTTTTTACTCGCACGACGAAGGTAGACGACCGGCGACGTCTGAGAGACACAAAAATGAGGGGCCCCGGGTTCGAGTTACCGAAAGCGATTGGCGTGAAAGCGATAAGAAAAAAAGTGGAGTAGAGTAACGAGAGACGCAAGGAAAGCCTCGGTGTATATATCGGGCGCGCTCGATCCCTTCGTTACAATCCTCGATCCTCTCGATCGACGAGGGGCGACGTCTACGCCTCTCGGATAAACCTCGGCCGCGCTATCCCCCACGGAAAAGAAATATACACGAAAATATATCTGACATATAGAACTTTTCGGACGATAATATAATAAAAATACATTTTCAATATATTTTGGATATATCTTAGATATATTTTTCCCTCGCGTATATTTCGTATATATCCTAAAATATATCCGACATATAGAATTTTTCGGCAAAAATATATCTTGTATATCTAGAATACATCTTTTATATATCTTGCATATACTTTATTTCCATATGGGATATTGTATCCACTGTAAGAAATGAAGAAGAGAAAATGAGAGCGAACAGAAAAAAGGAGAACAGAATAAAAAACCAAAGAAAAAAACGAAGAAGCCCAAGCAGAGCACGTGCGAAAAGTGGATAACCGAAAAAGCGAAATCTCCGGGATTGCCGAGGCTCTTCACCCGAAAACACGTATAGATATTTTAGGCGAGCTTCGCAGCGGAGCCTAGCGACCTCTTCGGCTCGTACTACGAGCCGCACACGAGAAATGTGAACAGGGATGCTGAAAGCTCTAGGATAATGACGAGAAACTGCTCGTGTCCCGGATCCAGAGGAAAAGGATGATCGACGCGAGCTCTTTTTTCTCCCGCTCTCGCTGTTCCACGCTTCGCGTGTCCTTCGGGCCCGGGGTGAACGCGACGCGCAGAAGAGACGTGAGAATCGAGGGTGACGTTGGTCAACCGAGCTTTTATGGGAGATTCCACGGCAGGTCACGCGGCCGTCAGCCGACGGTTCGAGCGCACTTTTCCACCGTGCAAATACCGATGGATGGGGTTGAGTTCGTGGTGTGCGATAAAGTCTGGGATAAAGGGAAAGGGCGCTATATGACGAAGGAGCGAGGGAAAAGGGAACGAGGAGGACAACGCGAGGAGTCTAACTGGCTCGGGCGTGGAAGAAATAAGCAATACTCTCGACAATGGTGATGCGCCCTGCCGCGCTGGCTGCCGGAATGCACTAGTGGTACGTACGAAGCCTGTTGGCTTCGTCCTGGGCGCCGACGACCTAAGGTCAGGAGGAGACGAGCAACACAAACGCGCGATGCACCCAACACGACTCTCACCCTCACACTTTTCCGTTCACCACTCGTAGCATCGCAGCATCACAGCATCGCCCCCCCTCCCCCTTCCTCCCTCCCTCCCTCCCCCCGCGCCCCCTTGCACCCTCCCTTACCACCCTCGTTCCCAACGAATTACTGGCCTATATTCGACTCGGCAATAAAGCGACCACCGCAATTTTCTCCCATGCTTCGGAGTTCGATCCGGCAGCGGCAGCGGCGCGGTAGGAGTAGCACCAGAAGCGACTGAGCGCCGGGAGCACAAGCGCCCGCGTTTCATTGGGAACGGCGATTCATCGAGATGCCCAACGAGCGCGCGGGCTCTCTCTCTCCCCCTCTCTCTCTCTTTCTCTCTCCCTCTGTGCCCGATGTGAGAGGAATTTCCAGGAAGTCGGAGAGGGGCGAAATATGAGATCGTGCAATGAAAATGTATTTGGCAAAAATGGAAAGGAAAAAAAAATGGAAGAATTATTGTATTTATTGCTTCCTTTTCAGCCGGTAACATGCGGGGTTTGTGGGTACGTTTAGCGGGGAAGAGGGATACAAAACGGGGCACCGGAGATATAGGTGCGACTCGGAGCAAAAGGGGACACTCGGAAATTGTGGAAAAAATGTGATACTCAAAGTGGCTGTATAATGAAAATCTGAAATTGTGGGTGTAAAACGAAATGGTCTGAAAAACAGCAAATCCGCGCTGTCGACATCTGTCTCGAGGCGTTTTTCCGTAATCGTCAGGTTTTGCCCACTTTTCCCCTACACCGAGAAAAACAATTCCTTGTTTCCACAGAAACGGATAGATTTTTAAAAAATCATTGATTTCAAGGAAATATGTGTTCGGTTTCGTTGTGCCTTCGATGAATATCCGGAAAAAGGCTTGAATGTTGATGTATGCATCGATATTGGTGTATCGAGTGCACAGCCTCGCACATTCTCAAGATTGGCTGAATAAACGGAGCATGACGTATTCGTATTCGACAGCAGAGGATGCGACGGTATATTAAAATGGGCAATATCAATGGGAGCACTTTTGCGCCAAGGCAAATGGCGCTCCTGCCAGAATGGATCGAACGGCAAGCGCATTTGACAGCTCGTGGATTTTCTCGGGTATAGTGATTTTCCCCGGCGGTGAATATACCTCGGGAGCGAAATGCGGCCAAGGAAAATGCAACGAGGCGGAAGTAATCGTCTTTCTATGACTTGGAACGCGTGAACTCGCGTCGGTATCGCGCAATTTGCGAGCTGTTATGATGACGATCCGTGTATCGAGTGGCTGAAAGAAGTGGCCATTGTTGAATGCGCGGTTTGAAAACTTCGGAGCGTTGTTCAAGATAATTAAAGAAAAACATAGGTATGTAAGGAGATTGACGAGTCGAGGCACTGACACAATTTTCTCTACTACTTCTGTGAGGACGTGAACGCTTTAATTATTCAGACGTATTTTTTAAAAGATGAATCATTAAATTTCTACGGATTTGGGACAAACCCAATTTTTTCGAAATTTGTGAAAAAATGCAGGTTTTCAAGTTCGATTAATGCAATCTCTGCGTAGAATAATAACAATAACAATAACGTAGGTTTACGTGAAGGGCTTTGGGGTGGAGGCTCTTTATTTTCGCCACACAAATGAGGCCAAAGTCACCCGAAAGCTCGGGGCATTAATTGTTCAGACGTATTTTTAAAAAGATGAAACATTGAATTTCTACGGATTTGGGACAACCCCAATTTTTTCGAAATTTGTGGAAAAAATGCAGGTTTTCAAGTTCGATTAATGCAATCTCTGCGTAGAATAATAACAATAACAATAACGTAGGTTTACGCGAAGGGCTTTGGGGTGGAGGCTCTTTATTTTCGTCACACAAACGAGGCCAAAGTCACCCGAAAGCTCGGGGCACCCTTTCACGATTACGGAAGCGTGTCGGTCGTATAGTCCTTTGGGTCGCGGTGGATACAGAGGGTAAATTCTCATACGGAAGTTCCTCGGGGTGACCACGTCCAGCGCGCGCGCGCGTTTTAATGAGAAAGTATAAGGACGTGGTCTGGTCCGAAATTCCTGTCTGTCGGGACCATACGAGGCCGCCGAAAAATATATATCTCGGACACGAGCACGTCGAGTCCATCGCGGCTTCTTCTTTCATCCGGACCATAACGTATTTTTTTCTCCCGGTCCTTTGCGTGAGATATTACGCGACATTGGGGGGAACTGGATATAATTTTTGCCCGGACTTGGCGAGAATGTGTTGCGCCCGGGAAAGTTAAGTCTTGACAAGACAGAACGCAAGAAATGTGCCATTTATGCGCTAGGAGGCGATATTAAAATAACTCGGTGGGCAATGTGGCAGTACCTTTGGCTGTGCCGGCGAAAAAAAAGTAAATTGCGCGTGGAGAGGAAACGAGAGGAACGGTGCGCGGAGCAGCAGCAGCACCAGCAGCAGCAGGAGGAGAAGGAGGAGGAGGAGAAGAAGACGAAGAAAAGTACGAGAGAGCGAACGGATTTCCGCAAAAAAAAAAAAAAAAATTATTCTCCGTTCCACGGTATATCCGATTTTTAATAAAGGCACCTGGGAGAGCGAAAGAACGTTTGTGGAAAATATAGAACGTACCGAGTGTGAGACAGAGAGGTGGCCCGGAGTGCCGGACGGAGATAGAGCGAAATGAAAGAAAAAGGAACGGAAAAAGGAGAGGAAAAAGGCAAACAGCAAGGGCGCGAGTCTGCGCAACCCCCCGCGGGGAGAACAGCTCCGTTCGCACGTGAACCCCGAGTTAAAAATCGTGGGGGACAAGGTGCTGTGCGCTAAAAAGTGATAAAGTATTTAATATAAAGTTAACGGGTGGTGAGGGGGGGGGGGGATGGGGGGCGAGACACCGGTGAGGTGACTTGATCGATGCCGCCGATCAATCAGCCTCTGCTGTCGCGTGAAAAACCCGAATTGACCCGACGTCGTTGCGTTTACCGTCGCGTCGCGATGAAATTCTTATCGACCGCCGTATAACCAATATCCTCTCTCTCTCCCGGGAAAGGGCGAATCCCTTTATGGAAATTACTCGCCCGAATCGGGCTCGCTCGTCGTATACATTTTATCATATTTATATTAACTGCGCACCAGAAATGGAAAATATTCGAGACGAGATTCGCCGACAGGGCTGAATTATTATCTGTTGACATTAAAATAATTTGTCTTATCAATTAAGAGTGATTCGATCTATAATCGGCTTTAAAATATTTGAAGGAAAATTGTTTGTCGAGATAAAAAAAATATCCGGGCTTGCCTAAGTCATAATAATTTTGAAAAGTCGTAAAAAAATGGAGATCATAATAATTTCGAAAAGTCGTAAAAAAAGCTACAAAGTCACCATATTCCAAAAACTTTTTATTCCACTGTGTTTTATCCAAATAGAAGGCACTCGCGGTTATCAGATCTCCGGGCGATACTGTTTCAAATCCATAAAACCGGCCATAGCGTCCCCGCAGTTTGCGCGAAGCAGCGGCAGTGTTTTTTTTATAACAATACTCAGGGTCGGCGCGAGCTTTCATGATGCTCGCATCCATGCGGACGCATGCTAAATCAGCCGTTCTTTCGAAGGTCCGGGCGGCACGTGAGTAGCGTACATTACTCTCTCGTAGTACGTTCGGCCGGTTGTATACCAGAAGCTCCGCCGTATAGGAAACGCGAACGAAGCTTTTTACGTTTCGTTCTTTTGTGCCGGTACATCGCGCGGGGTAGCACTCTCCACCTTTTCGACGGTATTTTCCTCAAGTCCGAGACATGAATTCGTGTCGAAGTTTTGGCACGTTGGTCGAAACTAGATCTCGATTCTTCCGTCCCTGTCTCACTCTCACCCCCCGTGAGAAACTTCGGTGCATTCAATGACGACGCCAAGATCAACGCAACTTGACCAAAATATTCTGAAACCAAAAATGACACAATTATCATATACCCATGGCAGCGAGTTTTCAACAGATATTTACGGAATTTTGAGTGTTCGCGTCGTCGAGCATTGATACATCAAAACGTGAGAAGCCACAGGACCGTGGAAATTGCAGGAAAATAAGCAGCAACAAGCGAGGTGAACTCGGACGAAAATTCAGCAAGAATTGAAACAAGCTCAGGGCTCTCTCCCTCTCTCTCTCTCTCTCTCTCGCACACAGCCCGGAGGAGCGCAAACTCGCACGAGAACGTTTTAATTAAATAACAAGTTCGTTAGTGTGCGTGCCCGGAGACTGGAGAGACTCACGTGTTTCCTCGCCGTTTATGCAAATCATTTGGGACCTGCGAAAAATGTATATGTGTGTTTACATTAGTCCGAATGATATATGTATATCCGCGCGTATACTGTATATTCAACAATCAGCGTTATTTCTGTGTCTGAGACCCGAGCGAGTTTGTTATACGGCGCGACGAAGTGGTCGACAATGTACTTGCCGCGCTTTAGGTGCTGCTGAGTGCAAAAGAGGGCCACAACCGTGCTTGTGGGAATCCACAGTACACCTACGTTTGCTTGTGTTTGCGTGCTCGCTGCCTGCGCCGAGATGCGTGAGGGGCTTTCGTGTACCGGCGATGGTATTGCGCTTAAAACGGTATGCAAATTAATGGGTGCTGCTAGTAGTCATGATGGTGGCGGTGGTGGTGGTGGTGCATCGGTCGCTCGCGGGCATGCGCACCCCGCACATTTTATGTTAAAGAGACGACCGGAGTTATAAGTCTTCCGTCCATATTCGTGACGCGAGGTTCCGCCTCGCTTTTGTTGCTTTTTTACAGCTCGTCAAGGCTGCCAGGCTTATTCCTATTACTTTAACCCTCGTATTTACAATTTTTTTAAAGCTCAATCGGGGTAATTTTTTGCACGGTTGAGGCCCACGTAACTCGGAGTCACGCGAGTCGATTGCTCGTTTGTGAAATTTTTTTTTTACAAAAAAGTTCCTGGGTAGTAGATTTATTTTATAAATCACAGTACTCCACGAGGGCGAAAAAGTGTTTCGCACGAGGGATGTACGAAATTGTATGTCACAAGGCGCGAAAATGGCGGTCTACGCACGCGAAGCGCGCGGAAAAGCGGCCATTGCCGCCTGCAGTGACATAAAGAATGTTTATCAGTAATAATTTAATAAAAATTGCATTATGTTGGGGTTTTGTAATTTTATGATCTACTAGTTTAAATAATAGTACGTTACGATGCAAGGGAGGAAAGTGCAACTTTTCACCGAGTGTGAAGTTTGATGTCCGAGCGAAGCGAGTTGCACATACATTTCGTGTGTGCAACGAGGACGGAAAATAAGGTAATTTTTTGTACAAATGATGACACGCATGCGTAGTGCGGTTTTCATTACTCCCGCGCGGCCAGGAATGAGCTGATTAGCCCCTAGGGAGGTAATGAAAGCGGACTGCGCATGCGTAAGTCACTTGTAAAAAATAAGCGATTTTCAACCCGCGTTGCGGACACGAAATGGAGTTATTTCAGCGGAGTCGGGAGAAATAGTACATTACGTTACAAGGGAGGAAAGTGCAACTTTTCACCGAGTGTGAAGTTTGATGCCCGAGCGAAGCGAGGGCAGAAATTCACACGAGGTGAAAAGTTGCACTCCTCCCATGTAACGTACTATACTTTTCTCCCGATTTCGCTAAAAAATAACCACATTTCGTGTGTGCAACGCGGACGGAAAATAACCTCATTTTTGACAAGTGACGACACGCATGCGTAGTACGCTTCCCATTACTCCCGCGCGGGCAGGAATGAGCTGATTACCTCCCTAGGGAGGTAATGAAAGCGGACTGCGCATGCGTAAGTCACGCGTCAAAAATGAGGGATTTTCCGCCCGCGTTGCGGACACGAAATGGGGTTATTTTAGCGGAGTCGGGTTCATTTCATTCCACGGGTATGTTTGTTGCAACATAGGTGATGTGTCACGAAATCCGTAAACATGTGTTACATAGCCTAGGGCACATCAATATATTTTTATATCGTTTTTTTTTGTAGATCGTGAGGATCGTTGGAAAAAACATGAAACTGAATATATCGCAGCGGATGACACTAAGCCAATGGACAAAAATACACGACAGACATAAAGACTTCGAAGTACTTTTGATACCCATTTATTTTTTGTTCGCATCGAATGGATGGATACGATATATTCGCGCAAGTAAATGCCTCGAATCGGAATCGTTCGACATAGCCCCTCCGGCTTTCAATCGGCGGTCCTTTATCGAGTTTGTCCATTTCAAACTGCCGGTTCGAGTGGGGCGATGGGATGCAAACTCGCGAATATCGAGTGTCGAGGAGGATGCGCACACCCTCGCAAAACCATAGAATTCCAACCGAATTATATCTACGCTTATCGCTTCGAACACGCGGATATTACTCGCTGAAGAAATCACATTCAAAAGTAAATTTTAGGCCGATATATCTCGTCTAATGATCTGCTTTCATCCAAACGGGTAGTTTGATTCGCGATATCATGTACCGTTCACTAAATGTCGAGACAAATCGTGACGGCAATGCTGGATTATAATCACAGGGATGACCCTCATTCTGATCACATCAAGCGATCATTTTTTGTCGTCGGTTTGACTATTCTTTTAAAAAGCTGTTAACAAAAATGTAACATAATAATTAAACGGAATAACTTTACAATATGTTCCATCGAGTTACATTTCCACAAGTGCCGAGCGTAGTACTCCAGACGGACATAATCGAATTATCGGTGAAGCATACGCGAACAATTCCTTCAAATTATCTGATTCATTAGAGTCGCTGAAGTTCAAAACTTTTATCGAATTTTCCGGGTTGAAATAATTCTCACCGAGAAGATACTCGGAAGATTGTGCAAATACAGATTTGTCTTTTCGAACAAACGGTTCGAGTTCGTGAATTGTCCTTATATCTACGTAAACACAAAACTCATTAAATTATATTTTTACTCCCAAGTTTTTATTTTGGACTGGCAAAAATATGTTGAGTGGAAAGCATGGAGACAGTTCGGTTATGCGGGAAGAACACATTTATTTATTTTTTTCGTGGCCGACCTAGTTCTGAAAAAAAAAGAAAAAAAAATGTTCTGCCACAATTCAAAGGAAAATATACTTGTGAATATACCTTAGAAGAAGCAGAGAGATAGAATAAGGCACCGTTAATTAAAATACCACATGTGCTTCGTTTTAAGAGAAAATAACTTAAAGTTAACGGTGCCAGAGGAGTTGAAATTCTCCGCTTTACATTATACCGGCTGTCTGCATGAATGACGTTTAGTATTATTACTAGAATAGTTGCCATTTTCACGGTAATTCATCCCTCCGCGGTCGCTATGTGTAAGGCTATAACGGCAATAACATCGTGTGCAATTGCCTCGTTTAATAGCTGCAACGTTGAAGCGTGGAGACCTCTGGCCAGATGTCAAGGAGTCAAGTGAATACCGCTCAGCGTCAAGTAGTGCGGATCCAAGTGAAGTACACCGCCGTTTCGAAAATCCGGTACAAATTGTTTGGAATTTGAACGATACGACAAATATACGCGAGAGCCCTATTTTTTTTGCTCTGTCGCATTTTATCGGACTTTTTAATCAAGGACCAGGATTTCGTTCAGTTCGGACGCAAACAATCCAAACGGACCGGTTAAAAACATTTTTCGCCAGATATTGACTTTTGACCTTTGCTTTGTTCTCAAGTTGTATTTTTCTCCCATGGAAAATACTCGTTGCGACGATGTGTTAAGCGATTGAAAAAAACAACGTTATGTGGGAGGTTTTAAACTTGTGTTCCCTACTCGCATCTGCAGTTACAGTAGAAACCTCGTATCACGATCATTTCTTTGGTTCGTCGATCTCTGTAGATCAAATGAATTATTTTTATATACATCAATGAAAATAACAAATTATGTTACCGAAAAGAAAATCGACCTTGAAAATGTTTGAGAAGATAATAGAAAATCATTGGGTATCGTTAGATGAAACCGATTTTCCCACCAATGTCTGACGTCGCAAAGTGTACACAAAAGGATATTATTTCAAAGAAATCATTTCAAAATCTGAAAAAAAAACTGCCAACAGTCATCTGCGCCAGTATAAACCTGTAAGTAATCAGTATAATTCGTGTCACTCAGTGAAACTCCTGTATGCAACGTCTGTATCCTGCCTGTATCTCGCAACGCTTGATTAAAATAAAAATTTAATTGCGTCGTACCTGATACGTGTAAAATTACAAGCGAAACCCCAACAAGCAGCCGCTTCTCTCCCTCGCATTGATGCAACCACGTCCCTCCGATCGTTCTTATCAACCTCAGCGCATCGACAATCCGCCAACTTGTGGGGCTGTCCCCTGTACGTTCGAAGCCCGCCGTCGCTCTGTCACCCGAGCCAAATAGCTTGATCTCCCGATGCTGATGAGTCTGATGACGGACATCGACGCCGAGCATCGACGGAGGGCGGTGCGCGTCATTCCGGCTGTGTCGCTGCAACTAGGGATGGGCGATGTTGAGAATAAAAATCGATGTTAAAAGAATCGATTATTAAATAAATCGATTATGAACAATCGATGTTTCTCAAAAAACATCGAAACATCGATTATTTTACATCGGTAAAGTAGAAAACGTTGAAAAATCAAAACAAAATCGGCGAAATTATTTTATTCAAATAAATAAAGTCGACCAAGGTCACAAGGCACATTCAAAACACGGTGATTCTTGAATCAGCATTGAATAACCATAATTCGTGAAATCATGAGTTGTAGCCGTTGTTGGTGAAATTTGTTTCCACTCCTAAAAATTCAATATACGTATAATGCAAGTGACAGATACAATTTGCATAAGGATAAAGGTTGTGATTCACGCAGAATTGTAAATAGAAAAAAATAGATCGGATAATCTGTCTTCTATTGAACGTCATATTTTACACCATATGACACACGTTACACTGGAATTAAATATATCACGAACTTTAGTGATGCAAAATTCTCGAGAGTTGATATTTCTTTAAAACTGTTAAAATATACTTGTAACACCGCACAAATCGACTTCGATTTTTTTTGTTGTCGATGTTTCATAAATAAACATCGAACATCGATTAATCGTTTTTGAAAAAAATCGGAAAAAAACATCGATTTCACGAAAAAAAAAAAATCGGTGATCGATTAATCGACAAACATCGCCCACCCCTAGCTGCAACCGCTGCCCGCTGCGTGAAGGCCCGGCTGCCGCGCGCCCTCCGTCACGGAGACAGCGAACGAGAGCGGGTAAGACAGAGGAGAAAGGGGTGGGGGGTTGGTGACGCGAGGAGCGGCGAGTTAACGGTGGAAGGGGTACGAGCCGAGCGAGATAGGAACTCGTACGAACTCGCGCTGTGTGTGTGTGTGTGTTATACGCGGAATACGCGAGGCACACAGCCAGCGCCTCCTGTGAGGACCGCGAGAGGACGGAGGATGGGGCGCCGCGATGCGTCGGCGTGGTGCGCCGTAGCTTTTGCCGCGGCGCCTGGCAGTCCTTTGGCGAAGCCCTAACAAGCAACCGGCGACCGGGAGTAAGAGCGAGCGAGCGGCCTCTCCGCGCGCAACGTACTACGCGAGATCGCGGAATCTTTACCCGCACCTCACTCGGCTCGCACCACGCGTACCTTTGTGTTTCAACGGTTTTTTTTCCCCTGACTAACGTGCAACGCTGCATCACCCCGATTGACGCTGATGTCGTTTCCGCGAGAGTGCACTGAATTTATTTTGAAATAATAATAATAATGATAAGAAACAAATGAGTAAATAGATAAAAATAAAAACATCGACTCGAGCTGCGGGAACTCTGATCGCCGAGGATCCAAGCGTCGTGTCGCCAAGCCGATGAGTTGCAAATCGCGCGAGGCTGCAGTTCGACGATTTTAGTGCGGATTACGGGATAAAGTGAAAAAAAAAAAAGTTCGGGCCCTGCGTGTGTCCCACGTTGCGACGACAGTGAAACGCGGACTTTTGAAGCTTCTTGGACCTCGTGCAGACGTTCGGCTGTTAATGCTGCGTCCGAAGGGGTCAGGCCAAAAGTGTGTTACAACGTTTTGACGCCCACGTGAAACCAAGTTTCGCGACGCGTGTGCGGCGTGTTTTTTCTCGGTTCCCTCTCGCCTCGCTGTCGCGGCCGTTTGTTTTTCTCCGTTCCTTTGTCACAGCTGAGTCCGTCTCGCTCGCTCGAGCTGCAATCGTGCGGTAAGCCTGGCCCCGCGGTTGGGCCTCTGCCGTGCGGCGCGCACGACGCGCGTATAACGTTTCCCGCTCATTTCCTCGGTAATTCTCGACGCGATAAAGGCGCACAGCTCGAAACACGGTAAATACATAACGGGGGATAATCCCGCGAGTGGGTGGGAGACGATTTTTGAAGAAGATCGGTGTGCCACTGTATTTATATAGAACGGGATTAACGTCGGTGCGGGAGATACAACACGGGTTATCGCGAAATTTATATGGCGACGCGTCGAGCGAGCCTCGCTCTCCCTCTCTCCACCTCACTCCCCCCCCCCTCACCACCCCATCGGTCTCACTGCCGAGCGCAGCTACTGCCGTGTCGTTACCGGGGTGTGAACATAACGCGAGCTTAACTCGAATAAAAAAATAAGTCCCTCGACACCTCGACGCTCTCGCGTTGCCAGCGTCGCGCGAGAGAGATAGAAAAAAAAGGTGGCGGCGTGGGAGAGGGAGGGGGGAAGCGAGGAAGAGCGAAAAACGCGTTTTATTCCGGGAAAAATATGTCGAGGACCGGTTAAGTAATCCTCCGGGCTGAAAGAGACACGGTCATTTCGCAAGATTACGCGGAAAATTACGAAAAAGCAAGAAAATTATAAAACCCCAAAGCTCGTCCGGGAATTGAATGGACGGAGAGATGGAAATTTCTTCCTCTTTTTTTTTCATTGGCCCGACTTTGTTCGCGCGGTTGCCGCTAAACTTCGCGACGTAATCACGCGGAGTAAAAAACGAAATCGGCCGAGTTTATGCGTCCACCGACGTTTGCGTTAACGCGGGGGGGGGGGGGGGGGGGGGGGGGGGAAGAGCGACACAGACCCTTTTGAACTAATTTTCACGGTTTCCTCTCGCACGCAAGAGAAATAACAAAAGCGAGACCCCCCGCGTGTAATTGACTCGGAGAAGACCTCGAGGAGCTTTATAAACGAATTTAGTGGCCCTCCTTTTTTTTCACGCCCCGGAGCCGCAGCCAAAAGCTCGAGGCTCGCTCGCTCGTTCCACACAGCTGTAGTAGCTTTCTGAGTGCTTTTGAGGCGCCCGCGCGGCCGTCTCATCCTCCGTCTAATCCCTCGTCGCGTCACAAACCTCGCTTTTTGTCCTTTTATTTCCCGCACTTCCGTCCGTCCGTGAGTGAGTGAGGGACGAGCGAGCCTCGCGGTGCCGCGTTATCACGCTCGTGTGACACTCAAACGCGAGAGGGTTAAAAAGAAGAGCGCGCGGAGGGTGGGTGCAGGTGGGGGGGGGGGGGGGTGGAGACGAGTGCGGCGGCGAGGGACCTCAGAGGTTGATGTGACACCGCGCGCCCGCCGGGTTATCGCGGATTATAAAGTTTAACGCCGATCCGTGAACTGGGGCATAACCCGGTATACCTGAAATTTTTACGCTATCTCGCGTCCAACGGAGCTTTGCTTCGGGATAGCCCGGAATATAGTACACGCCGCCGGGTGAAGTGGCGTCGAGGGGCAGGCGGGCGAAGGAGTGAGGAAGAGGGCGAAGGGGGTTGCAAGCTTAAGAAAGATAAAAGAGGCAGCCATGAAAAGAGAGAGAGAGAGAGCGACGAGAGAACAAAAGGTTGTAACGCGGCTTGATATATTACATTTTTAGCCGCACAAGGTGCTGCTCTCGGCTGGTCCGTAAATTTCGAAATTCTTACGACCATTTGCAAATCAAGGGATGTGGCGGCGTCTGGACGCTGAGTATTGAAAAAAAAAAAAAAAATGTATCGGCCCCCGGACGTCGTTTCGTCCAACGAGGTGCTACCGCAGCTCTTATTTTTCTCGACGGCGGCCGTTTATGGGTCGCTTTCACATTGTAACTTGCATTATCTGCGGCAACACGTCGCGGACGTGAAATGTATCGATTCCATTTATTTTTTTTTTCTTTCTTTACGTCCGACGACGGGATAGAAGAGGAAAATTTGCGCGTTGGGCACTGCATTATATTCGCGCATCTCTCTTTTCGTGTCCCCTTGACGCTGTGGTCAGTGCCGAGTGCGAGCTAAATGCACGCGTTTAGTCTCTCTTTCTGTCTCTTGCTCTCTTGTCGACGAACACCCCAATTCTCGCGACATCAGCGGCGGCGAGGCGAGAGCGATACGTATAAACCCCCGACGTTAAAGCCACGGGCTATCCTAATCTAGCTTAAACCCCCGGCGACCGCACGTTGTGCGCCCGCGGTCCACGCTGCCTGCGTAAAGCCCGACGCTTCCTGCGCGTTGCACACTGCACAATGGACCTGTACACCGGTGCTGCTTCTCGTCTTTCGACGCGCCAGACTCAAACGTGTGCGTGCATCAACGCGAGTGTTGGTTCGCATTGACGCGGGTGAAAGTTGTGACGCGGTGTGAAGAGAAGGACGCGGAGTGGCTGGTACGAAGCTTTTAGGTGCATTTTGAGATTGAATGAACTGTACTGTTTAACGCCGGACGAAGCTCAAGAGCGCCGCAATTGGAGAGGCGTCCGACTGGCGCTGCGAATACACAAAGGTAGGCGTCGCATAACTGTGCTAAATTTCGTTTAAGGAGGCATCGGCGGTACAGTCATATCAATCGTGAATAAAGATTTGAACATACATTCCAAAGGTAACTTGTGGCAATAAAGGTGGATCTAAATTAAACAGATCCTGCTTAATGTAGAAAAAAATGGATAGCAAAAAGTTAACAGAAAAATAACTCAGTTTATGCTAATAACTAATGGGATGTATTAAACGCAGTTATTTGGAAGTCACATTTGTGATTTTAGTTCGTTCTTGTCGAGCGATGGCTCATTTTGTTTCATCTTAGATAATGTATAAATGTACCGACGACCATTTGCGATGATATGCTTAGCTTACAAACAACAGCTGTTTGTTTAAAAGAGAAATACACAAAGTGGCGAATTAAACTAATTTCTCTCCTAATTGATAAATAAACTGAAGAAAATAACTTGGTGAATTCGTCGAACGTTCTTCAACGCACGAAACGAGTCATCGCTCGTCAAAGGGAATAAAATTACAAATTTTACTTCTAAAAAACCGCGCATTATATACCCTATTGATTATAAGCACAAAGTGAGTTATTTTTCTATGATTTTATTTCAGAGTTGTAAATCCATCATTTTTGTGGAAATAAAATTGATGGTACGATTGGCGTTGTAATTGTTTTTATAATAATAACTCGTCATGATTATAAGATGATGTGTAAATTTTTAAGTAGAGGCTAGACATTTTTATTTCCCATAAAACTTCATGGTAATCTTATTGAAAAAATGGAGAAATACTCTCATGCATTACGAAAATAATGGAGGGCTGTGATTGTCCATTTTTCTCACAATTTCTTCCAAACTTTAATAAAAAAATTAGGTTTTTCTTGCGGCTATTCAAAAGTACACACATTATTTTGTAATCGTTACAAATCGTCGTTCTAAAATCGTAACTACAAAATAAACTGTTGTGTGAACTTTAATTCTTAAAGTAATGGGGATTTACAACACTGTTTTATTCCCATACCATTTTTTCTACATCCAGCAGAGTCTCTTTAATTCAGATCTACCTTTATTAACATTTGTTTTCCTTTGAAAGTATGCATAAATAATTTGTAAAATCTAACACGTAAAGGAAATGACTGTACCGCCGATGCCTCCTTAAATTACCCGCTTACGTGTGCAAAATTAAAGATAATTGAACTGATGACTAGTATTAATTGGCTATGATTGAATGTCGAAAATGTTCAATAATGATAATGATAATAATAATAATAATAATAATAATAATAATAATAATAAATAACGATAAATAGATACGCGTGATTTATCAAAAAGATTTAAGTAGTGATGATAATAATAATAAATAATAACGATGAAAAGATAGGCGTGATTTATAAAAAAGATGAAAGTAATACTGTTGAGGTACTGGACGACTATATTTTATGTTGAAAACATTTCATAAGGTATAAATATGTTTTATCGTGAAAAAATATACACTCTAATTAGTGGACGGTTAATACGTAGCTACTCGCTGCATCGTATTTATTTCTATATTTATTGAGAATGTCATTTTTCTCGTTTTTTTTGTTTGTGTGCCACGAGTTTTAGATTACTCTAAGTCTTTGTAAGTAGCTTTATCTGATTCCGATTTTTCAAACGTAAGTTTCAGTGCTCTAGTGATGTCAAATAAAATACTAAATTAGTATTAAAGAATAAAGTCTTTTGACGCCGCATTTAGAGACGTCGTTACCGCATTTTGGTCGTGCACAGTATTATTAATATTCTTGTCGCGCAAGAGCGATAGTCGGGCGGAAACGTATTTCCTATTTCTGTATTAGTCACGCCAAATTGCTTTCCCGAGTCTCAATAGAAATATCAAGAGGGCAGGAGCGATACAGTTGTCGTTCTCGCTAACCTCGTAAACTCACAAAAGGCGCGCAGCGTCGCGTGCCATTGCTGAGAACATCGATACTTATAGGTAGAGAACTCGTATATTACCACAGTCAGGGGTGAGTCACACAGCCTTTAAACTACTTATATTTCGTCGTGTTACTTTTTCAATTTTCTGATACACCATTTCCCGAGGAAAAGAAAAAAATCATGCGGTGAAAATCAATAACGACGAGAATGCCGCAAGGTGGAACGTGATACCTTGTTTTCCGAATTTTTCGCCGAATGTTAAAGCCGAACCCTCAAAAATTGTAAACTTTTCCCCTTGCGGTTTTTACGAAAAAAAGTTTCGATTTCGTAAAGTTTGAAACCCCTATACGAAGGCAAACTTCCCGCTGATTCCGAAAAGCACCGTTGTTTACCCGAATAACAGAAAATTCGACGAGAAAAACGCGAAACATGTTTTTTCTGCAAATATACCTTAACAAACCATCAAACCTCACGTGCCCAAGAACTGTCAAAATACACAAAAACACGTCTGAAACTGCTCGTTGGTTAGCAACAAGTCAGAGGCAATTCGACATCTAATCAGAGAACGAATAGCCCGACAATAATACTTATACCGAAAATGCGAGATATTTTGCCCACTGGTTTTTTTTAGGAGGGTTTCTAAAAATCGCCTTCAATTGTGAATGACTGGGGTTTCTTGTTATTGGTGTCGGGTATTTTTACCAGAAAAATCTCAAAGTAGTCTGTAATTAACGTAATGCATGTTATTTTAACGACTTCCTTGTATAGATTTGACATATTTTTGTACATTTTCATTGAGATATATTGAAATTCTGGATGTTTTGTGGTCTTTGGAAGATAAGCTTTGCATTCATTTAATCATTTTATACGTTACCTTTGCAGCTACATGGAGAAAACGGTATAATTATAGGAACCGCGAAATTGTTAGGTGGCAACTAACCAGCATGGTACAATATGCCATGAGCAAGATTATTGTGTATTAGAACCAATCGGGGTTAGTTGGTTTCACAGTTGGTGTCACCCAACCTATCGCAACCACACATCATTTTGGTTGGTTAGTACGACCAATTGATGTTGTGTACTTTTACCAAATAAATGTTTACATTGTCGAATTCGTTGTATCGCATGTTGCATCAATTCAGTTGGTATTACCACAGCTAGTAAGAAATGCAACTATTCGATTGCTTTGTTCTATGACGGTGGCGTGATGGAATATGCAGCATAACCTATCTAATTAGACATTTTGCTGATAAGCGTGGTTGATACACAAAATACATTGATATTCACGAAAGTACGTATGTTATCGTTTATTTCTGACAAAACACGTTTTATTTCACAAAGTATCCATAGCCAATAACCATTTATAATGTTCGCCACAGAACGCTGGATGAAAGATTCACTTCACTCAGAAACATTCACAAATGTGACGTGAGCGTGAGTCTGCATCGCTTCAGAATTGGTGGATATCTCCGAGCAACTTTGGAAGCGCCAACAAATCGTTCTACTTGTCTCAACTAACCAAAAATGGTTAAAGGATGTAATGAGATGTAATTGCCGCAAAAAATATTATCGTGTCTACAACTAACAGCCTCCAAGCATTTAAAAGATTGTTCTCCCAACTAACCACTGTACTTCGTGTAAGTCTGCGGACTAATTCTCGCCGGAAGAAGTCTTCTTGGATTTAATTTCCTTGACCACTTTTCGTTTTAAGCTGCGCTATCAGCGGGTTTTATTTACCTATGCTGACATTATGTTTCAAGCTTATAGCGCTTTTAAGCGAGGAGAAACGAGGCCATAACGTAGATGCTTGCCAGACCTGGGCAAGCTCTTGGAAGGACGTCAGCGTCATTTCCTACGATATGGTGCGCTGCGATGTTTGTCACGCGCAGAATTTCGCGTAGGCGGCGTTATATCGCTCGCTTGATTTTTGCGACATGTCATTTGCCTGATTTTACCTGAAGCACCGCTATTTCTCATATTTCATACAGCGTATCCCATTCCTCGTCATTTTCTAGGGCACTTATTTTCCATTTTTTTGCACGGTTTGACATAGTCCAAATACGATAAATTACTTTAGCCCAAAGCGTTCATGATCCTTGGAAAAAATGTTGATAGCTTTTGTCGCCAGCGGAGTACGTTTCGCCTTCCCTTAATTGTGGCGAATGTAACCGCTTGCAGCAACATTCACTTTCGTCCCGTAAGACTGGGGCGAAAATTAACAAAATTTCTCCCAAAGGGAAAAGAGCAGCAAACCGGCTGCGCAAAGTGGCTATTTTCTGCCCACAAAACGAGCTTGCAAAGCATCACTTTACATGCGCAAGTTCCAAAAAATTATTTCCCGTGACCTCCCAGCTCCTTTTACCAGCATCTTGTGCAGTTATGCAAGGACATCGCGCCACCTAGAACGTAAAAATCTGCAGAGAAAAATATCAACGAAGCCATAACAACATTTTTGCTGTGATAGCTGAAAATTTTGCTGTGTCAACAAAAAATTCGGTAACACACCAATCGATTTGTTATCACTCCCATAATATTTTTCGACGTGTGTGCAGGACTAATGTCTTACGTGTGTACTAACAAATAAACGAATAAATGGATAAATGAATCGAGTACCGTAAACGATTTCTGGTAATTCACCTCTTTCCATACCTGCGGAACGTTTTCCCCAATAATCAGCGTGGCAGAGCCAAACATTGAGAAGCGAGTCTCAATAACACGTGGAAAATTGCAAAAATATCCGCGATTGTACCGCAAAACACGGTATAAAATGATAAAACGCGCGGCCATTAATGAGATTTACCCCGCGGCAGTTACACCTCCAGTTTCTTTTGTTAGGTGCCGGCTATACGATCATCTAAAGTTAATTAATGGCCATGTGCGGGATATTACGTAGCAGGCGCAAGCGTGCTCATAGCTCGGATAACGCTGATTTACATTAGTCGATAATAGAGAGAGGAGAAACCGAACATTTCGCGTGCGGTGTTCGGCCAACGAACGAACGCGTAATCAGGCCTGTAATACTTCGGCGGGGATTCTCCACGTGCGTGCGATTCCGGCAGATGCTACTGGCGCCGCGGCACCCCGATGGATTAATCTCGTCTGCATGAACTCGATAGTCTCTCCCTCTCGCTCGCTCTCTCTCTCTCCCTCTTCCTCTCCCCTTGGTGAGTGCATTACCGCTCGCGGCACTCGTGTTGTACCTACTTCTGTATGCCTAACGTTCGTTGGCCCAACAATTCGATATGCACAATGTGTAAATCGACACTCGCGCTCGCTCGTGCTACTGGATATCGAATCATTGTAGTACGTATAGTCACCCCTCTACTCCCTCTGCATTACCATTTCCAACTGATCTGGGCAACTCGGCTAGTTGCGAGCGAGCGAGCGAGCGGCTGACCACCTCGCGGGTCCCCCCCATATCCTTAATGGTCCGAAATTGTTATTTAATCGCCGCATCCAGGCTTATTGCTTTTAGTGTTCAGTCATGAGGACCATATCAGGGATTAAGCATGAGTGGCCGGCAGCAGGTAGAAAATCGTTCGAATTGAGTTGCCGTGCCTCATCATCGTACTATTTCGGCTGTGATGCACAGCGCGTCAGTTTCGCATTATGCATTATATATAATGAAGGGGAGTATTAACTTGATTTTCCGGTGATCAAGTTCAGTCCCGTTAGTTTTCACCTGGTGAAAAAGCTCGAACGGGATCAGAGACGAACAGGGGCTCGAATCCCCACCGAGATTATAGAACGCTTCGCGCTCTATACTCGCATTTGGCCCCTGTCCAGTTTTTCCGTCCAGCGCACCATTCGGGCCTCCGCATCTTTGGGCAATATTGAGCGCGAAATGCTCGCCGGAATTCTCGCTCTGCTCGGTAAAGACTAATGCGATTATCGACCTCGTTCTCCGGGATACTAATGCGCTCCCCCCCTCCCTCCTAGTTGCTCGTCACTCGTTTAAGCCGTACCCGTCGATAATTAATCAAATTACCTCGGCAAGTCAGCTGCCTCGTTCGACCGTCGAGCTCGCTTGTTTCGGATTCGACGTTACGTCGAAAGCTCCTTTTTTGCCCTCCCAAGGGTATGAAAAATATTCTTTTTACTTTACGTTCCGCCCCCCCCCCTCCCCCTCTTTTTAATCGGATGGCAAAGGGTGGAACCGGAAATTCCCCAGGGAAACAAATAATTTTGTAGGTTCGATTCTTCACAAAAGAGAAACCAGCTTCGTCAGAGTTTTTTCTTTAGCAAAAAAAATTCTTCAACGTTTTTAATTTTCGTATTGCTTAATCGAAAAATGTTCTCAATTCCCCGTAAGCGCGCTCAGGTTATTTAACTCGGTGGGGCGCGTCGTGATGAAAAACCATCCGCCTCGTATATACACCCAGCGCGCTGGAGTTCAGCATGATAAAATACCGCGGTATGTGCGAGATGCGACTGAGAAAAAAAATCGTTAATTTCGAAAAAAAAATTGCCGGTTCTCTCGTCGACCCAATACACGTAAATATATATAAAAGTGCGAATACGAGGATATAAAAACGAGGGCGGAAGAAATTCTGATGAATATTTCGGTTTGTATTAAATTTGAACAAAAAAACGACTACTCGCGAGTGCAAATTGCAAATACTACCTGTTATATGCGTTTTCCGAGGGCTATAATGAGGAGTTGAAATTATGCATGTAATGGTGAAATGAAAGGGCTTCGTCGTTAGGTAGATACAGTGAATTCAAACTGGCACTTACAAGCAACGTACCGATGTTTGTTTTTTTTGTTATTAGAGTTTCCACGAACATTTTTGGATCATTAAAACATTCCCCTACTTAACTTTTTATTTCCGGGAGCGTTCGGTATCAAAATTAAATGAAGTAGCTTCATACGTCAGAAGCAAACGTCGGCTTCACATATTTGAATACTCACCTCAGTAAAAAACGAAATTTTCGTTATATCAATTTTCTGGTTACGAACGGACGAAAAATTCGTGGAGTTTTTTTAGTTCGTCGTTATACCCCTCGACTTCATATGAGAGTTTGGAAACGCTTTGTCAGTGAACCGCAAAAAGGGTCACGACATACTTTCATTACTTTGATCATAACCCGGTCTCAAAAAGCTCTTTTACTATTACCTAACACACGCCAAATGAGCGTAAAAGACAGTTTCGTCGAAAGGCATAGTTAACTAGCAAAAGAAGGCAAAAAATGGTAAAAATGACGCAATTAGATCTAACAAAATGTTGAGTCTCCGCATATGATATATATTACCGTTAATACTGTGTAGCAACGATTATTATTTTAGGATGATGCAAGAAGCTTTGAGTGACACGCAAAAAAGGATTTTTCGTCGAACGCTTTGGTCGGTAGAAACTCTCTTTTGAGCTCCTCTCTCTCACTTTTTTCTCCCTACCCCCTCCAGTTGCCCTCGTAAAAGCACCCTGGCAGCTTATACGACCCACGTTTTCCGTTTACTCAGCAATTTTTCCACGAGAGCCAAGTCATAGATAAGCTGTAAGCTCGGAGGCGGTGGTGGCGCGCGCGGTCTCTGCAATCTCGACTCTAGTATATAATAGGAAATTTTCTATATATATTAAACCGCACTCGCGTCTTTCGCGTCCCCTTTGACTTTGATCGTTCGGTTAAAGTGAAACAGAAGAAAAATACGATAGCTTCGCAATAATTGTAAGAACGGTGAAAATAGCACAACATTTATTATATATGTATACATAAATATAATATATGTATATATATATTTTTACATATATGTATATGGTCAGGTACTCATGGCGCGTATGGATTTACCGTCGCAGTTTATGCTGAACTGGAACGAGCTTCACACCCCATGACAACGCTGCGCATCGGATGAATGAACGAGGCGTACGATCCACGTCCCTAATGAGCTCTATCGATCGCTTTTCATCGATGTATCGACTAGAGAGAGAGAGAGAGAGAGAGAGAGAGAGCGAGAAAAATAAAAATGAAAAGGGCTCGGAAGGCGATGAGCGCATTAGCATCGGGGTAATGGCGAGAGATAGGACAAAGTGGAATTTTCCGAGAGAAGCTGTGCGCGCCAACTTTGCTGGGTATAAAAGCCATCGGTGTCCCATGAACGCCTGGCCGTTGTGTCGCGACTGGCACCGGTGGTAGCTATTTTATCCGGAGCTGAATTTCTGCATAAATGCACCAAGACAAAGAGAAAAAAATTCCTCTGCATCGGTGACGATCATTCGACGTAACTGTTGTGATCATCTCATCGTGGAAACAGTACGTCGAAACTTTTTCGTGACATTTTCACGTGTGTGAAGGCACTCAGGGGGTTCTAAATGGATCATTATTATTTTTTGTTTATACTATTAAATTCAGATAATGGGTTAATTATGGCCGAACAAGTTTAGTTGGGTCGAGAGCTACAATCTGTACATTTGTGGATCAATGCATTTGACCATTTCACTGAAGAATTTTTCAGTGGCCAGACTCACTGAAAAATTCGTTTATTCTTTGTTTTGTTGGACTAAATCTATGAAACGCCTCAAGCGTATTAAAACATCCGGTTGGAGCAACAGAGCCTTTTGTACGTGCATAGGAATGCAGCATAAAAATAATACATACCTGAAAATATGTATAACACGGATGTGCAATGGTATCCATGCCTTTAGTTCCAGCATTATACGCACTGCCATTGATCGAAACGAATAACGCTCAAACAACAGACACATACGCAACGGAATACACCAAAATCTCCGTACAAATGAATCGAACGTCGCGTATTTCGTCGATCCGTTTTAACTCTCACACATCCTGGACGCTCGTGCGGAACTGCCATGTGTTCCTGTTCGCAAAGTATAGCCTTCCGCACATTCATTGCGCAGGGCTTGCTTGTGGAAAAAAAAACGGGAAGAAAAAAGGTGGAGTGAAAAAAAATGGCAAGAACCGATTTGTCGATTGAAACGAAGCTTCCACGCGTGCGGCTCTCGTCATATCGCGCTTGTATATCGCGGTCGGTGATTTCCACCGATCGATATTGCCGAGAAACGTGCACAGCCGACCGTTTGGTGCGACGGACAAAATTTTATTTCATTTCAAGCGATGCGACGAGTGATCCGTGCGGTCATTTTTATTTCGGGTTCACACCGAGGCCGTGGCGCGTGAATACGACCCGGATAATACCTATGGGCGTTCGCGGGTGCCGAGCGGTGCTGAAGTGAAAAGGGCATTTGGCGTGGCCATCACCTACATTTCCCTGTTTACCCTATATTTGCTTGTCCCATTTGCTCTATGCCTTTCCTTCGTCGGTACTAATAATGACACTGTAAATGGCATTGCTGAAAATGTCTTTGTAAATTCAATGCTGATGCTCGATACTCAAACTGCTTATTCTTCTTTGTTTCGAGTTTTGTTCCACACCGTAGTGTTAGTCGCAAACCTAATAAACGTGAGTGCCTATAAAAGTGATCAAGTAGAAGGAACTGAATGATTGCCGAGTTGGCAAGTATTTCACCGTTCAAAGACGTAGGCCGTCTCGCTCTCCTCACGTTGATTACAGATTGCGCAGGAAATGATAACAGTTCCCGGTGCAGGATGCTGCTCGTTTATATGATTGCGACATCAATTCGCGAGGTCGACTCAAGTTCAGCACAGTTAGAACCTCGAACGCATTGTGATATTTATACGTATGACCCATTAATTTGTATTCTACTGTTAGCTATTTTTTATTTCACATTTTCCTCCCATAAAAACGTCATGAATCTCAAAGTGCATTGTGCTCGATCTATTCATGCTCTGATTGGTCGTCGGTTTTTGTAAAATGTCAAAACGTGATACAAAGACATACGGTTTAAATTAGGGCTTTCACATGGAGCTGGGTTAGATGGGTATCCGAACGTGTTCGGATATCCGGGTAGTAAAATTTGATATTTCATCTCCGGGTATACGAACGGCTCGATCCGTACGCTTCGAACTATCCGAGTACTCAAACTATCCAAGCTATCCGTATACTTGAACTATACTTGGGTACTCGTACATACGACTCGATCCAATCGGATACCACTTTTTTTAGACACTAGTCCATACACGTACTTCGTGCGCGTGCCCAGTTGATGTAAAAAATATTTAAAAAATCGAAAATGCGTTTTTGTGTTTTTTGTGACAACTATTGCGTTTAGATAAAAACTAATGGCGAATTCGTTGGGTACAGGCAAAAATACACCGAAATAAGGTGTTAAAAGAGTAAAAACCATAAAGTATTTTCGCACTTTATTACATTTCATCGCTTCACTAAAATCGAGTTTACAAATTTTTGGATTGGTCAAATCTGGATTTTGTTCTTCCGTTCGAGAGAAAATTTAAGAACGAAGAGAATGCCGCAAGAAGGAACGCGATATCTTCTCCTATCCGATTGGCAAATTTTCCGCCGATTCCGAAAATCACCGTTTTTGCCTGAAAATAGAAAATTCGTTGAGAAAAACGCAAATTTTTTCTTCTGTGTAAAACCTACCCCTGCAAAAAAAAATTCATAATAAAAAATTTTCTTTAAAAAATAATTAAAAGAGTAGCCATCCCTTGCAAAAAAAATCACAATAAAAATTTCCTTTAAAAAATAATTAAAAGAGTAGCCATCCCTTGCAAAAAAATCACAATAAAAATTTCCTTTAAAAAATAATTAAAAGAGTAGCCATTCCTTGAAAAAAAATCACAATAAAAATTTTCCTTTCAAAAATAAGAAAACAAATTAAATATATTAGCCAAGTAAAATTTATCAAGTAAATTGATTCATCAGTGTATGATACGGTACAAAAACTTGGCATACCACAGACACGTCAAGTTTTTAATGGCACCAAGTCGCTGGCATGCCAAGTTTTTGTACCGTATCATACACTGATGAATCAATTTACTTGATAAATTTTACTTGGCTAATATATTTAATTTGTTTTCTTATTTTCGAAAGGAAAATTTTTATTGTGATTTTTTTTGCAAGGAATGGCTACTCTTTTAATTATTTTTTAAAGGAAATTTTTATTGTGATTTTTTTGCAAGGGATGGCTACTCTTTTAATTATTTTTTAAAGGAAATTTTTATTGTGATTTTGTTTGCAAGGGATGGCTACTCTTTTAATTATTTTTTAAAGGAAATTTTTTATTATGAATTTTTTTTGCAGGGGATGGCTACTCTTTTAGTACTTGGCGTACAATTTTTGTTTTGAAAATTTTTTTTTTTGTTTATTTCACATCTTTTTGAAAACCATCTTCAATACATGCATGCAACGACAGAGCTCATTGCGTTTGGTCAGATTGCATTTCTTGCAATTGACGTTGTTCACTACTATGCTCCGCCAGTGGACAAACCATTTTCACCACGTCTATCCTCTGCATTCTTTATTTCTACAAGACACCAAATAGTTAGTGCTCTATCACGGATGAGTAATGGAAAGATCTAAAAATACTACAATAAATTATTCCAACGTGACAATTAGTCCAAATTAGCCCAAAGTATAACCTCAAAAAATCGATCTTTTATGGACAGGATAAAGTATCCTCCACATTATAATTTTTTGTTGTTTTGAAACGACACCTTTGCGTTAAGACGCGAGATTATTATTAAATCATTACACTCGATAGTAAATGTTAAAGTAATAATCACGCACGATCTTCTCACTTTTTGTCACACGACGGGAGCAAGCCCGTCCGCTCAGACGATTCACGATCATCGCGATCTCATGACTTTGGGGCCGTCGCTCCTGTGTGCGCGTCTTTCCTTTACATGGATTATTGTACTATGATATGATATACAAACCATTACACTAGAGTCATCATTACACTACAGTAGAGTGTACGACCCTGTCACTTTTTTACTGTCAGACGACGATTTTCTGTCAGACGATGAGAGCGAGCTGGTCGATAGACGATCGTTGCCGCAACTTCTTCAGGCTACCGCTGCGGATGCCACTTGTTATGTTATGTGTGCGTTTTTCGTTTATTGCACGGATGCACACGTATATGCAATCGGACAAATCTGTCTCGATGTGTGAGTTCAGACAAAAGTGAAACTTTGCTAGATATCAGCACTTCGGGAACCGATTATATCGCAATAGGTCTCATTAATAAGGCGGAAAAAGATAACAAATATTGGCGCTGACACATTTAGCGCCCGCGATGTATTGCCTGAGATAATTAGAGTTACAGACAAAGTGAGAGTGTGCTGGTACACGTCATGCACCTATACGGATCGGACAAATTCGCATCGATGTTGTGTGAGTGCGGACGAAAAGTTTTTGATTGACAGAATCGAAATCGTAAGTGGCCAGATATTAGCGTTGCGGGCACCGATTTGATTGAAATAGGGCGCATTGGAAAGAAAAAAAAATAATAAAAAATTTTGAACCTGACACATTTGGCGTTCGCGACGTGTTGACTCAGATAATTCCAGTTAGAATTTCGTAGCAGACGAAAAAGGACAAACGTGCTGTAAAGTAAGAGTAGCGATAGCGTCTCGTCGTGAGAGTCTCGTGAGGCGGCATTATAGATTTCTTTTAATACTTGGCGTCGAGACGCTATTCACAGAATGATCGCACCTTCCTGATCACGCTCAATTTCGAAAATCAATTGTTTTTCATTTCTCATATGTTTTGTTTAATCTGTCTTTATCCAGATTAAACAAAACAAATCTTGACAGATATCTTTATCGACAGCAATTTTCGAAAATTTAAGGTATTCCGAGCGCGAAGGAGCGTGTTTTGTGGGTGTCTGGACAAAGCCCCTAATTTTTTCGCGCATGTAACGCTATGCCACCGTGAAATTATTTTTGAAGCATTTCTAAAGGTTGATTTAGCTCCGTGATGCACAAAATATACAGCATTTCAGTTTTAAAAATAATTTTCCAATTTTTCAATTTTTCATATGTAACGGCCCTGAGCCCTTATGAGCGATCTGTCAACGCTCTTTGTAGTGTACCATAATTGCATTATTAATGTGAATTAGCATCACGACTATGATATCAGAAGAAACCTGTGTCGCGTGTATCTGGAACTGCCGTGGACAGTCCGTGGTATTTGTAATTAAACACTCGAGTGGGGTTTACTTGGCCAGTCTTAATCAATGGCTGGAGGCGATGAAACTCTCTCTCTCTTTTTCGCGCGCACGCACCTCGAGCGAACACGTTTTTTCGGTGTTCAACAACTAGCCGAGTAGGTAGGTCCACTTGCTATATTTTATGGTCGTTTTTCCGGTCCTTGAACGTTTATATTGCCTCGATCCGGGAATCGGAAAATCCGTTGAGCCTTAATAAAGTTACATATTTGCAATTGAGTTTTTCGAGGCTCACCGGATTTTCCGATTCCGAGATCGAGGCAATATACACTCGATTCATTGTTATTAACATTTTGATATTATTATGCAAAATCAATTTTTGCAGCATCTCTACATGTTCAACATCTCTAATGTTTTCAGATTTGTATGTTACTGAGAAGTGTTCGAAATTGTCTTAGATTCCCACGTTTAACCGAGCCCGACTACCTTAAGGATGTGGGAGCTCGAGGTATTCAATTCGCATAAATTCGAGAAAAGTGCGAGAGAATTGCAAACACTTCTCGATGGTCTGAAAATCTGAAAAAATTCATGCACACTAAAGGTACTGAAAAGATTCATTATGGCAACGGAATTATTTTCTTTGAAGGTACTTAGTATGAGCATAGAGTCCGGCCTAGCATATAGATTCAGAGTGAATTTCGAACACCTCTATGGGACAAAAACCTGAAAAAAATAAAGCATACGGAAGGCGCTATGAGAAGATTGATTTTGCATCAAAATAATTACCAAATGTTATTAACAAATTTATGGATAAAAATAGTTTAACAAATCAGCCATCTACCTAACTTCTCTGAATATCTACGAAGTTTTTCATAATTTTAAGTAATTTTTGAAACTTGGATTGTTTGCAATATTTTTGCGGATAGGCTCGCTTTGATATAATGTTCGGTTTTGAAGTGTCGGATCCGTCGAGATCGGGTAGTTCGTGTTATTCGAGCATTCGATAAAATGCAAGCTCTAGTTTACATGTGGTGCGATTTCAAACGTTGACGTTGACCGTCTTCATCAACGAACCATGTAGTCTACATTCAACTAGCCAGTTCAATTTATCCTGGGATTCGGGATTTCTAAAAACTCGAAGAATTCGGAGTCTTTTGTTTACAAAAACTTCAAAGGAAAAATGAAGAAAGCTCGTTAGTCCTGTGTCCACTGCTCATATTCGTTAGAACCCGAAGAACTAGCGTTCGCGGTTATTTAGCTGTCCGCATGAAGAAAGCCAGAGTTTAAACGAGCGAGTCACGCAAACGAATGGGTTAAGAGAAAATGAATTGTCATTTTAATTAGACTAACGAATCGTTAAAATCCCCCTCCCCTCCCCTCCCTTGGACATTTTAATGACGTTGAATGCTCCGTTCTTCGCTTAAGCTTAACTTGGTTACCCCCAGATTTGAATTAAATATTCTCTGTCGAAAATACAGCAGCTTAGAATGAAAGTGAAAACATTAAATAAACGTTCAAATATCAGAAAATTACTCCATTCGTAGGTCTATTAAGCCAGCACCCCCACTATGTCCAAAAAATTTGGAAATATTTTGGAATTGTGGGCTTTTTATGGGCTCTTCAACCCCACAAAAATTAATTTTTGGGCTCATCCCCGTTACGAGAAAAACGAAATTCAAATATGGGGGTGCCAGCTTGCCATTAAGCTAGCGCCAATTTCTGTTCCAAACGGTATAACTAACTTTTTTTTGTACCACATTTTTGAGCTTTTTATAGGCTCCTCAAATATGTTGGGCGCATCCCTATCGTCAGTATCTCTAAAGATCTACAGATTTTTTTTTAAATTGAAAATACAAAATTTAATTTTTCTAATAAAACTTTAGCGTGATAATTACAGGCTGTTTATGGGCTCCTCAGCGCACGTGAACCCAATATTATTTTCCCCACGCTTTTCCGTGAAAACTAACCCAGTCGTACCAGCATTACAATCATACGTCGTAAGCGTTGCGGTACGCCGTCTGTTCTTGCATAATTATTATGTACTATTTATGGGCTTTTAAACAGACGCGAGCCTAATGTTATATATAGCTCCCGAACCCATGAAAATAACCCCTATTAAACAGGCATCAGAATCAAACGCCGTAAGCAAGTACGCAAGGTTGTTGCTCTTGCTCGATAATTATGGGCTATTTATGGGCTCTCAAACACACATGAGCACAATGCTAATTATGTCACCGTTGTTCATTTAAACTACCTCAGCGTATCACCACCGCGTCCAAAAAATTTAGAAGTATTTTGGAATTGTAGGCTATTGATAGGCTCTTTAATCCCGCAAAAAATAATTTTTGGGCTCATCCGGGTTACGAGAAAAATGAAATTCAAATGTGGAGAAGCCAGCTTGCCATTAAGCTGGCGCCAACTGTTATAAGGGCATAACCAACTGTTTTCGGTATCACATTTACGGGCTTTTTATGGGCTCTCGAAATATGTTGGACGAATTCCCATCGGAAATACCCCTAACGATGTATAGATATTTTTAAAAAATTGATATAAAATAATGAATTCTTAAATTATATTTTTAGCATGATAATTACAGGCTATTTATGGGCTGTCCAACGCACGTGAGCCCAATATTATATATGCCACCCTTGCCCTTGAGAACAACCCCCATAATAGACGCATCGTAATGAAGCGCCATAAGCAACAACGAAAGGTTGTTCTCAAGGGCAAGGGTGGCATATATAATATTGGGCTCACGTGCGTTGAACAGCTCATAAATAGCCTATAATTATCATGCGAAAATTTAATTTAAGAATTCATTTTTTCATTTTGAGTTTTTAAAAAATGTCTGTAGATCGTTGGGGGTATTTCCGATGGGAATTTGTCCAACATTTGAAGAGCCCATAAAAAGCCCATAAATGAGGTACCGAAAAAAGTTGGTTATGCCGCTTATAATAGCAGTTGGCGCCAGGTTAATGGCAAGCTGGCTACCCCGCAATTGAATTTAATTTTCCTCGTAACCCGGATGAGCCCAAAAATTAATTTGTATGGGGTTGAAGAGCCCATATAAAGCACACAATTCCAAAATATTTCCCAATTTTTTGGACGTAATGCGAGTATGATGGGGTAGTTTTAATGGACAACGGTTACACAAATAGTATTGGGTTCACGTGTGTTTAAGAGCCCATAAATAGCCCATAATTATCAAGCAAGAGCAAGGACCTTTCGTTTTTGCTTATGGCGTTTCATTACGATGCTTCTATTATGGGTTTTGTTCTCAAGGGCAAGGGTGGAATATACATGGGCTCACGCGCGTTGAACAGCCCATAAATAGCCTGTAATTATCATGCTAAAAATATAATTTAAGAATTCATTATTTTATTTCTCAATTTTTTAAAAATATCTATACATCGTTGGGGGTATTTCCGATGGGAATTCGTCCAACATATTTGAAGAGCCCATAAAAAGCTCGTAAATGTGATACCGAAAAAAGTTGGTTATGCCCTTATAACAACAGTTGGCGCCAGCTTAATGGCAAGCTGGCTTCTCCACATTTCAATTTCATTTTTCTCGTAACCCGGATGAGCCCAAAAATTATTTTTTGCGGGATTAAAGAGCCTATAAATAGCCTACAATTCCAAAATATTTCTAAATTTTTTGGACGCGGTGGTGATACGCTGGGGTAGTTTAAATGGACTAGGGTGACATTATTAGCATTGTGCTCATGTGTGTTTGAGAGCCCATAAATAGCCCATAATTATCGAACAAGAGCAACAACCTTGCGTACTTGCTTACGGCGTTTGATTCTGATGCCTGTTTAATAGAGTTTGTTTTTATGGGTTCGGGAGCTATATATAATATTAGGCTCACGTCTGTTTAAGAGCCCATAAATAGTACATAATAATTATGCAAGAACAGACGGCGTACCGCAACGCTTACGACGTATGATTGTAATGCTGGTACGACTGGGTTAGTTTTCACGGAAAAGCGTGGGGAAAATAATATTGGGTTCACGTGCGCTGAGGAGCCCATAAACAGCCTGTAATTATCACGCTAAAGTTTTATTAGAAAAATTAAATTTTGTATTTTCAATTTAAAAAAAAAACCTGTAGATCTTTAGAGATACTGACGATAGGGATGCGCCCAACATATTTGAGGAGCCTATAAAAAGCCCAAAAATGTGGAACAAAAAAAAAGTTAGTTATGCCGTTTGGAATAGAAATTGGCGCTAGCTTAATGGCAAGCTGGCACCCCCATATTTGAATTTCGTTTTTCTCGTAACGGGGATGAGCCCAAAAATTAATTTTTGTGGGGTTGAAGTGCCCATAAAAAGCGCACAATTCCAAAATATTTCCAAATTTTTTGGACATAGTGGGGGTGCTGGCTTAATAGACCTTCCATTTGTCCGTTTGAAGTTAACTTTTCGGTTTTCCGAGCGGTTCCAATTTCTGAGCAACGTAAAGGGTTTTTTCCTTGCATGGAAACGGTTCGATTATTTTGTGATTACATTTTATAACCTCACGTATGAGCGCGTTTGTTTTATTTTTTCAAAATAATTCTTGATTCCATTACGCGGAAATCCACAGATGCCAACGCATTGTTTTGTATTTTTCGTGCCTCACTTCCCTGATTTGTTCGCTTGAAATGAAGGCTGCAACTAAATTAAACGTCGATGCATGAACATTTTGAAAATAAACCTGATGCATTGGACTCTGCGAGTACAAATGCTGCCTTTGGCTCAGTATTTCGTTTTCACACAGCCAGAATCATTTTTAATATACTCAAAAGCCCGATCCAATGCGTTTCGTGTTTTCCTTTATATATTGATTGTACCTGCGCTACTTTTTCGTTTGGCAAACAAAAATTCGACTATAATGGCAGTGTAAATGTGATTGCGCAGAACTGTGAAACTTTTGGTCGCCGTCAATATGCGCGTGAATGCACCGTAGGTGTTCGAATCTGGTTTGGCGATGCTAACCTTTTCATCGTTACTACCGGACCCCGTGAAGCGGGCACGCATTTCCCTTTGAATATTGATTCGAAGACTGATTGATTTTGCAAATGAACACGCAACTATGCTTACCATTGTCATTGAATCATTCCGGGTGGTATTTATTATCGCGTACCAGACTTTGACTCTACCCCGGCCATACAATTTGTCCCTTTCTGTCCCGTAGCAACTTTGAATTTCCACATAATACGCTTTTCAAAAGCTCGGCCAGTCGAGCCTATTGTCTCCGGTATTCCCACGACGGGCAAGTTTCCGAGTGATTGTTCGCTAAAGCTTATGGGGCCTTCTGAATGCCATACAGAAATTGTACTCGCGTGGCTCTTTCTCAGCATCGACCCTTTTCTCTTTGGCTTCCCGCGGTCTTCGTTCGCTTTTGCTCGACTGAGCGAATGCGTCGGCTTCCGCGGGTAACATTTTCTCGCCGCGTGCGGGTGAGGTGCGAACGTTAACAAAGTAGACCCAACGGGTTTTAGCAGTATAAATGAGAGTAGCGCGTGGATAAAGAGGAAAATGAAGAGGCGAAAAGTGCGAGGAAGGAAGGAAGGAAGGAAGGAAGAAGCTCGAGCGAGAGGGATGGAAGGAATGAGCGTTGAAGAAGATCAATTATGAGTTTCACCTCGTATATTATCTTTGTTTTCTTCGCCCACCTCTTTCATTGTTGCATTTCCCCACTGGCTATTGATCTTTCTTATCTTTGGCTCGCTTTCAAACTTCACGGCTATTGTATATGCACATTTTTCACCTCTTTTTTTTAACATGCTTTTCATTATACCGGAGTTCAAAGGTCGCGACCGTCTGAACAGCCTTTGCGACGCCGCACGTATTGTACTAAGGTCGCTAAAGGTACAGACGCCACGGCGCTCGATCGATTTCCCGTCAGATTTCACACCAAACTGAACCTGTGGACGACGATATATGATTTATCAATGAGGAAACAATGTGTAAAGTTTTACTTTGCAACTTTTATTCGATCTCCTTTATTCCAAAAAACATTTCAACTATCCTGTGAAGTATTAATCGCGCAGCTCTTATCAACGAGCTCATTAGCGTACCGTGTTGTTCCGCCCTCAGCTCGATGTGCTGTTATTTTTCCAAGAAAACAAGAACGAGCTCTTTCACTCGTTAGTCGCAGAATACTTCTTTGAATAAGCATCGCAAAAAAGAAAAACTCGCGAAAAACACGTAACGGCTCCTAGTTTAAAGTATTCTGCGATACGTTTGCCGCGCGCGGGTGCTATACCAGCGAGCTCATCAGCTCGATGGTAGCTCGGCGCCGTTTGCTAATTAACTATGCAAATTCTTCAAGGGCATGGAATGCATTTGTGACCTTTTTCCGTTGAAAAAGTTGTCACTGAACCTGTGTTGAACAAGTTTTTTTAAATTTTCGTTTAAAACAATGCAGCCTCCTCCAGTCGTCGGGTGAGAAGAATTTCTTTGATGAGAAGTCGTAAAAACGAAGGAAATAAAAAAAAATGAAGAAAGAAGAAAGCAGGTAATATGGCTTTCAGTGCTCGCTGAGCTCTCGAACAGAATGGCGAGAAAGGCGAGAGACGCGGCGAACAAGCGAATTGCTTCCATGCCACGCTCGATCCCCAAGGCGCACGCGGAGGGGGCCCGGGTGCTCGTTTAACTTGGCACTGTTTACCGCATTGCGAGATTATATCGTGGTTTATAGTGCACTGCAGCGAATGTTTAATGGAGTGATACAATGGGCGGTGGTAGTACACTATCTATGCGGAGGATGAGGCAGAGCTATGCAACCATCCACGTACTGCGCGCTACGCCATTTCTATACACTCTCGTGTGGCACGTCGGGCGAGCATCAGAGACCACGACTCGCACGTGTAGCCATCCTCATACAGCATATAAATGGTTCAACGGTGCTGCTGTTGCTGCTACTGAGAAGCGCAAACCGTGGCAACAAAGTCTCTCGGCTGCGGGAGAGATCCACGAGGGAGACTAGCGGGGGTTTTGATGTCGTAACGTTGTTGTAAGTCGGCGAGAGTAATGTGTTCTGGGTGGCGAGTCGACGACACGACGTTTGACTCCGCGCGAAAAACAGCGGTAACTGCTGTTGGGCGCATAACCCGGTCATTCACCAACGGCTCTATGGCTTGAATCAACGTTCTTTTCTATCCTGGGGACGATTACATTCTTGCAATAAATTTATATCGTTTTACTAGTATTTTTGCAATAGATAGTATATCTCGATTCTCATTGGTTCACATTGGTTCAACTTGCAACGCTTTTAACTCGTTCATTTTTGACCGTACGACATTTTACCCCAATGATTTTTACTCAGCTCGTCATTATCTACCTAAGTGCCACGGTTGATACAATAGTTATGTTACACCCTGTATAACTAAGTTGGATACTTTGAGAAATACGAAGTGATGTGCACTAACTAGAATCGATGCAGGATTTGTAGCAGAAGCTGTAATGGATAATATTCAGGGAGGATGAAGTTCGACGCGGAAGGGAAGTTCCCTAAAGCTTTCATGACTTCGTGATAGAAAAGCCATCAAAGGAGTATTAGTTTACCGCGATAGCCAGAATGCTGTCTTCCCGAACATGATTTTCATCCAACTCGATCCCAGTTATTCATAAAATTAACGATTCTGTGCACTTTACGGTGCACTCTTTTGGTTTGAGCCTCCCATCGCAACCGCTTGGGAATTGGTCGTTTAACGGTGGAGTCAGTAAGCTGCGAATGAGTTATCGATTTATCGATCATTCTTTCATGCATGTTGGACCAGGTGATTTGGGAGATTCCTACTAGGGATTCCTTAGTCATAGTAATTTTTCCAATTGACTATCGACTACGAAGTCCCGTTCGTAGGTACGAACGAAAAATATGCCCACGGAAGAATCGTGAATCGTGAAACACGCGAATAAAATTTAAGGGCCAAAGTGGAGCGTTTGAGTTGTACGTCAATAGTAGATACCACAGCGAAAAGCAGCGGAGTATCCGATTCTGTTGCTAAAGCGCTGAAAGCGAGCAATGAGCCACCCTTACAAAGTTCCGAAACAGCAATGCTTGGCAGTTGGTGCGGGTCTGGTTGCTCGAGTACATCAGGTTTGTATTGCAGTGAAACAGGATAGAACGCCGAACATACGCATAGGCACATGGCTCCGATTCCACGAAGCGAGATAGGCCGCAATACGATACGGCGCTTTCACTTGTGTGATGTTACGTTTTCAATATTAAATGGGTAGAAGTAGGTATTGGATATCCTAACAGATCTGCTCGTACGACCACCAGCTCTTTTGCTTCCATTCACTTTCATGCGCCTCTTATTTGTTCATATCCATTACGCCTGGATATTGATGGCAATTGTAACACAATTATTTTATGGTCGAAATGTTTGATTAGTAAATAAATTCTCGAAATCTCTAAAAAAATACCTTTTTATATTATAACTAATGATGTTTATGGAGTTAAAAAATAATGATGTCGATAAGACGAGCATTTTTTGGTAACATTTCAAAGAATTTTACGTGTTCGTTGCATAATTTCAATTAGGTGTTAACTCTGTGCCGAGACGACCCTCTTTATCTTGGTGCACAATACTCACACAGTTGTAAATAAAACGGAGTCAGTTCTCGTGTAGAACAAGTCCAACGTGTTTCGTCAAAGTAAAAATACATAATTACCGCTGTTTATGAGGAAAAAGTTTCGGGTCGTAACTTCGAAGATGTAGTGTTGATAAGACTCATTTGAATTTCCAGCCACCTGTGTTTTGCACGACGGTGAAACACTAGCGAAAATACATAAAATATTGTTTATCTACTGGGTCATTTTTTTAACTCGTAAATTGTACAAGCATTTTTTTTACTCTGGCGATTACACTGCGGTCACTTCTGATGCTGTTTTTCATGAAGACGCGTGGAAAAAAAAATATAAAGCCCGGTTCCGTCTCCGCTTGGTGTTGCACGAAATTTAAGCAAACAGGATTCGTGGTATTGTGCAAACACGCAGATGCTATTGTGAAAATGTGACGACGATTATGGATTGGGTTTGCACGTAGATATACACCACGAGTGTCAGAATACACAGAAGTCCATGGTGTAATACGTACAACTCCCGCTTGTTCGCTCGATCGTTGTCCTTTCAGTCACATAATAACATAGCCTAATTGGCCCAGTCCACATGTTACGGAACTCCAATTATAGCGTTTCCGCGCTGGCCTGTTGAAACCTCGGTGGTTGGGATTCTCGTCTAACTAGGCGTCGAGCACGCGGAAGTTGCTGAATGTTATTTCGAACGTGAATGCTGCTAATTATATATAGCCACTTTGTTCGCTTCTGGTCATAATCTTAGAACAAAAATGTCAAATTGGAAGGGTCCCTCTCTTAAAAAGTTCATGAGTAATGGAGAGCATTGTTGTCATTCTATTCGAGCTGTGAATGATTGTCAATAACGTCCGTGATAAACAAATTCAGTTTGGTGTGAAATTTGACATAAGAGGACAGGCGCGGTAGCGCCCGTAACCTTTCAAACCATCGAAGAGCGCAGCAACGCAAAGTTGATTAGCCTGTTATAGGTGAAATTTCGACAGCAAAACAAACAATTCTGAAGTCGATTTCAGCGGTTTTTTTTCCGGTGACGGATCTGTGATTGCTGACGAAAAGAACGTTGCAATTTTTTTTTCTTTCAAAATCAAGTAAAAAGTATTTGTGTTCGGGTGTACAATATGCGACTTGAGTACAATGTTACAGGTTAAGAGTCGACATTTTGAAACAAAATTATTTCTGAGATCGGTTTTGGAGAAAAGTTTTCCAGGCACGCGCGCCAGCGCGTATAACTACCTTAGTGCAAATTTATAAAAGTAATTCTTTCTTCGCATCAAACTTTTTTTCTTCCTCGATGATGATTCGAATCAGAAGGCGAAAACGATTTTGAGGTGAAATTTTTACTCACATAAAAAAGTGGAATTTGGTTCCGTTTTAATCTGACCCGGATTAACCGTGGTTCTACTGTAAGAAAATCACGTCATTGAATATGTCACTACTGCTTTTTCAAATCTTTGATTACACCGCTTCCTGTTCCGTAGCATCAGCGGAGTTTCGATAGAAATAAAACAGTAAACAGAAAATCGTTCGACGAGGGTATTAACGAACCCCGAAAAATATTTTGGACATCTGAACTTTGCAAGCAATAATAATAAAACATCTGGCATGCAGCTGACTTTCTGGAAAGACGGAAAAAATAATCCCTACAATTTAAAACAACTCACGAAAAAGCAATTCTTGCGATTCGTTAATCCTTATATGAGCCCGCATACCTCGAGCCACGGTGCGTCACGCGGAAGGGTCAACGCCGAGCGCGAAACCTTTTTACCTGCGTAAAAACCCAAGCGTGCGACAGCGTCTTGCCCCCACTTCGAAGTTGCAATTAAATCTGTCGAGTAATGGAAATCCCTTCCAGAAGGTCAGCAGCCAATCAATTGATTTGTGCATATTTCCAAACATTTAAGACACGCCCTTTTTAGTTACTTTGCGATTTTCTCAATTTCCGAACATCAGTCTCACGACTAACGTCGATCAGAACAGTCGCGTCTTGGACGCTAATACCAAACGCGGGTGTTGAGTCTCAAGCAGCAATAGAGTGAAATTTAATTCAAGTTATCAGACATCAGTGAAAAAGTGTAATTTGTTGTGTTTTATTTTATAAATAAATATTTTCTTGTTTAACTATCCACGTGAACACATTACTTCTCCACATTAAAAATAAAGATCGTCGGTGATTAATTTCCCTGACGGCAATCTGTACCAGCGAGATCTCGTCACCAGCAGCGTGAGTTCAGGCCTTACAACCCTGATCGGTAAAACTCCGCGAGTCCTAGCGTACAGAACACTTCCCATGTGCGAATCTCAAACGGGTTAGGTGCTGGCGCAGTACCGTTGCCGATACTGACGGTACTGGCAATCAGTCCCGGGGTGGTACAGACCGAAACCAGGCATAATGCTGGGACAACTCTGGAATGATCACTCCGGACCAAGACTTGACCCCCAGTATCGGCGCTATACCGGCTGATAGTACTGGAACGTTCTGCGCATCAACTCCGGGCCGAGGTCGGCCGAGTGTCGGGCTGATATGCAATATTAATATTGGCAAATTTATTTAAATAAAATACACAATAAAATATACTAGTACATTAGAAGTATTACTAGAATTTTATTATGATTTTATAAAAAAGAAAAAAAGGATTTTGCCCACAAATACGATTTTTAGAAAGGCTTTCCGAGAAGTGATGTTTGCGGGGTTTGAACCGATGACCTACACGAACTATCTATTTACCTAATTTCCTAACCGAGCACCCTAACTACTAGACCAAACTGACTACGTGAATGTCGTACTTTTTTATTCTAAATAAGCTGCATCACGGATATATGGTTAATTTACCAACAATCTTTTGGGGATTTATCCCACGATGTAAGAAATACTGGATCTAAAAAATAAAAAAACTTATTTTTTACACAGAAAGAAAACTTCTGTATAAAAACTTCTGTATAAAAATACATTGTTAGGGCAGTATAACCCCAATACTCTGCCAGTAGTCAGGCTGACGCTGGCAAAGTCAGCTTGCCGACAGTAAAACAAGCTTTGACCGGGTCCGCGGCCAGTACTTCCGCGACTGTTGGCCCTGCGCCGACAGTATTATGCAGCCTGTATAAAAAAGAAAGTATCGGATAGTATGAGCCCAGTACTTGGCCGAATGTCAGTTTGACACTGGCAGAACTTTCACGCTGACAGTATCGCAACGTTCGGCCCAGTCAACGGCCAGTACCTAGACAATTAATGGCCACGTGCCGTAAATATTATGCAGCCGTTAGGAAACGAATGTCGGGGCAGTATGGCCCCAGTACACAGCCGTAACGTAAACCAACACTGGCAAAGCGGGCTGCCAACAGTAAAACAAGTTTCGGCCTGGGCCTCGGCCAGTACTCAGACGTCTCTCGCCTGAGTGCTGTCTGTTTCATCTTGGAAGTACTGGCTGGCGAATGATAAGGCCAGTATTCATTTAATACTGTGACAGTACTGATCAACAACGCTTGGCCGCCAAGACCGTTTCAGTACTGGACCGTGTTGGCAACTCCGGCTGTATACCAGAATTCGCACATGGGTTATTTTCATGCGCACGATTTATCGTACTGCTAAAAAATCATCACTCGTCTCGTCGTAGATTAAACATCAATCACAATCATCGTAACAATGCTTATACCCACCACGCGGGCCAGAACGTGAGCTCATATACGGCTTTTTATTTCCTGTGGAGTGAAAAAAGTGAAAAACGCGATCCTAGCAATTTTGTCCATTGCGCGGGTCCCTCTCTCCTCTCTCTCTCTCTCTGTCTCTCTCCTCCTCTTCCCTTCACCTCCCGACGTTTTCAGCACGTAGCGATTCTCGAAGCTCGCGCAATTTCGTGGCAACATTACTCTCAGCCGCTTTCCACGTTCTCTGTCGCTGGCGAACCGCACCACGAGGCAGCGAGTAGCTCGCGCACTATCCAAACGGGGCTTCGCTCTAGGGACACAAGAGCTTTCACGGTCTCGCCTCCCCCCATCCTCCAACCAGCCGTAGTCACAGGTTTTCGACCACTCGTGATTTCTAATTTCCTACTACCGGGCAACCCTAAGTGTGTCACGATGGGACAGAGAGAGAGAGAGAGAGAGAGAGAGAGAGAGAGAGAGAGAGCGGAGTTTGAGAGCAGCCAATAGAGCAACGAAATATATGGCGCTGCTTCCCTCTTTTTCTCTTTTTCCACTGTTGCTCGGGGTTCGCGACGCCATCCAAGCTTAAACATCCCCTTTGTACGTCACGCGATCACGCACGGAGACGGGTGTAACCTGAAAATAGTATCTTCTTGATGCCTCGCTGTATACACATCGTGGCTCAGTCTGGGCCATCAGGTTTTTACGTTGCCCTGCTGTACTTTCGCCACTTCGAGATTAAAATGTACGATTACTCGTCTCTCGTTGATACCCTCCGTCCGCTCTCTCTTCGTGGCTGAATGAACAACGAAATTAACGCTTTTTATACGAGACGCTCCTCGTAAACGATCCTCGTACCCGGGTTAACATCGTGCGCGTTGCTTCTTTTAATCCTTTTTCATTGTGCTTTATGCTATACATCGCAGCCGGGAGGGGGGGGGGGGGGGGGTGGGGTACCAGGGAAAATGAGGTCGAAGCACGAAATTGTCAACCCTACCCCTCCCCCCTCTTCCCTCTCGTTCCTGACGTCACACGCCACTGCCCCCGATTTTCCAAACTTGATCCCCATTCTCTCTCTCTCTCAGTCTTTCTGTCCACCTCTTCGTGTTACTCTCTCTCTCTTTCTTCGTGCGGATCCTCTTCCACTTTCCAGCTCGTTCATTCGCTACTGAGCGAGGCGAAAGATTAAATCGACGAGATACAGAGAATTTAATGCGGTTTTTCCCCCCCAGTTTTCTTGGCTGTTACTGCTTTCTGCTCGCTGGCAAAGACGATATCGCGATTCGAGATTAAACGGCGTTTTCGGTGGGGACCGAGCTTGCGCAGTCCCTCGACCCCACGTTCCGCGCGTCCTTTACCCCCGTCGTCGTCGTCGTCGTCGTCGCCTTCCTGCTGTTCCACGACTCGCTAACTCCCAGAACTTGCTTTCTTCGTCTCCCTCTCTCGCACTCCCCCTTCCATCTTCGCGGAAATTCTTCCAATCTCTTCTCCATTTTCTCGTCTTCGCCTCTACTTTCTATATGTTGGCATGTCCTTTCCTACCTTTCCGTCTCACTTCTGAAAACCCTCGCGCCTCTTTCTCTCTCCCTCTCTCTGTCTCTCGACGCGTCTCATCTACGCGAGTTCTTTGTTTTCTTCGACGATGGAAAGTTCCGGCTCTAAAGTTCCCGAGTACTACCAGCAGCAGCAGGAGAGAAGCTTTCGATTCGGCGCTCCGCGAGTTCCCGTCTCGCGTCATCAGGCACTGCGACGCGAAAACGAGAATGAAAAGACGCCGGGGGCGGGAAAAAAGCAAAAAACGCTCTTTTGGCTTCACGGGTCGGGGCAAAACGGGCTCTGCTTTTGCACCCTTCCTTTCGTTTACTCGCGGATTGATCGAGGGGTTCGATAAAGATGTCCGAGGAACGGAAGTGGTTATGAGAGAGTGGTAAACGTATTGTGGAAAGATGTGGCTATTCGGGTGATGCAGTGATTGGCCGCATCAACGTGGAACAAAAATACAGCTTTCGCTGAATGTTTGTTTCAATATTTTTTACTGTTAATTTGTCCCAAAAAAGGAATGCCAAGCGTGAATAGACATTGAATACGGTAAAAAAGATGATAGAAAACACGTTAATATTCTAATTTTAAGCTTCGATGTATCAATGAAAACATAAAGTAGAGAATTTTATTAATGGACATCTTTTTGTAGTCATTACTTCCACTTCTCAATCCTTGCACCGGTTTTGGCTCAGTCATATTTTTCTCCCGAACTTGTCGATATTTTAACCGCGTCGAATTAACTGAGCCGGTGCCCTCGTTTTTTCGCATCTGTCACTCGCTCTCTACTGCATTGTATTTGCCTAGGGACCCGGGAAAACTGCGGAGAACCCGCGCCGATACAGTCATTCTCAAGTTCGCTTCACGATGCTGGAGCTAATCGCGTTTCGCTGAAAATGTAAACATACGGACCAGTATATACATATGGGTATGGTAACTTGGTGCAACGCTGCGTCCGAATTTTTTTTATTTTCGACGAAGCTGTGGCAGCTGTATTGAACTCTTGACCTACCGATTCTCTGGTCTACAGGCGAGCACATTGGTCATTCAGGGACGGATTTACTCGAAGAGTAGAACATTCTGCATAGGACGGCTACTTCATAAGATCGGGAGAATTTTCTGTCTTTTTCTTTTTTAAATAGGATATTTTCTGACGTACGTACATAAAAATGTTTCTAAAAATATAGTCGGTAGAAAAGACAACTGACGCAACTTTTTTCGTGCTGGAAAGGGTGGAAAAATTCTCTACAACCTGGGGTGGCTCCGATCGGAGCTATATACTGGCCCCCCAAAGCCGACATAGAGTTCTGCACTGAAACGTTAACAGACTTTTTATATGAGCTCGGTGAAGCCAGACACGAACATTTCAATTGTATACTTCTCGGAGATTTTAATTCAAGACTGGGCGATCTCAGCAACATTGATGCTGACATGCTCGATGGTACATCGGTCCACAGCAGAAGACAGACCTTCGACAGCGTGATCAACAGGAGGGGAAGACAACTGAACGAGATATAGGAAACGCACGGATTTATTCTATGCAACGGAAGATCCAAATCCGACACACCGGCAAGTTATACGTACATGTCGAAGGCAGGCTGCAGCACTATAGATTTCGCATGGATAAACCAGCCCTTAATAAATAAAGTAATAGATTTTTATACAAACGACCTCTCCGAAGGCACAGATCACCTACTATGTATTTTAGAACTAACGTGTAATGTAATAGATAACTCTCGTCAAAGTACAAATAAAAAACGCTCGTTCGAAGTTGAACGCATACTTTGGTCAGAGGAAAACGAAACTGCATTTCAGGCAAGTCTGCACTACTCGCGACTCTTATACAATAATGCACAGAATAGCCAGCAATTATACGATAATTTAATAGCAGCAATCGTCTCAGCCCCCTCGGAGGCGAACATGATATGTAAACAGAATAACGACGGGAGACCACTTGCCGAAAGCGAAAAATGTTTGGATGACCACAGAATGCTTGCAACTTAGAACTGAGATGAAAAAAGCAAAAAGAAAATACAAGGGGTCAGAAAACTCGTCAGATGAGTTAAAAGAATATATAAATTCCAGAGATACATGTAGGAAGCGAATCAGAGACTCAAAAGAATCATACAGAAGCGAAGTGCTCAACAAAATAGCAACAGTAAGAAATGGAAAGGACTTTTGGAAAACAATTAACTCATTCAAAAAACGAGATAATTCTGCGAATTGCATATGGCCCGAAGAATGGACACGCTTCTATACGAATTTATTCCCAACACGCCAGCTCAATACGAACCAATTCTTAACAGACTTTAACCCTAGTTTAGACCGTCCGTTCACGCTGGAAGAGTTAGAAAAATGTATACGAAATTGTAAGCGAAACAAATCTCCAGGTCCCGATAAAATTACAAACGAGGTACTAAAAAGCTTACCACCAGAATGGATGCATTATCTTCTGAACCTCTGCAACATAACACTCGATTCGGAAACGGTACCTAGTGACTGGTCAAAGACAGACATGAGAATGCTCCACAAAAAAGGCGACAAAAACGACCCTTACAATTACAGAGGCATCGCGCTGCTTAACTCGGTCGCTAAAGTATTTACCTCGTTGCTGGCAAACAGGTTATCAAAATGGGCAGAAGATAACGCAATCATACCAGAAGAACAGGCAGGCTTCCGTGCCGGACGAAGCTGTCAGGATCACATTTTTGTGTTAACCTCAATGATTACCATAAATTTGAGCAACAACCGGAAAAACACTATGGCTGTATTCGTTGATTTTAAGCGAGCGTTCGATTCGATTGACCACAATAAACTGTGGCAGAAATTAGCGGTGATAGGCGTCAGCGGGAAATTAATTCGTATACTCGTAAATTTCTACAAAAACGCGCAACTCGTAATAAAAACTGGAGCCGAATATACCGAGCCAATCGAAATCACGCAAGGTGTCCTACAAGGCGATAGCTTAAGCCCTTTGCTTTTTGTACTTTATATATCGGACATTCTCAATTATTTCGAGTCTAAAGGAGCCCAGGGAATAAAATTAACGGATAAAAAGGAGATAATAATGTTAATGTTTGCAGACGATATCGTCTTAATGTGCAACTCGTGGCACGATGCAAATAAAAAATTAAAAATCTTAAAAGAATATTGCGCAAGTAGTGGACTCGAGCTCAATCCGTCGAAAACAAAAATTCTGCCGTTTAAAAAAGCAGGAAAAAATAAGGCTCTACCACCGCTGCGCTGGGAAGAGGAAACGCTTGAACCCGTTAGCTCGTATGTGTATCTGGGGGTTTTACTCTCTTCCTCTGGCAAATTTAAACAAACCGCAGACTATTTTATAGGAAAAGTACTCATCGCGTCCTCAAAAGTGCGATCGATCCTATTGAACTGCCGGAGTGATTCTTTAGACACGAAAATCACATTACTAAATATAAGTATTAAAGCCACTCTTTTATACTGCGCAGAAATATGGGCACTAAGATACCACGAGAAACTAGAAAAAATCCAAACGAGCTTCCTTAAAAGTCTGTATCACCTACCACGGAACTCTCCGAACCATTACATCTGGCAAGAATTCGGAGTGATACAGACTAGCAAAGAAGTCCTCGACAGAGCTATCTCATGGTGGATTAAGCTCCTTGCCATGGACGAGAGTAGACTCCCCAAGCTATGTTTTAAAAAGTTATGCGAATTAGATCTTAAGAGGACCGATATCGAGCGTAACTGGGCCTCACAGCTTAAAGACTGGATTAATAACCTTGGCGAGCTGCGTTTATGGGAGCTTCAGCACACAGATCCAGAAATAGTCTCCAAAGAAAGAAAAAATATACTAGAGAAACACACGAACAATTGCACCTGCAAAAACATCGATAGAATACTGAACTCAGCGTACAATCCACTTTATCGTAATATCAGCAACTTGAACGACTGCGAAGCATACTTACGCTGGCGGGTGCCACTTGCGAAAACGCGAATAATAGCAGAATTAAGGTTAAGCAGCAAAATTCGAATAAAACTCTTCCACAGGGGAAACACCTACATAATAGACGCGACAGAAGTTTGTAGCTTATGTAACATGCAGAAAAACGAAGATCTAGTACACGTAATGCTGAAATGCCCAATATATGCTCCTCTTAGAGATCAATACATAAACAAACATCCGAAGCGATACGATAACAAGCGATAACGAAAAATTGGCGACGCTATTAAACGTGCCCGACCCTAGCAGATTAAATGACCTATACTTATATACAATTAATATGCTCAAGCTCAGGGCATTTGTGACCAACGAATAAAACCTATAAAATATTGTAAAAAAAAAAAAAAAAATCATAAATGTCCACCGATGTATGCAACCGAAATGCAGCGCTCCAACACGACGAACCTCCTTTTGTACAGACACTGTCTAATGCAAAATAAACAATCTATCTATCTATCTATCTACCTGGGGTGGCTGTTCTGTTAAATCCGTCTCTGCAGTCACTACTCCCCACACCACCGTATTTTTAAATAAAAAATATATAGATATTGATGGCTGTGGTTTTATTCGCTGTAGAGGCTGCCAATCACTGTAAGGCTTAGAAATGTGTCGTTCTCTGCAGTCATGTTAGCTATATATTTTGCTCCCACACTTTCCAGAATAAAATATATCCAAGTCGCATGGGCCGCCAATTTACCATAACCTATAGGTTTTTCTCCCCCAATTCGATTTATTTCGAGCCGCGAGCGTATGTTTCCTGAAATTAGTATAACCGAACTACCGCCATCCGGCACTACGTTGCCGTAATACCGCTGCGACAGAGTGCCGGATGGGGGCGGTTCGATCGGTCAATTTCCGGTGTCAGGAAATAATTCATATACGCCGAAGCGAATACGCGGGGTTTGCGAGTTGTGGTCGAGCGGAAACAAAAAGAAATCGCGCGGCGTGGTCCAGAGACAGAAATGGAATTGAGAGGGTGCAGAGAGCGCGGGATCGGTAAAAAAACGTCATAGCTCCATTGTATGGCTGACGGACACAAAATGATAAGGTCTTTCCGCTCCCTTCTCGCCCTGCCGATACTTTCAGTTCTGGGCCCAAGCTTTTGTGTGAAACTTCAATTTTTATTTGTGACGATTTTTTTGTATTATCGGGCCAATGTAAAATTTTCCTTCATTTTGTGGTGAATAAAGAGTAAGAACTATTTTTATTTCAGTACATACGACCTTTGTTGGGGTATAGAAATCGTGAATGGATAATATAGCGATATTTAAAATCTAATGTGATTTTCCGTATCATGTTACTGTACAGTTTTCTATGATGAGAAATGGCATAATCAAATTTATGCACGTCAGAAATATTCAGTGTCTCCTTTTTGAAAAAAAAAAAAAAAAAAAAAAAAAAAAAAAAAAAAAAAAAAAAAAAAACCAATACTCATCGTTAAAGCATTCAGCTGTATTTTTGAAGGCGCGAATGAACGAGCTGAAATTGTCGTGTTTGGACGGATGTAGGAAATGGGATCTCGCTGTTATTTTTTCCCGGATTCTCTTCGTTTTTTCCCTTCAGAACGGCGGATTTATAGTATCTACTGTTTGGTGACCACAAAACGCGAATGCCCGCCGTGGGAGAATTTAATTTGGGCTATAATCTCCTCGAAAACGTGCGATTTTCAATGGGTGCCAATCGCTATACTGTTTTTTAGTCACGTTCTCTTTCTGTTTTTTTGTTTGCTTTTTGTGACATCAGCAGACTGAATAAATATTGGATTCGTTATTAGCTAGATGATACAGTAAGTCTTAGACAGATGGCATAGTTTAGTCAATCGTTGCAGATATTTCAAGTAAAATCTGCCATTAACACCTTTTTTAGGTTCACAAATTTGTATATAAGGATTCCGGGTCATAATGTAAAAAAACTTATAATTTGTCATGTCCCAATTGTTCATGCAACCAACCATATTTTTCCGAAGATCGTTCTCAAAACTCTCCTCAATTAAAAAAAATGCAGAATTAACGTCAGCAGAGTCGAAAAACGTCGAAACGAAATTCTCTTCATATTACCATATTACTGGCTCTACACAATACGCTTTGTGCTACCATTTCCGAAAAACATAGTGAACATCCTTCGCCGTTATGCTTAGGCGAGCTTATAAATTTGCGTGTATCTATTTTAAGCGACGTTTCGCGCTTGGGTTTTTTCGTCTCCTGTGCTGCGGCGAATGTCTTTTCGGGCGAATATTCAAACGAAAGCGAATTATTCATGCAAAGCGCATGTATAATCTATACGTGGTCCGTTAGGCACGCACGACGATGAAAACGAGAAGAAAAGATAAAAAAATGGTGTCATTCCACCACCCGTTCTTCCTAGTATCCCGCTCCTTCTCGTTCTCCCCCCCCCCCCCCCCCCCCTTCTCTCTGTCTCTCTCTATTTTTTTGTTCACGTCCTAACGTCGTCATCGCGTCCGCGCAGGTTTCGTACGTCCTCGGGCGTGAAAACGGGAACGTGCTAACAGGCGCGCTGATGTTGCTGCTGCTGCTGCTACTGCTGCGACGACGCTTTGCCGTCGTTCACATGCACGACAGCGATGTTTCCCATGTACGGGTTATATATCTTCAGCCGTCAAGCGTACGTCACTCCCGTTAATTCAGTTTGACGCGTCCGCGTGCTTCTTCGCTCGTTCGCACGAGTAGCCTCCTCGGGCGTTACTACTTCCGTTAATGTAACGTGATTAAGTCGGATCCGAGCTTCTGCTTTCGCGCCTCACGTCGTTGATGGGCTGAGTGAAACCCAGCTATCATCGGCAAATGCGAATTTCTATATAGAAACCGTACGTTCAGCACACACGTTTCAGAGTTTCCTGTGCCGGTCACATTATCACTTGACAATATTTATATGAGTTTATTCGGAAATAATTGACGCTCTACTATAACAGTTTCATTCAGTTTCATTTCAATCGGTATGTGCATTTTTTTAGATATTTGCATTTCTTGATTCAAGTAAGTATCAACAAAATATAATGCCAATTTTTCAAAATATTTGTGTCCTTTTCAATGGGGAAGAAAACTATCAGAGGTGGATAATTTTGTCAAGAAAATAAGAATTATGGACAAGCTTTTTTAATGTTTGGACTGGAATTCCCTCCATTTGTCTTTATTTTTTCTGATATTTCCGGATGATCTTCAGTTTCGTGAGAGATGAGGTGATCTTTTTTGAAGCTTTTTTAACAAGGAATAAATTCGATATGGTGAAAATGATACGTTACCTGTCGGTTCTATCAATATAAAATATCACAACTCTGTAATGCAGTGTAATGCGCGATGAACCGCGAAGGATCTCGGTGGTGGCCATCGCAACCACACGTAGGTAATTTTCCATCCAGGCCACTGTTGGTCGGTTTAGTCATTGAACCCGTCGGCCGTATAGGCAAAGGAGCAGGACGAGGATCGCGCTCGCGCGCCCGCGTTAAAGCTTTAATTACCCACTCGGCCTAATTGCCCACTTGGGAAGCGTCGTCGTTCGTCGTTCGGCAAGCGGCGCGTCCGAAGAACGATCCCGGATATTCCAAGAAGGGGGGTGTATGAGAGGCACCGCACCAGGATGCTTTCGGTAATTGCCGTTAATGAACGCGGTCGATGCTGAGATTCACGGGAAATTGGTCGACGATTCATTGAATTCTCATCGCTCCTCGTATATTCCCCAATTTCCCGGGGGTCACCTTCTCGCCTCGCGATGCCTTTCCGAAAATGAATAAATTCCATTTACTTCGCGACTCGATTAGCAAACTCGTGGACCATTTAATCGTCGACGAAGCGGAAAACTTTGTCATACAAATTTATGTCCATTCACTCGCAGCGCCGAAAATATTTTCGTCTCAGCGCGAGAGTCATCGAAGCATGAATAATTAGTGCTCGCCAATTAATTTGACAATATTGCAGGTGAATTCGTCCAGCACCTGGGCCGATGTTTCGACGCTGCAATTATATATAATTACAGGTAAATTGTCGTGCGATTGTGCAGTTCTCAGTCCTGGCACGGGAAATGCGTCTCTGTATCGCAGACGACAGAAAGATAGCGACGATGAGAGAGCTGATGCCGACAGCAGCCCTTTTTACGTTACGAAACGGTGGCATTACCTGATAAATCATTAATGTCGTTAATTAAAAACTTTAATCAGCTCCGGTGCACGCGCCTCGCCGCACACCCAAGGCTAAGTAATTTCGAAGTTGCTGCTGCGCTCCTGAGAGTCACTAACTAACGATCTTTCTCGTACTCCGTCCAGCACATCGCGAAACACCCTCTTATTAGATAGCTGCCTCGCGCTGTCGTCGCCAATCAACCCCTTTTTTTCCTTCCTCTCCGATGTCTCACCGAACGAGGCGAATGAAAAGCGATGCTCGGACGACGCAAAGGAAGGTAAATTGCAGCTCATCAAAGTATCGATGCGTTGCGGTAGCCACAGGAAGAGAGGAGGATCTCGTCGTTTTATTTCGACTCGTTTCGTCCCTTTTATTGCCAATCCATACTACGTAACACCTCGCATTACAATTCACTTTACAATGTCGAAGCATCAATATTTTATTGGCAATTTTGTGGAAGGTTATATAACATAGTTTGGGACAAATTTCTCTCGTTTAATTATTACAAGATTTTATTTTGCACAAAACTTTTCACCGATTTTCGCCAGCGACGAACTCTCTTCGAACTTCGCTTCTTTTGGAATCATAAATTCGAAGTATCGTTCTGCCAAACTCGAAGTTACGAGCGTCTACAGTGTACAGACGAAATCCTTGAATTAATAATGATGCAATTCAGCGTCGACTAAGTGGCCTGTAACATTTATCAATATTTCCCAATATATTTCACAATATTTCTGATCCGCATTGGGTTAAAAAAATGATTGGATCGTAACGAAAGCAATATTGTCTCCAGAACGATCCGAGACTATTTCCTTATCGCTAAATTCCTCGTTACGCGACTCCTGTACACCCCTCTTATTGGTACCAGAGTTGATCTCGGGCAATCAACTTCACGCGAGATTAATGGAGGGTTACAATTTCATGGGCACGATTTCGTGGACTCGTTGTCTCCATTGGCGGACACCATAAAATCGCAAAGGCGTAGCCGAACCAACAGAAGGGTTGTGTTACAGAGGTCATATAATACGGTGAGGGAGACACGATCGATCTGTATTCTCGGAGGGTTGAGAAAGTTAGGGGTGTCACGGAAGCCTCACACGCATCCGTCAGGCCTCGTCAGAGAACGAGCCCTCGCGGTTGATGATGGAGGGGCTGATACCGGTGGCGTGTCGAACGATTCGAAGGATCCTCCTCCCACCCTCCGGACCGTCGCTCACTCTGGACATTACAAGACTCTCGTAAACTTTATGATCGTACCCTTCTCTCGCTCCAGACTCTTGACTACTTCGCTTCTGATGGTCGCGCTTACGTTATATATATATACATACCTATATATGTATATATATATATATGCTCGACGAGGCTTTGGCGACCTGTGATTTCTTTCTTTCTCGTTCAAATTACTCGCGGCGAGTGTGTGGCCAAGTCAGACTGGTGCTGTGTGCGATAGGTGCAGCGGTGGTGGTGGTGATGGTGCTGGTAATGGCAATGGCAATGGCAAAGGCCAGGCTGAGGGATTCCTCATTCCCGTTTGTGCTTGAGCACCGAGGGGACGATTTACGTTTGTTTTATAGTGAGGGCGTTCTCCGTCGTGGCGTTAAAGGAAGAAGAAGAAGAGAGAAATACGAGTGTAGAGCGCGCGGGAAAAGAGAAACAGGTCGGCGGGGTTCTGGCCTGATTCTATATAAATGTTCGTTCGTGGTTAATCACCGGGTGGGCTATTACATTTGTCGTTGTTTTACGTTCTCGGTACGTAAAAACGTGATTTCTGTTCAGGCGTATACACTACAACCCTAAATTTCGAGGCGATTGGAATTCGCGTGAATCGCGACGAGAGACAAAATTGAGAGAGAAATCAACGTTGCTGCGGGGCTATTGAGAATATTGATGACAGATAATTATGATAATATTGAAGGAAAAAATCATCGTGATAGGATTTGAATATGACAGAAATACGGCACGATTTGGATATTAGCATAGGGAAATGTTTGTTATTAATAATTTATTAACGTATGAATTAATTATTCGTTTTAATTATCAATTATTTACATTCCGCTTATTAAACGTTAATTACGCATTTCACTCGTTACCGGTGTTTGAAGTCAGGGAACAAGGGTTTTTGCGACGGATAATCGATGTTTCGCATCTGGCATTTCCCGGTGTTTCATAATTGAAAGCTAATGAAAATCTAGTCAAGTGCGCTACAAATAAAAAAAATTCCACCCCTCGACAAACACAAACGAAAACCTCGGAGTATGCCGAGCCCGCAATTCCAGATGAATTTTAAGACCAATTGCAATGTCCTACAATATATACGTGATCGTCGGGGCGCTTACGTAATCGACAAACGGGTGACCTGTTTATTCGTCTGCTTTGTCGACAACAGATCGATGCACTACTGAAGACGCCGAAGGGATCGCTGCGGGGGATGCTGGGACTCTGTGAACATATGATCAGTGACCCATGAGAACATCTCAATAAACATTAGTGATGTACAAATTGCGGGAAAGCTGGGTAATGCGTTTTTTTTATCAACTAGGGTAATCCTCGCGCTGGCGCGCGTGCCTGAAATCCTTTTCGCCAAACCCCAGAAATCTTTTCGCGGCCTCAGAATGTTTTTTTTTTCTTTTAAAAATATCGACTTTTGACGTATAATATCGTTCTCAAGTCGCATATTCTACCCCTAAAAACACTGGCTATGAACCTTTTTTAATCGATTTTAGAGAAAATAATTTTCGCCGGCGATTTTTTGTCAAAAATCATAGATCGGACTCCGGACCAAAAATCGCCAAAAACGACCTCGGACATTTTTCTTTTCAAAATATTGACTTTTAACCTATACCATCGTCTCAAGTCGCATATTCTCGACAACAACACCTCGTTTCTCATCATCTTTATAGAATAAGAGATTTGACATAATTATTTTCGTCTCTCTTAATATAGAGATTATAAAACGACGCTTCCGTAGCTGTCTTGACTTTCTCGTGACTGTTAGACGTTTGCGATATTGTGCTTGTCCACTTTGTCAATTGCCGCTGTGCAAAGTGTATTAGGAGCCCGACGCGGTACCATACAATTTTTCCAATTTTCGAAACCTATTCCTGCTGCGTACAGCTGTGCTTGTCGTGTGGCCAGCAGTAGACGTACCACTTAGAATCAACAAGGTTCACAATACCGCGAATTTCAGGGACATCCATTACTCGATGAAATATCTCGATAACTTTTCTGTATTCCCAGTGATATGCGTCCTCTTGGTCCTCTCGACCTCATTCAGCGAACGGTTCAGCGCCCTCGGTCGGTATTGCTTTCAAAAAAATGTTATTAACTTTGCATATCGTCGTTTTTGTATCTTGTGGGGAATTCGTAATTCGACATTAAATTGCAATATTATCATTGTTAGAAATCTACACGTTTTAAATGATATGGAGGAATATTTTCCATTATGTTTCTTTTTCACTCCGTCATATTAACTCCATATAACCGAAGTGATTTTCGTAACTGGTTGAAAATTGCATAAAACGCAATGGCCTGAAAGCGCAAAGTACAATGGTTTCACAGTGGAATAATATTTACATTTTTCCATCCGACTGGATTCTTTGTGGTATCAGCTGAAAATACATGTATGTAGTATTTTAATTTCTGTTTTTTGTTTTCTTTAGCATTACTGTCGCATGAGAGGACATTTTTGCAGCACGATTTACTGTTTAATCACCTCACACATGTTAAGTCAGCATCATTATTCATTATTTTTTAAATAAATTACGTTTCCGCATTCGTTTTTCAATTATGTCACTCTGCTGTGTGAAAATTGACACCAATAAAAATGCGTATACAAATGTTAATTCCAGACAACCCATATAAACTCAAATAAAATAGCATATGATGAGTTTCGATACTTCTGACGAACATGAAAGATCAACATGAAAGATCGACACAAACTTATTACGAATTAGAAGAATTTACATTATAATGTCCAAGTCAATTATTGTCAATCTGCACTCGTGTATTAATTATCACTGGCAGGCAAGTGATTATAAAAAAATCATAAAAACGGACATCATAATGTAATTACAGTTGCAACAGTGTTTACGGTAACTAAATCAAAATTTTCGTTACACGAAAACGTAGTTGCCGGCACAAATGAACTTGTGCTTCACTCGTTCTCCAGCAAGTTTGCAATAAAATCTGATTAAAGTACTACAAGAACGACCCTGGACAATCGAGTGCTGCGGACAACTCACGTGGGTGTTGGTCGGGTTTTTGGTGTATAATATGGCATATACATGTACACGCATACACACACAGCAATGTTACATATTCTGGCATAGTTTCTGCGTCGCTTCCTCTATTTACTCATGCCAGCCGGTTCTCTCTTGCCGCGGTCGCATCTCGTGAAATGCAATATTAATAATTCCGCAAGCCCCGAATAGAGAATAAAAAGACTAGTAGGAGGCAGAGACGCGGTGAGCAGAGAGACAGACATAGCTAGAAAAGGCGAGGCCCGTGTGGCGTGTAAGTGGGAAAAGGATGGATACGGGAAGCGCCAGCAGGAAAGGGGAATGTATAGGGGCAAAAAACAAAAAATGTCGCCTCGTTCTCTTTACATACTAAGTACAACTGGCGTCGACGTTGTTCCTGTCTCGTTTTTCCGACTCGTCGACGAATCCCTCTCTTTTTCTTATTTCATTTTTTCCCCTCTCGCATTTTTTTCGCTCTCACGGTTCCTGCTGTCCACCCCTCTCCTACCTTTTCCGACCCCCGCAACTCAGCATAACCGTCGTTTTGAAATTTTCCCGCGCGACGAAAGAACACGAGACGAGCGCTCATGGCTACTTCGCCTCGTTGGCATCCTGTTTCCTCTTTGAACACGTTCGCGTTACACTCGTTTCTTACATAACATGTAAACCAGAAAATTTAAGCATGGAAACCGGATCTTTTTCATTATTTCGCGTCGTGATGCACGTTGTAATTACGTTTATTTTTTTAATTCCACTGTTCGTAGTTTTGGCTGAAAAATAAGAAAACGGCTTATCATTCTAGCATCGTGGAACATTACTGGAGCCACGAGAGGTGACCAGCACCCTGGAAAACCTTCGTTTTATTCTCGCTTCAGTGTAACTAAAGTACAGTAAAGTAAATTACAAAAAATGAACAATGGATCCTTCGAGTTAGCCGCTCGGGTTCTCGAGAACGCGACATTTTTTCTTTTTCTACCCGGGCGTATAGTTATAACAGAAATGCAGAATTTAAATGTTTAAAGAGTAAGAAGAAGAGCGCGAGGAAAAAGGGTTGGTGGTTTGCGGAGGCGGGGAGGGGGGGGGGGGGGGGTACGGATGAAATAGATATTCCGGCCAGATAAACGCTAGCCGGGACACTTGGTTTTCATGGTCAACATGAGCGCGGATGAGAGGCGACATTTTCTGATTTACCAGACCGTAAATATCTCTAATCTGCGAGCGCGCGCGAGGTCCGGTTCGCGCTCGGATTCTCATGCATGTACCACGGGATGTGGGTCCACTGGGTTTCCATCCTTGGTCAAACCGGCCTCGCACACTATCGCACCCACCCAACACCCCCTGTTACCGACTTGATTTCTTTTGCCCCAGACCGCGTCGTTGTTCCGCAGATGAGGAGAGGATAACGAAAAAAAAAAAACTGTGAAGCCAGCAGACTTATAATATCTGCGGAAAATCCGGTGACGTTGAAAGATCCCCCGAAAAATTGTGGCCAAGGATATCCGGCCTGCGAGCTAGAAAGATTAATATCTTTTCAGTGACGCCGTGACGCCGAGTAGTCTTGGTCGAAAACAACAATACCTCGGCTCGCTCTCTGGCTATCAACGCGAAATATGTATATACATAACTTCCTGATCCCTTACTCGGGTACCGCTTTGATATAATATACGAACTGGGATAAAACCGTTTCCATCGATGAATTATGTCTTTGGGTTTGGTTATTATTGTCAACCTTCTGTGACAAAACTGTATGACTGTTGAGATGGCTTTGCCTATAAATCGCAATAAATTGATCTGTATGAAAGAAATTACGGGCTTTTCATGACCCGCCTAAACTATTTAAGAGGCAGTGGCACTTCCCCCACTCCAGCTCGTAATTTTGAAAGCTAGTGTCTCCTACACTATTCGACAAATAGAGCTCAGATTTTGATAGAATATGCGAAAGTATTGCAAAATTGGGCTGATCTTCGGGCTCCTTGAGAGATCAAGCCGATTGGTCAGGAGACTCGATAAACAAAAAGGTGCGAGAAAGACTGCGCTAGGTGCGAGAGAGGCAGCCCTATAGGCGTTTAGTATTGGCGAAGAAGTTTCGAGCGAAGTATCACTGCCTCTTAAAAATGAATTGTGGTCGCGTATTGCGTGTCGGAAAAAATACAAATATGTATGCGCGTTGTCAGTTTAGGGTAAAGCGGGCGCCAACTTTTGGCTATCTTTTTGGGAAGCGTATTTTATTAGATCCAAATTTCATCAAATTGTTTTTTTCATACACTTTGGCTTAGTCATCTTCCTGAATCCGCTGGCTGTATGCCAAATTGAATATCATAGCTGGATATCTTGCTTTTACGATCCGGCTGACCCTAGTCCTACTCGATAGTCTGTAATACGCTTGATCCCTTTCCCGAATCAGCTGACTGCGCAATTATTATTTTTGTGAGTCTGCTGGAAAAATATCAACGTAACCGAAAATATTGGGAATGGCTGTCGCGATCTGACTTTTCCTAGTCGACCATACAAAGTCTATAAATTTGTATCGTATCAAATGCGTCTTATAGAAATAGTTAGTGCTAACATGACATTAAGGGTTGCAAAATACATTCTAAAAAGTCAACTTTTTAAATGTGAAATTTCGAGATGTCGATTTTTCCACTTTTCGACCTTTTTGGTTTAGAGTTTTCACGAGATAAAAATTATTTATATGTAATTTCATAGCCCATAAAAACCCCATGATTTCTACAAATAGTCCATCTTTTCCGACGAAGGGCTCAGTAATGGATCTCAAAAGTAAACGGAACGTTTTTAACCCTTCACCTGGGTCTATATCCCATAAAGTTTTGTAAAATGTGAGAAAAGTGAAAAACCAACAAAAAAATAATTTCTTGGTATACAACGAAAGGGTTCGTGCCTGCACTGTCGACCACGGCACTTTACGACACGACGATGCAGCGAGAAAGCAGAAGCAGCTTGTGAGTGTACGTGTGTCTGTATACACACGACTACAGGTCTCCCGCGGATACAGCTCCGGTGAGAGCCGAGAGCACATCTCTCGCGGGGTAAACTCGATCGCGTGCTTTTCGGTTAAACTGCGAGACCGAGGTACGCGCGGTAAAGTGGGCGGTGTACGAGAGCTTGAGTTGAGGTAGAGGGCGATAGAGCAGTAGGGAGAAAGAGCGAGCGAGCGAAAGGGGAATAGCTGCAGGCGCAAGAAAGACAGGGAAAAGTGAGAAAGTGGCGCGAACTCATCCTTTATGACTCTGCACTGCAAACCCCGAACTTGTGTCGAAATCTACGACTCGATGCGCCCGTCACGTGTTACCGCAGAACAGCCGTGGACATGTCAAGTCGTTCTGCAATCGTAAAAAAAAAGAAAATAATAATCGACCTGTTTCGTAGTTTTCAACGAGGCACAGCAGATATCTGTTTGGTGGGCCAACACGTATCTTATAAAACACACAGTTGATACTTTTTTTTAACTTCTCGAAACAAAGTTTTTTTTATACGTTTATGTCGTTAGTTGCTTGTTCGTTTCAAAACATTTTAACGAGCACGCGAGTTTAGTAAAAATAGAGACTTATGAAAGTTATGAAAAAAATCGAAACTTACGAAAGTTCTGTAAAAATCGAAACTTATGCAGACACTTAATTACGAAGTCGTTAGTGCGCGGCTTTTGTGGTTGGCCTAACCAACTTGCATAGTTAAATAGGCTTCAGGCGACCAAATTAATTGCTTCAGCCAAAAGAAAAAATTGTTGGTTACCCGCGATCAATTAATTTGCTACCTCGACCAATTTCATTGTCTGATGCCTGTTCAAACGATTATTTCTCTCCATGCTAAACCGTACTGCTATTTACCTCCTATTACCTATTATCAGTGCCCAAATAGTAGTTTTCACTTCCCTATTTATAATGGGCTATAAATAGTAGCTACAACAGCTGTCACTTATAGTTTCCAGTGCTTCTACGATTTCTCCGAATGTACAGCAACGAAAAGAAAGCAAAGGTCACCTTCGCTATACGCTTGATCGAACAGACCTCGACCCGACCCGACACGAAAGTGTTCAACTTCGCATTTTGAACACTTTTTTTCTTTCTTTTTTCTGCTCAAGTAGTTCATTCAGGCCAAACGTCCCCCCTGATACTCCAAGATTCGTGCGCAGAGTTCGAGTGCAAAAGTCGCGTAGCTCGCTCTCATGAGTTGTTCCTTTTTCCGCGTATATCGTCTTGGCTGGCCCAACTTAGTCCATAAAGTAGCGTGGTTTAGGTTGGGTGAAGCGCGGGCGCTTCGAGCGGACGTGGCAGCCGCGGGTAGAGAGAGAGTCGAGTCGCGCGGGGCGATAACGCGAGGCGCCATTATCGTGTAATTACGAAACTTAAATTCCATGTAAAATCGCCTCTAATTAACGTTAACGACGTCCGTTCCTCGTTACCTGCGCGCGAGCAGCGGACGTATATTCATTCAGTGGCGGCGGTGGCGAGCGAACTCATCTTTTCAAGGCCCGCGACCGAGCAGTGGTGGCCTTCGTGATGCTCCAGGCTTGCGCCACTTGTTATACGAACGGCGAACCGGTAACACGACTTTACTCCCTCCCTCACTTCCCTTCTCGCTCTCTCACGTTCCCCGTTTTCCACCCCGGTTCCCTGTCATCCCCTCGTGCAGTACGACGCCGGAAGCAGAGAGTTTCAACCCTCTTGGTCTCTGTTCCCATGGACGTCTTACGGCTCTGCCCCCGCCCACACCCAGTTCGATCTTGCACCAACGAGAGACAAACATGCCACCATCCTTGCCCCCCCCTCCCTCCCCCCTCGCTTTCTCCGAGACTCCCAAGGAAGTACGTACAACATTTCCACTAGCGACGACTTAATTAAGTTTCTCGTCGAGTCACGTCTGCCGCTCTCCCTACAAAGTTAGATATTTTATATATAGAGGTCTTAGAAACGTTCTCATCTTGAGATATGAATTTTGTGCCATTCTTTATCAAGTTATTTTTTCCTGTTTAATAATCGGTAACTGACACTCGTGATGTGAGTTATCTTGTGAAGGACCTGAGAACGTGGGTGTTAATCGCTTTTGCTTGATATGATCGACTGTTGATACCAGTGAAGAAGTCAACTTCAAGAGGAAACGGGCGACGACGAGATAGCTGACTGGGTGGTGGAAATTGGGAGGACGCGAGAGGATGAGAGGACGAGTAGATAATCAATCTAGGAAACTCGACATACAATGGACGCCATTCGACGTGATTGACTGGTGGGTGTCGAGTAACGCACGGGTAGAAACCCAACGGAGTCACGATAAATCAGCGGGGTCAATCGCGACTGAAGCCAGAAGGGACTATCAGAGAGAAAGATATCCCTCGGTGGGGATTCAGATGGGAGAACAAGAAAGACGAGAGAAAGCGTAAAAGCGTGAAAGAAGGAAAAGAGAGAAGAGCTTAAATCATGTGGAAATATCTCGTTGCCCTTTGGCGAACGGTAATTTAAGTGCGAACCTCAAAGCGCCGGATGTCGTGAATAGGATCTGTGCTTTCTGTACCATCGACAATCCTTATTCAACCATCAGAAGAGCGTGTATTTCTTTTTTGAATTCAATTAAGTTCCGATTAAATGCATTAATATGTTTAAAAATAAAAATCCAAGTAGTCTACCCTCTAGAAGAGTCATAATTGGATTTTTCTCTGGTATAAACAGGTCTTCGAAGATTCGACTTTGACAATTCGAAAGGAAGTCGAATCTAGGGACTCTGTATATCTTTCAGTGATTTTAGTCTATGAGTATTTCTTTCCAATTTTCAAGCTGTCAAAACCTGGGTACATTAATTACGCATTTCAGTTTCCTCCGGTGGATACTGATAAAATGGTCCGTACCTCTGTACACTGGTTCGATCACTGAGTACAGTTTGAAGAGTGTGAAAAATAAGTCGAGCAAAAAAAGAAACTGAAAAACGGTTGCGTACACTTGATCCTCACTCCAATCCTCCTTAGTGCCCCTACCCTCAGCCACGGTGCGCACTTTCCTTCCGAGTAAGTAGAAGTGATCAATCAATAAGTCATTGTGCATACAACACGACATTCGGGAATTGTGCGTGTCAGGGTTGCTCGTTGACGTGGCCATGCATGCATAAAGCCCTGCGTATCAGAGCTTTCATCCTCGACAGAGCGAGACACCTCGAAACCTACGTCCTCAACTCCCTGTAGTGGACTCTGGTTCGAATGTACTAGACAGCGAAGACAAAAAAGAAAAAAGAACGTTAAAGTGGAACGACTCATACGTCGGGAAGTTGTGTGTCGGTCCACGATCTCCACCTTCCGCCCGCAGCCAGTTATGCATTTATGGCAATCGCATGTAAATCCATGAATTTTCTCGCTGATATACGAATCCCGCCGGGGAGCGAATTTATCGAAAAAGCAAGAAGCAGAAGAAGCGATCTATATAGCCGCACATAAGGAGTGATTCAAACTTTTCGATCCGATATTCGAGTTTTCAATACGGGCTTTAGATATGTTCTGAATAAAACTACCGAGCCCCTTTTTTTTCCTCGCGTCTTCGCTTCGCTTTGGTGTTTTATCAAAATAAATCGTGATGGTTATCATTCATACCGGTGAAGTTTTCTGTTTCGTTACCAGTTGTATCAGTGTCGCTGTCAGGCTCTGAAACGTAAAAAAAAGGTTGCGTCAATACATCTTTATTTTCATGACAAAAATAACACTTTTATTTCCACGCGTATTTTATGGGCAAGTTACAGCCGGAAACAAAAATGAGAAATAGCGGCAGTTACTCATCCGAACAAATATTTATGCACTTAGCCCATTTTTTTTACACAATCACGTAACTGCGTTCATCGTGATTTATGACATTTCCGTAAACTCACCCTCGACCTTTGACTTTGTCGAATTCCAAGATTTAAATGATTCAACTTTCATACCTTGGTAAAAATACGCAGGGTTACATTCGGCTCCAGTGCCACCCTGACCTGGCTCCGGACGGTTTGATATGGCCCTTGCAGGGCTAATATGGCCCTGATCAGGACATGACCAGTGCCTGACTCGCAAGGGATAGGGAACGTCAGAATTTTTACCAGGGTAGTTTTACTCCGAGTATCCATGCTGTGCAAAGCGTTGGATACTTATTTCGATTCACCGCGAGTACTTTCAATTACATTCTAGCTATTCACATACATTCTTTGCGATTTTTCTACGCGTGGAGCAGCGGGGAGGGCGAACTGACTGACAGTAATATGCTAAATACCGCGGGTTGCCATGTGCGGAAAAGCTCGCGAAACATTTCCCTCGTGTTCCGCGATGTCATCTCCGCGAGACATCTCGAAGCAGCACAAAAGGGTTGTATTCCGAAGAACTCGGTGATAGCCTTGTGCAAGCGAAACATGAGATCCACCGTCGAAAGCGCGCGGGCGCGCGCATAAGGTACCGGGCGAAACAGTGAGTTTAGTACTCGGCAGCACTCCTCTGGATTTCACCGTCATATACTGTTGTATCAATATCGGTTCTGAATAATCCCAACGGATATTGCGGCTACCCCGGGGCTTTTAGTAGCGCATGGCTGCAGCTTCTGCAAAGAGCACCAGCGGAGACTAAATTCGCCGATGAATCTATCCTCTATTTACCATTTTCGATTCTTCACAGAGTTCGGTCATTTCGGATTCGTGAAAATTCCACGTTGAACTGAATAAATAATGAATGATAATCCAATCTTAAGAAGAGTATGTGCAACGCGAAAAATATTTTTCGCGGAGCAGATTTTGACGTTTATCGAACGACAGTGGGATCTATGAGTTCTGACAAAAAAAGAAAATAAAATATTTTATGAAAATCACTTAAAAAAGGTTTCAAACGAGTGTTTTCGAAGGTTTTTCTATTTTTCGAGCAAACAACGGTGCTTTTCGGAATCAGCGGGACATTTCCCATCGGATAGGGTTGTCAACTGGTTAAGCGCGCGAAGCGCCTGTATGTGCTTGTATGAATAAATATAGTCTGAACGAAAAGTAATAATGAATTATATAAAATATCAATAATAAAAATAGTAATATGAAAATGAGGGGAATGCAAATAACTAATATTTACGGCATCGATAAAAGATAGCATAAATAAATGTATACGCAAGTATGATTAAGTGGTAATTAATACACCAAAATATATTTTTAACAAGCCGGCACGCATCGTCATTTCAATAGCACACATAAAACGTATTATACATACCAATTCGTTTACCAATGAATAGATATTACTTCTCTCTCTATTTTTCTTCTATAGTATCTTTTTTTTATCAAAGATTGTCAATTTAAACTGTAACGCGGGAAGATTTGGCGTGAAAATTACAACTCGGCCTCGGTCCGCGCGGCTCATCGGTCCCCACAGATCCGTAGAAACGAATTAAATTTCCGATATATTTTCTCATTTTTATTGTATTATTTTATATTTCCCACGTTTATTTACGCCGAGCGACGAGCGAAGCTGCGTCTCAAGGACACTCCATTCGTCGAAGGAATCGCCGACAGCGCACCAAACCTCCCGCTCTACGGGGCTGACAACAGCATCGCCGTCGCCTCAAGAATATTTCTCGTTGTGCGGGACAAACGTCATCGTCGCTTCGTCGTAACATAGGCTCTCGACGCCCCCCGGCGCTGCGGACATCGAGACTCGATGAAGTTTGTATCGCGTGCGCCAAGGGTGTGCCATCGATACCGCGGTCGATGAATTGCACCCAGCCATCGACCGAGTTGCAGGAAGATCCAGGGTTGGCCGCCTGACCGCCGTCCGCATAGGGAGGGGATTAGACTCCTCGTGTCTCCCTGAACGACACATCTCGGGGCATTTCCCGAGGATCCCAGGCGTCGCGTGGACCTTTGGGCGAGCTGTCGTAAATCGATCCAGATTTCGTGACAATGGACGAGCGGGAGATAGAGCACGAGCGAAGTCCCGCGGAATAACTGGGGCAAGGATACCGGCAGAGGTGCGAGGTGAGCTTCGTCGCTTGGCCGCGTTTTCTTTTTGTTTTGATTTGTTAATTAATCGATTTTATTCGTCGTGAATATCGTCTCGGTCGGGGCGGCGGTTCTCCCGGGTCTAAGACAAGCGTGAGCCTGTGCTGGAATTGTGCGCCGTTTAATATTTTGGATAATTGGTTTTTTTACGCGCTCGCACGTAAAAAGTTTTCCCCTCTCCCCTTCTGGGCGCATCGCGAGTCAACCTGGGGAAGCGACCGTTCGATCTCGAGGATCAACCTCGCGCGAATATCGGGAAAGAACTCGGGAAATTTGCCGTTTTTGTTTCGTTTTTGTTTTTTTGTGTCGTCTTATTCGTCGCGCGCGGTAACGGACCGGTGTGCAGTGTCCGTGTGGCTCGTGGTTAAATTCTTACGCGGCGGACTGAGCAGCCATATTTTTCCGATGCAATCGTTATTTGCATGCGAGGGCGCGGTATTGCCCGAGCCACGTAATTTTTAATAATTAAAAATGCAAAAACGCTCCTGAAGATGTTGATTTTTGTAAAATCTACAAGAGAGAATATATAATTCTCGTATGATCGACTTTTCGTTTTACCGTTTGAATATATTAAGCTTATTATCGTCGTAGTATCTCGATATGCCATGTTCGAAATGCGTATTATGCGAGCCCAGTTTCTGCCGTGGGGATAATTTTTGTCTGCGCTATCGCATATGCATGGTTACGTTTCATTTCGTTGCGGAATATGTGATACCTTCCTTTGATCTTAATTCGGTGTCTGGCTCATCTCTAAATTGGCCTGGATTATAGCGCGTTTGAATGCTGGAAAATGGAAGGTGTGCGAGCGAGCTGTAATATGACGTGCGTCATCGAGTTTGCATAATCACTGTTCAGGACGTTATGCAAATATGCTGGTATTGCGTGTTACAGAAGCGAGAGAATCGGACGAGCGATTCGATATAGCCTGCCAGCCCCCTCCATCCCCCTCCGGAATACCGTGTTCCTATACAGTTCGAGGGGTTTTGCACAGTAAACGGTATGTGCTCCACTGCTGTTCGCTGTAACAGGTATGGAGGGAAAGCAATTCTCGAGTTACCTGCCGGGCGGTGAATATCCCCGGAACCGAATACCTGCATGATATCTGCATTTATGGATCACGATTCTTGCGAACGGAAACTTACGACCCGATGTGACTCTCGCCGCGTCTTCTCGCGCAAATCAGCGAACAGAGGAGACGAATAAACTGGACGAAGGAGGGCTTTCCATATATCCGCGAAAAGCAGAAGATAAAAAACATGAGAAAATAAAATGAAAAATAAAAAATTCTTGCAATACATTTTTCAGTGCGTTGCCCTCCTCCCCGGCACGAGAGATGCTCGAGATAAGTCTTAAAGAAGCAGAGCTCACGTATCCGGCGTGCATGACACAGATTTTCTCCGGGAAAACTCGGCCAAGGAAATTCTCCAGTGAACCGAGATTGCTTCAGTCGCGGGGGAGACGACGCATCGGGAGAGATACTCGAGACTCGTTTCACCGGGTTGTGCGGGGGGGGGCAACAGACCCCCCACGGGGAGGTTATGGTATGAACCCACCCACCGCTGTGAGGATTTCCTCGGAGTTGGATTTAAAAATCTTGGAATGCCTGGATGTCTCCCTGGCGAACGTATCTGGTCGTTCGCGAACCCAGTGTGCTCCACGATTATATGTGCACATGCAGCATACTCACACACACACACACACACACACACACACACACAAACACACACATATATATTTATCCTATTATATTATATATATACAAAAGCAGTGGATTTTTCTCGAGACGAGACCGCGTGTGGCACGAACGTATCCGCGCATAAAGAGTCTTTTCCGCGGGAGTCGATGTGGCACGTATTTCGACTGAAACGTAATACGTAAGTCTGGTGTGTGAAGGCAACCAGACAGAGGGAAGAAGACATACATCGATGAATATTTGCATCTTCCCCCCTCCCCCCCTTCCTCTCTCCAGTGCGGTTTCACCTTGTGGTGCTGCGTGTGGAACCTGCGCAGACGTTTCCCGCTACCCGCACCCTTGATATCACCAAAGTGGGCTGCAAGGGTTGCTGCTCGCTTTCGCTAGCGGTGCAGCGATGCAGCTGCATTTTCGGCAAACGGTATACGTACGAACCACTGGGTCATACGTGCCTGCGGTTTCTGAGATTCCCAGGGGTGGGCTTGTCGAGTCCTCGGAGTCCTCGCGCTTGTTACGACGAATTTTGAGGGCTCGAGGAGAAACGCGCGCCGAGTCTCGTGTTATGAAGTTGGAGGCAGCGTCCGCGGGCTGAGTCGAGGTTGTGGGGAACATTCGAACAGGCGGGATTGCCCGGCTGGTTGATAACATCCCAGCACTAATGCGAGACTGGCCCAAGCGTCATATCTGGCCCGGGCCGAATGGAATGCTAACATCCAGTCAGACAGCCTCACTTGGGCGTGGGCTGAGTTCCGGCGCGAGAGGCTATGAACGGTTTTGATGTTACACCTTATCACGACGTATGGAGATTCTCAAATATGCCGTTAGCAACGGCGCAGTGAATTTCGTGAAAAGGATCGGGGCGGGAGTGCTGGGAGGGAGGGGGGGAGGGGGGCGCTAAATGTGTACGTATGATGATATATCTATTTGTGCAGAGGGTAGAGCTATCGCGGCGCGCTTTATAATGAACGGTGTAGAGACTGTTAATTGCTCGCTGATCCTACGTACTACACAGTGAAAGTAGGTGAGAGCAAAATCGCCGACGCAGCGAGGTAGATGGTAGTAATTTGTTCTCTCTCTCTCCCTCCCCCTCCCCAACTTCGCCGAAGCTGTTTTCTCGTTGTTTAACGATCGTCGTTTTCCGCTTCCCTTCTTCGCGCGCTAGTTTCCCCTATAGAACACGCGCGCGCTTCAACGTGCTTTCCAGTTGTGTAGTATGCGTGGGATACGGATCGACGCCCGGTCGGGTTCCTCACTTCGCTGCATGCTAACACGGCGAACGCGCGAGCGAGACGCCTCCCAGGTGGAGTTTCACACACGTGGCATGTCCGATGGAAATATCGAGGATGCATCAAGAGGAATCAGGGTAAATGCGTCCATGTACGTGACTCTCGGCTAACCCGCAATCCGCACCCGACTGTTCGACTGAATGCGTTCATTTGTATCATCGTTTTACGACAAGAATGTATGCTTGAGTTATGGTAATTGTGAAGTTAGCCTTAAAGCTCTCGCGTCATAGACCCGTCAATACTCGAACCCTTTTTTCATATGATGAAAATCATTTGGAAATGTCCGTAAAATGAAATAGTGCTTCGGTAACCAACTTTTGGATTCGAAGTGAAAATGGCAGTTTGACGAATGTAGTTAAACTAGCAGGTTGCAGTGGCTCGCGCGTTTCACGCGCTCGCTATATGGTCGAATTAAAATTAGATCGTTAAGTAAATTAACGTGAAATGAACGTTCAAACTTTACGAAATAGAGAAAAAAAGTTTTCGATTTTATAAAGTTTGAAGATCATATCCGATCGGAAATTTCCCGCTGATTCTGAAAAGAACCGTTGTTTCCTCGAGAAACATAAAATTCGATGAGAAAAATGCAAAAAATGATTTTTCACTTTTTTCGAAATTTCGTCGCTTCGCTAAAATCGAGGGTACTTTTTTTTTTATCAACCAAACCAGGGTTTTCTTTTTGCGTTTGAGAGAAAACTCTATAACGAAGAGAATGCCGCAAAGCGGAACGCAATACGTTGATTCCTGAATTTTTTACAGGATGGTAAACGCAGACCCTCAGCAATCGCAAATTTTTAGAATTTTCGTTTTTTTTTGCGAAATTAATACTGCGGATCGAAAAGCCAAGATGGAAAACCTATATTCTCGTATTTATATCCGTTTAATTCCATCCATCGGGCCTCATTAATTCCGCTTTATTTCGTCACTTACATATTTTTTCCACGTATTTTTCTCGCCGGTGTTCTATTTGTGATTTTTTAAATGCAAACACAATTTTGTCACTGACCACTCGATGCTGGTAGGTTTTAAGGTAGCGCTATTTGCGCCGTCACTGTGTCGGTCGATGAACGATTCCGGTTTGTTGTTGCATCATAGCGCGCGTCGCAACCTTAAATGTACAGCACTCGAATTCTCCAGCTAACACGAATTCTTTTCGAGCTCTCGTGTTTCCAGTTGGCTTCTGGCGCTTTCTCTCATTTCTCTCTCTGTGCCTCATTCCTCTTATTATTGTTCGTTGAAACGGTCGGTGGCCCCGACTCATCGAACCGTAACGCACTCGACGCCGAACGTGACCCAAGCTTTTGAGTTCGTTTGGCTCCTTACTCGCTTGCCCCGCTCCACCCCGCATCTCTTCTTCCTTTTGCTACGTCTCGTTTTGGCTCTATTGCGATGTGATGCCTCCGCGTTGCACCGACCTCCGCACTTGTGCTGCATTTTATTCTTTGCTGGGAGAGAACACGCGAGACGCGTCGAGAATCCTCAGTGCTCCGTGGGTCGCGCAGCTTCTGTGGGATAACATAGTATAACACGATGTTTTATCGTGCCGTCCTTGCTCCCGTTCTTCATACTATTTTTCTTGATCTTCGAGTTATATCGATAAATTGGCGGAATATAAGGCTCATCGGGCGATTTCCAAGCTTCTCACGTCTACTCGATAAAGTATATCTCGCTTCCGAAGCGGCTATGTAACCCGACTGTGCGGTCAGATTCTTCGATATTTTGTCGCTTGTAGTCCGTTACTCATTCGCGTATTTGTGCAACGGCCAACTGCCGAGCGGGAAATACCTGGGCAATTAAAATGTTAATGCCCCATGAAGACAATATTGCGGAAAAAAAATCGAAAAATGCGATAAACGATCGTTCAAACCCTCAGTATCTGGTGCTAACATTTTTGTTGCATAAAGCGTCATTTTTAAGCAATTAAAAAAAGTTTGAAGAATGAAAAATAAATTGTCCCAGAAGGCCTAAAAAGGGGATTAAAATGGTGAAGTTAAAATGGGTAAAATGGTGAAGGGGGTTAAGGCCCTAGCATGGCTTATATGGCCCTGACACAGGGCCTGACTCGCACTGGAGGTAAAGCCATATAGATTTTTTACCCAGAAATATAAAAAGCGTTGCATCGTCACATTACCTCGGGCGGACCTGGCTGCCAATAGCTATCGGACACACAAAGAGCGGTATCAATATTATCTTTCGTCGAACAAAAGAACGTCTTTTCATGTTTGATGCTGACCGGTTAATGAATTTAAAGCCCGCAGCTTTGACGTCCGCGTCGTTCCATCGATACGCCGTCACGAGCTCAAAGCTCGGATTTCCTCGTGATAAATAAGAGAAGACGAGCGCGGAAACTTAAAAAATAGTAAGTATCGGGGCTGCGGTAGTCGAGGAGCGGGCGGCGGACACCGCTGAAACTTGGGAAAGTGCATGCCGAACGATGGGCTCGTCGCGTCGGTGCGGTGTACGCGCCGCGTGGCGCCTGCTCGATTCTCAAGCGATGCCCAGCGGCGCTTTCCGGAAAGGGATGCCGCTTCCTCCAGCGTCTCTCGTTATCGTGAGATTCTCCTCTCAGACCCATTCTATACTTTACCCTCGGACGTGGTTAGTTGGACTCCCCCTCCCCCCCCCCCCCCCCCTTCCCCGATAACGATGCATCCGCAACGATCCCACGCGAGAATGCACTTTCCGCGAAGGTAGAAGACGCGGCGGCTGCTCTTTCTCCCGCTTTCAGTGCTGTCTCGATGGCTCTGATGCTCTCAAAACCCGCCTCGTCACTCGTTGCCTGTGTTGGCGCAGTTATAAATAGACCGCGAGCTCTTTATTATTTTGCTTTATTATTATTATTATTTTTCGTAGCGAGTGATGAAAGGTCCAAAACAACTGATAATTTCAACCTTGGACACGCAAGCGTGTATACGAAATTATTATTATTATTATTATTATTATTATTATTATTATTATTATCTGCCGGGGCAAAATATTTCATATTCGTTGAAATGAAAATGTACATTATTTTCGGCGAAACCGTATGTGGAGCAACCAGTGCGACTCTCGGAAAAAGAGGTAATTACGATTTAATGTTCCGCCCCGCTCCTCGCGTTTATATTGAGCCGACAATGTGAATTTTAACGTGCGTTGTCCGACATCTGTGTCACTTTTATCCGCCGCATACATCGCCACTAGAGTTATTGGCGCACGATAAAAATATAACTTTTTTGTTTCTTTTGTTTTTACTTCAAATTAAAATAACTCTTCGTTATTAACCGACGTCCGAAAAAAGAACGCGAAATTTCGTTTAAAGTCAACTTTATTTTTGAAAAGCGTTTAATTAATTTTTTATGCCGCTTAATTGCAGTGAAAAGAAAAATGCTGATACATAATTCCTCATTAAATAATAGACAGCCTGGCGAAAAAAAGTCCGTGCTGCGTCAACACGTGACGGCGTTCCAGTTGACGGCAATTCCAATAAACGTCATTTACATTGAAGCACCAAAATATCAATCACGCGGGGCAGATGCCGCCGATACTTTAAACAACGTTGCAGCGGCGCTTTTGCTTTATCAATTTCCAGGAAAAAGCAGTAGAGACGACGACGTGGCGCATATCACATATCGCGTCAGCGTTCGCGAACCGAGTGGCAATATTCTCATATTACATGCTGTGGTATTCTTCCTGGAAGCAGCTCCGTCAATGTGTATGACGATGTGGACGCTGCTGTCTAGTGACTTCGACTGTTTCGCGAAGCATCGTCCATTCCCCTCCAACATGCAGACGAGATGAAAGCTTAGGGCCGTCCGGATGTACGAGTTCTGCGGAGGGTCGAATATTCTCTTATTTGTTCGTGCATTGCGATATCCCTCGGTTCAACCCTGGCACCAGAACTTTCGTTATTCCATCTCAAATCTTGTATATACTTTTTTGTAACTCATGTACGTAATGTCGCACATTTCGTGCCTGCAAAGCGTGCGTGAAATTGCGTATTATGTTCGGATAATCGTAGATAATTTCACGTACGTCATCTGGTGCGTGAAGTTCTTCACGCACACATTGGCGTGCGTGAAACTATCTACAAGATGATTCCACGCAACGCTTTGCAGGCACGAAGATGTGCGACAGTACGTTGACATTCGTTACAAAAAGTAGTATGTGATATTTGTGCGTGAATGCGGTCGTCGCGCGGAGGTTAGTCCTCTCGTGCTACAAACAACACTCGGCTTCGCCTCGTGTCGTTGTAGCACTCGATTTGGCGAGTGCGCCGCTTCCTGACCTCCGGGCGATAACGGCCGCCTTCACGCACCAGTATCACAAACTACTATTATACGACTCACAAGAGTTACGTTTATCCGCAACGTAATGCGACGTGAGCAACTCAGCGATTTGTAATAACGAAACAAGAGACGGAGGGTTCACGATGAGAGGTGACCGATAGATTGACGCGGGGACGACGGTTGCCATTTCGCTGCTCATCGCGGCCACACATTTTTCGCCGATATCAGTGTTGCACATACAAACGATAGTAGTACATAGTAGATAGTTCAAATTGTCCAGCTCGTTGGCTGTGAAATGACGAACCTCTGTGTCCTGCGGTCGAACTCGCTGGTCAGCTACGGTCAGCGTGTGGTCTCCGGTCACTGCGTGGCTCGTTGAAAGCTCCCTCCCTCCCCCGGTTCCTCTATATATACACGCTGAATTCGCCACGGTGGCCGTCGCGTCACGAGCTTAATGAAAATGTGTGTGCGTGCCTGTGCCGCGTTTCATCTTTCTCCTCCTCCCCCTCGGCCGCCGAATAACTCGGCGAGTTCTCCCGTTCTATGGCTCGCGCGGTCTGTTACCTCCGGAGAACTCGGCCTCCGACACCTCTCGACTACTCACTGGTACCCTGACGACTAGCGCGGCGATGGCTAAAATGAAAATGTATCGTTCGTACGTGACGAGCATTCCGACTAGGTTTCCGCACCACCGACCTGTGTGTGTGTGTGTCTTTCGTTCCTGCGCGTCGGGTCTTCTTTAATTAATAGAAAAAGTGCGATACACGTCGTCGAGTCTACTCGGCGAGTGTATTGTCAGGGGGATTCACCTCCTGCGGAGGCGGCGGTCTGCGAGAGGCCGGGAGAGATGGTTGAAGAATTAGAAGTGCGGAGCTGCAACTCGATTGTGCACAGTTATGGTTTTATGTCCAAATGTGTATTAGTATACATGGAGAAAAAAAATGGTGTTAGTTTGTCCAACTTGTGGGGGGTTACATAGGCTGCTGGCGAGTAAATTAGTAGGGCCAACCGGGTTGGTTGCGGCACCAATCTGATTGACTCGTGTAAATAATTAAGAGACCCAATGAAGTATGTGATTTTGGCTAGCAAATTTATTCATCGGGTTAGCTGTAGTTTTTTGTTATCGTTTCACGTTACATTTTGATTAAGGCAAATTTTTGTGGAAGTAATAAACAATTCGGTGCTAATTAATTTTTGCGATAAAATACATTTTCATATCAACTGAGAGGATGGCATTTCGTAGTAGATGTTTACACAGTAAAAAATAGCGTTCCGCTTCCGTTCGAATCGATATGTTTCGAGTATCGGAAGTGCCTATGTATATTGAGTCGTAAGGTAGGCAGGCTTAATCCAACCCATTATTCACGAACTTATGATATGGTCTTATAGATGAGAAACGAGAAGCTCGGAGCACGGAGCCATCCGTCTGTAGAACTCTGTTTTACTACTGCTAAATAAGCCTCCTCCCCCGTCGGCCCGGGATCTACGTGTCTCGTACGTATCGGAATATGCTTGACGGTATCCATACCGCTGGCAATTAAATATACCCGATATTCTGCACTGCACTGCAACTGCAATGCAATTGCATTGCTATATAACGCAATTCAGCGCACTGCGCAGCATCAGGAAACCTTTTCCCACACTGACACATCCAACTATATTTATTTAGAGCCAACTGACTCATAGAAATGTTGAAAGGGCGAAGTCACCAGAAAATTATGAAAAGTCGTGCTGCACTGGAAGCGAAGAAATTCTGCCGCGTAAAAAAATGTCACTTGACAAACGCAAGGAATGTTCACGAGTGAATTTTTGTTTTTAGCCAATTTCCAACTGTAACTAACTTCAGTTAAGTTCAAGTTATGGCACCAAGGAACTGAACTCCCTAAACTTCACCTTCTCATTATTTTGCTAGCAGTAGGGGTAGAGATGCCGCGAGACGAGACGAGACGAGAATCTGTCATTTCTCGTCTCGTCTCGAGTTGGCGAGAAAAGTATCTCGTCTCGTCTCGGAGAAACGCCGAGAAATCTGTCTCGTCTCGTCTCGAAATATTTTCTCGAGACGATGTCTCGTCTCGTCTCGTCTCGTCTCGTCTCGAAATATTTTCTCGAGACGATGTCTCGTCTCGTCTCGTCTCGTCTCGTCTCGAAATATGTTCTCGAGACAAGGTTCCGTCTCGTCTCGTCTCGTCTCGTCTCGCCAATTTCTCGAATTTTCTCGAGACAAGGTTCCGTCTCGTCTCGTCTCGTCTCGTCTCGTCTCGCCAATTTCTCGAATTTTCTCGAGACGAGGTTTCGTCTCGTCTCGTCTCGCCAATTTCTCGAATTTTCTCGAGATGAAATTCCGTCTCGTCTCGGAAATTTATCGATATTTATCGATAATTTGTTTAAATAACAACGAAACGTACCCGAAGAGGACGAGCACTCGGGATAGGGTGATGAAGCACTACAGTGCTATGAAAGCGGCAGTCTTCAAAACACTGCAGGAAATTCCATCGAAGTTTTCGTTGACCGTCGATGGGTGGACTTCGATCGCCAATCAATTGTATTATGGTGTGACGATTCACTTCATCGATGAGCAGTGGAAACTACAATATCTTCCCCTCGACTTTGTACCTTGTCATGGAAGACACACAGGCCAAGAAATTGCCAATCTTATTCGTGATGTGTTAGACGAATTCGATGTGAAATCGAGGCTCCAAGGTATCACACTCGATAATGCGGCTGCGAATACGTTTGTCGCTGAGCTTTCGGACCTTCTATCGGAGGAACGTATTCAGTTTGACGCGGTAAACGGCCATTTTCGATGCTTCGCGCACATCTTAAACCTCGGAGTGCAAGATACTTTGAGCACGCTCAACTCATCACCGACCGACCACGAGTCAGCGGAAGTCGAAAGCGATCCTGACGATGAAGAACGATATAGAGAAGTTGAGGAATCTGACAAGGGGAACGTCGTCAACAAAGTAAGGAAACTCTTCTTAAAAATTAAACGGTCCGAACAGTGGACCATGAAACTCACAAACTGTTGTGACGCTGTCAACGCGAAGAAGCTCTCTCCGACGATCGATGTTCCCCGCGCAGAAAAAAATAGATCCGCCGGCAGTCCCGCCGGTACGCCCGGCGAGTCTTCTTTCGGGCCTCTGCTTAGACCTGCAGGGCGTCCGCAGCGAGCCCGCGACGGTCCCGCAGGCACCCATCAGATTTAACAATCTAGGCCCGGAACCAGACCTGCCCGTAGCACTGGCGGAGAGTACTCGCGGGAGTACCGCCAGGAGTGTCAACGGGAGCATTGGCGGCAGTTCTCGCGGGAGTACCGGTGAAAGTACTCACGGGAGTACCGGTGGAAGTACTGGCGGGAGTACCCAGAAATGCCTGTGAATAACAACAATTAAATAAATAAATACAATTCGAAGCCATTTTATTTACAAATAAAAAATCAAACGATCTCTTCATTCGGATTCCAGCAAATTAACTGGCTCGATGACGTATTCTTCCAACGTCTCGTTTTCTATTACTTTGCAGTAAAAACAAACTGCAGTCAACTTGCTTATGTCGATGGCCAATTCTCGATTTCCATATGCACGAATCTTGTGTATCGAAGACAGTACGGCGCCGTTTATGCACGTTGAAAATGGCGTATCCAGGACGCATGGACGCAGTATTGCATAATTGTCAGCCTCGCAGTCGCATAAATTGGTACAGGTGCAGTCTGTAACTCTCACGAAACACTTTATATGACCGATTCGAGACAAACCCTCTTGACTGGAATATGCAGCATACGATGAATTCGATTTCGTACGGCGACAGTATTGCGTCGATGTATGTAGGAATTTTCCCTTGAGAAGCTTCTTGTATAAAAAACAAGTTGTCGATTGTATACTCTGCTGTTCAAATACTCGATTAATTTCATCCGGAACTTGGTTCATCTTGGTACACGCGCCTACAATATGCATTGAATCAGTAATTCTATGCCGCTTCATTCGCCCGTTCTTGTAATGAAGGCTGTCGCAAAATTCAGTCACTGCTCGCCCTGGGACCAAATTTTCGCTTTTCAGGGTTGTCATGTTCAGGTACATTGAGACGGCGTGATGGATTTGCAGTTGAGCTGCATTGCTGCCATGTACGAGTCTTTTTAATTGCCCGTTCAAGTCTTCAAAAGGAAAACAAGTTGTTGTCCAAAGCGGTCCGAATTGTCGGACGTTTTCTGTCAGATGCAACAACTGGTGCACGTTGTGTGATACATTTTCTCGATGATATAGGTGTTCGCATCTCGAAACGAATTCGGTTAACGCTCGAGACGCTACCTCGAGATCGTTCTGCGATACAGAGGATTGGGAGAGTAAATATACTCCGAGCACGAGCAGCTTATAGTGATTCATGTAGGGGACATCCATGAGGTCGATTGTGCATACAATCGAGTAGTAGAAGAGCCACAACTTGAACTCGTGTGCTTTCCAGTACAACAGGTGCACTTTTATACTGCGAGGTAATTTTTGCACGGACGACGGTGGAGTTAAGGCTGCAAGTCTTTGATCGACGAGATCAACACTTCCGAACAAGGATGCTGGATGTGTGGAGAACTTTTGGCTAAACCAAATCTTCATTAAAGATTTTACAACCCCTTCGTAAACACAGTGCATCGAATCCGTGGCGACAGCTCTCATATTTTGGTGCACAATAGAGGATAAAATGGTTGGACCTTTCACTCCACAGACTGCATCTCCAGCCTCGTATGCATCCCGTGCATGCTGAAGCGTTTGTTCGTCGGTACGCAAGGTGAAGGGCTCGAAGGGCCAAACGAAAACATTACGTTCACCGAACCATTCTCCTCGCTGCGTGCATTTTTGACATCCGAATCGTCCATTATATTGCGTCATATTAAGGAACAGCGCTTTTGCCTGCAGATCGCACGTCCCGCAAATCACGATTCCTTTAATTCGTAGTGGATATCGACAGTGAGGAATCTGAACGTCGATTCCTTGACGCAACGTCCTTAAGCTTTCCCGAGTTGGTTCCAGGAGAAGATTAGGAATGGGTTTTTCGTCTCCGAACCACAAAGCCGCTAGAATAACGTTTTCCTTTCTCGTTCTCTCCGACAAGGGCAATTCATTTATCTGCAAATATACGGGCCAGATCGAGAACTTTGAGGATTTATATATCCGTATTCCGTCGGTATTCCACATCATCGATATGTTATCGCGATGAGCTAAAAAGCCGTCGTCTTCACTTAGTTCTCGGTACACGGCTCCATCAAATATATCTTCGTAATTTTCTCGATTTTCGCGAACTCGGGTGAATCGAAAATCGAGCTTTTCACGAAACCCTGGGCGCTTGTACAAAGCTCGTATTTGATCGAGGATCGGCACCTCTACGAAGTACTTGACGGTTGACTCGTCGTTACACGCTTCACAGACAGAATTCGCATTTTCCATTTTATCCAAACAAGAAGAACAGTAGTAGTGGCGTATTAATGCTGTCTGCATTTTGCTGAAGGCCTTCTCGAAAGAATAAAGCGTTTTCCGGCATTTATTTTCAGGGGGACAGTGCAACTTTATCAGTCGCAAAGTATCTGATAGAAGCGCTTTCGATGTTTTATGTCGTAGCGAGAAGCTCAATACGCTGATTAAACTCTCCGCTACAGTGAGTTGCGCTCCATCATAAAGATCTTCATGGCCACCAGGAACATTTACTTGCTGATTATGTAAAGAATTATTGTCTGAGCTTGAATCATCCGTGTTGCCCGAATCGACGTCCGAAGACAAATCACTCTCCGCGACGAAGCTTTCGTCTAAGATTTGAGATTCTACGTCAGAATTGTTAGAATCATTATCACCAGAAAACGACTCGACATGAGGAACATCAGATGCGTCATCATCAGATTTTTGGCAGAAGTATTGATAATTCTCGCGCGTAGCTTCCGGAGCCTCATCATTATCGTCGCTGCTCTGCTCTGAGATTTCGCGATCGCAGTTACGGCGCCCTACCGTGTTTTCGTTTGAGACTTGGGATTCACTATCAGCATTGCCATAAACATCTCGCTCGGAAAACGACTGGACGTTGTAAAAATCAGGTGCGTCGGAATCGGAATTATTACCGGAATGATTATCGTTTTCAGGAGCAGGTTCGCGAGTCCGAATATTAGTTTCAGTCACCGTGCTCTCGTCGGAAAACAATTCATCCGTTTCTGAATCGTCTTCGCTGCATTGATTTTCGCTTGACTCTGAGTTTTCAGAGGAATGCCATTCGTCATCAGTTGAAACGTCCGGACACGGTCGTTTCGATGATACTTGAACGGTTATTTTTCTCCCACGCTTCGGCATGCTATTAAAAACAACGATTTGGTTACGAAAAACTAACCAGAATTGTATTCGTGTCAGTCTACAAAGGTTATCTTATGCTAAAATGACAGCAAACCTCAACTGTACGTCGGCGGATTATCGGAAACGTAATTCGGGTTTGAAGAAAGCAAAAACGTTTAGAGACGTAAAATTCAATCAATCGTCGATTGTACGTCGGTTTCGTGCCGAAATGAATTAGTCTTCGCGATCTAGTTTGCTCATTTTTTATTCCGCGTGTGCTCTTGACAAGCGTGGACGCAGAGCGTCCAGAAAATAAGCGAACATCGAGGCTTCTCGGAGGAATGACACAGCCGGGATGAACCCAAAAAGAACCCGAGAAGAACAAAAAAAAAAAGAATCGAGGCTCTCGCGTGGCCGTGGAAAATGCATGTCCGTCGCGTTCGGTAAAGACGACGAACGGGATGACTTCGGGGTTCGGGGACGCACGATCCACGGGATTGTTCGATTTTTGCTCAATTTTATGTATATTTTTGTAGTCTATTTTCAAAAAAAAAATAAATAAATAACAGCTAATTTTTGTCTGAAAAAAGGTAAAAAGGAATATAAAATATCGATGAAATTTTGCCAATCGCGATTAAAATAGGGGAGAACAAACGTGGCTCCGGGCATTCGACAAACTCTCGCGTAAAAGCAGCACCGATAGCGGTGCGAATAGCCGCGGCAGAGTGGCGGAGCGGAGAGGCGTACCGACGCTTTAAAAATCAGCGTAAACCCCGAAACCAGCCCGGTAACCTGATGCAAATCGGCGCGTCGAAAGGCGTGCGGCGTATCTCACTCTCGGTCTCGTTCTCTCGCGCCTTTCTCCCCCCTCCACACAGTATTACACATTAATAGATAAGTTTTGGAAATGCTGCCGTTGCCGCTGCTGCTGCTGTCCGATACCCGCTACCTCGGCTATGTCCGGCTGGGGTATGCGTCGGCCACGGCCGAGCCCCCGTTTATCGTTCACGGGATAGGCTGTCAGGTCGAGACGGACTCTTCGCTCTCCGAATCGGAGTCGCTACTGGCGGTACCAACATCGGTTTCAGAGATCTTTACCGATTTTTTCGGATTTCGCAGGCGGTCGCAGAACGTGTTGATGACTTTGTGGTATTCGGGGTTGCTCATTTTATATAATGCAGAAGTATCGACGAAATCTACAAATTGGGAATATACAAGACGTTATTATTCAATTGTTTGATATCGAGACTATATTACGTCTCTTCATGAAGTGATCGCGTATATTATTCGTCGTCTTATCAATTAGAAAATATCATTAGGCTTACGCTTCACCGCGCCTAGTATTTCCGGCGGAATTTTTTCTCGATGGTTTCCAGTTTTTCCGGTATACGTTTTTTTCCCAAGAGCTGACATATTTTTCAATTTATCCGCACCGACGAGAGTGAACAAAAGCTGTCTGACCATTTCATTCGGCTTCTTAAAAAATTTCAATTTCAATTGTTCCAGATTATCGGATTCGACGTACACCTTCGAATTCGGTTGAAGCTCGATCTTTAATAGAAATGCATGCAAATGAAATGTGATTATGTTGACATATATTTGCGCCAAGAAGTGGGTAAAGCAAATAACGTTGTTACCATTTTCCTACTGTGCGCTACAGGACTTTTCGGTGAAATTCTTTCTTCGGCCTTCCTCCTTTTTAACTCCTCAATTACTTTTTCCACTATAGCGCTGACGTCGGTAACGCCGTCTTTGGAAATATTCAGGGAAGCTGAAAATAATAAAATTGCGAACGTATTCAGCGGCGGGAAATGCTGTTTCCCCGCGCTGCGCAGAAAACTCAGCGTGCCAGGTTCCGCTCGGCACCGCGCGCAGCTATGTAGCGACGTTGCTTGTTGGTCGCGCGGACGTGCAGCTCGTGTGTGGCAGTCGCGGAACGAATGCAGATATAAACCGTCGGAGCGAGTCGGGTACGAGAAGGGTTTAACGGGGAAAGGGAGAAACAATCATTTCCATCTGTACGCCATGACCGATAAGTTTTTGCGAAAATACCCGATCGCGCCTCAACGATATCGCGAACAGAGGCGAAGAGGAACCCACGTGCGCGTCCGCGCGAAGCCTCCGCCTGCTTACGTCGGTGATGAATTCAGACCTTGTTTCGTAGGCTGTTCTGAATGTTCTCCTGCGTCGATGACTTCGAGACTTTCAGCGCTCTGATCATCCAGCAACTTTTTTTCGATGACTAGCTTTCCCTGTATTTTTTTATTTGTTCTCTTTTTCTTTTTATTCGTTTCCAGAATTATTCCGTCTGCCGAAACATTTAATGTATCCAGCCATTTCGAGTCCTCTGCAAATACATTTAGTTCATGCTTAACATTTTTCTATAGATTTGTTTTTTCGGTGCTAGAGTAATTCGTTGTGAAAATAAACTCGTGTGTCCAAAATGAAGCCAGAAAAAGTGTTACCGCAGGTTAATATACAATTATACTTTACCACTGAATTTTAATATCCTTCCTTTATAAAAATGTTTGCCGTACGGAACCATCATCGTGTCTCCAACCTTGATCTCGCTTTTGCTGGATTGTGGAATCGAAGACTTTTCGACGACACTTCTTGTACGCGATTTGATCCAAAATACAAGAGCGTACGACATTTTGATAGAACTTTAAATCGGAAACTTTTCGGGAAGCGAGGGTTATGACAGATTGGCATAAAATTGTGTCACTGATGGTGGACGCCTTCAGAGCACAAATATTAATTTTCTTTTGTTGACACGAGTGAGTGAAGATGAGCAAACTAAAAATTCGAGCGCAGCGTTTCGTCATGAGAAAAAGAGACGTGCGCGTTTCCTTGCCACCATAGCAACTGAATAAATAGTTTATAAAGCAACAAGTTAACGTCAAGAACTAAAATGTCGTATGCCCTCGTATTTTGGTTGAAGTCGAGAACAGCGTCGGTAGTGGACACGCACACGATTCCGTCGACAAGCAGCGGCACTCTCGAAGTAAACGACGTAGCGTGCGTACCGTTGGGCACGGAATATCACAACGCGAAAATACTGAAAATCAGTGGTAAGCAGGCAATAAAAATGCGGTTATAATATTATCATAGTAATCATATGTATCGAATAAGTCTTAATTTAAAAAAGTGATTAACGTGTCTACTAGATGATTGTGAGTTACTCGATTCCCTTTGTGGCGATGTATCCGGAGATGGAGAGATCAAGTCAGAACGCAAAAAAGAGGCGCGCGGGTTGGTTGACCAGCATCAGGCCAACAAATCTAAAAAATTTAAGGCTGATGTAATGAGGAAAATCGACAAAAAAATATTGGGGAACGATGATAACGACGATATTGTCCAGGCATCCGATCCAAACAACGGCTCCAGCGATGCGACTGATTCGATCGACAGAAAATGTAAGTTGACGTCGGAGTTGACGGAGTTTGGACGAGAATTCGGGCAGGAGTCCGAGAAAGAGAGTTCGGGCGGGAGTCCGGGCTGAAGTCTGGGCTGGAGTCCCGGTTGGAGTCTGGGCGGGAGTCCCGGCTGGAGTCTGGGCGGGAGTCTGGGCTGGAGTCCCGGTTGGAGTCTGGGCGGGAATCCGGACGGGAGTCCCGGCTGGAGTCTGGGCGGGAGTCCGGGCGGGAGTCCCGGCTGAATTCTGCGCGGGAGTCCGGGCGGGAGTCCCGGCTGAATTCTGGGCGGGAGTCCGGGCGAGAGTCCGGGCGGAAGCCCGGGCGGAAGTCTGGGCTGGAGTCCCGGTTGGAGTCTGGGCGGGAGTCCCGGCTGGAGTCTGGGCGGGAGTCTGGGCTGGAGTCCCGGTTGGAGTCTGGGCGGGAATCCGGACGGGAGTCCCGGCTGGAGTCTGGGCGGGAGTCCGGGCGGGAGTCCCGGCTGAATTCTGCGCGGGAGTCCGGGCGGGAGTCCCGGCTGAATTCTGGGCGGGAGTCCGGGCGAGAGTCCGGGCGGAAGCCCGGGCGGAAGTCCCGGCTGGTATCCCGCTCGGACTCCATACAGTATTTCGTAATTTTTGATTTTTTTGATTTTTTGATTTTTGCACTGAGCCACGCGCGCGCGTAATAACGGGAGCCTAGTCTCTCGGTCGCTGTTGTATTGTGTAAAACGGGCCGCGCGAGGAAAAAGAATCGCAGGTTTCTTCTCCCGGTATTCATCCGGAAGCAGCTTCTCGCGACGGTAGTAGCGGGTTAAAAGCTGCGCCGAGAACGCCGTATGAGTTTTGCAGAATATAAATCGCTGCGGAAACGTCAATGAGCAAGAAAAAAATACAGCGCGAGCAGCGTTGACTCGAGATCATTTTCTTTTTGTAAAAAAAATTGTATAGTCTCGGCAATTCGAAGCGTAGTTGGGGCGCGAAAGTAAAATAAATTTTAATAAAAAATCATTTTGCACAATAGGCGATCTCTCCAAGAAGACACACGGTCAATTGATACCATTGTCGGATTGGCAGAAAAAAAAAGACAAACAGAAGGTCTTTGTCGTAGACGCTGAAGACGGTCATGTCAAACTGGTATCTACACAATATTTTTTACTTTTATTAGATGTCTTTCTTATCAATATAGTAACAAAAAATGAAGAGTGGGTAGTTGGACATTGCTCCCTCATTAAATCCTCATTTTCGTATTTCTGTGATCGCTCCTATTTTTCGTACGTGTTTATTAAGGAAGAACTACAGCGCGGTTCAGGGATTTGCGTAAAGTACCAAGAGCTCAAGAGCATGAAGGCTGAGTTGGCTTACAAGCCAAATGAAATGATCCGACGACTGCTCAAGATACTGATCGGCGAGGAGAATTTAAAAGGGATGACAGCCCTCGGATCGAAACGTCACGAACGTAGAGCGATACCGTCAGAAATCTTAAACGCAGTAAAACGTGAGTTCCATTAATAAAACGCTAATAAACAAATCGTTGTTTATTGCCAGCACTTATTTCCCCAATCGGATCGTAATATATACATTTGTTATTCGTAGATTTCGCTGACAGAAAAAGCCTTCCGATCCTGACGAAGACGCAGTATAACAAGGTTATAAACAAATATTGTGGTCGCTTGCGGAACCCAAAAAAGCCAACAGCCTGTTCTGCGAAACCTCCCGGCTTTGACGATTCCACTGAGTCTTCGTAATCTGCTCTGAAATTTTTTTATTTGATATCTGCTCAAATAAAAAAATGCAGAAATTCGCAGCGATGAGAATTTGCCTTTGGTCACCATTATTCGGTACTCTCGCCGATACACCCGCCGGTTCTCCAGCGAATACTGCCGCCAATACTCCCGCCGGTATTTTCATCGGCACTCCAGGCAACAATCCTGCCGATACTCCAGCTGGTACTGCCTGCCGATACCTCTGGCAGGTTTGGTTCCGGGCCTCGACTGTTAGATCTGATGGGTGCCTGCGGGACCGTCGCGGGCTCGCTGCGGACGCCCTGAAGGTCTAAGCAGAGGCCCGAAAAAAGACCCGCCGGGCGTACCGGCGGGACACCCGGCGGATCTATTTTTTTCTGCGCGGGTCGTACACGATGGAATTCCACCTACAGGATGCTCCGAACGGCGATAAGAATGAGACTAGCACTCGAAGCACTCATTCACCTCAATAAAGAGCTTCAAGAGATGACGATTTCATCGGAAGAGTGGGCCGTCCTCGAAATCATCTGTTCGTATCTGAAACCGTTCGACAATCTTTCGACAGTTCTCGGGGGTGAAAAGTACGTGACTCTCCCATTAGTTATTGTTGGGTTCAACATGCTAATCGATAAAATCGAAAGTGTTGTCGGTGAACTGGACTCGAAGCCCACACGAAGTTCAATGGACGAGCGTCTGCTACTGGCGTTTCAGGCTGGGAGGGACAAAATGCTAAAGCATTACAAAAAACCAACTGGATCTACGGTGTGGTGCTCATCTTGGATCCTCGGCACAAAGTCGAAACTTTCTCGTTGACTTCTTGGGGCCTCGATTTGAAAGAAGGGTCAGTCGAGAAATTCCAAGAAATATTCAAGGAACACTACTGCCCCACTTGCACGAGCGATGCCTCGGGTTCTGAAACGATGTCGTCGCAGGATAATGATTCGTTTGATCTGTACGCCCTGTACGAATCATCTTCACAGATCTGGCATAAGTCAAATTGTAACGAATGGAGAACGGAATTCGAAAGGTAATTATTTTACTTTCATTTCACTTTTTTTTTAAATGTTCGTTCTTACTGAACATGTGTTTTGTTTGAGATTTCGCAGAAAAAAAATCATTCTCCACGTTTTTTTCGTCAAATTAAAAAATTTGCAGGCAAACGAGTGCTTTTCCAAATCAGCGAAAAATTTGTAATCGGATAGGGTTTACGATCTTTTCAAAATCTTTTTTTTTCGCAAAAAAAAAAGAAAAAATTTGCGATTTTTGCGGTTTTTAATTTCCATGAAAAATAGTGAAATCAATTTATCGTGTTCTGCCTTGAAAAGATGAAACCTCAATTTTAGTGAAGTCTGGAAATAAAAAAAAGTGCGAAAATCGTTCTTATTATTTTTTTTAACACAAATTCGATGTATTTTTCCCCCGTAAATAACGAATTCGCCATTCATTAATTCGATTCACAATCGCGTTTTTTTTCTAAACGCGATAATTTTGACAAAAAAAACTCGAAAAAAGTGATTATTTCGATTTCTTAATGTTTTGCAATGAAAACAAAAAATGTAATAAATTTTATATTTATTTTTGTTTGGTAGGTACTGCAAAACGAAACGGGCTAGCCAAGCAGTGAATATTCTGGAGTGGTGAAGCGAACATGTGTTACGTCTCACGTAACTCGCATTACCCTAACAACTAATTACTAATAAAAATTAATAACGATAGAGAAGACACCGGGTGCTCACATCTGGAGCTCACCGAAGCAGCTGTCAGCTCACCTCGATATCCATGTCAGTCAGTCACACCGCGGTCCCTTCGCTGCCGCGCGTAACATAAACAAGGGTCACCGCTCGCGAGCGCTAACCCCTTTCTTGGAACGCCGAGTGCTAGGCGGCAAAACTCTAAATAGCTACACCCCACTATGGCATTTTTTCTATTTCAAGCTAGAAAAATCAGTATAAAAGCACAGACTATCATCTACTAAATTCAGTTATTCTACGGCCGCCGAACTGCGAGCACTACATCGACCAACAATGTAGCTTCGTTACCGGGAGCGAGCAAGGCTCCCGTCTTAAATCTGTAAAACAACGATTGTAAACCTGACTCTAAAATAATTTCGTAAAGAAATATATTCTCGAAGAACTTGTGAGTAAAAATCATCGGACTTCAATTTTATTCCTGCCTGGTAAAAGTCTGTTCGACACCTCATTCGTCTCCCGACTCCACATCTTCAACGTCTCATCGGTGGTTCCACGGCGCGGTCTCCGTCCCCGAATGTAAAGGGCCAACGCCTTGACTTCATAAGAGAGACCACAGTTACGTGTTCCAGTAGAACGTATTCAGAGTACGTTCGGACGTAACACATGCCACCGAATTTCCGAATATGGCGAAAATGGCCCGCGATTTTCTATCGATTTCGGCAACGAGTGTTCCCGCTGAACGATTATTTTCGAAGGCGGGACTAATAATCCGCAAACATAGGAGCAGATTGTCGAGAGAATCCGCGAGGAGTTTGCTGTGTCTCAACGGATGGTTGACGTGCAGTACAGTTTCTCGAATTCAAGAGAACATGAATCTGAGTGAATAATTTCACCGATTTTCGATCGTTTTTACGTAATAAAATATTTCACTTCAGGAAATCGAAAATATGTCCGTCTACGTTCTTTCCCTACATCCAAAATAATCGAGACTTCTCGATTTCTCGCCCGAGAGTCTCGGCGGTCGAGACGTATTTCTCGTCTCGTCTCGAGATGTCGAGACGAGAATATATTTATTCGAGACGAGACATTTCTCGTCTCGTCGAGACGAGACGAGAAATTTCTCGTCTCGGCGGCATCACTAAGTAGGGGAGACCGGGGTAAAATGGGCCCCCTAAGCAAAAAATGGCTCTATGACAAAACCCAAAGTGTTTTTTTATTGCTTTTCACTCAAAAATTCGATATCAATCATCAATTTTGAGCGTCAACAAAAAAAAAGTTTCCGGGGTAAAACGGGCCCCCTCAGATCCGGCACAAATATGAGTTAGTACACAAAACGCTACCGATCGGCATGAGTGTTGATTATTTGGGTCTTTTACTAAAATATAACACAAAAGCGCATTTCAGTAGTGGCGGATTCGCTGTACAGGCAAGAATTGATGGAGAAAAAAAAAACTGTTCCCGAAGAAGCCCGCAAATACAAAAAATCACGGAGACGGCGGGAAGAAAAGTTTTGACGAAGAAGGAAGCCTCACAACTTACGACGGGGACGGGAGTCCATTTTACGCTAATTTTTTTTTTTTTTTTTTTTTTCGATGATCAAAAAATAGGGGGGTCCGTTTTACCCCAGGGGCCCGTTTTACCCCGGCTTCCCCTACTCGGACCGCTCTGAATAAACAGGAATTTTCATTCGAAACCCCTGGCCATTCCCTCATTCGCTGAGCTAAATCTCGTTCTCCCGGGTTTATCGCGTATCGTCCAAGATGCTCCGCGACGAAACTCGTCGAGCATTTCCCATTGTCCGCCACTTGTCCGTATGTACACGGGCAACTCGCAGTAGCACCGACTGTGCGTTTTCCCAGGATGCACCAAAAGCTCGATCGATTCGACGACGAACGCGGCGAGAGAGTCCCGGCTGAATCACCGTCAGCGTTAACTCTCGCCAAGAGGGATTTACCTGTCGTCCTGGCGCGGGCCGCACGCGCGATTCTACAGAGAGCTCGATCGCGCGCGAAGCTGCTGCCGCGCTGTTGTGGGATTCCCCGGTGGGCGAAGGCGCATATGGTAATGGCCATAGCAAAGCGGCGACCGAGACGAGCCAATGAGTTCTCTGGCCCGCGTGGCTTTCTATCCCGCAATCTCGACGTGCTACAAGCGTCCTCACGGTATTCGTGTACTTTATGGTTGCTCGTGCAGTATAGAACGGGCCAGCTCGTTGGGTGGCTGTGGTTCCCTGGATCGAGAGCCACAGTCTCCTCCTCCTCCCTCTCCCCCCACCACCGGGTTGTAACGGTTCTTGTTCTGCCTGGCATGTTACCGCTAACTAATGACGGAACGCCCGATTGATCGGGCGGGCGAACAAATCGCGTTTCAACGTAGAGAAACCAGCGAGGCCGGCGAACCGGCCGCTTACGTAAAATCGACGAGGCACGACCGGTGTATCCGACGCACGCGGCTGCAGCTGCTGCTGTTTCTCTCGCACTGTGCCGGTGGCCGGTGCAGTTTGCTGGCCTTTCCGTGCGTTCCCGTCCGCTTGTACACCACAGTTTTATTTCATTGTTCCGCGGCCGTGGAACGTAACAAGAGCCCGGCAATTATCGTCCATCGACTCTTGTACATACCACGCGGAGCGACGCAACGAGATTATACCACGGGGCGGGAGGGCAACCTTCGCGGCCGGGATGGTTCGCGGGCAACGGGCAACACACATATATTGCATACGTATATCTATATACAAAGGCGACACTCGGGCGTTTACGAGATACTAATGAATGCTTATTTCCGCGTGCTGGATGCCAGCGTGGTTGGTACGCATCGACCAACTGGAACGAGTTTAAACAGAGGACTACGAGTTAAATTTTCCTCGATTGTCCGCGCGGCGCATTCAGCATCATCCGCCATTGGTGAAAAGCGCCGCCTCGCGCGGGGGCATTGTTCGGATGGGATGTGGAGGAGGATACACATGTCGGGGATATATTTGTGCGTTAGGGACAGCGGCAGTGAAAGACCGAACGATACAGAGGGAAAACAATTACGCGGCCGTAAGAATGGCGAGGGACGCGAAACTACGGGATTTTTTAAATGGCAGGTAATTTTTTTTTGTGGGATTTAACGCGCTTTTTCGCGCTGGGAACAAAGAATAAACAGTTTGTCATCGTTGGGGAAAAAATGGTACGGGAGAAAAATATTCGCGAAATGTGCGTAGAAGCATAATTATGTATCTCGGCGAAGACATCATTTTTGGCATACGGCTATTTTAAAAATATTTTTCTCTGGCTTTATTTGAAAACACAATGAACTATGACTATGAGCGACTTACAAAGGAAATTACGATAGACTGGACTCAGTTTTCTGCCTCTAAATCCAGACAAATCCCGACTGAAAAATACCGGGATGTATAAACAATTGAAAATAATGATGCATAATTGATCAGCAAGTGTTTTGCAAGAATGTCAAATGTGATATTCGTCCCCTCCCAATTTCGCATCCTGTACATTCGGGACATTGTGAACTCTCATTGCAGCATCAGGAAAAAAATTCTGCAAAACCGCTCGGCTCACAGTCGCAAGAAACGTCTTGAAAACACTTTAAAACATCGCGAAAACGCCTTAAAAGTCGTGAAAAATTATTTAAACGTCTCGTCCCCTCCCAGTTTTGCAACCTGTAGTCGATATGTTAATAAACAATTATCAATAATTATTTGAGAGTGTTTAGAGGTAGGAACGCTTTTCGAGGTTGCGCGGGAAGACTAGAACTGTCAATTGAAGTCACGATCGTGCCTTAAACTCCTATCTGAGTATCAGCATATCACTATCGCATAGTCGGAAGGTGGTAAATAATTATTAATAATTATTTAAACAAATTTAGAGCCCGGAACTCTTCTCTAGGAGGACTAGAACTGTTCATGAGAATCTCGAGAGAGAGTCCGGACTCAGCCCTGGGTATTGGCATCACTATCGTAGAGCTGCGACTGGTTTAACTAAATAATTAAATAAATAATTAGGTTGTTAACGCTCAATTGACAGAACTATTATTATTTTGTTTTAGAACTATAAAGCAAGTCGAAATCTATCGATACTGATGGTTTTCGAAGAAATGATATGCTGCGGGAAGTTAGCATATCATTTCCGAAAAATCGATTTTTGTACTTAAATCAACAGAACTATTGTTAAAAACTATCAGGGACTATAGAACTATGTTGGATGCAAAGGGAACTCCACTTTTTTATTGATATGCTGACTTTTGATATGCTAACTTCACACACGTATATCTCCGCGCGTTGTTGACATCAGGCGAGGTATAACGCAATCCAATTTGGCCTACGTTGCGACAGCAAATACGAGTGACCTGATTAGTGGCTAACATTTCGGCCGATGTTTGAGCCATAAAGTATAGTTTCACCAATGTATTGACTGTGTACCATTAGCCGGACTCTGATTTGTAAATATTGACAAATCTGGCGACGTCGATTAACGGATTGAAGTATCATCAACTCGACAGTTCACGTTATTAGAAATGAGTAGTGTTAATTAATTGACGACTATACGCAGCCATTCATCAATGTTGCCTCCCCGATGGATAGCTGCGGAGTCCTCGGTACCTTCCCTAGTAATCATAGCGAAATTTCCACGTTACGGTGATAACGACCAGCGGAGTTACTAATTGGATATATAAGATTGGTTTCGGTATCTCGCGGGCAGCTCGAGAGAATCGTCCCCAATCACTAACGAGACAACATTTCGGCCAATTACGTTCGAGCCATAAAGTGGCTTCATCGTACATTGACTTGTGTACCCTCGCCTGGCCCTGACGTGTAAACATTTGCAAATGTGACGGTGTTGATTATCCCGGTGGAAAATGTGTAGCGTTAGATCCGACCTCATTAAGGTCTCGGCTAAGGCCTTACGAGTGCCTGACTTGATCCGGATGTAACGCTACGGATCTTCCACCAGGGTACACCTCGTTGCAGTGTCATCGGTTCGAACGTGAATATTACCGATAAAAAGTTGTGTTAATTGATCGAACGACCGTCTCTCATATATATCGTTGCTTCTCTAGCTGTGGCCTTGTACGACGAGATTGGTCGCGGGCGAAGTTTGCGGGCCACACGACGATAACGATCGGGGCAAAGTCGACCGGTTGAGTCTGTATAGGGTTGGTTTTTTGGCAGTGTGTTGTGGGCAGCTCGAGAGGAAAATCGCGCTTCGTTTTTCTCTGCGGTGACCGAGACAGCAGCGGCAGGACACAGGAGGTCAGTAGCCGCTGGGGCTAAGTGGTTGAGCATACGCGACCACCGACTGGGCGCCCGCGTAAATAAAGGCGAAAGCTCGCGACGGCGACGCGGCGGTCGTGGTGCGGCCAGTGGCGGTGCTGCTGCTGGCTGCTGGAAGGTCGCTCGGAGGCTCCCGAAAATCGAACAAATAGGAGAGGAGTGGCCCGGGCGAGCCAGAGCGCAGCGCGAGCTTGGTGTAGCGAGCGGACGAGCGCAGCGTACGCTCTCCACCGGGGAGGAGAACACGACAGAGCCGCATTGGCGTCTCTCCCGGAATTACGAACGATGTACTCGACGGTCACGCTTCGCGTACGTATTGAGTGACTTAACGGAATTACACTCGGAAAACGAGGGAGCAGCGCGCGCGCTGCTCCTCCCTCTATTTTCTCTCCTCGTCCTCGTCCTCATCGCCGGCTCTATTCGTCTCGTCGCGTCCCTCCATTACACCAATTGGGCCCACCCATCGCTCGCTTCGGTTGGCTGCGAGAGGGAGAGAGAGAGAGAGAGACAGCGAGAGTTGATGCCGGAATATACAATTCCCAGCTCTCTCGCGTAGCATTTGAATGGGAATTTCGTTTTCTCGAATTCTCGTGGTGGGATGCAAGGGATTGATCACTTCAGGCCTGAATTATTAGGGAACCCTTAAATGAGGGAAAAAATGTTATTAATGTCGATGGAACTATTGTGGAGTATTATCACTGGGCAAATTTACATCCCTTTGTGTACGGCGATTTTGCGCGGTTACGAGAGCTGATGCCGTAATACGCAGGTCGGACGAAGGCTTAAATACGGGAATTTCGTTTTGTCGAATTTTGCGGTTGATTGCAAAGACCCAGTCACTCTGTATGACGGCGGCGACCAATAAAAAAAACCTTGATATTCGGACATTTGTTCTTCATATACATAATACATATTCAGGTATTTTCGTTGTGAAAATTTGGAATCCATTGGGTTGCTGGATTTTTGTTGGTCGCGAGAGTTAACGCCGGAATTCTCGACTCGAAGGATCCAAAATAGGAACTTCGTTTTATTGAATTTCGGGATTGAACGCAAAGAATTGGTCACTTTCAGTTTGAGCGGCCCCTCGACGAAGAATATCATTTTTGATGGTCGGGAGAATGAGGTATTGTTTTATCATAGAGATATTTACGTATTATCACACGGCAAATTTGCATTCCATTGTGCCTCACGATTTTGGGGTTGGTACACGGCGAAGACTGCAAACGCCGAAACGTCCCAGGCAGATATGGCGAGCGCTTTGCGTAGGCCGAGGGACGTTTCGGCGGTGTGACAGCAAACAGAGGGTCGCTTCGCATAATGAAAGACAAACGTTAACCATTGGCTGAAATTATGGACTCAGAACATATTTGCATATCACTGTGTGTATATCGGATTCCTTGATGGAATGTCACTCCTGCGAAGTTGTACTGTTTCGTAAAAGCAAATTTGACAAATGGCTACATAGAAAAATTGACAATTTTCAATGATTTGTTGTAAGTCTTATTTTTTGTTACTTTGTCGACTATCTACGATCATGTATGATGCTAATTTACGTGAACAGAAATTATGGTGCTGGTGCGAAGAAGCCTAATTAAAATTACGCATTTGCGAATCTCAAGTATCAAATCCAATTAATTTGAGTCATCTTTTCATTAGAATTGATTAACCAACCTGGATAGACGAATTTTTACCAAAGAGATTTTTTATGCGTATGCTGTCCGCTTAAATCAAGATGCAACAGTAAAAACGTAGTTTATAACTTTAAAAAATTGTTGTCGTGGAGATTACATATAAAAATGTTACATGTTCTCATCGTTTAATAATTCCTTATATACGGAAAAAAATACGACGTTTTTTTCATATCATCCACTAAAAACTGATGACATTGCTGGTATTAAAATTTAGCTATGACTCCGCGAAATATGAGTGTCTGGTCTGCGGCGAGACAGCGTCCTGAGATTCTGGGACCGTATGCAAGGGTTGCGTCAGTGGGTGAACCAGAACGTGGCTGTGGTTTTCCGAGCTGGCTTTCCCAGCTGTCGCTTCGAGCACGATAAATCCCGGATTTAAATAAGTGAGCCACTCTTACGTTTCTCCCTCCTGGCTTCTCAACCCATCGCATCTTTTCTTCTTCTTAACTTGAATCGCTCCCTTCCACTCGTTGTTTGAGTTATTCCCATCCGTCCAGCTTGGCAAGAAGCCCCAAGTAAATGCGTACCCCACGTCGATGTGGTCGACGAAAATTGCATTTCCCAGCGACGAAATAATCATTAGCTTCCCTCTTGAGCCGATAAAAATTGAAACATTAACATGTCCCTCCTCGCCCGCGAAAAGGATTCCTCGGGTCTAACTTTGTGTTGGGAGTCGAAGGTAAATCCTCGAATACCTTTTGAAATATCGTTCGAAAAATATTTCTCTCCGTATCCACCGGCGGATTCGCCCGGGTCTCCTATTTTTACAAGGTTGGCACGCATCGTTGCCCGACGACCGGGTCGTATTTTCTCCGAAAATATAAAACTGTTCCCGGCCAAGCGATGCCTGCGCCTGTGTCTGATCTATAACGTACCTCATCTACTGTGCCATACTGCTTATCTACGGCTCTACTGCTCGCTGCTATTGAGCGTGCACGCGTTGTCTGTGTGCTTGCCAGACCACTGAGACCGCGGGTTTTCTACGGTAATATACTATTTTGCCCATTCTTCCCCCCCCCTCCCCCCGCGCGTCGCCGTCCCCCGCACATCGTCCCCCGTGAAATTCGTGGAAACGTCGATGAACAGGCAGTAAAGTTTGATAAAGTGGATTGTTAATTTCGCGTATTCCTGCGCTCGTTTTGCGGAGTGACTGTAACTGTTCCTCCCGGTAATATTTTGTGGGTGGTGGGAGGGGGGGGGGGGGCGGGCCGCTCGTTTTCATTGAAACGTAACAATGATTGTCAATGTTAGCCTGGGGTGTATTTTACATTTCGCGCAATTAAGAGATACGTCCCGCCATGAATGTTAAAAACGCATGAGTGCATAATACTGCATAAACCACATTGTAAAGTAAGCTAAAGCGTAGGTAAATGAGAATGGGATATTTCTCCGGCCGCAAGCACCGACTGTCCTCGACACGTTTACGAGAATTCGCTGCTGCTGCAGACACTGCGGGCTAAAACCTTCGTTTTTTCCGTATTATTTATCGAGAGTCACCGAAATTTTTGCCACCCTCGTCGGCTGCACCGATTTTTTAAAAAATACATGCAGCCCTTGTAGCTGGTATCACGCGCGTCACACAATTCTCTGATGCTTTTACGCTTCTGCCATCCTCATCGGGGATGCAACGAAGGCGAAAAAATGATTCGTCAGCTTTTGATCAAATCTGGCGGAAAAACCGCGCAGAAACATCAGCGCATTGCGTAAACGTACAGCGTGCGTACAGCGAACGCGAGAGTCATGTTTCATAATTTTTTGAGTTTTTATTAATTCCTGGAAAACGTCAAAAGAAATAATCACGAACAGTATTTTTATAACAATTGGTTTCCCTCATGAAAAAATCACTGGGTAAAATATCTCGTATTTACGATATAAATATTGCTGTCAGGTTATTCGTTTTCTGATTGGCTATGGGATTGATTACAACTCGTTGCTACCCAACGAGCCGTTTTAGTCGTGTTATTGTATTTTGACAGTCCTCGGGTCGGCGAACTTTGAAGGTTTGTTGAGGTTATTTCGGGTAGGGTATTCGGGCGCGCATGTGTGCTAATATTATATATATTTTGAAAAGTTATTTGTCTGTTTGTCTGCCCCAGCCCCCGTAACTAAAGTCTGCCCTAAATAATAAAGTCGTGCTGCATTCTTTTCGTTATAGAGCTTTCTCTCAAATGCAAGAAGAAAATCCAGGTTCGATGGATTAAAAAAAAGTAAATCCATTTTTCGTCAAGTCACGACATTTCAAAAACAGTGAAATCATTTTTCGCGTTTTTTTCGTGGATTTTCTATTTTTCGGGCTTTTCTTCTTTTCGGAATCAGCTTAAAATTTGCCATCGGAAAGGGGTTGCAAACTTAACGAAATCGATTTTTTTTATTCCGATGTATTTTTGCCCGTACACAACGAATTCGCCATTAGATTTTTTGTAAACATTTCCATAACAAATTTTTAAAAACTTGATCGTTTTCGTTTTTTTTGCGTCATCCCGATAAGTAATATACTCAAGTAATATAAACAAGGTATTATTGGATTTACGGAGACCAGTGCGTGATTTTACGGGAACTTATTCATATAAAACCGCAGCTGTTTGATTAAAAGAGTTTGTGAGTCGAATTTAATTACTCCCCGTTGCGGTACAGTCAAACTGCGTTAATTTCATTATTTCTTTTTCGCATTCACGTGGCACGGCTTAGGCGAACTTAGATGATTCCGATGGATTCCCCATTTTGCCTCGTTGCAATCGTCTCTCCATCACTCTCATATTCATCCTCAAAGGAGGAGAATGGTGCAACGGGGAGGGGGTGAGTTCTGTCGCCTGGCCTCGTTCGGAAAATCGATTCTCTCTCTGGTACCGAGGCTCCAATCACTTTTGAAACATAACATAGCACCGGGGCGCATCGAGTCCGACTGAGGATCGGTCAAAGGCTGTTTTACCGTCACCCTCTTCCGCCCCTTCCATTCCGCCCATCTCTCACTCTTCCACTTTGTTCGATCTATGCAAACTCGTTTACAGAGTACACAGCTCGCGCAAATGACGGTGACGGAAATTGCGTGAGCATTTCCACGGCATTGAAGTGCATATACAAGAATGGAAAGGGACAATTTAAAGAGCCGTCACCGTGGATGCGTTCAACAGTGAAATAATACGTGCTTTTCTTGTCTCTAATCGACGGCGATGGACGGTCGAAGGAAATGAACTATAGACGGATTGTACCTTCTAACCAAGTTTCGAGTCTACCAGAAAGGCGACCGCGACAATTTAGTTAGAGTGACGAATAATGGTATGTTTTCTTTGAACAATAACGAGACTTTGATCTTTGCAGATATGTAACCGGATTCTATTTCGTTAGTGTCGCTATTTTACCTGTTCCGAACTGCTCCCTGCTGATTCGCGGAAGAGGACCAAAACGTTTAGACTTCATTCTGTGGTTTTTCTATATTTAATACATTTAACACTTTAGTTATACATCAAATCAAAGTGTGCGGTGGAAAATTCGCAAGTTTCGAAATGATATACCTTGTCTGAACGATGCAGATTTTTAGCCTCCAATCAAGTTTGAGTGCCCTAAAAAAAGACAACAGTTTATTGCTAATGACGAACAAGTAACATAGTTTCGTTTCATCAAGACTTAAACGTTAAAGTACATTTAGCAGGAGATTATATCATTAGAGTAGCCATTTTATTCACTTCAAGTGACGATTGCTTCGAATTGCTCCCAACTGTGTCGCCAAAACAAGTGCAAAACATTTCGCCGTTGTTCCGTAACTGTAGTTGTCCTAGTAGTAGGACTAGTTTTGTCCAACGCTTTATACTTTAGTCACACAGCGGAGCAACGTGTGCCATGGAAAATCCGCAAACTCTGAAGTTGTCCCCAGTGTCTGAACTTCGTTAGAACGGCTACGACGCGTTGTCCCTTCATCAACGAGCTGCGCGCAAGACCCAATCGAGCGAGTGTCTTCAACCACTGAACAAAACAAAAGAGTAAACAGAAAAGTAGTAACGAAAAAAACCGCAGAACAAACTGCTGATCAATTGAGTTTACCTTTTGTCGACGTGCAATCTTTTTCTCACTTTTCTTTATTATTTTCATCCTTCCGTCGCTCCCTCTAAAACGTTGGATTTTTGTCGTTTGTCTCTCCCTCTAACAGGTCAATTGAATCAGTCGAAATTTCGCGGTAACGCAGTTCTGTTTGACTTTGGTACGTCGTCGACGAGGACTGATTTGTCACGGTGACGTGCGCGGGGGCCCTCCTGGCTCTGTAGCAATTGCCGGCGGACCATAGCGTCGACTTTCCTACTGCCAACGCTCGGGCTGAGTGATATCCTCGATTCGTGGCACGGAGGGAAAGGTCCGCTTGGGTCGACGAGTGGGTATAGGGTATATATAGAGTCGCGCGAGCGCCGGGCGGTTCTGGTGTATTGTCCAACCTAGAAAATGAGTATGAGAGTATTTCTGTGTCGCAGTTGAAAATAAGTTCGCGCTGCGTGTACGTTCTCTGCGGATTCGCAGCGACATATTTCACTGACACGTGGCAAGTGATCGTAAAGGGACTCTGGGGCTGAACGAGAGAGACGCAGAGATAGAAAGAAAGAGGAAAAAAACAAAGATCTTTGCCGTAAAAAAGCAAGCATGATGGTGCTGAATGCGAGCCTTGGGCAACGTATACTGTTTATTGTTAGATTGTCCTATATAACTGTAACGCAGTTACTGTAACTGCGTCACAGTTATATAGTGCGAACAGCCCGCGCACCGTTTAACGACTACGTGTGACGTTGCTGGAATTGGATAGTATGGAAATTTCGTTTCCTCTGAATACATTTTCGAGTCTTCAATTCGTTTTTTTTTGCAAAGTATTCTTTAGCCAGATTGATTCATCGCTCGGAGAGCGAACTCACGTTATTAAACTTCGCAACCCACGGTTTCCACTCTTTTTTTCTTCTTTTTCGATGCTTATTTAAATACCCCGCGCTCAAAGTCGTAAATTGACTGTGAACGTCGCGAACCGCATAAATCTTCGGGCCATTCAGTGCGACTGTTTGGGGAGGTTACGGTTACGGAGATCAAATGCTTTCGAACTAAGCACTTTGTTGATTGAAAAAAATTCTTTGCGACCGACTTCCGTTGAATTATTTACAAGGGTCGGGAAAATGAGCACGAGAATGTATCGAACGGTAAGAAAAAAGTGGGTTATTGAACATCGATGCTGGTCAATATTTTATTTAGGCAACTGAAATATTTTCACACAACGTTTTTTCGCTTCATTTAGTGAAATATCTGTTAATTGATTGATGCGATGAAATTATTTTCCCAGTGACAAATAAATCATTATCTACAGCAAGAAAGATATTTGTTTGAGTGTCTATCCCGAGTTCCCTACATTATTAGCCGAATTATTCTCATTCCCTTATGAGACCCCAGGGACTCCGGCGTTAATACATGGATCGATATAACAATAGCAAAACAAAGGAAAATATAAGTTTTCGTAAGTATTTATGTAATTTAACAAAGCTGTTAGATCACAAAAAATGTTTCGCCTCTAAATTTTGTCTCACAATAAAAATAAGTCATCGTAATAACTAAACAGAGAAAACAACGTGGTAGAAATGGTCAAGACTTTTGCCATGTGTAACATAAGCCTATTCTATTTAGAACTCAGCGACTGCGTCTAATGGCGAAAATCGTTCTGGCTAGTCAGCGAGGGGAAATGCCCTCGTGGTGTGAACGTGATTACAGTGGGCAGTTGCAAGCGGTTTGGCAACTTCCTTTGAAGTCAACCATCCGGGAATGCCTCGTCGTATATGCCCACCTCAGCTGCACTAGTTGAGAGAGTAGTTTGACGAGGAACGCGCAATGTTCAATTAATTATCCAAAACAGTGTCCCCGGAGGATGTACCTTCTGTGTCAAAGCGAATAAAGCCTACAGCCACTGGGTATGTCGTTACTCTCGTCACCGGTACGAGCTTGAAGCTCGAAGCGTGTCAATGCTATGTTTGTCGCTGCAGCTCTCGGAGTGTAATTTATCCATTAATTGCGACATATGACAATGTGTGCAGAAGGGGACAACTAGGTTAGCATATCAAGCCTGGTTCTTCGAATGTACCTTACTGTTGATCTTAATTATAGCTCCAAATACAATTATTTCAATAAATGTTTTTTTTAATATAAAATATAAATGTCATTTTCGTTGTTTAATACACCAAGATTTATTCTAAAAATTCCTTTTTTCCTTTTCGTTACAGATCCACAAAGTTACGGAACAGCGAGACGAGAATTTCGACGACGAGGATGAGTTGAGGTTCTGCTATGACGCTGAGAACTGTACCGGCCTTGCTGGCCGCGGTGGTCTTTAATCTTCTTCAGCCGGTCGTCGATGCCAGTATACAAGGTGAGGACTATAGTCATAACATTTCATAGAACTTGTTAATATAGATTTATATAACGATCCTAATAGAGGACAGGTCAACGAACGATGCATTTGATCCAAGCTCGCCAACTGGAATTTTGTCCATGGCATTTTCGACCATGAGAATTAGTTCATCAAAAGCCATTTAATTCACTTTCCCGTGTGGCACATAGGACGATTCAAACGCGCTCCAGAAACGTGTAGGGTGGAAGCACTGGTTGTGGCGACTGTAGCAGTTGTGGCCATTTTCACTATAATTTATTTCAAATTGTTGCTTTCCTGTATTTCATGTTGATACTTCGAAAGTATCCGTACAAATTCGATACAATTTTGTTTCGTTTTAGCAATACAAATAAGTCTGTTGTTTCGAACTCGGTGGCTATAACTGGACCAAAGGTGGCCAAAACCGGTACTTCTACCCTAGCACGTCGAAAAACGTGAAAAATTCGGAACTGTCCTTTACCGTTGAAAAACATCGCGGTAATTCTCGTTACTTTCATTGGGCTAAGTGGACGTTGCGCCCCTAAAAGTGTAAAACCGACGGAAACTCGATTAGCGAGCTTTCACTAACTTCGCACCGGAGTTTAGAAACTACCGCGAAGAACTAGTTGGTAACGTCCTCAAGCTTCGGATGTAAAATTGCGTTGGACCGTTACCGAAATTCGACGCTGCCGAAAGTTGTGATGGGTCGAATTAGAAGACACATTGACGATAACTCAGTTTATCCCGTCACGGCGGATGGAAAGCGGAAATGCATCCGTATCTCTGGTGTGATATTACAAGTTTGCCTCCCGGCTCTCGGTGCACGTGGCCTTCTCCGCGTCCTCGACACCTTCTTCCCGTTCTTCCCGTACCCTTGAACTCCTCACTTTGTCTGCGTTTAATCTTCCTCCGTCTAAATGTTATACCTTCCCACGTTACGGATCTACCGCCACAGTCATCTTGCTCTTTTCACTTTTTCTCGCCCCTCCTCCCCAACCCCTGGCCATTTTCCTTCCGGACTCGTCGCGGCGCTTGCCCGCCCACTGTCGTCTCCACTCCTCTGTCTCTACTTCACCACGTCCGCGCTACGGGGTTTCTACTGTGGCGAAATTGGTCCTCGACTCGAGAGAGAGAAAGAGAGGGAGTGGAGATTTCTCTCGCCCACTCGCGAGCACACTAACCCACAGAAAGGAGTCGCGCTGATAAATTTTCTCAAGGATTATCCCAGGCGGCAGCTGGACGACCGTTCCCGGAAGAACGATCAGCCAGAGAAAATCATTTCAAGGGTATACATATATATATATATATGTTCTATATATAGTATTCTACACACACGCATACACATACACATATAGATGTATACAAGTTATGTCCGCACGTATATGAGATTTAACCGCGATTTTCTTCACGACTCTCTTGGCTCCTCTGAGGCTGACGCCTTTGCTGTTTCTAGCGCTTCTCCTTCTCCACCTCCTTTAGTTCACTTTCCTCGCGGTCACGAGGAGCGACGGCTACTCTTCCCGAATGACCGGGCGAACTTCCGGGCCACGAAGGACAGCCTTCGTCGCGGCGCTTCGCCTTCACGCTCAGGAATGACGAACGATGCTATGTCCGCGTTGTCGAAATTGATCGAGAAAAATGATCCCTCCTCGGTGCTGCCCCCTGGCGTCGCCGCGACTGCCTGCCATGCGCTTCGCTCGAAGTCCCACCAAGTCGCAACCCTCTTCGAAATTGCCGAGTGGCGTGACCTGACGTCCCGCGCCTTTCCGACTGACGATTCAATCCTATGGGGAATCATTTTTTATGACTACGACGCTCACGCTAAATAAGCCGGACTCGGAATTGCAACATTTTGATCGTTTACATAAACGTACTTTGTTTTTGCGGATCTTCGGTATTACATGACATTGCGAGTAATTAAACTGACGCGACGTTCGAGATATGAGCGGCGGCGACGTTAATACAGATGGAACATGGCGTCACATCCGACGTGAGGCGGGCACTGGTCAGGCCCCGATCAGGGCCACATTAGCCCTACCAATGCCTCATCATATCCCTCTTTTAAAATGTTCATGAGTAACGGAAAGCATTGTTAGCAAACTATTAGAGCTGTGATTGGTTGCCAGGAAAGTCCGTGATAAACAAAATCAGTTTGGTGTCAAATTTGAAAAATTTCCACCCGTAACCTTTTAAAGCTTTATAAGAGCGCAGCATCCCCTAATAACACCGGATGGACGTCAAGGTTTAGGTCTCATGTAGGAACCAAAAATTACGCTTTTGAATGGGCGGTCTAACTTTTGCAGGCGCGAAACTAAGATTAGGACCCAACAACGAATGCTTTTTTGGACACCGTAAGCCTAAAAATGGAAACCCAGTTAGTGGACTTTAGTGCACTAAACGCTCACAAATGGACCCTTTGGTGTTGTCAGGGATCGCAAAACTGATTAACCTATTGTAGGTGATATTTTTAAATAAAAATTTCCGAGGCAGACATTTTTTTTTTTCAAAATCGATTAAAAAAGGTTAGTAACCAGTGTTTTTGGGGGTAGAATATGCGACTTGAGAATGATGGTATAGGTTAAAAGTCGATATTTTAAAAAGAAAAAAAGTTGGGGTCGATTTTGGCGATTTTCGGTCGGGAGCCGGATCGTCGATTTCTGACAGAAAAAATATCTTTTTCGTCGCCAAAAAAATATTTTTTTCAAAATCGATTAAACAGATTATTAACCAGTGTTTTCGGGGGTAGAATATGCGACTTAAGAACGATGGTACATGTTAAAAGTCGATATTATGAAAAGAACAAATTTCTGAGGTCGATTTTGGCAAGTTTTTCAGGCACGCGCGCCAGCGCGTGTGATTCGCCTAGTAAAGTATAAACAAAATATATTCAAAATATATTCAAAATGTATTTTTATTATACTATCGTCCGAAAAGTTGGATATGTCAGATATATTTTCGCATATATTTCTTCTCCATGGGGGAACCTTCGATAACCGTTCAATGCTCTCCCACGTTTTGCCCCGTGACCGCATCTCACTTGAAGCTTTCTTGACATACGACTGACGAACATGGCTTCTCATGTATCCCGTCGACCTTTATTGACTAAAAGATTCCACGAGCCACAGACTCTATGGAAGGAAAACAACAGTTAAGAATGGATCGTAGACGAACCGGAGAACCCCAATATTCTCGAGGATTGTTATCGTAGTTGCGACACGAGCGGCCCTGAGAGTGCAGAGTGCAAAGAGAGAGGGAGAGAAGCCATAGAATGCACGAGAGTGCAGGAGGCCCTTGCCTAGGGGCATAAATGCGTTTCTACATCGCCGCTTTCTAAACTGCTATGTACTTTGACGAAGTGGCAACTGTCGGAATCGCGAGGGGGAGGGTGAGGGCGCTTGCTCAGTCACGCCCGCCCTCTCGGTACTCTCCGACCTTCCCGACCATCAGCATCAGTTATTATGACTCCGGCTCTGGGCGAAGGCGAAGTTGCACACGAGGTGTGCGTGCGCCGGTATACGAGTAGGTTCCGTTCTTCTATCGTCCACGTTGTCGGTGCGCTTTCGCTTCCCCCCCCCCCCCCCCCTTATCCCTCCCCCATTCCCGACCCCCACCGCATCATCTGCATATGCATGTGCATCACGAAACGAGCTCGTGCGGGCCGGGGATGAATTCCACCCGGTGTGCTGGAGTAACTCTCCCCGCGATGCTCCGTGTCTGTGTCTGTGTCTACATCCGTGTGTCTGTGCTCTGTTATCTCCGAGCTAACAGGATCCACGGACTCTCGGTGCGGCGCCGTTCGCAACACATCATCGCGCATTAAAGCGCAACCTCCACTGAAATTACGACTACGTAGCCTTAATTACACTGCCAACAATTTTCATTACAAAGTTTTCTTTAAGTTTCGAACGGGTATTGACTGTGTGCGAGCGCGAGTTCGAGTTCGCGCGAGCGAGTGTAAGTGTGAGTACAAGCGTGTGAATGTAAGTGTAAGTATGCGCCTGGGATAACATGAGACTTCGTCAGCTCGGAACGCTCGACGGCACTAGACTCCGCGTGGAGAATGTTTTTTATAAAAACGCTTTGACTTTATCTGGCTTCTTGTTACCGCGCGCGCAAATATTTGCATGGCAAAGTGAATTTGGCTTTTCTAGTCACGTGGACTGATGAAAAAGTAAAAAATAAAATAAAAAAGATAAAAATCAAACAAAGCGTGGATTTCGGTGAATATTCAGTTTGTCAAATAACTACGCGTGATTGCGGGGCAATAAAAAGTGCTGCAAACTATAGGGTAAAATACACGTGACTTGAAATTGTAAAAATATAATTTCGATTAAAAAATGGGTTGTTTCTCAGATTCATTTCGCTGTTTAATTATACAAAGTGTGTATTCGCCGCAATTGTCTTCAAATGATCGACGTCTAAATAAATTTTATTACGAAAAAGTCTCGTCCCGGAATCAACTTACGATCCTGATGTGTAATTCTCACGCTTGTATCCGAATAAAACGCTACGTAGTCGGTCCTGATAAACGCGACATGCCAATTTTTGTCTGCCGCCGGTATATTTTTGCGAAATAATGAGAAAAAAAAACGTAGTGCGCGCGGTAGGTGTCCGCGATGGGCGGGTATTTTATTAGACATAACGCATTCCCCGGGGAGTATAGCCATGAATTTTCCGCATCGCGGCCAGCAGCGGACCGTTAAAACGCATAACCATAGGATCGCCGCGTGGGTTTATACGCGCGTGGCGCGGCAACGTATACGTGTGGACACGCGAGGACCAATAGTGCTCCGGTGCGCTAGAAGGTGCGACCAGATTCGTGAATTAACGAGGTTGCGCGTGTGTGTCACATCGGGGACGCATCCTAGCCCCGCTCCTATGGTTCGCAGCTCGCCACGTTAACGTAGGTACCAGCATTAAAATGAAACGGCCCGCGAAGTGCATCGTACACACTATCAGAGAGAGAGAGAGAGAGAGAGAGAGAGAGAGAGAGAGAGAGAGAGCGAGAGAGAGAGAGAGAGAGAGTGAGAGAGGAACACACAGTGAAAGTGCTCGTAGCGCAGCCCAAAAACCAAATTCAAAGTACTCGAACGAGAATTTCACGTACTGCGGTGAAGCGTACGCGTGAACCGAAAACGCTGAGAGCACAGTTTGTAGTCGGTGGACGGTGATTTGGCGCGTGCTACGCTTGCGAATCGCCAGCGCCCTCTGCACCGTTCGCCCTCGGACTCTCTCGTAACTCATGGCACGCTCGAACGAAAATACCTTCGCGCTTTGACACCCACCGGTAAATTCACCCTTATTTGTGGAACAAACGAACCAGGGATATGAATTATCGTCGAGCTCAGCGGCGTGAACCGCCATCGACACGGTGCCCCACTGCCGCCCATGTTGGGGCGCTCGCGCTCGCCGAGTTCCCTGCTGTTATCGAACGTGAAATGGCGCGATATAGCGCGGAAGATCGTCGACCAACTATTGCTCGTTCGGAGGAGGTGAAGGGCGAGAAAATTTATCGTTCTCGGGCAGCCCCTCTCTTGGTCTACGCGCGCGTTTAGGCCCGGAAGAGAAAAAGGAATTTCTCGTCACCTACCCGGCTCGCCCGACGCTTCTCACCCTCCGTCACACCCGGTGAAAAATCTCTTGACGGCTGTTTGGCGCGTGGTAACGAATCACTTTCGAACTTGACCCCACGGTGCGCTTTCCGGTGGCGAATTCCGATACGAATAGTCCTTCGGGTGCCGTTAGACTTCTCGTCCTGTTTCTATTCCACAACTTTTTTCAACCGATTTCATTTTTTATTTTTGCAGGAGTTTAGAGTTAGTGTATTGTATATATGCCAGTCGATGTAGGGAAGTAGTTGGTAACCACAACTAACATCACATTTTTATTAGCACATTAGTGATCACGAAAAATATGTATTACTAGCTGTAATACAATAGATGGTTGTAGTAGCTCGCGCGCTCGCTACATGCTCGAATCAAAATTAGAACGTTAAGTAAATTAACGTAAAACTAACGTTCAAACTTTACGAAATCGAAAAATATTTTTTTCTGTCGATTTCGTAAAGTGTGAGGTCCCTATCCGATGGGAAATTTCCCGCTCATTCCGAAAAGCACCGTTGTTTATCCGAAAAACATAAAATTCGATGAGAAAAATGCAAAAAATGATTTTTCACTTTTTTCGAAATTTTGTCACTTCGCCAAAATCGAGGATACTTTTTTTTCAATTGACCAAACCTGGGTTTTCTTTTTGCGTTCGAGAGAAAACTCTATAACGAAGAAAATGCCGTAAAGCGGAATGCGATATCTTGATTTCTGAATTTTGTACAGGATGAAAAAAATCCTAACTAGGTTCATTTGAATTACGCCCTGAAAAATATACATGTCTACTGCGCAAAGATATTTTCCTGACGTGTCAACAAAAGTTTCTTCTTGCGTTTATGGATATCCCGATGATGAAAAACATAACGAGAGAACAAATATTTTTGAAATAATGTGTACCCCAGGTCAGAAGTGAAATTACGGTTCACCACAGTGCATTTACACTGTTTGTCCCGGAATATACACTCATTTCAAGAGTATATTTCTCCGTGTGTAACCAGCAACTAAATCAAACCGCGAGTAACTATTTGCACTGTAGAATACACTGTATTCCGTATTGGAACTACATGTATTTTTCCCAGCGCACTGATGAGCTGTTTCGACCGTAGAAAATCGAGAAAGAAGAAAAGTAATTAAACACTTGCAACAATTTCTGACGTAGTCGTAGCTCGGCGAGTGTAATTTAACAGGGGAGGTATTACTCTTGTTTAAGATATATCACGCCACTTCGCTATCAGCAACCCAAGAGAGTGAATAAAGATTACAGCCGAGGGTTGTCGGAGTCTAAGTTTGTACCTAAATATCGGTATATATCCTGGCTGTTGTGCACCGGTATTGGGGAGTCGAGGGGGGGAGTCGGTCGGTTAGAAGCGGCAGCAACGAGTATACCGACTGGGCGTGTGCCCGAGTCTGATAAGGGCGTTCAGAAAAGCAGCGTCGAGCGAACGGGCCAGACTATGTGATTCTCGCTCCTTGCGCGCTCGAGAGAAGTTTGCTTTTCCGTGTGTAGGGATGTCTTTCGAGGGTGCTGGAGAGTAGTTGCCGCGCGGTAACTGCGGGGCATGAGCGAGCTTCGAGTGCGGAGAACTCCACACGGATGCACCGAGTGCGGTTCATAGAAGCTTCCAAAGCGTTAGTGCAGCTTCTCTCCGGGTTATCGGGTTATCGCCAGGCGAATACCGACAGTACGAAAGGTTATATTTACGCTATAGTGTGCGAATCGTTTCTAAACATGATCCCGTGCGGCGGGTCTGAGGCAAAGATATCCTGTTAACTCATGAGGTGGATCATCTTCGATGTGAAATGTCCGTTTGCATTTGGACTCCGGGTATCGCATGCCAAAGGTTCTCAAGTTGAGCTTTGTGGAGTGGAAATTTTCGTTCTGCGAACAAAGAAATGTTGGAACAGTAAATCTGATCAGCCAGTACCATTAAAGATCTTAAAGACAAACGGGTGGAGCTTGGCATGGGGAAAAAAACCTGACCAGCATTTTATTAAGTAAAAAAAGTTGCAAAGTAGAACTTTGCACACTGCTTCCTCATTAATTCCCCTTTTTCACAAAGCCACCACTATGAAGAAGCTTATTTATTAACTTTGGTTCCTCATAGAGGAAGCTTTGTGAAAAAGGGGAATTAATGAGGAAGCAGTGTGCAAAGTTCTACTTTGCAACTTTTTTTTAATCTGAACAAAAGAAAACTCCGTTACAAACACCGTTACATCTAATTTTGATTAGATACAAAGTTTTGAGTTACTTTAATAACTTTTCCATAAGTTACAACGAAAATCTTAATTTAAAAAAAAATTCATAACAGCGTAAAATCCGAACGACTTTACCGATCGTCACCAAATTTTATACGTGGCAGCGCTGTATGTTATTTTTTGACTGTTGAATATTTTGGTTCATTTGATGAGATTCGACGTGATTTAGAGCAAAATTTATTTTTTTCGAAAAATTCAAAATTCTATAAAACCGGAACCGCTTTACCGATTTCGCTGAAATTCAATACCAAACAACATTAACCGTGTCTTTATTTATGATGAAGTATATAGCTGAATCGTCGAACTTTTACGAAAGTTAGAGCGATCACGCCATTTTTTTGAAAAATTTAAAATTCGATAAAATTTGTATACATGGATATATTTAATTTTTAAAATATGTGAATTACAGAGGATTTAATACTCTACTTGCGTGCCAATTTTTAGCTCGATCCATCATGCCATTCCTGAGTTATGAACAATTGAATGTTCGGTGCCTGGACCATACATACATACACACACACACACACACACACATACACACATACAGACATATTTTCTAGACCACTTTTCTCGACGTTTTAGGTGATTCTAAGTATGTTAACATGAAAATCTCGAAAAAAAAAATTTTCACGAAAACAAAGCTTCCTCTATGAGGAAGCAAAATGATTAACCATTCTTCACGAATGAAACTAGAGAGGTAACAATGCTTTGGTGGAAATGGTGTAATGCAAAATGTCAATGAAACTTCGGCTGTAACCCGACTGACCTGTATACTTCCGAATTAACGTGAAGATTTTTTAACTCCGCACTGATTTGATGGTCGACGCGTTCCAAATTCCTTCATTAGTGCCGATAAAACGTACTAACGAGCATTGAATACGTAGCTCTGATTATATTCATAATCACGTGACCCGCGCGGGGGACCCTTGGGTTGTGGCGTAGTAATCAACGAGATTTCTGAGCAATGGAAATAAAGCAGCGGAAAGTGAGTGGGTACGAGTTTTTGCATTTTCTTTTAATTTCTAACAAGTTGTCGTTTGCTTCACAGGTGGGAAACCGTTCCCGGGACTGGAGAACCTGCCCAAGTCGGTCTGGCACGAGCTGAGCTCGCCCTTCACAGAGGTAAGCTTGCTCGCTCGAACTCCTTAGTTCGCTAGGGGGCTCGTGAGGTCGTTAAAAGCCTCATGAACATCGGGAAATTTCTTTGGTATTGGTGGACTGCACAGAGGTGGTGGGTGCACGGAGTACCCGAGAAGTTGTTCCCGGCCGTCTACATGGGGTGTGCGCGGCTTGACGCCGTCGCTACGCTTTGATCGGCTGCGCCCCCGAGAACACTAGTCACCATTTTTTTTGTCCCCTCTCCTACTTCTTTTCATTCCCTTTTCAACCACCGCGCAGCTATTGTTGATTCCCAACTGGCATTAACGCTTTGTATCCACAACCACTTTTTCCAATGGCGGTGCTGCCAGTCGAGCTCTTTTTATCGGGTTCTTCACCCCCAAGTCGCGGGAATTATATCTACTGGTATAGTCAAGTGCAATGGAGAAATACATAACAAGCTCAAATAAACAGCAATGTACCTGAATACTTTGTGAACACTTTATCGAAATGTTAAAAAGGTTTTGAAGCTTGAGAGTTTGCGGGTAATGGCCTCTTCTTTCACTATACAAATACAAATCGATTGCTCTGGGTGTACGATAATAAACACATGCCTATCATAAATCGAATATATATTCGATTTAAAAAAGTATTTCACATATATTTTTGTTATGTAATATATCGCCATAATGTATCCGAAAAGATTACTAGGGACTTTTGTGTCACACACAATGAGCGCCTAAAAAATGTAGTTGACGTTTATTTTAAAACATGCACGCAATATACCCATATACTTTTTACATATCCAAGAAAATAGTATTATATTCACTATTTCTCACTTGTCGCAGGTGTACCAAGAGGAAAGTATACCAACGGAGAACGGAGCGACCCCAGAGCCTCGGCCCTTCTTCGAGGATCCCGACAGTAACGTCACAGTTCAGTTAGCCGCTCACGTACATTTGCACTGCAGAGTGGAGAACCTTCAGGAGCGAACGGTGAGTTCTCTATACATTTGCACAGACGCGTGTACCGCGTGATATCGCGTGCATTTTGCATGTAACGGACGTGCTAATCGAATTTTCTGACTGAATTCCCCGTTCCACAAACAGTCTAGATCTTACCCTGCTAGAAAATCAGTATAGCGTTACGGGCACAGCTTAGGTCCTAACTGGGGTAATATGGCCCTGACCTGCGCCGAATGCCACAGATTTTCCATCAGGGTATAACCCTTACGAGCTCACTTCACGGAAAATCTTCGACTATCCTCCAGGGAGGATTACTCGGACTTTAGCTGCGTTAGCCGTTTCCAACGTATTGTTCAGTTAATGACGTTAAGCCTGGCGCGAGGAGGGCGCGGGCTACCGTCGAAGGGAGCAAGGGACTCTCGGAATCTTCGAGAACTCCAGCCCCGTCTCCTCCGTTCTTCAAGCGGGAAAGTCCGCGCAAGTTCTTTCCGTACTTATACGTGGTCCGCGGTTGAGATCCTGGCACAAACGTCTGTCCCCCCGTTCATTTTCGCCTTTTTCCTTGTCGAAGTCTCAGCGTCGGCCTCGACCACCCTGGCGGACGAGCTGCCAACCGAAAAGGAGTGTGTAAAGAAAAAGAGAGACCGAGTTAAAGTTAATCCCGGGAGGGATGTCTACGCGCTCCGGTTCTAGCTTCAACCCCTTTGCGAGAACCTCGCGTTACGACACACAGCGTCCTCCAGGCGAGCACTATACCTTAGTATGCTTTTTTCGCTACCCCCCCACCCACTTTTTCGTCTTACTCATTTTGTTCCTCGTCCTTTGGGAACAGCAAAACTCCTCTCTCGACTTCGCACCACGCGCTCGGCAATAAGAAGCCTTCTCTTTCCTCTACATTTCTCACCAGCGCTCTCAACGTTTTTCCCTCACACTATTAGCAAATAGAATTGATTCAACTTTGCTTTGTATCAAATGCTGACGCGCGTTTTGTTGGGGAAAAACATTATGGTCGTGTCATTTCTTTCGATCTAATAAATTAATTACCTGTTGAATAAAGACCACCCTTCCTTTGAGCTGAATATTAGTGTACAGTGAATTTGAAGGGTTTAAAGAATTCTGATGCAGTGCTTTATATACCTATGATAAAAAGCGCTAATTAAAAGTCACTTAATCATAGTCGAACATTTATTATTTCATATAAGCCTGCCTTAAACTCTGATTCCTCAACGTCGAAGTGCCTGGCCCTCTTATTGCGTACTTTCGCGGTCACGCCCTTTTTCCCCTCGCTTCGTGAATATCCCAAAGGAAATTCCATGAATACCGACGGCGGAATATTTTCCTCTTAATCTCACAACTCCGCCGCCTCGACGCGACTCGAGGCGCAGCCCATGCTGCGTGACTTGGAGCAGGGTGAAGGCGCTTGTGGCGTGAGCGAACCGTCGAATCAACCCTTGCGGCCTCGCCGCAGCGGAAGACGTGCAGCCACGCTCGCCCGTCGTTTTCCTTTTTTTCTCTACTCCCTGTTTTTTTTGCAAAGTTTGCCTTAATTAAGCGGGGCTTGATACGCACTACCCTTGGGAGCAATTCTCATGGAAGTCTCGCGGACATTTAGAATCCGTGACAGAGTTCAACGATCTTTGATGAGTTTTCATGTCAAACAATTTTAGCATCAGTAAAATGTCGAGCAAGAAAATCACTCGCAAGATTCTTGGCTTCTATAGAATTTATGGCAACAAAAAAATTCCACCTCATTTTTAGTTGCGAAAAATCACTCACCTCGGTATTCCATACCTGTTAGTCCAGCTGTGCCGTTTACCTGCGGCGAAGCCGAATTATTGAGGAGAAGTTTTTTAATTTAGCGAAATACATACAGCATGCATAATATCGCCCCACGAATATTCATCATCGTTCGAATTGATTAATATCGAAATATGCTTTCGATCTCGGCAGCGTGACTGGCAGTCACGCTGCCAGATGGTTCATGGAACTGTGCATCACTCATATCCATTTATACGTATATATTATAACTATGTATATAACAGTTGAGCCCCGGCACAAGAATGAATTTCGCCGCGGCTGCCCCGCACCACTCGCTGCTCATTCGTCTGGCCAACCGGTGGCTGTAATATGCAAAGAAGCCAGTGAGAGATCCATCCATATTCAACATTTTTTTAACGCCCGCTTTAATTCTCGGATGATTCAGCGGAACTGTTCGCGTCCTTTGCCGGTGAGCGTTACAATTCCGCGTGGCGCGGTGGGTTTAGTGGGCGTGTGATCAAGCAGAATAATAATAACAATAACAGTAATAATCATGGAAAATGAAGAATACGGAAACTCACTCCTCGTAAGCCAGAAAAGTTCCTTTTTTTCGTTCTGGGGCGGCAAAAGGCGAAGCGAAATAAAGTATGGCGAAAGTTAAGAGAACAGTACAAATGATATTCACCGCGATGGTGACAATAACGGATGAGAAACCAGAGTGGCTTGGCGGGCTTCCAGTTCGATTTGTAACGTGGTAAGAGCGTTACCGAGACTCCGCACATACGTGCGCCCAATACTCCAAGTCCAATGCACCGTGCATAACGTCGTAAAGGAAAACACACGGGGACGAGAGAGAATGGAATCCGGAGTTAACGGGGCTGGAAGCGCTCGAAGAAGCCACAGTCGTGTTATCACTTCAGGATTGACTGCTAACCTCCTCCTGGTGCCCGAGCTTTTGGCATTTCTGTTCTGGAGCTGAACAACCTGATCTCTCGATTTGGATATTACGTGAAATTTTTTTATTTTCGAATCATAGTTCGTTGGACAATTTGTCATTGTCTACTATTTATTTTATTTTTGAAGTAGGATTAAATACTTTGATTTGATGATTTAATTGCTTCATTGTTTGTTGCAGACAGCGCTGCGAAACATCAAACCTGAAGTGTATCGTTTCATTGCCACGAACCATAACGGGACACCCAGATGTTTTCTTCGTATACCAGTCATTATTTCAGTTTCTATGTTACCCAGGAAGACAAGAGAATATGCTTGGTTGTAGTCGTTGGCTTATAGCGAAGTTGGACAGATGAGGGGAGGTATTAAATCGATCTGCGAGAAACCGGGCTAAGGAGATTTCCCGGAGTATCGGGAATTCGTGAGAGCAGGGCCAACCCTCCATCTCGATAGTACTTGGGTGCGAGGGACAATGATTGCCCTGGCTGCTGGTCCCTCCTCACCCGCTTTGCATATCTCCTATCGGTTCGCATGCTGCTGCTTCTGTTCTAGCTACCATCGGGGGAATTTGCATGAATATCGTCAAGTCTCGCCGAAAACAAGACACAACGAGTCTCTAGCTGCCACTCGAAAATAACTCACTTCCTCCCGGTATATGAGCCGCCGCTCTATTCCTATGTGTATCACGAAAGGATCACTCCAACGATATGGTATACGAGATTGACGAAGGGCTCGAGGGACTCAATACAATTTTCATATCTCATAAAGTGCAGTATGTTTGAAGTAAAGTGTCCCGGCATCGGTGTACGCATACATTTATTGTCAATCTGAATGTGAATCATGGTTGATTTCTTTAATTGCCTTGTAACAGTCATTCGTTCTAGCACATAATAGTATATTACGAAATACGAATGCGATGAAAGTTTTTCGAGATGAGTGTGACTTTGCGGCATGAACCGAAGGCGAGTATTGCTATCACTTGAGGTGAGAAAAAGTTTCTCGCACGAGTTTCATATACTATTTTATTTCACGCGTGCGAAAAGTGCGATTTCTCGCATCGAGTGGCATAAAATAAATAATTTACTATCGGCCAACTAAACCCTAGGAACTTTCTTGTTCTATGTATCGACTGTTGGTCTACATCACCGTTCTGAAGTTGTCAAGTTTTTGTCTGAAATAGAAGCCACTTTTCACAATCTCCTACGGTAAACTACGTTTGTTAACGTACTTAATTTTTCTTTTTCATTTTCTTAAATAAGATCGATCCGTAACACATTAAATGGCGATTACTCGATGACTCTATACAACATTGGTAACAGAGACAAAATTCCACCACTTCCTGGGCTAAGAAAAATGTGCTATAGATTTTGCGGCGACCAGAGTTGGTATGTTGTTTCAGGTGTTTGTTCTGTGTTGAAAACTTCTGGAGTGACCCGAGACTTTTATGTGACCACGTTCGAAAGACGGCGAAGCACGAATACAGAATAATTAATTAGCGTTGTAGAACCGAAAAGAATAGAGGGGGGAGCGCGTGGCCCGTTCGCGAGACGAGTGAAGAATTAATCAAAGTCTGCAGCGAGTTCCTGTTCAAAGAGTAAAGGAAAATTAACGTTTCTATGCTCGACTTTGAGTGACCATGTGCCAATCGGTGGAAAACGAGTTCCCGATTTCCCGAGAGTCCGGGAATACTCATCTCTCCCTCTCTCTCTGTCTCTCTCATTCTCTCGGCCGTTTCCTAAAAGGCAACCGAGAGAACGGCCGAGAGAGAGAGAGAGAGAGAGAGAGAGAGAGAGAGAGAGAGAGAGAGAGAGAGAGGGGGGGAGGGTGAGAGGGAGAGAAAACGATGCCCGAAGACGGGAGCACAGACGTGAATTACTCAAAGGGAAATAATTAATCCTATCGTGTAGTCTTGTCTGTCGACACAAAGTGCACTTGATGCATCCATGTAAAATTGTTACGAAAGTTAAATGAAATTGTGCCAAAGTTACGCAACCGCTTCGTCTACCTTTTAGTTCCCGGTATTGATGGGAGAACTCGCTGCCGAAGCAAGTACAGCACCATGATGCGCATTTAACACAGCCACCGAGAATGCTCACTTTCGATCTGTTCAACCTATATCAAATTTTGTCGACTTCGTGCCTTTGACTTTTATCCCATTTGTGCCTGGTTAGTCGCCTTATGGTTAGGCGAATTTTTAACTTTCCAAGCACACTCGAATTGTTAGTCGGTATAATTATGGAACGTTGAAGGTTATCGGCGGAATTCACAGACTATTATCCACGCCGGGAAAAATGTATTCTTCAGATAATTGAAGCGACGAAACTTCTGATGTCAGCAATCAGATCCTTGTTTTATTTGTCAGAAGCAAATTCAACTGGATTCAACTTTACTTCAATTTTCCAGATCCATCGCTGTTGTTTTCGGCTTGTACAGTACCTTACGGCATTTGTCTCGCTTTTATGCTCGATTACCTTTGTTCTGGGCTTCCAAAAGCAGCTTATTATAAACATTTCTGTGCTACGATGATAAAACCTGGTTTTATCATCATCTCCGCTGGAAACAGAATTATCGCGGTAACTCCGTTCTGAGCGAAGACGCTGTTGCCGGCAGAAATCGAAAGCGAGTGGTTGTCTGCCGAGGTAGAAAGAAGCGGCATAGGGATCGAGGCCGAAAGAGGATTCACTGGGATTGTTTGTCGACGGATAGATTTAAGTCAGGCTGCAGCAGCAGCAGCAGCAGCAGCAGGATTTAGCTGTCGAGTAAAACCTCTCGTCGTCGTCGTATTCGTTGTGGTAGTCGTCGTCGTCGTCGTCGTCCGGGTGACCTCTTCTTTCTGGCTCCTGTTGTCCTCGGCATCACAGAATCACCCTGGTTTTTTTGCACCTGCCTCTCAATTTCCATGTCCCCTTTTCTTCCAGAGACCCTTGTGGTGGCCTCTATCCCTTGGGGTTTCATTCCACTGTTCATTCCGTCGCCCACGCGCGCCGTCCTCGACGTTCATTTCATTCATTTGACTCAGACTTGCAAAAATCTTTCGTCACGCGAGCTGGTGTCACGCGACGGATCTTCCACACTTATTTTTTTCTTCTATTTTCCACCTCAGGAGCACCCGGGAAAGGCTCGGTCCCCGTCGTGCGCGTCAACCTTTCCACCCGGAATCTCCCTTTTATTTTTCACGAAAAATCCCGTCTACTCAATCCGCCATTCTACTCTCATCCCAACAGCGCGGGATAATGTTATGTAGAACCTACGGACGATGCTCGGTCGTAACTTTGCAAATTTCAAAGTGCCCGTGAGTATCTCATAAATGCAAACGAGCTTAAAGCTCCCCCGGATGCTGTTGCAGTCTTCTTCTGCCGCGTTGCCGTTGGAAAATCGTGAAACTTAGCTGCACGAGCGGTTAGCGCGTGTTCGCCGAATCAAGCAAATTCATTCAAGCGGGATTGCGCAGTGAGGAGTAGCAAAGGAAATGCGGGAAGAGAGCGGGAAAAGCAGAAGCTTTTGAACGTTGAGGAAAAAAGGAGGAGAATGAGGAACTGGCAGTCGCGTGGAGACTGCGGAAAAGTCATGCAACCCGCCACTAACACGATGTAAATCGCGAAAGTTTACTCACAAGCGAATCGAACTTTTCTTCACAATTCTTCTCCTTCCACCTGTATCATTTTATATGAATCTCCCTTGTTTTCATCACGCGTCTTGTTCGCGTTGTTCCATTTGTCTGTTGAAGTTCGTGAAGATGCTTTCCATACCGCTTCCCGGGTCTACAGCACAGTCGGCTTGACTGAGTCACTTAATCCTCGTGCGAGCTTTTGACCTCGGAGCTGTCGGACAAGGACAGAGCCACTATTTGCGAGAGACAGGGACACTGGGATCGCTTCTTCATCCTGGAATTGTTATTCCGGGCTTGATTTCGGCCCAACTGAGCCTGGGAGAGCTCATGGTGTTCCAGGAGTTCCAGACGCGCATACTCGACCCAAAGACGTAATTATCGGCGATGGCGAGTGGGAGAGAACGAACGAGACAAGCCATACGAATTGTGGGGTCAGAGAGTAGAACACGAAAGCTGATTTCGCCTGAAGGATCCCTTAGCTGTTACTCTGGATTCTGAGATTCAACCCCTCAACGGCGGAGATTAGGTCTCGTGGTTTCGTGAGAGAAAACGAGCGGGCGACGGGCGAGGGCGATCGGGATGGAAAACGAGTAAGGGCGTACGAGGAATTCGCGACGGGGTTAGGCATCCGAATCTGTCGATAAGTTAGTCTCGAGGTATCATTGGTTTTTGTCCTGTGCGTCGAATATTCCACCACTCAATAGACCTCGCCGTATTACGTTTTATCACTGCCTATTTAGCTCAAGGGCGGCAGCTAGACACCCCTTATATATCATATTACCCTCCCCCTCTGTGATATTGTATCCTTCCCTGCGGTCTTCGTGTTTACTCAAACTTTATGCAGACACCTATTCACAAAACGTGGGAGTCTAGCGGATTATAGTGAAATATTACATAAGACTGGCAAAACTAGAAACAGATTCGGCTGGGATCGTCTAGACGCTGACAAAGCTACGCTGACTTGTGGAAGAGCCATTTACTGATCAGATACTCTGCCGGCAACTCTCTAAATTGCTCGGCTCAGTTTGCTTGTGAATAAAATTGGGCCATGTATTTCAGTCTGAAGCGTCTTCGTATCAAAGAAAATGAATTTCAACAGGCGCTGTTAATTTTCCGATATTTTGCTGCCTATAAATGTAGGCAACCCATTTTTAGAAGGCTCTAAAAGGTACTCGTATATTAACAAATCTCGTAAACGCGTGGGTTAACAATTTTGTTTTCACAATGATTAGTCGCGATTGTCTTTAAAATTCTGTTGCACTCGTAATATGTAAACATTTTTCGATAGTGCCTTTAACATTTATGCGAAATAGTCGATTACTGCGCCGATACTCACACGCGGTGATTATTAATGTATAGCTTCGACGGTGTTGCTGTTTATTGCTGAGTGTACAAGAAACGTTTGGTAGATAAGCACCGCGATGCTGTTGTGTATAAATCGAACGACCGCCAGAGAACCTGAATCGCACGAGAGTTGGTTCGAAACAGAGCGTGGAAGCAGCACCGTGGGACCGATATTGAAGTACTTGTTTGCCAATTCAGCTCTGGCAAATATTTGCACGTTATGTAAATAAATGCCGACGAATGCGATTTTTGCCCTCGGCACCCGCCTGCGCTGAACGTCGCCAGCCAACATTTTCGCTTCGTTTTCCGTCGCGACTACACTCGATCCCTCGTCGACTTCTTATATATCGTTTACACTCGCGTGGAGTGCAAAAGCACTTAACGAAGCCTCGAGTCTTCGAACCTTCGCAAGTCGAAAGCAATGATTCTCGATTGTGCACGCGACAAACTTCCGGATCTATGTAAACCTGAGAGCGCAGTCGATGGTCGTCCTTTTTCACGCACCAACCTAAGGAAATACGGAAATCGAAGATTATTGAGTGTCCGATTTATAGCCTCGAGACGAGCTCGAACGAGAGCGGGAGAAAATGCGATTGAACTCGGGGGTCACCCGATCCCTCTCGTCGTTGCCTTCCCAATGCTCTTATTTGTCTTCTTCCGAGAGAAGAAACTTATACCCCACGGTATCCCATGTCTTATCGGTTTGTCTGATTTTGCTTAGCGTTTCTTCGTTGTCGAGGAGACCATTGCTACTTTTATTCTTTATTGTGTTTATTATGAAAATATAAGAGAGTCTAATTGGAAAATAGTAATATCGTAACATTTGTGTTAAAAAAAATGTTTTCTCTCGACTCCGCAAAAATAACCACATTTCGTGTGTGCAACGAAGACGGAAAATAAGCTCATTTTTACAAGTGACTTACGCATGCGCAGTCCGCTTTCATTACCTCCCTAGGGAGGTAATTAGCTCATTCCTGCCCGCACGGGAGTAATGGAAATCGTACTACGTATGCGTGTCGCCATTTGTAAAAAATTAGCTTATTTTCCGTCCTCGTTGCACACTCGAAATGTGGTTATTTTTTAGCGGAATCAGGAAAAAGTACAGTACGCTACATGGGAGGAGTGCAACTTTCCTCCCTTGTAATGTAATGTACTATTAATTATTCTCTATCAGAGAAAACATGAACTTTTATAACAAATAGAGAGCCCTCTATTTGTGTTATAAAAAGTTTCTCACAATCTAAATCATTATTTGTATCGTGAAACGTTTCAATTAAACTTGGATTTTTATTGGGGCAACTGAATGTGAGCTGTTTCATGTTTTTTTATATGTAGTAAACATTTTTTTAGAGTGATTCATAATTGTTTTATCGGAATCGTCGCTTAAACGGTTTTTCATCGGAATGTTATGTCGACTCCTGGTATCCCCTAAACTGGTATCCTAACCGAATATAAAACATTTTTTGTGGCATACGACAGGATGTCAGATTGTTTCATTTTGGGTCCACGCGCGTGTGTCTATACGCCCGGAGCAAGGAGAATCGATCATCGGTGGCATCGGCGGTCCCGGAAGGAAATATTGCGTGGCCGTGAATAATGAGAAGCGTATAGTGTGCGGCGCGGTGTGCGCTACGCGATCGGTTGAATAAAAAATCGAGCGAGACAATTTAATGGCATGTACATAGCACGACGTGGCCTCGCTCACTCTCGCTTTTCCCTTCGCTCGGGCCTGCGCGACGGTGATTTACCTTATGGCAAAATTATACCGTGTGGCCCTCCGTGTGCGGATCGGTATAGTGCCTCGATATAATGTTGAACGTCAACGTGGGAAATTGGTAGTCGGTGGGCGCGCGCGTGGCGTTCGCCGAAACCCACTGGCCACACCGGCTGCCAGGCTTGATGGATGACAGTTTAATAATTTTCTTTTCGCTTCCGATTCGGGGGGCTCGACCGTGCAAGCGTTCCGATACTGCACGATTAAAACGGAAGCGAGTGTCGGGCCACTCTTGTTGGTACCGTCTATTTTCCTGTCGTCCACCGAGAGGGCTCGCTGGAGTGCCTGGTGGAAGCGCGGCGAAACTAGTAGTTCGGGTATCGAAAGAGAGTGCGGTAGTGCGTGTCATGTGATACACGAGTATTCAATTTCGCTTCGTTTCTGTAAAGCTTCGGGCCTCCTCTTGCGTCGCGTACACTCGTAGTATTACAATATAGTGCGCCCCCAGTAGTGATTCAATTAAGCTTCATTATTTCGCACAGTCGATAGGCTCCATCCACGCGAAGGTTGATTACCTGGACGTGACGTGATTCGTCAAAGTACCTGTATTGTTATTAGTCATTTGCCTGTATTGTTGGCGAACTCAAAGTTCCCGCAGTTTTTTCCGCGGATACCTGTGAGAACAGTTCTGGGTATTCCTGTGAGGCAAATTAGACAAAATTACAACCTGCTTAATCATATGCTGCGAGAATGTATATGATATCAACGCAATATCTTTGTTCAGGTAGTTACTGTGACCTATTTCCTTTACAGTCTACGAAGATATAATTTATTGGAACAATATTTCTTTTTTTCAATCAACCATAGTTGGCTTGAAGCAATAAATTCAATTTTATGCCAATAAATCATATTTGTGTCATACTGCGGGCGGAAATGGACGCTTTTTCGCTTGCTTCGCGTGCGTAAAACCGCCATTTCGGCACCTCGTGATATAAAATTTCCTACATCCCTCGTGCAAAACACTTTTTTTAACTCGTGTGATTGCAGCAGTCGCCTTCGACTCGAGCTGCAAACTCACACAGTCGTTAGAAGAATTTTTTCGCCCTCGTGGAGTAATGTACTATTTCATTCTAAGGAAACACGTGACAAAGTGGCCATTGGAAAAAATATTTCAGTAACTTTTTTATCAGTATTGTTATTGATCGGCCTACCCTCGACAAATTTATCTGAAAATATTAAATTGTAGATCCTGTCTGCACTTTACTTATCGACCTGTGCCAATTTGTGTCTTGATATTAAAATCAATCGATGGTGCTCGGATATGTCCTGCCTCGCTGTCCATTCTCTCCTACTAAGAAAAAAATCTTGTTGATAGTGTTTTTGCATGGATCAGCATATTCTACGAGGCCACTCACCAAGGCGTTCACTTTAAATGCAAGGGAAAGGAAAATCTCTTTTTCACCGGGCGTCATAACTTTCGAAACACTCTCATCGTTTTCTCGAGTGGATTGGACGTTTCGCAATTGAGCCCCGTCGCCCCAGGGTGAGAAGCGCAATCCTGCCGCCGCCGACGACGCCGCCGTTGCAGCGTTGCGCCGCCGGCGGGGGTTCGTTCCAATTCTCGCACAGAAATTATCCGCAGTATATTAAGGCGATAGCCAAATTACGTCGCCGTGGGTTCCGGGGTTTGGGGCGAGGCCACTGGAGGGAGGGGGCAACGTATTTATGATTACCATTATCCAAGTGGAATTGGCTTCCCAGAGCGGCCATTCCCTTGGCGTTCGCATATTTTCGGCGGATCGTCCCGTATCTGCGCCACTATGTGCCTCATGCTAGCTACCTCCGAAAACCCGCCTGACCCGTTGGAGATGGAATCGAATTGGCCGAACGTGAACCGAACCACCAGCAGTAACATGTCGTTTTCTTCTCCTCCAGATCGTTCTCTCTCTTTTTATTACCCCCCGTTATATGTATTTATAACGTATATATATACTCTATATGTACCACGTAATATGTATATACATATATATTTTCTCGACGCATATAACGTATTGGCGGTTAGTATCGAGAATTCCGCTTCCTATTAAGATCGATTTTCTCTTTTAATAGAGCTTTATTAGATTCTCAACATTTCTCTCACGGTCCGGAGATTAATGCTCCCTCCGATCGGGCATCATGAGAACCGGTAATCGCCGTTGGAAATAATTCCCGCGATAATCGATAGAGTGGAAATATTTCCTTAATGTAAAATACTTTATAGTTAAACTATAATGATGAGTATGATTAATAACAATATGTCTCGTTTGAACGGAAATCAACAGTTCCGTACCGAAGAAAGTGGGTTACGAGTGCGCAAGAGAAAAGAACCGTGGATTGAGCACGTTTTTCTTATCGTGCCGTTTACCTTCGAGGCAATATAGATCGACGGGTAATTTACCGTTGGCTATAACAATATATGCGGTACCTGACCTCTGGTATATTAAGAGATCCGGTGTTTTCGTGTTCTCGCACAATCTGCATTATTAAATGCTCATTGCCCGTCTACGCGGTAATACGTTGTGGTGGTGTATTATATACACTTAGCTTGCGCTACCACGATACCCTCCTCTGGTACCTTCGTGGCAGCAAACAGTCTGGGGCTTCTACTACCTCCGCTGCCTCTTTTTTTAACCCTCTGCAATCTCGCTGTAGTCTATAGTCATGGTGTAGTCGTGCACCATATTGCGTCACGCAAAATTTGAAATGCCGTTTCGACACCGTTTCCTGGCTCGTTGACTCAAAACCGTTAACATTGGTACGCTGGTTCGGTCGCGAAGAATTTTGTCGAAATTGAATTATTTGTCTCCACTTTGGTCGCTTATACACTTTTCCTCGTCGAAGCGACTCTTCTTTCATCGATTTGCTGTGTCCCTCGGGGGGGAAGAGTCGAGCCGGAGAGCTGTGATGAACGAGAGTTCATTCTTCGGTCTTCCGTCGAATGGACTTTTGCAGAGTATTCCCCATCGACAATCACCGCATTCACGTCGTCTACTTCATATCTACTACCTCGGTGCAATCAATGAAACCACATAATTGGCAGTAGTTCCAATTGCTCGAGAGATGAAACTTTCAATCAGAGCGGGGCCTATCAAACGTGAAAGCGAGACAAAAGCCGAGGAGTCTCTGAGGATGAGAACCGTCGACGCAACAGGAAAAATGTGTTGTTTTTTTCGACCTTTAAAACCTGCCAATACGGATTCTTCACGTTATCCAGATTTGTCATGCCAGCTGTTCAACATTGCATGATACTACCGATATAAAAAAAGTTGCAAAGTAGAACTTTGCACATTGCTTCCTCATTAATTTCCGTTTTTCACAAAGCCACCTCTATGAAAAAGCTTGTTTGTCAATTTTAGCTTTCTGACGAAATTGACCAAAATTTGAGCCAACATTTTTTGGTACACTTTTTTTTAATGAAAACAAAGCTTCCACCGTGTAGCCGATTGCAGCACTTTTCGACCGAGAGTGGAATCTAAGATTCATTACAGAAAGAACGTAGACATTTTTTTTTCGAGATCAATTAAAAACGGGTTGAAACTAGTATTTTCGGGGGTAGAACAAGTGACTAGAGAACGATGGTATAGGGCAAAAGTCGATATCTCGAGAACAGAAAATGGTAAACATCAAATGGATAAGTAAAGTTGGATTTTTACTATCAATATTGGCATCAGCGTGGGTCGTCGATTATTATAAACTCGCCTCGAGCACTCAATTCTGTTGGTCCCTCATCGATCGCGGCTCTTGCGGCTTGTATCGCCGAGGCACGCCGTCGAAGTTCGTCAATAAGATTCGGGAGTTAATTAAAGTTTACCGAAGAATGATGTATTCGGCAGCTCGTTTGCAGCCATAGCTCGGGGAAGCTAGCGAGCGTCGCGACGCGCGCGAGAGCACACATTTTCCGCGAGGTGCAAGAGTTTGAAGTTGACGGTTAGTTAAAGAAAGTACGCTTCCCGAGTTAACGCGTGTGGATGGCGCGCCATGCCAGCGAGGTAGGTAAGGAATTATCCCGCAGTGGGTCTTGGTCCGTGTGCAGCTTCGGAAAGCTTCGGAGCAAATATGCACGCAGTAGGTAGGAAGTCGGTAACTACGCTTCAACGAATAATTTCTTTCGCAATTACGTTACGGGCTCGTAGCGTCCAGGCGAGTCCCGAGGTAACGTATATTATACAGAGCGGTGCAAGGCTTGAGCTATAACCGGTGCGCAATTTCCTACTCCACGTTAAAATATGTAGATTCCGTTACGCGCGTAATCCGTGTACTTTGTCCGTATAAGCGGATGCAGCGCGTGCCTCATCGTCTTCGTCAGTGACGCTGTAACTTTTATCAGGTACCCCTTTGAAAATCGACGGGTACTTCGTGCCGGCGAAACGAACGTAAGATCGCTGGTCTTCTAACAAAGTTATCTATTCCCTCGCCCATACCCGCCCCCTTCTTTCCAATCTCTCGCTCCCTCATTCACCCTCGATGTTCATTTGCCGCGCTATACATACTCCAACACTTAATTCGAGCGAAAAAGTAACTTCCATGCATTAAGTCGAGTCGAGTGTGTGTTGAAATTTAAGGAGATTCTATTTTATGTGAAATGCCTTCGGTATCTCGACAATCTATTCTCTCCCCCTATCTTTTTCGTACCTATATAATTAGCTAGCTTTTCTTTCGTATAGGAAAAGGAAATCCGTCGTTTTATCCTCGACGTCACACGCTCGTAAACCGCACTATGTATTATTATATTATCAATTGCAACGCTATCTTACATTGTTTAAGAATTTTGTCGAAACTTGGATTATTATCAAAGCGTATATTATCGCAAGAATCAACATAGTCAACACGAGAGAAGGAGATAGCGAGATAATTTTCATGGAGGCTGCAAAAACTGTAAACGATAACGAAGCAATATTTATTATTTGCCTACACCTAAACAAGGTGCAATTTACATTAAGGGTAAAATTAAACGTAACCATTGGAAATAATCCGGCAGGTCGAAGCGAACAGGGGGTGTGATTTACGTTTGACCCCGCGGATAGGAGGGTTGTAAGTGGTCTGTACGGCATTGTGCAGTCGCCGGATGTGCTGTTTCTGGCGTGACTGGAGAGTGAGTGTAGCGAGGAGGACGGCAAAAACAAAAGGAGGAAGGAAACGAGAGAAAGGGTTGCGCGAGAGGGGGAGGGGGGGGGGGTGTGTTGTAGAAAGATTGCCGGGTCGATCATGGCGAGCATCGCGATCGATTTTGCCGGGTTCGAGTCACGCCACTCGATTTATTTGCCAGCCGCGCTCGAATCTGTATCGTTCAGACCAAGGTGTTCCAGTCGTTCGTCGAGGTTCCCTTACCGTCGATCTCTCGGTCCAAGCTTTTCCCGAGCTCTCTCTCTCTCTCTCCCTCACTCTCGCTCCCTGTTACCCAGGAGCGCTCGATCCGACACCGAAACGATTTGTCTCGGTTGTTGCAACGCGCTCGAAGCACAAACATTATTATAACGCCGGTGCTGCTGCATGCGCTGCTGCTGCATGCGCTGCCGCTGCCTGGGTTTCGCTATCGTCGGTGGCGCACGAAAAGCAGCTCTGCCAGTCCGTCGCTCCAGGCTGCAGAGCGTTGTACCTCGTTTTCCGCGCGCTTTCCTCTCTCTCTCTCTCTCCCCTCTCCCATCGTACCGCGTGTTTCTCGCATTCTCTCCTCAATCTTCCTCTCGTTTCATCTCATTTCATCGCGTCTCGAGAGCCACGAATTTTCTGGTCGTTGAAAGCAAGATAAATCGAGTCGCAGACAACGGGGCCAGCTGCTTCCTAGTTTATACTCCGCGCTACTTCACTGCAACCCTGCGCTATATATATTATTAAACCGACAGTTTACTTTCACGGTGTAGTTGTTAGGTATATGCGGCATCGGACACCAGGTGGTGAGCTCAGTGTCCGCGCGCTTCGGAGGTATATAAATAAAAAATAAATTAAAAAACGCGGTGATGAAACTCATTATCAACTTTGTCATCACTTAAGATCGAGTTTTTATGTTGCGCATCGTCTAATTATTATTTATGCGCGCTCCGGGCTGCGAGAAATTAATAATCTCGCTGATCCGCAACACTTTTTCTTCTCCCTTCCGATTTAGTACGCGAAAGTAGAACGTGTATGTTAGGTTGTTATTAATGTATAATTTAAAACGTTCGCGGTACTTAAAAACTCATGTTCTATCCCATCGTTGGTCACGACTTATTCAAAGTCCCTCTGAATTATAAAGCTTTCGGCTTTTACTCACGACTTCCTGCGACTGTCGTCAATAATAAGTAAGATTGTTACTTAAAAATACATTACAGCTTGACTCGTGACTTTTATTCCAAAATCTATGAAAATTAGAACTCTTCCGGTTTTAATCCGTGTTTTATTTCGCTGACGTCGATGTAAACGACTATCGCAGGAAGTCGTGAGTAAAAACTTACTTATAAGTCAGTTGATAATAAATCACTATAAGCTTTTTGAGTATCCGACCAATTCGTAATTTCTCTTTCTCTCTAAATAGAAAATCGAGGCCTTCGTCACTTGGCAACTGTGACGTGACAAGGGTGGAATGTCAAAGCACCGCAAAAGTCAGTCCAACCAGGACGAGGGTGTTTTTGTTGATGTTCACGGAGCATGGGCCCGATAGCCGCGGCTCGAGTTCGCCGCGTGTTTCCCTTTCGTTTCGTATTCCGTAGTCGTGCACCGTCCTATCGCGCCCATAATGCCAAACAACAGAGAGCCCGACTCGACGGGCAAGGCGTGACTCGTTTAACGACGCCGTGATACCCATAGGGTGTCCTAACGTCGGTGGCGCGTGGGTTGCGCGCACACGCCTTATGACCATATAACAACAGCGCCACCATTGCCACCCGGCACTTTCTCGCCATTAATCAACCATAAATTACCCGTGGACGTTTACGAGCTGGCTTACGGTTAATTAATTGTCACGATCTGCTCTCATCGTCGTCGTGCGGCACGGGCATCAGAAGCGGCGCGAGGGTGACGTTGTTAGCTTCCACGTTACCCTGGGCCACTTTACATCGACGCCCTCGGGGGTAAGGGTGGAAACAACGATGACGCTGGATTTTCGAGGCAACATTACAGGTTGTTTCACGCCGTGAAATTAATGCCGACACGAAGTCGTACTGATTTGATCATGCTCAATTTGGCCGTACATTAAGACGAGATTCGCAGAGAATTTTTAAATCTCTAAATCTGTGCCTGACGCCACGAGAATTTCAAATACTTTGGCATACGGCACAACGTTTCGCCTGTTAGTTGACACTGACGATATTGTCTTCAAAGTCATAGTTACTGAGTTTCAACTACATTGTACTTGGACTGAATGGACTACGCATCTGACTGAGATACGGGGTTGATTTCTACAGAAGAAACATTAACAATTGTGTGCATAAAGTTCATTACAGTTGTCTAATTAGGAAGCCACAACTTTTGAACTAGACGGCAAACGTGATAGTTAGTACAGTTTTGAAATAACAGACAATGAAACTCTCGAAACGCGTTTTCTTTTTTCCTCCCAAGTAAACTCAATGGTGATGCGACCATTGTTTATCAACGATGCTCATTTCCTGATGCCCGCGAACCTCTCGTCGATGCCGCATCGAATCTTTTCAAGGGTTGTAATTCAAAAGGTAGCACACCAAAGAGACATTTCAATTTCTCAGTTATCTCAGCCTCTGAAAATTCTGATTGTTATCAGAAATTCAACCTTTTTAAACATCCGTTTTATGCACGAAGAGCTGACACTGCAATTTTTCCGACGAAACCTCACACAGACCGGCCTTTCTGTCGGCGTGGCCCAAAGTTTCCTTGACTGCGGGGCATATTGTGTTAGCTCTGTGCCTCGGGGCTGTTTTCGTCTCACACATTCGTTCAATGTTTGTTCGGTGTGCAGCAAACCTCTAGGGCCTAATTAGAGTTTACCCGAGTTACACGCGAAACTCTGCATGCGTGACTTTTGCGAAGCCAGAAAGGATGTTGCGGGGTGTTGATGACTTCCATGCGATTTCGGATATTATTTCCGACTTTGCATCTGGAAAATGTTTGACCGGGGCTGGTCGTAGCAAACACACCTCGAGGCTCTTTTCTCTCAGTCCCACAATCGCGGCTAGATCCAAACGGACGTTGCGGCACACAAGAATCCTGTGCATGTTGTATACCGAAATACGTACATCGAAATTGAATGGGTGATCTTTTGTTGTGCAGCTCGCACGATGCAAAACGAGTCGCGGTGTTTTCTTTGATAGCATATGGAAGCCTTTCTTAGCTCTATAGGATAGTTTGCAGCTTTTTCATGTTAAAACCTTGCATGAAATATCATTATTATTCTTTTTATCATTTTGCAATTTAGGTATGGCGAGCAATGAAGAGTTAAATAATTAATTTTTCTCATCGTCGGTGGCTTAGAACTTAGTAAATAGAACTATACAATTAGTCGCGTGAGTTGATAATTAATATTTTTCATTTGACATTTGGCAGGACTACTCACAATTTCTCTGGGCATTTGGAGCAACAAAACGAGGAATACAAACTTCGTAACACGCTTTGATTTACAGTGTAAATGAAAGAAAAAAATCCGTTCGAAAAGTAGAACGAACAATTACGATCACTTTCCGGCAAACAGGTGTCCCAGTTTCACAGATTGAACAAGCTGACCTTTCGAATGAAATCCTGACAAACAGGCAGGGTGAACAGCAAAATTCATTAGTGCGAGTGACAAGTTTTGCGCTCGGTGAATTGCAAGAAATTACAGAGACGGACACCGACAGAGGAAAAATAGAAGAAAAAATACGTGTGCAGGCTGACCGAGTGTTATTGGCACGTCGAAGTCCATTTTTTCTCGTGAATTCCGATGCTAACGTTAGAAGGGCACGCTCGTTGGATGCAGAAGCCAGCCATAAAAATCTGACCACTATGTTGATCCCCCGGCTAGCTATATATTTTCGCCCATCGATACCCTTGCGAGGGGTTCTCAAGAGCTTCACGAAAATTGGTAGCTATGTTCACACACACGACACAGAGATAAGGGGGCGTGTAGCCGCCTGATTCCGGGATCTATATCGCGTATATGGAAATGAAGGTACCAATGGATATGACTCAAATGGCCTGACCGTAAAAACTTCGCTGTAGTTTTTCTTGCTGCTCGCAGAAAAATATTCGCTATTCCCTGGGCCTTTCGGGCCTTATCCCCGTAAGTTACGGGAATAACTTATTACTATTTGATTTTTTTCTTTCATTTATCGCATTTTGCTTCCTCATAGAGGAAGCTTTGTTTTCGTGAAAATTTTTTTTTTCGAGATTTTCATGTTAACATACTTAGAATCACCTAAAACGTCGAGAAAAGTGGTCTAGAAAATATGTCTGTATGTGTGTATGTGTGTGTGTGTGTGTGTGTGTGTGTGTGTGTGTGTGTGTGTGTGTATGTATGTATGGTCCAGGCACCGAACATTCAATTGTTCATAACTCAGGAATGGCATGGTGGATCGAGCTAAAAATTGGCACGGAAGTAGAGTATTAAATCCTCTGTAATTCACATCTTTTTAAAATTAAATATATCCATGTATACAAATTTTATCGAATTTTTAATTTTTCAAAAAAATGGCGTGATCGCTCTAACTTTCGTAAAAGTTCGACGACTCAGCTATATACTTCATCATAAATAAAGACACGTTCAATGTTGTTTGGTATTGAATTTCAGCGAAATCGGTAAAGCGGTTCCGGTTTTATAGAATTTTGAATTTTTCGAAAAAAATAAATTTTGCTCTATATCACGTCGAATCTCATCAACCGAACCAAAATATTCAACAGTCAAAAAATAACATACAGCGCTGCCACGTATAAAATTTGGTGACGATCGGTAAAGTCGTTCGGATTTTACGCTGTTATGAATTTTTGAAAAAATTAAGATTTTCGCTGTAACTTATAGAAAAGTTATTAAAGTAAGTCAAAACTTTGTATCTAATCAAAATTAGATGTAACGGTGTTTGTAACGGAGTTTTTTTTTGTTCAAATTTAAAAAAAGTGCAAAGATTTGTTGAAATTAAAAAAAAGTTGCAAAGTAGAACTTTGCACACTGCTTCCTCATTAATTCCCCTTTTTCACAAAGCTTCCTCTATGAGGAAGCCAAAGTTAATAAATAAGCTTCTTCATAGAGGTGGCTTTGTGAAAAAGGGGAATTAATGAGGAAGCAGTGTGCAAAGTTCTACTTTGCAACTTTTTCAAGTGTTTTTATTGACTATACGAAGATCTTCGTGTCGCTTCAATTAGTGCTAACAGCTTGTTTAACGGGACACTCGTGCTGCGATGGCATAGTAGAGAGTACTTGTTTAGTCATTGGTTGTATCCACATCCTTTGTAAATCCGTTCAAGTAGGCGTGTGCACGTGCGCGAAGGGTAAGTGTAGAACGATGCCGGTGGAAAGCTCGATCGTTAATGGTTCGTAACGGGTATACTTGGGTTAGGGAGAAGTGCACGTCCTTTATTTTCAAATACCTCCAATTGCTGTGTAACGAAACTAACCCCGCACGTGTTAACTCTGAAAGGAGTCGGGTCGAGGTGAAGTGAACACTGAGGGCAAAGGGAAATCCGCTACACGCTCACTTCAAGAGGGCATAATTAAATGTTCGCACTTTAGCACGAGGCGTTGTAACACTTTATAACGACATTCTGCTTCACAACACTTGTAGGTAACCTCGGAGACCTAATGCCATTTTTATATCAATTTACTATTCCTCTTTAAAAACAATCATTGTCTATATGCTTTGCGGCGACAAAAGTGGAAATCACACCCGAAAATGATTCGTACGTCATTATTATTTTACGTATGTCCGCAATTGTAAATGTCAGCAATTCTCGTCGTCGTAATTCATGAGGAGTTTTTTTTCTTAAACATGTGGCCTTCAACGTGGAAAAGAGATTGAGATAGCTAAGTTATCACTTTGCTGTGCCTCAGTTTTTTTTATTAGCTGCAACAACTTAAATATGTATTTATCAAAACGTCATTCTCGTGCAACCTATTATATTTAGCTCTCATAATTAAGCCGCGTTATAAGATAATTAGAATAATTTATTGGTAGTGACAACTCATCATTTTTTTCCGTAAAAAGACATTGGTTTCACAGCAACAACAATCTGATAAAACATCTTTTAATTTTCAACTTTCGAAAACAAAAAATGAGTTGCTTGTCCGTTTCGCAGAAGAAATTTTCACAAATGTGGCATTCGGTTATTCTCGATATTTGCGTGCGTACATGGGAATAAAGCGGCGCACCAAGAGAGACAGAGAGAGAAACGTGGGCAGTTGGTCGATATTTATCTCCGTAAAATAAATTTGTATATTCCATTCCCCTGAGGCATACGTCATTTGCACGACTCGCGCCCCCTCACACTCAATTAATCGAGCATTTGACGCCGCCGATGTTGTTCGTGTGCCTCGCGCCCTTGTATATAACCTGTGTATGTTTCTGTAAGGCCGAATCGTCACAGCGTCAAGCTTATATCTCATTAGCAGTGTCGAAAGCTGTAATATTTTTTCACCACTCTGACGGTGAAAAAAAGTGATAACAAGGGAGAACTCGATACATCGATAAAAAATAAAGCTTGACGACAGAGGAATAACGTCAATTTGTCAAGCACCCTGCACACACTCTGCCTGCACTTTATTTATTTTTATCTCATTTTCATCGTCGACATTTTTTTTTTCGTTCAGCCACTAGAGTTATAGCGTTGCGCGTATTTGTCGCTCGCTCGGCAGGTTAATCCCCACGGAACGCTTTCCCCGCGCGCTCAGCGCTCTCGTAGCACAAGAAAGCCCCGATTTTTTCTTGCGGCCGAATAACGAGAATAATGCGGGACAACTCATAAATTCGACTTTCTCCGGTGTGCGCGAAGCTGTATCTGCACAACCGGCTGAAAGGACGCGCGACTCTTAACCGTGAATTTATGACGGTTGCCAGGACGAGAAACGTTCGGGCGAGCTTAGCGATTCCCTCTTTTTTCTCTTCTGCTTCTTCGACTGATGAGACGATAGAGCGGAAGACTCGAGAAGAAAATCGTCGATTCGTTGGAAGGAAGGAGGAATGAGGATCGCCGGTCCGTGATGCTGGGTGGCACGCGAGTGTCGTTCGATTCGGGAACAACTCGAACGTGCGCATTCTCGAGCGACCACAGTGAGGGGGTGTTGAGAGTCGTTTCTGTGATCACACTAGCCAGAGGGTGGATTGTGGGGAACGAAAAAAAATGACTTTCGGAACTTTCAACGCTTTGAGGGGCGATGAGTTGAATTCCTCACAGGCTCATTTCTTTTTACTCCGTTTACAGGTGGCAGCAATGAGTTAGGCAATTTGACATAGGGCTTTGACATAGGTAATTTCACAATTCTTACCATTCCATTTTACACATTCGTATCGCTTTATTGCTCTTTTCAGTACATCGATACCTTTATCGTTATTGGCAAACCTTAAGTTTTCAAATGTAGCATGGATTTAAGGTAGGCAAATGAAATCCTTGACTTATCGATGCACATTTCACCTTCATCTTCATTTTTCCAGCAGTCGTTTTCGTCTCTTGTGTTTTATTTATCGGTCTCACACGTCATTTCAGTACATATATACAATTAATGCCTCCAGCTTCTGGCCACGATGAAAAGTTAGAAAGAGATCCAATTTTCGCCACAACGAGAATGGCGTCCGATTTACTTTGCGCACCTGGCACATGATCTTTCCGCCACGACTTTGGCCATCGCGCAGACAGAAAGGGGGAAAACTCGACTTTTCCAACTTTTCCGCTCAAGGCGCAACGAGTAGGTCATAAGGTGCAGACAGAAGTCGGAAGAGTCGAGACGGTCGCAGAAATTTGTTCATTTCTCGTCCTCCTCCCTCCCCCCCCCCCCCCCTGTAAGTTTACTCTCTTGTTTGCAAAGGGGGTGAGTTTCGTGTTCAAGGATATTCAGGACTTCGTGTTGCGTTCAAAACTCCATATGAACTCGAGAAATTGATCTAAGTGCCATCTGGAGGCAAACACTCTCGGGTGCAATTTGCACACCCCCGTGGAGGATTTTTTTTCCTCTACATCGCGAGATCGCAGTGAAATAAATAATAGAGGCGCATAGTGCAATTCTGACTGACGAGAGTAGAATAGATGGGCATCAGAGCGGAAGACATGGAAGAGGTGCGAAGAAACGGAGTCAATTGGATGCTCACTCGATTACAGCTGAAAGCGTCGCGATGCTTTCGTAGGCGGAGGCGTGCGCGGCGTCCTTTTCCATTGCCTCGCTCCGTTCGTTCCGCTACCCTTTTCTACAAACGACGTTACCTTAATTCGCCTATTCGAGTTAGCGAGCTTTCATTTACACGCGGCTTCGTCGCACTCTCAGGCGGCTCTCCCTCTCACCTCTCCACCTCCATCTTTCTCACTCGAGGATTTTCCTGCACTTGAACAATCTCTTCCTGCTTTGCTTTTCACCCCTCGGGCTCCTCCGTCGCGCGCAGACAGAGAGCCCTCTCGGGTACCCGGCGGGCTTTCCGCATTTCGATTACCAGCTCTCTGGCCTCGAGATTAGGCGATAAGACGCACGCTCGTGAGATGCGCCAGATAATATAATAATAGCGTCGGAGACAATGAGATCGTTAACGTGCCAGCAGTTGTTCGTGCAGTATGCTTCAACCTGGTATAGTAATTATAGAGATGGGGCAAAAACAGATATCGAGTGTGTCTGGAAAACGTGGCTAAAAAAAGACGACCTGTTAGCACCGCTCGTGGATTATTTAAGTAAATTCTCACGTCAGACACCAGCAGTTTAATTGGCTGGTTTCTCGTTGCATAATGAAGTATTGAATTGTATTCTAGAATTATGTGGTCTCAAAAATACCACCTCACTTGATTTTGACGACAGTGGTCACGGTTTCCGAAATCGACAATGACGGTTACGAAATGAGGACGAAGGTTACGTTCATCTAGTCGTTCCACGCGTCAATAATAAAAAATAAAAAAATACATTTTTTACAGAAACTAGCCCACCGACAGCAGTGGGCGCGCAGTCGGTGTATGCCTTTGGAGCCACCCGAATCTATTTTGTAATATGTTCTCGGTCTGTAATATCCTTAAACACCTTCCCACAAAGACATCTTTAGATCTGGACAGCATTCCGACAGTATTCCTGAAACATTTATCCTCTAGAAGATGCAAGATATTTTACCCACTGATTTTTTGAAGAGGTAATTCTACATAAACCAACAGCACAAAAATCCGTAAACTGTAAGGGAGTCATTACACATGGGGCTTGTCAGTGTTATACATAAAGTATAAGTCCTCACGACACGTCCAGCCACTTATCCATCGCCATATATATGGCGATGTTTTTACGATGAGCGATCCCACGGGTTCGAGGTTTTCCATCGGAAGATGAAGCAGATCAGTTTTTGACGATAGAATACGGAAAAGCGGAATCTGAAGTCCCGGGGATCTGGTTGGGCCGTTGGGATAAAAAGTTTCGCGATTCTGCAGGCATGCCAGGCGAATGCAGGGGTCACGGGAGGTGCCCATAACTCGAAAGTTGGCGAGGGTCTCTGCCTCCTCCACCTTCCCGATATCCGACAAAGACTCCTGGACGCGCGCGTGGGGGCCACTCGAGAAAGATTAATGCTTCTCTAATTGTGCCGTTCGATTGAATACGAAGTGAGCACCTCCCAATCGTCCGATTTGTTCCAGGCTCGCTCGTGACTAATGGGCCTTTCCGTGCGAGTCAGCCTGAATTCGACGGGTTTCTCCGCCTCGCGTCGTTCGGCGGCGTTTTGTCCTCTCTTCGATCCTCAAACCTCTGACCCTCTCGCGCTTTATTTTCTATAACATTCCTCAAGAGACCATCATCCGTCCGTCTATCCTCCCTCGGACTTACCCACCATCACGTCTTCGGTTTTCACTTGCTTATGCTTTAATTACACGACTTGATAATACGAGATGAATGGCGCGAATGTTAATTGACATAATGTTGTGTGATAGGGGGGCGGGAGGGGGGTTTATAGCGTGCTTCACGCGTGACCGCAACGCGCACCGTATTCACTGACTTCCGACGTTCATTGGTACCGAGAGTATAGCAGATAGTCCACTAAAGGCCTCACCCGCTAGTCCACCTTGGAATGCCATTTCCCAACTACCGTACCACCACCGGACTACATCACTCCCGCCTACCCGGGGCGAGAGAGATGCCTACGCCGGGGAATGCGACCACCGAGTTAGCCGACCGTCGGCTATGCGAAAGAGAAATGCCACTGGCGTCCTACATATATTAAATTCAATGACAAAAATCAATAAAGCCTGGTGGTGCATTAACAGGAAGGTAGTTATATCCCACGGACCTCCCGCTACTTGTTGCACCGTTTCTATGTTAGTCGTCGGTTAACGAATCGCGGCGATATAACCACGAGAAAGGGAAATTGATATTAATTTCTCTTCCGAAAGCCAATAAATGTATTATTAATTGAACTTGTATCAATTAATTTATCAGCTAATAGTTGCAACGGCTATGTCGGGTGACGCAGGGTGAAGTGGCGGCGGCTCTATTTTTGCACGGTGTATTGTGCGCGTTTTTGACGCCACGCTCGATCGCCGTCCAAACCTATTACCCGAACCTATTACCCTTCGGTGTGGTCATGCGGCTTGCGTATCTCGTTCTATTTTCGCTTCAATTCCTCGCTTTTTATGCTGTATCTCCCGTGGCAGAGAGGGTGGCTTGGCGTCGCTGTCGCCCCCGCTGCCGTCGCCATTCCGGTCACCCTCGACAACGAAATAAAGCGACGACCGCGATCGACGCTGGGCTCTGTATACCTATACCGGTCTATCTCCTCGATGTACAAACATCGGTGGAGCAATCGTTCATCGCTGTTCCAGCACGCAAACCACCAGTAGCTCCCCGGCTATTGACCGCGAGCGCGCGGAAACTTGAAACCGTTATAATTGGCTGCAAAAACTCGAGTTCCTCTGTGACCTCTTTTTTGTTATTAGCATCGAGCTGCTCGCCGTTTCTTTTTGTCTTTTATTCGCTTTGTGCGCCAACGTTTTCATTTTTTTTATGCATTTACTTTTTTATACCAGGAAAATCGAGACATTCAACTTTTTTTTTATCGATACAAGTTTTCGATTTTAATCGATATTTCAATTGCACCGGTGATTCGTATCTGTATATGCGCATATAAAGAAGTAGTTTAGTTTCCGCGGGTTATTTCTTCTCGTTCGTGTGTCACGACTTTTTGTGAAATTGTTGTGCAATTTGTTGTAAAATGGCTTTTTTATTACATGCAAATAAGCATGTTTGAGGCGATATACGATTTAGGGCGACAGTGCAGGTTAATCGCCAATATTTTTATCAAATCTTAAGACGTCGATTTATAAATCGTTTGGTTTCGAGGACACGTGGCGCTTGAACCTTACATAACCTTGATAACGGCGGGATGGTATGGTTATCTCCAATAACATACCGTCGGTACCATGATTTGCGTTCGAATCTACGGGGTTGTAAGGCCCGTTATTCTTGAGCCTAGAGACATCGCCTTTAGTAATGCCGCATGCCAATTTAATCTTATGCGGCTAGTTGGAGGATAGAGATGTTACACTTGCGTTACACACACAACAAATTATCTCTCTTTTAAAAAGTTCAGGAGTAACGCAAAACATTGTTGGCAAACTATTCGAGCTGTGATTGGTTGCCAGAAAAGTTCGTTGTAAACAAAATCAGTTTGATGTCAAATTTGACATAAGACGACGGGTGCGGCTGTGCCCGTAACCTTTTAAAGCTTTATAAGAGCGCAGCAGAGCAAAATTGATTAGCCTATTGTAGGTGAAATTTTGAAAATATTATCTTTGAGGACGATTTTGGCGACTTTCGGTCCGGAGCCGGATCTACGATTTCTAACAAAAAAATCGTCGCCAAGAACATATTTTTTTCAAAATCGATTAAAAAAGGTTCATAGCCTGTGTTTTTAGGGGTAGAATATACGACTTGAGAACGATGGTATAGGTTAAAAGTCGATATTTTGAAAAGAAAAAAAATTGGGGTCGATTTTGGCGATTTTCGGTCCGGAGCCGGATCTACGATTTCTGACAGACAAAGAAAAATTTTTTCGTCGCAAACAATTTTTTTTTTTCAAAATCGATTAAAAAAGGTAAGAAATTCACACGAGGTGAAAAGTTGCACTCCTCCCATGTAACGTACTATACTTTTCTCCCGATTTCGCTAAAAAATAACCACATTTCGTGTGTGCAACGAGGACGGAAAATAAGCTCATTTTTGCTTCCTCATAGAGGAAGCTTTGTTTTCGTGAACATTTTTTTTTTCGAGATTTTCATGTTAACATACTTAGAATCACCTAAAACGTCGAGAAAAGTGGTCTAGAAAATATGTCTGTATGTGTGTATGTGTGTGTGTGTGTGTGTGTGTGTGTGTGTGTGTGTGTGTATGTATGTATGGTCCAGGCACCGAACATTCAATTGTTCATAACTGAGGAATGGCATGGTGGATCGAGCTAAAAATTGGCACGGAAGTAGAGTATTAAATCCTCTGTAATTCACATCTTTTTAAAATTAAATATATCCATGTATACAAATTTTATCGAATTTTTAATTTTTCAAAAAAATGGCGTGATCGCTCTAACTTTCGTAAAAGTTCGACGACTCAGCTATATACTTCATCATAAATAAAGACACGTTCAATGTTGTTTGGTATTGAATTTCAGCGAAATCGGTAAAGCGGTTCCGGTTTTATAGAATTTTGAATTTTTCGAAAAAAATAAATTTTGCTCTATATCACGTCGAATCTCATCAACTGAACCAAAATATTCAACAGTCAAAAAATAACATACAGCGCTGCCACGTATAAAATTTGGTGACGATCGGTAAAGTCGTTCGGATTTTACGCTGTTATGAATTTTTTAAAAAATTAAGATTTTCGCTGTAACTTATAGAAAAGTTATTAAAGTAAGTCAAAACTTTGTATCTAATCAAAATTAGATGTAACGGTGTTTGTAACGGAGTTTTTTTTTGTTCAAATTTAAAAAAAGTGCAAAGATTTGTTCAAATTAAAAAAAAGTTGCAAAGTAGAACTTTGCACACTGCTTCCGCATTAATTCCCATTTTTTACAAAGCTTCCTCTATGAGGAAGCCAAAGTTAATAAATAAGCTTCTTCATAGAGGTGGCTTTGTGAAAAAGGGGAATTAATGAGGAAGCAGTGTGCAAAGTTCTACTTTTTTTACAAATGATGACACGCATGCGTAGTACGGTTTCCATTACTCCCGCGCGGGCAGGAATGAGCTGATTTCTTCCCTAGGGAGGTAATGAAACCGGACTGCGCAAAAAAAAGAAAAAATATTTTTTCTCCCGACTCCGCTAAAATAACCCCATTTCGTGTCCGCAACGCGGGCGGAAAATCGCTCATTTTTTTACAACTGACTCACGCATGCGCAGTCCGGTTTCATTACCTCCCTAGGGAGGTAATCAGCTCATTCCTGCCCGCGCGGGAGTAATGGGAACCGTACTACGCATGCGTGTCGTCACTTGTCAAAAATGAGGTTACTTTCCGTCCGCGTTGCACACACGAAATGTGGTTATTTTTTAGCGAAATCGGGAGAAAAGTATAGTAGGTTACATGGGAGGAGTGCAACTTTTCACCTCGTGTGAATTTCTGCCCTCGCTTCGCTCGGGCATCAAACTTCACACTCGGTGAAAAGTTGCACTTTTCTCCCTTGTAACGTAATGTACTATTTCGTCGCCAAAAAAATATTTTTTTCAAAATCGATTAAAAAAGGTTAATAACCAGTGTTTTCGGGGGTAGAATATGCGACTTGAGAACGATGGCATAGGTTTATTCATCTTAATTATAAATTTATCGATTTCTTATTTCGTAGATAAATGTTAGGGTTGAAATATACTATGCTATATCTTTACGTGGTATGCATGCAACAAATAACGAATGCTTTTTTGGATATCATCAGCCTGAAAATGGAGACCTAGGTAGTGGACTTTAGTGTACTAAATGCTCACAAAGAGATCGGTCAGTATTATCTTTGTAATCCTAGTCGTCTTATAGAAAACATCTCATGGATCATCGTCGTATCGTGGGTGAGTGTGTGTGTGTGTGTGTGTCTGATCTTTGAGAATTCATTTTATTTCCAGCCTTTTCGTCATGTGACAAGAAAGGCTCCTGAGTTCATATGACAATTCCGTGAACGAGATCCGCTTTGAGCCGAGAGCCAAAAGCGACGGTGAATTCTTTGCGTCGGAAATCCGGAATTTCCCACGACGTTTCCATTCCATGCGCGTTTCCGTCGAGCCAGCGGTCTTTAATATTTCAAATTGCGTAGCGCGCGCGAAGTCAGCGAAAAGAGAAGGTGAAACAACGTTTTTCTGAATACAAAGGTAGAATGTCTTTTCTCGTCGACTGAGGCTTTGTGTTCAGGTGCATGTGAGAGCTTCGCGGAAGTTGACTGACTCATAACGAGCCCTGTTACCTTTGGCATATACTGAAGAGAACGAAGCAAATTTTTCTCGGAACAGACCACGAAATCCCACAGCAGCAACTCTTGCGTTTTGTAAGTGCGTTTTCATTTGCTACTTGTGTTTCCTAACGCATTTTCTCTTCTACCAACCGTAGGTTCACATTTCGATCGAACTACCTGCCAGTTAATCACCGCAGTTTTTGTGTAAAATTAAATCGTTACGTGCGTCAAATGAAATTAAATCAAATGGAAATGAACTGGAAATGTTTTGGTTAATCGATCTGCCTCATAGAGTGGAACAAAGCCAAAGACACGTGATTGTCGAACCAGCCGCAAACCCTCATGATGAAAATGTAGTTACAACCTTCGTAGTACACGAAAATAGAATGACAGAGAGACAGTGATCACGTTCCGCTGTATGTTGCAACGAGATCGCCGAAAAAATTAAATGATTTGAACGTCAAAGTGTCCGCGAGGGCTAGATCGATGTCCCGTTAGGTATTCCTCAGCGTAACATCTGCTGGGAAATCCGAGTTCAACTGTGCCGTCTCCCCCTACCAATCGGGGCTTTTCACGTGGCCATGGCCGGTGGTCCAAACTGTATGCACCAGGGGGTAGCGTTTGTACGGAATACAGCGCGATTTTCCGGAATGCTATCATCAACACCACCGCGAATATGTAAACGTATGTCGTCGCACAGGGGTTTGCATCGACTGCATCGTTCACTGTCGGCGTGATTCGAGCAGCGGGATGTAACGACACATGCGCCCCCTGTGGGGCTTTTTTCGCAGACACGTCCTGCAAATTTGCGGGGCTTTTTCGACGTGTGACGCATTGGATCGTAAAAAATACGACAGCCCGAGCCTCCGGTGCGTTTTTCAGAGGCTGAAGTAAAAAAGGAAGCTGGCCCCGTCTGTATTCAGCGGCAATTTGAATTAGGTGACAGCGTGTCCTTGTTTTGGAATGCGCATGCATAAAACTTTCGAGCACGAAATGTGTACCTTGGTCCCGCTTGGTTCAGATCGCGCGAACAGCCTCGGCCCGGTTAGGTGTTGGTTCGAAGCCGTTCCCAATTGCGTTTCCCGGTTTTATGCCCGATAAACACCGTCGTTACTCGTGTTGTCCGAGTGGCGTAATCTTCCGGCTGGTAATAGAGATAAGCACGCCACACGCTTCGTGTGCCTATTCGCCCTTCTCTCCTTTCTCTCCCTCTCACTCTGTTATTCGCTACGTATGCAGGAATAGCTGTGAGGAAACCGAGCTCGGAATTAACAACCATTCTGTCGTCCTTTGCGTATCATTCGGAGATTCATGGAGCAATGAAAGATTCAACGGGAACAGCTGTGGTGCGGACGTTGGTTCGTCCACATTCGCCCTCTTTCCTGCTGCCGCCCCGACCTCGGACAATGGCTGACTCTCCATTTTCGGATTTTTCATTCGATAACATTTCACTTGACTGATCACAGATCAATAATATCAACGGGGTGACCATTATGCCTCAGCTAATAAAATAACTGCTAAAATAGGTAACATCGTGGCACGTATTTGAAGCAGTCTCTTGTGTAGCAGGCAGCTTGCGAATATGCGAATGTCATATTCACGACGACATGTAGCTCAATCTAGGTTGTACTGCATGTCGCCACTGAAGAGTGCCGAATCCGTAAAAAAATCTTGTTATTATAACGTCCACTGTTTTCGTAACCGGTGAGAAAATCTGGAACAATTATATCCTTTTAAGATACCAGCGAACGATTGTTTTATCACTAAACACACCGGTTGGGTCAATCGGTTGCAACAAACCCCGGTGTAGCGGAAATAGCAGTACCGATGTGCTAATTTCTGTCTATTTTATATCATATGGAACCATCGGCGGAGCTCCACAATGCACGATATGACATTCATGTACAATTCGATCTGACGTTCACGTAGATCACATTGACTTATCAATTTTAAAACGTAGCACATTTGGTATTGGGATGATTTTATCCTCCAGTTAAATTCATCTAACGACTCTAATAAAGTTTCCACGTATGCAGTGTGCAACACCCGAAAGCTCAGTTTTCCGCGAACGTCGTACACATGCTAGGTGGTATACTGTAGTGCAGTGGGCGTCTTCGGGGCCCAGCTGGGCATTAACGAGTCCAGGAAACGTGACGCATAAAGCTGCAAACGTTTATGGCCCTTGAGGCGACCGAAACAAGTTCAGACCTACGAGAATGCGTAATCGTAACGGGACTAACACCAAGAATACACTAGTATGCGCCGGACATGGGGGTTCAGCACGTATTCTAAGATCTATTCATAGTGTACTGCGCGTACCAACAGCTATACGTAGAGTACGGCGCGTTTAAGTGCTAAACGCGAGAGCAGTAGTAACCCATGCACGCCCTCTCTGTACGTTTGTGATGTGTCCGAGTTACGCTGCCACGACACAAGCACTGAGATGGCTCATTTCCTTGCTGTGTTGCACTACAATACCTGTGTATGTGCGATGCAGGCAGTACACACAATGACGGTGGGAAAAGGGTCTCGTTGTGCAATCGCAACGCGGGTACCTGCTATCCCGTCCACCAAATTCGCCTCCGCTTCCTTCCTGTCCTCGGTCTGAACATTTCTAGTTATGTCGAAGCTTTAGGACTTCCACGTCCGTGCTGAGAGGGCTCAGTCGCATCTTCGTGGCTTTGCCCATATCTGCTCGAGAAAGCTCAAAATCTTACTACCCTAATAACTAAATCTGATTGTTGGAGCTGCAATCAACGTCCTCTTAGCCTGACGTGACTGACCTTATCTACGTAATTTTCTTTTTAATAAACGTTATTAATTTTGGATTCACCGATTTCAAATCATGGTATTTTTACTTCTCGGTATCAAGCTTGTCGCGCAAATGAAACGCACGTATTTCGACGATTTGTGAGACTCGTCGAGATCCACGTTACAGTTTCAGCTCGTCTATTTGCAAACGGTGAGAGCCTCTCTGTGGAGTATCAAGGCCCGTTCTCTCGCCAACTTCTTAAGACGCAATTATTCACTGCTCAGTCCTTTATAATAGTGACAAATGACCATAGCGGCCCATGTCTGCCTTAACATTATAGCAGTCAGGCGGGAAGTTGGCGAGGGTGAGAGTGAGCGAGAAGCCGAGAGTCGCGACGAGCCTGGCACACTACATAGTGATATATATGTAACGGCTATACTCACAGCGAATATCCCAGTACGGGATGGCATCTAACGATTCTTTAACTTCTAGCACCCGTGGCACCCTTCCCCCCAGGCTTTCACCGAGTTACAAAGTTTTCCCTGCGTTGAATTGGTTGGAGGAAATAGGAGTTGCTCATCCTACCCAACGACCCCGGCGAATATTCTCGATAATCTAAAAAAAACCAAAGTTTTCTTTACATGCGGCAGCTTCCCGCATAATCGATGAGTCTGCGGCACGTCCACAGGTGTCCCTGAATTGTCTGTTTCTCAGCTATCGCAGGAAAACTTTGAATTATCGCAATTTTCTAAAAATAGAAATACCGCAGTATCCTGAAAATCATAATAAAATCATATTGATCCAATATCAGAAAATTCACTGCGTCTGCAGATATCAGCTGTCAGGCAACATCAGTTTTCAATGTCTATGTCCTCTTAAGATTTTTTTTGTAACACGTGCACGAATCGCGGCACTTTCCATGGCAGTCTTGCGAGCCGAAAGTGGCCGTTTCCCTGTCAGTTGCGAACCCGTGGTGAAATGACAGAGTCACGCATGCGCAGTTCGCATTTCGTTGACTTTCGTCCCTTGGGAGTTTCTGTCATTCACTTTCGTCCCTTCAATCACAACCTCACTTTTCAGTATTCGTCTCGCGCGACTGCCATTCCAAGTGCCGCAGATTCGTGCACTCGTTACAAAAAGTATGATGTGCAACACGGGTCGAAATGGCAATTGCGACTCGTGTGATTGCAGCCCTCGCTTCGCTCGGGCAGCAAACCTCGCACTCGCCGCAATTGCGAACTTTCGACCCTTGTTGCACAATATACTATTTCGCAGCGATAGAAACAATTATAGAATTTTTATGGAAATTCACTGGTATAAGCTGATCGCTTATGTCAGCGACTTTATCATATAGCAACCCGAATATAGTAAACATAGCAAACCGAATAAATTCTCCGTCTCTCAATTCAGCCGTCCGTGCGGAAGTTGAAAACTTGTAAATATCGAGTCGATTTCGAAGGCAAAAATGAGTCAACGGTTACGCGAAATATTTCTCCGAGCTTTAATCTCCGTATGAAAACTCAACGCTGAGATCTCGCGCCCGTATCTCGCAATTTCATACTTGAGCCGCGTATTTTGCATTGCCAGCGGTCTAATATGCAAACATTCTCCCGCGGGTATATCGCCTGAGCTCGCGGCTTGCGCGGCCGCCGCCTGTGCGTCGCGCCTCGGCGCAACCTACGAGTGGGTGCGAGACTCCCCGCGAGACGCAATTATCTTTCAGGATATATTCAATGGACGAACATGAAAGAAACCCTGCTGCGAACGTTCAACCTGATTGCGAGCGACTTCTCTCAATCCGCCCGACTTGCGAATCACATATACAACAACCATAAGTGTCACACCCGTGTTCAACGTTGGCTTTTGCCTCTGCATAAATCAATATCGTACGTCGAATGAAGCGTCGGCTCTTCGAGGCCATTTTCAAAGGCCTCGAGGGTGGTTTCCGGCGGTGACCCTTACAAAATTTATACATTCCGCCCGCTTCTCCGGGACACGACACTGAATTTTCAAATATGTATTTTCCCGACCCTGCATTTTTATCACCCCTGTGATTTTCTGGAAAGTCGTTTGTCTCTCGAATGTCGCTCGTCCGCTTGTCCGTTGCTTCTTAATATTTGTTCGCGTCCCTGGAATTTATTATCATCTCTTTGTGTATCTGTTTTAGGTCTCCTGGGCGCGGCGAAGAGGCGAGGAGCTCCTGCTGCTCACCGTGGGTAGGCAGACTTACTCGAGCGATTCGCGTTTCTCGCTCGACTATCAGATGCCCAACGACTGGCGCCTGCTTCTACGTTCGGCCACCGAGCGAGATGCCGGTGTCTATGAGTGTCAGGTCAGCGTTCATCCGCCTCTCACAAGGACGGTCTATCTCACAGTGTCCGGTAAGTTCGTCCACTTCCTGTTAGAAATAAATGCCTAATCGAACGTGATCGCCTATCATCGATATTCGTGATGTTTTTATCCCACTGTTTATCGTCCTTTTTTTATCCCACGATGTTTTTATTCTATCAAATGCGTTCGTTGACTGAAGACGCGATTTATTTGATCCAAAACTCTCAATATTTAATTACACAATAACACTTCCTTCACCCCACGCTGTACAGCACGATAAATAACAAACCCATTAATAGAATATGAAACCGTGGGGGCGATTGCGGACGATGAAGACAACGAGCCTGGTGGAAAACGCTTCATAAATAGTTATACAAGAAAGAACGTTCCGCGATCACATAATTTTCGATATAGTATTAGCTTAGGGCCGTGAGAGAACGTTATTCTCTTTTCTCGGTTGTACGTCGTCGTTAGTTTTCTCTCCGCAAAAGGATGAGAAGGTTAATCTCACGGCTCGACGCGGTTATAGCCATAAAGGTGAGGGAGGAAGTGGAAGCCCCGAGCTTTAGCCCTCTACGATCATAGTGAATGTGTGTGTTGTGCGCTCAGAGCTGTGGATGGTGCGCGGGTTACACTCTCAAGCGACCCTATGTGGACCCGGTTGGTGGTTCGCTCGGTGCCACCGATAATGTACCCTTCCATAAATCACGAAAGTGCCGCGTCGTTAGGGTCATCGATAACGATGTTCTCCTTGGTATAGCAACCGGCGGGATTGTAACAACGAGAAGTACCACCCGAGCTTCTCAGGATTCTGTTCTATACACATACTCTGACAGCCAAAGCTTATCCTTCTCGCTGTATGTAGCAACTGCCAAAGAGGGAGAGAGAGAGAGAGAGGGTTAACAGCGTAAAGTGTAGTCAGCCAATCAGCTTCGAGGCACCGGTCGGGACGGCCGATGTGGGGGGAACGCAGTTGTTCAGATTAAGTAGGTTTATCCTCACCCGTTTGCCGGCTGGAAATATAAGCGAGACATTTCGCTTGGTTGTGGTGTGTAGGTATCGGGCTTGCCGTATAATCAGCCCATGCTCCTTCACTCATCATCCGTAACAGAGTCTAAGGGTTTCGCTCTCCTAGGTACCCGATGAAATTCAGAAATTATGACAGGCTATACAGTGTATAAACGGCTCGAGTTGGTTGCATCACCCACGGCCAACAATAAAATTCGTCGTTTATCATTGGCAACACCGGCGAGCAAGATCGCCACAAGATCGCACCCCTGGTTTCTGACAAGTACTGGCGCGTTGGCTCTTAAATTAAATGATAATGAGTGTAAAAAGGCCGTGGTAGAAGGACGAGGGTGGAGGCCAACTGAGCAGGGGTGAAGGGGAACTGTGGAGTAGGAAGGAGGAAACAGACGAGAGAGAAATGGTTTATTGGGTAACGAGATAGCTCGTGGGTTGAAGTCGGGTTTCACCCTTGGTTAGCGCACTTTGCCAGATATTTCGTTACCCGCCCGGCCCCCACTCCTACTACGTGTCCTCTTTTGACCCAGAATATTAGTCGAAATCTAGCGTTTGTGTGGCAGACACTGTTAAAGGTTTCTCTTCCTGCTGCTAGCTCAGGGAACTCGGAGGGGCAGATAAATCTTACAAGTCTTCTTAAGTAGCATTAATATTAAATGATACTTCGTGGGGAATAATAATCATTTCATGAGAACTGCGAAAGTTGAGGGCCGATCGTGTTGAGTTAGAGCATGCTACAACCTGGTCGAAATTATTACTGCTGTAAGTTTGTGGAAAGTGTATTAAGCGCTCGTTCCATTAGTCGCTGTAATTTTGTCATAACTCAACATTCATAAAAAGTTTATTAGGTGCCCACCGAATGCACGTTACTCTTTATTCCGGTAAATGCTAAATGCTCCGCGGATGGATAGAATGAAAATGCCAATGAATGGACGATATCACACTTTTCGTATGCACGTGAAATCGTAGATTCGTGTACAAAATTGATAACGGCTCTGCTACTTTACAGACTCTGCTGCAGATAAACCGCCCGTTCATTCATCGGTTTAACCGTCTCAGTATCGTCGCGTATCTGATGAGCCATTTTTAAGCACCCCGTCAGCAGCCGCAAAAGCCCTACGCGGCGAAACTTAGCGGGTTCGCCGTGACAGGATGGAAAAACCGGAAAAAGAGAAGAGGATCGAGTTCCCCCGTTAGAAACGTGACGTCGTAATATTTCCGGCTGGGCATCTGTGCCGATGGCGCGCGACGCACGTATACTTCGCCGATTTTTATGACCATTGCTATGGTTGGTGTACATGTCGCTGGGCAAACTGGTAATCCCTCTCGGCGCCCGGCATCACGATTCCTCTTGTACGTGCTCGACGATCAGACTTTATCGCGAACATTCGACTGTGAACGCGCGAAAAGTCACTCGAATTCGTGAAAACGCGTCCGACGATCACTCCGTATATCTCAAGCGTTTGTGCATTATCTTTGCCTCCACATACGAGCTGTAATATTTCTCGCAGAAAGGTAAGGTGGGTAACGGGATACTTTACAGAACCGATGAATCGGGTCCCTTTTAGGATCTCGTGGAAATTGTATTTTTCCCCGTTAAACCACTGCTGTTTTACATTCAAACCGATAGGCCGATATAAACTTCGAGTGTATGGGGCGTATGGGACATCACTACACATGGTGATGTCACGATAATGGAAAGAAAGTGTGCAATAACAGTGGCGCTCAAACTCGTTCACCCTGATGGCCCCGTCCACGTCGTCTCGGGCGACTACTATGTGACTATAGTTACAGCCTTTGGTACACACCGAATAGTCCCGCACAGCCAGTTCAGACTACCGAGAAAGTCGTGCATAATCCACCTATACCTTTGAACATATCAGACTGAACACTGCAAACAGCCGTTTCGACGAGATTGGCTCTTAAAACATTTCCCGAAGCGCACTACGAGACACGCTTGTTCGAGGATATTCGCGACACGACAGACATCTACTATATATATGCACAACCCGACTATCTAATTTGCAATAAAACGATCGTACGTCCTAATATAGGGTTTAGGGTTTCGAGAACTCACGCAAACGTTTGCCTGGAGTAATAGCCAGTTGAAGATGGATGCCCCGAGTTGCCCCAATTACGGAAGATTCGATACTGGCTGGTCGTTACTGGTCCAAATGATCTAAGAATCGTGGTACTTGGTACAATTACCTGCAATTAGATGCAGTTAAAATGTGTCATGTGCAATTATGTATGATGTTGCGTCGAGTTATTCCAGTGGAATAAAATGTGGAGGACTGTTTCGAGCCTTGAGAAGAGGTAAATCGTTAGTTGTGAATAATTGTGTAGTTGATTTCGTAAACACAGAAATCCCGCCACCGGTTAGTTTGACCGGGCATGAAAATTGGAACTGTGTTTTTTCCTCTTTGTTCTCTTTCCAACGCCTCATCGAACTTATATTTCCGTTCAATTCAACGCGTGGTCACTCGTGCGAGATATTAATATCTCGTCGACGCGCTCCTGCTGCCGGTGAATTGTGGGTGTGTTTTTTTCGCTCTCCTCTTTTTGCCCACTTTATTCAGGAGAATGGGCAGGGTGGCGTGGCGTATGCCATAATGGAAGCGAGCATGCTTTGTTGGCCTAAATCGAAAGTCAACCGGAACGAGGTTTGCCGTCCAGTCCATTCTGCGTACACGATAGCCTACCCCGCCATCCGTAGCTCACACGACCTTTAATCGCGATTTGCTTCGCGGCCAACGAGCCCTCCGTATCTCCTATTCACGTATTATTTTTTATCGCTTTGCGATAATTTGCGATATTGTATTCACATATTGATATTTTTATCACTTCGCAGTCTCCGTTTTTTCTACGTGATATAATTTCCGTAGATAATAATGTATTAATATATTCAAGCATTCGAGCGAGAAAAGCAGGATTTCTTAAATTATAGAAATATCCCTTCCGATTGATGGGAGAAACTCTGAAGTTCTTTATGAAGGTATGAAGGTATGAAGCAAAATTGATCAGCTTATTATGGGTGACACTTTGGAAAAAAAAATTCTGAGCTCGATTTTAGCGAGAAGTACATATAGGCGACATAGCGTTGACAAGCAAACAGTCATGATCGGGCTTCACAGCGATTATACGCGCTTCGGTTACGTTCCGATTGTATTTCACGGAGAACCCAATACATCATCGCTTTTGCGCTTTTGTATTCCGTTATAATTATGAAGGCATACAATAATATATTGATTATTGAGATTTTAATCAAGTTTCTACTTTCATGCTCACACAACCCTCTTTTCATTCCGAAGTTAAAAAACGTACAACGTCTTAAATTCCCCCAATAACGCTTGGATTTCAGTCGGTATACATAACTCCCGCGCGTTTGTAGCTACTTCGTAACGCAATTGCAAACTTTTAAGATCTTAATTCAATGTTTAACTACACTTTTAACCCTCGGCTCGTTAGTTACGAGCCTCGGGACAATTGGATTGTTCAGTTGTGAAACTTTTGACCCCCGCGCGTTCGCCTTTTCCCCGGGGTGTGTAATCCGAGCCCGTTCAGATCATCGAAGGAACCCACTTTCACCCGATTAGGTTGGTATCCGCGTGCGTTTCACCCTCGTTAGCTTTTCCTGCCCTGCTCATTACGTGGATTACAGGAAAATTACCCGGCGAGCAAGTTTCTCGGTCGGGAAAGAGCGCGAGTTTCGTGTTTTTGCCGCGGATAAACGTAGCGCTTTATTTTGCAAAATAAATCGCCTGTATAATGGAGGACTCAATAAGTTCCTGGAAATAGAGATATTTTTCAAAGCTGTGGGTACGATCAGGCTGCGTATACACGCAGATGCAGACGGAGAAGGAGAGAGAAAGAGGCAAAAAGCAAGAGAAAGAGCGAATGCGCCCTGCTGGATAGACTCTCAAGCGAGCCTTCGCTGTTATGAAATATATTTGACCGAAATATCGGCAGCACGACCGGTATCATAAATTCTTACCCCGTTAGGAAATAAAGCGATATTTCCTCTGGCTTCAAAACCCTGCGGTACAACGGAGGTCGGGAGTCGGTACGAGGAAAACGAAGAATAGGGAACTACTTTTCGGCGCACCCTTTTATCTTATTTTCGGATATTGACTGTCCATACCCTTCACATCGTTTTCGATCCTCGATTATACAGTTACTTGTTGATTTATTGATTCAATATTACAAATTGAAGAAAACTCATGCGCTCTTTTCATATATACACAGTATTTTTTTACTCCAAAAATACCTTGCCTTCGACGAATTTTGTAGACATTGGATGTTAAAGTTTTTAACATTATGAATGGGGGAATCTTTGAACATGTTTGAGAAGAGTTCAAAGTACACTTACCAGGAGGGTTTGGAGTAAAAAAATACTGCGGAAGTGACGAGCCGCAGAGACCTAATCCTTCTGAGTGCTGTACGCACGCATACGCGCATGCTCACACACACGCATGCACACGCCCGCACACGCACACGCACATGCACACGCCCGCACACGCACATGCACACGCACACGCACACGCACACGCAAATGGGATGTTGAAAACTACCTCCTCGTGGTACATCCTGGATAACGCTAAAATGGTCTCCAAAAATGAATTATAGACTTTATCGAAAAAAGTTATCTACAAAAGTTGTTAGTTTTAACATGCCGAACATTTTGGTCGAAAAGAAAAGTCATAGTTCCATAAAAAAAAAACATGTCGGTCGTCGTATCTCCGCCATTTTGAATGTTGGACCATATTTCTTTTTTTAGAAAAACGTCCCCCTTCGAACCCTACAACTTTCATATAACTCATTTTTCGATCGGGGCCCTATTTTTCGAGATAAATTAGGTGTAAGATTAAAATGGGACACCCTGTATGTTCACATAATTGTGAATTGGTACCTTTTCATTTCCAAACGTAGGACAAGCAAAATAAAAGAATCTTTATTCTCTTTAGCATATTCTCTTTTATATCAACTTTACTTGCGTCAGGAATAGACAAATGCTCATTCAGCCGTTGTCCGCCCTCCTCGAATGAAAATTCCTTTTTTCAAGAATTTATTTTAACGCATGCGCTCAAAGTGGGTCATTCAATATATCCTGCAGTGTGTAACACAATGTAATACAGAGTACGTTGCATGGCGCGTCCACGGCCTTGATATGCATATTTTAAATTTGGTCTTACGGCACGCGGTTAACAAATTGCAAGCAGGAAAACGGAAAAGAGATAACGATCCGTCGGGGAAATGCTCAGCCTGTCGGCCGCTCTAGTTCTTTTTTTTTCATTCTTGCTCTAGTCGTTGATTTCGTTGCCGGGCATTCCGTGCTGTTCGTTGGCATTGGGTGGGCCCAGTGGCTAGCGCGAGGAATTCGTAACGAGTGCCCCGAGTACGTAGCGCCCGCACCACGAAGTGCGAGGTGAGTTCGACCACGCTGGAGTTCCCGGATAGTTTGGAGGGCCGATAGCTTGAGGCATTTTCCGTGTTCTATATCCATACGACGAGCATCACTGAAACACACATACACACGCATATTATATGTACATATAAATACTATGTACTATATTCGCGTCTTCAGCGGCACAACGAGTCGCCGGGTTCACGTGCTCGAGCAAACCGTGAACGAAAACTTTATCATTAATGGAGTTTTGCGTGTACAGTTATCGCACACCGGAAAAGTTGTGAGTGTTTGTTCGGGTGGGTGGGGTGATGGGTGAGGTGGCCGGAGGGGGGGGGGGGGGGGTGGGGGGGGGTGCCGGTTTAAATATTACTCCTGCAATCTGGCATTCATGCGACCATTTCGTTACGCTTCTATGAACGTTTCCTATTTGCTGTATGTACGCCCCGGAATTCATGTGCACCTTATGCAAAGCTAGATCTACACGCGCGCACAGCACGATAGCTGAGTGAACTTTTACGAGCTCTGAATATATGCAATCTATGGGTACATGTACATACGACGTCTCCAATAAAGGTTCTCTCTGTTCGCGCGATAAAGAGACGAGGAGAGAATTTTGATAGGATATTTTAGAGTCTTCCAATAAAGGAAAAAACTTTAACGCGAGAGTGATATGTGAACGGCGCAGGTACGGCGTTTCCATTAAAGTGGGCGCTTGTGCGCACCACGGTGTAAAGTATGTTCTTCCACCACGAATGTTCTTTCATGCCTGATAGTCACAGCGCACGTTTATGTAGTAAGTCACGAGCTTGGCTTTGCGACTTGTATTCATATTATCTTCACTTACAGGCTTTTTTTTGGCAAGTATTTGTTATGCATTAGAAGATTGTGTGAACAATTTTTCCACTTTTACTTTACTTCACGTCACGAGCGACTTTCCTTGTAAAATATTGCTCTTATGGAAATGGTTGAAAAAAAAATGGTTGCCAATGGATTTGACTGGGTGCTAACATTCATTTCGAATTTTTGTTCGTGTAAATATTATTTCGTAAAATTCGTATGAATACTTTTGAAAATATTCGTCAAGTTTTCTTTATGACTATTTTTTTGCATGTTCCTTTATACATCTTTCTAAACCTTTGTGTAAATCTTTCTGCATCTGCAACAGTTTATAAATATCTTCAAACAGTCGAGAATAGTTTTTTTTAGTATGCTTATGAAGTAAATGTTTATTTAAAGACAATGAAGTATTCTCTTTGATATTCAAACGCTACATTTCATTGAAAGCCAATAAACATTTCTAATTCCAATTCCAATGTTTCTAATTCTATTAATCCTTCCACCACGATAATAAATCAACTCCATAATTACTATATCAGGAGAACAAGAATAGTGAGCTCTGTAGATCTTTGACTGTACTTATTTATCTCTGATAAATTATACAATTTTCTCAACGTCACATTAATTATTCCCAAAACTGGCAAGTACTGCGATTTCCGATTGACGCCAGGCGTGAAGTTTTCTGGCGACGAGTCAGTGGCTCAGCTTCGAGCAATAACAGTCGCGCATGGCGTTCATCGAACTCGTAACTCGAGAAAGTGAGCGTTCGCTTTAAGCGAGAGAGAGGACACGAACAAAGATCAACTAGGGAGGAACGACCTTTAGCCAAGGGCGGTGACGTAGGAGCAGCAGGCAGTCGTACTTCACGACCTTTCTCCCACTGTTCCATCCCCGCTGTTTCCCCAAAAGCAACGGATGAAGGCGAGCAAGCGAGCGAACTGCCGAAAAACGTTTTCCACGTTGGCTCGCGAGCGCCATCCTCAAAACTTCCCAAATAATTCCTCGGGCGAAAAGGGAGTCACTGCGCTCGTGCGATCGGTTCTTCCGAGGTCCCCCCCGCTGCCCGATGGAGGGGAGACGACTACGAAGCGGGAGAAGCTCGGTAACTCGACGGTGGCACAAGTGAGCGAAGCTTTATGGCTGGCAGCAGTTCAAACAGTTGCGAACTTAAATTTCGCCCGTGCCCGGGTGAGTCACGCGAGTCGATGCCGCCTTTTTTCTCGTAAAGCACGACGCGGTCTCGTCCCACCGCAACATCCTTCTTCGTTCTTCCTCCATCTTCCACTCGCGATCGCCAACCCCCTCTAATCGGGTTCCGATAATGGACGTCCGGGTTCAATCCTTCCGGTGACCCGTCCCACCCCCCCCCCCCCCCCTCTTCCTTTCTCACACGCGCAAGAACCGGAAAGCCGGATATTGCAAGAAGATCTCGTGCATCGTGCGCGTCTCCCCCGATCCCTCGGAATTGTCTGACCGCGTGACGCTTCGCTTTTCCTGCTCTCGACCACCCAAACCCCCTACTCTGGTGTCCCCCTCTTTACTCCTCGAAACCCCGCGGCAAAAAGCCCGACAAGGCTCATCCACCGCGACTTAGTGTTCCCATCGTTGTCGCGAAATGCGCGCGCGAGAGGATTTTACCTCTTTCAATTCCATAGCTACGCGAAAAATTTCTCCAGGTCCTTAAAATTCAGGGGATGACGCGGCTCACGTTCAGCCCCACGGAAAAGACACCCCGGGGAGTCGAAGAGAGCGCGGCCAACGCCGAGTGAGAGATAAAGGAAGATGACGCGAGCTGCGGGACTCCGAGGAGGATGGAGACAGTCACACACAGAGCCCTCCCTCTCTCTCTCTCTCTCTCTCTCTCTCTCTCTCTCTCTCTCTCTTTCTGTATGAGAGAGAAAGCTCCGTGCGACATCGTGAGAAATCGGGTGAACCGCAGCGTCACGTATCCAACGAGACGTAGGTAGGTAGGTGCCTGGTTAAACCGAGAAAGAGAGCCCCGAACCTCTGCAGACTACACACGGCGAGTGCAATGTGCCCGAGGCTGCGAATATTCGGCGCGCGGTGTTGGTTGTCAGCTAGTGGCGTCGCTGTTCCACCTCCTCCTCTTCCTCTCCCTCGGCACCCTCCTCGTCTTCCACGTCCTCCCTATCTGCTTGCTTGGCTTGCCTCTGACTACTGCTGCTGCTGCTGCTGCTGCTGCTGCTACTGGCACAGAGAGTGTGGGGTATACGCGAAAGAGGCTGGGAGCACAGGATGAGAAGACTGGAGTAGTAAGAGGCTTTTGAATCGAGTGTCGCATAGCCCGGTGAGAGACGAAGGTTGCTTCGGGAGGAGGGAGTGAGCGGGAAAACCTTCCCGAGACTCGTACGTGCACTCACCAACCACGCGGGTTATAAATCCGTGAACGAGTAGGTGGTATAAGAATTCGTATGTTCGTGGCGGCTGCTGTTGCTGCAGCTGCTGCTATGCTGGGTTGCAACGCCATTCCGCAGTGGAAGCTCTGAGTATGCTGTTGCTCTGCTTTCCGGTAGCTCGTACCACGTATTTATGCCACCAATGGCCGATCCAACGACTTCCGTGTGTGTCATACATCACAGCGAAGACTCGGAATTTATGAATACTAAATGGAAGGGTTTAGGGTTGTGCCTGATCCGGGGAGCGATGATTCAAAGCTGAAGATTATTTTGTGGGTAAGTTGAGTTAATTTATTAATGGACACTATCAATTACTTATGACCGACTGGAAACTTGGGGATCTGGAGATGCTGTGTCTTGGTTTTCGTATATTGTAGTAGAAAATATAAAAAATATATTGTAAGGGCCCTCTAGACATTTGCAGATGTGACGCGAGGAAGTCAAACGTCGTCCAAATCTGCAACTGACTGAGAAGAGCACGAAAAAGATAGTGTGGAACAAAAAAGTGAATAATTCTGTTATTGTTTTATGACGGTGACCATCGAGGGTCGACGCATTTCTGACACCAATGCCGGATCCATCGTCTTTTGTTTTTGCGTATAGTGGAGCCTCTCGCGATTAACACCGCAGGGTTGCTGAATGCGATACAGTGGTTCGTTTGTCAGACTTAATTTTTACGTAATCCTGACCAAATTTGCGATTGGCCATTATCGGTATTGCAAAAGAGAACAAACAATGTAACAAGAATTTCAGAGATGCTGTGTATATCGAACTAACGTAGTCGGTGCTTCGCGCTGGCTTTATGGCTTTGCATCGGGAGTTGTTATGAGAGATTTCACTGTAGCTGATACAGCATCCCACCTCCTACCACCGCCACTCACTACCGCCCACTGGGCTGGGAATAAATCAAGGAGTTGCTAATACCGGGCGTTACGAGCTTTTATTACCGCGCGAGCTGTAAGCGGAAGAGAGAGCGAACTTTTTCGCTGGCCGTATCACTCGTTTTCCGTCACGATTATTTACAAAGGGATCGCGTACAGATAGCATTGCACCTTCCTCGCCTCTGGTCCGATTGCAGGGTTGTAACTACGAGTTTTTGAGTTCGCCGCGCTATCATAGCCCTTATTGATTATTGCATTTTCACCTGCGCTTTTCGAATATCAACTTACAGGCTACGTAAACGAAGTATTTTCCAGCCAAACGTATTTTACAAAACCGAATGCAAATGAGTGAACATGGAATTGTTGAATTGTTGTTATCGGCATGAAACGTTTTATTATTATTCTTCCGGGTAGAGGAAGCTTTGTTTTTATAAAAAATATTATTCAGATTTTCATGTAAATATACTGAGAACGGTCCAAAGTTGTTAGTTGTTGTTGATGTATCGTACTGAATATACCGCTCCTTCAAACAAAACGATGCAAAGTAGAACATTACACATTCAATTTCTAGTTTTCACAAAGTTTCTTTTATGATAATGCTAAAATGATTAAAAGAAACTTCTCCGTAGAGGTGGCTTTGCCAAAAATTAAGGTTAAGGAAGAAGCAATGTACAAATTTCTGCTTTGCAACTTTTTTTTATTTCCTTCCGCATAGTTGAGAGTCATACATTGCGTGTTCAATAAACAATCGTACAAACGTGATGAGCACATGATTTTTTGTGTTAACTCGATTGCAGATGTGTCGAGGGTACATTTATACAGCTGTTCTAAGGTGCCGATGCTTGCCTCTTTCTCATGGCCAGAAAGCAGCAGGAGAAGGTTCGCCGAGAGCTTATAGCGGAGTTCTATAACGTATCCTATAAACACGCGTTGACGACGATCGTTTCACCGTATTGCGCGTATCTTGAAGAATCCAATACGAGCGTGTCTGAGAAGCTCTATACCTCCCTTCATCTCATTCTCGTTCTCGGGCCTCGTGACCCACGGTGCCGTCACCGCTCGGACGAGTAAAGGAGAATATGCGATCCTTTCTCCACGTTGCACGCGGCATCCACGATGAAACGAAGCTCCAGGAGTATAGAGAACAGGAGAGAAGAGAAAGGAGGACGAGAGCCGCTGGAATACGAGATCGGAGCCAACGTATTCACGGTACAAGGATTGATCACCTGTACGCTTATGGGCTCGAGTCAGACCCTGATCACGTTCACTTTTTTTAAAGTTCGCGTTTTTCATTTGACGGTACGACTCGTGCGAAAAACGTTACTTTGTTACGTTAGATATATGCGCATCGATTTTTCTAAAATTAATTCTTAAACAAATACAAGTCTATTTGGTCACATCTAGTCACAACTTATCCAAATCTTAGATTTGGTCACAACTAGCAACTTTTGTGTCGCAAGCCGTCGCTTATAATACTATTCCAGTATTTGTTTGTAATATGGGCTTAATTATATTCGGAGCATGTTCTTGAATGATTTATTTTCAATATCGTGAACTCGTAAAAAAAAACCTTTATTGATTTATGAACGGTAATGGTGAGATAAATAGCCGACCTCACGCTCGTTTATTTCATTGCCTCACGCCTCGCAGCATTTGGATTATTCATGGGAGAGCCCGAACTAAATATATATTACTAAAGCATTAAATCGCGTGTAAATTGAAAAATATTTAATACGTGTTTTCAGAATTAATGGCCCCGGTGCCGATGCATTTGTAAACTGCAAAAGTGATGACGATATTAAATCTGCTTCCAGTGAGGGTCGGAGACGGGATTCCTGCTAATTATTGACCTCGTGAAGGCAATATTCATGCAGCCAATTTGCGTTTAGTACACGTTCCGCGCACGACACCAGGTGTGTCACCTTCCGTGAATTATTAGATACCACGAGCGATGAAATCATTATGCGTGATCGCAGCTTAACGGATCCGCGTGCGAGCCGAATCTCAAATACTTAATATACTGATAGGCATTTTGTCATCGCTCTCGCGTTGACTACAATGTCGCTGTGCATTATCAAATGTTCTAACCGTACTATTAATTGCGAATATCACAATAAAATTTAAAAAATTACCACGGTGAATATCATCCGCATTTAGGTTTCAAATATATTTTAATTGCCATACAACATACGAAATATATTATTTTGTAATTGATCTATCGTTTTTAACGCAAATAATCACGGGGATCAGAGTGTTACATAACCCATAATTGCATTACGATATGCAACATAATAGCTGGCAAGACGGTGAGACTCGTGCTCCGTGATTTCCTTTGTGCGACAAGACAAGCAGTGGCAACTGGCTGCTGTGAATTATAGATCAGAGTTAGAGTAAATGTACATGGAGAACGGTGAATGGTGGAAATTCGCCAGAGGAGTTATAATTAATTCGGAATACTAAAGGAGAAGCAGCGAGACAGAGACAGAGCAAGAGAAAGAGAGAGAGAGAGAGAGACCATATTGTTCATGATTTTGTAGGTTGAGTTCCTAATACAGCGGATCTTAGATAGTGCCGAAGTACGCTCGTTATCGCCTCTAACGTCTGCCACTATATGCGCTACCTGGGATCCCTTGAGCTAAGGAGCTCAACGGGAGCTTACGCTAATAATAATTAATCAGGCACTGAATCCTCTCCGCTCTCGTACGTTCAAGATTGCCGGGCTATGGAATCTATATACGCACACATACACACACACATGTATATACATATGTATGTATATGTGTGTGATTGTGTATATATATTATATATATGTATATACATATATAATTGACAGTACATCTGCATAACGCATAACCAGCAGATCACAGTGTAATATCGCCCTGTCCACTCGGATCCATTACCAACCTCCCTTATGGATTCAGTATACTGTCGGTTTCAGTTATTGCTTCAGTTAAGGTCCTTTCTCACGACATGACAGCATTAATCACCGTGATTATGGAATATGAAAGTTCGGATAGCCAGGGCAATTGTGATAGTTGGAGTAAGGTTAAAAGTCAGCGTTTTTCTTAGAACATAAACTATTCTGGCTTTCAGTGCGATATAAAAAGCAGCATTCTTCATACAGTGGTCGACTGGAACAGTCATTCTGTTAACGTTGAATTTCCCAGTCGATAAATTGTTGTTGAAGTTAATTTATATTTGTAAATATCTCTTGAAGTGCGCTTAACAAAGGACAACTGATATTGGATATAATCTCGAGAGGAATTTATGTGCAAAGTCTCAATAGACGTGCCGAACAAATCGCAACGGGGAAATCATTGAAGCTACGGCCGTTTGATGGATGCCTTTGGTTAAGGTGCACAGGAAAAAGGTTCGCATATAATGCGGAAGAAAACTCACAGCGGTGGTATCCGGTAACCGACAGCAGGAGGACGCGGGGCGAGCGGAGACGCCGCAGCATTGGTACTGAAAGCGAGGCAAAGCCGACAGTGGGATCTCGAGTTACCCGGAATTCCAACAATCCTTGGATCTCGCTCTTCCCTTCTTGTACGTACTTCCATTTCTCGTTGGCCCTATCTGGCCCCCGTGTACGTACTAACGCCCGTCACTTACTCTCGTTCTTTGAGGCGCGTTTGGCGCTAAGGATTTTCAACGCCAAACGCGGTGGAGGTCGAAATCAAATTCTTACGTCGTACAAATGGAGGGGAAGACAGCGCAACTCACGCGAATTGCGCTACGAATCCACGAAGCTCTTCCTGACCTGTCGATTGGTCTTCCGTCACTTCTCTTTTTCCATTCTCTCATTCTCACGGTTTAAGTGAAAATGTAATTTTGTCCGTATTTACCTGACTCACAGTCTTAAATTTATATACTTGATTTCGTGTTCGAACTTGCATGATGTACGGCTAATTCACTGATGCCAACTGCCGACTGTTTTACGGTCAATTTTCTTTCATCTCGTTTCATTCCCAAATTCTTCCTATTTTTTGAGTTAACAAACGCCACTTCAACTTTATTGAACTGTCTTTTCCAACGCTTTTTTAAATTAATATCGTAAGGTATGCGCTACCTTCCTTTACGTCAACGTAATTCCGCACCCACATTCACCTCCCTGGTCTCCCGACGACGAGGTATTAATTGTGATAATTGTGCATAATCCATCGCACCCTTCAGATCCGTCCATCGATCTCCCGTCAACTCACCTTTGCCCCATTCTGACTGTTTTCCAAATGCAAAAATACCATTTCGTGCTCCATTTAACATTCTTTTCAACGCTTCCGCCGAAATACTTAATATCCCATCAAATTTATATCATACGCCTATACTGTCGCACCCGCATCGACACTCCTCTCGCCTTTATTCCAACGGTGAGACATTAATTCCGATGATTGTACGCATAGTCGACGAGCAGTAGCAGCAGCAGCAGCAGCAGCGTGCGCGCGGTCGGGCGACGCGCTTGATTGATAATTCGATGATGGCCCTCGTTCTGTGCCGGAGCATCGAGGCGGACGTGTACGCATTGTAATTTTGAGTGCGAGATCGAGTGTCATAATCGGCAGGGCTCTAATGGATTGCCATCGCGGTGTTTCCGCACTGCGCACATTGCCGGTTATACACGTAAATACCATGGCGCGCTATATATACAGAGAAGCCGCACGCGAGTGCAACTGGCAAGTGTTTCGATGCTCGACGTTGCGCGCCGCCGCCTCGTTGTACACTAATGAGATTGCTAGGCGCACCGAGTGTCACGAGAGTACCGAGTGCGCGCGCGTGCTCGATTCGAATTAGCGCGACCCTCGGGAGTTCCCTCTGAGCCAGATTAATCTGCAAAATTTGTATTTAGTGCATGCTCTCTCGGTGCGCGCCGCTCGGCGACCGGCAGTTATACGTTACGCGCGCACCGCTCGTGCGTCACAATCCGACAATCGAAAGGATTACGTACCTATAATAATTTCCATATTTACAGGTATTTTCCCTTAATTAATCGTACCCGTGAGGAAATTGAAACGATTTTGGGGCTTTCTCTTTCGTTCGCGTCGACAACGCGTGCGCCAAACCGCACACATCGGATGTCGAGTCGCCTCGGGTGAACGAGTAATTCAATAGGCTGCGTGTGTTGTCAATATAAGCGTTTCTGGTAATTGCCTGCGTCCCGCAATATGCTACCCAAAGGAGGCCGAGAGGGATCAAAGTTATAGAATATACGGTAAATCCGAATGGCTTACGGCATTACCGAGATGCACTTATGATCCTCGATGATTATTGGGACATCCGCCGAGGAACACACATACAGAACTGAGGTACTCAGTTCTGTAATAATTGCGACTAGCCAGTTGAAAATTGTGAGGAATCATTTATTCGGTTTAATTGTCGTTATCGTCGGACCAACCTAATAACTCCATGTAACTTACAGATAATCGTGGGCTGTTTGCAGACAAAACACATCTTAAACAATCGTTAAAAATTATTTAAACGTCTCGTCCCCTTCTAACTTTGCGCCCTGTGCATTCAAGACACTATGAACTCTCATTGTGCCGTCCACCAAAAAATCTAGTAAAGTTTACTGTCGAAAAAACATCCGAAAAACGTTTTAAAAAATCATTAAGAATTTTTTAAACGGAGTCTCAATCGGAGCGCGCCACGAGTAAGACGTGTTTACTTCTTACCCTGTAATCATCCAAACTATAACTGCCACACGGAGTGTAACCTACTAGTGCGAACGCTCACAGTGTTTAAAAAATACTATCCTCTACCGGAGGAGACTGTTGTCTCCTCCAATAGCATTTCCATCTAGTGTTAAAAGTGCATAAAGTATTTTGCCAAAATTAGTGCTCCAAACGGTATTCGGTGTAGCCGTAACTCACGATATTCGGGACATGGACAATCGCCTTACCCGCACAAGCCCCCTGCTCGGAGATGGTTTTTGCGACAGGGTGTCACAGCAACAACCCATACAAGTATGACAAGTCAACATGATGATACATCGCTGTCCGCTCATGATAACGGTAACATGTATACAGACTTTACTACGATAAACCCATTTACCCCCCTCGCCGATCTTGACAACAGCAATATAGAAGATGAGCAGATTCCGCACCAAGAGTTGTCAAACTCTCACGCATCAGTCTGTCGTTCGTGCAGGACTATCAACAGATGTGTAAAGCTCTCGAACACAGAGTAGGCAAAGATACTTCCACTTGCACCTCGAGACTGAACAATACTATAATCGCTGCTCATACGAGTGATGCCTATCGATTGGCAATACATTATCTTAAAGAAACAGAAGCTGACTACCACACGTATCAACCCAGAAAAAATGTCCCCTCGGGACATTAAGGAAAAATGTTCCTTCGGGATATTTTCCCTTCGGGACAGTTTTCCTGGGTCATCTTACGGGGGATTTGAGTGTTTGGAGGGCGAAGTCCTCCGACAGGGTACTCGGCGTCCTTTTGGGGCGCCAGGTTGCTTGTGATGTATCGAACCTAACTTTACGTCGAGATCTTAAAGTTCCATTTGTAGAAGATCTAATAATCACCCGGTACGACAAATTCCACGACAAGACTAGTAACCATTATAACCCTCTAATCAAACGTTTGTCCTCAAACGCTCTCCCTGAAAACACTTTGCACAGACTAAAACGTCATTGGCCTCGAGACCTCCTCACGCGTAGAAACTAAGTGAGTGAGACCCCTAAACGTTACCATCAAGTTATGGAGATCCCTGCTGTGGGCTATCTTCAATCTAGTAACCTAATTTATAAGCTACACCGTTTACTTGTTGCACATATACTGCAGTTGTAATATACTAATAAAGACAAAATAGTACATTACGTTACAAGGGAGGAAAGTTGCACTCCTCCCATGTAACGTACTATACTTTTCTCCCGATTTCGCTAAAAAATAACCACATTTCGTGTGTGCAACGCGGACGGAAAATAACCTCATTTTTGACAAGTGACGACACGCATGCGTAGTTCGGTTCCCATTACTCCCGCGCGGGCAGGAATGAGCTGATTACCTCCCTAGGGAGGTAATGAAAGCGGACTGCGCATGCGTAAGTCACGCGTCAAAAATGAGGGATTTTCCGCCCGCGTTGCGGACACGAAATGGGGTTATTTTAGCGAAGTCGGGAGAAAAACATTTAAACGTCTCGTGATGACTAATATCAGGTGAATTTCGGTGAAAGTTCCGATAAAAAATACAGCAGCATAGTGGACCTCATAGCGACATCAGGCGTGGCTTTCACGTCCTCAACAACTTTCAACTACCTTTTGTTGGCAAACAACCAATTGTCGTGTTGGATATTTTAATTCATTTAAATTCAATCACGGCACTTGAACATTAATAGTGCATGCTTGCTGTGTCTCCAGAAGTTGAAGAAGTCCGAGGGTCGGGAGGTCGAGATAACTGAAGAGTTCAGCGGAGCAGGGTTTGCGTGGAATATAAGCTCGGTGGTGTTTGTTGTTGAGGCTTGAACCGCGCCTCGCGAGGTGTAAAGGCTACGGAGTATGAGTATTGGAGTTGGGTTAGGTTGCGCCAGGTGGCGAGTGTACTCCCCCCTTCCCCCTTTCGTCGTGTGCTTGTTCGTGTGAACAAGCGTTTCTCCCGTTAAACCGCAAAAGTTACAAATGTAAATCCGCCCACCCGGCGGCCCTGGCTCTCGCTCTTGGATGTTAGGCCTGGCGCGTTGTTCGCGCTGTCTTACTTTGTGCTATACATATTCCCGAGTACGTGGCAGCATGTGAGCGTGTGTGAGAGAAAAAACGAGGGCGAAGTGGCAAATTTTATACAACCGCAAAAACGTTATCTCACTAACTGGCTCAACTACGCAAGACCCGATGACACCTATGCTGTCTCGCTTCTAACGTATATATAAATAAATGCATGAGCTTACTTACTTACATTCAATAAGAGACTTTTGCTTGCTTACAACCCAAAAGTTGCACGCACGCAATATACATATCACATTACAGCGAGTCCGCCATAGGCATATTGAACGCGCGAAAAACTTGCGTTACACGCGATATCCGGGATTTCCTATCTCGGTGGCCGTCGTTTTCGGGATATTCATCCGAAAACCATCGCTGAATGAAAACGCGAATCTCATGACGTAACTTTGGATCGTGTATTCTGTTGCCCCGCTGGGACAAAGAGCCTGGAAAAGCAGGGATAGAAGACGAGCTTCCGGTTGGTAACTTACGATACACACGGAGAGCCCGACGAATATAATGATATCAGCGAGACCCGCGCGCGCTTGTCGCAAATTCTCGTATACACGGGGCGCAGATAGTGCTGGGTCGGCAGAGATTTTCCCGTGCTGAATGGCCGAAAAAATTTATCGTTGCCCCGAGCAACTCGACCCCCGCCGACATCCGCATTGGATTTGGCAGCGCACACGACACGTCGGTCATCGTTAAAAAGTGAATCAAGCGCGCGAGAGCGAAAAAAGCTCGGAAACCTTCGTCGTACAATGCAACAGTGGCGTCGAAAACGCGCGGAAAAAGAAATAAAGGCGCGGGCTGAAAGTGCACAAAGGAAATGGAGTGTTGACTATTATTGCACAACAAAAGAAGAAAATGAAAAAATATATTATTGCAAATATTCAAAGTGTCGAATGTTTCGACTCGTCGTCATTACCGAGGTTTCCACAGCAAAACAACAACAAAAACAACAAAATAGGTTTTTTTTTGTGGATTCGACGTGGCGTGTTTTGGACAGTGGAAGCCACATTTTCATTAACTAATTGCGACAAATGGAGTTCGCGTGGCGGCGGCGGCAACTGATTCGTTTCGGTGCGCGCTAGATTGAGTAGAAGAAGGGTAGGGAGGCCGGGAGAGAATAACGAACGCGCATACTACTCCTATATCGATTAAGCGACCCGCGCACTCTAGCGACAACAAATACACAGCACGTACGGAATGTTTAGGTCAGATTAGTTCTAGTTATCCGATAGTTGTTATGCGTAACAGGTACCGGTTGTAAACTGTGCGAAGCCACCAACGCGCTCCCCAAATTGCCAACCAGACCGCTCGTGCTACTCGCCAAGCGTATCAATAAGTTCGACTGTATATGCGAATGTGTTTGCGGGTCTGAGCGGGAGATATGAGTCAGGAATGTAGATTATTTGGGTCGTGGTTTTTCCCCACACACAGAGAATGGAGCCGAAAAGCTTCCTCCAATCCTCAATTGTATGTTAATTCCATTTAAGTGCTGTAATTAGCTGGTCCGAGGGTGCGCTATATATACCCTGTACATTCACTGTGATTCGGTCCTGGCTTCACCGTGCAGCATAGTTAACGGTTGGTTATATTAAAACAACGAAAATACTGAAAGCCCGGGGATGAGTTACCGCGGCACCGCGAGCTTGGGCTCTGCCGGAGTTCCGGTTTCACGGGCTAAAAACGGGGGTTGGGGACGAAAAACGAAAAAGATATAGCAAAAAATAAACGAACCCATTCCCGGCGTCCCTCGACAACCCTGTGTAAATTTTCTCGCCATTAATGCGAGAAACCCTCCTCCCTTTTCCCGACTCCTCCTCGTGCCTAGGCCGGGGGATCGGCCAAATCAGAAAAAGTTTTCAACCCCTTTTCCTGCCGCGAAGGCTTTCGCATTCCCCTTGTTTCCTCTTTCCCCTCTCGTTTTTTCATCCCTCCTCTCTCCCCCGCCCGCCCCTTTTGATTTAATGGCTCGTAAGACTCTTAATTCAGTTGGATATTCAAATGTTCTGTTCGGGGGAAGTGTGAGGAGCGAGAGGGAGTGCGGGAACCAGGGAAAGAAACGCGAGAAGGGTGCGATTCGCAAGAGCTTGCACTTTAAGCTGACTAGGCCGAATTATAGTCAGACTTGGCTCCCGGCGCTTCCCGCGCCTTCCCCAACTTCTCTTTTCTTATACTCTTCACGCTCGCTCCCCGGCTTTTCTCTCTTTTTGCCATCATCATCGCGTGTCTTTGTCTTCCTTCTTTTCACGATCTAACGTTGGATCGTCGAGTACACGACGGTCTCACGACGAAGCTCGCTGTTCGCTCGAGAAGAAAATTGGAATTATGCTAAAATATAAGTCCGCCGTACGAAAACTGATTAGTAATCGACGATTAAAGTTCTCCGACTGATCGATGGTCCCGTTGGCCAACTGCTTCGACTCCCGTGCTTTCTCAGGTGCTTCCTTCCTTATTCAACTTTGTTAGATCTCCTTTCGTTCTTTAGAGTCGCTCTTAAGATCGACTATTTTCGACCGCTTCAAGAGTAACTTTCAGCAAGGCAATTACAAGCAACGAAGACGTCAAACTCTGATTAATAAAAAATAAACATAAACAGCCAATCAGCGTTGTCATTTGGAACTGTGAATTGTCCGTACGAAACCCTTCAGTGGACGCTACGTGTTGAGAACAGCAATTTTTTGCGTCACCATAGAGTAAGGTTTGATTTCATGAAACTTTTTTTTTCAAGATTTTCATCACATCAAACTCAGAATCGTCCCTCTTCTGGTTGTAAGTTGGACCTCTTCTGGTCCAACTTACCCCTCCATATTTTTCTTTGCAAAATATCGACTTTTATCCTATACCATCGTTCCCAAATCGCAAATTCTACCTTCGAAAAAACTGGTTACAAATCCTTTTTACTTGATTTTGAAGAAAAAAAAATTGCCACGTTCTTCTTGTCAGAAAAAAATCGACTTCAGAAATATAATTTTATTTTTTCAAAATATCGACTTTTAAACTATACTAGGCTAATCACTCGCGCTGGAGCGTGTGTGAAACCTTTTGCGCTGCTGCGCTCTTATAAAGCTTTAAAAAGTCTCTTTTGTCAAATTTGACACCAAACTGAATTTGTCTACCACGGACTTTCCAGGCAACCAATCACAGCTCGAATAAAACGATTACAATGCTTAACCTTACTCATTAATTTTTAAAAATAATGAATATGAACAAAAGACCACATCCATGGTTGATGGTCTTGGCATAGCGGTTGTTAGGACAGTGATCTGCCAGATTGGTGGTGAAGGAAGATTCCCCGTTGCGTTTGGGGCCAAGTTGAAGTAATAGTACGTTCTGTGCGTTCGGTAGCTGAAAGAAAATATAGCTGTACGTCGAAAACGATAGTGGTCAAGGGATGGGTGCAACGGATAAATCCAGAAGTAAATGGCAGGTTGAAAGAAAAGTGATGGTTAAAAAAAACCACAAAAAGGAGTTTGTAAGAAGAACGAGGCTGCGTGTGAGGGAGGGTGAAGGGGAAGCGCTGCATCCAAGCTTCGAAGCTCCTATTACCAAACTTTTAAAGTGCCTTCTGGCAATATTGTCTTAGCAATGTAAGATGGAATGCCGCAACGCGTTATCTTCTTCTTGTTCCACTCCACTCTCGGGTCTCCTTCATTTTCCACCGGAGATGGGCTCGTTCCTCGTCCATATGTCTTAAGGCGCATCGC